>CM070653.1:29415663-30768163 GCA_036346575.1 Dendrocalamus sinicus | reverse complement strand
GCGGTCTGACACGGCGGAAGCAGTACTGGAAGGAGGATAAATGCTTCCAGAATTAAAGCCCGGTATATGGACTAATTTCTTGTCTCATTGGTTGCATGTGGAGTTGTGGACTATAATTAGGCTCGTCCAACCAAAACATTTATTTGACATGTAACTCTACGGCGGCCTCTGACTCCCCTGGCATTCGGTTGGAAAATCAACACGGCATACACTGGCCTGACACCCCCTTGGACTAGAAATGCAAATTGGCAGAAAATTTAGTGGTACTTCTACTAGTCCTTGCATGAATTTTAATCGGTTCTGGCACAAAACAAAAATAGTTACTCCTGTTTGTATCCTTCCAGGAAGTTGCGACATGCTGTTTGATACCGGAAGGAACTACATATGCAAGTTACGCCAGATCATCGCATTGACCTGCAATTAAGTTGGAGTAAGCACCACATAACTCCTAGCAAGATGGCAGTACTACTAGTAGTATATATGTGCCTTGATCGATGACCACAATTTTTAGAGCGACCGGCCAGCACTGTGTGATGAGTGTGATCGAGTCAGTCAAGACTTGGGCTCTTTTAAGTATTTCCACTTGTACTAGTAGCTGATCTTGACCTCGGGCACTGTAAGGTGAAAAGTCTACGGAGGGGGAAAAAACTCAGTGTGGTAAGACCGGCTCAAGTCTTGGCGATTCACGTGAGTTAGGGGGCACACAACTCACAAGTGGTACTAATCAAGTACCGTGCAATGTCAAAAATATATGTACTACTGGCAGATCGACGGGTAGAGTAGGTTCAATTCGATGGGGTCGTGTATAATTTTCGTCTGAACGGGAAGAACATGCGCCCGCGTATGTACGTACACCGACCATATGCGCATATCTGCATGCACTAGACGGTCATCTGTTTCGTCACATGGTGAGGCAGATCACTTCATCCTTACGTTTACTGATGACAAGTAGTAATAAACCAGGCGCCTGATCTCCAGCGAATCGGCGTGGTAACTTCTCTCGTGGTAAACTAGGCGCGTGATGTGTGCTCTCTCTCTCTCTCTATACACACACATACATACATATACATACACTATCCTATTTATTCTACTGGGTGTGGAATAAATTATTCAACGCTCCAACTAGGTGGTGATCGGTTCGGCTGAAAAGCTCATAGCTTATGGCTAAAAACACTGTAGCTGGCTGAAAAAAGCATTGTAGCTGACAGATACTTATTTAGCATAATTAAATTTAAAAAAAATTAAAAATATAAAAAATATGTTAGCCCATTACTTATAATACAAACAAATACGGGAAAAAAGAACCGGCAAAAAAGCTCAACAAAAAGCCAAAAGTTCAGAAAAAGACGAAACTTATAAATAGTGAAAAATAAGTCAGAAGCCGAAACCGAGTTGATTAGGGCGTCCTTCTCCCCTCCGTCCTGATCGAGCCTGTCCCGCACAGAGCCGTGCGATTCGTCTGTCCGTACCCCTTCACACTAGACCCTATCTGACCGGATCAATCCCAACATACATAGGCCACAAACTCATGACCCTGATGCCAACATTATATGGTCAGTTTGCGCCACGACTAGTTGTGGTAGTAAACTCCAATAACGTATTCAGTGAATTCGTTAATACAGTGTAAGCGGTTTCATATGACCGTAAAATAGAATGTATTTGATCATAAATATAGTTTCTATTTCTACTACAACCATCACATAGTTAGCATGCACTACAGCTATGTGCGGTAATAATCTCTTAACAACACGTCCAGTAAATTGCCAGTAAAACCGCACGGTAGTTTGTATGTATATATACATATATGTATGTGTGTATATATACGTGTGTATTATACACACACACTAACCAACGCGCAGGTGTAGAATACGTGGACAAGTTACCGATATTTCCGAATGAAGTTATTGTCAAATCTTCATAGTGTTGAAAATTTATCATCGGTTCTGTTTGTAGTTATCATCGGTAGCGAGTGAAGTTACTGTCATGCTTACAGTACGTAGCCGGTGGTAATTTTCTTCATAGCCGGTGATAACTTTTCGAACAACCGATGATAATTTGCTAGAGCGCAAAATTACGCGCAGAATACACACGCGCACATAATAGCGTTATCGTGTGTGTGTATATTTGACCGTGTAAACTAGGCATACGTGGTAAGTTGCATCACCATGCCGCGTTGCTCGTCGGAAGCGATGTACGGCCATTTCAAGCAAGAAACATACGCTGGTTTGTTACTTGCGAGGCGTTATTCATTATTCTCCCTAGTTAAAATGAAGTGTACGTACTTGCGGTCCCTGTGAGAAGTCGTGAGATTGAGATGGTTTTGTTTGTTTGACGCAGCGTTACTTGCCCGTGATTTAAGCAACAACCGCGTGGAGCGTGCGACGCCAGCGCCGATCTTCGCGCCATGAAAATGAAATCACTATCGGTATACCCATTTGGACATTTTGATGTACCTACCGCTACCCGCTTGGGTCTTAGGATTCGCGAAGAATTTGCCTTGCGTTCTGTCAAATCTCTGCAAACTGGCCCTGCTCGGTTAGACTGGAAAGCTATAACTTATGGCTAAAATTGCACTATAAAGACTGAAGTATTACTGTAGTTGAAGATAACTTATTTAGCGTAACTAAATTTAAAAAATTTTAAAAGTAGAAAAAATATATTAGCTCATTACGGACAACACGAACGAATATAGGAAAAAACTGGCAAAAAAGCTCAAAAAAATTAAAAGTTCAGAAAAAGATGAAATTTATAAATAAAGCAAGAAGCTGAAGTTGAAATGAGCGGAGCCTAATGCATAACTCTTGTGATGGGCCTACACCTACTAGTTCACTGTGCAGCGTGTGCTGGCTGCTGTATGGTACACTAGTACTGCCAAGTAACCATGTAAAGGATCAAATACGAATATAAATATTTTTAAATATAATTTTTTTATCATATTTGTACTTTTACAGAGACAAATATCAAATAAAACAAATTATTTTTTACCGTTTCCTATCCTGCATCCTAAAGACAAGTGCCAACACCATCCGCAGCGTCGTGCGAGCCAGAAGGGCCGGCACACGGCAGAGCCCAACGGCGCGGCGGCGTAGGGAGCTCCCGCACGGGCCGCACGACCGCGCAATCCGCTACGTCGCACAGCGGATGGGCCGAACGTGCTCCCACCATCAGACAAGGCCGCCGGGACAGCTTCGGCCGGCCCAAACACAGCCCGCCTGCCCCTCGCCAGTGCCGCCTCACCGCGCGCTCAGCCCAGGAGGAAACGGCGATCGGTAACCCCACACCAAATCTCCTCTTCGCTCGGCTCCGCCGCACGGCCCGCAGATCAAGAGGCGTGGGCTGCAAAAACCAGCATCCGCGGCCCAAAAGAAACAGAACTGTACTGTAATAAACGCCTATCTGCTCACTTTTTTCGACGAGCCAGCAGAAGAGCTGCATACCTCGTGTATGAAGGGAGGAATAAGTCTAATTTACTCCTTTAAACTCTTATACTCTTAACTATATAACCGAGTAACCAACCCGTTTAACTATCAATACCGAGTATTTACCCTTTAAAGCCATTCGAAACGAACTTTAGGTGACATAGCACAAATGTGGCAAGCCAGTTAGCAAAGTAAATAAATAAATTTAGAGAAAGTTCATAGGACCCACCCGCCAACCCTAGACTTTTCTTCTTCTCCTTCCTCTCTCTCCTCTATGTTGTGCCACGAGTGTCTGCTCATCACCCATCTCGTCAGCCATTGCTGGGGCATGGCACCCCCTATTCTCCTAACCCATGTTGTAGCTGCCCTCCTTTATCTCTGCACAGAGCAAAATATAGGGAGGCAGCGAAGCTCTGCTGTGGCCACCACGTTTGATCTCTCTCTCTCTCTCTCCACAGTTAGTTTTTGGTAATTTCGTTCGCGTCAAAACATGTTCTATCACTTTCTCTTCCAATCATTAATGTTAATTAGATTTATTTTTTTTGCTTATAGTCACTGAATTGACTGTTTTTCTTCTCCTCTTGAGACTCGAATTCGCGGCTGTCGTTCATTTTGGGGCATAAAGCAGGATCAATACAAAAACTATGCGGTAAATCTAGAGCTTTTGGCGAATCCAGGAAAGATATGATACGACGAGAAGCCTTGATATGTATGGCTTGCAAGTCGAGCTGATATGTATGGCTTGCAAGTTAGCAGTACAAATCAAATACTGCATGTCATTTGAGTCAAAGACCTGCTTGTCCTCTTCATTATCTCACCCTTGCAATTCGCGGCGCTCCTCCTCCTCACTGTTAACCCAGTTTCTTCTTCAAGCAATAAAATGACGCAAATTGAGAAATCACATTCACATTAGCGCATATATATTCAAGAATTTACCATCTTAATCGACCAAATATACTTACTCCTTATATGATTTAGATATCCTCCACGCAAAAGAAAACAAACACACACCAAAAAACGCACAACCTACAAGCACACTGACTGATAGACTGGCATAAACATAAAGTGAACTGGTTTCACCGATGCATATATTCAATGGACATATCTTACATCGGCGCATGCTCTACATCCAGGCAAATCCACTCGGAATCTAAGCATACCGAAGGCTCCTATTCTTCCTCTCGGATGTCACAGCGAACGGCCCGTTGGGGAAGAGCTGATTGCAGAGCTCCATGTACGTGGAGTAGAGCACCCGGTCCTTGGCACCAGTGCGGTGCTGCTTGGTGTGGGCGCAGAAGTGCTTGAGCTGGTCCAGCGTGCACAACCCCAACGTCTGGCCTAGCAGCAGAAACATCCAGTTGATCTTCTCTTTCTCTGCCGGGATAACAGGTTTCAGGCTGTTCTTCTGACTGCAGTCGTCGCAATCTGGCAAGGTGGGGTTCCTCCACTTTGTTGGTGCCCGGTCATCCATGTCGTGGATGTTGGACAATATGAAGTCTGCTACCTCCTTGAATTTGGCTTCAATGTCGTAGGAGACTGTCTTGTGGGTGTGACAGCACCGGCACTCGACCTCGCCCTCGACGGTAGCAATGCCCCGGTTGCAAAGCTCGGTGAAGGAGTGGTGGACAGCCACACGGTTAGTGGCCCAGGGGAACGGCGGGCTCTCGAGAAGGCCGCTGTTGGCCGGTGTCTCACTGCTGCGGGCGCCGGTGCCATTGTTGGCCGGCGGATCGCCATTGCTGCTGGCCGGGCGCTGTGGTGCACCGCTGGAAGATGCGCTGCCACCGCCGCTAGAGCTTGAAGAGACATCACTCGAACGCTGCGGGGGACCTGGCGAGTAGTAGTGGAGCTGCAGCTGCGAGTTTGACGGTAAGAGCCGTGGTGCCGCGGCAGCCGCGCCCTCTTTCGCCGGAAGAGTAGTGGACGGCAGTGATAGACGGATGCATGGTGAAGATGTAGGAAGGTGAGAAAGTGGGACAGTCACCTGGACGGCAACATTACCATCTCCAGCGATCGGGACGGAGACGGCACCATTACCATCACCGGGGAATAGCGAATAGGAAGCAAGCTGCGTTGGGGTTAGGACACTCGTAGCGAGGAAAACACCGTTGCCACTGCCATGAAGCACCGGCGCAGAAGCGGGAACAGATGCGTTACCGGCAGGTAAGTGGGTTGTGGCGGCGGACGGTAGTGTACCCAGCACGCCCACGGAGTCCTGCGACACCGGCCGCTCCGGCAGCGTCGGCGTCACCGGGGTGCAGGACTCGCCAGCCAACGTAGGAGACGCGCTCGCCGGGGCCGCGGCCGCGCTGCTGTAGATGGAGCCGAGCGACAGCCAGCAGGGGTCGGCGTCCTTCTCGTCGACGGTGCCCTTCCGCTTCTGCCCCGCGCCGCGCACCGCCGAGGCCTGCTTCCCCATGGGGAGAGAGAGAGAGAGAGTAGACCTAGCACGACTGCTCGGCAGATGCAATCGCCGTGTAGGAACGTACAACCGAATGGCCGCCGCGGCGTGGAGGCCTTTATGGAGAGGAGAGGACGCCTCGGGGAGTCGGTTCGTTGAGATTAATGCGGAGGAGGGGGTTCGAAATCTTTCCAAACGAAGGCCGGCTTCGTTTGAACAACCGGCAGAGAGATCTCACGCGACGCGACGCCTGCTCGCATGCAGGAACGAGCGCCGAGCGCGCGCGCCTGCATGGCTGCACGAGGGGTTCGGTCCGAGCTTGAACCGCGTCTCAGCCCCGGCCGCGTTGTAACGTGGATCTAGTGCTTGCAGGCGCGCGCGGGGTTCGCTGCTGCCGCTTCTCTAGATGCTAGAGGTGTCTGCAGCGAGGTGCGGTTTTGGAGATTAACCTGCAGGGGCAAGGTGTTTCGTTCTGTTCTATGGCTAAACGGCGGCGTGTCAGGCCTTCGAAAAAAATCGGATTTGTCTGTTGCCTTCTGGACTCTAGTCGTTAGCATTCGTACAGCACGCGTACTTCTACTGCCCTTGTAATATGTTGTATACTACTTGTGCATGTATCTGATCTAACAACTTGTGGAATAGGAGCCGTACTGCTAGGACACACTATGAGAGTACGATGGCGATCTCTTCCGACCAGCTTATAATTTATACTTCATATCTCATTGTTTTTTGTAAATAAAATAAATAGGACGGCCTCTCCATTATTTTTTCAAAGCGGTTTAATATCAATTTTGAAGCAACTTGTTAGCTTATCAAGATTCGATTTGTTCGCACAAATTCTTATACTGGAATCAAAAGCTATCAGTCGTAGTAAAAAAACTTACCCATAGACTACACAAAAGGACTCACTTGATCATCGGATAGCTCTTATGCTAGGTGATGCATGTGAAATGGAACAGCTAGCGTGCCGATCGATCATCGTTGATGCCGTTCTCATCAGTCATGAAGCACATGCCGGTGAAGTCGTCGCCGTCGTTGGTGTCCTTCTGCGGATCATCATCACCGTTGTCGTCGCTCCAACCCTCCACGTCGCAGAAGTTGAAGTTATCGAAGGTGGTGAGTACGCGGTAGAAGAACTTCTTAGTCCTGCCAAGATTGCGATACTTCTTGTCCTTCCCTTGATCATGAGCTAGCGCCTTTTTGTTGCGCTTCTTACTGATGTAGTTGTTCTTGCTCACATTGTCATAATTTCCCTTAGTAAATAAGTCAATTTTAGAAACATGACACTTCCGTAATTCAACCTGGTACTTCCACCAGGCGGAACTACCGTATTTATACCACGGCACTTCTAATTTTTCTGACACTACTAGAAAACCACCCAAATCAAATACAATTTTTACAAAATCATTTCGCCACTCCATAAAATTTACAATAATTTACTATAATAGTATTTTAAGGGGGTGTTTGTGACTGCTCTACAAACTCTGCTCCACGAATTCTACCGTGGAGCAGCTCCACAAAAAACCTAGAGTTTGTGGAGCACCCCTTTAGGTGCTCTCACAACTCCACCTTTTTTTCCTCGAACAGAGTGCGTGGAGCTGAACCTGTTTGGCTAAAAAACATATAGCGGAGCTGAAAAACGTGGAGTGGAGCAGTCCCAAACACCCCCTAAGAGCATCTCCAATAGTGACTTATGAGCTAACTCTAAGCATATTATTTTATATTTTAATAGAAGAGAGAGAAAAGCTAGCTCTTGATCAAGAGCTAGACTCATACACACATTCCAAGATTATGTGAGAGTGACATATGAGGCTATTTATATTATGAGCTATGTGCTAAAAGTTAGTACTATTGGAGAAGTTATTTTAGAGTTAGTAACTAGCTCATACTGTTGGAGATGCTCTAAGGGCCTGTTTGGATCCACCCAGATTTTAAGAATCTGGCTTTTGGAAACTAGGTGGGATCCAAACAGACCAGTTTTTAGGGCAGTTTTTAAAATCTACATACCCAGATTCTTAAAAACCAAGAAGCTGTTGATACCCAGCTTTTGCCAGTTTTTTTCACAAATACCCATTTACCCTCATTAAAGACCACGCGCAGACGCTTCCAATCATAAATGTAAGGGTATAATAGTCTATTAGCACCAATCATAAATGAAACCAGCTTTTAAAAACTAGGGGATCCAAACACCCCATCAGTTTTTGCTTAGAAATCAGCTTTTAAAAACTAGAAGTAATAGCTGGTTTTTAAGAATCTGAAACTGATCTAAACAGGGCCTAAATCTTCTTATATGGTCTTTCAGAATTACTGCCCCACTGATTCCAATGTCAACCAATGCGTAAAACTAAACCACGTCATTGGAGACGGATATGCATGCCTCCCCGGTTGCCGGTCAAAGTGAGAACAAACTCCCCGGAAAACTAGCAAATAGATGGGCCGGTTCGAGCCTGAGACAGTGGGACCCGTGTGTCCGTGGGCCACATTTTGCAGATGAACCCGCACGGTTTTGGTGTTTCGTTCAGTTCTGTTGTTAAAACGCAATGGCAGGAAATTTTCTGCTGTCCTGTGGATTCTATTAGTTAGGATCTGTACAATATGTCCAATAACGGCGATCCAAAGAATATATGACTCGATCTTACGTTAAATGACGTGAAATGAGCGGTGGGCCCATTACGGGGGCTTAGTTTCCTCGTTACCCAGGCATTCAAACACATCTAGTAGACGTCTTTTGGCAGTTGGTCAATACGGTCGCCAAGGAGAGTAAAGAGTAGCTACTCCTAAGAGCAAGTTTAATAGTACAGATAGCTGCTACCTCCAATACATTTCCATGTCATCAAAAGATAATGATGCAGTTAACTCATACAATAAGCTGGCTATAAGTTGTCTCCACAAGAGCTCTCAATCATTTAATATATACATGGATATTGATAATTTAATACACGCATGAGTATAACAATTAGTTCTATAGGTACATGCATGGATAATGCCTCTTTTCCTGTGCTATAGCCTGACTCTTGCATGGGAGTCGGCTTGGCTCTCTCTCTCCTTTTCTCTCCCCTCCACATAGGACTATGCTGACATGGATTCCCTTATAGCTAGCACAGTCAACCTTATTAAACTTGCTCTAACTCCCCTACTACACTGCACTGATTTAAATGGTCAAAGCAAAGTCCTTATGCTTGTCTGCTTTAAGCTCTGCTCGGTTAGGCTAAAAAGCTGTAATTTATATTTAAAAATGCATTGTAGCTAACTGAAATTTAACTATAGTTAAAAATGATTTATTTAGCGTAATTAAATTTAAAAAATTTAAAAAATAGAAAAAATATGTTAGCACATCTTGAACAACGCAAATGAATACGGGAAAAAAGAATCGACAAAAAAGCTCAAAAAATCAGAAAAAAACGAATTTATAAATAGTGAAAAATAAACCAAAAGTCAGAAACTAAAACTGAAACGAGCGGGACCTATTAATCTCCATGCACTGAATGGACAGGGTTGGAGTCTGCGCAAATGTTTTAGAGCAACGACCGAAGCAGGAGAAGTGGGGGAAATCTTCGTTTTGCACGCGCGAATTGCACCGATTCTCACGGACCATCACGAGTGGTCAGGTCGGTCCAAGCCATGCGCGCGCACCATGTCTGCGAGGAACAACTGACAAGGCATCATACGGTAGGCAGCGCCACGAACCAGCGTGGTTGCCTTGGTTCGACTCGACCTGCGCGGTCCTCGGCGACGGCGCGCGAGGGTGCGCTTGAGCGCCTTACGATAGGGTCTTTGCCTGACCGCAGAATGGAGGGCTGGGATTAATTCTCCACAAGGGAAGCCAACAAGACTACTATAATCCTTTCCTCCATCTCTAACGCTTTCAGGTGTCCACATAGGTTCCAAAAAAGCCCTCACTACAAATTGGTCCTAAAATTTCGAATTTCTTTTTCGGAGCATACTTATATTATTACTGGTTGAGTCAGTTTAGGTGGGTTCTTTTGGACTGATGACTTATAACTTATGGCTTAAATATTTAAATTCTGTCTGTTTGCGAGAAATAGTACGTACAGAAAAATAACCGCATGCGATTTTAGCCAGTACAGTTGAACTCAGTACACTTTTTACTACAATCTTCCTAATGACCATGTTTTGAAAACTGCACTATTTAAAAGTTAGTTACTGTAGATAGTATGAGTATAAGCCAATTTTAAGTTGAAAAGAATCCAACCTTTGACTCATTAGCAAAAATAAACAATCTCCAGCTCATGAGCCACAACCCCGACCGACCAAACACTTTGATATTCCTTCATTCGAACAATGGCTTCGGACTTGCCTCGCTAAACAATACAATCGGGTGATGGCATTTTTCAAGTATTTGACTTTACAATAGCATGAACAGTCACATACACTGAGAACCTCTCACTGCATATGATATGAGTTGTGATCAAACATTTTGATATTTTGAAATGTGAACAATCCAGAGTGATGTTTTTTAGGGAACATGCAAAAGGTTTGCACATTATTGCAATTGCATTAAGAGGATAGAAAACAGTACAAGCACTAGGAAACCTAGTGTTTGGAGTTACAGAAGAAGGCCAATGAGAAAACCAGAGAAGGTAAGCTGTAGAGTAGGTAAGCTGTTCCAAGCTTTAATTTACAGCAATGGCCTGAACTTGGACATGGTTCCTGAAGGAAGTACAGCAAGTGGTTGTAGGATAAGCGTTTCTGTTGCGGCCTCCAATGGCGGGTAAAACGCTGGTTTTGCCGACCTTAGGGACTAAAAAAAGAACAGCTTGTTTGGAACCGAGCCAATTTGTACTAAAGTAAATGTCGAGGCATTAAGGCCTGTCAGTACAAGAGGAGTCACTGCTCACTGGTTAAGGGGCACTCCAAAGTCCTAACTGTAGTTGCAAATGCCAGAACTGAATGCAACTTCATTTTTTCTTCGCAAAAAAAAATCCATCAAAGATATTTTTCGAATATATTTGGTTAAGATATCTGAACTTCCTTAGTCGCCTTGCACAAATCGGCATGTTCCATGGATAAATTTTTAATAATTAGCTTGCTTATTCATCCAACCATGTAATCGTTGCGAGCAATGAAGACAACGACGCATATTAGCACCGGATGAGATCTGCCAAGCTTCTGTTCACAATGAGCTGTGCGTCTCAAAAATTAAGACCAATAGAGGCAGGTCATTTGCAGCACCAGTGCTGCATGTATGCAAGTACCTTGAAGCTTCTCATTTTTGTGGTTGTAGGATAAGCGTTTCTGTTGCGGCCTCCAATGGCGGGTAAAACGCTGGTCTTGCCGACCTTAGGGACTAAAAAAAGAACAGCTTGTTTGGAACCGAGCCAATTTGTACTAAAGTAAATGAATCTCTGAAATAAACATAGCATCCTACAAGCTTGTTTAAGATTGAGGCATTAAGTCCTGTCAGTGCAAGGGGAGTCACTGCTCACTGGTTAAGGGGCATTCCGAAGTCCTAATTGTAGTTGCAAATGCCAGAACTGACTGTAACTTCATTTTTTCTTCGTAAAAAATTAATCAAAGATAATTTTTTTTGCGAACATATGTGGTTAAGATATCTGAACTTCCTTATCGCAATGCACAGATTGGCATGTTCCATATATAAATTTTTAATAATTAGCTTGCTTATTCATCCAACCATCTAGTCGTTGCGAGCAATGAAGATAACGACGCATATTAGCACCGGATGAGATCTCCCGGGCTTCTGTTCACAATGAGCTGTGCGTCTCAAAAATTAAGACCAAGAGAGGCAGGTCATTTGCAGCACCAATGCTGCATGTATGCAAGTACCTCGAAGCTTTCTCATTTTTGTGGTCCAGTGCTGCCAGTATACCTAATTTTTTTTGGTCAGGTTTTTGGTGGTTCATTTTTTTAAAGATGGAATTTCTTGGACAAACTGGTTTCTTGATTTCTGCTACAAAGCCAAAAGTCCTATAGGCAACTAGAAACAACCAAATTGTGGGTGATTTACATGCTCATTGCTCCAGTATGGCTGGAAGATACATGCCACCTGAAAACTGGGAAGTCATCAGTCATGTGTAAAATTTATCAGTATGGTTGCAAATTGTACAAAGGGTAAGATGAACCTTGCCATTTCCAAGTTCCAACCCATCAGTCAATCTGTCGTGCAATACAACAGTGCGGCTCATGTTTGAAGAGTATATGCAGGTATGAGGTTAATTTCAAAAATATTGGACCAAAAAACTGCAACTAAAAATTTGCCCCAAAAAACACACGGGAAGAAACTGCAGTGCTGCCAATTTCCAGAGTACAGCAATCGACATCATGAAAATAGTACTGCTATCTTCATAATCAGAGTTAGTATCTATTGAATTTTCATTTGGTTGTGTGCACAACTATTTGAACAAAGATATAGAGTACTCTTTTCGGTTTCATCTGGATATTAGCGCAAACTCCACATTTTTAGCCTTTCGGCTCAAACGACTGTATCCAATTGAATGAAGAAAGAACTCACTTACCATAGCTTGCATAATTGCAATAGCAAGTAGGTTGTTAGTCAGAGACTCCCAACCATGCATCATCAGTATAGGCAAAAGGAAAATACCAAGAGACAACTTTTTTATCTGGCATTTCTGAATTTTGATAGAACAAACACACAAGAAAGATGCCAACACCCATCAGATACATGTACATCCTTGCCATTGTAGGACTTAGGAGTACCACAAGATATCGAAACCGTCAGTAGATATCTGAATTATCCTATGTACATCAAAGAATGGTCACTCAAGCCTACAACTTAGAAACGAAAAATCAAAGGAAACCTAAGGGTCAGTGACCAGAAAGAACAGAAAAGACCGCAGATCAGTCATGGTAGCAAAGGAGCATGACGACGCATCGCTGGATGATGTAGAACCTAGCCTTCTGCTCCCTCAGCATCCTGCTGATGCTGAGGCCTCCTCCCCTGTGCTTCCCCTGGCTCCTCATCTTATTCATCTTCAGTGAATAGAGAGAGGAGGGTGGGAGCTGGGAGAAAGGCTCTATTCCACTACTACTGGATCTACCTCCGCTGTGGCGTGGTCAAGTGAGCAGCATTTGGTATGCTTATATAGGGGGGGGGGGGGTTCTCACATCTTTGCCTTTGCCTTCTCCAAGCTTGCTTACTTGCCACTTGTGCATATCATAAGCACCATTTCGAAGAGGCATATACCCCTTCTTGGAAGTGGGAAGCTGCCACTTCCACAAGCACATGCAGCATCCTGTCAAGTTGCACGAATTTTGATAACACTCTAGGGGACAATGCCTCTGAAGCTTGTAGACCAACGGCCCCTCTTGACACCGAATTGATTCCATGATTAGGATGCCGAATACTAGCTTAGCTTCCTCTGGGATTCATGTCCTGCTAAATATTCCTACCTGCTACCAGTAGCTATTTTGATAAGAATGAATTTGATTCCATGAAGATGCTAGTAGCTAGCTAGGCACCTCTGTTTGAAGTGCTGTCCTTGGTCGGGTGCACACAACCCTAGTTCGGCCCTCAACTTGGAATATCATAATGGCTAATGATGTATGTATATCAGTATTTGTGAGGTCCTAATATTCTATTATTTCTATCAGAAATTCAAGAAACCATATCCGGGATACCTGAATGATTTCATTGAGCTATTAATAGTATGAAGCCGTACAAATTAATATGCATCTGAAAGGAAGATTCGATAATGTGAACTACAATGCGATGACCATTTCTCTGACGCAGTACTACAATGCGTACATGTGTGTCGGTGTGTGAATGAAATGTGAATTGCACAGGCAAAACTAAAATTAGAACAACACGTTTAACTTCCAATATAGTTGCATTCATGCATGCTAGCTGAACCAGGCATCGGGTTATCTGGGCTGTAGCCCGAGATCTGACAACCAAAACCTATGTAAAAATCATAAAAAATCACAAAAAACAGAGTTGGCCTAAGAGCAGCTGGCTCAGCCCAGGGCTTGGGCTTGTGCTGGTTCCGCCCCTTGCAAATGAATGTTTCTAAGTTCTAAACTGCATCGAATGAAAATTATTCAGAGCTTTAAAATGCAGACCAATCCTTCAAGTCCTTACTTGCTTCAGAAAAGCTTTTTTTTTCAGCGCAAAAGAGCGTAATAGAAGCACTGAGGTAACTTCTGAATTCCCGGGTTGCAACTGCTGTTGCAAAGCAACCATTCTGGAAAACTGCTGCGCAAGTCATGCGTAGCCAGAATGGAGTAGGAGATGCGTTGCCGATGCAGTCAAGTCCTGCTCCGTCTGCTCGGGTCATGTGACAATCACATGCGCAGATTATATGCTTGAGCTGCGGTTTCGTACGACGGAAAGGCCACTAAAAACGTATTATTGCCCTTCTTTCATGTGTGATGACGGTACGACAATCTTCGAAAATCACAACTGTCACATGGGAGCCTCTTCTGAACACAGCTAGCCTCCTCGCTCCCTCCTGCTTGGTGATATCTAATGCTATTATGTGTGCAGGGACAGCTCCATTTTGTTTCAGAGTTCTGATAAGAGATAAGAGATTCTTGTATGGGTTATTGTTGTTGCCATGTTTGTTTCGTAGAAGGATTAGTCATGCATTGTCAGGACAAGAAATTGAGTCCATGTTTTTTTGATGCTAGATATAGGTGGTTCGATAATATAATCGAGAAATATATGCATATAAATATATACTGTATTTTCAGGACAAAACTTTTTTTTGATCAACTGAAACCGAAGCATATTTCTGTCATGGCCACCCGCAAAGGAACCAAGCTTCAAGTTTAGAGCCAAAACTCAGAAGATATTTTTGTCTAGCATCCTAACAAACTATGAGATGTCTTTAAATAATTCTAGGATATACATTATTTAGAGATTCTATGTACAAACTAGCTTCATTAGAAGGATCCTAGTCATCCCAAGGACAAGAAATCATATCCAGGATACCTGAACAATATTCTACTATCCAGGATATGTTTTTTCATTAGAAATCAATCTATAGGCATTAATGTAATAACTGCGAAATTGTGTGCGTAGTGTATGTTTCATGATACAATTTCCATTTATGCTCAAAAGAAATGACATCATAATTCAGTTTTGAAAAAGTATTCAGGTGACCTAGAGCCAAAACGCTAAGTAACAAAACTACAAGGAAGAAGGATTGTGTTTAACTTTTTTTTTTTGAACGGAAGGAATGTGTTTAAATATATTCTATTTTGCAACTGCGGACTACGTGGCCTTGTGATCTGGCTGATGCACTATAAAATGCCGAAATATCTAAACAAGAACAGCATCAAGATTTCATTTCACGTATTGCAAACTTTATTTAAGCTACCCTACCCTCCACTGACTGCCAAATAAAATCATTTTGTATTCGGGAGCACAATAATCATGAAGCACAGTAACCAAGCAGCGGGAGCTTAAACTCATGCACAGAATGCATGCGTGATTGCCAGTTAAATGTACAGGAGATTTTTTTTTTAGCCCTGCTCGATTGCACGAACAGCTTAGTTACATTTGACCACGATAAAGAAGTACTTGCATCTATGTTCTGGCATGTTAGCACTCCATGATCTTATAATCAAGGATATTTTATTCCACCGACCAGCACGCAGTACGCAAAAATTAGTTTATCACAAGGTAACGGTAGGGGTAGCATTTGCAATTTGATTAAGTTGTGGGACTATGTTGAGGTTACTTCATAGTTGTCGTGAATAATTGATTTTTTTTGGTTAAGAGAGATTGTAGAATTTAATTTTTGAGGGTTTGCAAAGTTGTTGAATTTTTCGGATGACCGGTAGACATGCCGGTCTGGCCAACCAAAGGGTAGCAGTCAGACTGGAGGCCACCAGCGGTCCAATCGATGCTGATTTTGGGTTCAAACCGGCCAGCGCTAGCAGTCTGACCGCAACAGGGTGCGCTCAGACCTGTTGGCAGTGAGGCTCGGCCAGGTTTTGGTCTTTAAGGATTTTGAGTCATGGGATGGGTTTGAGTGACCTAAGTCATTGCTTATGTGCACATGAGTTTATTATTTGGTCATAGGTTTTATGATCAGTGGTTTGGTTGCATGGTGCATTGTATTGATTCATTGTGTCAATTGATAACTTTGTGTATTATGCGGTGTAACGTGACAGTTTTCTTGTTTGTGTTGGTTGTAGGACTTCAAAGCTACGTTATGGTGAGGTGAATGAGACTAGGACTAAGCTAGGAGAGCTTAGGTCTAAAGTAGTTAAAGGGTTGGGACTACGCTTAGGAGGAGTGAGGTTTGACGATCAAGGAGCCACCGAAAATGACCAAGACTTGCGGAGTGGCTATAAGCCAAGACAACGAGGAATCAAAGCAGGAGTTACCGATGGTGGACATGACGGGTAGTGGCAAGTTGGATCGGGACTAAGCTAAAGGAGGAGCTGAGGTCCAGAGCAGTCAAGGAAGCTGGGTGTCATCATGTGTGAGGAGAAGTATGCGGTACGCCGTGTCTTGGGTCGTTTGCAAGTGAGGACAGTTCGGTGGGATCCGAATGCGTGAGAGACTTGACAGCGAGTCATTGAGCCCATATGGAAGATGCTAAAGTATGAGCGATGCTTCGTGGCAAAGAAAACGAAAAGCTTCATAGAAGGTGGTAGAGGGGTATTTTGATAAATTGTCTAATACTGGAAAAGTGGTGATGTGCAAAACCACGATGTTGGCCTAAGTGGTTTAGGTTTTGTATATGATGAAAATGTGAAGTGGATCAATTGTTGATTCATTAATGGGTTAATGGATGTGAGTGCTTTGAGAAGCATGCATGTATAAGTGTAAAACCTGATATGATGTTGGGTTAATGGGTTAGCCTATGTAAGTAAATGAAACCCAACTAGATAGGCTGGTTAGGGTTTCTAATGTGCCTCCATTATAAAAAGGTAGAGAGGGGTGGCTTAGGGTTAAGCCATCCATACCAAGTTGAGAGGATAATTAGGGTTCATTGTAAGACCATGTGGCTAGGTTTATATTTTTTATAATGATGAATAATTGACAACATTGCGTAATATTGTTATTCGAGATGTGTGCATGTGTGCGTGGACTAATATCGGTCAAGTTGGTGAGAACTTGTACCGGGAAAAACGTTATTTGGTCTTTGCATGTGCAGGTTGGGCGTGGAGACGGTCATGGTCGGTGACGAGGAAGACCGGGACTAGGAGGGGGAAATCTGAGGTCCAGGCGGTCGAGGATGTCACGAGGTGGTCGGGCTCACGCTGGAGCACATGGAGATCAAAGATGGATGATGCGTGGAGAAGATACAGAGGTGCGATCCGGAGGCTTCGACACGCGATGAGTTGAAAAGTCGGAAACGTGAAAACCCGTATTAGGAAGGGTTTGGGTCCCTTTAATTTAGTGGGCTGAAAATCTAGTTGAATTGATAAATGGGCTGGTTGATATTTTGTATTAGGCCTTAGAGTTAGTTTAGGCTTTGGGGATGATTAGAGACTTGGATACGGTGTGGCAAGGATAAGAATAGGAGACGAAACCGAGTTGTAAAAGAAACGAATTGTATCACGTAATAAAAGCGGGGCTGGCGAGACATCGGTACAGACTTTTGGGGACAACCCGCTTTTGGTTTCGAGAGAAAGTTGTGGCGGCGTATTGCCGTCTTGGTGCGTGTCCGTTTTGTCGGCTTCAACGACATGTCTCGCACACTGAGCAATGACGTGGCCGTGCTTTGATTCATGCGCAGAAAGATAAAGGCGAGGCCGTGGTTTGCATATAGGAGCTCGCCTTTTTCATCCCATCAACTAGTCACATCAAATTCAAGAAAGAAAGCCATCAGCGTTTATCCATCGGACCATATAGCCATCACGTGAGTATATCTATCGCATGCATGCTTGAGATTTTTTTGCTTAGTACGGATGATCATTAATGCATGTGTCACATGATATTATTTTCCTTTTCGATCGATGAATGCATGCGATAACTTTTCGTTGACTTGTGTCCTGCTTTTGGTTGATCGTGTAATCGCTCATCGGAGACTTGTCTATCGTTTTTTTGGCCGCACGTTTTTTCTCTCGTGATTTTTAGTGCAGCGTCTTATAATTTGGGAGACACTAAAAAGGCATTGCAATCATTCACCCCCTCGATTGCCATCAACGATCCTACAAGTGGTATCGAGCGAGGTTGCTATGGCGTCGAGAGAGTATGTGAATCGTCCCCATGCTAGATGGTACGATTTTGCTTTTTGGAAGTGTCGGATGCAAGCTTATATTGAGGCTCAAGGTAGTGATGTTTGGAATAAAGTTTCTACACCATATGAGGTTCTGCTTTGTTATTCTTGATTTAAATAAAGCAGATGTTAATTTAAATGCTCAAGCTCGTAATTTTTTGTTTCAAGGAATTTCTCGTAAAGAATTTGATCGTGTAGCTCATATTAATTCTGCTCATTTAATTTGGAAAACTCTTTGCGATTATCATGAAGGAACCACTAAAATCAAGAAGGTGCGTAAAAATCTTTATCAAAAAGAATATTCTGATTTTGCTATGAAACCTAGTGAATCCATTGATGATCTCTTTGCTCGGTTTGAGAAAATATTGAGTGATCTGCGCGGTGTTGGTGTTATTCCTGCTGATGAAGATAATGCAACTAAAATTTTAAGATCTTTAGGTTCTGAGTGGTTGATGGTTGTTACAACTATTAATCAAACTGTCGATCTAGATACTTTAACCATGGATGATCTTTATTCTAGATTGAAAACTTATGAGATGGAAGCTTTGCCATCTAAGAGTAATAAATCTTCATCTTTAGCACTTGTGACTAACCCCGTGCAGGCTGCTTCGTCGAGTGCTTTGTCTTTGTCTGCCTTGTCTTCTTTTTCAGAGGAACAGTTCGAGGAGCTTCCTGAAGAGGACTTGGTTTTGATCTCCTCACGAGCATATAAGGCACTCAACAATGTGAGGATGAGGAAGCGAGGTGGCATGTCAGGTCCGATCAGATGCTTTGAGTGTGGCGAGCCAGGCCACATTAAGATGGATTGTCCCAAGCTCAAAGGAAAGGTAGTGAAGGAAGAGAAGAATTATCGTCGTCGGCCATCCAAAAACAACAACACCAAAGGTGGCAATTTTCGTCGCAAGCTTGCTGAAAAGATCATATCGGCTATTGAGCGTCTTGATTTGAGCGATGTGGAATATGAGAGCTGCGATGACGATGACCACGACAATGATGATGCTAAAGGCAAGAAGAAGAACGATGACTTCACGGGTATGTGTTTTATGGCAGGCAACAACAGTGATGATGGCAATAGTGATCTCGATGAGGTAAGACCTTCATATGATGAGCTTGAAGATGGTTTGATTAAACTTGCTATTGAATTAAAAAAGACAAAACAGAAATTAAAAGAAAATAATTGTGTTGTTGAAAGTCTAAATTCTGAAATTAATAGACTTAGAGCTTTAATTCCTGATGATGAATCATGTGAGTCTTGCCAAGTTTTACATTCGAGTTGGAGGTCATTAGATCTATTAGTGCATCAAACTTGGTTCAACTTAGAGATGTAATCGATAAATTTGATGAATTAAAATTGATACATGACTCTTGTGATGAAAAATTAAAATTTGCTAACGATGAAATTCAAAAGCTCAAATCTAATTCTTCTACATATTTAGAGTCAAGTACTTCAAATGCTCAATCTAAAGTTTGCTCTAATTGTGAATTGCTAGAAGCTAGACTTAATTCATCTCAAGAATCTATTCAACAAATGCTTTATCATGAGAACATGTCTTGCTCAAATTGTTCTAAGTTAAATATTGAAATTGATGCTTTAACTAGGCAATTGAATGATTTCGCTGAAAAAGAAAGATTTGCTCAATCTAGTGCTTCCAAGAATCTTGCAAATGAGCCTGTTAAATGTACTGCTTGTTCCACTTTGGCTAAGGAAAATGAGTACCTTAAGGACACTTTAGAGAGATTCTCTTTTGGCAAGAAAAATCTAAATATGATTCTAGACAAGTCAAAAACAAGTGTGAAAAATCGTGGTCTAGGATTTAACTTTGTGGAGTATGCCAAGAATAATCCTCCTAATGTTGTTAAGGTTCTTGAACCTGAAAAAATTGAAATAAAATCTGAACCAAAACAAACTGTGTTTAAATCTGCTGGCTTTGTGCAAAGTTCATCGAATAATAATATAGGTGCTAGCTCATCATCTCAAAAGAATTCTGGTTATGTTAAATTTCATTGCACCTACTGTAGAAGAGATGGACATTTGTATGAATTTTGTTTTAGGCGGGCTAAGAAAGAAAGAAAGGAAAGGTTGAATACTTTAAGACAAAAACGTGCATTGTCTTTTGCTCCTAGATCAAATGCGAAAGCTATGTTTTTAGAGAATTTTTATGATAGTTTTAAATCTGCTTCACATGCTAGATTGGGATTTAATTCAAATAATTCACGGTCTTTTTTGCATTCTGATCATCCACACGCACGTGATTTTGGTTCTAGTTTTGTTGCTCCTGTTCGTCGTGTGTCTCAGTACTGGATTCCTAGATCTTATTTCACTAACCCTAGTACTGTGAGACCGATGTTTCCTGTGATGTAAAAACAGCTGACAAGGATGGAGAACATGAGCTCGATTGGGTTCCGGTCTTTTGCTTCATTGCTTGATTGGAACACTTGATGGTTCTTCATTCTCTTTGATTGCGTCAAATAGATTTCACTTTCTGAGAGACCATGTGGAAAAGGTGATGTTGTCTTACATTTTGTTAGATTCTTAAGTTCCTGATGTTCACCTGAAATGCTTGATACTTCTCGTTTTGCTCTTTTTGCGAAGTGGGTTGGGCGTGTTGTATCTTATGGGATTATTCTGAGGGGGAGCTTGATGTTTAAGAATTTAGAAAGCTTTGTTTATTATACTTGTCAATTAAATTAACAAGTCCAAGCCATCAAATTTAAATGAGTTGTGGAGCTATCTTTATCATATTTATTCATATGTTGTGTAGCTTTGATCATGACTGTTTATAATTAAATTGCTGCATTTGAATTAAAAGTATGACATGGCGGAATACTTTGACTAGATTAATTATATTTATTACTTTGCGATGTCCATCGAAAAAGATTAGCTTGATTGTGAGTCTTATTTTAACTCTTGGTTATGAGGCTCGCATGTTTCATATTCCAATTATTATGATCACTCAATTTGGCATGTTATTAAAAAAATATATAAAGAAAAAAAATTGAAAAGATGTATGCTTCAAGCATGCCATGGTGAAAAAAAGGCACAAAAGTGTGCAAAATGAAAAGAAGTATGCGTCAAGCATGCCACCATTAAAAAAAAAGAAGAAAAATATGTCATTATGAAAAGAAGTATGCTACAAGCCTAAAAATTGAGTATGGAGCAATAAGTTGTTACATGAGACTGCTAGTCCGTCTAGAGTTAAAATTTGCTTCACTTTTAGGTTTTGACTTTTCGTTGTGATATCTCATTGTGCTCTCTATAATTGGTTTGGTCATTGTTGAGATGCATGTCATTGATATAAATTGTTTAATCATATTGAAAACTTTGTTTTGATATTGCTATATGATATATGATTTTATATGATCTTGATAGCTCTACTAAAAAATATGGCTTGGTTAAATTATTAAATCAATTCAATGTGACTTGGATAATCTACAAAGCTTCTAGATTTTTATTCTCATTACTCCTTCTTAGAATTATCCTTTCTCTGAATTTTCTTGATGATTACATTGCCAAAGGGGGAGAGATTTGGTGTGCCTTGTGAGTTATTGGAGAAATTTGCTAAAACTCATCTCTTGTGTTGAGGAGAGATTTGAGACTTGTGGCTTGAAATGCTTTTTCGGCTTCATGACTTCACTTATATCTATTTGAAAGTAAATTCTTCATGCTATCTTACGATGTTGTCAATGTATTCATCAAGGGAGATTGTAAGACCATGTGGCTAGGTTTATATTTTTATAATGATGAATAATTGACAACATTGCGTAATATTGTTATTCGAGATGTGTGCATGTGTGCGTGGACTAATATCGGTCAAGTTGGTGAGAACTTGTACCGGAAAAACGTTATTTGGTCTTTGCATGTGCAGGTTGGGCGTGGAGACGGTCATGGTCGGTGACGAGGAAGACCGGGACTAGGAGGAAATCGAGGTCCAGCGGTCGAGGATGTCACGAGGTGGTCGGGCTCACGCTGGAGCACATGGAGATCAAAGATGGATGATGCGTGAAGAAGATACGGAGGTGCGATCACGGAGGCTTCGACACGCGATGAGTTGAAAAGTCGGAAACGTGAAAACCCGTATTAGGAAGGGTTTGGGTCCCTTTTAATTTAGTGGGCTGAAAATCTAGTTGAATTGATAAATGGGTGGTTGATATTTTGTATTAGGCCTTAGAGTTAGTTTAGGCTTTGGGGATGATTAGAGACTTGGATACGGTGTGGCGTGGGATAAGAATAGGAGACGAAACCGAGTTGTAAAAGAAACGAATTGTATCACAGTAATAAAGCGGGGTGACCGAGACATCGGTCTGACTTTTGGGGACAACCCGCTTTTGGTTTCGAGAGAAAGTTGTGGCGCGCGTATTGCCGTCTTGGTGCGTGTCCGTTTTTGTCGGCTTCAACGACATGTCTCGCACCGAGCAATGGCGTGGCCGTGCTTTGATTCATGCGCAGAAAGATAAAGGCGAGGTGTGGTTTGCATATAGGAGCTCGCCTTTTTCATCCCATCAACTAGTCACATCAAATTCAAGAAAGAAAGCCATCAAGCGTTTATCCATCAGACCATATAGCCATCACGTGAGTATATCTACGCATGCATGCTTGAGATTTTTTTTTGCTTAGTACGGATGATCATTAATGCATGTGTCACATGATATTATTTTTCCTTTTTCGATCTGATGAATGCATGCGATAACTTTTCTGTTGACTTGTGTCCTGCTTTTTGGTTGATCGTGTAACTGCTACTGGAGACTTGTCTATCGTTTTTTTTTTGGCTGCACGTTTTTTTTTCTCTGTGATTTTTAGTGCAGCGTCTTATAATTTGGGGAGACACTAAAAAAGGCATTGCAATCATTCACCCCCCCTCTGATTGCCATCAACGATCCTACAGTTCTTGAAGTGAAACTTGTGGGAGATGTGAGAGACTCTTGAAGCTAAGCTTTTTGTCACCCTTAAACTTTGTGTGTGGCTAAAGAGTGGCTGTAAACATTCATATTCAAGTATCGATAGAGATCAAAATTCGTCAAAGTATTTGCCTCTTGTGCTCAAGTGATGAAATCTTGATTTCGCTTATTTTTTGTGCTTCCTCTTCTCCCTTTGATCTTGCTGTGTGACAAGGATGTGTAAGTGATGAAGACATGTCTTGGAGAATAAATCTCTTCTATCTAGGCACTTGTACTTGCAAGGTCATGCGTTTGCCCGAGTTTGGCTCAAGAATGAGTGATTTGGGATTTTGGTGTTTTGGCTTGAATTCGTGCTGTGATCTAACTTCCTATGATATGTGAGAACCCATCCAACAACATCTTTATCATCAAGAACTCACAAGCAAGAGCATATCGAGAATTTTCTCTTTTGTTCGGTTTTAGTTCAATTTTTCTTCAAATGGAAAAATGTCAGAACTTTGGCAATGATTTTTTTTATTGTTGATTGGAGTATATTTCTAATATCCTAGAGAAGGTACATACCAAATTTCACATGATTTGAAGCTTTTGTTTGAGAGTTGGATCAATTGTAGTTTTAGCCCGATTTTGTTGTAGCAAAGGTTCAAGAGCCAATAGATCCCAATTTTCTTACATTATTTTTTGACCTTTAGTTGGGATAGGTTCTTAAGGTCATGATCTAGTGTTTGTTCAAGTTTCAAGTTATTTGGAAATATGGATCAAAAGTTTCATCTATTTTCATATTTAAAATAATGATGAGATTTACTCTGTTCCTGAACTAGAGATCAGACCACCACCAATGTTGTGGTCAGACCGCCACCTCTTTAGAGGTCTGTCCGCCTGGGGCATGTGAAACTACATTTTGCTCATATCTTTTTCTTGTAATTATTTGTCTCTAATCTTCATAATTTTCATAGCTATTAGAGTGAAGAGCCTTGAATTTCTTTTTAAAAAAGATTTTAAAAAGCTTTTAAACAGATTGGCTCTTATTCATCCTCCTCTAGTCACCTTTCTTGGTCCTACATAAGTTGAATGATCCATTCACATGCATATTACAACGATTAGAGCATGTACCTAAACAGTGTTCAAATTTATGCTCCATCAATTCTATGTGTATGTTTGACGAAGGGGTCTTGTGTGTGCCTGCGTTTAGGTGAGAAAACTGCCTTGGTCCTGTTTATATTGATTGATGGTTTTTAGTTGTGGTTGGTTTTTTTTTATTGAAAATAAATATTAGTGGCTGAAAAAGCCGTCTTTAGAAAAAGGGAGCAAGTAGAGTGAGGTGTGTGATGCGTCCATGACTATCTATTTTATCCCTGGAACGAGGCGGGGGTAAAAGAAGTGAAGAAGCCAGATGTATATATTGGTTTCTATCTTTTTCAAATAAAAGTTAGAATCAAAAATCAATATGATCAAACCCTTAACCTCCTCACATGTCCTGGTTCTGGTCCTAGGACCGACTGCGATGGCTAATACTGAATAGGGATGGCAATCGGGCACATGCAGTGCTTGCCCATACCCATGGCCGCGACCCTGATTTATACCCACGGGTATACCCATGAAGGATGACGAGTGAAAAACCTCGCCTATACCCGTCGCCCATGGGCATGCCCGTTTACCCGTGAATTGAGAGCCACCATATGAGAGTTGAACTAATAACAGATACATATAAGCAGCAGTTGTTGCTAGGAAATATAATAGCATCACATTCATAGAAACATGTAAGCATCACATTCACATCTAATATATACGTCCTTAATAAAGTAATTTTCATAACAGTGCATCAGATTCACACATCACCAGTGCATCACTCATTCAACAACTACAATGTGAATACAATCTGACAAAGTTCCTTACACATCAACAAATTGTAACTACTCTAATGAGTTTGTTCACATATGAAAACATGAGTATACAGAGGATAGACATGTGACTATGTATGCAGCAATAGAATAGAAAACGTTAAGGAAAAATGAATATGGAGCATAACTAAGGCATCAAATTTCAAGAAGCAGCAACGAAAAGTTGATTTAAAGAAAGAGAATCCGGTGAGGGGCGGCAAGCAGGCGACCGGGTGAGGGCTGAGGGGTGTCGACCTGGTGGGGGCAAGGGGTGACGGCTGGGTGGGGGGCGAGCAGGTGGCTGGGTGGGGGACCGAGGGATGGCGGCCAGGTAGGAGTAAGCAAGCGGGCGAGTAGTGAGAGACCAAGGATGATTCTATATTTGGACTCTAGAGGGGCGAGGGGCGGCGACCGGGTGGGAGGAGAAGGTCTGGTTGGCATTGAGGATGAGGCCGGGCGAGAGGAGGGGGTCGGCGCAGCGACTGGCGTTGAGGATGAGGTCGAATGGGAGGGGGTCGGGCTCGGGCTGGCATTGAGGAGGAGGCCGAGCGGGAGGTCGTGAGGATTGGTGACGGCCAAGAGGACAAGGGCGACGATCCGTCGTAAGGAGGACGGGGTCATGGGGGCAGATATGGATCTAGACTCTAGAGGTGAGGAGTGAGTGAGGGACAACAGTGGGCGTGAGGAGGAGCCGCGGCAGGGCAGGGGCGCTCTGCCGGGGGGGGGGGCAGCCAGCTAGCCGGGAGGAGGAAGTGGGAGGCAACCGGATGAGGGCGGTGGATGTAAAGATTTGGGGGGAGGGCTTCGGCGCTTCGAGTGTTGATGGCGGCTCAGGAGTTGGGTTTGGGTCTTGGCGAGGAAGACTAGGGTTTTATATTTCCAGTGCTACTGTTGAGTGTTGGAGCTCACCCATGCCTGTGCCTGTTTACCCGATGGGCAGAGAATTCCCCTATTTTCATGCTCGTGGGCAAATAAAACATCCCATACATAGCTCTATTAGGGTATTTACCCATGTGCATATGGATAAACGGGTACAATTGCCATCCCTAGTACTGAATGATAGAGCTGATGTGGGGCGAAATTGTGATGCATTCGTCAAACCTGCACGGCCCAGCCTTATGGGCTCGACCATTACTACCACGGGCCGGCTTGGTTGGGCAACCAATGGGCTATGTGCCCATGTTCTCGACCCATCTGGCTATTGGCAATGGAAAAATCCCTTTTAAGCCCGCCCGCCCATATTTTTCGCACAAAACTAAAATTAACAGAGATAACCCAAAAAATCTGAAGAGTATGCGAGTAATTGATAGTTAATAATGACTTAATACAAAATAAAAATAACGAGATAACAAAGCCGTCAATTCTATTTCTACAATCACTGACGTGGGGCTAATAACATATAACCCCACGTTTGCCAAATTTAGCCTTTTTCTTCTGGAGGAAAAACTTTTCTCAACTATTTTTTAGTTGTACTTTCTATTAATCGGTATCTATGGCCTAAAAGAGCAACCACCTACATTCACCTGTAAGCTGGGAGCCTGTGCGCCCAGCCATTTGCATCTATAGTTAACTGACAGGTGGATACATGCCACGTGGCAAACCTCTCTGATCCCACACGTTTGAATTATCTCGCAATGATAATTCGAAAGACAAAACTGGCACACGAATAAATAGTACAAGTCACGTCCGGATGACGTTTAACAAAATCATTTTTTAATTAGGAAAAAAAAAAGAAAAAACAGAATGGTCACTGGTAGCCTTGGCGTCTCCACCTCCTTCCTCCCCGGCCACGACACCCTCCGCGGAGCCCCGCAGCGTCGTTCCGGCCGGTGACGGCGGAGCTGGGGCGGCAGCCGGTGGAGGCGGTGGGTGTGGGTCTGCCCTGCACCGTGATGGCCTGCGGCGACATCATCTACCGCAGCACGCTCCCTCACAACGATGTCCTTACCATCACCGCCCCAGGCGTCGCGCTTGCCCTCGCCGCCACGTCCTACCTCTGGGCCACCCCCGGCGTCGCCCCGGGCTTCTTCGACATGTTCGTCCTCGCCTTCGCCGAGCGCCTCTTCCGCCCCACCTTCCGCAAGGTGCTTACTTCACACTTCCGAGCCCTAACTCCTTTGCGCTTCTTCGATTCGTGCTAATTGGTTGCTTGTGTAGGACGACTTCGTGCTCGGGAAGAAGCTTTGCGAGGGCGCGTTCGGAGTCGTGTACAAGGCGTCGCTGGCTGATCCCAAAGCGGCGGAGAAGGTAACCAACACCCATGCGCGCATCCGAATGTAAAAGCTCCAGTTTTGTACAAGAGTTTTGTTTGCTGATGGTTGCTGCTTGCCTTAGCGGAGAAAATGGAGTAACCGGGTAAATTGAAGTGTTGGAGGACAAATTGAAGTTGCTCATGAAGAAAGTGAAAATGTTTTTGTGAGTACATGTTGATAGTATGTACCATGCAAACAAGGGGGGCCTGTGCACTATTATGGTTGTTGTGATATGTAAATCAGTTGCGTAGTTTGTTGCTGATACAAAACTCAAAAGATTTCAGGTGGTTAGCTCAAAGCCTAAAACCCTATGAAAGTTTTGTGAAACAAGCTTTTGAAGAGCACTAAAAGAGTATAACGTATTCACTTTATTTATGTGTCAGTTAAGTGGATGAGCTAGGCCATGTGGAGATATGGATGAATGAGCGCGTCAGGAGGGCATGGGCCAGCAGCTGTGCAGATTTTGTTTATGGCTTTCGTGAGGTATACTATCAGTTGGGTGCTTATGTTGCAGCTTGTTTTCCATTCTCTCAATAGACTTAGCTTGGTTTACTTTAATTTGATCAATTTGTAAAACTCACATTGCATATTGCTTTTCTAGAGCAAAGCTAAAGGTAAGGGAGCTGATGAATATTGGCTTATTTGGCATTATGAAGGTGAGGATACGCTTGTTGATCTCATGCAAAGCAAGGAGTTCCCTTACAATGTAAGTGCTACCATCAGACTTGAATGATAATCTTAGGTCGACCAGGTTGCTTGCTTGCATGACTTCAGTCAATCAGTTCTTTTTCTTAGGTTTGTTATGCTATTTGCTTGTGTGCATCAACTGTGGTCAATGAACTGATTATAGCCACTTGATGATGAGAGCTCAATTATATTTGTCTGGAACTGTGTTAACTTACTGAGATGCACTAGAATGATGCAGTTAATTGGCCAGTTCTTGTCAACTTGATGGTGAGAGATCAGTTATATTTGTCCAGGACTGTGCTACCTTACTGACCTAAACTGGAATTTTCGAGCTTATTAGGGGTCATGAGCTCTTATGATGAAATGCCTTACTAGAGGGCATGTAGGAACAGACGACTGAAGTTAGTGAGAACAGTCAGATAGGTTCCTTTTGTTAACGTCATCATTCTCATTGCATGGCAACCTTTTCTTTCTTCTCTCATCTATTTGTAAGGAGGCAGGATAAGTCCATGACATTCATTTCAACTCGACAGAAGCCATAACAAAATTAAATTACCATGGAGTACTTCTTCTTTAGTTAACACTTGACTGTTCAAATCTTTTTGTGGTTAATCAGGCTGAGACAAAGATTCTTGGAGATGTTCAAGATTTTGCCAAAGGGAATAGCGAGAGAATAAGATTATTCAAACAGTGATGAGACAATTCTTATTTGCTCTTGATGGACTTCATTCGACAGGGATTGTCCACAGAGACATAAAACCCCAAAATGTGATATTTTCAGAAGGTAATAACCAACATATATATTGTTTGCAATCTCTTGCTAAAATCTTTTGTACTAATCTTTTCAATTTTTTTTCTACTGATAGGATCTTGTACCTTCAAAATTATCGATCTTGGAGCAGCCGCTGACTTACAAGTGGGCATCAACTATATTCCTAAGGAGTTCCTTCTAGATCCAAGGTACTCAAAGCTACCTTCATGATCAGGAACTGAACTGCTGGCATAAAAATTCCAAGATAACTGTTACCTTTTGAAGTTTAGGCTATAATGTGCTAGAATATAGTTTGACTAGGGATTTGGTTGAAGCTTTATCAATGCTTGGCAGGTATGCAGCTCCAGAGCAATATATGATGAGCACATAAACACCATCTACTCCTGCTCCAGTTGCAACTGCTTTATCTCCAGTCCTGTGGCAGGTATTCTTTAAATCCTTGGCTAAACTGTTTTGTTTTCTGTCAGTTCTCTAAGATAATTGTTCCAATCAAGATAATTGCTTGAGCTAATGCAGCATTTTTTCATTGACAGCTGAACCTTCCTGATAGATTTGACATATATAGCTTGAGCCTCATATTCTTACAGATGGTATGTGATTACAGAATTGCATTTATGTGTTTGCTACGTTTGTGTCCTTTTGTTTTAGTAAACCCAGAGGGGGCCGGGGTACCCTTATGCACCAAAAAGTAGTATACCAAGCTATTACAATACAGGCGAAGAGCATGTAAATGTCTAGCGCACAACTATGGAGCCACAACTTTTTAGTTGCACTACAAGTTCTTCAACTATCCTCCCACTCTCCAAACAAATAGTGAAGCTTTTTATCCCTTGATTTTAATATCATAATACTAATATCCCCTCTATACTACATTGTTATTTGGACAGGCTCTTGTACTCTGTTCATCTCTTGTCGAAATATCTTCCTGTTTCTAGCTATAAGCTTCCAATTGCTGCGGTGTTACTGACTTGCAAGATGAGTCAATATTTTCTCATTTGGTCATTAGGACCGGAATTTTACATTCATACTTATCAACATGGGAGACCATAAAACGTCAAGTTAAAAAGAACAGATGGAGTATAATCTAGGTGAAGTCCTATCTATTGTGGTGTTTGCTTGATTTGTTTTACTTCGTCGTGTTTTTGCAGGTATATAGTTTTGAGCGTACTTTACGAGTATATAATAGCTTGGCGAAATGGAATTCTAGCTCCAAAAAATAAGCTCAGCAAAATGGAATCATGCACTGACAGCCAAAGTGCACCTAAATAGAGTTTAAGTAGACAATCATTGTGGAACAAAAATGTTTACCAAATAGCATAATATTAGCAACAATCATGAAATCATGGTTTCTTATACACCTGAATTTGGTACCGAGCAAGTATTAGGTAAGCTGGAAGACAATAATGGGCTATAAATTAGTCATCTTTCGTCTTTTATTTATCATGGATTGATGATCATAGGGCAACGCTAATAATTTGCCCTCGGATTGTTCATTATTCCTTTTACCTTTCTCACGCAAAAGTCTCCGGTTTGTAAAAGTAAATAACATAAAGGTGAAGATCAATACAGTTTTGTGACAAAATATCGACGAACAATTGCTTTCATGCAAACATCATTAGAAGATTTTGTGTTACATTCTTTTGAGACGTTTATGACACTATTATAGCTTCTTTTTGTAGCCATAAAATGAATAGCCAGGCATATAATAACCGACAGTTCATTTTCTTCTTTTATGAATTTGAAAACAGAGGAATTCTGCGTGGTAGGACGAGTCCACTCAGTCCTGCAACCTGTCGTGATCGACGGTTGTCGGTTCTGTTTTCGCATCGAAGGGGCAGTGTATGCAACAGAGCAGCCGAAAGGCGGAGGGAGAAGCCATGCGTACTTCTCTTTGATATTTTTTTGGCTTATAGTTTAATTTATCGAGATAATTTTTTTAAATAGTTTGTTAACTTATTAGCATTCAGTTCGTTCACTTAAACATTTGTGCTAAAGCTGGAGATTCTGAGTAGCTGGCTAGGCTGAGTAGCTAGCCTGTTTGACATCTTGGATTCTAGCTGTGTAGCTGGTATCCTGATAGATGTATTGTCTGAAATGCTCTTAGGTGGGTTGATGTCCTGATTATGTATTGATAGAAGAGACATTCATGTTGTAAATTTGTAGTACTTAGTTCAAACATTGAGAAACTAATATTAAAATTTCCTGACAATAAATTTGACTCCAAATCATAATTTTAAATATTAATATGGATAAATACCATGTCACCATACAAAAGTAACGTACAAAAGATGTTCATAGGCATATAAGGCGCACATATCATCATCAAAAGGAACTTCTATGGTACTATCTATCGTCTTGAAGCCATCAAGCGATTAACATATAGCTTGGCATATGTAATAGAATTCGTCACTTCATCTTTAGCACGCCAAACGCACGTTCAATCACATTACGAAGAGAGGAGTGAGCATGATTGAAGACCTCCTTTTGGCCACTTGGGCGGCCTCCCCGTTGAAACTCCGGCAAGTGATACTTTTGCCCTTTGTACGGAGCTATGTATCCCTTTCTATTAGGATAACCGGCATCAACTAGATAAAATTTCCATACAATAATCAAATCGGATTAGTGACAATGTATAAAATGAAATATAGAAATAGATAATTGTAAAGGAGCAGTAGCATTCTAGGCAGCTCAATGTTGAATCACCAAAGTCGCGGTGTCACCTGCTTTTTCTCAGGGGAGCGAGTTATATATCGGTCCTGTTCTTTTCAGCTTCTAAAAGTTGTTTTTTGGTTTTTCTACAGTAACTAACTTTTAAACAGAGTATTTTTTAAAATAGGGTCTACTAGTTAATTGTAGTATGTATTGTACCTATATCTGCAAAAACCGCATATGAGTTTCTGTTACTCTGTAATCTCTCACACGAACAGCCCAAAAGGCACAAGCCGCAACCAAAAGCCACAGCCAAAAAGAACAGGCCCATCCTCTAATGTAAACACAGGAAGATGTCTCAGAAACAGAAACATCGATTCATTTCATAGATATGGCTATTCTAGGCCTGTTCTGAATTCCCTAGTCAGGCACTTCTGGAATGACGAGATCAATACCATTGTCCACTGAGGAAACAATTAGATCAGCAGTGGTGAAAGGAAGCTCAGCATAGTTTCAAACTTCCATTCTGTAAGGATTTATGGATTCTTTAGTCATATACATCCACACTGTTCAAGCACATAAGGTAAATCAAGTCTACAGAAGAAGAAAAAAAAATATAAACACAGGTACAAAGGAAACATCAAGTAGAAAAGACCCAAACGACATCCCCGAATTTTTTGTATTTTAGCCTTTTTTTTGAAAAATATTCACATTTAGACCCCTGGTAGTTTTAATTCCGTTTTTGGACCCAGAGCTCGGCGCCGTGGGTCACGGCGCCGAGGTAACACGTCTCGGCGCCGTGGACCACGGCGCCGAGGTGCGAGCCCCAGCGCCAACAGAAGCGGCCGTCGTGGCGCCGAGGTGGCAGGCATCTCGGCGCCGTGACTCGTGGCGCCGACCTCGGCGCCGTGACTCGTGGCGCCGAGCATGTGGCTTCTGAAACAGCACCGAGCACGCGGGCTTCGTTCATTCGCATCCTCCTCCCTCTGTCCCCGCCGCTGTTTAGGGTTTGCACCGATCAGCCTTTTTTTTCGCAAAATGAATTATTAGTTGTATTTTTCATTTGGATATTTAATGATAGTAATATTATGTAATATAGTTAGTTATTTATTTATAGAGAGCAAAAAATACGACGTATGTTTTGAAAATTCGTTATGTATTGCAGATGATACATGTAGGAAAATTCGTGTAGATTTTTTTAAAAACATTATGGTACGTTGGTAATGGTTTTTGAAAAATAAAATTATGCAGGCCGTGACGAACGAGTTTTGTGTGAAGTTCTGCGGGCCGTGAGATGCTGCGGGCAAGACAGAGGGGAGGCGACATGTGGCATACAAGCAACTCTCCTCTTCCTTTTGTTCGATTGTTACTACACACTTGGGAAATAATTCTGGGATGATTCTGGGTCAATCCCGTCCCCTCTGTTTGTGGATTGATGAACGAGTTATGTGTGAAGTAACGATTAGTGTATTTGTGATTTTTGTACAATGCTGACCGTGAAAAATATGTTGAACTGGCAATATCATTTTTTGATCATGTTATGTTGTTGTATTGGAAGGATTTTTTTGAATTATTTTGTATGACAACTGTGATAGGAACAATTGGACGAAAGGAGGAAGTGATAATAAGACACGTGGGAATCATTGCATGCGAAAAGCCCGGATAATAAGCTTATGAAGTTGGGACGAACATGGCGCGTACAATTTTATTACATGCTAGCATGATATCCGACTAATCTACCCAACCGCTCGTCGACCTCTCGTGTGGACCGAGTCTATTACATCTTGTCTCTGGGTGTAGCGTGGTTGTTTCCCCTTTACTCGCGCCCAAGATGGCTCCGCCGCATCCTTCTTCTGTCACTCTTGGTCTTGAGAGCGCCTCACGAGCTTGAAGCTCTTCCTCCCGACGCTTGATGGTCGCTTCACGCAGACTTAACTTCTCCTTCCTCCTTTGCAGCTCATCCTCCTTGCCTGCAGACGGATTTGGTCCACCCTCACGCGGCGCTCTTGCTCAAGCCGCATCCGCTGTTCCACCTCGCGAGCTGAGTCATCTTGACATAGTATTGTCCTTTGTTTTCCACCTCCACCGCCGGTTATTTGGCCATGCCGCGGCACTCGATCCACCCATTCCATGAACCCGCAAGCCTATGTGTGGCATGGTAGATGTCATGGATCAAGTTGAAAACGATAACGGAAAAGAAATGGTTTAGTTATGGTCGTTACCACGAAGTCGTCATCCGTGTCGGACACTTGAAGAACCTACGGCGTATTTGGCTCGTTGTACTCGATCGATCCGGACTCCCAACATCGTCCTAAAGCCGCAATGGCACTTCGGGCGCTCATGCCACTCCGGCACTCCAAATGGGTCGGACTTCCAGGAAGACATTGTTGTGTGGTAGTATTGTGATGTCTTGAGGAGGAGATGTGGTATGGAAGACATATGAGGCCTTCATATAGGCAGGTTATCGGTGCAGTGGGCATAGTCCATGGAGAGGATCTTTTAGCTCTTCCTGGATTCAAGTGTAGCAATAAATAGTCCTATGTAGGCTTTTCAGAGACTATAGTCTCGTAATAAATTCATAGTTCGTAGCCTTTTCAAAGACTTACACCCCTATATGTGTACAGGCCTACAGGCCTACTCCTGTAAAGGCTAAAGACTGCGCGCCTATATGTGTACAGGCCTACTGTGCCTACTCCTGTAAAGGCTAAAGACCTACGCCCTATATGTGTACAGGCTAAAGGCCTATTCCACATCACAAGCAAAGTCGACATATGCTGCCCGCTTTGTCATGTCACCGAGCAAAATCTGAACTCTTTTGTCATGTCACCGAGCAAAGCGCCTCTGTTGTCATCTCACCGAGCAAAGCTGACCTCTTGTGTCATGTCCCCGAGCAAAGCCGGGCGTGTTGTCATGTTCCCGAGCAAAAGCCTCTTTTTGGTGGTCATTGCATTAAAGCGCCCGTTTTGCTATAAGTAGCACGGTTGGGGTCCTATGACATTGTGAATCGAACAAAGTAGTACCCTCTCTTTCGTGGTGAAACATACCATGTCCGGCCGAGGGCGGTGGGATTTGGGTCACCGAAGGATGACATTCCCTTAGAAACGAGGATATGTTCGGTCCGCGATGCGATTGATACCAAGCCGGCGTGCTCAACCACCGTGGCGAAATGCGACACAATGAGTACGCGGTTGTCCAGATCTTGGATTCCCCGAACGATGGCGGGCGACGTTTCTTCCGATGCTCGCGCTCCGGGGTACAAATTAGTAATGTTACATTTTGTGTTGGTAATATTTTATGCTATCGTGTCGTCAAGCTATTTAGGTAATGTTTTATGCTATGTTGTCGTCAAGCTATGTTGTTAATGTTTTATGCTATGTTGTTTTGTTCGTTGGTGTGTTGGTTGGTTGGTTGTATCTTTGTCGTAATAAAAAACTTAGAGCAACCCTTTATATCGCAAACCATCTGTGAACATCAAACCATCAAGCACTTGAAAAACCTCACAAAAATTACAAAAGCACAATGAATATAACATAAACACATGTATACAACAACTAGCTCATTACAAACACATCTCACTCCAACCACTTACCAAGTGCCTCCTAGCTCATTACAAAATATATACAACGACTTTTAAGCCCAACCACAAGCATACACGGCCGTATCACTGCCTCCTAGCCTTACCCTTACCCTTACCAAGGGCGTCGGTGCCTGGAGTGTAACGGCTAGGCTCGCGCGGCGCTCTGCGTCGTCGGCGTGGCCGTAGGCTGAGTCGAAGGAGCGTCTACGAGCTGAGACGGGCCTATCTCATCGTAAGTCTGCTCCACCTCGTCGTCGTCCTCGTCCTCACCGCCCTGGGACGGGAAAGTGTCGCTCCTCGTGGGGGACGAGCTCTGTCCCGTGTACGACCCTCGCCGCGTCGGGTCTGCAAGTCGTGTCGAAGGCACGCTCACGTCCTCGCCGCGCTGTGCTTTGCAACCACAACGAGCGCACCGCACGACGTAGCCGACATGCGAGCCTCTGCATTCCAACATTTTGTTAACCAACAAGACACGAAGATATTATGTACTAATTTTGTGAGTGGCTTTGTCGAAGCTTACCTCCAGGAAGGTACGCATCCTGACGTCGTCGCCGACTGTCCTGGACATACGCTCTATGTCCTGTACGACAACGAATGTTTCCTGCATCATAAGCACGACAACGATGGGATTGAGACAAAATAAAGGAATGACGGGAAAAGGCTAAAGTGTTGCTCGACACTTACTGGGATGATTCTGGGTCAATCCCATCTCCTGAGGGGCCGCCTCGTTCGGGCAAGATAGAGCATCGGGCACCTCAGGCACTTCTTCCACATCCACCGCAAGATCCGGTAACGGAGGGTCAAAGGGTGCCTGATCACCTAGTTCTGGTGAATAACCGTGAGGGGTGGGATCAATGGACACCTTCCGCACAACAACGTCCAAACATTTTAACTCATTCCTCATAACCAATTTGACATATTGGTCCCACTCATCCTCTGAACCAATTAAGATCAACCGCCTTAGAACTAGGTCTTTCGAACCAAGTGAAGTAACCCCTCAATCGTGATGCTCTCCTCGTTTGCATGACAATGTAGCTTCTCCCGGGCCCTAGCAACCATCTCACTAAACGACGGCCGATCACTGAATATCAGAGGCACCCTTTGCATTTCAACAAATTGAACATTTCCATAATCATCACTTGTCACACTGCCTCCATGATATAGGGTGACTAGGTTGTCCATCTAGTTCATACAGAAAATCATACTTAATACATTTAATCGAAATTGGATACTAAATAGTAACTAATAAGTGCCTAGTCACTAACAGCTCACCCTGAACTAAACAACCCGTGGACAATACACCACCCTGAACCATATATAACACTGGCATCAATGTTTCTCTATGCACATGGAAGCATCACTTAACAATCTATAAGAGCAAATCCAACCCAATGAAAATGTCCACAAAGAACTAAGTATAGTTACCACAACAGCGTAAACAGTCTATTATCCATTAAGTCATGAAGCCAAATCCATAAAACAATAGCTTCCTATGCTAATCAAGATAGCAAACAAGATAGCAAATATTAGACACAACCTACCATATATTGCCATAATCATGTAAAATTACAGTCAAAGGTCACCGAAAACATATAATGCATACATCAACTCCTCTTCATTATAAGTATTAATCTATTCAAATGAGATTTGTTAGAACAGTTCCCTCAACTATTCCAGACTTGCAACAAATCAACAAGCACAACTCCCATACTACTAACAACCTCAGTCCTCAGCCATTGTGATTACCATGACTGCATAAACATCTTATTCACATTACATTAAACCATGGATTTCTACATTCATGCTATCTTTTGATTCACCTGTGAGAGTTGTTTTACCTGCGCAATGAGACGCGGTGGCGGAGAGGGAGGCGGCGGGCGTGGATGGGAGGCGGCGGCGTGCTTGCGAGCGCGGCGGTCGGCGGCGTGCTTGCGACGCGCGCGGCAGCGCGGAGGCGACGGCAGCGGCACCACCGGGGGGCGGCGGGAGGCGGAGGTCGGGACGGAGGCGGCGGCACCGGCGCGACGGACGCGGCGGCAGCGCGGGAGGCGACGGCAGCGGCACCACCACCGGGCGCGGCGGGAGGCGGAGGCCGGGACGGAGGCGGCGCGGCACGGGGCGCACGGAGGCGGCGGCACCAGGAGGCGGACGGAGCCGGCCGGGAGGCGACGGCACCACGGCCGGGAGGGAGGCGGACGGAGGCGGCGCGGAGACGCGGGAGGAGGGGGAGGGGGCGCGCGAGGCGGGCACGAGAGGGGAGAGGAATGAACGAAAGACCCGCCGTGTCCGAGAAAGGCCGCGTGCTCGGCGCCAAGATCCACGCGCCGAGGTCGGCGCCACGAGTCACGGCGCGAGCTCGGCGCCACGAGTCACGGCGCCGAGCTCTTGCCACGTCGGCGCCACGCCGCCGCTACTGGCGGCGCGCGGCTGCAGCTTCGGCGCCGTGGTCATGGCGCCGAGCCGTGTTACCTCGCGCCGTGACCCACGGCACGAGCTTTGGGTCCAAAACGGAATTAAAACTACCAGGGGTCTAAATGTGAATATTTTTCAAAAAAAAGGCTAAAATAGAAAAAATACGGACGACATCCCGCATCAAGGGGGAACATAACATAAGGTGTCTTCCACAAGCGTGTTTCCAAGTAGCGGCTAAATCTTTAGGGGACTATTTGGTTGCTCGCAAGCCAAGTGACTCTGGGCAATTGTATTAGAGCAAGTATTATAAAATGCTGTAAGCTGGCTATATGCTAAGGTGGAGGAGAGAGAGGAAGAGAGAGAAGAGAGGTGGGCTGTAAGTTTAGAGCAGGTATAATAAGGCTTAGTTAGCAGGCTATAGCAAATATAATATCAATCAAATCTTACGTGGCAGAGAGAGAAAGGAAGAGAGAGAAGGAAGCTGACTACTAAATTACAGCTAGCTGTAGCACGTAAAAATATGCATTTCACTCTCTTATACGTGGGGCCAAATAGTTATTGTAATAGCTACCTTATTGTATGAACTATTTTTTTGAAGGCTATAGATGAAATGGACAAGTGTTATAGCCACTAGTTAGCTATACTATTGTACTTGCTCTTACAGCCAGTTGAAGCACAAGAACTAAGAAACTTTGTGAGAGGAAGGGGTAAGTCATACAGCCTTCAGCTGGCTGTAACTACTATATGAGTAGGCTGATAAGTGGGCTGTAAGTATCCATACAGCCAGCTGAATGCTGTATTATAAGACTTGCTCTTAGCTCTATTTCGTGGATCTCAGCGCTCACAGGTGCCCCAGAACAGGCCACGGGGTCACTCCATTGGCAGGAAGTAAATGCTTTATGATTGGAGCTCGCCGCACCAATGGGTTGGGTTCATTCAGACGTGGTGCTTGGGCCTTGAATCGGGATGCCTTCTGCAGAGGTGATGAAAATCTTAGTATACATTCGGACGAGCATGACAGCTAGACAATCTCATCGAGATTTTTTCCCTCTCTGCTTTTCCTTCAGGTTAAACAATACAAGGAGCTTCCTAGAGTTTCTCCCCAGAGTGAGACTACACTAGCATCATGTATTGTAGAAAACGAAAGCACCTAGGTTCTCAACTCTCAAGGAGCTGTTTTTGTTGCTATGTTCAGTATCAGATTGTAAAAGTGATACAGGAAGCAACATCTCAATTAACACGACCGACAAATCGACGCTTACACAAGCACATCGGCACAAGGTTAAGTGATTAGCACAAGACATAGCCGGAAAAGAGGCCAAGGGCCTGACCTTCTCGTTGAGGACGAACCCGACGCGCGCCACACCTTGCTCTGCGCGCCGCGGCCAACACGGCGATGCCGAGCAGCGCGACGGCGACGGGCACCGACCACGCGGCGTGGCGCGCGCGCGCTTCACACCCGTAGCACCTCCAGCGGCATCTTCCACCACCGTGGCGCCTCCTCCGCCACCGCCCCTCGTTCGCCGCCTCGGGGCGGCTCCAACGGCTCGTCGTCGCCTCGCCTCCTCGCGCTTCTCCCGTCCGACGACGAGTCCGACCACAGCGCAGCGCGGTCACGGCCGGGGAAGACGAGGTCGTCCGGGTCCGGCTCCACCCAGCTCGCGTTCGGGTGGGGGACGATGAGCGACAGGCGGCCGGGTAGGGGCGGCGATGCGCGCCAGAGGACGAGGCCGGCGCGGCCGGCGTGGGGCGAAGATGCGCACTGCCGCCGCCGAGGCGAAGGATGCACGCCGCCGCCGCTGGAGGAAACCCTCGGCACTAGTCGTGGGATTCTGATGGGAGCCGGGGCATATGGGCCGGGTGGACGGGTCGTGGGAGGTATATTTAACCAGTGGCATTTGCGGGTAAATAACTTGAACTTTAAGTGTCACTAGTCCGCAGAATCTGTGAGCAGCTGGGCTATTGCAGCTACTCGGTCCCAGTACAATTGTGCCTTCCGCAGATTTTTAGTTTCTCAGTAGCTGGTCAAAAAGCTAGACTGTTTGGGAGAGCTTTTGGCTACTAGAAGCAGCTAGCTTGCCTAAAATCTGAAACAAACATGCCCTAAGAATGTGCTCATTTGGACCTTTAGCTTTTTTCACTATTTAAGGTTTTTTTTGCACTGTAATTATTGATAACCTTTTCAACGTAATTAAATTTTAAAAAATTAAAATAGAAAAATAGTTTATTCCATCACAGACAATACAAAAGAATAAAAAAGGTAAAAAAACCCCTAAAAACCAAAAAACAAAAAAGACAAAATTAAAAAACTAAAAGTTAGAAGCTAACAGCTAAGAGCTAAAGCCCAAAGCTATAACTACAGCTATAAGCCGTCGCGAAAAGAATCAACCATATCATCACGTTATTTATGTCCAAAAAAAGAGCGCGAAAAAGAAGATTCAGACAGCGAATCAAGCAAGGCATGGTTGTTAAATTGCACATCAGACCTTGCACTTCCGGTTACATTTATGCTCATAATTGTGAATTTCTGCGTAGGAATTGAGATGTTCCCTATTGAAATTTCTGTGATGTAAATGAGCCATAAATGTAAAACCAGTATAAGAACTAGAACTGCTAGTGCTATTATGTCACGAGCAAATAAGATGCAGAAAAATATAGTTTTCTATGAATTAGCTCAACATGCTACATTAAGTGAAGAGCAGTAGAATTCTTTGAAAACACCACATTTAGATTCTGTTTCAAACAACCTCTTTTATCTTTCAAAAACTAGCTTTTGAGTAACTTCTTAATGTGGTTTCTATTCGTAGGAGTTATTGTAGGAGTCGTTTTGAACAGAATAACTTCTCAATACAAGTGTCACTTCCTCTTTTAATCTCTCTTACAATCAAACAAGAGATAAAAAGGCATAGCCAAAATTCAAAAGAGACACAGCACTTTTAACATGGCCTTAGTGACACATATTCAATAAGGTGCGTTCAAATGTGATTGTGGCTTTTCACTTTTGCTACAGTAACTAGTTGTCAAACAGTGTGTTTTTTAAAACGGTGTCTACTAGTCGATTGTAATACATAATGTACTGACTTTAACTATACCGACTAAAATAACATGCGACTTTCTCTCTCTTCATAATCTCTCTCGCAAAAAACTAAAAAGTTAAAAGACACAACATAAAAACCCACGCTAAACTAAATTTCACTAGTTTGGAGGGGGTCCATGCAAAACAGGAACATCTCTCAATTCTCAAATGTCTCGAACCTTCTGCTCGTAAACCACGAGAGAAGTCGACGAAAGACGAAACGCACCCGCCGGCTGCCGGCTGGTACGCAGCTTCACAAAAAGCAGCCCCTACTTTATTATTATTATTATTGCACTCTGTTGCTCTCCGCGTCGCGAAATTTGACACGCCAACCCAAAAAAAGACCACCCAAAAACCGAACCGAAACGCCAAAAATAGCGAAGCGAGGACGAGCGGCGGCGGCGGCGGGGACGAAGCGGCCGCCCAGGAATGGCTTCGATGCAGAGCTGGCGCAAGGCGTACGGCTCCATCAAGGACACCACCTCCGTTAGCCTCGCGAACCTCAACTCCGACTTCAAGGTCCGGATCCAGAGCTGCCGTGTGTTTTCCCCCCGTTTTTCGGGGTTTTTTTACCTATGTTTGATCAAATTCATCCAAACCCTAGTTTTTTTCCTGAGCCAGGTTAGTTTTTAGCGTGTGCCTGGCCTTGGATCTGCGTGGTTTTGATCGGAATTTGTTCGGCTGTTTGCTTTTGTAGGATCTGGATGTGGCGATCGTGAAGGCGACTAACCACGTGGAGCGCCCGCCCAAGGAGCGCCATCTGCGCAGTGCGTTGATTCGTTCCTACACCCTATATTTCCGCATATTAATTTTTCGCCTAATTTAGGGTTTATGGGGTTTATAATTAGATCGTGCCTCGAAGTGCGGGGCTGCGAGGGGAGGGTACAAGGTGGGCGCGCTTTTTGGTTGAGTTTGGTGTCTGATGCGTCATCGGTGTGTGGTGGTTTTGCAGAGATTGTCGCGGCGACGTCTATCGCTAGGCCCCGGGCAGACGTTGCCTACTGCATCCATGCGCTCGCCCGCCGTCTTGCCAAGACCCGCAATTGGATTGTAAGTGCTGCACTCGCTCGGGATTTCTGTTGTTGGTCTCTTGTTTATGATTTTTGTTGATGCTGTTTTGGGTGATTGGCTATTTCCATGCGTTTTGGACTTTGGAATGGTATCCGACTATCCTGTATCATGAGACTCTGGTTCCAGTAATGTCTTACAAGTCGTTTAGTGGAGTTCAGTAGGAAGTTGCAATTGCTGTATTACGTTGGCAATCCATGATTTCCAATGTAACCTAGACTGGTGGTTTTAATTTCTCACAAGTTATAACAGATCCGTTATTCATCATTTTGCTGGTTGTTGTCAAGTCCGTTACTCAATTTCAGTTATGCTGTATTTTGCTGGTTGTTTTCGAGTCCATTACTCAATTTCTGTAATGCTGTATTCTCATAGCCATGTGTAATGATTGACCAAAAAACCCACCAGTAATCTTTCAGAATTTCATAAGCAGGCAGTTAATTTTCTTTATGCCTTTTTTTTGTAACATACAGGTAGCATTGAAGACACTTGTAGTGATCCATAGACTTCTTCGGGACGGTGATCCTACATTTCGAGAAGAGCTTCTTAATTTTACGCAAAGGGGACGGATTCTGCAGCTCTCAAACTTCAAGGACGACTCCAGCCCAATTGGTTAGCACTCAGTATTTCTTCATTTGATAGGAAATTCCCACTGACCTGCTTATTACCTTTTAATCTCCCTATGCACTCCCTCCGGTCACAACAGAGTGACGTTTTGGACATTGACTGGTCTCCAAAATGCAACTATGACCGCTAATTTCTATTATATTATGTTAATAAAACCTGATAAAATTACAATGCTATGAAAGTACTTTCCGAGACAAATCTACACATATTATTTTCACATTTCCAACGTAAATATTCATCGAAAATATCGATAGTCAAATTTACAAAGTTTGACTACACACATCCCAAAATGTCACTCTTTTGTGAATAGAGGGAGAACTAATGTTAAGTGTTGTCCAGCTTGGGACTGTTCTGCATGGGTTCGTACATATGGACTATTTTTGGAGGAAAGATTGGAATGCTTCAGGATCCTGAAGTATGATGTTGAAGCTGAGCGTTTGTCCAAACAAGGTCCAGGTCCTGAAAAGGTCTGAAACATTATATCTCATTTTGGTACCACAACTGATTAGCTTTGAGGATCACACGTGTTAAATTTCAGTATCTAATCTAGCTCGCTAATCACTGCTTCAACCCATTCTATTTTGTCATCAGGGACACAGTAGAACCAGAGAATTAGAGTCTCAGGATTTGTTAGAGCAGTTGCCAGCTTTGCAGCAGTTACTATACCGACTTATTGGTTGTCGGGTAATTATCTCTTAACTCTAGGCTAACAAGTCTTAGATATGAGATCTCTCAATTTCTATTATTTGTTTCTCTTGGTATAACATGACATCACTTTGCATTTGGTATTACAGCCAGAAGGAGCTGCAAATAACAACTACTTGGTGCAATATGCTCTAGCTTTGGTAAGCTCTAGTTTTGGTCATTGGATTTATTTGTGCCCTAGCCTCTACTGCTCCTCTTCTTCTAGGCTTATAAGCTTTTGTTTAATTTCACCTAAAGGCTATTCTTTTATAAACTCATTTATCATTCCCAGCTCTTTAACCTATCTAAATGATATTGGTGAAAGCGGAACAATTTTTGTATTGTTTTTGCTATAGCTCTACAGTTTGCATTTATGTCCAATTAGATACTTTTTAAGCACTGGCATGCAATGTTGATTCTTCTTATGTGTATACGATGCATATCCATTCCTGGCCAATGACAAATATTTCCTTCAGTGCTCTGTCTTTGATTTGCAGATGGAGTGAATGACTAAAAAGAGTGTGGCTCTGTTTTTGACAGGTGCTAAAAGAGAGCTTCAAAATTTATTGTGCGATAAATGATGGAATTATCAACCTTGTTGACAAGGTAAAAGATGCTCTTCAAGTGGCAATATATTACTCCATGGTGACCAACATTCTGCATATGTTAATCTCTTGTTATTGGGTCTAGTTTTTTGAGATGCCAAGACATGAAGCACATAAAGCCCTTGAAATTTATAGGAGGGCTGGCCAACAGGTAACTTCAGAACCCAGAAGACAATATTGTTGAGTATATCTAGATTCTGAAAATATCAAAGTGAGTGTATTTTGCTCATTCTTAGTTTACCTGGTTTGGTTATTGATGCAGGCTGGGAACCTATCCGACTTCTATGAAAATTGCAGGGGTCTAGAACTTGCGAGGAATTTTCAATTTCCCACTCTGAGGGAGGTGAGGGTTTGTACTGGTTGTCTAATTGTTCACTATTGATAGCATTTTTTTTTGCACGGCATCTTATTTAAGAATTTTTCCTCAGCCACCACAAACATTTCTTGTGACTATGGAGGAGTACGTGAGGGAGGCTCCGCGTATGGTTCCAGTTCGAGAACCATTGGTCAGTACTTAAGTGATACCATTTAACTTAATGTTTCTCATTTTGGTGTATTTGCACATTTTTATCCTATCAATCATGTTGTTTCCAACTTGTAGTTTAGGGAATGATTGCTTAGTCACTTGGGAAAGCGGCAAAGCAGATTGTGCTTGTTGTTTTGTTTGTTCTTCAGTGATGAGGCTGCTTTAACCTAATGTTTAAGACCAAACGGTACTCATCAGGGGGGCTTTTGTAATTCTCTTCAAGAACAGGAGAGCCTTACAAAACTAATAGATACAATGTGTGTCAAGACAAACACTTCAATGCCTCCTAGAGCATTTGAAATGGATGTTTTTGGACAAGATTATAGTATTTTTAATGGATATATGTGAATCTCAGCATGCAATTCCTTAGCCTAAACCTTGTAAATTCTTTATCCCATGGTTTCACTGTAAACCAAAGATGGCACTCTTCATCCTTGAGCCATAAGTTTCGTGTGGTAGTAAAATGCCAACACCATTTATCTGTTGTTTTGACTGTCATTTTGCGCACATCTACAGATGACTGCATATATCTGCTGTTTAACTTAAATTTCATATCCATCGTTCTACACTAGTTTTGAATATTTATCTGTTGTTTTGACTGTCATTTTGCGCACATCTACAGATGACTGCATATATCTGCTGTTTAACTTAAATTTCATATTCATCCTTCTACACTAGTTTTGAATAGAGTTCTCTTAGTTTTTTTTTGGGGATTTGGATCCAAATCCTAGAGCAATCCTCGTCCAAACAGGCCCTTAGGTATTTCATAGATTACCGCAAATGAATTCAATTCATGAAATTTTAATTGTTCTTTCATCAGGAATTTCCTGAGAGGCTTCTTCTTACATACAAACCTGAAGAATCAGAGGAAGTTCCTGCTCCTGCTCCTGTTGAAGAGGAAAAACCACCAGTCGAAGAACCTGTTCCAATACCTCCTGTTACCGAAGTTGTTTCGCCTCCTCCCAAGACTGAGGTGGCAGATACTGGTGATCTACTGGTAAGTGAACGAATGCTTATATTCAGTGCTTTAATTTTGACAATCTAAATCTCCTTTCTTCATTAGGGCTTAAATGATCCAAGCCCTGGTGTATCAGCAATAGAGGAAAGCAATGCTCTGGCCTTGGCCATTGTTCCAACAGGTAATTAGTCATGATTGAATTCTTTTGACTGTCAAGGACCTTGCGTTAATTAAATAATTGATGGATTTTTTTTTCATTTGTATTAGATCCTGGTGCTTCAACCACCGGTACCACTGCATGGCAAGATAAAGGATTTGATCCAACGGGCTGGGAACTCGCCCTTGTTACCACCCCAAGCAACACAAATTCGTCTGTTGCAGATAGTCAATTGGTTTGTTTCTTTACCCTTGCTATTCTTTTTCTGAGGATTTTATCTTGTTTCTAGTGCTGGTACTTGTGACAGCAGAATTGTACCACTAGCACCGCTATTCTGACATGACATGCTCCACATCCTCCTGTTACCGAATGAATAATTGAATACATTTTGATTTGGGTAAAAAAACTAATGCAGCAAAGCCGTAGACATATATTTAGGAGAATTGACAACTTATGCCGTGTTCGATCTTTGCATGTAGTGGTGTAGACATGTTAGGTTGGGCGGTGGGCCAATTATTGCTCAATATATGCACTACTTTTACTATCACAATAGGAGCTTCTGTCGTCTAAATAATCACATATATGACCATCAATTGGGGAGGCCCAAGCAGCCTGACTCCTGTGTCAACTCCTCTGGGTGACTCTGGAGGCGACGCCTTCAACTCTGAGACCACCCATCCTTCACTCCCCTCCTCACCGTTGTCGTCACCGTTGCGGCAGCGGGCCTTCTCCTCCTCTCTCCTCTCAGTTTTGCTTCAGATCCAGATCTGGCTAAGGTGCTCCCACGCTTGGTCGCCAATGTAGCTCGCCTCCAAGCTTCTCAGCTCTGTGTCCACCGTCTCTGCATGTCGTACCTCTTCGTCGTGGTGAGAGCGGTGGGGCTGCTTTCTCACCCACTTCTTTTGAGTTCATCTGGCTAGTTGCTTTCGGAGTGTTGTGTTTGTTGCAGTTCCTTGTGCTTGCTGTGGCTCGTTGTGCTGGTGTTGCTGTTCGTGGTGCGGTGTTGGTGCTGTCCATTGGTGTTGGGTGGGTTCGCGTTGGTGAACCGAGGTGGGGCATCTGCCGTGGTGAGCACTTTGGTGTGGACGGTTGCACTAGCCTTCGCAAGAGATGGGTTTCAGCTCTGTGCTTTGCTTCATTCTCAGCCAGTTCTAGGCTTTGCTTGTGAGCCGTGGGTGAGGTTTTTGTGTGTTGGTGTGCTCCATGAGCGAGTGTTGCTTTGGTAGGAGCCCTAGGTCTGGGGCTCCCTCCCCGGTGTTGGTGTCTCCCCTCTGGGGATGGTGTTTGTAGTTCTCTTCTCTAGTGAATTTGGTGGCTCCTGCCCTTGGGCTAACAAAAGACCATCAATTGCGCATGCTAGTTGATTTTGGACCAGTGATTTGTGTTTTTAGTTGATGCTTCTGCACTGTAATTGTTGCCATTGCTAAGTTACCGTACAAATTACAGCCATATAGGCCGAATTGGAAAGATGAGCTTGTATAAGTCCTACAGTGCCTGTATAATACCAATAATTTAGGCTAGGTGTAGCTGCAGTCAATCAAATTGCAAAGTTATCTTATCCTTGCATGTTTCTGTTTTTAGCTCATGCATAACGCCTCTCTCATGTACTGTTAAATATAGTCATTGGCGCAGTGTTTTGCTTCTTGTTTGGGCTGGGAGTTCATAGTATGTTTTCATTCTTTCTACTTTATAATCTCATAGGAGTCTGAAAGTCTGGACAAGAAAGCGTGTCTGATAGTCGTAAGTGGCAAGTGGCAACCACATCCTCTTAAGAACTCCAGGAAAATTTTATGCATTAGGTTGTACCTATTTATGGTAGCGTGTCTTAATACCACATATCATACATCATACATGATTTATAATTCTTGATGCTATATGAATCTGCTGTTTGTTTCAATGCTTTCTTAAAAATCAAACGGTACTTTGTGTTGATTGCATTGGATGTGCATATGGATTGGTGTGTACTGCTTTTTTACTCTGGTCAAGCCTTTTTGTTGGATGACCAATTCTGGCAATGTCAGTTCCTTCAATTAAATTAAACTTCTGGACGTTTCTCGTTTTACAGGGTGGTGGATTTGACAAGCTCATCTTGGACAGCCTTTATGATGAGGGGGACTACAGGCAGAAACAGCAACAGCAGTTATATGGTTCGGCAGCTCCCAACCCATTCATGACAAATGATCCTTTTGCGATGTCGAACCAAGTTGCTCCTCCGCCATTGGTTCAAATGGCTGCCATGTCTCAGCCGCATCAGCAGATACCAACGATGATGCAACCGAATCCCTTTCGACCACCAATGCAGCCGCAGCATGTGGGCATGGGCCCTGCGACAAACCCCTTTCTGGATGCTGGCTTTGGGCCTTTCCCGGTGGCAAACAACGGACATCAGCAGGACAACCCATTTGGTGGCGCCCGACTTCTGTAGGTTGCATAGAACATGAGCAAATTGTGTCCCAGCAAATGCGATTTTCGTGTGATTATATTATGCATTGTGCCTGGCCATTCTTGTTGTATGTCACTCGTGTTTTGATTTGTGCATTGGCTTCACACGGGGCTGCCAAGCGACGACCCTTGCTGTAAAGAAATTAGTGACCTGTGTAACATCAGATATATGTCAATAAATAGTAGGACATGGTTATATAACTAACGGAAATGCAATGGATGGTTGAGTAGTTTATCGTTCTATTCTGCTCGTGTGTCGTAGAGGTGTCCAATGGGTTGGGCTGGGCCGGCAGCACGGTCCATTTAGGCACGGCTCATTAAGATCAGCTAAATAAATAGGTCATGCTGTGCTGGCTCACGTGCTACGGTCTGAGCCCAGGCATGACCTGTGACCATGCCGTGTCGGTATGGGCATGGTTATGGCTTAACAGGCTGTACCGGCCCGATTGACCCGTTAAGCCAGGAAAAAGAGAAAAAAATTCAAAAAAATTAAGAAAAATTGTTAAAAATTATAGAAAATTAAGAATTTTTTTAAAAAATTAAGAAAAATTGTTAAAAATTAAGAGATTCTCAGGCTACATTTGGATGGTACTTACAAGTACGTACCGAGCCATCGGGGTTATATTGCAGCTGTGTTTGGTGCATTTGTATTCCTTGCATTCTTTTGCAGCTTGCAGCGTGCCGTTGCAGGTGATTCGTCCCATCTGAAGATTTTTCAAACAATTCATTACCACAAATTTTACAAATAATATACCTCACCGAATTTCCATCATCGTCGGTCTTGAACTTTTTGTCGAAATCGTTTCAGACTTCTGATGTACTAGCTCTTGCTCTTTTTGCACCCATGTTATGGGTTGTGGATGCACTTATTGAGCCAGCAGAAGATGGATCAATTGGACCCTGCGCCACCGGGGCCGTCGCTTCTTCTGGCTCTCCAGTTTGTTATGGATGTGGACCTTCCGCGGATGGATATCCTTCTTGAAAGGATTGCATATCTTCCGCCGAGAGGCCGAATTCGGAGAGTTGAAAATCGTAGTTCTCCATTGAATCAACTGCAAATTAAAATAGTAAAGAACAATTAACTTACTATTGAATCAACAAATAATAGCAAATAATTAAACTAAGATAGCACTATTATCTCTTTTGCAGCTCTCAGAAAATTCTTTGAAGATTTTTGAATTTTCTGAATTTTGCACGAATTTCTCACTAATTTTGCCAAATTTGCGCAACACTACCGAATTTTTCACAACTAAACAGAGAGATGAGAGTGGGGTTTGAGACGTGGAAAATGGAGGCCGGATGCCCTCCTATTTATAGAAAAAAATTTAGAGTTTTTTTTGAATTTTTTACCCCCCAATAGTTAAAAAAAGATTATATTTAGCTGTGCCAATAATATCGGACCGTGGGCTGGCACAGTTAGACCCTGCCCACTTAAAAAAAAACAGCTGAAAAGAATAGGTCTGATCGGAATGTCGTTTGCCCTCACGTTCCGTGCCCGGAATCAGTCAGGCCTCACCGGAGTATTTGCTCTTCTGTTATCTGATCTCTAAGGGTTGAAACTGAAGCGTCCTGGCTGAAGTTATTGTTGAGCTCTGCAAATTTCACATTGTCTGGTTAAAAGTTTGTAGTTGGAATTTATATTAGGTAAGACTGACCGAGTCCTGCCAATCATGCAGTCATGTCAGGACCGAGGACCACTGTGTGCTTGTTATTCTTTCCATTTCCCCTTGGATCAATCAAAGCTAAAGATTTTTCATTTTTGATAAAAAAAAATCGATGATGATGTTGCATCGCATATTACAATTTGTCACCTATGTAATGAACAAAACTGTCGTCTTTTGAGTTGGAGAAAAGTAACAAACAAAAGAATCTTTTTCTAATCAGAGACCCGGCTTTTCGCCTCAGGAAAAGCCCCGGGTAGCCACCTCCCCACCTATATGGCCATTATATATGTAGCTATGTACGATTGTCCCCAAGTTTTCTAAGCCTCGTAGCCCTGTAGGAGGGTAGATCGGGATCTCTACAGGTCAGACTTCCCTCTGCAACAAGAGGTAAAGGTAGAATTGTGATACGGCCGACAGATATCCAAAATAATGGAATCGTCTCATCTGCATTCGCATAGGAAAAAATCATAGATAAACAGTAAAGAGCTAGGAGAGAGGCAGTCGAGCAAAACTGAAAAGCAAGGAGAAAGGCAGGGTACGACAGCGAACCACAGCAAAGCACTATAGGTCTATAGCACTATACTGTACAGAGAAACCATTGTAGCAAACACATACTATATAGCAAAATTATGGCCCTGATCAATTCGGCTTCAGCTTCTGGCTTATTTTTTACTATTCATAATTTTCGTCTTTTTCTGAACTTTTGGCTTTTCGTTAAGCTTTTTTGCCGGTTCTTTTTTTCCCGTATTTGTTTGTATTATACGTAATGGGCTAACATATTTTTTTATTTTTAATTTTTTTAAAAATTTAATTATGCTAAATAAGTCTTTATCAGCTACAGTACTTTTTTCAGCCATAAGCCACAAGCTTTTCAGCCAAACTGATCACCACCTATATATAGCAGCAGTGGATCTGCACTGCTCGCTCCAGATCCAAAGACTGAATTGACAGCGACGACAGAGGATACGGTTCCCAATTTTATGATGTCGGCAAACTGAGACTTAAAACATTCTTGAGGTTATTGCATATGCTAAAAATCTGATCAGCTTCATGCACATGGACGCTTTCTCCTGAAAGCTATACCGTACATACGTCTTTTTAATCGAGTACCCAATTTTTCCTCTGAACGCAACAAATTCTGCGTTTCGTTAGGAAGAATCAATAAACTTTGCAATTCTAGCCACCTTTTGAGCTACTGTAGCTCGGTAGGTGTGTGTGCTGCGCACGGTAGACTTGCTACAGTGCTATTATCTACTATAGATTCGTGAAAAAAAAACTAGATTTATAAAAAATATTCAAGGACTGGATTTATAAAAATAACTAGATTGATATTTTCAAACTCACTTCCAATTCTCGTTGTCGTACCATCATGCAATCAAAGTAAGTATCAATCATCTGGGACCCAGGGTATACACCGGCCCAATTATTTACCCATCCACTATCCCAATTATCCACATTAAAAAAAACTATCCCAATTATTTACCTCCACGTCAGGCAACAGCCAACACGATTATTAATATCCCCTGTCCTACGACACACCAAAGCTTGTCCACTACATTCCCGCCGCGTGTCCTAAGGTCACGCTCTTACTATTCCACGTGATACCGCAGCAACGAAGACAACCAAAAGGGGGAACCAAACAAACAAATGAATTAACCATTTTAACTACACAATTGCATCAACCAACCAAAACCCACGGTTGGCTGCCTTTAATCCTAGATGCAAAACCATATAATTACCATACCGTCAGTGGCGGAACGGGGGGCTAGCAGGGGCCGTGGCCCCCCAACATAGTAAATTTTTTTAATACCCCTGTAAATATTTCAGTGCACAGCACAGTAAATCATCAATTCATCCATTTCTGATCATAATATTGTGATTTTTCGTTATGAATACTAACTACATATATAAAAACATTGAAAAAAACCGTTGAGACATACACTTGATGTATATATTTATCACACTTATGAGGTGTCATCATGTTTACCTGGCCCCCCTTAATCAAAATCCCTGGTTCCGCCACTGCATACCGTATCAGAGTAGCGCCTCCGATCGACAAAGCCATCGTGGTATCTCTGTGCTCCACAAAATTTCATCGGGTGAAGCTAGGCCTGGCCATACACAACGAAATGGAACGTAGTTAGGCCCTGTCCTATTTGGTTTTTATGTGTGTATTTGGATTTTAGTTTCTTCGAAAGATGAAATAAACGTGATAGCTATTTTTTAAATGGTTTTCTAAATCTAAAATTATCTATATCTCTATTATCTGTCGTTATTTTAAAAAATATAGATAAAAACTACCAACTATAACTAAAGGTATTCTATAGTAAAAAATTAGGACCTTAGTACTAACCGGGAGATATTTTTCTAGCGAATTTTTTTACCTATTCTGCGAAGAGTGCAAACCACGCATGTGGAATCGGCTGGCCCATGTCACGACATCACTGTGGGCCGTACTCAACAAAAGTTGCACCTGTCACTCAGGCAGCCACTGCTCACTTTACTGGTCCGTCCATCCGTCCATTGGCGAGCCCGATTAAATTTCGGTCCGTTTTTTTTGTTTTTGGGCGGATTCATTTAAACTGTATCTTATAATTTATAATTATGATATATAATTTTTGTTTTTAATATAAGTATTTGTGTGAGTGAACTGAACATCGATAAATCAATAAATTGATTCGAAAAACCTGTTTGATAAACCACTTAAAAAAAATAGCAAAGAAGACATCTCGTTTGTTTGTTTGTTTGAGGAAAATTTAACTCAGCCTTTAACTTACGTTTTTTGTTTCTTTAAAGGTTAAAAAATCAAACATCGAAACAGGATATCTCTTGAAGTAGATTCACCAAACGACTTCCTGAATTTAAAATCATACGTGCTACTTATATCAGCGTCTTCACTGTCTATACCGTGTCAAAAAAATATAAGATAAAAATTATTAACCGCGGAAATAAAACACACACATAAGTTCACTCACCGTAGCAGAACGGGCGCGAGCGTGCGTGTCCGGAGGAAAGCAGCCGATCCCAGATCTACGCGGGGATTCGCCACCCACCTCCGTCCGCGGCTATAAAAGCCCCCGTCCCCCCACGACCCGGTCGCCGCTCCACCGCACTCGATTCCCACCTCCCGTCTCGTCTTCCACTCGTTCGGCGAGTGGCTGGTTGGCCCGATCACGCGCGCGTCGGCCGGACGCGGTTGATGCAACAGAGGGGCCTCGCCCACAACCGCCGCTCCCGCGGCTTCTCCCGATCCCGCCTCGCCGTCGAGGGCGCCAAAACGGAACAGACTTAAGAATTCTTCCCCACTCGGAAGGAACTTGAAAAAAAATCTTCTGCTTTGTAACGTACGCCTTACACTCAAAAAAGAGAAAAACTTCGGGAGACGAGATGGACGTCGGCGCCGTGGCTGTCGCGGCGAGTGGTAAGCCGACGGAACCGCGGATCGCAGATCCGCGTGCTTTTGATGCTACGTTGCTGCTGTTTTTGGGGGGATCGGATGAGGGAATGGTGGGCGGATCGGAGGGGAATTCGAGGGTTTATGTGCTTGTGTCTGTGTTGCATGCAGGGATCGGGGAGGTGGAGAGGAAGGCGCAGAAGAGCTACTGGGAGGAGCACTCCAAGGACCTCACCGTCGAGTCCATGATGCTCGACTCCCGCGCCGCCGACCTCGACAAGGAGGAGCGACCCGAGGTGATGATACTTCTTCATACATACATCAACAAATGGATGCATGAATCATGATCCCCCCTCCCTCTCTCTCTCTCTCACACACACACACATTATTCCAAGCATTTCATTGCGGTTAAATGTCGCTCCTGCGTTGATACTGTTAATCTTGTGATATCTTGTGATATGTGTGGAGAAATGAATGATTGGCCATTGGTGTGCTGCTGTGATGTGCCGTTTTGCCCCCTGAAAAAGTTGAAAGCAATCGCCTGAGAGCAAGGCTAGGACACTTACAGCCCACTTATCAGCCTATTTATATAGTAGTTTACAGTCAGTTAAAGGCTGTATGACCCATCCCTTTCTCTCACAAAATTTTTTGATTCTTGTGCTTCAGCTGGCTATAAACTTACAACCCACCTCTCTTCTCTCTCCTCCACCTCAGCATACAGACTACTAACAACCTCTTATTATACTTGCTCTGACAGAGACAGAACTGGATGTAATACGTTTCGGGGAAGACGAGTAGGGAATTTGTTCGGTGGTACTATCAAGTTGATAAGTACTGAATCTGAGGCTGATGCTGACGCTTGCTTTTTCAGCATGTCAGTTTGGTTTCTTCTCTAGGACAATTATGCACCCGGAGATTACCCCAAATCACATACAAGATGGGGAACTTCCAAACAGTTGACAGCCAGCCAATAGGACTGCACTGTGTGTAGTCTGTTCCAGTTTCCATTATGATTCCAAATGATGTACTGGCAGAAATTTGCTGGTTTTGGCTTGGAGAAAAGCAAAAAACTTCTGTTGGAGACCACCTTGCTTGCTAATATGCACCATTTTTTTTCTTTACTAGACATGAGCTTAATAGAAATAGGCAGTACTACTAGATAAAAGTAGTTGTTAAATAGTAATCGGATTGGAGGTTATGAGGATGTAGTATTCCATTTGGAACCAGGGAGCACATGGGGTCTACTAGTACTACACATAAAAAAATATCTAGCTTGTACACACCTTCTCCAGCTCTTGAGATGGTCTTCTCAGCATCCTAACTGCCGTTTATTTGTTAACTACTATGATACTCTAGTCTTTTAGCTCTCTAGTGGCCACTTAGAGCTTGCTTTCACTGTTAATGCATATTGGTACTGCACATCTCTTCCTTCCACCATGATTTATATAAAACTAGTCGAATTTCCCTCGTAGTTGTGCGGCTAGACACTATATTACTTATGCACATATTTGAAAATAGAGTTGTATTTGTTAGACGACTCTAATATGTTTGATTGAAGATATAATTGTACTTCTTAGTTCTCATACAACTGTAATAGCTATAATATTTAAATCTGATTAATCTTGACCGTTATAATCTAAACCCACAGCAATCAATGATGTAGATGTTTCTCTTTTTCCACCGATTAACATGATAATCAAGGTTCACATTACCGGTTTTAATTTTTTATACCGGATGGGGCCGGTAAACCTGGTTTGGCTGATTATCCCTTTTTTTTGGAGAAAATTGGGCCGAAAAATTCAAACGAAATTTGAAATTCAAATACAAACCGGCCGATTATCACTGAAAATCACCCGAAATTTGTTTAAAAAATTGGTCAAAAATCGATCAATATTTGTAGGAATCATAGAGCAGGTTCAGCATCCAGATTTCCAGAATTGTAGAACAATTTGGTATTTCAAGTATTCCAGAACTGGTACAGCAAAAATATCTAGAATACACATAGCAAAAGCATTAAGTTTTCATACAAAACATAAACCGGAATAATATCCAGACTCCAGAGTCTAACAGAGAGCATGATTCAGCATCCAAATTCCTTTGAATTTCAGTGCATGATGGCAAATAGACAGTTAGCAAGGTTGCATCAACTTCTGAAGTGTGCAAGAGAGGAAGGAAGGAAAAAGAACATGAGAAAACCATAGAATTAGCCCCTTGTTATAAGCTAGCACCTGCAGTCAGTAGAGAGCAATAAATTGAATGACATGTGATGTATATAATGATTCTGACATAACTTATGCATGAATCACATAGGCAGTGGACCAAATTAGGAGCATTTAAATAAGTATATACAGTTCTTGCATAGTCATAACATGTGAAATTGGTTCGAATAAAAATATTTCGCTTTTCTGAAGTGTCTTTGCTAGAAGAACATTATAGTATGATTATATAGGGACTATTCTTAGTTTTTTGCTGCGGCTTGTGGCTTTTGGACTGTTCGTGCGAGAGATTACAGAAAAACAGAAACTCACGTGCGATTTTTGCCTATATAAATGAAGTCGGTATAGTACGCACTACAATTAACTAGTAAACCCTATCTTAAAAAGATATTCCGTTTAAAAGCTAGTTACTGTAGAAAAGCCGAAAAGCAGCTTTTAGAAGCTAAAAAGAACAGAGCCTATGACAAAATGTTCCACAAAGACCTCTTAAAAGCTGTTCACCAAAGCCATGTCACTGCTTAATAGCTAAATACAAATATAGTAACATAGACATAGTCACACTAAAAACTGAAACTGCTGCCTAGAAACATAACTACTCCATTGAAAATTTTATACGTACCTAATCCAGTTTCTTCATTGAAAATATATTAACATATATCATTACAACCGTGGAGATGTCAAATATGTACTAATCAATTATAGTCCAAAAGGATAAGTCACAAAAGGAATCACAAGATAGATATGTCTGAAGTAACAAATGAAACTCAAGATATATATGTCTGAAATGAGTAAGTGCCTCTAACATTGGGATGCAGGTATTAAAGAGATGGGTATACAACTAATAGTATGTAAATATTGTCAATCATAGTAAAATGAATGGAGCATAGAGCAAACACTAGCAGAGCTGCATCGCAGAATTTTGGCACACGTACACACTAGCTACTCTAGAATGATATTAGAACTAGCAAGATTTGAACAGCATGCTGCTTAGTGCTTACAGCCAATGCAGTGGCTTCTTTGTTAATTATCACAACGCAAGCTAATCTAATTCATAAGCTGCTGAAAAATTATGTGAACCTGCAATGACAAATGAACCATTGCTGATGCTCCGTCAGTTAGACGTCAGAGTCAAACTATTGTGCTAACCCTTCATTTCACTTAATATAAATCAATGACTTTTTTCTGTGTTTGCATTAAACATGTTATGTGTCAGAATTCGGCATAAGTAGTTGACAGCCATGTTGTCAACAGTGACATTTTTCTATTTTGTGAACACTTTATGAGCAATATTACCAAATTGAATATCAGAAACATATATAACATGCAAATTTATTCACTTGTGATGTCTTTTTCATGAATTAAGTTGTATTTATAGTTGTCATCAATAAAACAAATTTATTTTACTTCAGTTGCTTTATATGTAAATATATTTTGTGACCAAATGGGAGATTTAACTAGAACCAAAAAAAGAAAAACGATGCACTTGTGGTAATGAAACATAGCGGTAGTCTACTCTAGTCTCTAGTAAAGGGTGGAAAGATCCTTCGTCTTCTTCATTGCTGTTTTTCCTGGCCTACAAGCAGCAGCATCGTCCTTCACAATCCCACCTTCTTTTCCTAAAAACATTGATTTCAAGTCACCTTTCATAAAAATCATTGAATGGATAGATTGATCTGCACATAAAAAACACTCACCTATGAACGCATTCGGTTTGTCGTCATTACTAGGGGAACTATTACCATCCGTGTCCTCCCATGATGGGCTTCGAGAAGTAGTTAGTGTGTCCTCTCCACTTCCCACATCATCCTCACATTCATCCATTCCCTTCCTTTCTTTCTTGGCCATATGCTTTGATGTGCTCTCGGGCATTTCCTCTTTGATGCCCAAACATTGAGAGGCTCATCGAGAAGTGCCTCACTTGACTTCTCTAATGTCGCTTCTTCAATCTGTGATTCCCTCATCAATCTTGACAACAAGTCCATAATGGAGTTGTCTTGGTCGTAAAGTGCGGCATCCGTCAACATTGACCATGGATTCGAATCTTCTCTTCGCATTCTTGTTGTTGGAGGCTCAGCTTCAAATTGTAGTGCACATAAACCAATTTATGCAACTTGTCATAACCTAGTCTGTTCATCACTTTTGTGTGAATCAATGCAAATGTGCTCTAATTGCGCTTACATCCACTTGAGGACACGCATTGCGACATAATCCACATTGCGTACTTTTGCAATACCTTCGTGCTTCCTCCATACGAAAGCCACCATGCAACTGTGAGAAAGACATTAAAATATTCAAGCAAAGGCGTATGAAATTGAGAGTAAGCATTGGTGATGGAGATGAGTATGATTACTTACATGCGGTCATTTGTGATGCTACTAACCGTGCACCGCTAGTGTCAAAAGCGCCTCTACAAGAATAGAACGTGTCAAATTGTGCAAGTGCTTGCTCCTCACTTTGAGGTGAGTCTGCAATTTCTCAATTGCCTTCTTGAGTGCTTCCGCATATATTGGATCTTTCCCAAAGCTGTACTTGTAGTAGGCTTCTGGATCAAGTACAACGGCTACATGAACGATGAAGGAAAAAGAAACAAATACATGAGAGTGGATCTTTCCCAAATTCATGAGGATAGCATGCTCAAATAATTTAATTCAATGCACTATGCTCATTACTTGCAACCATGAGAGTGTTCTTGTAAAGATACTTCGCCCTGGTCTTCACAAGGCCCATGAATTTCTTCATCTCTCTTGGCCTAGGGCTCAAATGAACTTCCATTTCATGCAAACTACCCATCATCCGCGGCATAAATCTTGACACTCCCACTACTACGCTTGGCACTAGCTCCACTGCCACTCCCACCCCATGCTCAAATATCCCACGATTCCCACCCCTCCATTCCACACTCTCCCGAAAGCAAAGGTCTCTCAATGATGAGTTCACCGCCATCTGTTCTTGAATATCTTCATCGCTGGGCACATCAATTGCTGCATTCATCTGTTCCAAAATATCACTTTCCATTCGAAGCTTGAGCTCCTTAGCTGATCTCCTTTTTTGCCTTCCTGTGTAATCAATCTTCCTCATCACCTTGCGAACCTACAACGGGACATGATTGCATGATTTCACATTGCCGGTTATACCTGTGAGATGCTGCCTCAGGTGGGTTACACCTCCTCCTTCAAATGTGGCTAAGCAATATTTACACTTGAAGCCAACTCCTATTTGCTCCCCATGGGTCCAAACATACTCGATGTCTCCTGAAATTCAATAATAACAAACACTGATAATGAGCACATGACTAATAATCTGAATACCGAAATGACTAATACACTGCTGGTTAATAGATCACAACAACAGGGTTTAACAACAGTACTTCAAAAGCTTTAGGAACTTAGCCAATTCATAAAGAAAATTATCACGGGACCTCGACAGCAAGGATTCCTTCTCTAGATCCTAAAAATTAAGCTAGTGAGAACTGAACTACTGATCAAATAGAGACCACAGAATTAATAGCAGAATGCATTACTAATAGAGCTCAAAGCTCAAGTAGTTTCATCATATCAATCTCAGTTTTAGACAAATCACCTCATTGAGCAGTATACCCATGGCAATAGTAAGACTTTGATACTTACACTAGATGAGATAGCAAATAATAACAGTATGAAAACTTAACTGGAACTACTCGATAAGATTTTTGGAAGATCTGAAATACTCACATTCCTAATTTGCTACTACCAAGTACTAACTGGTCAATTACTAACTCACATTCCTACTCCTTTTCTGACTAATTATTAACTATTATCTTCTCCAAACAAATTAGCACTAGTGCAAGTGCTACTCTACCAGATTTTTGACGACAGAGTCACTTTCACATCATGCTTAACCAAAAGAAAAAATCAATGATCATTTGAGCACACATTTCAAGTAAAGGATATTTGCTAGCTGTAATCATAACAAAACGAACAAGAATCAATTCCTCCCTCTAGCATAAAAAGAAAAAACCACTTCACACAATCACTGTTTCTCAATAGCTACCTTATCGATCAAGCAGCTTCACATATCTAAAACTTCATACCTTCAGCAGTGCCTACTGATGCCGATGGTCTTGAAGTAGCCGGCGCCTTGGACCGCCGCCAACTCCGCCGTTGTCTTGCCTCCTCCCACCACCGCCCAGACTGCCGTCTTGGGCCCTCAATCCCTCACCCCCACCCCCCCTGAGCCGCTGCCAGCCACGCCTCTTTCGTCGCCACCCTCCATGCACTAAGCACGAGGGAGAACCAGATCCAGGCAGACCACACGGGAGGGGAGCGGAGGGGATTGCCGCGCAGGAGCAAGTTGGCCGCGAGACGCCAGCCGCCACAGAGAAAATTGCTATTATAGGACGCGAAACAATGGGCTTCGCTATTATAGGACTCCAAACGTCGACTTCGCTAAAACGACCCTTGAAACATTGGCACTTTGTTATAGATGACATTTGGTCTTTTTAATCTCTTTTCTCAACTAAAATACATGTATTTTACCATGATGTGACCGTATTGCCCTTCTGATGGACATATCGAGCAACAAAAAATTAGACTTTTTTTATCTCCTACTTTTGACATGCATATTAGGCTTAAAAAATAGATGATACTTACGGGGTTGAGGGTGTTGTGCTCCTTGAAGCTCTCCTCGAGGACGGCGGACTGGGCCTTGGACAGGCGGAGCTTCTTGCGCGACCCTCCGCCGCACCGGAGTCCTCGTCGCCGCCGCCGCCTCATCTCCTGCTCGCCGCTCTCGCGGAGCGCCCGCTTGCTGTTGAGGCCGGGACAGCGTCTTTGTTGGGCAAGGACGCGCGGGCTCCTCGTCCTCCTCGCCGCAGCTCCGCCTCTCCCGTGGCGCCGGTTCACGCTCTATCCCCGCAGAACGGCATCTCGTGGCACGCCGCGCCCTCGATCCGCACGCATGCATGCACTGCGATTTTGATCACCGGAAGAGGAGGAGGAGGAGAAGAGACGGCGCCGTTCCAAGATCATGCGCTGCGGTGCAATGCGAAGTGGAGATGAGGCGAGAAGGGCAATACGGTCACATCATGGTAAAATACATGTATTTTAGTTGAGAAAAGAGATTAAAAAGACCAAATGTCATCTATAACAAAGTGTCAATGTTTCAAAGGTCGTTTTAGCGAAGTCGACGTTTGGAGTCCTATAATAGCGAAGCCCATTGTTTCGCGTCCTATAATAGCAATTTTCTCGCCGCCACACGGCCACAAAGAAGAGAACAGAGGGAGAAGGGGGCGATGCGCTTGCCTCCCCCCGGTAGCCTAGGCCAAGGTAATCAGCCGAGCGAATGGGCTAGGCTGGGCCGGCCGTTCATTTGAAATGGGCCGAAATATGTGGGCCCGATTTGTTCCCCCAACCGGTACCAGCTGGTAAAACCGATAACCAGCGAAAATCGGTTCAAACCGCCGAAAAAAATTTCTCTGGTGATAATTTCTAGTATTCGAGAGCGAACGTGGTTGCTTATTTCAACTTTGCTTTTAATAAGATAATAGATAAATAGAAGATGGGAGGTAGATAGATCTGGCCTGGACATCGTTTTGTTACTGCACATCATTTTTTTCCACCATGGTTTATCTAAAAGTATGGTTTGGAGCTCTCCTTTTTAACTGGGTAATTGTATTTTTCGCACAGGACTAATTCACACTGTTGATCTGTAGGTCCTGTCTTTACTTCCATCGTACAAAGGGAAATCAGTACTGGAGCTCGGTGCTGGAATAGGACGCTTTACTGGAGAACTGTCAAAAGAAGCTGGACATGTCCTAGCACTGGATTTCATTGAAAGTGTGATTAAGAAGGTGAATTTCTTATTTGAAAATTTCATGTTTGTCTGCTGGAATATGCCAAGTTATGCTTAGCTTGATGACTTTTCACTACTTTCACTTCTTGTAGAATGAAAACATAAATGGGCATCACAAGAACATTACCTTTCTGTGTGCTGACGTAACATCTCCGGAACTGAAGATTGAAGATAACTCCATTGATCTTATATTTTCAAACTGGCTACTAATGTACCTTTCGGATGAGGAGGTAAAATCAGACCATACTAATGAACAAAAACTTCATTACAAAACAGATCTAAATGTAATGCTTGACGTTGTCTTACGAATTTTTCTAAATGTAATGCCTGACCATAGGTCGAGAAGCTAGTAGGAAGAATGGTGAAATGGTTAAAGGTCGGTGGCCATATATTCTTTAGGGAATCATGTTTTCACCAATCTGGAGATTCCAAAAGGAAAGTGAATCCAACACACTATCGGGAACCAAGGTTTTATACTAAGGTTAAAAGTCCAGCTCAACTTTCTTTTCCTTCACTTTCAGTCTGTGTGGAATGCTTTCTACTGTGTTACAACTTTCCATTATCTGTTAGTCCTATACTCCTATCTCTTTTACTGGCTGTGGCATTGCATCTCTAGCTTCATATGAGCAATTACCATTAGCATTTTGTCAGATAACAAATTAGTTACTGTTTATTTTGTTAAGGCCGCATCTTAACATGGTGACGCCTTACTGTTAATATTCATTTCCATGGTCATTAACAAAGATTCTCCTTTCATTGTCTCCCCAGTAGCTAACTTTTTTCATTTACAAATAGGTATTTAAAGAATGCCATTCCTATGACCAAGATGGGAATTCTTTTGAGCTTTCTCTAGTAACTTGTAAGTGCATTGGAGCTTATGTGAAAAACAAGAAAAATCAAAATCAGGTATTTCCTTTCCGTGGATGCACGTAGACACTCTTGCATCTGTGCTATTCAAGCGAAATTACTGACAAAACCTTATGCTTCATAGATATGTTGGCTATTGGAAAAGGTACAATCAACAGAAGACAGAGGATTTCAAAGATTCTTGGACAATGTGCAGTACAAAACCAGTGGAATCTTGCGTTATGAACGTATCTTTGGAGAGGGTTTTGTTAGCACTGGTGGACTTGGTGAGTCGACCAATGTCCTTGCCTCATTGTTACATTTTCAATATTTTACTACAACATATATCATTAAACTTTCTTCTTTCATAAACAGAGACCACAAAGGAATTTGTGGATATGCTGGATCTTAAACTAGGCCAGAAAGTGCTTGATGTTGGATGTGGAATTGGAGGAGGCGACTTTTATATGGCTGAAAACTACGATGTTCATGTTCTTGGTATTGATCTTTCCATTAACATGGTTTCATTTGCAATTGAACGTGCCATTGGACGCAAGTGCTCGGTTGAGTTTGAAGTTGCTGACTGCACCACAAAGGAATACCCAGAAAATACATTTGATGTCATCTACAGCCGTGACACTATCCTTCACATACAAGTATGTTTCATTGCATAAAATTTACCATTGTTCTTTATAAGATCCTTGCGCCTTTACACAACCAAACCATTATCTAACTGTTAGTCAGCATAGTTAGATTACTGAATGCTATGTTGTGTAACTCCTAATTATTCTTTGTATATCGAACAAACTGAGAGTTGTACTCCAAATTGGAAGCATGACAAAATAATTGATATCCCGACCATAAGATACTTGGTAACGACTACATTGCTACATTAACATCAAAAGCCATAATTTTGACAAGTGCTACACTTGCTTTTACAGAATAAACCTGATTTGTTCAGAAGCTTCTTCAAATGGCTAAAACCTGGGGGCAAAGTCCTAATCAGTGATTACTGTAGGAGTCCTGGGAAACCATCAGAAGAATTTGCTGCATACATCAAGCAGAGAGGTTATGACCTCCATGATGTGAAGTCTTATGGAAAGGTTTGCTTGTACATTTGCAGTTGCATACCGGCCAATCTAGTTTCTTTAGTATAGTTTAGTCCAAACGGTGAACTACTCTAACTTATGCTTACACAACAACCCAGATGCTTGAGAATGCTGGTTTTCACGATGTCATCGCCGAAGACCGCACTGACCAGGTTATCTCCCCCTCTGAATTCCTCTAGTTGTTGTGCACTTCCTAACCCTTTTCTTGTACTATGCTTGGACAACTGCAATTCCTTCGAGACTAATATAATCGCTGTCATATGCTATGTTTTAGTTCCTGAGGGTTCTGCAGAGAGAGCTAGCTGAAGTTGAAAAGAACAAAGATGCTTTCTTGTCAGACTTCACCCAGGTGATACAGCGAAGCACTTCAATTCTTTCACCTGTGAAACTGGCAGTCCTTAAGCCTGCTTTGTGCTTCTCCTCCTTTTGAGCGTTTCTTATCTTCGACTCCATGTATTTCCAGGAGGACTATGACGATATTGTGAACGGCTGGAACTCGAAGCTGAAGAGGAGCTCTGCCGGTGAGCAGAGGTGGGGGTTGTTCATTGCGACCAAATGATTCAACCAACGATATGATCCGGAAGCAGAGGGTCTTCTGAATAAAAATGGGTGCTCTTGTTGTGGCCATGTTAGCATATTTGTTGTTGCAGTAGCTAAATTGTGCACCCTATTAGTAGAGTATGTACTGTACGTTTTGTTCCATGTGATGTGATGTACGAGCCCTCTCTGAACCCCGGTAAGATTATGTTTCTAGTCCATGTTGTTGGGACGTTTAATTCAGATGTGTGTTGCTATGTGATCTGAAAGTATGATCGGTTTGGTGCCATTCTTTTGTTTAAAGAAAGATGCCTGTTTCTTGGGGGGAATTAATGATGTTTTTTTCAATTGCTGCAGCAAGCTGAAAACTCCCTAGAAACGGGAAAACAGAACTTTAATTATCCTTGATCTTTATTTGCTCAGTTTTGCTATTGTATAGACGACTGAAATTTTTTTACCTTTCAGTCACCTAAAATTACACTCTCAATTAATTAAAGTTGCAGCCCCTCCAAAACAAACACATGTAACTTCAGATGATTCAAAGTGTAATTTTAGATGACTAAATGATAAAAAATTTTCAGTCACCTGTGCATTAGTCACTCATTTATTTGGTAGACGGCTGGTGGACAATTTTGCTCGACAAATTTGTACAACGAGATGCAAACTAAACAAGTACAATTGATGCGACCACTGAATATGATAATCTAAAACAAGAAGGGTCCAAACCCACAGAGCTTCACCGGCTCCACTTCCAACCACCCCAAGATTCCAGGGATACGCGAGCCCAACCCTTCGTACAGACGAGGAGGCACGGAATGGAGGCAGTGAACCAACCCACCAGCGAGAGCGGCACGAAGGGCAGCGCGGCGGACATGGCCGGAGCGGGAGGCGCCGCTGTCGGGGGCAGCGGGAACTTCCCCCTCGCCGCCGAGGCCACGACGCTTGGCTCACGCGCCGCCGACCACGACAAGGAGGAGCTCCCCGAGGTGATGTGTGTACGAGTACATGCATGCATGACCCTCTCCTCCCCTCTTTCTCGTTACTCCTATCACTTCATTGCTGTTAAATGTTGGTTGCTGGTTCGTTTCTACTGTGTGAAGTGTGATCTTGTGATATCTTTGCATATGTGTGGAGAAATGCATGATTGGTCATTGGTGTACTTGTATGGCCTTTTGCCCGATGAAAAAGTTGATAGCATTCGCCGAGAGGGACAGAATTTGGAAGTAATTCGTTTTTGGGGAAGACGAGTTGGGCAATTGATCAGTGGTATCAGGTACTGAGGTGAAAGGCAGGGAGGCTGATGCTGACGCTTGCTTTTGTAGCGTGTTAATTCGATTTCTTTGTTAGAACAATTCTGCGCCCGGAGATTACCTCAAAATCTTAAAGATTGGTACTTGGTAGCTTCCCAAAAGTTGGTTAGTAGCCAATTACATTAGATTGCCTGTGGGGATTTGTGTGACTCATAGGTGGCCAATGGGCCGGGCCGGGCCGGCACGGGCCCAGTGACGGCACGGCCCGTTTAGGCACGGTCCATTAAGGCCCGCTTAATAAACGGGTCGTGCCGTGCCGGCACAGTTAAGGCTTAACGGGCCGTGCCGGCCCGGTCGGCCCGTTAAGCCAGAAAAAAGGAGAAAATTTTTAAAAATTGTAGAAATTTAAGAAAAAATTCAGAAAAATTATATAAAATTGTAGACATTGTTAATCATGAAAATAATTATTTTCAATGACATAATGAGCTTTATTAACTTATTAAATTACATGGGGTGACTGCCTCATTAAAAATTTTACCAAGTAAAAACTCAACTTGAGAAAATCTTGGTAAAGAAAAAAGAGTACAGACTATAAAGCTCATTAGTGACTACATGTGAAGAAAAATATTAAACTCCTATTCATTACTATCTAGATATAAATTCTCAAAAGATTCTTCTAAATCTCTATTATCTGCAGTATGTTGGAGTCCTGATTCAGCTTGTTCTCAGTATTTAACGGTCAAAAGGACTTCGACCATCTCGTTCGAGAGACTTATTCGTCGCTCCTCGGTTATTCTTCCAGATAGATTGAAGGCTGACTCCGAGGAGACTTAGAGACAAGAACAGTCAACACATCTCGCGCTAATATAGATAGCACTGGATATGTTACTTTCTGGGTTTGCCATCATGGGAGGATGTTCAACTCTTGCTCAAAACTGATGCTATCACTGTTGAGATAGCTTGATAGGTCTCCAGTGCTTTGTCACCTTCCTCCTCTTGACTAATGTGTATCTGCACCTGCACGAGAATTTCTAGACGAAGAACCTAAAATTTTTCCCCATTGCATAGTCCCCCTAGAGGTGCTAAGGGCTACGGGGGTCTTTCCAAACGCACGGACCCTGCGCCACCGGGGCCATCGTTTCTTGTGGCTCTCCAGTTTGTTGTACATGTGGACCTTCCGCGGATGGATATGCTTCTTGAAAGGATTGCATATCCTCCGTCAAAAGGCCGAATTCGGAGAGTTGGAAATCGTAGTTCTCCATTGAATCAACGGCAAATTGAAATAGTAAAGAACAATTAACTTACTATTGAATCAACAAATAATAGCAAAAAAATTAAAATAAGACAACACTATTACCTCCTTTGCAGCTCTCACAAAATTCTTTGAAGTTTTTTGAATTTTCTGAATTTTGCCTAAATTTCTCGCTAATTTTATCAAATTTGTGCAAACACTTTCAGATTTTTCACAGCTAAATAGAGAGATGAGAGTGAGATTTGAGGTGTGGAAAATGGAGGCCGAATGCCCCCTATTTATAGAAAAAAAAATCAGATTTTTTTGAATTTTTTGCTATTTTTTTCAAATTTTTTACCTCCCAACTATCAAAAAACGGCTATATTTAGCCGGGCCGTGCCGCGCCTTTGGCCCAGGCATGGCCCGTTAAAGAATCGTGTCGTGCCGTGCTCGAATCGGGCCTACAGTACCAGGCCTCGGGCCTGCACGGCTGGGCTCGGCCCATTTGGACAGGTATATTGTGTGTCAACTTCTAGTATGATTCCAAACAATCTGCTAGCAGAAATTTGCTGATTTTGGCTTGGACAAAAACAAAAACTTCTGTTGGAGATCAACTTGCTTGCTAGTGTGAGCCATTTTTTTCCCTTACTACCACATGAGCTTAATAGAAATGAACAGTACTACTATATAAACATATATAGCTTGTTAAATAGTAGGCAGCACATCCATTGAAAATGTGAATCGGTGAATTTCTGTAAAAATCCCAATTTGTAAGTTTTAAAACTTCTAAAACAAGAGAGATATAGGGGACGTTATGTTCTACATCTCTACAAATTTTCAAGATCAAATACAATCGCATTTGCAAGATATGAAAAAGGCAAATACTTACTGAAATAGTGTTTATCTCACAAATGCGATTGAGTTTGATTTTGAAATTGTGCAGAAATATAGAACATACCCTCTCCCAAGGTTTGGAAAACCGGTTCCGGAGAGAATCCTCGGCCAAGGCGATCGATCAGAATCGCTTGATTCGCTTGAACCGAAATCCCGCTTAAAACCGGTCGAAATTTGTCAAACGCGTTTTTCGTCGGGCGGGATGCGTGCGTGAATCGCCGATAGAATCGAAGCGATTATCGTTTTACGGGCAAAACCCGGGAAAAACCGGTAGAAATCATATGGAAGTTGGAGCTCCACTTTTTTTGCCGTAAATTGAAAGTTATGGGTGGATATTTTGGCAAAAGCTTAAGTTTTTTATAACAAGTAAAACCCGCATAAGACTACATCAAACTAATTGTTGCCGTAAATTGAAAGTTGAAGCATTTTCTTGTAACTATGAGGCCAAAAGTAATTGAGATGTTTCGCATATAACAAAACCTTCTAAATTGGCATATCCATGGTAAAAAATCGAACCTCATTCAAAAGGGTCCTCATCTGAATAAATTCAACTTGGTGTTGACCATGTGGTGAAGCCCTCTCGTTGTAGTGTTGTGTTACATCTGAAATAATAAAAACACAAGTTAGTAGTAATGAATGCTAACTTGAGTAGTATATTAAAAAGTGAAAACACTAATGAAGGATCAATTCGTACCAATACATTGTTGAGAAACGCGAAGGTTGTTCCATGTACTCATTGTTATCAATGAGTACAAGTCCTTCATTATGAGCCAGGTGGACTTTATATTGATCCCAAGTGTATGTGGGATAAGCATGTTGTAACCAATGAGTATAAATTTGTTGGTAGTATACAGGTTCCACCCACTGGTAAACAAATCTTGCATTGGGAGGATAAGAGATGCCCGATGATGAATGAGAATCATCAGCAGAAGATAGTAAGTTGGCATCTCGACGCTGATAAGTCAGCAAAGATGTTGAGCTACCATATGATGCGTAGGAAGAAGAGTCTTTTGGTTGAGGATGATCTCGTTGGCGGTCCTTACCCCTTGTGTAGGTCGTTTTGAATCTTCTTGATTCGTGACAACCATTGTCTTCATCCTGGGTAGCATGTGTGAAAGTTTGCTCACAGGTGAATTCCAATGGTTGACATGTGTCTTGTTGGCCTTGTGCCCCACCGTGAGATGTCCCACCATCGCACCATCATGCCATCATCGGATGAGGAGAGGAACTATCGTTAGACTCTTGGTACTCCACTGCATCAGATGGAGTTTCTGTCTCTTCATCACTTCGCACAATATCCTCATCGATGCCTTTTTTCTTCTTCTTATCCTCATCGATGCCTTTTTTCTTCTTCTTACCAACCGCTTGTTTCTTTGTTTGTGTAAGTGAGGCAAAATCTCGAGCCAATTTTTCATTGGTTGGCTACAAGCTTTTCTTTTGTAACATGAGACTTGCCAATAGTTTTCGAGTCCATTGCTTCAACGGTTGATCATCAAGTGCCTTGTCAAGTTCATGCTCGATATGGCATTAACTACAACTTTAGATGGCATAGGGGCTCACCTTCCTCATCTAGCGAGGCTCGAGTTGCTCATGGAGCCGTCAAGCCACTCATGGATTGGGTTTCTTGTTGTCATACATGGTGGCATTAATGAGATCTCCAAAAGGATCTATATCCCTATCTTCATTCCTTATCTCATGCTCCTGTAATCGTAGCCTTAGATTGTAGTGGACATATACAAGCTTATGCAATCTTTTCTATCCCAAAAACTCTTCAAGAAAACAAATGTCGTTCCAAACCTTGTGGCGTTTGGACGAACTATCTCTCCTCCAATTTGTTGTCTCATTTCAGTATGCAGGCGATTGTGGTTGTATAGGAACCGACAAATCCTCTTGGTCGCCTTGACAACTGCAGCAATCTCGTTGAACTGGCCGATGTCCTTCAACATGAGGTTCACAGTATGCGCTGCACAGGGCTGCCAGACTAGACTTGGATGATCTTCAATCAGCAGTTGACATGCTTTCTTGTAGTTTGCACCATTATCGGTGACAATCGCATCACATGTTTAACTCCAATTTCTTCAACAACTTTACGGATCTCACGATACGAAAGTCCGCATTTTGTACGTCCACCGGTCGCATTCACCGACTTATGAAAAACATTCTTCCATTGCAAGACAACATGAAGTTAATTATACTCATCCGGTAGGTCTGTCCAGAATCACACATGATGGATACTCCATATATGCTCCAATCATCTTTGAACTCCTGTACATACCGCTTTATCTCCACTCATTAGCATCAAGGTATGGCCCATCAATTTCATGCCCTCTAGGTGACGCAACACCTTCACCAAGTTCTTGTGTAACCTTGATGGCAGCACGAAAATAAGGACACTCTGCCTTATTTCCAGGAATGTCATTACTATGGAACCACTTAGCCCATATTTTTCCGAGTTTTGACTTTGCTTCTTTCTTAAGAGTTGTGTCAATGCGGGGTTGGACGGTGCCCACTACGCAAAATATCGAATCAACTCTCATAGATCGCGACCTACCCATCATCCTCGAAAGAGCATTTCTTCCTGCACCTTCCCGTAGCACTTCCACTACCTCCACCATGTTCAAATGTCGCACCCCGAGCTCTTGCCCTCTGCTCGAGCTGGTGCAACTCCAACGACTCTCGCCGAGCCCATTCCATCTGTTTTTCCTCATCATTATCAAAGGCATCTTCACGTGATGGACCACGCACTACAGGCTCTGAAGCAACTTGCTCCATTCTCAGGCGCTCATCTTTAATAGACTTCCTCTTCGCCTTCGTTTCTTCTATACTTGCTAGCATGAGCCTTCTCACTTCCGCCGGAACCCCACTGCAAGGAATAACATCCCCATGCTTCCCAGCAAGATGTTCTTTCAGGCGTGTCACACCTCCGCCCGACTTCGTAAGCTTGCAATATCTACACTTCCAACCAGCACCTCCTAGTCTCTCTCCATGGTCCCAAACATTGATACTTTTACCAGCCATCACTTCAATATCATGCAGCAATAAAAAACATGTATTAGTAAGGCACAAATCTAAAATTTCCGTGCATAAGGCACAAAATATAGTTTGTTCTGCATGCTGACTTATTTCCATGCTAGACGTTACATAAGCAAATATGGAGACTTTCTTATGAATGGAATCCAAACTATTGGATCAATGGAATTTAATGAAGGTTGAAACTCACTTTGAATATCATGTTGGATCCCTTTTTGCATATTACAATCTCGCATCTTTTAGTTACACTTTGACAATGGAGCTCTTGGGATTCAAAACTTATATGCTCATACAGTCATATGTAACATATGCACATTTAGGTTTCAAACTCGGAACTTAGTTGGGAGATGGAGTTAGCTGATCTTTTAATGAAATCTAGTATAGGCTAAATAATTTCCGTGCATAAGGCACAAAATACCAATATATCTATTTTTCCTTTCTCTTTTAATGAACTTGTGTTGCTATTTTTCCTCCATTCTTGACATGGAGGACATAACTTTGCACTCTACACATACATGAAACAAGCAACAAAAACATCAAACAAGCAACAAGAGTCAAGAAACACTGCCGCTTCTTTTGCTTGTCATTCTTCTTCTTCTTTGTTGCCGCCGCCTTCTTTGCTTTCTTCTGCCGCTTTGCTTTGCCGCTTCTTTCTTTGCTCTGCCTTCTTCTTTCTGCTGCTGCTCTGCTTTGCTCTGCTGCCCGCTTTGCTCTGCTACTGGAAGGAATCAAGAGGGAGGAGGAAAGCTCTACAGTGGAAGGAGAAGAGCTGATTGCAAAGACCAATAATGCTGCTCTCTCTCTCTCTTGGATACTTCTTGCTGCAAAGAGCCGTGCTCAATAATGCAAAGACCAATAATGCTGCAAAGAATCAATCATGTTCATGGGCCCTCACATCACATGCTGCAGCATCCAGGTTGCAAATGATGCAACATGCAATAGCCAACATGCAATCATGCCCATGGAATCATGCAATCATGCAACATTAGGCCCTAACATGTTCCTAAACATATGCTTATCAATCAAATATAGCTACAATGCCTCCTGGAACCTATTCAACCATCAACAAATTCAAAATTTTCAAATTTGCAACTCGGCCGGTTTTTAATACCGCCACGGAAATTCCGTTATCTGCGCGATTCTGGCGGTAACCGCCGGTATTCCGAACCCTGCCCTCTCCTACATTTTTTTTTGAAAATTTGCTTTTAAGCTTTTTTGATAGTGCGAATGTTCACCAAATTAGCATTTTCACCTGATATTTCGCCTGTTAATTTATCGGATTGGAGGTTATGACATTATAGTATTCTATTTGGAACTAGTGAATGCATGGGGGTGACTGGACATATAAATGCTTGTACCCACCTTTACAACCTCTGGCTCTAATTGCCCCTTATTTTGTTCACCACCATGATACTTCAGTCTTTTAGCTCCCTAATAGCCACTTAGAGCATGCTTTCATAGTTTCATTATAATCATATTGTTACTGCACGTCACTTGGTTTATCTAAAATCTGGCTTGTACATCATAATGATATTGTTACTGCACATCACTTGCTTCCACCACGGTTTATCCAAATTTTGGCTTGGAGCTCTCCTTTTTAACTGAGTAATATATTTTTGCACCGGACTAATTTACACTATTGATCTTCAGGTTATGTCTTTACTTCCATCTTACAAAGGAAAATCAGTACTAGAGCTTGGTGCTGGAGCAGGAAGTTTCACTGGAGAACTGGCAAAAGAAGCTGAACATGTTCTAGCACTGGATTTCATTGAAAGTGTGATTAAGAAGGTAAATTTTCTCATTTGAAAAGTTCATGTTTGGTAGCTGGAAGGTGCTGCGTTATGCCTAGATCCATGAGTTTTCACTACTTTCACTACTCTCACTTCTTGTAGAATGAAAACATAAATGGGCATCACAAGAACATTACCTTCATGTATGCTGATGAAACTTCTCTGGAACTGAAGATTGAAGATAACTCCATTGATCTTATATTTTCAAACTGGCTACTAATGAACCTTCCGGATGAGGAGGTAAGATCAGGCAATACTTATGAATAAACAACTTCAATATCAAAAAAATCAAAATGTTATACTTGACTTTGTCTTATGAACTTTTTCTAACAGTTGTAACGGATATCTCATACTGTAGGTTGAGAAGCTAGTAGGAAGAATGGTAAAATGGTTAAAAGTCGGTGGCCATATATTCTTTAGGGAATCTTGCTTTCACCAATCTGGAGATTCCGAAAGGAAAGTGAATCCACCACACTATCGGGAACCAAGGTTTTATACTAAGGTTAAAAGTCCTACTCAATTTTTTTCTTTACTTTCAGTCTTGTCTTGGGAGTGGAATGTTGTCTAGTGTGCTACAACTTTCCACTATCTGTTAGTCGTATCTCTTTAACTGAAACCTATTTTACTGGCCGTGGCATTGCATCTCTAGGTTCGTATGAACAATTTCCTTTAGCATTTTGTCAGATAACAAATGAGTTACCGTTTTATTTGTGATAGCCTTATCTTAACATTTCAACGCTTCCTGTTAGTTTTCATGTCCATGGTCACTAACAGAGAATACCTTTCATTGTCTCCCCAGTAGCTAACCTTTTCATTTACAAATAGGTATTTAGAGAATGTCATTCCTATGACCAAGATGGGAATTATTTTGAGCTTTCTCTAGTAACTTGCAAGTGCATCGGAGCTTATGTGGAAAACAACAAAAATCAAAATCAGGTATTCTCCTTTCCTCATATGCACGTAGACACTTGCATCGGTGCTATTCAAGTGAGGTTAGTGATGAAACCTTATGCTTCATAGATATGCTGGTTATGGGAAAAAGTTAAGTCAACTGAAGACAGCGGATTTCAAAGGTTCTTGGACAATGTGCAGTACAAAACCAATGGAATATTACGTTATGAACGTATATTTGGAGAGGGTTTTGTTAGCACCGGTGGAATCGGTGGGTTGACCAATTTCCTTGCCTCACTATATTATTTTCAATCATTTACCACACCATATACCATTAATCATGCTTATTTAAAATATAGAGACCACAAAGGAATTTGTGGATAAGCTGGATCTTAAACCTGGCCAGAAAGTGCTTGATGTTGGATGTGGAATTGGAGGAGGCGACTTTTATATGGCTGAAAACTATGATGTCCATGTTCTTGGTATTGATCTTTCTATTAACATGGTTTCATTTGCGATTGAACGCGCCGTTGCATGCAAGTGTTTGGTTGAGTTTGAAGTTGCTGACTGCACCACAAAGGAGTACCCAGAAAATACATTTGATGTCATCTACAGCCGTGACACTATCCTTCACATACAAGTATGTTTCATTGCATAGAATTTACTATTGTTCTTTATAAGATCCTTACTCCTTTACACGACAAAACCATTACCTAACTGTTAGCCAGCATAGTTAAATCATTGAATGATATGTTGTGTAACTCCTAATTATTTCTTCTATAGTTCTATATCAAACGAACTGAAAGTTGTGCTCCAAGTTGGAAGCATGACAAAATAATCTTTAGATACTTGGTAACAACTGCATAGCTACGGTAACCTCAAAAGCCATAATTTTGACAAGTGCTACACTTGCTTTTACAGGATAAACCTGCTTTGTTCAGAAGCTTCTTCAAGTGGCTAAAACCTGGGGGCAAAGTTCTAATCAGTGATTATTGTAGGAGTCCTGGGAAACCATCAGAAGAATTTGCTGCATACGTTAAGCAGAGAGGCTATGACCTCCATGATGTGAAGGCTTATGGACAGGTTTGCTTCTACAGTAACAGCCGCATACCAGCCAATCTAGTTGCTTTGGTAGATTTGAGTAAAAAAAGGTGAACTATTCTAACATCTGCTTATACAACCACCCAGATGATTGATAATGCTGGTTTTCATGATGTCATTGCCGAAGACCGCACCAACCAGGTTATCTCCCCTCTGAATTCCTCTCATTGTTGTGCACTTCCTAACCCTTATCTTCTACAATTCTTGGACAAATCTAATTCCTTTGAGACTAATATAATCACTGTGATATGCTATGTTTCAGTTCTTAAGGATTCTGCGGAGGGAGCTAGCTGAATTTGAAAAGAACAAAGATGCTTTCTTGTCAGACTTCATCCAGGTGATACAACGAAGCACTTTTAATTCTTTCAACTGTGGAATGCCAATCCTGAAGCCTGTTTTGTACTTCTGCTTCTTCTCTCTTTTTTCATTCCATCTATTACCAGGAGGACTACGATGACATTGTTAACGGCTGGAATGCGAAGCTGAAGCGGAGCTCTGCCGGTGAGCAGAGGTGGGGGCTGTTCATTGCGACCAAATGATCCAACCAACGGTATTATGATCTGTGGAGCAGAGGGGCTTCAGAATAAAAACGGGTGCTCTTGTTGTGGCCATGCTGCTTGATTTGTTGTTGCAGTAGCTAAATTGTGCACCCTATTAGTAGAATCTTTACTGTACGTTTTGTTCCGTGCAATGTGATGTACGAGCTCTCTTTAAACCCTGGTAAGACTGTTTCAAATCCATGTTGTTGGACGCTTAATACAGATATGTATGTGTACGTCATCTGAAAGTATGTTGATTTGGTGTTATTCTTTTGTTTAAAGAAAGGTACTTGTTGCGGGGAGATCGAAAGCGATCAGACAGCTTTAGAAGTATGAGACTGCATGCCCAGTGAGATGTAAACCAAACGCGTCCAAGGCAACTAAAGAACTAAAAATAATGGAGCAATCTTAAGCTGCATTTTGGATCTTAGACACATCCAGGTCGAATAAATCTATACAAAAACATGCAAACCAAACAAGTGTAATGGATTTGTGCCCTGAACATGTTTAGCCAAAAACAAAAAACAAAAGAATCAGTCGACTTTCCCCCAAACCCCAAGATCCAATGGCTGCTTTGCTTAGCTGCCGCATGCGCAATATTAACCTGTTATTTTAGTTTTTGTCTTTTTAGCTTTTAGTTTCTCCGAAAATCAAAACAAATGGTACGACTTTTTTAAGCGAAATTCTCAAACGGCTTTCTAAGCTCAAACCATATACGTTGTGGCATATATAACTACTATGCTCCATTCTTTTTAGCTTACGGATTTCTCTGAATAAACAAACGGTACAGCTTATTAGGACAGATTTTTTGAAGTAGCTTATATATATTTAGTTTATTTGTATAAATACTTATAATAGAATAAAAAAAATCACCAGCTGTAGCCGGAAAAAAAACGCTGCCTATGCTTACATAAAGATCCTTGTTTCTTGTGAGGAATTATTGCCGTTTCTGATCGTTGCTATTGCTAATTTGCTATAGCAAATACTCCATTTCTCGATTGGACAGCTCTGGAAGTACGATACTAATGCAAACGGCGCATGATTGAAGCAACGTAGATGATCCATTTCCTTGGAGAGTTAAGCATGCCTGGTGAGGTGTAAACTAAACGGTGTCTCGAGCAACTAAATAACTAAAAATAACGGAGTAATCTTACGCTGGATCTTGGATGCAAACCAAACAGGTACAATGTAACATCCTAAAATTTAGCTTTCCATTAAAAATATTTTAAATTAATTATTTTCTTGGTTTTCTGAATTTTAATATAGTTTCCCCTAATTTCCTGGATTTTAAAAGGTTTCTCCTATTTTCTGAAATTAAAAACTAATTTATGTGTAAAAATAAAAAACCAACTTTAAGTTGAAAATAATTTTACTAAGTTAAGGAATTTCTATGAATTTCCATAATTTTTATCTCTCATTTTTCTCCACTGCCCGCTGGCCTGCGTGGCCCGTTTCCTTTCTTTTCGAGGCCTAACCTGCTCCCTCCTCTCTTTCTTTTTCTTCCTCTTCTTGGTCCGGCCCACCCGGTCTTATTCTCTCTTTTGTTGGATCAACCCGACGCCGCCCTCCTTCCTCTCTCTTTCTCCCACCGCTAGCTTTCCCGTTTGCATGTGTAATTGGTGCCATTCAAGACCAATAACTTTACCCCACTCTTACTCGGTTGATTGCATTCGTTTTTCCTTGCATTTGCACCCATTCAAGCATCACCGCTACCTCCATTTGCCCCCTAGCCCCTACAAGAGGGAGCCCCCAAGATCGCATTCTCTCGCTCATCGTCCCACTGCAAACACAACTCCTTGCTAGAATGCGACCTCACCACGTTTGCCCTCCTTTTGAGCTTCGAGCTCCCCTCTGGCAAGCAATCCACGGCAGAGCAAGAAGCGTCGAGCCTCATCGCCACCCCTGTGAGCTTCACCGTGCTCCTACCAACATTCCTCATCCCTTTGTCATTGAGGAAGACCACTGGAGCTTGAGATTGCCGAAGCCCGTGACGTTGCCGCCACCTTCTTCTCATCGTCGGCCATCTCCGTCACTTTTCGGTGACCAAATTAGGTAAAGCGAAACCCTCATCCCACCCTCTTCCTTTTCTACATCACGCCGATCCTAGCCGCACAACGGAACTAACTCCGGTGACCCTCGATCCCAAAGCTCCACCACCAGCGGGCAAGCCATGTGGCTGCTAGGTCACATCCACACCAGCCAAATCCACCTAGTCAGCGTCCAATTGTAACGACTTGTCATTCGATCCACCTTAGACCAAACCTTGTTCCATGGATCCACCGATTGTTCCGTGGACCTGGTCCATGAGTCTTGGACTCACATGTCAGCGACCTTAACCCTTTTTCTTTATAAAATAATTCAGGTCGAGATCCTCGCTGATGTCATTATTTTTGCAATAATCTAGTTTCATTTAGAAAGAAAAACCCAAAAATTCTAAAAATAAGTGAAAAGTGTTTCCCTTCCCAATTTTCCTGATTTTAATCTTCTGGGAGCCTATTCTATTCAATTCTAACTCTGTTCTCCTCCATTCTTTCTCCTAAATTCATCTAAAAACCCAAACTATCTATTTTTGCCTTGTTTTTTAATTTTAGAGTTTATTTGGATTTTATTTGAATTTGACCATTTTCACATTTAGATACCAATTTTCCGAATGAGTACCAGTTCGACGATCAGGAGCACCACTATCCCAACCAAGGTATGTCTTTCTTGATTATGTTGATCCTATGTTTTGCAAAGTTATTTCTTTATTATTTAAAAACTATTATGCATATCTAATTACATAAAAATGATAATTCAATTATTAGGAGTTAGTTAAATCCTACTTGAAATGACTCTCAATGATATTTGAAATCTATGAACCTTTGTCACCCTAGTATAGATTACCATTAATAATGAGTACATTATCATAGTTAGTTTAGAATGATAGATTTGCTTAGATAAGCTAGTTGGTCAATATCATCCGAATGTTTTGGCAATTGGTGTTGCCGTTGATTTATAAAATAAAATAAAATGGTGAAAACTATTTTACACTTGAGTGGATGATAGGATTGGATTGGTGTGGATTGAGCACGAGATCTTGTATTGTGGAAGTACCGGCCTAGTCAATTAATGATCGACGCTTGTGACTATAAAAAAAATGAGAACTACCGTACAACCACAAGTTAAAATGGATACAACTCAGCTAATTAATTTGCAACGGTCTAGCTTAGCTTCTGCTAGAGAGTTGAATATGGGTGTCAAACAGAGACAATGCCACATAGCATAAGAGGGTGCTTCTGATTGGGCAGATAGAACCCTTCAATGGTGAAACCTTAGCAGGCATAAATCGAGTTGGGCTGGCGCATTGTAAAATTCTTATCATGATCTCTCTGACGTACACACAAGAAAGTGTGTTAATCGTGGGCAATATGAAATGATCATGTCTTGTGGGTAAAGCTAAACAACTTCTGTAAAGTGTAAAACTATTCGAATAGCCGTGCTCACGGTCAAGGGCAGGCAATGTGTGTTTTCGTATGGTAGATTTATTGTTTTGTGTTTAAATGAGTTTTTTTGGAATTTGTGAGTGGTTAGAGCTCTCGGGTGTTTATTCTGGTAGCTAGAGCCAGTCGGCTAGATAGAATCTGATTCATTGAACTTTGGCTAATAGAGCCTTAATACTGGTGTTGGTAGCTAGAACGTTCACAAGAAAAAAAACTAGTTTTAATTATTGCAATTAGTTTATCAATTGAGTGCTTTTTAAAATATAAAAAATTTGTAAAATATTTCTTTGTACAAATGAAACATAATAAGCTCACTTTGTTAAGCCATGTATCTAAATAACTATGTTTCCTAAGGCTTGCAGAGTACACCATGTACTCACCTTACAATCTACCAAACTATCTCAGAGAATTATGAAGATGCGGAATGAGTCTACGACTACCACGATTTGTGGCTTTGATGAAGGACGTCCGAAGTATTAGGTTGCGCTTTCCCAGTCAATTGTATATAGCATATTGATGGATCATCTTCAGAGTTTTATTTTGTTTCCGCTGTGTTTTGTAAGTCTGTGAGGTTTTGTAACCTCAATTGTAATAAGTAGCCATAAAACCATTACTCTTTATTATTATAATTAAGAGTTGTTTGGTTATGTAATTATCACTGTTCAATTTGTGCACTAACTTTGATTTAAGACTAATGTGGTAATACATAGAGTGTTTGGATTCAAAAAATCCAGTCCCAACATACAATTGGTTCGAACCTTGAACATCTTATAGACCTAGCCAAACGGACTGGGAGCTCGGCATGGTTAGCCCGGCCTAGGCACGACATGGTATAGACAGTAAACGGGTTGTGTCGCCTTGGCCTGACTGAGCATGCCGTGCTTGGGTCGACACCTCAGTACGGCGGGTTGGCACAACACGGTATGAATAATAACTCTCCTATGGTAGTGTAGTAAAATTACTTGTGGTTGACAGTAAAATTACTTGTGTTAGAGTTACTGTACTTTTGGAGTACAGACGAGTGACTTGGTAGTAAAGTACCTACTAATGGTATTAAAATTACTTATGATTGGTAATAAAAATAACTACGACTAGTAGTAAAATTACTTATAACTGATAGTAAAATTACTTATGATTAACAATAAAATCAATATGCTATCGGTAACCAGTTTAGCTAAACGTGCTTAGATCAACCTAGCACAGTCAAACCTTTTTTTCATGTTATACCTAGATCAAAAGATAAATATGCAAACCAATATAATACGGTATGATAACTTATTCGCGGTCATAGTCTGTCCGAACTCGTGACATGATATATTGCATTTGGGCAGGTTGACGGCTTATATTAAAGCCGAAAAGAATCACTTTGACTTTCCCGAAACTCGCGAGCCTCACCGGTTCGCCCACCCAGGATGCCCCACACCACACTACAAAACGCGAAGGAGGCGAGACGCGGCACCAACCAAGGTACAGACGACAGAGGCACGGAACGGAGGCAGTGAACCAGACCACCAACGACAGCGGCATGAGGGCCAGCGAGATGTTGACCGCGTCGAGCGGAGACGGGACGCCGCCGTCCACCCCGTCGGCGGCGGCGGACCTGGCCGGAGCGGGAGGCCCCGCCGCCGGCGGAGGCGGGAACTTCCCCCTCGCCGCGGCCCTCCTCGCCTTCGCCTTCGCCAACTTCCTCAACCTCCTCTCCATCTGGTGCGCCCTTCCCCCCTCCTTACACTCCCTCTCTAGCTAGATCTAATGCGCCGAGGCTCGGTTCCGATGCGATTTTACCTTTGGTTCCGCGTCGGTGCTCATCGGGAGGTTGTTGCGATCGGGCTTGGTTCACAAAAGGTGGATTTTTTTTAGGAAAACTTAGCGGGAGGGTTCCCTCTTGCGATGTGGAAGCGCGGAATGTGGTTTGCGTTTTAGAAACCTTGGATTCATGGCTGGGATGAACTTGACGTTGATAGGAGGTTGTATGTGGTCATGTGGAGAATTATTTATTGGGCGGATATCTCTGTGAGCACCCATTGATATGCCGTCTGTGTTGCAAATCAGGAACCAGATTTTGTTGGTTGGAAAATCCAGGTGCGATCAATCGGGATTAGTGAGTTGTTATCGCGCTCCTACTTAAATCCAAGTGAAAACCTGGCACTCAGAGTAGGGCCGAGATATGGCACAAGAGTAGTCCTACTAATTCCAAACACTCGGTAAATTTAGATTACACTATTTCCACTGCATAATTCCACATTAAAAGCCTAGATATGTATTGACATTAACACATTGTCACATTACTGATATCTGAATGAGGACTATCCTGCTCAAACGAAAGATTGGTTAAATGAAACTGCATGCCTGTATATTCAGAATCATTTTCAGAAAACTGTTGTTCATTAATCTGTAGTTTGTTCATCCTAGACATGCAGGTTAAAGGAGAAGAGATGGGATGCAAGAAAATTTCTTACTTCTGCTGGAGTTATTTCATCTCTTTCTGCAACAGTGGGGAGTTTGGCTGTGGCAGTTGGTCAACAAGAAGGCGGAGATAGCTCTTCATTTGCCCTTGCATTGGTTTTTGCTGCCGTTGTATGTACTTAAACCAATCAAGTTCCATGCATTTCTTTTTTCAAGCAAGTGAACATTGCAATCCTGAGTGTGCCTTTTTTTCTTAGAACTTGAGATACTGAACTAGTTTCCTCTCCATAAAGAACAGTAGGTTTCAGTACCCTTTTTTTTGTATCATCTGTTGCTTTTTAACAGTCAGGTTTATCAATACCAATTCAATAGACATTTGATTGCTTCTCCCTTTAAGACACCTAGCTGAAATATTGGTCCGTTAACTTGAGATAGTGATGGAGATGGCTTTGTTGTCGAAGTTTGTGATAAATATAGACATGCTTATTTGAGGTGGTTAACTGCCCTTAGGACCAACTTGTATTGTGGTACAGTGATGAAGGGTGCTCACATTTCCGTGCCCAAAGTCATTCATTTAACACTCCTATGAAGTTCTTGATATCAAAGAGCTACTGCGTTGTGAGCTCAGTAGCTTGTTAGGGTACTTTGCTGCCATTAGGCCCATTACTAAGTCTGCAACTGTGCAGGCATTTAACATGCTTGTGTGTACCAGTGCACTAAAATTTTCTCCTTTCAATTTAGTTTCCTTTTCTCAACTTTTTCTTTGTTTTTTTAATAGGTTAGTTATGACTTATGAGTATATTCATATACACATTAACTCTTTTCTTAGAATAGGGTTCTAAGCCTTTTTTCCCACCTTACAGGTAATGTATGATGCATCAGGAATTAGGTGGCACACAGGTCGTCAAGCTGCGGTAAGCTTGTGGATTTATATGCACATTGTGAACATCAGTGATTGTCTTCTATTATTGTTGCATGGTGTTGTCACTTTATTTTTGCACTATAAATTTCTTTCGATCCTCTAACATAGCCTACTGATTTTTGTTGCAGTTGTTAAATCAAATAGTTTCCGATTTCCCACCAGAACATCCAATCATCTCCACCTTTAGGCCGCTACGGGAACCTCTTGGACACAGTCCATTTCAGGTAGCTCTATCACTTTTCTTCTATTCTGTATACACGGTAAATATATTACATGTGTAACACCCCGGCCCAACCCCTGGGCCTAGAATGCTACTACTATTCTGTAACACTACCATTTACAAGCATCACTGCTGGATTTTGGCAGTATCTCTATTTAAATCTCAATGACACGATAAACAACATACGCTTAACGATGAGCATTGAAGCAAATGTATAAATTTGCCAACTATCGAAAGGAAACGTATGCGTCACACACGGCTAAATATTTTCATTAAGACAATTGTTTTAACACTAACTACCTAAGCATGTTATTGAAGTAAATATATCAACTAAAGGTGATATGTGAATTACTGTTTGCATGTGGAATAACTGTGCTATTTCCGCGTGTGCATGTTGCCCCAATGTTCACCTAAAAACCAACAAATAAATAAGGGTGAGTCCGAAAACTTAGAAAGCACATAATAAAACAGTGGCATCAATATAGCATGCAGTAAATCCTATATCTGTGAACTGTAAAACATAATCCTTGACTCCTTGTAACTGTCAGTAAATCTCATATCTATGAACTGTAAAACATAATCTCTGTAAGAGTATCACTGTTTCCCGTTTCTTTCATGCAATGCGTCTGTAACTGTAGTTCGTACCGATATAGCGGAGTGTTCACCCATCGAAGAACCACTCTTGCCCCATCCTCTTTCATACGGGGTCTCAAACTCTATCCTTGTGGTTTGCCTACAGAAGTAGGTCTTTTCCTCCATCCCGTAAAGGTGCCTACCTCTGTAGGTCTTACCCATGAACGCTCCGGATTAGTCATAGAGCTTTCTCACCGACCTGGCCCATGTACTCTGGATTAGCTATATGACTACTCTTATATGCATTTTGCATGATGCAATATTCTTCCAACATTAACAATCAACCTTACTCAAACTCCAGTTCCATGGAGTGCCTACCGAAATAAGTCTTTATCTTCTTACTCATATGGGATGTCTACTCGAGGTAAGTCTTATGTATGAGTGCGATGCATGATGCAACACTCTTCTGACATTAACATTCAACCATAAGCATCACTCATCACAGTACAATCAACATGTAAGTAGAGATATCATTTCATAAAATACTGTAAAACATAGCACAACAAAAACAAGTATCAAACATCCATCATAATCTACTATTCTACCATGTATTTGCCTGTTTAACCTCGAGGACGATACTAAACCAGAGTCTCCACCTGTACAAGTATCATCCAGTCTCAATACACTATAGCGATATATGCACACATATGAACGGCATTGTTCCTTTGTGCAAACCTGACACAAGCATCAGAATGCTCAGGGTTAAAGATTTACAAAGCAAAGATTTTATTACGCACACTAAATCTTTTTCTTTCCTTTTTCTTTTCTTTTCTTTCTTTCTTTCCCTTCTCCTTTCCTTTTTCTTTTCTTTCCATTCTTTCTAGCCAAAGCCTTCTTGCCACCCAGTTTCTCCTCAACTCCTATCCTCTCCTCTCCATGACGCCGTAGCCTCTTCGGGTGCCTTAGTCACGCCACCTTGGGCTTGCCGCTGGCCGCCACCTCACCACCGACGGGGTCCTCCGTAGGTTCCTCCGTGCCGCTTCTCCGATTTCCCTTGGTTCCAAGGCTCGGCTATGGCTCTGGCTCGGCAAGGGTTTGCTCGGCGCCGGCTCGGGTGGCGCCGCCGGTCATCGACTTGACGCCGGTGAGCTCCCCTGCCGTTTTCTCGTGCTACCTCGCCGTTTTCCTTGGTCCCCAGTCTCTAGCTTCGGTTGCCGTTGGCTTGGCCCGACCATGGTGTTCGGCCAACCACTACCACGACCCTAACCATCCCTTTCTCTCTCACTATCCCTTACTATGATTTACTTCCTATGCTTTTTACTCTCTTGATTGCTTTCCATGCAGTGGATTTGATTTCTTGCTAGCTTGATGATTTGGATGGTGTTGGTGGCGAGTTACCTTGGCTGTGGTCTATTGCGACGGGGCTCGGGGCCTCCTCGTGCGCTGGGGAGCACCGAGGAGCGCTGTCGGGTGCGCACAGTGATTGTGCTAGGCAAGCTGATTCCATTCCGTTCTCACGAAGGGTATACTACTTATCCCTTCCCCTCCTCTCCTTTCTTCCCTTCTCCCTATTGCTCTGTGATGGCTATGTGAGGATGACCGTGGGATGGTGATGTACATGGTGTGACTGTGTGGGCTTGCCATTGCCAGTGGTTACTTCGGCCATGGTGCTGTGATTTTCGGTAGAAGAATTAGAAATAGGGGGTTCATGGGGGCACCTTGCTTGCTGGCCGAGGGTTGGACATCCTGTGGTGGTGAGGATTGTGGCCGCTCCACGGCTCTTCTGGGGATTGGCTCGTCTTACCGGGGTTGCTTCCGGTCCTAGTTGGTTGTTCTAGGTTGTCGTGGCCCTCACTCCTTCGTCTTCTAGGTTATGAAGGAGGGGGCTTTCGGCTGGCTTCTCTCTCTTGGCTGTGCATTGCCAAGGCTGCCTTTGCCTTATCTCCATGGCTCTCTCGGTTTGTTGTTTACTCAGGGACCATTGGTCTTTAGGGTGAGCCCGGCACTATTCTTTGGTTTCTCTTCTACCGCGGAAGGTAAGTCAGTAAAACATTACTACGGAAGGTAAGTCATTAAAACATAAAATGGGCGGTGGGTTTCTCTTTTCGTCAGATGATGAGGCCCATTTTAAGTTAGAGGTGCCGACTGGCCCTGGACGGTCCAGGTATCTCAGTAGGCACTAAATAATTCAGCATTCTAAAGCTGAAGGGTTCTGACGGCAAAGCCTTCCCTCTTAGATTGTCTTTATTCTTCGCTTTCCTTTTCTCTTTTCTACTGGCATTACAACATGTCCTTGAGTTATTCTCATCACCACAAAAAGAAGATTGAAGTAATCAGCTAACTTTAATTGGAGCCTTTCTTAAATTATTTTGTTGCCTACGAATGGCACATGATGAAATTTTATTCCACTTATATCACATGTGGTTCCTTAACTTTTTGACCGCATCTCCACATTCCATGAGCTAGTCTGGAATATTTGACGCTGGCCTAAGAACAAAAATTTTGGCTTTCACTTGGTCCATCGCGACTATTTTAGGGGTATCTGTATAATGAATTGTCATTTGTTAGTAATGTATCATCTATACCTGCTATGTGATTTCATACGCTATTCATAACCCAATTTATTGCCGATTTTTGGTTGGTGCAGGTTTTTGCTGGAGCGCTTGTTGGTTGTGCTGTAGCCTATTTCATGGGAAGATCTGTATAAGAAATAGTTGGCATTTGCCTTATACCCAAATTGTACTGTTTTGATATAATGGACCTTTTTTTTGTGCAAAGTCTCTTTATTGTGCATCTCTATGCCATGAAAAAAAGCCCTTTTGTTGAATTGTTGCATTAATTGTTCTTTGCCGGTTACATTTACTATTAGGGAGTAACCGGAATAGCTTATATTGTGCTAGTGGTCAAATGATGATCCCTTTAGTTTTGAGATAATCACCACTCTACTAGGAAGTAAAATAAACCATCATTTCTGGATGTAACATGGAGTGTTTAAAAAACTGCACATGAAGCATTGAATTGAGATATACAGATGAGCTTCAGTAAAGTAGTGAGTTTCCACTTCGGTAGTAAGACATCTTTGATCTTTTATCTGCCATTGCAGCAAAAAGTCAGAAATTGGTGCATACACCCAGGAGCATTACATATTTTTTCCTCTGAAAGAATGCATGTCTCGTGCTCAGGTCACAACTAAATGCTACTGTGAATGAAGCAACATAAACAGAAAAAAGGATCAATTTTGATACATCGAAGTAACAGCTAGCCTCTGGCTCCTGAGCTGACAAATACCACAGCTGAATGTTGTCACTAGGAAGTGAAATTTTCATCAAGAAGCTTCATCTCACTTGCAAATTTCATCAAGAAGCTTCGTCTCACCTGCACTTGCATTGCCGCTGCAAACGCATGTGGTCAGAGACTGCCACCCTTGGGCATCCAACCACATCCCCCTCTTCACCATCTGCTCCAAGACGAAGTAGGCTTCGTCCGCCTTGCCGTCCTCGCCGAGCCCTTTCACCAGGCACTCGAAGGTGTGAGCTAGAGGGCAATGGCCGTTCGCCAACATCGCATTGAAAACTCGCAAGCCCAACCCAAAATCGCGAGCTCTGCAGCACCCGTCGGCCAGGACGCGGTACGTGGCCGCGCTCGGTGCGGTGCCCTTCAGCTGCATCTCGACCAGCGCCTTGTGCGCTTCGCCCACCCTGCCGTTGTCGCACAGGCACTTGATCAGGACGTTGTAGCTCGCGTCGTCGGGCTTGAGCTTCCGCTTGCGCATGTCGGAGAGCAAGCTCTTGATGCCGTCGACGTCCCCACGCCTCGCGCACGCGCTCATCAGCACGCCGTAGTTCACCACCTCGGCCTGGCAGCCCTGGTACTCCATGTCAAACATCATCTTCTTGGCGTCGTCGCACCGCCCGGAATCGCACAGCCCCTGCATCAGCAGGGCGTATGTGACCGCGTTTGGCGCCACGCCCCTGCGCACCATCTCGTCCTTGAGCCGCTCCGCCGCGCCCACCTCCCCTTCCCGGCACGCCGACCCCACCAGCGTGTTGAAAGTGACCACCGTCGGCCGCACGCCCCGGCCGAGCATTTCGTCGAGCACTGCGCGGGCGCCCAAAAACCCGTCCCGGAGACACACCCCCTTGAGGATGATGTTGTACGACACGGCGTTGGTGCGGACGCCGAGCTTGGTGGCCAGAGGGAGCATGTCCCGGGCGGCATCCACGCGTCCGTTGCAAACTAGGGAGTGGAGGAGGGCGTGGAAGGTGACGGCGGAGTGGGAGCAGAAGGCTGGGACGGCGCGGAAGACGAGGACCGCGGCGTCGGGGCGGGAGGCGGCGCCGAGGTGGTCAATGAGGGCCGCGAAGGCGCTGGGGCGGAGCGGGGCGCCGCGGGAGCGGAGCGTGGATAGGAGCGGGAGGACGAGGGGGAAGAGGCGCGCCCGCGCGAGGCGGTAGAGGACGCAGGCGGCGAAGGGGTGGTCGTGGAGGCGGCGCGGCGCGGAGAGGAGCGCGGCCGCGGCGGCGACGGGGGAAGGGAGCGACTTGAGGTGGAGGAGGAACGGGTGCGGCTCCGGCGGGGGCTTCGGTTTGTAGAGAACCTTCTTGGCGCGGCTGCGGCGGCGCTGCGTTGCGGCGGTGGCGGGCATCGGAATTCGGAAGCATCGATGAATCAATCAATCAACCGTTTCCAAGCTACCAGTTTCCGTGAACACACAGCGTTAACGTAGTATTTGCTTTACGCTTTCTCTCGTTGTGTTTCGGAAGTGGAAATGGGCTTGGCCCAGTGGTACAACATGAACTAAATACTTGGGCCCATGACTGCCCATCATCTGTATCACTACCAGTTGCCTACCACGCAAAACCCTCTCTTGCCCGTCCGCCGCCGCCGCCACATAGAGGAGACTAGGAGAGGGGTGACGCCGCCTCTCCCGCCTCCTACCCTAGAGGCGACCGCCGCATCCACACGCGACCACGGCCTCGCCAGCACCGGCACCGGCACCAGCCGTCCGCTGCCTTCTCGGTCTTCCTCCTCTCCTAGCCACCTCTCGAAGTAAGTAACATCCACCCTCTCGCCTTGTGTGGTGTGTACGCGCGCGCGTGTGTAGATTGGATGGAAATCACCGTCTTTCCTGGGTGATAGTAGAAGAGATTACCCTTAGGCTGTGATTTATGCGTGCGCACGGATGCGTTTATGCGTGAATCGTTGCTGTCGCGGACGCCCTGTTCTTCTATGTGAATCGTCCGTCATATTGCCTGAGTAATCGATGGCTTACTGTAGTTCCACAGATACGTTATTGTAGGCCTGGATTAATCACACAGGCAGGAAAGAGCACTTCCATATTAAATTATGTCGTACTAGAATTTCTGATTACTACAATTGCATCAACTAGTTGTTTGGCTGCAACACAATTTCAAGAATTATTGTTGGTATGTATATTTATTTCATCTGAGAATGACTCATTCCCATACCACTAGAGATTGTGTGGAACTTGCGGTGGTGGCAATTTGTAGGTCTAATTCTACTTGTCAGTTATCATTCTTGTAGCTGTCTACAACTTAAATTTGTTCTGTTCTCTCTCATATGCCTAAGACCCACAGCAAGTGACTAGAGAAGGTTTTATTGTTAAGTGTAAGAGTTATTTGATCAACTAATATTTAAGAAACCAATTAGCTGTGACTATAGTGTGACCTTAGATCGTGCAATCAGGTTTTGCCCGTGAATGATTTCAAGATTGGCGCCCACTTATGTTTTATTGCATTCCTTTTCTTATTGCTTGAGCAACTCCTTGATGGTTTTGCATACATTTTTGTATTGCAGGAGTAGGTAACCAAGTTTGATTATCAAGATGGTGCAATACAATTTCAAGAAAATCACTGTTGTCCCTCCTGGGAAGGATTTCATTGACATAATCTTGTCCCGCACTCAGAGGCAAACACCAACTGTAGTCCACAAGGGATATGCCATCTCCCGTCTTCGCCAGTTCTATATGCGTAAGGTCAGATATACCCAGCAGAACTTTTATGAAAAGCTGTCCACCATCATCGATGAGTTTCCCCGTTTGGATGACATCCATCCTTTCTACGGTGATCTCCTTCATGTGCTCTACAACAAGGATCACTACAAACTTGCCTTGGGCCAGATCAACACAGCTAGGAACATTATTGCAAAGATCTCCAAGGACTATTTGAGATTGCTGAAGTATGGAGACTCCCTGTACCGGTGCAAGTGTCTGAAGGTAGCTGCACTAGGTCGCATGTGTACTGTTATAAAGCGCATCAGTCCTAGTTTGGCGTACCTTGAGCAGATTAGGCAGCACATGGCCAGGCTTCCATCCATAGACCCAAACACTCGGACTATATTGATTTGTGGCTATCCAAATGTTGGAAAGAGCTCTTTCATGAACAAGATTACAAGAGCAGACGTGGATGTCCAGCCTTATGCTTTTACAACAAAGTCCCTGTTTGTTGGCCATGCAGATTACAAGTATCTGCGGTACCAAGTGATCGACACTCCAGGGATCCTTGATAGGCCTTTTGAGGACAGGAACATCATAGAAATGTGCAGTATCACTGCTCTTGCGCACTTGAGGGCGGCTGTGCTGTTTTTCTTGGACATTTCTGGGTCTTGTGGGTACAGTATAGCTCAGCAAGCTGCCCTCTTCCATAGTATAAAGTCTTTGTTCATGAATAAGCCTCTAGTCATTGTGTGTAATAAGACTGACTTGCAGCCTCTTGAAGGGCTTTCTGAGGAGGACATGAAACTGGTAATGGAGATGAAGGCAGAGGCTATGAAGACTATAGCTCAAGGTGGAGAGCCTAATGAAGAGGGGGTCTTGTTGACTATGAGCACTTTAACAGATGATGGCGTGATAGCTGTGAAAAATGCTGCATGTGAGAGGCTTCTTGAACAGAGGGTGGAGATCAAGATGAAATCGAAGAAGATCAACGACTGCTTGAATAGGTTTCATGTTGCCATGCCAAAGCCTCGTGACAACAAGGAGAGGCCTCCTTGCATCCCTCAGGCTGTTTTGGAAGCTCGTGCAAATGCTGCAGCTAAGGCTGCTGCTAAGGAGAAGAAGAAACTTGAGAAGGACCTTGAGAATGAGAATGGAGGTGCTGGGGTCTATTCTGCTAGCCTGAAGAAGCATTACATATTGGCCAATGATGAATGGAAGGAAGATATCCTGCCTGAGATATTGGATGGGCATAATGTTGCAGATTTTCTGGATCCAGATATCTTGGAAAGGTGTGAAGAGTTGGAGAGAGAGGAGGGGATTCGTCTTGAAGAGGAAGCCACAGAAGCTGCTTTCCAGATCGATGGCTATGAATTAACTGCAGAGCAACGTGAAATCTTGGGTCAGATTAGGAGGAAAAAAGCATTGCTTATCCAAGAACATAGGATGAAAAAGAGAACCGCTGAAAGCCGTCCTATTGTTCCTAGGAAGTTTGATAAAGATAGGAAATTCACAACTGATAGAATGGGGAGACAACTTTCCTCTATGGGTCTGGATCCTAGTGCTGCTGTGGACAGAGTTCGCAGCAGGTCAAGAGGTCGGAAGCGTGAGAGGTCACTGAGCAGAGTTGGTGGTGATGGTGATGATATGGATATAGATGGACAGCAATCCAACAAGAAACTGCGGACAAGGTCAAGGTCAAGGTCAAAATCAAGACCACCTGGAGAGGTCACACCAGGAGAAGGTTTCAAGGACTCGGAGCAGAAGCAGAAGGCAATCAAGATAGCAAAGAAGGCTGTGAAGAAGAGGAACAAGGATGCTCGCCGCGGAGAGGCTGATCGTGTTATTCCCACCTTGAAACCAAAGCATCTATTCTCTGGAAAACGATCCATAGGGAAGACGAGCAGGCGATAAGTCACCATTGTAGCTGCTCGGCATCACTGGATTGGTGGGTTTTTTCTGTGTCCTAAATACCGCACCTTTATTTTCCTGTGCTACATGGACTGACGTTGAACTTTTCCTTGGCCCCTTGTGCAGGAAGTTCAGAACCATTACAATTTTGCTACGAGGTCAGGTAAAAGATTCTACATCGAAGCGGCAGAACAAAATCTTCCGACACTATTTTATATAAGCTGTAGTCTTGCTTGCTGTTATTTATTCTCATCGTATTCGTGAGACATGAGAGTTTTGTTAGTTTGCATATTACTGAACCATTGCACCTGTGGTTTGCATTAGCAGAGTGGTGTTAACTTTGTTTAATGGTATGAAAGTATTTATACCCAGCATTTGCTTTCCCCTTTTTCCATCGTAAGTTTGTAACCATTATTGGGTTTTGCACGCTGGCACTGAAGTATGCTGGTTGACTAACTGGCATGAATGCTTACGGCGTAGCCGCATGACTGTATGAGCACCCAAATGCTTACACCCTGTGTTCCTCCCTTGACGTAAGGACTGATCTAGATATATTTTATATAAACTCATTGGTCATGCAACTCAAATTTGATACATTTTATACTGCACTTTACACAGAATTTTAGGTATTGGAAATGTCGGGATCCACTTTGGCCGCAAGCAATTAGCACTCTTGGAAAATCCCTTGGATCTTTGATAAGTACCTTGCAATTTGAGAGGTCACGTGGAGGTTTATAATATATCTGTGATAAATAATTGGCATTTGGTTGGGTTGAAATTGAATTTTGCTAAAGTTTCAGAGAACTCATATTTCAATTTGTGCTATCAGTTTCAAGCGGTCTGACCGAACCTAGGTTGAAGGTCAGACTGGTATTAATCTATTTGTCAGGTTTTGTGCCTGGTGGTCTGACCGTCATAGGGTAGGCGGTCAAACTAGCCGATGGTTGATAGTCTGACCGTTATGGGGAGTGCGGTCAGACCAGTGGCGGTCTGACTAGTTTGTCGAGGGTAGACATGTCTGAGGAGGTATGTTGGACATGTCTGGGGTGTCTAAAGAGTTTCTAAAGGGGGCAGATACATCTGAGGTATTGATGATAATGGGTTAGAATATGTTTGGAAGATCTCATGTCTTAGATCCTCACATGTAAAAGTAATTTGAGTTTTTAGAGTTTTTGTGACCTAGATTCCGTTCTCTTCAATTGAGTGAACTCGAACCTAAAAACCTTATGATTATTGGTTGTTTTAGGTTCTTGATGACTTAAACAAGTCTCATACAAAATTTGGAAGTGTTTGGATGAGACTTAAGTTCTTGATATGTAAGTTTTGTTTTGAGAGGTTTTCAGGTCTGAGAATAGGGGACCGGTCCTGGACCTATGGTCAGATTGGACCCACTAGTCAGACTGGCTCATCTATAGTGATCTGACCGGCGTTAGGCAGAAGGTTGCTGATTTTGTTAATTTAGGTTTCTTGCTTTGTTTTCTATGGCATAGATTAGATTGTATAATCTGAACTTGGTAACTCTCGTAGTCACTTGAGTTAAGATTTTGAATATCATTATAGGAAAAATTTTAGAAACCATTTATCTCCCTCTGATTACCGGCATTGCTCCTACAAAGTTTCCATAAGCAAGGAATTGTAGGTGCATATATCTCAATTGCCTAAGTCAGTTGTAAATTGTAGCAGCTAAAATGGATTCCATTGCTCAAATCTTTGTATTATGTTACATTGAGGCGAAGTTCCACCGGCGATGCCCATCAGCATCTCATGCCTTCCTCTCTCCACAATGGCGCCATCCTTCAGAACCGCAATTACATCGGCTCCTTGGATCGTCGAGAGGCGGTGCGCCACGACGACAGTTGTCCGGCCAACCATCACGCGATCCAGTGCATCCTGAACGGTGCGCTCTGACTCAGCATCGTCCAGAAGCAGTATCCTTGGATCCTTGAGGATGGCCCTCGCAATGGCTATTCGCTGTTTTTGCCCGCCTGATAGCTGGGTTCCTCTCTCTCCAACAGTGGTGTTGTACCCCTGTGGCATGCTCGATATGAATTCATGGGCATTGGCTGCTTTAGCAGCCACGGCAATCTGTTCCTCAGTGACCTCTTCATGCTTTCCATATGCTATGTTGGCACGGATCGTGTCATTGAAAAGTACTGGCTCTTGGCTTACCAATCCCATCTGGTCCCTCAACCAACTGATCTTTAGGTTCTTGATTTCCACTCCATCCAATAAGATTACACCAGAATCAGGATCATAGAAGCGCTCTAGTAAAGCAATTACTGTAGACTTGCCGCTACCACTTTGACCAACAAGTGCAACAGTCTGCAATAAAACAGGTTCAGAGTAAGTCCCTGGATAATCTACTGAAGAATAGTAAATTAAATCCGCGTGCTAACTGAGAGAAGACTGACGAAATTAGGCTTATGGTTTTAATGAAGACCTTTCCAGAGGGAATGCTCAAGGTAAAGTCACTGAATATTTGAACATCTGGGCGGGACGGGTATTTGAAGCTGATATGCTTAAAATCAATGTCACCCTTGACAAGCTCCAAGGTCAAACCTTCTTCGCTGCTGGAATCAATCTGGGATTTTTTATCTAATATTGCGAATATGGAAGTAGCAGAATCATTTGCCTTGGTTGAATCAGAAGCCAAAGCACTAGTTTGTGATATTCCAATCATCGCCAAAACTAAAGCAAAGTAAGCCTGCATTATAATAATTGGAAGCAAACATCAAAATAAGACAATCGCAGAGAATTTTTTTTAAAGATGATGCCTTGTGGTTACCTTGAAGACGTTGCCAAAAGTGGAGGTTCCCCGACTAACAAACTTTGCACCAACATAGTAACAGAGAGCAGAGGTGACATATAACATCATATATGAGAAACCAAAACCAAGTCCTCCAACTATTCCAGTTCGAATTCCCTGATTCCTAGAAGCTCGACATTTCTGATTGTATTTATTCACCACTCTCTTCTCGGCGCAAAAGGACGCTACTGTTCTGATGCTACCAACTGCGTCAGTTGCAACTTGACTTGCTTCTTCATACATGGTCTACAATCACATATCAATCAGAAACGAAAACAACAAGGGAAAACATAAATTACAGGTGACACCCAAAGAAAGAAAAGGCACTGTTGACCGCATTGTAGCACATAGGCTACTGTCAATGAAATGTGCTAACTTATCCACCTTTTCTCAGCACGAGGCATGCATCGAGTCTACCTTTCGAGATTGTGCACTTCAGAAAAAAAACACACAAATGGAACTAAATAAAACGAAGTTCGTAACGCTAATTCATGGCTCACCTTAGCATCTTGACTAAACCCCTTTAGGAACTTCACTTGAGCATAACCCTGAAGACCCATTAAAGGAATGACAAATAAGATGACCAATGAAAGCTTCCAGTCTGCGATCATTGCTATTACCATTCCACAAACAAGCGTTGCAGTACATTGGACCATTAAGGCCAGGTTATCCCCTACAAGGCGTCTCACATTAAGGGCATCAATACATAGCCTTCCACCAAGTGCTCCACTGTAAGAGATGAAAGATACAGTTAGTATCTTGATAGTTCGATTCTGAGAGTAGATCAAGATATGCTTAACTCACCTAGAATTTTCAGGATGATCAAACCAAGCAACCTCTTGGTGCACCATGCTTTGAAATGTCAAAGCACGGATGCGTTCTATAAGTTTCCCACCAGCTATTGCAAATAGAAGACTATTTGCTAGCTTTGATATCATACCAATGGCGCCCAGCCCAACACACAGCAATCCCCAAACGGTAGAATCTCTCCGTCGCTTGTCTGGTAGTTCGTAAAAAGTTTTAGCAGCACTAGCCAGTACTAAACCAATCATTGGGAAGACAGCTCCATCAATTGCTGCTGCAAGACAACCGAACAGAAGAACTGCCATTTCTGGTTTGTTTAGGCTAATTAGGCGACCTATTGGGGCCTTCTTGGGTACCTTGTCATCAGTGTTCTTATTTTGTTTCTCACCATCTTCACCATCATATTCAAGTGATTCAGTGGGCCCAGGCAAGCTGAAGGGGAGGGTTAAAGAATGACGGCTGCCTCCAGCTGAACTTCTACTCATTGACCGTTTGAGTGACTGGCTTGTTTTAGATAGTGGACCTGATAATTCGGCATCTAAATGGTGGCCAATTTCTTGGTGTACCTCCTGTAGCCGAATAAGCTGAGAGTATGCCCCACTAGGATCCTTTACCAATTCGTCATGATGCCCTACATTTAGAGGTATATTATGGTAGAAGTGAACCATTAATCTGTTTTAGCACAAAAACAAAGTAAAGAATGAGCAGAAGAGACACTAACCTTGTTCAACTATTTTTCCTTCATAAACAACCGAGATGCAGTGAGCATTCCTTACAGTGCTCAAACGGTGTGCCACGACAAGTGTGGTCTTCCCAACCATGATCCTGTTGAGGGCATCTTGGACTACCCTCTCAGACTCCAAATCCAATGCACTAGTTGCTTCGTCGAGCAAAAGGATTTTTGGATTTTTTTATGATGGCTCTCGCGATTGCAATCCTTTGCTTCTGCCCCCCTGAAAGCTGGGCACCACGTTGTCCAACTTTTGTGTCATAACCCTGAAATCATACGAAGACATGATTAATTTTATATTTATATACATGTGTGTGGGGTATTGTTGAGCAGATCGTGTTTATTTAAGTACATTAGGCAAGTTCTCAATGAACCTTGCCGCGTTGGCAAGCTCAGCTGCTCTCTTGATTTCTTCAAGTGTTGCATCCTCTTTTCCATAGGTTATGTTCTCCTTGATAGATGTCATGAAGAGTATTGGTTCCTGGTTAACAAGGCCAATCTTCCCTCTCATCCAGTCTAGCCTCAAACTCTTGATGTCCATTCCATCAATCAAAACTTCACCAGCCTGTGGATCATAAAATCTCTCAAGCAGATTGATCACAGTTGATTTGCCACTCCCACTCTCCCCAACTATGGCCATTGTTGAGCCACTTGATACACGCATTGAAAATCCATCAAATATTAGTTGCTCTGGCCTGCCTGGGTAACTGAAGGACACATCCTTCAGCTCTACGTCGCCCTTGATGTCTTCTAACATAATACCAGTAGTATCATCATGGTCAATCTCTGGTTTCTTCTTGATTGTTTTAAACAATCTGTAAGCGGCAACTTTTCCTTCCTCAAAGGCAGCAATGCAGGGGGTTGCATCACCCAGTGATCTTGCATGTTAGAAGACATATAGCATCTTAAGATAGGGATTTATGGAAGTACTAGTACATGCATCAAAACTAGCTAGTATTAGTAATTTGTTGTGAAGTACTGTAACATGTCGGTCTATGGGTTGAATTCAGCTAGCAAGTTGGGAAAGACTTTTAGCACCAATACTAACCTTGCACCTATCATGATAGCGAACAAGATATTTAGGATATCTGCTCCACTATATCCTCTATTGAGGCTTAACTCACTGCCATACCATACAATTAATCCAAAGCTTGAAAAGTAGATGATGGAAAGGAAACCGAAGCCAATGCCTTGGATAGTCCCTTCCTTGACCGCACCCTTGTATGCCTTCTTTATGAGATTGTTGTACAGGGCAGTGGCTTTCTTTTCACCATTGAAGGAAACCACCTGTTGTAAAATATGAACACTAGTTAGTTGAGGATTTATCATTCTTGGTTGCATCATCAACAATCGGCATACCGTTCTTATTGATCCAACTGTTTGTTCGACAATATCCCCTGCATCACTGTATGATTCAAGGCCCTTGCTAGATATTTTGGATAGCATCTTTGAGACAATTCCTCCAGCAATGATAAACGGTGGTATAGTAGAAAGCATGACAAGAGTTAGAAGCCAGCCTTTGATGAACGCCAGCACAAAGCCACCAAGGAAAGTGGTAACAAGCTGTATAAACTTGCCGACCTAAAGCAAAAAAGAATGTGGAAGTGCAAAACAAAAACTAAATAAGATCATAATGTATTGCAAACCGCACACTCAATTACATCAGAGTGTTACTTCCAGTTAAATTGTTATCAAGATCATTTACTCTCAGTGGTCTATCAAACCAAAAAGGGAGGGAGAATAAGAGCCATGTTCTGTTGGAAGTAAGAGAAACACTGGGATAGTAGCTAAACAACTTATTTTTCTTTTGTAGCAGGTCAAAAGCAAGGAAGAAGATGCAGGGTTTATACAGGTACCTTCTCGCCTATAGCACCCTGAATTAGCGTTGTATCAGCAGATAAACAGGAGACTACTTGTCCAGTTGTCATTTCTATGTCAAAGAATGCCATATCTTGTCTCAGAATTGACTTGAGATACAAAGATCGAATGCGAGTAGCCTGCCTCTCCCCAGTCACCGTCCAGCATGATACCTCTGGTAAGCATTTTTTATTGTGGGCATCAATTTACGTGTGATGTAAGAGCTATTTCAGTAGCATTCTGATTTTTAATGGTGCCACAGAAGTATCAGTGGATGATTCAATATTTTAATATGAGCATGTGGTGTTCATAGGTATTATGATCCTGAAGAAATTTGAGAATGACTATATGATTCTTATAGGTAATTTGATGCTCAAATACGATAATGAGTTCGACCTATCAGTATCATCAAATTAATATACTCAAATATTATATATTGTATACATGACCAAGTATGACATCATATTGTGCTAGTGTCATACAATTTTATACACTCGATACTGAAGTGTCACTGCTACTGTCCGACATTTGTATGATAGTTGATTACTGCATATATGTATAATACCGAGTGTTTTTTGAGAACAGTATAACACCCAGGTTGCCAAAAGAGATATATCAATTAGAGCTTCGACCAACTCTATCTTCATTCACTCATATTTCTTGATGAGAATTAGTATTTGATAGCAACTAATTGGTTCAGGTAAGTATTAAGTGATCCATGCAAAAACAGAATATCCACAAAGATTAAGCGTATCAATCATACTCACGGAGAAAACAAGTGATCCCTGTTGCAATGCCCAAGTAGACAAAGTTTAGAACCACCTGGAAGAAAAATGCCAGATTGCAAGGCGGATTACAACTATATCAAAATTATCCAATCAACAAAACTAGTATTCTTCTGACAAATTTAAATCAACAAAACTTTGACTATCGCTACTTATGTTTGTAAAGTTGAGACATTGACATTGCATGAATCTCTTGTAACAAGTTTGAGTGACGTTGCAGCATTCAGCTTCACGCAGATGCAAAAGGATAGTAGTCTCTTGGCGCGGGCTGTGGGGGACTGTACCTTGTCGACTCGGTGAAGAACGGTGTCGGGGGTGGCGCCCCCAAAGGCGTCGACCATCTGCCCAAAGATGATCGTCATGAGCACCTGCGACATGCCGCTCGCAAGCGCGGCAACCGTGCCGACCAGCATCAGCACCACGTCCTTGCCGTCCGCGTACTTGAACAGGTCATGGAACGGCACCTTGACATCCTTGGCCACCTTCTTCTCGGCGGTCTCCTCCTCACCACCCTCCAGTACTCCATCAGCAGCTCTTGCAGTGGTTGCTTCTCCCATGATATGCCTACGCAGTACCAGGTAAGTTGGCTTGCTGTCTATGGCTCGGGTCGTTATGTGGAGAGTAGCTTTTATAGTGTCGTTGTCTCGTTAGCTAGCAGTTTAGCTGCATTCACGAGAGTTACAGAAAAAATAGTGTGTTACAGGTAACTCATAGCCAGGGCAGAGAGGGAAATGGCGTGGGCAAAGTTCGAAGGACGGCAGGGAGGTGAGTAAAACTCGGGCCATGATTAGGTGGCCAACACTCAAAACGATGTTTCCAGCACACACGAAAATACGTAATATGTGATGTCCTGAACTCTGTTGTTTACTTACATGACAATCTGTGATCGAAATCATGGTGATAGTGACCAGAATCTTGGAACATTTGCTGCTAACAGTAATATGAGCAGCGGTTTAATATGAGCAAAGGCGTCGACCATCTGCCCAAACATCTGCATCATCAGGTGATTGGGACATTTGGCTGCGTTTGCTCAAACTTGTAAGTTGGATGATTTGGACAAGCTGACCCGGTCGTGCAGTTTGCACTCTGATGAGTGACGATTAGTGTATTTCGTCTTACCTAGCAGGAGCTATCGCAGAATGTTTAGCGTTCAAATGATTGCGGTCTCGCACCTGCCAGAGTGATCCAAATGTAAAGCTGACAATGTGGTTTGAGCACAGGATCTGTGTTTGGATGCTTGGAGCATCGTCTCATGTTTCGTTTGTTTAATTGTGAGAAGTTCATCAAAAAGCGTGGCCTGTGTAACGCCCCGCATTTTCTAACTAATCTAAGCGTCATAATTAGTGTACAAATAACAATTAAGCAGTCAAACCAACACTAGGGATTAAATTCTTTAAATTCAGCTATCGCCGAGTGAATTCAACTCAATAAACGCAATAAAATAAACCAACCATAACTTATTTATTCATCAACACAATTACAGTAGAGAACCAAATTACGAAAGTAAATTCATTTTGTGCATATACAATTGTATTCGTATCAACAAAGAATAGAAATTGCATTTAAATTAGTATACATACATATCATCTGTACATCAATAATAAAAGGAAGATGAAATTACATTTAGGTCATTGCATACATGAGAATCTGCCGTCAAACCACCACCACACCGCTATTCCATTTGTGAGCGAATCAGTAATCAAAACACCGAAAAAGACTGAACAAAAGAACAAATAAAATTAAGCGAAGCAAGAAAAGAAGAGAGAAATTGCCGTCAGAGCCCTAGAGATTAAGTTCGGGCGGGCAATCCGTTCACGGAGATATCTGACTGTCCGAAGGCTAGTCGACACCTCTCACAACCATAGTGTCATCACTCGACATAAACAAACCTGTCATTGAGCTCAATTATCACATCAACCGGCCAAATGCCCAAACCCCAAAAATATCATTCGGCTGCTATAGTGGAGCTACAGTAAGGGGCAGCATGGCTTCTCTGGAATTTCCAGCCACAGAGAGACAATGAGACTTCGAGAAAACACCGCACAGCCACAAACCAATCACCACAAACAGCCAACCGAGCAAAAGACAGGGAGAAGAAACATCACGACGCTAGCAAGCCAATTCTTCCTCTAGTCTCATTCCCCAAACTCTCAAACCCTTTGATCACAGAGCATCAGCCACCACAGACAAGCACCAGGAAGCGCCAAACAGCAGTAGGAAAGTGGCAAGGGACCAACCAGGCCAGCAAGCCGTAGCGAAGGAGGTCACCACCAAGGCCAGCCAGCACGCCCACGACCAAGAAAGCGACCGCCGAGCACAAGTCGCCATCCTTCCCTAAGCAACCAAATCAACCGGCAAAGGTAGCCCACCAATCACCCATAACACTAGCATCAATTTCAATATTAAACCTTGCATGGCCACATACAATAAGCCACCATTCGTCAACTAGCACCACTGGGCAACCATGAAACCATCGTAGAGGACACCAACCAAGGGTAGAGGAAGAGAACAGAGGGAGCAGAGTGTACCGATGAGGTGAGCCACCGTGGTGTAGAGAGAGCACCGCGCACCCGACGGCCATGGCATGCTCCCCCGACGCATGGCATGACCTCGAGCCCTGCCGGAGCCACCGACGACCACCCTCGGGTAGAGCCCAAAAATCACAATAGACAAATCAAAAATTTAGTAGCAAATCAAAGAAATAAAGGGGGAGAGAGTAGAAGAGGTGAGTCAAGGGGGGAAGAAGCGCAAATCGAGGCCGACGGGCAAAAGCCCCAAACCAAGGGTTAACCTAGGGTTACCGGTAAGGGCGGCGAGGAGCTCAGGCGGCGAGGGGCCTGAGTCGGCGAGAGACCGTAGTAGTAGTAGGAGGAGGGGGAAACCGCAGGAACCGTGGAGAAGACGGCTGAGGCGAGGCACCGGCGATGGGGTCGCCAGGAGGCGACGCGCTGTGGCATCGCCATGGCGCAGCCGAGCCGATGGAAAGCGGAGCACGGAAGAGCCCGCAACGGAGGCGCCAGAGCAGGGAAGGAGCCGAGGTGGTGCGTTGCCAGAGAGCCAGAGGCGCAGCGCTGGGCCGATCTGGATCCGGGAGAGGAGGAGAGAGTCGAGAGAGAGAGAGAAAACGGGGGAGGAAATGAGGCGTCGGCGGAAGGGGGAAAAAGGAGAAAAGGAAAAGAAAAAGGAAAAGGAAAAATATTACTAAAAGAAAATAAAATAGGCAAAACAAAATGTTGCAGGTTAGATTTTGCTAAAATTAGGAATACTCACTAAAAGATGTGCAATATAAAAATCTTGTTATAAAAGAGTGTCGCAGTTAGATAAATTAATTGAAGGTCCTAAGAACTGCACAAGTAAATGTTAACCACATAAAAATGATAGAAATCCTTTTCAGAATTATTCGAGACCTAGCAAAAATTCTCTGTGCCAACGTAATATTTGTAGCATTCTACTCAGGTAAATAACGTCAGTCGAATAAGGGCAAATGTTAATTGACCAATCCAAATCGATAAGGAAACCTAGGAAACGATTACAAGCGAAGCGTGAAACTAGGAACCCGCAAGCATACTTAGTAGAATTCACTCCATTAATTAGGCCCTGTTATCTTTTCGACGTCGTAGATTAAACTTTAGTATAATTTGCAGGCGATGTACCGAGTCTTCAAAGGGAATTGTATCAGGGTAGCATGGAGACTCAGAACTTAGACTCAGGCAAGCATTCCTTGAGCAAATCTTCAAAGCATATTTCGTAACACAAGTATTTTGTATTAATCTAGTATCACCTTGCATAAAAGAAATAAAGAATATTTAAATTGAGCAATAGCTATAAGAGATAAAAGAAAAGGGATAGATGGCAACTGACAGAGCAGTTGGCTACTTAGATTAGTTAAGAAGGTGGGCAGAGTTTGCCTTGGCAGGTAACAAAGGGGCAGGTGTGGGATCTCTGCATAAGAATAGAATGTAAGAAATCACAAGCTTTATCCGTGTGAATAGACCGTACCAAAACGTACCAATCAACATCTCATTTTTCACGGACAAACTAGTAACTCTATCAAAGTATTATATTCTCCACATGGGTAAGCATTAATTAAGGGGAGAACCCACAAGATCTGGGCCAGCACCTGGGTGCCGGGTAGGGGATCCACAGTCGCAAGAACCCACAAGATCTGGGCCAGCACTTCGGTGCCGGGTGGGGGATCCACGGTCGCAAGAACCCACAAGATCCATGCCAACACTTGGGTGCCGGGTGGGGGATGTGGAGCGCATATATTAGCACGGGTGGAGTGTTGGGGAATAGCGGGGTCGACCCAACCAACAACTATGTCGAGGTCGGTGGGCGCCGGCGAGGGTGAGAAACCACCCCGGGCCGTCGGCTGAGAGTAGTTGTGTGGAGATATAATATACTGAGATAGATGTAAAAGTATTGTATTCTGATTTGGGCACCGCATCTAAGGAAATGCGGAGATCCGGGAGCCACTAGGATCAGAGTGGTGATGGGTAAAGTGGTACAAGCTTACGCAATGCTATATAAATCATGAATTCATGCTGTCTCCGGGAAAGGAGAATTATGAAAAATTATGGGATTTTTGTTGTTCATGCGTATGCTAAGTAGTGTTCTAAAATAATAAATCCAAAATCTTTCCCAACTTAAAACCATTATTTTCTATAGTTCCGAGATTGAGAATGGATATAAAAATGAGGAAGAACAATAGAGGTAGAGCAGGAGCGTACAGTGCATGTTTGTTATATAAATTTGCTGAGTACTCTGTACTCATCCTTACTATTATTTCTTTTGTTTAGAGGATAGTCAGCTGGGTTCGGACGGAAATGAGACCATACCGAGGAGTCTTACTCCCAGTGGGAGAGAGGTTGTACCGAGATCGAGCCGTACGAGGGTCACACCGTATATGAGAACTGGGATGACTAGAGACCCATGGACAGCTCGGACTCTTACCACTAGGGTATTTGTGCTATTAGTGTATTATAATTGTATTCTCTCTTGTATAATTAGAATTCTGAACTAGATTCTTTCCTAGTATTGTAATATCTTAACTAAATAAGTTGTATGAACTTTAGCCCTGTGTGACAATGTGAATGTATATAATCTTCTATTACGTAATATCTTAACTAAATAAGTTGTATGAACTTTAGCCCTGCTCCAACTCTTCGATTCTTCTTTCCCTGTTACCCAATTTCCACCACCACGGCTCCAACTCGCCGAAGACGTTCTCGTTCGCCGGTAAACCATCCATACTTCGTACGCAACAATTCTGGTCACAACAGTTTCGTCTATAATTTTGCAGCAAATATCCATTACATGAATATGTTGTCTGGAATTTCAAGACTTCCACATAATTAACAACACATGATCATTCTTGAACCACAGTAAAAATAAAATCCTCCCTCCCTCACTCACTCACTCGAAGGTTCAGCAGGTGTGAGAGAACTACAAACAGTTAATGGGATAAGGCCAAACTAAAGCGTAAAAGCGAGTATAGTACGTCAATGAAGAAACAGTACTACTTGCAAAAATGAAAATGTGAAGAAATAACACTCACGGAGGTAAAGCAAGCAAACCATGACCCAATAGCCAAAAAGAACTTCAGGAACACCTGAAACTACAGGGTGACATGAATTCCATAGTTTTGGTCCGAAGAAACAATTCATGAGCTGTACTGTAAGCAGAATCTTATTTCGTGCACTTAGTGAGCGGTATTATAGATTACAATTTGCACGAAAACCACTCATGTGAAAATTTAAAGGAAACCCACTTCAGTAAAGCAATTGGGGATGGAACATGGTACAGTAGAAAATGAACTCGATTCAATCAACGGATGCTCTCCCAACTTTGCTTCCATTGTTCTACTCGTCAGACAAGCCAGCCCACTTACTGCAATCAAACAGCTAGAAATAACAGCAGTGGAGTTAACATGGGGACGAGACGCACCTCGGAGACGCGGTGGAGGACGTCGTGGCGGGAGGCGGAGCCGAACACCTCGACGACCTCGCTGAAGACGAACGTCATGAGCGGCTGCGCCACGCCGTTGGCGACGGCCCCGGCCGCCATGAGCAGCGCGTCCGCCCCTTCCGCGAACCGGAACAGCCTGTACAGCCCCACCTTCCCCTCCACCTCTCCGCCTCCGCTGCCTCGAGCGGCCATCCTCTCCTCCGCTTGCCCAGCGGGGTTGTCGCATTGCGGGGGCGCCAGCAGCTCCCGTTTTATAGGGGAGGAATCCGCCATCGGAGAGCTGATTCCGGTGGCTCGCGCATGCGGGAGGAGGGGGGAGCAGCCGCCGTATTGGGGGTTTTTGTTCGCACCGGGCTGGGGCTGCATTTGTGTTGTTGACAGCAAATCAAGCACTCCAAGGCGCAAGGTTAAGCCCAACTTGGAGTAAAAAATTCAATTCTAAGAAAAAGAAATTGATTGCTTTCATGCGGATGGATTTTTTCGGCTACGGTTTATAATTGCTACTTATAGTTTTTTATTCTAATATGAGTATTTATATTAACAAACCGAATACTGAGAAGTCGTTTCGAAAATATTATCCCAATAAATTGTTTCGAAACAGACAGCAGCAAAGAAACTCACCATCTGTTTGTTCAAGAAAAACTATAAGCCATAAACTATAATCTATGAGCAGAAAAGAACTGGCCTGAGTTCTTTTCGGCTGCGACTTTTGACTCTAACGTGAGTATTTATGTGAATAAATCGAATGCTGACAAACCATTTTCAAAAAGACTGTCCCAATAAATCGATTCAAAACGACAATAAAGAAATCATCTCATTTATTTTATTTGAGAGAAACTATAAGATATAAGACACAAGCTAAAAAGAATAACACCTCTTGCAGCCCTAGATCAAAAGCAGAGCATGGCCGATATTTTTTACGCATTGATGGAGCTACAATGCAAAGCTTGGCAAAAGTTGACTTACATTTTAAGGGGGATTTTTGGGTTGTTGGCTTAAATATTTGAATTCTGACTGTTTGCGAGAGGCAGTACGTAGAGGAAAGTAGTTGCATGTAATTTGGTTGGTACAGATGAACTCAGTGCACTTTTTATTACAAACTTTTTGTTAACCTTGTTTTAAGAAAATATACTGTTTAAAATTTAACTACTGTAGATAGTACAGGTATAAACTAATTGTAAGCAAAAAAAAAAAAGTCCGCCTTATCAAAGACTGCAAGATTTTCTACGCGTGCTCGAAGTACTGCTGCGTTACCAGATTGCTGGAAATACATTGCCGCGGCGGAAAATTACCACTTAGGCACCGTTCAACTCGGCATGTCAGAGGAATAAAGCAAGGGGCACGTGCTCTATTGTTTTTATTATTAGTCGTCAATAATGCAGTTTAGTAGTTTACTTGTGCCCATTCCCTAACCACTCTGCGCAATTCTACTGGCAAGCAGAAGAAAAAAAACAACCAAGGAAAAGAGTCCGATCAAAACGGACGGACTGGATCGAACGAAGCGCAAGCTGCCGCGTCGCTAGGTCGAGTCGGAACGCGAACCCAAAGTCAAGAGGCCGAGTCCGACTCGTGTCCGTGTCGCTCTCACGCGTACCCCATCGGCCACCGACCTAGTCCGCCCATAAATAGCAGCCCACCCCTCCCGTCAAGGCCCCCTTTCGCCGCTCGCATCTGCCGCGCCGCCGCAATCGCCGTCCAAGAGGAGAACCCGCACGCCGCACGGCTCCCCCCGAAACGCGAGAGACAGAGACAAGCTGAAACCATGGCGGCGGCAATAAACAACGCCGCGGACGAGCTGCTATACTGCCCGGACTGCCGCCGCACGACGGCGGTGGTGCTCGACCACGCCACCGGCGACACCATCTGCACCGAGTGCGCGCTCGTCCTGGAGGCGCGCTACATCGACGAGAGCTCCGAGTGGCGCACCTTCGCAGACGACGACGGCGGCGAGGACCGCTGCCGCGTCGGCGGCGCCAGCGACCCCTTCCTCAACGCCCAGCTCTCCACCGTCGTCACGTATTCGGCCCCACTCAAGATGCAGGCCAAGGCCGGCGAGATCGCCGCCCTGCCGAGGATGCGCAACGTCGGGCCTGCCCCCGAGAAGACGCTGGTCGACGCGTTCCAGGCCATCGCCGACATGGCGGAACGGCTCGGGCTCGTGGCCACCATCAGGGACCGGGCCAAGGAGGTTTTCAAGAAGCTGGACGAGGCCAAGGCGTGCCCGAGGGGCCGGGACCGGGACGCGGTCTACGCCGCCTGCCTCTACATCGCGTGCCGCAACGAGGGCATGCCGCGGACGTACAAGGAGCTGGCCTCGGTGACGGCCGAGGGCCCGGCGGCGAGGAAGGACATTGGCAAGCTGACCACGCTCATCAAGAAGCACCTCGGGGAGGAGGCCGGGCAGGTGATGGACATCGGCGTCGTGCGCGCCGCCAACTACCTGCCCCGCTTCTGCTCTCTGCTCGGGCTGGGCAACCAGGAGGTGCGCGCCGCTCAGGAGGCGGCGCGGAGGCTGGAGGACGGCCTCGACGTGCGGCGCAACCCCGAGTCCATCGCGGCGGCCATCATCTACATGGTCGTGCAGCGCGCCGGCGCCAAGAAGTCCGTCCGGGACGTGTCCATGACCACCGGCGTCGCCGAGGGCACCATCAAGGAGGCGCACAAGGACCTGACCCCGCACGCCGAGCTGCTCTTCGGCTAAGGGACGCGCGCGCCCATGATGCGTTTCCCGATTCTTGGCATGTTGTCCGGCGTGCCTGGTGTTCTTCCTGATTCTTGGCATGCGTCCATGTTCCTAGCAGTTATCTTGGACATGCATGTGAAGTTTCTCTTGGACTTCGTTCTAAGTACTGATCATTCGTGAGTTCGTACGTGCTTGATTCGTTGGTTCCAATCTCATGAACCGAGATGGTTGCTAAGTACTACTCGTGAATGATCGAGCTCATGAACGTGAGAGGTATGAGTTGCACGACCTTGATCGAAACAGGCCCACGTACGAATGAAACGCGAAGCCTGTTCTTGCGAGATAATCTGACGACGACTGTTCAGATACGCACCAAGGAAATCAGCACAAAGTGTACAGCGGCTACAGCCGAATCAATTCGAGATATGCACCAATTGAAAGAGTCTGACATGGGTCGCTGAGCTGATGTTACTCGGCATGTTGTTTCTACATGCATCTGTAGTGTATGAAAATAGAGGGTCTTAAGCCACCTTAAGGTCAACCTTATACATTACAGGGGTGACCTTAAGCAGGCTATAAGCAAAAAAGGCTTAAGGCTGGTCCTCAAGCTAAAGACCTGTCCATAAGCATTAAAATACAATTTTTTTTATCTGCCAAGTGGGACCGTCTTAAGGTCTCTTAGGTTATATACACTATGGAGTCAGCCTTAAGGTTTAGATGGGACCCACCTTAAGACCCCTTGGGTTATATACACTACAGATGCCCTACCAGCCTTTTGGGTACTTGATGCACTGTTGCCCAGGCTGATTTCAATTCTCATTCAGTGTCAGTGTCTACCAGACATTTTATTTGTTGGATTCATTTAGGATCCAAGCTCCTTTTGGATTATTTTTTTCTCTTTTTCTTTTTTTCTCTCCATAAAGATATAACGATATTTTTATTTTTTAATTAAATATATAAAAAAATCTAACTATTGCCATAATATTATTTCAATCAAAAACTAAAAGCTACAGTACTTTTGACCCTAGCCTGAATTTTTCGGGCATTTCATCGGCTAAATGCAGATGCAGGCATACTGCGGATCGTACGGGCAGCCCGACCGTTGAGCAGAGAGAACTAATGTTCAGGATCCAAACCGTACGATCTGGATCAGACAAACCGCAACGCGACGCGGCGGCCACGGGCGGAGCTATGTGGTTGGACCCGGTGTCACAGGACACCGGGTCCAAAAAAATTTTCTACAGGTATTAATATCTCTATTCCATACGTGAACCCCCTAATCTAAACTTAGTGCACCCTGTATTTTTTTAAAGCCAAACAAAAGGAATACTAGCAACCTAAATTTTTAGTAGCTAGCAGTAGTCCATGAGGAGTCTTCACTGTCCCGCAACACACGAGGTCACTGCAACACCCACCCCAGAGAGAGGATCGCAATAGGTCATGGTGTCTATTTGATCAATCTCAAGCATGTCACTGCACAACCCTCTACACTGCTCATCTCATAAAGTCATACGAAGATGTGCATCACGCCCGCTACAGCCACACCCAATCAGGCAGCAAATATTCACAAGAAAACGTGAGAAATCGATGCCACCGGTGGCCCTCGTTTGCCATCTGGCTACAGTGCCGCTTGGCCCTTGTTGCCATCTTGAATTGTTGAATATACAAATATCTAATTGACCTTTTCAATTATTTGATGATTATTCCATAAATGATAGACTTATTTGTTATGTGGAAAAAATAAGAATTATAGAAAATTACCAATGATATTGTGGTTCATCGCTTTATGAATTTGAAAGAATACAAATACTAAAAAGTAATGTTTTTACTTATATTTGATCATTATTATTTTTACTTAAAACCTTTTTCTTTTTTATAGGCCAATGAGATCGGATGATGTATTTTACTAATGCTGAACAACTTTTTGTATGTGATTTCGTACTTAGTTAATTCAGTTTGCTGCAACTAACCAATATTATTATCAGGTTTATTTATTTTGGTAAGTATTTCGATCGTTACTTCTTTATTATCATATATTGCTATCGATCATATTGAAGTATTGATGCTAAAAATTATCGGACATATTACTATTAGGCATAATATTGATTGAAAATTATATATATTGTTATATATATGATGAAGTAGTGAACCCCGGTTATTTTTGTTCTAGTTCCGCCCCTGGCGGCGGCACCGACCTATTCCTCCATAAATGCCAAGCCGCCGGTCGACCATTCGCGCCTCTCGCTCCACGCCTCCGCCGTTCCACCATTAGAAGGCTAGAAGCTCTCGCCAAGTAGCAAACACAAGAAAGCCAAGATGCTAGCAGCAACTCGCGACATCCACCGCGACATGCGGTACTGCTCGTACTCTCGGCTACAACTCCGGCGACGTCATGTGTACCGGGTGCAAGCGCCTCCTGGCCGACCCCTTCCTCGCGATCGAGCTCGCCACCACCACCGCGTACTCGGCCTCGCGCGAGAAGCTGAGCAAGGCCACCAGCAATGCCGCCGAGCGCGCCGCCTCTGTGCCGAGGGTGCGCGTCGACGTTGGGATCGGGCCGGCCACCGACACGGCCCTGGTCGAGGGTTCCACGTCATCGCCGACAGGACGCTGGTCAAGGGGTTCAACGCCATCGCCGACATGGCGGACCGGCTCGGGCTCGCGGCTACCGTCAGGGACCGGGCCAGGGAGGTATTCAAGAAGATGGAGGAGGCAGCAGTTTGAATCTAATATATATCCATGAGAAGTACTAACTGACAACTAGTACATCCAAATCATCTTTCGCTACGATCACTAAGCATGCACCCTTCATTTACTTCAAACTCAGACAGTTTTCTATCACGTGATCTTCTTCGTCGTATAAATAGCATACATGTGTCCTTACTTTTGTACTTCTTCCTTTGATTTTTGATTTTGTCTACAACACCTACTACAGCCAATACTTGATCACCCAAATGATAGAAATTTTGATATCTTGTTCATAGACTCCATCTCTTATAGATATACAACCATCTTATTGAAATTGAGAATACTTTTCCTAATAAGAACATTCATCGTCCATTGCTCTCACGATTGTGGTAAAGATAACACTAACATGACAACCTTGTCGGTATCCTTATTTTTCTTATCACACTAGTCAGCTATATGAGAAGTCTGTTGAAGACATTTAGATGGTCAAACTGTTTGACGTCCTCCATGCGCAATATGTGCAGTTGCCTCTTCAGCATCCACCGATTTGTCTGTGTATACAATTTTGCTAAGTCACTCTATAATTTCTTCAATGAATTCTTCTTGATCACTGGTATTCCACTTTATCAAAGAGACATAAATGGATTATACTGATAACTTTCTGCTCTATCATTTTTCAGTCTTCAATAGGACGTCTTTTTTGATCTATCTACTTTAAGAGCATCAATTAACCCTTGATGGACAAGGACATCCTTCACTACATGTTTGCCACATACTGAAATTTTCTTTGCTGTTAAATTTCTCTACTTGACTCCACATCATCGACATCAATCTTGATTTTGTGCCACATGACGCTTTGTTGTTCTTCTTACAAATCAGATTAATTCAGTTTTGGTTTTGATACCACTTGTTATACTCTAATATCTCTCCTTATGTGCACTAACCCCTCAAATTAGATTAGAGTTGCGAGATGTAGCATGAGCGTACACAGTATTAAGAATGAAGTAGTGGTGTGTTTGGTTTGGAGTCAGGTAAGGATGGAATGAATCCATCCCTGTTTTTAAGGATGGAACCGTCCCCATCCTCTATTGTCCCTGGAACCAAACATACTATTGGAGGCAGGTAGCGAGGAAGAGGGACAAGCCCATCCTCATTTTTAGGGATAGGGCATCCTCAATTTAGGGAATATTCTGGATATTCCCAAAGGGGATGGACTCTGTCCCTGCTGACTCCAATCCAAACAGGTCCAAATCTGGGATTGCCCCGTCCCATCCCCTATTGTCCCTGGAACCAAACACACCCTAGATGAATCTCGTAAAGAAAACCAAAATAACAGCAACAAAATAATCACGAGGGAGAAATATTTGGCAAAACCGACCATAAATTGCTTAAGCATAACCTCAAAATAGTATAAAGAATTGTTGTTCTATCATAACCACTCGAACCTTTTAGGATCATCATATTATTGCTCTATACAGGAATCTAATGCTAAAGAATAACCTAACATCTAGTCCTCTCGTATGCTTCTTGTTTTTGATGAGTTGGTTTGTGACTTGCAATCCAGGTACTCCTCCAAATAGAAGTAAAAATCCTAATCTAATTAAGAATAGAATTCCTAGTCTAATAAGAATTTTATCTAAGAATTCTTGTAGCACCTTTCTTCAAATCCTAGTAGATTAGAATATGAATGAGACCTACTCAACACGAATAATTTCAGGGTTGCAAAGGAAGTGTAGCAGCTCCCTTATAGTACTAAACAGGATTCTGCTCACGCCATGGGCTTAACAATGCAAGATACCACGTTATTTTCACCAGCCTTTGGGCACCTGTTCTCATTCAAGATCCGTACTGAATTTTCTGCTTAGTATGATAGTATCGAAGCCAGTTGCAGTGGTATCGATCAAGTTTCTCTAAAAAAATGAATGCGACACTGAGTAAATGGTAGAATATGGGAAGATCATCATCAATGAAGAAGCTACGCAACAGCATTCTGATCTTTCTAGAAGACATGCACATGAACATTACTTCCAACAAAGCATGAAGCAGCATCGAACATTGCAAGATATCCTAAACGAGGTGGAGCATCTACCACCTCCCAGTCGCTAGTGTATGAACTGAATTGCATCGATCGTCACAACTGATCCGGCTAATGTGACAATATCCTGTTACATTGTTCGAGCAATTAAAAGTATTTTTAATTTTCATGGAGTACACACAAATTGTAGACATTCAAGACATTCAAGCAGCCCATTATCCTGCTCCAAACCACAAAGATTGATCCCCAAAGATCAATGCATTACACGCGTAAAAGAACACACGACAAACTATCAGATTCAGGCCATTGCTTACTACAGCCCTAACATAGTCCGCATATGAGCTGCAGAGGTATTCCAATTTTCGAGTGAACATGGAAATCTTTCATCAGGGAATTTAGTTAGGAATAGCAAACAAGTCCACTTCAAAGACAACAAAAGCCTCCTAACACCCCAAACAAACCTCCCAACCTGCATCTACTGTTGTATAATTTCATGTTTCTCCATAGACGCAATATATCTCAATAGTTGATTCAGTTAAAACCATGTTAGAGATAATTGGGAATATAGCTTCTTCAATCAAAGGCCACGCACTGGGGCCTTCCATTTTCTATTAATTATGGTGATAACCACTAGTGGGCAAAATAGCCTCAGAGCAACATCTAGATACGCGTTACTATCTGGCTACCAATATAAACAAAGCTCACGTGCATAGAACAGAGACTCGGGCAAGTATCCACAGAACAAGGCTAGTACATATTCAAACAACTTGCCTATAATGGCTGATAGCAAAAATAAAAAACAGACCGCTAGGCTGCTATTAAAAAAAACTTAAACTGTATTTCTTTTCATCTCAACTAAAAACCACTAGCTAAAAATGACACAGGATAACTAGACAACTTCCACCAACAAGTATAACCAGAGAATAAGGAGAATGATATCAATCACTAAGATATAATGGCTGATAGATAGTCTTTGACACTTTGAGAAAAACCTTATATGATAGATTTATAGCTACCATAGTATATTATTACGAAAGCATCAGTGTTGCACTCGCCAAAATCATTCAAGACACGGCTTACACTGTTGGCCTGTTTGGTTGGTGGGAATTGGCGGGAGGGAATGGGAATTTAGAGAGTGGGGGCTTATAAAATCTCTTGTTTGGTTGATGGGCATGGGAGTTTAGGTGGGATGGGGATTGGGAGTCCTACCATTTTAAACCCAGAGAGGGGTGAGAATTGGGAGGGAATTGCTTAGTGAATACATCTCAGCCCTTCATCAGGATTTATCCTTGGATGACTTAACAGCTGTAGATTAATTCCCCATAAATTCCCATCCCTGTTGCCAACAGAGGACTGGGACTAAAAGGCAAAGTCACATGCCCAATCCCCCTACAAACTCCCTCCTTTAAACTCCCATTCCCGATCCCAATAGTTGCCAAAAAGACCGTGTGCTTGTAAGGAGAAGAGACAAACATTATACATGATCAATATTACTAAATATAAAATAATCTAGTCATACTCCTGCAAACAGCGCCATGGATACATGTTAATATTAAAATCCATAGAAACTCAACTGATCACGTTACTAGCAATATAATCCAGCAGCCATTATGCCTACATTAACAAACATCTCGACAAGCAATATATCACCATCTTATTATAAGCAATTAGCCCCAGAACTTAACAAAAAGCATACAGACAATCAAACATACTACATCATCTCATTTAGTATTGAAATTAAAAATATCTACGAACATTCACTGAGCAAATTAATATCACTTCCATCTGCCAGTCGAAAAGATCAGCAACTAATGTCACAAACCACATTGGCATGGTCAGCTGCAATTGCTGGCTCAACCATTGCATGAGCGATAAATAGGCAGTTTTTCACACTCACCATGCCTTCAATGTAGACCATTAATTTTCCAATCACAGCAATTTCACACACAGTCAACACAATCATCCAAGAATGCAAAGGGGCAGAACAATAAACAGCTAGTCAAGGGATAAGAAATAGAAATTAGGTGCAACAGCAAAATAACATAACACAGCTACATATGTCTCACTTGTCTTCACATTTTTATTACCATGGAAAGGAAAACTGCAGAAAAGGGAAGGTCTTGCGATAAGTCCCCAACTCTCTATGATTTTCTAAGTTACTAACGGGCGGAATAGTAGATTCATACTGCTACCAATCCAGTAATACCAGCATCACGACAAAAAGGATTATCCAATCTCATATAAGCCATAGCAGCAGAGCGAACTTCCGACGCATCAGAGCACCAGATTACCTCTTCAGGTGGAGGAAGACCACCGCGATGGCGGCTGTGGCGGCGGCTCCAGCGGCCGCGGCCGCCACCAGCCCGGGAGACGCCACCTCCGCTTCCTTAGGCGCCACGGTCGAGGGAGCAGCAGTCTCCTCCTCCTTCTTCTCTGCAGCGGCGGCGGCAGAAGCCTTCAGGGCCTTGATCTCCTCCTCGAGAGCGACCTTCTCCTGGCGCGCACTCTGCAGCTCGGCGCCGAGGCCTGCGCCCTTGCGCATCGCGGCATCGTGGTCGGACTTCTCGGAGGCGAGGAGGTCCTGGAGGCGCTTGGCCTCGGCGCGGAGAGAAGCGGCCTCGTCCTCGGAGGAGGCGACGGCGTGCTCGGCGGTTAATATTTCGTCCCGGGCCTGTGACACGAGTCCCTCAAGGCGGTGGGCCTCCGCGGCGAGGAAGTGGTTCTCGTGGCCGACGGCGGCGAGCTTCTCCTCCAGGTCGCGCTTCGCCGCGCGGAGGGCGTCGATCTCGGCTCCGTCGTAGGACTTGGCGGGGTGGGTGTCGATGAGGCCCTCGTCGGCGCCACCGCCGTTGGTTAGGGTTTGCTCGAACTCGGCGGCGGCGGCGGTGGGGGAGGCGAAGGTCTCGTCGCCGTTCTCCATCGGAAACCCCTTTCAGTTGCGCCGCGCGTGCTGTGGATGCGACTGTGGAAATGGAAAAGGCGCTCGGAAAGGAGAGGCTTTTCCGAGCGCCTTTTCCGCGAAAGCGATCCCTAATGTTCCGATCGGACGGCGTAGGAAAACCAGTTCAGATCGGACGGCTGAGATGGGGAAATCGAGGCCCACACAAGTTTGCCCTGCGGACAAATGGCACGACCCGTGTCGGCCCACCCAAATTTGGATCGCCAACAAAAAGTGCAACCAAATTCAACCCAGCCGAAAAAACCGCATGACTTCCGTTTCCGCGCCAATTTGGGTTACAACCAATTTTTTTAACTATAAGTAAATATTTACATGAATAAATAGTATACCGATAAACTATTTTAAAAAAACGACAAAAAATCGTTTCATTTATTTATTTGAGAAAAACCATAAACCAAAGCATATGCGGCACGGGCTAACCCAAGCCACCGGGAATTCCGTCTTGGCTCTGCCAATGCCCAAGCCGCGCGATATCTTAAGACTTCGCTCGTTTCGACTTCAGCTTCTGACTTTTACCTTATTTTTCACTATTCATAAATTTCGTCTTTTTTTGAACTTTTAGTTTTTTTGAGCTTTTTTTGCCGGTTCTTTTTTCTCGTATTCGTTTGCGTTGTCTATGATGAGCTAGCATATTTTTTTCTATTTTTAAAATTTTTTAATTTAATTACGTCAAATAAGTTACCTTCAGTTACAATAAAATTTCAACAACTATAATACAATTTTAATTATAAACCACAGTTTTTCAGTCCAATCGAGCGAGGCCTAAAACAAGGCTCTATCCGATGGTGCCAGCCACGGACGAAGCGTACCAGTACCAGCAGCAGCGCGGACGAATATCTGCGTGTGTTTCTGGGGCGTGATCACCAGACACGGAAGAAGCGTACCAGCAGCGGCAGCAGCACGACCACGACGCGCGCCGAGCAGAGGACGAGCACTGCCACGCCCGCGCCATCATGCCGGGCACATGCAGCGTCCGGTCCCGGGCCGTCCGCCCACGGCTCCTGCTCGGGACGATGGCATCGTGCCCGCCCATCGCTCGAAGCGCAAGCCACACGCGTCCAGCTCGCCACACGGCGCGCAGGCATGGGCGCCACCACGCCGCGTGCCGCCGACGCGGTGGCCCACCTACGGCAACGGCAGCCGTGCGCGCGCGTGCCGGCTCGCAGCTCATTTACCTCCGCGCCGCCAGCGACGAAGCCCGGGACGGGAGGCGTAACTCTGGGTGGTGATCGGTTGGGCTGTGGTTTATGGCTTATTTCACTGTAGATGGCTGAAATTGCATTGTAGCTGAAGATGATTTATTTGGTATAATTAAATTTAAAAAATTTTAAAAATAGAAAAAAATAGGTTAACCTATCACGTGTAATGCAAACGAATACGGGAAAAAAAGAACCGGTAAAAAAAACTCAAAAAATCAAAAAATCAGAAGAAAAAAAAGACAAAATTTAGGAATAGTGAAAAATAAGCCAGAAGCCGAAGCCGAAACGATCAGGGAGCTCAATATGATGGTGGGTTTTTTTATTGTGATTTATACTTTTTTATTTAGTTTTGAATTCTATCTGTTCGTAAGAAATAAGTACACATTTACGTATAATTTTAACCAATATAGATGAATTGGTGCAGTGTCTACTATAATTAATTTTTAAACTCCACCATAAAAAACACACCATTTAAAAACTAATTATTATAGCATAAGCCATAAGCCTAAATGCCAAAAGAACCCAGCCAATATCGGGTGAGTTTTTTTGCTGTAGTTTATAGTTTCTTGCTTAAATTTTTGAATTCTGACGGTTCACGAAAGAGAGTAGTCAGTATAGATGAAGTCCGGATAGTGTCTACTATAATCGATTTATAAACACCATCTTAAAAAGACACTTCGTTTAAAAACTAGTTACCGCAAAAAGTCAAATCATGAGCCATCCATTCGTGAGGCTGCAGAACAGATGCTAAGGAGAGAATCACCCAGGTATTTATCAAATCTTAGCCTCAGAAGCTAGGATTTAGACCAGCTGTTAACTTATCGAATGTTACACAAAAATATTACTGTGTAACTATGTGCTCCCGGACCGATACGGCTTCATTCCCTGCTTCCTCTACTCATGTCATCCTCATCCTCGTCATCCACCTCCTCGGCGTCCAAGCAGATCGAGAGGTGCTAGAGTCCTCTTGCGGCTCTGCGATAGGCGGATGCCAAGCTACCAGTGATCACCATGGATTTGTGACCTACAAATGCAGGTAGAATGTGAGGAGGGCATATTATATAGGCTATCCAATCTTGCAAACCGTTCGTTTCTAAACTAAAACAGGTTTTGAAATTGATGGTTAATGCTACTTCTCTCTGCAATGATATGAATGCACAGCATTAGGACCCAACATGCAAATCGTGTACAGGCAAAAGGCAACGACAATTGGAAGACATGAAGACCAAAATGGCCCACATAAATCTGGGGGGTTAGTACATACAATTGAATTCTGGGGACAATCCAGAGAGAAATCAATGCATTAATTGATAACAGCCGAGCCAAGTAACACCTGTGGATTGAGGTATTTAGCTTTGTTAGGACAAACATCTACAGAAAAAAGGCACAAATCTATGGGCTGTAGATGAAGGACAAACTAGAAGAGATTTTTTTCATGGCTATCACATCTAATGAAACTACTGAAAGTCGTTTGCAACTTCATCTCACAAGCAGCTGGCAAATTCTAGTTGTGTAGCTTCCCGTCTCATGATCTATTATCATTACCCTTTCATAGATCAAAAGATTAACACAGACAAACACAGAAACTCAATGATGGCAAAGCTTCATCTCTCTGAACCTTCGTGTAATTGACTACAACAACCTCAAGGCATGCAGATGAAATTAAGCAGTAAAAATCACAAGCCACATCTCTCTGAAGCTTCATCTTAATTTACCATTCTAAAGCATTAATGCGCTAAACTATTTCCTTAACAGATCGATTAGCCCAATTGGATACATCATCACAAACCAAACAAACGCTTTAAAACTAAAAGTACCAATAAAAAATCATCAAATTGTTGCCACAATTGATGTCGTCTGTCTCCAAAAGTGGATTGATCAAGAAAGGATGCCCAATTCATCAACCAGCTCATAATACTCGCATATCAAGATTGTGCTAAGCAACAAAGGATCTAGTTAGTCGTGCACTTCCTAATTTGTGTGTGTACTTATACCATCTGGAAAGAAAGCTGACTGTTGGACCTATGCTACATTGTCACAAAAAGATGGCATGTATATATTCACACACAAACCTTAGCCTTTGTTCTAATGAGCACACAAATATTTCTGAGAAAGACATGGCATTTTCTGTGCTTCTTCGGTTCTTCCTTCACTATAACAAGTAACCAAGCAACATAACAGAAACTGGAAAAAGCAAAAGACATGCAAGGATATGAGATGTGACTTGGACTAGTAATGTTTGCACGCTGACCTGCCCCTCCTCTAGCTCTTGTTGAGGCCATGGAGGCCCGGGTGCAGTTTGGCAGGCTCCACCTCCGGTGACTAGCTGCGGCATCGCCATTGCCGTTCCTTCCCCTTACGCCACTGGGCTTATCAGAAATGAGAAACGACGGAGCAACCAAGCAAGAAGCAGCTGGGCGCAGAACAAAGTGCGTGCGTCTTCCAACGAGAGGAAGCAGTGGTAGTACTTTGTAGAGAAGCAAGGGGCAAAAGGAAAGGAAGGGCAGCAATGGCTGTCAGCTATTTTTCCTGCTTTTTCTCTAGTCTGCAGTGTGTTTCACTGCTCACCGCATTTACCTGTCTGTCTGCAAGCCTAGGGGCCTGTTTTTTTCCTCCGAAGCTAGCGGTTTTTAGATTTTACTACAGTACATAATTTTTAAATAGAGTATTTTCTCAAAACGGGATTTAGAAGTTAATTGTAGTACATATTAAAAGCCTAACATCTGTATCAACAAAAATCACAAGCGAGTATCTCCCTCTCCGTAATCTCTGTCGTAAACAACTAAAATTCAAAATTTTCAGTCAAAAACCATAAGTCACAGTCGAAAACAACAGGATCAGGAAGGATGCATCTCTAGCCCACTTGCAAGTATGCCATGGTGATTAATCACAGAAAGTGGGCTCCCTGTCTATCTGGACCAGCTGAAATAACAAATCTGAAATTTCGCAAGCTGCACTTCAGATTCATTGCTGCTCTCTTAAAGCATTTGTGTGTGCTTAACTGCTTACAGCTCACAAGCAGTTAACGTCAGGACCACATGTAAGTCAAAGAAACTCTTCTTTTCAGCTTGCCTGTCTCTGAACCGTGGCATGCATGGTGCACACAATGACACAAACCACTTTGGTTTCTCTGTTCTGTCTGCCTGCCCGCTGCTGCTTTTATCGTGTCTCAGGAAATGGGAAAGCGAGGGGGATGGGCACGAATCCTGAGAGATGGGGAAAGACTTGTATCTGTCCCTGCTTTCTTTGAATTTTGCTTAGACCCCTGGTGTAAGTGTAACGTCTCTATTTCTGGAGACGTTTGTAATCTCCGCAGCTACTCAGTATTGTCCAGTTGCGATGTACTATATATAAATATACACTACAATAACACATGCTTACAACAAAAGAGACAAACTTATTACGGAAATATGGTTTATTAACCTAGTTTTGACACAGCGGGCATGCAAACACAAAGTTATCTTACAATACAAAAAAAGACTCCACAAACAAGATTAAGTGTGGAAAAGATTTAAAACCAGTCATCAACGATGAAGTAGGGTTCTTCTGGAACTTCACCAACAGCTTGTTCATCGATGTCCCATTGATCCTCTATTTGTTGTTTAGCAAGTAATGAATACAACCATAACCAGCAAATCACAAGAGAAAATCCTAAAATATCTACTTGTAAGGATAATCGATGGAATGGAATATAGTAGTTTTATTATTGAGAGTGGATACAATTTTATTTGCAATCATTTTTAAACATGAAATAACAAATCTGTAACTCCTTAAGATTAAGGTGTTTTCCAACAATTGATTATTTAGCTTACTCAGATTAAAACATACAGAAATTTACATATGCCTTACAGCTGGAATCGCCCATTAAACACAGCTCCATTATCCAGAAGCACGGCATATTCAAATACCATTTATTTCACTCTGCAGAGTTGCCTAGCTTTACCCACAAGATTTCTTAAACTCTCAATGTTAAACTATAGACACGCTTCAGCTAGCGTGCGAATGAGATGAGAAAACAAGATTTTTCACTGCTCAATTCTTTATATAGCTTCTACCCAATAGGTTATACACCACACAAACTCGGGTATCCACTGGCCAATGCGGAACACACCTGCCCGATTTTGTGAGGGTCTATCGTTATTAAATATGGTTTTACCATTTCCATACCACGCTCTCTTACTTCTGTAGAGATTCAATCAATTTGAGCAATTACTATACCAGAGTTGACAAGTCAACACTTGTGATTGAGCGATTTCTGTGTCCTTTACTCAGCATAAGGTTCTAGTCCTTACTTTTCACCTTGAGACTGTTAACCAACCTTCACCCTAAGGTAAAATCGTGGACTCCAACTATCTAGTGGTTTTCCACGAGATTCCTTATGTCTCCTTAGCCTAGAACCGTTTAAAAAAATCTACCTGACAAAAGCCAAGTCACTTAGTAGTACAAACATTTTGGATGAAGTGTTCTACAATTATTAATACAGTAATTAAATATTATTAAGGTTATTAAGGTGAATATGGTCTTAAATTAAACAGGGCATTTTTTAGTGATAGGTCATAACTAATTTATATGTCATTCTAAACATTTATTTTAATTAAATAACATTGCATAAATGACAATAATACAAATAATGTAATTAAATAATTTAAATCTCATGGGATTTAATACAATCAAAAACTTGTAATTTGCCTTGCTGTTCTATGAACTCTACTATCTCATACACTTCAACGCCCGGTTCTGGTACTTGCACGGCCACCTCAGAGTACTCGGGAGCTAGCGCAAACACATAAAATAACATGAGCCCGTGCTTGAATTTAATCAAGATAGAAAAATAAATAAAATAAAAAGGAGTAAAATACAATAAAAATAAAATAAAGGTGTTTGGATTTTATTGGAGCTTGGTTTGGTGGAATGGAAGCCAAAAATAGATTCATGGCACCGAAACAATCGAAATGGGATATTTTTGGATTTTTAGGGTTTAGATGAATAGTGTAGCTACAGTGCTACAGTAATGGGCTAGCCCACGAGTGCGTGGGCACGCAGTTTTTTTAATTCAAAAACTGCCTAACGAGCCAGCCAGCTCGACCCAGCAACGCTCAGTCGAAACGGCCCAATCGCGCGCGCACACATGCTTGATGGCCAACACGCGGGTGGCCAAGATCTAGCCACGCCGCTCTTCGTCTACCTTCGGCCATCTTTTCCTGGGGCAAACTAGAGGGTGGCGGGCTCTAGTGAAACAGCACCGATGGGGTTCTCCGGCGACCAAGAGTGGTACAATTGGGTTCAGCTCGATGCGGTAATTCCATTTTTGGGCTTTTGGAGGCATGGAGTTGGGTGGTGGTGGCTTATGGCAGGAGAGAAGGTCTCGAGCTTCACTGTGGTGTCAGGGTTTTTTGGCGGTTCTCCGGTGAGATTAGGATTGATTTGACTATCTGTGGGGTATAAGATTCACGATGGTGGTGGTCTGGTCTGAAGACTCCCCAGGAAAGTTGTCCACGAAGAGGGTTCTACGGCCTGTGGATGCTCGCTCACGGTGCTAGAGCTCCAGAGAAATGCTCACAACAAAGTGAGTTCACCAACGTGATCCGGAAGCAAAGACGACTCTGTTAGCAGATGCAATCGAGTTTTAATCAAGAGATGAAGAAGATTAGGTTTAGAGCTCACCGTCTCAAGAGAGGTTGTCAGCTGTGCTGCGGTGAGCAAGAGTTTAATTGGGTGGTTCTGGTGTGTGTCTGAGAGTGGCGCAGAGCTCTCAGCGAATGCAATTGAGCTTTAAAGGTGAGGAGAGGCTTGAGCCAAATTTCGGTTGCTTGATAAATAAGCACACCCAGGTCAGAGTATCTATTATATTGTTAAGAGTAAGATAATAGAAAAAGAAGTCACCATATCTAAGGTGTAGAAATTCCCACGATTGATTTTTTGTGGTCCAGTTATAACAGTTGAGATCAATTAATCATATACAATTTTATAAGAATTAAGAAATACAACTCTATTTTCAATCATAGATATCAAAGCTGTATAAGAAATACAAATATTACACTATCTATCCATTCAATTGCACGAGAATTTAGTTAGTTCACTCAAAATGAAAAGTCAGGTAACAGCGGTGATCAAGTAACAGAGGAAACATTGAGCAGTTGACTGGCGAGTAAACTCTATTACCACAAGCTTAACTTAAGGGACACTATTACAAGTCGGAAAGAAACATACAAGTCGATGGAATTTTTTAAAATAATATATATTTTTATTTAGAATTACAGTAATATATTTATATTTTTTATTTTACACTAATAATTCTCTGTCGCTCTATCATTGAGCGATTTAGACTAGTCGTCTAACAGTTACCCACTAAGTGTTCAAATCGCATGCCGATTGAGCAAATTAGACTAGAAGAAATAACCAATAATCACCGATGTTCAAGTACACCAACACATTTGTTCCTCAATCAAAGAAATATAGGAGCACTATGCTAATAATAACGAGACCAAAAGATTACCATTCTACACTTACGTTTGTGTGTAGCGTTCAGAGAATCGAGACACGACTTGGACTTGTTGAGGACGTTGGGAAACATCCATTGAACGACTAGTCTAAGTTGCTCAGGTATTTGGCGTATAACCGCTGGATGATTAATCCAAATTAATTAACGGTAAAGCGACAGAATATTATTAGTGTAAAATAAAAAAACGCAGATATATTACTATACTTCAGAATATTATTAGTGTAAAATAAAAACACAGATCGATTGGGGGGTAGGGCGTGCTACTGTTTGATCATCTTTCATCTCCCATTGCGCCAAGGAACAACGCTATGCTGCCTCGCTTTGGCACACATTCAATTCATATCTTCTTTCCAGTTTCATTCTCCAATCACGCATCGGATATGGCAGCCCAAAGCACGCGAAGCGCACCTGCCGACCGGCGAGGCGGACCCTGTGCGGGGATCGTTAGGCGGCGTATGTCCCCTGGGCGGCGGGGCGTATGGCCTGCCTACACCAGGCACGTTGAGTTTGGGACGCTGTAGTTCAGCCCCGCTCGTTTCGGCTCCAACTTCTGGTTTATAGCTTATTTTTTATTATTCATAAATTTCGTCTTTTTCTGAACTTTTGGCTTTTTTGAGCTTTTTTACCGGTTCTTTTTTCCCCGTATTTATTTGCATTATACGTGATGGGCTAATATGTTTTTTCTATTTTTAAATTTAATTATGCTAAATAAGCCTCTGTTAGCTATAGTATTTTTTCAGCCATCTACATTGCTTTTCAGCCATCTACAGTGCTTTTCAGCCATAAGCCACAAAAAAGCCCAAATAATCACCACCTAAGGGCTGTTGCAGATGTTCACAGAAACCAGCTAATTAAACAGCGGGTAACAAAAAAAAATGTGCTTGTGAGTGAAGGAAATAAGCCATGAATCAAACGTACGTTAAGCTCCTCTTTTTTTTCTTGGCGTGAACTAACGGTTAGTTGCATGACTTTCCAGGCGTGGTCGATGCATCTTATCCTTTTGCAACACTTTTTTTGAACCCCTTTTGTTAACACCACTTGGTATAGCTTACGGTATAACCTAATACAAATACTTGTATTGACTATTAGTATTGACAGGTCTAATGAGAACGCAATTGTTTTTGACTCCCTCTCCGTCTAGCGCTGTTCGTACTTACTCGGAATCTATTTTTCTCGAGAATGCCATTCTTCGTTTTGCTACCAATAGCAGTCACATTCTCAGTCACAAGTTTTCCCTGTTTCAAAGAGATCTATTAAACGTTATAACTTTATATGGCCAATAAAAACCAGTCATTATTTTGTATTTTGAAAAATCCATTTTTTGAGCAAATGGAAGTCCCTAAAAAGCCCACAGAAAATTGCACTTTACAAATTCTGTGAAGTGACATTTCAAGCTACATCTAAGATGATATGCAAGAAACTGGCACCATAGCGCATGCAGCATGCAGTAGAGGGATGGGCAAAATCTATCATGAAAGGGTGTTTGGTTTGGTGGACAGAACCATTTTATCCCGATGATGCCTCGTCTCATTGTTTGTTTCTGTAGATAGAACCATTCTATCCTGGACAAAATGATTCCATCTAGATGGTTTAGTGGAGAATATTCTGCCTAGATGATGAATGAGCTCGTTCAGCCAAATCGAGCGAACCACACCATTTCGGACAAAACCATCTCATCCACCTTGGTACCATAAACCAAACACCCCTCTAAGTAACATCATGAATATACTGGTCCTCATTCAGTTCCCTAAGATACCGGGTGAACCAAAATATCTGAATACAGATGAATCAAGTCAATTCCTGAATATAAGACCAAGCCTATCTATTCAAGGTTGGAATGTCAAGCTCTCTTGTCGAAAATGTCCTCATATACCGGTAAAGAAACCTCAAAAGGAAGACAAACAGACAAATTTCCACAGCCCAAGCTAAAACTGAGTATCTTTGAGGATCATGTTGGTTGCTCCACGGTTGGTAAACTAGTCCAATCACCAATGTATTGAGTTTCCCTGTCCCAAAACTCCCCAGCATTTTCAATCCTCAACCTGTGGAGTTTTCATGGAGCAAAACATACTCCCGGCTGCAATGAAAACATTGACGTCCATAAGTTGAAGGCTGTCAACAAGAGATTGCTAAGAAAAGGTGTACAGAAAAATCCTGAAAACTATATAAGCAAATTGTATATAGACTTCAAAAATTCCACAGCACTAAACCGGCAATTTCATAGAAAAGATTTACATGGTTGAAGTTGCAATCCAAAGACCCGTAAAGAAAAACATGTGTCGACAGGGTAGAACTTGCATGGTTTGAAGGCTCATGTTATAAAATATTTATGAACTCTAATGTGCAACTTGAAGACTCGGCTGAAAAAAAACACAATGGGCAAAACACCTATGCATAGCCGCGTAAGTTCAAGAGACATTAAGAAAATTGATGGAGATGGTATATTTTCCCCTAAGAGTTATCCCAAATAAAAATATAGTTGGAACAAGAAAAGGCTGCTGAAAACAGACTGCGGACTTACTTATACACAAACAGAATAGATAAATGTTGCTTTCTTTAATTGATATGATGGGAACGAACCTAGCAAGCAAAGCAGTTTAACCAGTAATGAAAATAGTAATTCTTCAATCGTCATGATCATACCTACTATTGCCAAACTTAATTGTATCCTTTTCAAAGAGTTGATAGAATCGGCGAGGCTCAATTCGATCGTCCTGAAGAAATACAGCACACATGGAGAAGATGGAATTGGCATAAAGGAAAATAAGACTGAAATGTGACCAGTTCATCTGAGAAGAAAAAACATTATCGCTTGAAAACTTACATTAATGAAAGTTCCATTGGTACTACCAAGATCCATCAGATAAGGCCTATGAAACAAAGCAGCAAGAACATCACTAATAGTAATATATAAAAGTAATGAAGACTAGGACAATCATGCAGATTAATAAACGCATATTGCTATCTCAAAAACCAAAAACCGCTAGTTACCTCACTTGCTTTGACATCATGCCATCTGGTTGCTCCTCCTCTACAAGTCTGAAAAGGCAAAAGATGAGCTAATCACAGAATGATTTCTCAACATAGGCAGATAGCAATGTTAGCCTGATAGGCTTACCTATATTGAAGAACTGCATGTTGCTTGCTGCAGGAGGGATGATCTGTGGGGATATCTGCAACTTTCCTTTCCCTTCCAAAAAGGTAGCTGCTCATCCGATGAACATACAATGGTTCTGTTCAATCAGATAGCATCGTAAGCAACATTCAAGCACAAGAAATTCGAAACTAAAGTATTGCATCACCAAGAAAAGCATGTCAGTATGTCAACACCCTACACATTGACTCTAACCACTAAAATGTCTGTTCTTAACTTGCTATTTAATGTTTATCGCAGTTAAATTCAGTTCATTCAATTCAATCATGCACCAATGCTCAAACAGTACAACACACCCCATATCTTTCATAAAGCCAGAGTACCATATTTGACTGATATAGCTTACAATTACTTTAAAGAGCCCATCTACTCTCCCAGGAAGATGGAAATAATGATATTGATCCAAGGCAAGCTTATATTATAGTGGCCCTCTGGTTGCTGCCTTTGCATCATTCAATGGTTTGTCCAAAACTTTCTGAGATTACGCTAGTTCACAAATGCCTTTTTTGTTTCATATCTGTTAAATTACATTTAGTGATTTACGCTTTGTAACTGGACCTACTTTTCTTTTGCCAAGCTGGGAAGGAAAACAGTGAATTTACTATTCAGCTAGACAACTATATGCCTCCATAGACCAGCAAATGTAAAAATGTTCCTTCTTCTTCCCTTAAAACAACTGTTGAATTGGTGGATAGCATGAAATCATGACATAAAGTAAGCATTAGCTTCATAATATATGGAGTAACAAGTTGGAAAATAACTACCAGTCAGTGCTTCACCACCCTTAAAGACATAGAGCCGCCATCTAATGTCTGACTTGCGAGCCTCTGGAGGTTCTGAATACAACAGATTTACACCTGAAATGGAAATAAAATGTCACCTCTGAGATCAATGCAGTAAACAATGCACAAAACGGAAAGCTCAAGCCATTAGCTTGTTTACGTTGGTGGTCCCACCATCATAAGAACTGTGTCTACCATCATGCAAAGTAAAGAAATAAATATTTAAGATATACAGGCTTCAAATCAGCACCTGCAACTCTGTTAGTCTCCTCAGCAAGCTTTCCAGACAATTCAAATGACGGTTTTTGCTGCAAAACAAAAAACAGTTCTTAAACTGACAATATGTAATAAATGAAAAGGTAAATGAAAAAAAACTGTCATGACAAGTAATCAATATTTTAGAAAACAACAAGCATCACATAAAAGAACAATTCGCATCTTCGTCAAATAAATGAATTGCCATTATTTGCAATATTCATCTAGTGTATGCACCACCTTTTCTTTTGCTTCCAGAGCTTCTGCAGCAGCATTCATCTTCAACAAAGAATCAGGATCACCATTCCTGACCAAAGCAGTAAGTCTTTGCTGTCAACAATTGCAGGAAAAAAAATACATAACAGCGAGAACCTTGCTCAGAATAAAATAGCATGCTCAAAACACATAACAATCAACAGGAATCTGGTATATAGACACCCCTGAGTACAACATAAATTCTTTAGAAAAGTGACATTTATAGCATAGCAAACTAGCAGGCTCAGCCAAAAACGTTACTCCATTTCCCCTTGAATAGTAACAAAAAGATGAACAAAAGACGCTGTATGACTGCTTTCCCCAATCCATGAAACTTGACATAGAGAGTTAAAAGCAATTAAGATGCTTCCAAATAAATGCTTTTTCAGAAGAACGATATGATTCAGTCCCAAAAACAGCAGCTCATTAATTGCCTCAATTATGACTATGTTTGTTTGTGCCATCTTTTGAGAGGGGAAGATAATAGACAAACAAACTGATGTTTCTAAATTTGGGGAAATCTTGTAATTTCCACCGTAAAGTTGCCTAATTTTGTATCTGCCACTGCAAAACGGCATATTTCTCTATTGCTGCTCGAAATCAGTAAATCACATTAGGTTTTTCTATTTGCCACTGGTGACATTCAGACGGCAGTCAACTGTAACGGGGATGGGAAAGTGACATCGATGCCCCTGTCAGCTCAAGTATGCAGAAGTTATTACTTATTACACTTTGTAAAAGTATTTTGGACAAGTTTGATGGTCCAAACTGCTATTCTGGACATGTTTAATTGTCTATTATATCATTAAGAACATTTTCAAAACAACAGTTTGGGCCGTAAAACTTTTCCAAAAGACCATTACAAAACATCCAACTTCTACATACTCCAGATGACAGGGGCATAAAAATCATTTTCACATCTCCATAACAATTGACTGTCATTTGAGCGCCACCAGCGGCAGCCAGCAGATACAACAACCCAATGCGATTTCTAGAGGCAATGAAGAATTGTGCCCTTTTGTGATGGCAGATACAAAATTGGGTACCTTTGGACTGGCATATATAAAAAATTCCCTCCAAAAATTTTTAGTATGAAAATATAATGCATATCTAGCTGGTCTCACAGAAACATTTGTTCAGGTACAGCACGAACTTAAATATATACAATCACGATTAATCCAGCAAAATGCTATGATTTCCCTAATGTATGCAACTATTGACAAAACAGAAAATTGCAGTAGACGATGCTTCTACTAAGAATTTAAAATGCATATGGAGTCAAGAGCTTTGAGCACTCACTGGGATGCTGCATCAACTCTAGAGCTTGTACCCTGAAACAAATCAAAAATAACTTTCAGATTGCAATTTACAGGTCAGAATATAATAGCAAACGAGAAAATAGTATCATATTGTTATAAAATGAAAAAAATAATGGGTAACTAATTATGTCCTCTAAAATCTGGAGCTGAAAGGGTTGATATGGATCATGAACCCCACATGTTTAGTGTATGGAATGCATAGTGAGAGTGTGAGACTACTGATTCCACAAGTTTAACAACCTCCACCTGATATTCCAAGGTATGAAAATAATTATCTGACTTTCTATTCATTTTGGGTGGAGCTTATCAGGAAAAAAAACAGCAATCGAGGAACATTCATACAATGAAAGAATCCTGGAAGCTATAACAGACGGGGAGATCTAAAGAAAAGGGTTGGATATCACCAGACACCTCAACACGTGCTGCACTTCTGGATGCCCTTGGTGACGTGTGGGATTCATGACGACCCCTATGCCTATGCTCTTCTGGAGACATTGATCGGCCACGCCTAGATGATCTTCCTGATCCAACATTGCTCTCCTCCCGATCTGCCATTCTCTCTCGCGTGGAATCCCTTCTGTCATTCTGGTCCGCCCTTTGCTCCCTTGAAGCACCCTTTCGATCATCCCAATCAGACCTTTTACCTCTTGAATCATGCCTTTCATCATCCCGGCCTGACCGTGTCTCTCTTGAAGCACCTGATCGATCATCCCTGTCGGACCTTCTATCTCCTGAGTGATCCCTTCCATCATCACGATCCAGTTTTCTATCCTTGAAAGCACCCCTATCATCCTCCCGCACCGCCTTTCTATCTCTTGACGCATCCCTCCCCTCATCACGCTCCCTGTGCCTCCCTGAGTTCCGCTCTTCCCTGTGGGAGGGTTTCCGGCGGTCACCCTCATTTACTTCTGCTACTTCCCGCTCAGCCTGAGCTCTCCTTAGTCGTTTGGTACGAGGAGAGGGCGACCGAGAGGTCCGAGACTCCCGTTTCCTGGCAGGCGATGGTGACCGCGACTGTGCCCGTGCGTGTTTCGGCGACCTGACCCGCTCCTTCATCTTCTCTCTCTGCGGCGACCTCTCCCTGTGAGAGACGCTAGCCTTAACAGGAGACTGCCTCCTAGGCGAGCCGCTCCTCTCAGCCGGTGACCTCTCCCTCCGTGCAGGGGGGCTCCGCCTGCGCGGAGGCGAGCCCCGCTCCCTGGCCGGAGAGCGGGACCTCGTGTGCCCCGGCCTCCGGGAGGAGTGCTCCCTCCGCTCCACCGCTGAAGCCATTCCTCACCTGAAGCATCACACCACTGATTCAAAACAGCGAGGATGTAGAAATCGCGAGGGTTTTGCGCAGCCTCCATCTGAGGAGCCGCCGGTACGAGGGAGGGAGGAAGGGGGCTTACAGGAGATACAGGAGACGGCGGCGCTCGAGCACCGGCGGATTCGCTCGCATCGGACCTAGCTCCGGTGACGGCGAGTAGCCAGTGGCGCGGCGGTAACAAGGGTTTCTCCACCCTCGGCTTTGTGGAGACGAAAGGATCCCGATGCTTCTGTACCAAAACGACGCGAGGCTGTGAGCAAGCCAGGCCCAATATACAGCCCACTTATTAACTGGAGATTGTGAAGCCCAATTACTAGGAGCTAGGTGTTGGGCTTTCTTGGGCCCCTCACCCGATCACGACTTAATCTTGGGAAGGCCAACGTGCAGTGCAGGCCCATATGTCTGTTCCATCGTGTAGAATGTAGCAATACTGTAGTCTGTCCTCTCCGAAAAAAGATAGGGCCATACTGTAGTCTGATGCTGTGAGCTGCTACGAGTATGTGGCCCAGTTTGGAAAAGCTGTAGCCTTTTCGGCTTTCTGGATTAAGGGTGTGTTTGATTTGAGCCTAAGTAGCTCCATCAAAATTTAGGTATAATCAAAGTTAGGACATAACTAAAACTTTAGTAGAGTAGATACATTTGGATTACAACCGTGCCAATAACTACAAAGATTGTCAAAATTTCCCCAAATGTGAGTATGGCATGTGGATCCTTTATGGTATCTTTTTTTTGCATAAAAATATAGCCAATATGTATCTTATTTTGTTGATTAAATTACAAGGAATACGACAATACAAACGGATTACAAATCAGATACACGGTTAAGCAAATATTATCCGAAAAAAGATAAGGCCATACTGTAGTCTGATGCTGTGAGCTGCTATGAGTATGTGGCCCAGTTTGGAAAAGCTGTAGCTTTTTCGGCTTTCTGGATCAAGGGTGTGTTTGGTTTGAGCCCTAAGTAGTTTTACCAAAATTTAGGTATGATCAAAGTTAAAGCATAACCAAAACTTTGGCAGAGTAGACACGTTTAGATTGCAACCATGCCAATAGCTATAAAGATTGCCAACATTCCCCAAATGTGAGTATGGCATGTGTATCCTATATGGCATCTAATTTTTTTTGCATAAAAATATAGCCAATATGTATCTTATTTTGTTGATTAAATCACAAGGAAAGGAATACAACAATGCAAACAGATCACAAATCAGATACACGGTTAAGCAAATATTATCGTTTGAACTTTGTTAATAAAAAACAAGTACAAATAATGCAACCAATCAGCTACTGCCACCTCAGCATCAAGGCTAGCCAAAATTTTGGTGAGCAAATTGCCTGCCAGCAATTGCCTTTGCTTTGCATTGGCTTGCCAAAATTTTCAGGGCACGCCAATGATTTGGCATCAATCCAAATAGTAGCCAAATCATGAAGGCTAGCCAAAATTTTGGTTCGGCACAATGGGGCAACAACCCTAAAATTTTGGTTTGACACAATGAAGCCAGTAACTACTAATGGCAACTAGCATGGTAGGCCGTACACTGTACGGGCATCATTCTAAAGGAAATACACATGTTCTGCTAGATGTAAAGAGACAGAACGATAAGCTCGTCCGGTCTCGAAGTGGCTTCCAACTATAGACCATGACTTCACTCTGCAGTGCAGTCAATAACCGCTTCTACCAAAGATGCTACTAAGTACTACTAATCTGACAGGTCAATTCCTTGATCACTTTAGGTTGAGACGCTGAGTGGTTAGCCAACTGCCTTATCCAACATCCCAATTTGCGAACGGCCAATGTCAGTGGCACTGGCCGGAATCAGTTCAGAATTCAGATTGGATGCGACTTGGTGGAGTTGGCCGAAAGGCTACAGTTCTGTTGCATTTCCGTTCCATCAAATGGTCTCCCCAATCACATTGATGCCGATACAATAGCTCCCTATAAAAAAGGGTCGATGCTCGATACGATAATGAATCCCATATCTTTTCAGTTGGTCAACTTCTTCATCGATAAAACTATTTTCAAAGCTCGTTAAAAGTCAATGTCCATTGCCTAGGGACTAAAGTTCAGGCTCCCTTTTTCTGTATCTCCTCTTTTTGTAAGGACATTGCCTTCCTTTCAATTCTTTTAGAAGAATGATTAGGGCGTTGACTCTGCTATCTGAAACACTAAGTAAAGCACGCAGACATTGTCGTCGACTGCGCATCGTTGGCAAGCAACAGGTTTGACATCCCTCAAAAGCATAACCGTTCAGCAAAGATTAGATTGCGACACAATCTATGTACCTTCTGTTCTTGCAAGGCACAAAAAGAAGGTTTCAGTATCAGACCTCTGAGCTCAAAATGAAACTGGAATCGCTGCAACTGCAAGGATAATCACAAGCGCATGCAGATGATGGCTGCTAGATGTTGGGTGCAATGAGATGTCAAGCGACAGGGATGGATCATCTGAAGTGACGCTCTGCTAGCGTCGCATTTCAAGGTAGGCTTCATCTAACTCGTTTCTTTGTGAGTACACACGGTTCAGAGTTCGTGCCCATCACTTTCCTATCTGCTCGAAAATCCTCTCAATCTGGCAAAATCAAGCCAGACGCACAGCACTTGATCTCGTATCCCTGTTGTTCGTTTCTTGTCAACTGCACCGATTCATGCCTGCACATCGGCATTTGGTCAAATGGCAAACTATTGCTAGTACATCAACACTTTCTACTCTTGGATAGGACCAATTGAGAGGTGTCAAAACGGTTGACCTGCTACAGAGTTGGGGCGAGTTTAACGAAAAGCAGCCCTTCACCTTTTGGCATGATTGCAACCAGCGCAAAAAAGATTAACGAATGGAATGTCCAATGGAATAGCACTGGAACACTGGAAAGAAAATTTTAATGCAATCATTGGTTGACGAGGCATTCAAGTTTTAGAGACCTTAAACTACAGTGAAGGTTGACTTGTATGCATCTCTTCTCGGCTGTTTGACTTGGAGCGAACACTTTAACTTTGAGTTCGGCGGAGCAAAGTAAGTTTCCGGATCTCAAAAAGTTCATGTGTATTCCGGATCTCAAAAAGTTAATGTGCACAAGTCGTCTGAGAAACGCCGTCGTTCCTTTCCGCATCGTCAGATCTGACGCGTTTGCAGTTTTGCACCGGCACGGGCAGCTCGTGGTAAAATAAAATCGAGTTTAAAGTGTACCATAATCTGTGTGCTGTTCTGTTCTCTTGTTGGATTCTGTCCTTGACCAAGCACGCGTGAATTATGACCCCGAGTATTTTTGTGTAATCGGAAACCAAACGCTCGGAATAGAGGTGGATTTGACGAGGGTGAGGCCCAAAAAAGAAAAATCGACGGCAAAATCCGGGATTCTTAGAACCCGCTCTAAACAATAACGATGGTTTCTGCCTTCTGGCTTTCAGAAGCTAAAAGCTGTTTCAAACGCGTTGGTTTTTTAACGTGGTTTTTTCTCTTTTCCTTTTGTAGGAGATGCAACGGTGTCTTTTTATTTTACCTATTTTTTCTTCAATTTTCTTTAGTTGAATAAATCAACCGTTACATTATCATTTCAGCTAAAAATCGAAACTATAGTATTTTGTAACAGAGCCTTACTTACCACAGTGATGAAGTGAAGTGACCTCGAATCAGTCCAGTGGTGGCAACGGGGGACCGGGCCGGACCGACGCAGGGACGAGTGAGCGGCGATGAGCTGACGGTACGGTGGCTAAGGAAGCAACGCGTCCGACTCGCGCGCGACGAGCTATCCTTTGGGCCGCCCGGCGCGCCGCAAAGTACACGCATCTTCCTCGCCACTTCCGGTCGGCTCAGGGCACCGGGGGCCAGGAGCGCGCGCGGGAGCCCCACCGCGGCCGCGTGCCCTCCCGCGACGCCACTCCGCTTGTCCCCGGCTCGACGTGGCCAGCACCGGGCGCACGTCGCGTACACGCTCCTCTCCTGCCGAGGCGATATACGCCGGTGCGTTACAGCGGCATGTGCAGGCAGCTGATCACCTAGCCTGCGTCGAGATGATTGCGTGCGCCGCAGCGAGCGTTTGCAGTCGGCGCACATGCGGGCCGCTGCTGCATATGCGCGGGAGTGCTCCTGTGGAACGCCGCGTTATGTTTCCGAGGAGGCTCGAGATAATATTTATTAATCATCCGATCGGAGTGTATCGGCGGACTGGTTTTCCGAGCAGCCGCCGACGTTTGAGAGGTCACTCGGTTGAAGTAAAATAAGTTGGTTTATAACTGAAATTATACTATATTTATTAAAAATTATACTGTATTTGATAGTGGCTTATTTGATATAACTAAATTTTAAAAAATAAAAAACAGGTTAGGCCATCACAGACAATGCAAACAAATACAGAAAAAAGAACTAACAGAAAAACTAAAAAATCAGAAAAAAAAAACGAAATTTAAAAATAGTAAAAAAAAATAAGATAAAAACTAGAAAATCAAACTAAAATGAGCAGGACCTAACGCCATCCATGATAAGGCAGGTCCAGTAGGACTGACGGCTGTCAACAAACGCGTTCACTGCGAAGTGCTCGTGAACAGGCTGCCTTCACACAGTGGAAGGACGCGACTTCCAGCTTGGAATTTGAGGGGTCGCGTGCATTCCCGAATTCGGGAACAAGCTGCTGCCGCCTTCAGTTTTGCGTTCATGGCCGCGAATTTGGTCCTCCAAAGTTCGAAGCCCTTGTCAAAATGGCTTCTAGATGTTGGGCGCGGACGCAGAAGAAACTGCTCTGTGGAGGGTCCGGTGGCGCTACACTATGACTTTGCGGTAGACTTGCAGGCCACGGTGTCAAGCCACCAACCGTGGCACCCAAAGCGCCCAGCGCCTTTCCGGGGGCACGCGCTGACTTCGGCCATCGAGTCGTTAACACACGAAACTCTTTGCTCGCCATCCAAATCACCAACCCTAGCACTCTACAATGCTTCGCACAACTTGCTTTGCTTCTGGTGTATCATCCAGGGAAAATTGCTCTCATACTATAAACTTATGTGCCATCCTCTCATTTGCCACATACTTAAATGACTTTATTATTATGCCACAAACTTGAGTATTTTATCATTTGTTTTGCCATTTGCTCTCTTTAATGTCTATTCTGCCCTTCTCCTCTCCCCTCCTAGTTCTTCTCCCGTCTTCACCCGTGCGCCGCCGCCCACCACTTCGCCCGGCCACCTCTCGCTCGCCGGCCGTCGGGTCTGCCGAGGAGAGGAATGGCGCAACCGGACCCCCTCTCGCTCGCCGGCCGTCGGGTCGCGTTCACGACGCCCCAAACCACCGGCGGCGGCGGCGGATACGGTGGCCGCCTGCACGCGCTCCTATGGCAGCCGCAGCGCACTCCGCTCCCGTTCCAACCATCGCCATCCGCCCGCACCACCCCGACCGCCCGCCGCCCTCCCCGCCCGCGCCTCGATCCTTCGCCACGCCGCTTTCACCTCCCGCTCCGGCATCTCCACCTTCTCCCGCGCTTCCCATCCCCACCGGCAACGCCTCTCGACGCCGCCTCTGCGCTCCCTTCACTGCCGCCGCCATCGGCAGACGCCGACCTTCTCGACGACGCCTTCCTCACTGTGCTCTGCCGCGACGCGGAAGGATAGCCGCCTCGCCCCCAACGTCTCCCCCGGCCGGCCTTGTGGAGGCGCTGGGCGTGGTTCGGCCGGCGCGTGCTCGCCTCTCGCCGACGCTCGCCGGCCGCGAGCCGCCGTCGTCGCGCAACTTCTCGCCGGCTCGAGGCGGCGGTGGGTGGCTTCGGCGCCGGCGTACACCACGTCTTTGGCCGGGCGGGCCGCGCCGAGGGGTCAGTGGCCCCGACGCCGCCGAGCCCGACGCCATCGTGTTCACGAGCACGCCCGAGGTGGAGGGGCTGCTCAAAGGGCTGGACGCCGTGGGGTGGAGCTGGCTGCGGCTGAGCTGCGCCATTCCTCTCCATGGCCGGGACGAAGTGGCGGCCGGCGGCGCACGGGTGAAGACGGGAGAAGAACTGGGAGGGGAGAGGAGAAGGGCAGAATAGACATTAAAGAAAGAAAATGACAAAACATTTAAATTTATGGTAAATAAGAGAATGACACTTAAGTTTATAGCATGAGAGTAATTTTCCCTATCATCCACGACCGTGGCAAAGACCAAATCGAAATGCTTGCGCCGGGGAGCGAGTCGGAGCGAGAGGTCAGAGGGGAGTTGACGCGAGTCCCCGTCCCACACCTCACCGAGCACTCCATCCACACCACATGGCGCGTGCCCAAAAAACGGAAGAGCTTGCTTCCCACGGCTTTTCGCTTCCGTAACACGCTTTTTCCACACGCCAAACACCTTCCATGCTCTAAGCTTGCAATCCTTCCTAATCCCCAAAGTCTTCCTCCGCTACTATATAAGCGCACCCGCCACGGAAAAGCTCAGCACAAGTAAGCTGGAGACAAGGACCAACAGATACCACCGCACCACCGACGCGTCGCAAGGCAGAGGAGAAGCAAGAGCTGGGGAGGAGAGATGGCGATGGCCGTGAGCGGGCGATGGACGAGGGTGCGGACGCTCGGCCGCGGCGCGTCCGGGGCGGAGGTCTTCCTCGCCGCCGACGACGCGTCGGGGGAGCTGTTCGCCGTCAAGTCCGTGGGCGCGGCGGACGCGGCGGGGCTGAGGCGGGAGCAGGGTGTCATGGCCGGCCTGCGCTCGCCGCACGTGATCCCCTGCATCGGCGGCCGCGGTGGCCGCGACGGGTCGTACCAGCTCTTCCTCGAGTTCGCCCCCGGCGGGTCGCTCGCCGACGAGGTCGGGAGGAACGGGGGGCGGCTTGAGGAGCGCGCCATCCGGGGATACGCGACGGACGTAGCGAGGGGGCTAGCGTACCTCCACGGGATGGGGCTGGTCCACGGGGACGTCAAGGCGAGGAATGTCGTGATCGGCGCCGATGGCCGGGCAAAGCTTGCGGACTTCGGGTGCGCAAGATGGGCAGATTCTCCCCGGCCGCTCGGCGGCACGCCGGCGTTCATGGCGCCGGAAGTGGCGCGCGGGGAGGAACAGGGGCCGGCGGCCGACGTCTGGGCGCTGGGCTGCACAATCATCGAGATGGCCACCGGGCGCGCCCCGTGGAGCGACATGGACGACTTGCTCGCGGCGGTGCACCGGATTGGCTACACGGAGGCCGTGCCTGAGGTCCCCCGGTGGTTGTCCGCTGAGGCGAAGGACTTCTTGGGCAGGTGCTTGACAAGGCGCCCCAGTGACCGTTGCACGGCGGCGCGGCTGCTGGAGCACCCGTTCTTGGCATTCGCCGGCTGCGACTCGAAGCTGGAAGCCGCGAAGAGCAAACGGGTCTCTCCCAAGAGCACGCTAGATGCGGCATTCTGGGAGTCGGACACCGACGACGAGGATGACGAGCTGTCACAGAGCACGGCCGAGAGGATCAGGGCATTGGCCTGCCCTGCCTCAGCGCTGCCTGATTGGGACTCCGACGAAGGTTGGATCGATGTGATTTCCACACCAAGCGAAGCATCCGACACACTGACCGTGCCGGCCGAGGAGATGACTGGCCCCAACGATGGCGTCAGGAGCGAAGAATTGAGCGCTGGGGCCGACCTCCTCGGCATTGATGTGGACAGTGGCTATAGTGCCCACAGAGCAGGAGAGGCCGATGCTTCACTTGAGCACGAGAGGCACTTGTCTTTGAATTTGGTTTGCCGTGAAGTCTCATGTAAATTATTTTGTACCACAAACAATGCAATGAACTTTGTTTTCGCACAAATATTGATCGGCTTCTCTGTTCGTCTGTTCCTTACTCTCTCTCCCATCTTAGTGCTCAAAGCCTCAAAGTTACTTCTGATTTAGATTTAAAAAAATAAAAATTTCAAATAAAATTATATCATTACGAATAATACAAAGATATAAAAGAAAAAAAAACTCAAGAAAGGCAAAAAAAAAAAAAAAGATATGTTTCAGAAGTAGTGGTTCAGAGCGAGACCCTGGAGCTTCCAAATTCCTGTTCGTCTACAGATGGTCTGTTCCTTGCGCAAGAGCAGTCCTGAGCACTAGCGTTACGTTTTCGCTCGTAAACTATTAGAGTCCCGACCACGACGTAACAGTGAAAGAAACGACTGCTTGCCTGTAACACCACGCCGCGCGCCCGCGTAGACGTGACTCCGATGGAGGAGAAAGACCGGAAGAGATGGCGTCCCAGAGATCCAGCGTGTTAATCCCCAGCTTCCCCACCACGCCACACACCGAAGCTTCCAACGCGACGGGGATCGAGTCGACGCGGAAGTGAAGCGTCAGAGCGGACGACCGGACGTAGAAAGGATCATCCTTCACCTTCGGACTTGGAAACCTGGGTCCAGGAAAGGCATTGAGCCGGCGATAAAAGAAACAAGTAAAAAAAAGGTGTCCCTTTTTACAAGCGTGCGTCGCGTCCTGCGGTTGCTTCTCCCGGTGGGGATCCGGCGAGGGGATACGCCGCCTCCGGTGTCCCGTCCCTTTTTGCCGCTGTGCAATGCACTGCGGACTCGTCGTGCACCTCTGGATAGCGTGTCGGTGCGGGATAGCCAGGCGGCTGCGTCTCTGTGGGTTCAACACCATGCTTTCCGATGTTTCCAAGGCCGAAAGGCTCCGGAGATTATCTGCTGTTTGCTCCACACGGCACATACAGATACACGGGATTGCCGGCCGTTTGACCAAACGATAAAACTCTAAGAGCATCTTCAATAGTGACTTAGCTAGCTTTAAGTATATTATTTTATATTTTAATAGAAAAAAGAGAAAAACTATCTCTTGATCAAGAGCTAGTCTCATACACACATTCCAAGATTATATGAGAGTGTCATGTGAGGCTATTTATGTTATGAGCTATATCGCTAAAAGTTAGACTTATTGGAGAAGTTATCTTAATCCAGAATTACTTTTCATATCGTAGAGATGCTCTAAACGCCTCAAAAATCCCACTTTTGAACTTGTATCGACGGTGCAGTTTTCAATTCGACGGCTCACACGGAATACAAATCTTGTGGTTGAATGTACAGTTCCACTGAACCATGCCGACCAGGCTCGCTGCTTGTTCGGCCGTACACGGTCGTACGCGTGCCCAACAGTACGTGCCACGAGATGGACACCATGATGGTACAGGTGAGCTGTCAAGACCGGTAGTGCGGTGCTTAAGCCAAGTCTCCTGAGCACGCGGATACTTACACCTAGATACAATGGAGACAGAATATAGTCACATCGTCATACACTTATATAAATTTTATTTTCTCTAATATAAGTATCTTTTTGTAGGTACTTAGATATTGTATCATCTATTAATTAAATATAGTTATATATAAGCGCTAATACATATATAAACAACGATGCTACAATATAAGTACTTTATCTATTCTATGTGGTAAGAAAAAAAAGTAGTTTTTAGTTACTAAGCACCTTTCTAAGCACATGTATTGTCATGCTAAGCGTACCAAGACCTTGTTCTAAATAGTTTTTAGCTTTTTAGAAGCTAACTTTTGAACAGAGCCCAAAGCGTTGGGTTTATATTTTGATATGGTCGCCGTGTCTCACCAGCAGTGCACCGATACGATGGTATCTTTCCAAGCGCGTCAACCATTCTATTTCGAACGATGTCTTGTCCTCTTGTTTGGTTCGGTGGATGGAATCATTTTATCCCAGACGAGATGGTTCTACCTAGTTAGTTTGGTAAAAAAAATATTCTATCTAGATATTGTATCACATTATTTGGTCAAATTAAATAAACTACGAGATCATCTCATTCACCTTGGTACCGCAAACTGAATGCCTCTCAAGTGGACGGCATCGAGCTGGGCCACACCCGCACCACGGCACGTCTGCATCAGAGCGTGGAGTCTAGATGGAGTCCACGGTTTAGCGGCCGGCCGAGTGGTATGGCATTTTACTACGACTTGCCTCGGCGTGCTCATCCGGTGCCCTAGCCGAGCACTGCAAGGCAGTCGACTGTAGTCGAGTCCGCGGCTTTCGGTTGTTTTTATTGAGTGCGCTGCGTCGCTCCCTTTTTGGACGCTTTGTGCCTTGTGTTGCTTTCGCCGTTTTTCTCCTTCCTTCTAAGCAACGGACCGAGTGAAGGAGCCCAGAGAGATCCGGCCCCTTAGAGCGGGAATGAACGTATTAACCTCTTAATTTTGATCTTTTTTATTTTTACCTTTTTTCTTTTTCTTTTGCTTTTTTTCTCTTTTTCTTTGTATTGTCCGTGTAGATGTAACGATGTTTTTTAATTTTTATTATTTTTCTTTAATTGAATGATATAAAATAACTAACAACTGCTATGATGTAATTTTAGTTAAAAATCAAAAGACTTTGAAAAGAGCCAAAATGATCGGTGCATAAATCATCTGCATTCTGGTGATCATAGTCTTAGATGACATGGCAGCGGTAGTCAGATATTTTTGTTCCTGTTTGTGGCTAAGATGCTTCCTGTGAGTCAAGCAAAACCAAGTACTACTACTGTACTAGTAGCAGTATCTGATGGACTCCCCGCTCATTTCAGCTATAACTTCTAGCTTCTGACTTATTTATAACTATTCATAAATTTTGTCTTTTTCTGATTTTTTTTGTTTTTTGAGTTTTTTTGCTGGTTCTTTTTTCATGTATTCGTTTGCGTTATCAGAGATGAGCTAACATATTTTTTATATTTTAAAGATTTTTAAATTTAATCACGCCAAATAAGCCTCTTTCAGTTACAGTGAAATTTCAGTCAGCTACAGTGCATTTTCAGCTATAAATCATAGCTTTTCAGCCCAACCGAGCAGAGCGTAAATATGATTGGTTTGGCATTAAACAACTAACATCAACTTAATTAACATGCACTTGTAATTTGTTTGTGCAAGAGTCGCAGAAACTTCACTGCGATAAGATCAGTTCGGTCAGGTTGGCGTAGTCGTACTGGATGGGTTGGCAGCCAGTTGGCGCTAAGATCTGAACCAACCTCGGCAGAGAGCCGGCGGGAGAGGAAAGGCTCTACTTGTGACCAGAATTGCCCCTGATTTTCTGATAAAGATACCCAAGTCCATATAAAAATGTCCCATGCAGGCCAATCATCAGACCCATGATACCAAACTAGCAGCCAATAATTACCATTGGAAGCGCGCTCATATTCTTCGACAAGAGGCTGGTGAGTTCGGTGGCGTCAAAATTAGGCTGCCAATCCATGCAACGAGCCAACGAACGGCCAACCATGAGGCGGCGAATTGGGTCGCAGCGTGTGTGCGAACCCACCGAACTATACGTTAGCTTGCCGCATCTCCCCGCCTCGCCCGGTCGTTAGGCCAGCGGCGCCGCGCCGCGCCAACTGGATAAACACACACCAAAAAAAAAAAAAAAAACTCGCGCGCCTCCGTCTCTGCTCTCGTTTCCTCCTCAGGTGCCGCCTGGCTGCGTACCGCGCCGCCCACATGCAATGCAAGCGCGTTTTGTTTTTAGGTGTTCGGGCAGGACCGGCACGAGATAAACAAGGACCTGACGCTGCTAAGCGTGGTGCTCATTTGGGCATTTTTTTTGAGTGACTTATAGCTGAAAAGCACCGTATCTGACAGATGTTTATTTAGCATAATTAAATTAAAAAAAATAAAAAAAAATATGTTATCCCATTACGTATAATACAAACAAATATTGGGAAAAATAAACCAGCAAAAAAGCTTAACAAAAAGTTAAAAGTTTAGAAAAGACGACATTTATGAATAGTAAAAAATAAATCGGAAGCTATAAATTGAAGCCGAAACGAACACATGTTGTTCTACAGCTCCCGTTGTTTGCCGCGCCATTAGTTGGCACACAAAACACGGGGCAATCCGTTCTTTAAGAGAAAAGAAAAGATCATCGGAGGTCAGAGGTGATCAAGGATACACCGACAAATAGTTAATGCCAGTGATACTACTTAGAAATATAGGCTGTTTGAAAGTGCGGTGGTTTTTGATTTTTTTTTTGTGGCTTTGTCTTTTGATTGATTATGAGCGATATTGAGATAGCAAAAGATATTTTTATTAAGAAGTCACTTGGTTCAAAATGATTAAGTGATTATTATAGTAACTCTTGCAAACAAATTATAAAAATCACTTTGAAAAGCCGACTTCTAAAGTCAACTCTACGGAATACGATTATGTACTGTATCCGTCAATGTTTTCATGCATTTTGTTTGAAGCACACAGGCACGCGTTTCTGACCTTGCAGTCCTAGACTCGCTCCCAGCATGGTGTTTTTATAAGCAAAATAATGTACTGGACGATTACCAAGTTCTTCCGTCATTGCAATTCTACCGATTTCTACAACGATGCACCTGTTCAAAAAAAAAAGATTTCTACAATGATCTGCCAAGGACAAGTGTGCTTTCTACGATGAGAGGAAAAGAGCCAACGCCAGCGAGCACTCGCAGCAGCTTCACACTTGTCAAACCCCCGAGCAAGGCGATCCCTGAACGGCTGAACCTACCAGCCTGTGCCTTGCCAGCTCACAAATTCCAGATGGGAACTGAAACAGATGGCAGCAAACGCGGTCAGAAGAGGTTGCAGGGGCGGCAGCGAGGTTGGATCAGATCAACCACGCTGCTGCATGCTTGCATCATCTGAGAAAATTGACAAGAGTTGTAAGCGAGTTGATGGGGGCAGATCATTACCTAGCTAATCCAAATTAGTCAAACTGTTCTTTTCGGAAATCTGTGTGGCTGACATGACATGATTTTACTTCGTTTTATGGTACAGTGGGAGTAGATGATACGATGACTTTACCAATATTTCAAGTTTTTTTTTTATTTTGGTAAGTTACACCAGGCCACCATCCATACACGAAGTTCCAATCTAAAACAGTACCATGTTTTTTTACTACACCCGTGATCTAAGAAACGATTTTACAGATCACATGGCTTAACCAGCTTCACTTAATCCCTACATACCAGTTAGAGGTGCCGCTTGATTAGGCTGAAATAAGCTGCCTTATGGCTGAAATTACACTGTAACTGATGGTGGCTTATTTGGCATAAATAAATTTTAAAAAATAAAAAAAATAAATTAGTCTATCACGGATAATATAAATGAATACGGAAAAAAGAACTAGCTACAACGCCAAAAAATCTCAAACAGTATCAAAAAAAACTAAAAGCTAACAGCAAAATCTGAAATGAACACTACCTAAAACCCACCACAACACATTCCACACATTTTCTCAAAACATTGGTTGCAACTTCTTTGCAATTCACCCTCCAACGACCATTGTGGATACACTGCCACCTCACGCCCAATCTTTGGCTATCCCTAAACCATCATATTATTCACCCACCATGCACCAAGAGATTTGAGATTTGTTTCTATTGAATATCTGTAGGAGGTGAAGAAGGCACTTGTTTTTCACATTTATTACAATTTTGGTAATTTTCTTATTTTGAGTAGTTTTATGTTTTCACATCCACAAACCCATGGCCCCTCGCAAAAAAAAAACCCATGTGGCCTCCTTTCCAAACCACACCATTAATTAGGGGAGCAAATAGAACGAACAATTTTCGTCTGGTCGATCGATCGAAGGCTTACGGAATGAATACAGAGAGAGTAAATGGGTATCCGATATTATTCGTGTTAGACTCCGAGGAATAAATACAGAATGTGATATAGGATGAGTGATATCAGTCCATATGCCAAGTGATATAAGTTTGATGTAACTTTACTTAGAAACAAGATGATAGATAAACAGATTGTTGTAAGTAAACAATCAGGAAATATTGTGTGCTCTTACTTTAACATCTCGACGATTAGCCTCTTTGTGTTCCCTCTGATTGTATCTTTGCTATTCAATGTCCTGTGTGGGGATGCAAAAGAATTAGATAATTTATATCCGACCGACCATCCAAAGACGTGTAGATCGAAGATGAAATAAAGAAATATATATTTACCATTATCTATATCTGACTCTAACTTTAATATATATATATATATTATAAATAAAATACAGAATAAACCAGATCTACCTATATTTATTCCGATTGCTCTCTACCATTAATCCCCCTCCTCGGCTCCTCTTGCCCCAATTAGCCCTCGTTTTCCACTTGCCTTGCCCGCAAAACCCAAGTTCCCCGCCATCCTACGTCCACGTGGCCTAATTTCTCCACCGGTCAGTTCCACGTGCGGGACCCATTTTGAGAGGCCCACAAGTCAGTCTCCGCAGGAGGAAAACCAGTTCCCGGACGCTTCCGGCTTCCCCGCGCGTCATCGCAACCCTCACGTGCTCAGGTGCTCTCTCTCGCCAACAAACCTGAACGCGCCAATGCGCCGGGCACGCTAGATCTCGCGCGGAACTAGGCACTCCCGCGCGTATAAATACTCGCCTGACGCGGGCAGAGACAGAGCCGGATCACCACGCTGACCAGAACTTCCGAGACCTAGCCAGAGAAACCGCAAGCGCAAGAAACCTAGGAATTATGATGGAGGACGCGGGGATCAGCGGCCCCCGCCTGACGCGCCTCCGCACGCTCGGCCGCGGCGCCTCGGGTGCCGCCGTGTCGCTCTTCGCGGCCGGCGACGAGCTCCTCGCGGTGAAGTCGGCAGGGGGCGCCGCCGGGGCCGCGCAGCTGCGGCGTGAGTGGGGCATCCTGGCCTCGCTCTGCTCGCCTCACGTTCTCCCCTGCCTCGGCTTCCGCGCCGCCGCAGGCGGGGAGTACCAGTTGTTCCTCGAGTTCGCCCCAGGCGGCTCGCTCGCCGACGAGGTTGAGAGGAATGGGGGCCGCCTCGACGAAGGCGCTGTCCGGGCGTACGCGGCGGATGTGGCCAGCGGGCTCGCGTACCTCCACGATGAGTCCATGGTGCACGGGGACGTCAAGGGGAGGAACGTGGTGATCGGCGCCGACGGGCGGGCCAAGCTCGCGGACTTTGGGTGCGCGAGGAGCGTGGATTCGGTGGGCCCTATCGGAGGCACGCCGGCGTTCATGGCGCCGGAGGTGGCGCGCGGAGAGGAGCAGGGGTCGGCGGCCGACGTGTGGGCGCTGGGATGCACTGTCATCGAGATGGCCACCGGCCGCGCCCCGTGGAGCGACATGGACGACGTGATCGCGGCGGTGCGCCTGATCGGGTACACGGATGCCGTGCCGGAGGTGCCAGAATGGCTGTCACCGGATGCGAAGGACTTCTTGGAGAAGTGCTTCAGACGGCGCGCCTGCGAACGGTGGACGGCGGCGCAGCTGCTGGAGCATCCGTTCTTGGCATTCGCCGGCTGCGGCGTCAAGGCAGAGGAGACGAAGGCCAAGTGGGTGTCTCCCAAGAGCACGCTGGACGCCGCATTGTGGGAGTCGGACACCGAAGACGATGACGACATGACGCCAGAGAGCACGGCCGAGAGGATCAGGGCACTGGCGGGCCCCTGCTCGGCCTTGCCGGACTGGGAGTCGGATGATGGTTGGATTGAAGTGTGGAGCGATCAGTCTGAACTTTCCAGCGTGGCGGCGGCTACACCGGGCGAGCAGACGCACTGTGACGTTCCCGATTCGCCGGTGGCTACGCCGGCTTGGGAGACGACGTACGACGGAGGTTTATGGGATGAAGAAATGCAAGCAGAGATGGATGCTGGGCCATTTGGTGCCGACGTGGATGTTTATGATGAGCTCGTGCACAATGTAGGGGTCGCTGATGCAGCTGTGGATCAGCACCCGGAAGATATTTTTTCGAATTTCGCTAGGGATCCAATTGTACTTTGTGTTGATATTTCTGATGAAGAAATAGTAAACTCTCTGTCATGGTCAAATTGCCTCTGTTCCTCCTCTTCTTCCCCTGTTCGTTGTTTCTTTTGCTCTTTCATTAACCCCGAGCTGACAAACATAGAAGCTGAGAAATCTGAAACTTCGTTCTCAAAACATGTGAACTCGATGCGGGCATCAGCATTCAGCGGAGCGGTAAAGCTCGGTTTCCGTAACCTGTGTTTTAAGTGAAATGTGTTCGTTGGAGCATGGGAAAGTGACAGTATCTGTGACCGTGATACCTTTTCGACAACTCACAAATCCAATTCAACTCATCTGCTCGTACCCCGAACTCAAAGCAACAGCAAAAAGGTTGTATAATTTCATGGCAACCTTTTGGGAATTGCTGACAAATGTGGCAAGCAACTAGCTAGGGGCATTCATCATCTCATCACAGGTGTATCCCTACACCTACAACATCACAAAAGTGCCACTTAGTTGGACTGGAATAAGCTGGATTATAACTGAAATTACATTGCAGCTGGCTGAATTACACTGTAACTGATAGTGGCTTATTTGGCATAATTAAAATTTAAAAATTTAAAATAGAAAAAATAGGTTAGTCCATCACAGATAACGCAAACGAATACGGAAAAAAAGAACATGCAAAAACAGCTAAAAAAGCTAAAAAGTTAGAAAAAGACAAAATTTAAAAATAATGAAATATAAGTCAGAAGTTTAAACTGAAATAAGCGGAGCTAAAAACAACTGTTCTTCCTTCTGTCGCTCAAGACCTGAACTCGTGCGATCGTGTCAGATGGCGTCGCTTCTCGGCTTTCCGAAAATTTTCTCCCAGAAAGAAAAATCTGAAAATGTGGACACGGGAACACGACCTGTCTGCACGCGACGTCGTCCAAGTGGCAGGCGTTCATATGATTCCAGTAACACAGTGCTAGTCGTACACGTTCGCTATTTGTCGGCAGGAAAGCTGGGGAGACGCTGCAGAGATCGATGCCACTTGTCCAAATCCTCTGGATTACCTCACCCCTGACGTGTTCGAAGAACTTGTTGGCAGGAAGGCTAGATATGCAACAGGCAACAGCCTTGCAGTTCTTTCTATTGTTTCCAGATCCCTGCTGCCCAGCAAATGCTCTCTTTTTTTTTAGCACAATTAACCCTTTTCACTTCCTAGCCTGACCATTTACTGATGATAATGTGTTTAGAGAAGTTAATTTTCAGAAAAGACTGGCATTGACTATATGCAAATTTTCTAGCTCATATTTACTAGTTTATTTTTTGGGGGGACCAGTTGACTTGCTTAGATGCCAGTTATACTGCTAGTCTATCGCACTACCAATAGCAGACCGCGTTTGTTTTTTTAGCTACGACTCGCTAGTCTAATAAATAATGAATACCGAAAAAAACTAAAGTAAAAAATTAATTGAAAAGCTAAAAAATACGACAGCATTTACGCACACTAGTCAGAGTGGCTCTCAAGAAAAGTGCCTAGACAAAGTGAATTCAGAGTGGCAAAGGAATCTGGTTGCCAACTCAGACAGCTGGAAACTGTGTACAACCTTGGCACGTGTCACTGTGCTTTGAGCTACCTTGTACTCAAAAGGGCATTTCTTCCTGTTTCTTGAGGGCCGGGGACCCCCCCCGGGGGGGGGGGGGGGTTGGTGTTGTGCCGCAAGTTGAAGTTGAGCAGGTGTATAGCATCCGACAAAAGGGCAAAAGGCCGATGCACCGAACTCATATAGTCATAGGTGTATGCGTAGGTAGCATCCAATATCCAAGTCAGCATCCCACTGCAGAAACGAAACGATCTTCTGTTCTGTTTGACGAAAATTAACACCTAATTTGACTTCTAGAACTTGGTCGAATAACCAGAGCCTACCGTGTGCATGCGGCATGCTTTTGCCTCAGCCGTGTAGTCGCCCTATCTCACCGCTTGCGTCACCTCTGTTTTGTAGAATTTTGAACACATCTGACCCTCTAAAGACCCGTAATTTCAAAAGTGTCTCAACGGGAAAAATTTCCGAATCTTGCCCCGCCCGAGCGCGCGTCCGCGAGGCGCTACCGCGTGTCTTGGTCGTGCGGTGTGGTACCGCACGATTGCATCTGTTCATGGGTCGTGCGGTACCACACCGCACGACTCTGTTGTGTGCCGCGCCGAGCGCACGACTGGCCGCTCTGACCGCAGGTCCTCCCGCCCAACCGCACGTCTCGTTTTCTACCGCACGACCCGTTGGGAGGCAGTGCGACCAGCATTCATAAAGCGCTCAGATAGGCCTGTATCCAAGCACAGATTACATTGTTGTGTTAAAACATCTCCCTATTCTTGACAAGAATGTACCAAACGAGTTTGAGAAAGCATTTCGAGGTGCAACACTCCAAACTTGACCGCATGCTGACCCCACGAAAATCAGAATCCAACGCAACATAAGCTGGGTTTCATTAAGTAACACTGTCGCGCGGTCGGGCGGGAGGACGTGCGGTCGGAGCGGCCAGTCGTGCGCTCGGCGCGGCACCACAGCAGTCGTCGCGGGTGTGGTACCGCGACGACCGTGAATGCGATCGCGATCGTGCGGTACCACACCGCACGACCGGGACACGTGGTAGCGCCTCGCGGACGCGCGCTCGGGCGGAGGCCAGATTCGGAAATTTTTCCCGTTGAGAGCCACTTTTGGAATTACGGGTCTTTAAGGGGTCAGATGTGTCCAAAATTCTGTTTTGTAAAGGTCATCTGCGAGGCTCAACTCTAGACAACTTTTGTCTTTTAGTTTTTAAAAACTAAAAGTTGAATGGAGTAATTTTTAAAGATAATTTTTATAAGTTATGTATAAGAGTTAATGAAGAAACCATTTGAACAGAGTAGCTTATCTTTATTTTCTCAATCTCTCTTGTAATCTATTAAAAGTTATAGTAATTTTGAACGGACCTGAGGCTAGTGAGAGTTCTTCAAACCAACAATCCTACCGATTTCTCAAAAAAAAAAAATAGTGAGTAAAACGAAAGAAACAAGAGTGCGCAATTCGGCCGTAGGGCGTGAAGCTGCGTGCTGCATCAGCGCTTAATTAGCACGCTCGTTGTCGACGACGGCTGTGACGCACAAAGCTGTGTGTGCCTGCTGCAGCTGCCGGTCTTTCTCCTCCTTTCGGAGCTTTCCAAGTCATCCCTTTTGTTTTAGAACTTTCCAAGTCATTCTTGGATGGTAGTCCGGCACAGTTCAGATGACTAGATGAGCCTCCACGCACTGGTACAGTGGTAAAAGGAAGAACTAACCCTTCTTGACGAGTGGATATACAAAAGATTTAAAATGCAGTTCCGAGTCAGCACTGAAAGCCAAAAAGATATTGATTTTGCACTTTCATCAACCTGGACTGCAATTGTTTTGGACTGAATATTCAACAAGTATGTACGTATCCAACGAACCAACGCAGTGTGGGAAGATACTGGGATTAGCAGTATTATAATAAGCTCGTGTTTTGTGGACTACGGAAATGGATGGAATTGTAGTACTAGTCTACTAGTCTTTTTAAAGATGATGAATCCATCATATTGACATAAATGTCAATCTAGCTATTTTTTAAAAAAATTTGACCTTGAACATTTTTTTTTTGTAAATCTATCCTCTCTCGCGAACCTACCGTGCGGTAGCACATCTGCCAAGCTACAGTTGCCCGACAGCTATGTAGCTACAGTATCCCGAGCTGTTGTAGCTCGTCAAGTGTGCTACTATGCACATGAGGAGACTAGATTTGCAAAAAAAAAAGTTAGGACCAAAATTTAAAAAATTTTGGCTAAATTGATATTTTCAACTCAAACTCAGTTCAGAGATGATATTGCCCTTGTATTTTTATAGCGGAAGCTGCAGGCAAGCAGCAGCAGTAGCCAGCAGGTGCACCTCAACACGGCGAACCAATTCAAACGTCAAGGGCTGGATGGGCGCAACGCCGACTCGCCGTCGGCGACCCGGTAAAGTAATACTCACGAGCTCACATCTGGATCGCGTTCTCACTGGCCTCGCGGCCTTCCGTTGGTTGCGATCTCAAGTTCTAACATGCACGTGCTCGAATGCGTTGGAGCTTCTTTTTTTGGCTGACCAAGTTCCAAGTCGTAATTTTTCAGACTAGGATTTATTCAAACCTGTCTTATGAAATGCTGATGCATTTTTTAATCGTGGAGTCAGCACGTGTGTTGGAGTCTGTTACAAGATTAGTGATTTTTTCGTCCTACAAAAAAAATATTGCGCGAAGAAAAATGCTAAAGTAGTGCCCCTCCCTCCGTCCCATTTTACAGGTATATTTTGACAGAACATAAAGGTTACAAAAAGTTATAAATTTGATGCATCGAAAAGAAAATGACTTGAGTGACCTTCCGTAATCCCAGAAAGTGCTTTGGAGAAGACAAATGCTTGTTTAGAAGACAATAATTTTACGAGAACTTTGCAGAAAATAGTTCAATCGTAATGTAATACTGAGAAAAATTTCGTATTCCAGACAAATCCCAAGTGACAGTGGTTTTGCGTAGGTGGTCATGCACAAATGCTTAGAAGAGAGAATGGAAATAATATGCTCTGCCATTTGATTGCAACGGTAGTGGTGCATAACCGTTTTTATTGCCTCGTTGTTTAGCCTTTGATTAAAAGAAATCAAAGGGCAAAAGTAACTCCCACAGTGATTCACTGTACTATAGTGATCGTGCTACAATATCTCATCTATCTCAAGCATGATGGCCAAGAGACGCAATTACACGGTAAACATTTATCTGTTTCCTATTGTATAGTCGATAACATGTCTTTTAGAGTTGCTAAGAAAAAATACACTTAAAATTCTCACAAAAAGAAAAAAATATCTAGTTCTTAATTAGGCAGGTCCTAATTTTAAAGACTTAGATTTGATAGTTGATCTAGATATATAAGAATACACACACACTAATTATAAATTTAGAGAAAGATCTAGCTATCAATCTGGCACATCCGAGATATAATGACTTAGATTAAAAGAAATAGTCAATGTCAAATACAATCCAACTTAAGAGAAACTCGGAATAAAAAATAATAATTAGCAATTTGATTCCCATATGATTTCCAAAGTACTCCCTCCGTCTTGAAATATAAGTCTAAACCCCACCATATACACAGACCAATGAGATATTAAATTAAAAAAAAGTTAATAGTATTGGACTATGCATACCCACTATAACTACTTACTTATTTTTTATCATCAAAGTAGAAATATATGGTAGAAATATTGCGATAACTATACCTTTAGACTTCACAGTGGACTTATATTGTCGAACGACGTTTCTCAAGAATGAGGATTTTATATTGCGGGATGGAGGGAGTAACATCATAAACAACTAAAATTCTCAATAATAATTGAAAAAATTAGCAAATAAAAGAAATAGTTCATGTCAAGTACAATCCAAATTAACTAAAATTAGAATAAAAATAAAAAATTAGCTAATATGAATTTCAAAATAAATCCCCAAAAAGCAAGTACATCTAAAAAAATGAAAATTTAAAATAAAAATTAAAGGATGATTGGATATTAGATTTCCAAACAAATTAAAAAGCTACCTATTTTATATACTAAAAATCGATGACAAGCCTGTTAGAGTTGCTAAGAAAAAAAGAGAAATATACTATAACTTTAAAAAAAAGAAAAAAGTCCCTCAATTCAGTGGACCTTATTATGGTTAGTAGATGTCGTAAATACAAGCAATTTTTATAAGACAAGACTACTCATTATAGATTTTAGATAAATTCAATAAATAAACGGATCCTAGATAGTCCACATTAAATGCCATGTACAAGAGAAAAACAATGTCGTATACGTGCAAAATATATGAGTAAAAGCCACATATGGGAAAAGAAAAAGTGGCACTTGGCAAGAAAAAACAGAGAAAGACAACCTATTCTACCTATACGCTTTCCAACAACGTGTGCTTTACAATTTTGAATTTTTTTTGCTAGAATCGCCATCGATGTGGTGAATTCTAATTAAAGTTGAACTATATCAACCATTGGGTGTTATCTATCATAGAATAACAAAATTTAGGATGGTTGATTACATCATCTAAGAAAAAAGGAATATTATAGAAATTCTCCTAAAAATAAAAAATTTTGTCATTTAGTTTGGTGATCCCTAATTATGTTTAGCAATCATATTCGATGAATATTACTTGATAAATAAGAATAATTGCTAAAGATTCTCATAAAAAGAAAAGAATCTAACCCTTAATTATGTAGACCATTCTTATGATTAACGAATCACAACCAATGTTTTTTCTTGATCTATGGAAGTATGCATGAAGTTGATTCGCATCATGATATACATGCACGTATATTTGGAGAACTCTTATATGAAATTAAGATGTAAGATGTTAGAAATAGAATTGAACTCAAACGATCCACGTGCAAACACAAACTTGCCTACAATATCCATTATAATTTATGTCCTTTTAATTGTATTAATATAGATATAACTATTGTCTACATAATTAAGATACCAATTTAAAATTATAAAGAACAAGTATTCCCTCTCAAAGATATAATCTATATTCTTTGTTCTAACATATGCTACTATACATTAATATCACAAGTGTAGTCGTTTCTACAAACATGGAAATTACATCGAATTGATAATGTCCTAAAAATTCTAATATTTGAATTCTTTCATATGATCTATAATCCTTTATTATATATATAATTTTTTTTATTATCTATTACATATGTACCGCTAAATCTATTAAATATGCTCTAAGAGCTTTCCTTTGGCCGACACGTGGATTACAACGCAAAACCTCAACGCAGAAAAACTTGGAAATGTGACATGAAAATTCCGAGAGAGGCGGATCACTTCCAATCCAGTGATCCAGTCTCGTCCCTTCGAAAAGAGCAAATTTTCCTCTCGAAAAAAAAGGGAGAGAAAAGAACAGTTTCTGCCTTTCCATTTCGTTCCTAAGCGTCGGGGGCGGAGCACATGCGTCGATGTCGCCGGAAGAGAAGAAGGATTGATGGGGGCCTGACCGGGGAACGCCGGCGACGAGCAAGGTTGCTCCTTTTCCCCATTCTCCACCATGATCGTGTAAATTTGTGCTCACATTGCGGACCTTCAGGCTCGATTCCGTCGTATTTGTGCCCGCGATCTTGATCTCTCGGTATCATTTTGACCAGTTCACTCCCACCTCCTCAATACAAACCTGTTAGGATAAGAGAAGCATGCCTCCTGTTCATCTCTTGTGCAGCATTGTTAATCTGTTATGCATGTGTGTAGTTTTTAGATGATCCCTTCTGCTTATGCAGAATTGTTAATCTGTTCTGCTGGAAATGTCAAAATATTTATATATGCCAAATTATAAAAATAGAGGATTTGCGAGGATAGGAAGGAGCAATAACGATCTAGATGTGCATGGGATAATAATCAGATAGGAGTATGAGCGATTAGTAATCAAACTGGATAGGTGGCACCGCATCTGCAAATGCACAGAAAAAAATCATACAAATATCGACACCACCGCAATTGCAACGGATTCAGGAAACCATTTTGGTATTATCATTGTATATTTATCTCATATGTTGTTGAAAAAGACATTTGATATAGGCTTGTGATGCCGATGCCTAAATGTAAATTTGTCTCTGCAGTTGCAGGTGATCAAGAGTTGAAAATAGAATGTTGACCTGTTGCTGTTAGATGACACCAGACGATAATGTGAGGTTCTAGATAGTGCCATTGTGTCTCGTTTCCCTCTGCTTGAACAAACATTTATCTGCTAAAAAAAATTGGCAGTACTAATCCTGGCCTTCTTTTATGTCCGAAAGGCCCTTATTACTTTAAAGAAAGGCAGCAACCTTATCAAGTATAGCCGGAAGGGAGGAAAACCCAAGAATCGTGAGTTGAGACTTTCTAGTGTTAGTTCATATTTGCATTCAAATGATATCAATGTCAAGTGATTCATTACAAGATAAAAACAACAGCCCCGTGATGTTCTCATTGTAGGACGAGACAACATTAGTTTGGTATTCCCACAACAAGGAAAAGTACCTCAGATTGTTTTCAACACCTGAGACACTAATTACTTCATGCCGTATAAATTCTTCGACTGATGATCAAAGCGATAGAATATCATTTTCATACGTGAGTTGATTTTCCTAAATAATTTGATCATAAGTTGCAGAATATTCTTATTTAACACATCTTTGTTTTTTCAGGAAGTCTCACAGTATCAAGATGGCAATTTGTATGATACAACACTAGATATTGCCTCAAGCATTGCAGGTAGTTTTAACTCAGCTGGTTTTACCACAGTCAATTCTTTCAATTCTGCAAGATCAGATGTTGGATCAGATCGTGCAAATATGCTAAGAACAAGTACAGGAGACAGTAGCCGGCTTAGTAGTTCCAGTGCCCCTAGTTCATCCAGTCAAGGTTCTGGACCAGATGACATAGAATCCCTTGGTGACGTTTATGTATGGGGTGAAGTGTGGACTGATGTGATCCCATCAGAAGGATCCTCGAACTATTTGTGCTCCAAAGCAGACTTTTTAATTCCTAAACCTCTGGAATCAGATGTTGTTTTGGACGTACAGCAGATAGCCTGTGGTTCAAGGCACATTGCTCTTACTACCAGGCAAGGAGAAGTATTCACATGGGGTGAAGAGCTCGGTGGGCGGCTAGGTCATGGAGCCGATGCAGATATTAGTCGTCCCAAGCTCGTTGAATCCTTAGCAGTGTCTAATGTGGAATATATTGCATGTGGGGAGTTTCATACTTGTGCGGTGACTGCCTCTGGTGATCTGTACAGCTGGGGTGATGGATCTTACAATGCTGGATTGCTTGGATATGGCATCGGAGCTAGCCATTGGCTTCCTAAACGGGTCTCAGGTCCTTTAGAAGGGCTTCAAGTATTGTCTGTTGCATGTGGGTCATGGCATTCAGCACTGGCCATGTCAAGTGGAAAAGTATTCACTTTTGGCGATGGCACATTTGGTGCTCTTGGACATGGAAATCGTGAAAACATTGCATATCCGAAGGAAGTAGAAACTTTGAGTGAATTTAGAACGATCAAAATTGCCTGTGGAGTTTGGCATTCCGCAGCAATTGTGGAGACCTGTAGTCAGACAGGCATTAATGTGGTGTCCAGGAAGCTATTTACCTGGGGTGATGGAGATAAGAATCGCCTAGGTCATGGGGATAAAGAGGCTAGGCTAGTTCCTACCTGTGTTCAGGCACTCGTTGACCATAATTTCCATCAGTTAACCTGCGGACATAGTATGACTGTTGCCCTCGCCACATCTGGTCATGTTTTCACAATGGGTAGCTCTAGCTATGGCCAGCTTGGGAACCCAAAATCTGACGGTAAACAACCCTGCCTAGTACAAGATAGGTTGGCTGGTGAGTTGGTTGAAGAGATCTCATGTGGCTCTTACCATGTTGCAGCCTTGACTTCACGAAGTGAAGTATATACATGGGGTATGGGGGCCAATGGAAGGCTGGGACACGGTGATATTGAAGATAAAAAAACACCTACTCTTGTTGATGCATTAAAAGATCGTCATGTTAAAAGTATATCATGTGGTTCAAATTTCACGACATGCATTTGCATACATAAGTGGGTTTCAGGTGCAGATCAGTCCGTCTGCTCGGGCTGTAGGCAAGCATTTGGTTTCACAAGAAAGAGACACAATTGCTACAATTGTGGGCTTGTTCATTGCCATGCATGTAGTTCAAGAAAAGTGCTGAAGGCTGCTTTGGCACCAACCCCTGGCAAGCCACATCGTGTATGCGATTCATGTTTCATGAAATTGAAAGCTGCAGATACCAGCAGCAACAGCTCATATAACAAAAGGAATGTCATTACTCGTCGCTCCAATGATATCAAAGACAAGTCAGAGAGGCCAGAAATAAGACCTTCCAGGCTTGCAACGACAGCACCAGCAGAGCCAGTCAAGCATGCAGAGATAAAAATATTTAGAAACGAGATAAAACCAGATCCTATGTCCATGATGAGGGCGTCCCAAGTTCCTTCCATGTTACAGTTCAAAGACCTCACTTTTACAGGAACATTTGGTTCAATTCCAACTAATTTAAAGCCTATGACAATGCCAGCTCCAATGGCAATGGGTGCGCCTTTGATATCACCATCTCCACACACAAGGAAGCCAAGTCCACCTCCTGCAACCGCAAGTCCTCTCTGCGCTACAGATAGCTTGAAGAAGACTAACGACATGCTGAAGCAAGATATCTCAAAGTTGCAATCTCAGGTATGATTTAGAATACTATAGAATTTTCTACTTCACTTTGGTTAGCTGATTTTGATAAATCGTTGTCTTTTTGACAGGTTAATAAGTTAAAACAGAAATGCGAAGCCCAAGATGAGCAACTGCAAAAATCAGAAAGAAGAGCTAAAAATTCTGCCTCTATAGCTGCAGAAGAATCTGCGCGGCGCAATGCTGTGTTGGAGTTTATTAGGTTTTTTGACAGTGAGGTACAGTAGACTACTACTGCTGCAAACTACATATGCAACTCTTGAGCTAGTTATTAGAGCTCGCATGATGCATTTTTAACTGCCTATCGTGCTGCTGTACTACACTTTCTTCTATTTTATTCTATTTACAGTATTGACACTGCTCTATAATTCAATTCAAATACAATTAGGGGTGTACTCCACTGATATTTCAAACGAAACAAGCAAACCATAAAAGCATTTATTGTTGGATTGAAATAAATATTAACCGGAGTTGATGTAATCTTAGTGGTTCATATAGTAAGAATTGCTTCAAAGTTCGTGTTTATTCGATCTGTATTAGAGGGACACTCATAATATCACGTCCCTTCATTCTTCAGGTCAAGGGAATTGCAGATAGGGTGCCCAGCGATATTTCTGACAGCTTAAAAACCTTGCAAAGTCATTCAGAGAGATTTCTTACAGGACAAAGTAGTCATCCACCAGAGGTCACAGGACCTACTGGACATGAACAGCCTCGCCTCTCAAGTGGTGGACTACATGATATTTCACACCATCGGTCAACTAGCATAGGTAACTTGGCATTGTCTCAAGATGGCAGTTCTGGAAATGCTAGTAGCTCTGGCATTTTCATGACAAGTGAATCACCATGCCACCATACCATGGAAAACAACGCGAGGGCTCAGGGCGACTTTGCATCGAGGCATGGCACTCATGGAGAAGTGCAGTTAATTGAGCAATTTGAACCAGGAGTGTATGTGACACTTATGCAGCTGAGAGATGGTACCAAGGTATTCAAGCGTGTCCGATTCAGGTATTCCATCCCCACCCCTTTTCCTGCATTCAGCATATATCTGAACTAGATTAATCCATCAACCACCTTTATACCACATAAACACTCAACTCCGTAACACTTTTCATATTCATCCGTCATGTAAGACAAAATTCCGAAGCCGAGCATCTGTTTATGAGCTGTTCTATTTTTGGTCAGCAAGAGGAGATTTGCCGAGCAGCAGGCCGAGGAATGGTGGAGGGAGAACCAAGAGAGGGTGTTCAGGAAATACAACCATCCAACTAACTAGGTTCCCCATGAGGAATAGCATCGTCCACCCTTCTGAGCTTCGTTTTGAATGAGCTGTCGGGAGATGCATTGCATAACTAGGTTCCTCATGAGGAATAGCATAGGTAATTTTGCATGAGTGTTGCTCCTGCCTGCTGATGCGAGTGCTGTGGTGAAATAGATCCTGAAGATACTGGCGATTGTTTGTTCTTTTGATCGCCTTCGTTCTTTCTTCTTTTCTTTTGGACATCCGTATTACTTCAATAGTTCCATTCACTTGGGAGATCTGTTGGAAACGCGTGTTCAGCTAGGGAACACTTCTCAGTGAGGTAACACTAGCCTGTAACGAACAGTAATTACGTAACAAATATTCTTCAAGCAAGTACATATAAAGGAATTCCTTTTGTGGATTTGTTTGAGTTGTGATCCTAGCAACCGCCGTGCGCCGCCGGTCATGGGCAACCGCCGTGCACCGCCGGTCGTGGGCAACCGCCGTCAATTGATAGATAAGGAGGGTTGTTTGGTGCAACTGAAAGCAGGGGGAGCCCTGATGAAACATCAAGCAGCATATGCGTAGTACAACAGCACACAAAGTTCATTCACAACCATTAACATACAATTGGCTATGTTACAAGATTGCATACAGCCTAGGCCAGGAAGCACTAGATATCTCGTCTGAGAGAGCACGCAAGCATCAGCAATAGCCCACTGCAACACCTCAACCTCGTATTTTTGGTGTTCTCGGATTCTCACCCCATTGCAGGCATCAGCAATAGCCCTCAGCCCAAAGCAACAAAAGGTAGGGGGAGAAGACACCGATTTTTCCCTACTAATTACATACTTTTACACCCAAACCTACATATTTACGGAGATCGATTTGTAGGACCGAAAAAGGCGACAGAGGGGGGATGAATGTCGGTAAAAAAAAAAAAAACTTGCCCCCAAGTACTCACAAATGATTCACTCATTCAATAGCTAAGACCCTATGAAAGATATGCACCAACTCACTGAACCTTGGACAAGAGCAAATTTTCAGATAGCAAACAGGAGTTCCCTTTCCTTGCCAAAACCAAGAAAATCAATGAGACACTTCTATTCTTTTTGGACAAGGGAAGCAAGAAAGTAACTACAATAGCTAGAGAGACCTAGAGACCAAGGAAAACCAACTCATGAGCAAGAAATTCAGAAATATGACAAAACCTGAATATTACTGGCAGCAGCTACAAAAACTTAAATTCCCACTCAATCCTTGAATCTTTGGCCACAAAACTTTGAGGATAGCTACTTAATAGCCATAGGAATCTGCATGCCATGTTTCGTCATTTTTCGAGAAGGGAATTAAGAACAGCCCCAAATTGTAGAGAGGGCTGAAAACTGAAAATTTCAGATTTTTTGCTGTTTTCAAGCAAATGAGAGAAATGAATCTTTTCTTTTCAGACCCAAACACCAAGGAGCTATTCTCAACATAATAGGGACCCCAAACAACTGAAAGGCAACACAAAAATACAAGAAATTCAGAGATTAAACTAGGAACTGACAAAGTACAGAGACAACTCTAAAGATCAAATTACTCCTCCATCTTTTATCCTTTGGCTCTAAGATTTTGCAGGTATATTAGCAATAGCTAGAAGCTCCTCCAGACAAATTCTTAGGCCAACTTCTTGAGGAAAATCACAGGGGACCAAGAACCCTAGAAACAACCTGAAGAACTACAGGGAAGGCATCAAATCCAAATTACTCAGAGGTCTTTAATCCTTGGCTCAAGAGACTTTGCAGTTATGTTAGCAATAGCACAAGGGATTCTCAGACCAAAGATTAGACCATCTCCTCAAAGGAATCAAGATCTGGACAAAACCCTAGAAATTGCAACTGACGAACAGAGAAGGCTCAAAACTGAAATTTGAGGATTAAACGAAGTTAGCTCTTTGGGAGATCGATCAAATGATCTTGAGGCACTATCCCATCACAGAGCAACCCATTTTGGGCCTTCCCAGCAATCAAGAACTCAAAACAACGAAAATCAAGAAATCACCAAAAGAGTGCATAGAAGGAAAAAAAATAACAGAGAGCTGAACTGAATCACCAAAAGCATCTCATATTGATATTGAGGATCAAAGAGACGTCCCCATACATGATTACAACCAGAGGAATGATTACAACTCTTAAGCCATCCACTCCCTCTCCTCAACTCAAGAATACACACCCATACATGCTTGGTAGAGGGGAGAACACTGGCACTCAAGAAACCATCGAAGAGTCACACATACACAGAGGGGACACAGCCCTGCTGTATATACCAACCCTCCACCAACTAAAGCCCTAAAGCCAAAACAACCCCTAAAACCTATTTTGATTCAATCAAACCCTTGAAGTGCTCAAGAGGACATGCAGCCACCAACCTCTATTTATAGCCTCCGGCTAACGGGTTTCCGTCCCGTTACACCCGCTAAATCCAACGGAGCCCGCTCCCGCTTGTGCAGCCACGCGAATTTCCCGTTTCGCCCCTCCTGCACCTTCCGGGAAGCTTCCGCGCTCCTTGCCTTGCACGCCTCGCAACCACCTCGAGTCCACGTCGTCTTCGACACATCCCGACCGTTCTGACCTCAGCACCACCTGCGCCTAGTCCGGTCCACCGTGTCTCGCCACGACTCCGCCTCGACGTCCTGCAGCCACACAGACAAGAAACACATCAAATAGCACCGCTCGATACATGAAAGCGTAAAATAGCATAAGTACATCATACTCACTCATGCCGAAGTCCAAACCTGTCGAATCATCTGAATATGCAACCTAAATCCAAAAGACCAGGAATGACCAAGTCCGACGGAGCCCAAATGCTCCACGCACCGACTCGACTCCGAACCACTCAAACCAAACTCGACTTATCTAAACCATGGTCAATTACTCATCATACACATGTGGTCACCTCCACATGGTTCATCACGATTCAATAGACCAATATACATGAACAGCTCTGTGTATGAAGAATAGCTGCTCGTTCAGCTCTTAGAAGCAGAATTTCTTCTTCTGAAAAGGCATATAGGAAGGACACACATTAGATGGGATTGAGTAGCAAAATACGTTAAAATGGTATGATCAGTCGTTCAGATACCGGAGGAATGCAACCATCAAACGCGTGTATCTCTCAATAGAAAGAAAAGAAAGCATGAGAAAACTAACATACACGGCTGTTCATGAAAATTGGAGTAGATACTTCATCACCTTGTTATTTTTTTTATTTCTCGAAAACATGAGAAGTGTTTCTGACCTAAAAACGACAGCGGAATAGAGCGGGGCGGGGGGGGGGGGGACACAGAGGAAGGGGAAGAGAGAAAGGAAACAAAAACAAAGAAAACAGGAAGACACAAGGCCAGATTAAAGAGGGATTACGCCGACTGAGGAGCTCGGCTAGAAAGCAGCGAGTCTAAGTGAGAGGCGCCTGCTTTAGCCCACAAATGACTTAGATCATCTACCCTGAGCTGCTTGCCTCTGAACCAAACATTGTTTCTTTCCTTCCAAATCATCCAAGGAATTAGCAAAAAGAGGCTATCCATTCCTTTTCTATCACACTTAGGAATCGACTTGTGGGATGAAGTTCAGAGGTCACTGAATGTGATGGTGTTGGAAAAGACGAGGACAAAGGGATAATGGAGCCATTGGAAAACTTTGAACTAGACAGTCTTGGCCACACTGCAATGCAAGAGCAAATGGTCAATTGTTTCAGGTTCTTGATCACAAAGAAGGCAAGCATCCGGAGCCTGAATGTTGTGGTTGCGCAGACGGGAGAAGGTCCAGCATCTTCGATGCAAAGCTAACCACATGAAGAATTTAACTTTTCGAGGTGCCCAGCTCTTCCAAAGCAGCTTAGTCCAAGGGAAAGAGGTTGTGCCACAGAAAAGGGCCAGGTAAGCCAAATTAGGCCAAACGATTGCATCGTCCTGCTCTGTCTGTAGGTGGAAATCCAAAAGCAAGTTCAGCAACTGGAGGAAGTCTGCAATAGCATTGTGACAAAAGAGGGGGGGTAGATCTTGAATCCAGCTATCACTAGATAGAGCCTCTGAAACCAAAGTCTTGTGGCGCCGAGAGTTTTTGACCCTCGCCCACAGAGCTGGCATTAGCATTCTGATGCTTTGACCATGCCGCCAGCGGTCCGTCCAGAATCTAGTTGAAGTGCCATTACCCAAATGAACCATTGTGGATGCAGCGAAGAAATCATGCAGATCACTGTCCAAGGGGTCCCAGAGACCCAACCATAGCCGCTGCTTGCTAGATTGCGCTAGCCATTCCCAACGGAGTCTGAATGCTATTCCCGCCAACTTGAGATTTGAAATCCCTAGCCCTCCGAGAAGAACTGGTCGGCAGACCAAATTCTAGTTGATCAAGCAATTGCCGGGCATAGCAGAATAGTCCCTGACCCAGAGGAAGGCTCTACGCTTTTTGTCAACAGCTTTAATTGCCTAGGAGGGGAGGATGATAGAAATCAAGGGATAGGTGGCCATTGAAGAGAGCCGAATTGATGAGGACTAACCAGCCTGCTTTGGAGAGGAGCTTTGCTTTCCAAGTGGGTAAACAGGACGAAAGCTTGTCCAATAGAGGATCTAAATCCTGCCTCCTTAGCTTCGAGAAGGATAATGTAGGACCGAAATGGCGACAGAGGGGGTGAATGTCGCTCTCTTCAAAATCGCCCCAAAGAAATCGAACACTGTTTTTTTCAAAAAATGCAAAACAAAGCAACTCACAGAAAATTAAAATTAATTTTGCTGAAATCTGGAACGCATGCGATACTAAAAATTCAGCATAAATCAGATATTAACCAGTAAAAATTTCAGCTGAAAATAATGCCGTTTGATCTGCATGCAAAATGGTCAAAGATCAGCAAAAGAATAAAAAGAAAAGCACTAAAGAGTGTTCACGCTTGCAAGAGAAGGCATCAAGGCCATTGATCTGCATGTTGGCCGAAAAGCACAAATTCATTAACAGCCAATCTCTGAACACTTTCGGACTGCAGCAATGATTAGGCAAAAAAAACTGCTACCAATCTAAGAAATCTGCAGACTAAACAAGGATCATCAGGTGCTAGGGAATTTCATGCTGCAAACTGAATCAGCCAAACCAAGGTCTTGTTGCGGCCGAAAACCACTTCTCTCAAAATACTCAAACCAACTTAAGTCAAGTGACTGAAGAAAATTTGCTCCTCTCCTCCAACCAAAAGCTCAAGAAAATGATCCAAATACCTCTAGAGCCTTTGGAAGACAAGGAAATGAACAAGAGATCAAGAAATTCAGATTTTGCCCAAAACTGAAACTTTTCAGAGAGAGGCACAAAAACTCAAATTACTCCCCAACCTTTGATCCTTTGGCCATGAAACTTTGAGGATATGTTAGCAATAGCCATGGGATAATCTAGATCAAATTTCATGCCATTTCTCCAAGGGAATCAGGAATGACATCAAAACCCTAGAAGGCCAAAAACATGAACAGAGAAACTCAAAGTGCCAAATCTGAAATTAAACTCAATTTGCTCTTAAGATTAACTAGCCAAATGGCTTTTGAGCATCTCCCATGTCATAGCAACCCATTTTGGCACTCCCAAGCAACAAACAACAAGAAAACGAAAATATCACAAATCCACAAAAAAGAGCATGGAAGGAACAGAGGCAAGAAGAGAGAAACTTCAGATTTTCCATTGCAAATCACAAGCGAAATACAAAGAGATACGTCCCCATACGCATGGACATTCAAACAAGGAAGATTACAAGTTCATCTCTCCAATCTCTCCCTCTCAATCCTCAAGAGCACCAAGAACCTCACATGTTTCTTAGGAGGAATACACAGGAAGGAGAGACTCTCATGGAAACCATCGAAGGGGCACAGGTCCTTTGCCCTCTCCCTGCTCTTAACCACTTAAAGAGCTCTACCAACTAAAGAGCAAAAGAGAAAACCAACCTCTAAAGCCTCTTTTGACTAGAGCTAACCCTAATTCCCTCCAAAATCCATACATGGGCATGCAGCCCCTCACAAGTATTTATAGCCTACGGCTAACGGGTCTCCGCCCCGTTACGCCCGCTAAATCCAATGGAGCCCGCTCCCGCTTGTACAGCCTTGCGAAATTCCCGTTTCGCCCCTCCTGCACCTTCCGAGAAGCTTCCGCGCTCCTTGTCTCACACGCCTTGCAACCACCTCGAGTCCACGTCGTCTTCGACACATCCCGACCGTTCTGACCTCAGCGCCACCTGCGCCTAGTCCGGTCCACCGTGTCTCGCCACGACTCCGCCCGATGTCCTGCAGCCACACAGACAAGAAACACATCACATAGCACCGCTCGATACATGAAAGCGTAAATGGTATAAACACACCATACTTACACACACTAAAGTCAAAATCTGTCGAATCATCGGAATAAGTATCCTAATCCCATACGACAAAGTCTGACCAAGTCCGTTGCACCATGCAACGTCAAGGTCTAAACCACCCAAACCAAACTCGACTTACCTAAAGCGATGTCAATTACTCATCATAAATACGGGATGACCTCCACATGGTCTCTCAGATAAAGAGATGCCCAAATAGTTGATGGGAAGGTTAGTCGAGGTGCATCCTAGGGTATCGATAGCCAGCTGAAGCTCTGGCAGTGCACAATTGACCGGGATGATGGAAGACTTCTCCAGATTAGTCCTCCATCCCGAGGCCAAGCTGAAGAGCTGCAGTATTTGCAAAATTGCACGTAGATCTTGCTCTTTAGGGGTCAGGAAGATCATGACATCGTCCGCGTAAAGGGAGCAAAAGGATCGCAACATGTTTCTTCGGGTGAGAACACCTTTTGGACTCCAGTATGTACAAGTCTGTGTAGCACATCCATAGCAATGACAAATAGCAGGGGTGACAGGGGATCTCCTTAGCGCAATCCACGTCGATGCAAGAGCTTACATCCTGCCACACCATTTAGAAGAACTCGACTTGATGCAATTGACAAGAGAAGCACTATCCAGTCGCACCAGCAGTTATCAAAACCTCAATGCTTCAGGACTTTGAGCAGAAAAGGCCAAGCTAGGGTATCAAACGCTTTGGCGATGTCTATCTTGAGGAGAAGTTTGTGCTCCCTTAATCTTCAAAGCGCACGAATGGTGCCTTGAACGAACTGGAAATTGTCATGGATCATTCGTCCCTTGATGAAAGCGCTCTGGCTGATGTAAACTAAGCTGTCCATGTGTGGCTGTAGACGCAAAGCAAGAACTTTGGCTACGATTTTAGCGAAACTGTGGAGGAGGCTGATGGGCCTAAAATCTTTAGGGTGTTGAGCACCAAGCTTCTTGGGAACAAGGGTGATAAGAGACGAGTTGAGCCATTGAAAGCCCCTCTGATTGCCACTGAAAAAAGCACTAATGGCCGACATGATGTCCGACTTGATAATAGGCCAGGATGATTTGAAGAATGCTCTAGTAAACCCATCCAGCCGTGGAGCCTTCTCATCCGGCATGGTCCAGATTACCTCCCAAACCTCATCTGCCAAGATTGCAGAGGACAGCACCTGCAGATTAGCCGAGTTTAGTTCAATGGCATTGAGGTCAATGGCCTGGGTTGCTGGGACTTCCGAACCAAAAACAACACCAAAATAGGTGTTTTAACACTTGTGCCATGGATTCGTGATCATGATAGGATACTCCTTCAAAAGAGAGGGTGGAAATCCTGTTCTTGTTGCTACGGTATTTTGCATGGGCATGGATTTGTGTTAGCATCTCCCTCACGAATCCAGAGCAAATGAGATCGTTGGCTGTTTAACCTTGTTATTTTTACTAAACATCATCCGGATGTTTTCTTCGTAACTATCATCCAGATTTAAGACCATTGGATTAGAAATCTAATGGCCATAAATTCTCCCTCCACCCCCTCCAAAAAAAATCTCCTCCTCCTCCAAAAAAAAAGAGGCCGTTGGATCTCTAATCCAACGGTCTCAAATCTGTATGATTGTTAGGAAGAAAACATTCGAGTGATGTCTAGACACTCCATCGAGTGATCTCGTGGTTTTACTGATGATGGAGACAGAAATGATAAATTTTGGTTAAATGTTCCAACCTTGCTTCATTGTGATGTGGATATGGTAAATTTCGTGTTACGCCGTTCCGTACACCCGTTGGCAGCAAATTAAGCTGTTCAAAGCCACGTAATAATGCAATAATGGAGATGATATCTAGGTGAAAACTTCTGCGCAGGTGCACAATCATACAGTACCATCTTTTGGTAGCAGAACAAAATACTCTCTGATCTAACAATCACTTGCGAAATCTGTTGCTGATCGCTTCCTGTAATTAACAAAGGAACACATACACACGACTGATTCCACACTATCGTTTTCACATGAAAAAATTTTGCCTTCTGTCATCAGAACTTCTGACCCATGCAAATACAGTAGCAAGAAGGCCAAGAACTTTTCGAGGATCTGTAGGTACTCACCGAATCACACCTGCACTTGTCCGCCATAGTGGGAGTACATACATATTCCACTACGAAATGAATTATGGGATAATGGCCTCATATGATACATATTGGTATTTTTTATTGAACACTTTGCCTATCCTTGGTGCAGCTAGGCAGCCCCTATTTGAGCTGTTCATGCTCAGTCTTTTCTGAAATCGCATAAGCATGTCAATAATAGTACTAGTAGCAGGCAGGGAGGATGGAGCAAAGATGCAGCGTACTAACTGCAAATGTGAAATGCTTTACTCCAATTATTTACATTTTGTCGCTAACAAGAAACAGACATGAGCAGTGCTAGTTTTTGTGACTTTGCTCTCTCAAGGACTGTAAAAGCAGCTCTGTAATCGAGGACAGACAACTACACTTCACACTCCCTGGTGAACTTAATTGCAGGACCTTGTAGGCATTGTAATTCAGTGGTCATTTACATGGGCGCAGAAGTTTGGCGTTGCCTAGATGGCAGATGCTCTTCACTCTTCAGGAGCGATTCATTGTCTACACGTCGCGTCACGGCACCAAGCCATGATAGTTGTCAGTGCCAAGCGCCAGCGACAAGAGTCAATTAACTGCAACAGTCCAATAATGCAGAGCAGTCTGCATGAAGCAAGGACGGCATGAGAAGGGTGTTGGTCTCTGAATACGCATGAGAAGCTGGTCTCTCCGTTGAGCCGACCGCTCAAACTTCACCGGCAGAAACAGAGAGGGAAACAACTCAAACATGGACCCAAACTCTTCCCGGTCCCCACCGACGACAGGTTGCAGGGTTGTGTGTGTATGTGGAAGAAAGGCAGGGGCGCAGAATGACTTGCTTGGGGAGGTTCCAACGAATTAAATGTGGCTAAGAAAATCAAACATAATTAATGACCAGCAGTACCAGAGTAAAGTGAAGCATTCAGACAAATTCCAGATGTGGTTATTTCACACAGCATACTGCTGCAAAACACTAGGATTATACAGGTGTTACACAAATAAATTCACAAGGACCAAATAACTCCCAAAAAATGAAGCCAACTTATAGAGATGTCAATGGCCACTATGCTAAAGAGCTGGCTTAAGAAATGGTTTGTGTACAGGTACAACAAAAACAAGCAATCTACCTGGCCCTGGATCTCGAAAACCAGCAGGGTTAGCTCACTGCCAAGAATTGTTCGTACGCATCAACACAAGTTCATCCAATCTGATTCCTTGGAGCTATTTTGTAACGTTCATGTGATTTTCCAAATCCCATACCACAACCTTACCATCCAATCCTGCAACCATGAGGCAAGGCATATCAAAAATATGTTCGAACACAGAGCTGGAAGAACTGGAACAGGTCGGTTCTATATATTTTAAACCTGATGTGCTGAACCGTTTGACAATACTGTCATTTCCTTTTCTCAACGGTACGATGCAACTGAGAATATAAAGAAATTGTTAATCTATATCAGAGATAAGAGCACATCACTGGAACTGCAAAAGGGGGATAAACAGAGGAACTAGGGAGTGTACGTTATGCAATTCTCATGAGCACCACCGCGAGGCTTTGATGGTTCAACAGTGTCACTGCTTGTCCCTTGCTTTGATTGGCCATATAGCTTTCCAAGGGCTTCAGAGAGCTGAAACATATATGTTATTCAGTATTAGATCCTATGTAATGGTGAGTTCTTCAGCTCAGATAGTCACGTAGAGGCTAAGCTGTCAATGATCAGCAGTACCTCATTCTTCCACAGTCTATAGCAAGGATCAAAAACCCGGTACCGGTTCTTGGCCGGTAACCGGAAATACCGGGGAAAACCATGTCAAATTTCAAGTTTTGAAATTTGAATTTGAAACCGGTAACCGGAAAAACCGGCGGTTAGCACCCAAAAAACCAAAGATACTGCTAAAAACCGGAAAAACTACTAACAACCATGAAACACACACACAAAAAAAAGAATTTGGGATGTTTCGAAGCATATTTAGTTCATACAATATGTAATCTAGCACAAAAAAAGGCCTAAACCAACCTAAAAGGTGCATTATGCAGTCACAAAAGACTCACAAATATAAATGCACTTCGGAAAAATCCAGCCAATTTTTTATTTTCCGGTACCAACCGAGAAATCCGGTTACCGGCGTTTACCGGCCGGTTTTCCGAACTCTGATCTATAGCATTAGCATCTATAGCTACAAAATTTCAGTCGGCGGTTACTGGCCGGTAACCACCGGTTTTTCGAACCCTGGTCTATATCATTAGCATCTATAGCTACAAAATTTCAGTCGACTATACCACTAAGTTGTTATCCTACATATTTGACTCTTAAGAAAACAGTAACTAGCTAGCAGCATAACATGCAGTCTTGCAAAAGCTTCAGGGACCTACCTATTTAGTTTCAGCATTCAACAGAGGCAAACTACACAAGTCAGAAGAGGCCATGACCAGTCATTTTGTAGTCGTACTTTTCAGAATGCAAAATGTCAGAATTAGACCGGCTACATTTGCTGGCTAGTACCACTTTGCAAATTACTGTTCCTAACTGGTTAGGATCTTGAGGGGTTTGACATCTAAATAGGTCAAACACATGGCGGACCAGATTTTTTATGTATAATCCAGTATTTTCTTTCCTAATTTAACTAACTTTGCTATACAGATGTGCTTCTCAGTTTCCACATTGCAAAAGTAAAGGCAACTCCCGACCAACACACTCCCATTAATGATACTACAATACCACAGGAGAGACAAAACAAAACAGCTGTGGTTGTACAGATTCCCCACTTTAACCAGAGACATAAGGTCTGTTTATAGCCTGAAAAGAAAACCCAGAATTTGATAACCACTAAACAATACTTTTAAGCAGGGGGTGCATTATACGAATAGCTATTAGTGGCCAACTGCCCACGAACAACACAGGCACCAATTTACATTAACAACACAATTCAACACTCCACCAAGAAGCAAAACCATTCTCTTTCAGTTATCTAATAAGGATACTGGTTTGCTCCTCTTTGTGAAAGAAAGGTGAAACTGATAGTGATACTGGCCAATTGGATGTAATGTACACCTTTATCAATCGAGTCTGATATTCTCTAAAGTTTCGACAATAGGGGGAGAGAAGAATCTTGAGTACTAACAAAGGAAAAAACAACTTTGTAGAACCAACCAAACACCATGTCAGGACATCTAGCACCCATGCATGCATATAGCCAAGAAATAATTCAACCTGCACTCAACCATTCAGGACGAGTTGGTTCACCTTACTTCTACACATGCAGATGCAGGACAGAACAACCTCATGAACAGAGTGCGGCACTATTGAGCATATGCGCAGGTACACCCTAAATCAATGCCGTTGGTTGAACCGTTCCTCCCTGAGATATGAAATGAGTTAAGAAAGGACTATGCTGTGATTAAAAGCCCAGGCCTATGGTCTGACAAATCTTTGCTTAACATTAGACTAGGTCCACTGCCCAACGATTTGTCAGATAAGGGGCTCACTACACCCGGGCTCAGCTGCATCTTTTCGCAGAGTGAATAGCACCCTCATATAACAGCACAACAATAGCAAGGCACAACAAAGATAAAAGCCTCCACTAACATGAATTAGTGAGAGAGGGGGAAAGAGAGAGAAACCTGTGAGGCTTTTGAAATTGATGGAGTAACTTTCCTTTCATCCAAGTATCTGATAAAACTCCTACATGAGAAATATACATTAGGTTAAAATCATGGTCATAAACTAAAGATTTACGTGTCAGGCCTGGAAGTCAGAACTACGAGCATATCCTGTAATAAGAAATGTTATCAAAACATTGGGCAAACGAAGAATTTGCAGAGGCACTATGAGATTAAAATAATTAACAAGCTTAAGGTCATAAGGTGCCTTAATGTGAGGCTAGCAATTTACATGGTTTTATAGGAAGCAATAGCTCAGTTTAAAGCACTACCAGAATAAAAAGAAAAATGCAACTAGTATAACAAAAAAAAGTTGCTATGTACATCTTTGCATACCAAAGCCCAGTCTCATCTGCAGCAAAGATCATAGGGTTGCAGTCAAATCCAACACCAATCACCATCCTTTCAGAAACAAAAAGAATCTGACATTTCGAAGAGTTCACTCAATATTATGAACTGTGGAAATCATCACATGCAACTAAATACTACCATAAGGGAAAATGCTGACCCACATCACGGAGAGGCAGATCACGCAGTGCCAGATTTTGTGCAGCGGGAGACGTTTCAACATCATCAATGAAAGAAATTGTGGAATTGTGCCCTAAAAATAAAGAAAACACCAATCAATTCAATGTCTGTAATATTTTGCATGAATATCTGGAAATATTTAGAGATTCTGTGTGGATATAATGAAGGGCCATTTGTCCCATGACGAACTGAAATCCAGTTGGAAAGAAAGAAATGAAAATAAAACTTCAAGATGCCACTCATAGGCCCTGTTCTTTTTCAGCTTTTGGCTTCTGCTTTTGACTCTCTACAGTAACTAGCTTTTAAATAGAGTGTCTTTTAAGATATGGTCTACTAGTTAATTGTAGTACATACTGTACCGACTTCATTTATATCGGCAAAAACCGCATGTGAGTTTCTATTACTCTGTAATCTCTCGCACGAATAGCCCAAAAGCCAAAAGTCATAAACCTCAGCCAAAAAGAACAGGCCCATAATCTCAATAGAGCTTTCGAGAGGAGAACTATGGTGAGGCCTGAAAGGGTGCTTTTATTAATTGAAATACAAAAAAAAAACTACTCTACCAAAAGGGGGTCAGCTTAAGTCAGTAAAAATAGAAAAATATATAAAGAACAAAGAAAACCCTTCACAAGTAATAGTGCAAGTCATTACACAATTATTATGCATGCCAAATGGTGTAGTGAAAAACAATGCAAATTAGACAAGCTCTTAGGAACAAGAAACTAGAAGGGAGAACCTGCATAGGCCAATGTTTTTCCACTTGGTGACCACCTTACACCAAATGCCCAAGTAGATGATAGATCAAGTTGAGCAATTTGCTGCATCCGAATAGGAGAAAATGTTACAAGGACGATCAACCACTTCAACAGGAAAAGAAAATAGATTTAATAACAAATATTTTAAGCATAATACATCTTGTAAAACATTCATAATTTGTTCTGAGGTTCTTAGTGTCTTGAGGAATAAAAGATTTGGGCAAGCATGTCATGCAAAAAATAAGCCACCATATGGTTTGAAAAACTTTGTGAGTCGGCAGATGAAGTATTATTTTTCAACTATAGATGGGGTGCAAAAAAAGTTGACACGCATGATATAACAGTTACTATTGGTACAAGACTGAAAGTCATAGACGTTCAATTGCATGTCATTAACCTAAGTGATGAAACAAAGAAATGAACAACCATATTTGAATATCAGAAAGGGGCATACTGCAAAACATATATTTACATTCCAACAGTTGGCATATTATGAACTAATGGATCAATAAATAGCAAATACCTCTCCGAATTTCCTATCACTAGAAGTGCTCGCTTGTGAACCCCTGGTCAGAAGGAAAAAAGAGTATGAGACAACTACAGCATTTGGAAGATCCTAATAGGTATAAGAATGGCAGGTTCCACCTTGTATCTACACCCTTGATGAAAGTGGAGAATACTCTGCATTTACCATCAGTAGATGTTGTTGCAAGATGTATCTGAAGAAACATGAAAGCAAACAAACCAATATTACATCCAAAAGAAACATGTCTTGCTTATACATGACAATACCAGTTCCTACAAAGATATTTCACGTCTACACCAAACAGAATTGCATCAAGTTCTTCCAATCATCTTTATGGTACCAATGGGAGGTATGCATCTCGCAACTCGCAAGTGCCAGACAAACACTGTATATAAACACAACTATAATGAAAGCACACCAAAATTAATTTTGCCCTCAATTTCCCTACTAAAGATTTCTGTTACTTCAAAGATAGACATAATACTATGCTCACATTGTTTGGATGCCACGCGACACTTGTGACAGAAGATTCATGCTTCTTCCTAATAACCTTGCTAATCCACCTGCAGAAAAAAATGCATATCAAGAGTGACACATCAACCTCACTAATTGCATGAACTAAATCAGTAGAAAACACACTCATCAATTAGGATATTCGACATAACTAATGGATAAATAAGGTTATCCAAAAAAAGTAGTCAACTAATGGAAGTGCCGGAGACCAATACCAGTTGTTCTCTTGTTCATAGTAGCAAATGCACACAGACTTAGCACCACTTCCCACGGCAAACTTATTTTCTGCAAACATAGCAAAAATAAATTTAAAGAGCACAGGTCCTAGACTCATAGTTATTCAGCAAAAAGAAAAAAAGAAGACAAAGTCTGCTACTCAAAGTGCTTGATATTGTATGTTTAGCTCCCAAGTGATTTTGTTCTTTCGACATATCATGCATAGTGTTGCCAAGTGCCAACAAAGTATGACAGCAAGGCTGAGACAATCTGAGTAAGTAATGCATTTGGGCATCTCATGTTCAAGCATCACAGGCCTGAGGAACTTAAAATTTGTATTCAAATAAATGGGAGTACAGATTTTTCACTTATGGTTAGTTGCTCACTAGTTAATGTCCAGCTATGTTCTATCAAGGAGCCAAGTTGATGCAAAGCAACTAAGAAATATAAGTTCAAAAGATTGAAACTGTGTGAAATAAACAACTGGAGAGCATATACACTTGGAGCATCTGTTCATTTCATCAGCAAAAGAAGGAAACAAATCCAATTTGCCTGTAATGGAAGTACAAAGGCAGGCTATCAAAAGAACCTTTTGGGCTCCATTGAACACATAAAGCTGCACGATTTAGCTTGAGAATAACGAGGGTAGGTACCCAATCGTGTCCTTCTTGTGTCCAAACATATCTGCAGGCAATAGAAGAAGAAAAAAAGAGGAAATAAACAAGTATTTATCTTCTTTTGGAGTAAGAAGCACAATATATTTACTTGATCGGTAGAAAATTAAGCCTCGATGCATACTTACGAATTTCTATCATGTGAAACTGTCACAATTTTGTTGGAAGATCTACTCCAATCTATTCCAGACACTATTTGATCATGCTACAAGATAAAAACAAAGAAATAAGATAATGAATTACATACTGATTAGACACTAACAAATGAAATGAGAGAAAGAGTGAGAGCTCTAGTGCAGATGCTATGGTACCTATAAGACATAAAAATGAATGTTTACCTTTGAAAGAACATGAAGTTTCTCCCACTTGTCTGTGAAAAACTTATAGATATGTACTTCGTTGTTATTTGGACAAAAGGCAACCACTGGAAGAGAGAAAAAGTTCCCAGTGAAGTTAAATACCAGCTGGTACAGCATGTGCATTTATAAATTGTAGAAATGATAAAACTCCTAAGATATTTAGCAGTATTACAAGGCAAGCGATGCTGTGTTCTTTAATTACAGTACGCATTTTGCCATTACAAGCAGATTGTATCATCTACTGTTGTGTTTTCCCCCCACAAGTAATTGAAGAGAGAACATATAACACACTGCAACTAGATAGTAGCAGAGAGATGTATTTCCAAACTATTTTCAAAAGCACAAGTGCTCATGCTAGGTAACAAAACTATGATGTATCTGTCAGTATGTGCATGGGCGCAATTCACCGAAAACACCAAATTTGGTCAAATTTGAGATTTTGTTCTAAATTACCCAAAGCCACTCGCTGACTAAAAAGTAAAAACTCTATTTACACATAGTGCCCCACACCTGCGAGAGGGTCTCCAAAATGAACATCTAAACCTCTTGTGATTGGTCGACACGTGGTATTACTCTTTCCCAAAACCACCGTAACACAGCATTCTTACACCGTAACATAGCATCACGAAATGCTATTGCTGCCACCGATACCAGTACCACCACCATGCCGAAGCAGGCAACACACAACACATGAATCGAAACCCAGAGGATCACTCTACGAAAAAACGGGCCCTCTAATTGCTCCTTAAATAAGCCGCAATTAACATTTGATATCGGAGGACTAGAAATCCGATTCTGAATTCGACGCCGTACTAATCGGACTCACTCGGCCTAAGACACGCACGGGGAATTCGGAACCAAATCAAACGGGAGACACAGAGCTGTCAGATCTAGAGCGTAGGGGAGAGGGCGCGAGAGAGGAGGGGTGTTACTGGAGTGGTCGGGGCTCCATGCGTGGCAGGTGATGCACTCGGCGAACTGGTGGAGCGCCGCCGCGGCCATCAGGGAAGACGCGAGCCCAGCAGCGAGGCGAGGGGGGATAGGGGGAGGTGGGAGGTTCAAGGCTGGAATTGTTAAGAGCGTTAGGCAAGGCAAGGCTGGTGGTAAGGCGACGGCGGCGGCGAAGCGGGGGAGGGGGGGGGGGGTTGGCGGCGGCGGCGGCGCGCAGGGGGAGACGGCGGCGGGTGGGAGGAGGAGAAGGGAGAGGAGACCGGGGGCGTCGGGCGTGATACGACAGAAGTGAGGAGTCACAGAAGCAACCCGATGTGTAACTGACTAGTGGGACATTCCTAGAATGTAAAAACGTACCGAGTAAATTCTACGTTCAGCTCGTATCCAGCCGCTAATGCTTGATCCAACGGTGTCCGTGAAAATCCAGGACGTAATCACGATGAACGTCCACCATATATGACAAAATCAGCCTAAATGTGTATCTGACTGGTGGGCCCACCCCTCAAATATAAAAACGCACGGAGTAAAATCTGAATCCGGATCATATCGAACCGCTTATGCTTGATCCAACGATGGCCGTGAAAACTCGGGACTTAACTAACCACGATGGACGCCCACCGTAAATGACAAAATCAACCTCCATGTGTATATATGACTGGTGGGCCATCCCTTAGATATAAAATCAAGTTGACTAAAATCTGGTTCCAACTCTTATCCTACCGCTTAAGCTTGATCCAATGGTGCTCGGGCTGGTCAGATCGCTAGGCATCAGTTAGATTGCCCTCAACCGCCAGTGACTTGAGGTCTTTGCTTTTGGTTCTTGAGTTGCTTGTTTTAGTTTTGACTTCTAATCTTGATCTTTATAACTTAATAGCTATTAGAGTGAAGAATTAGTGAATACCCATGAAATTTTTTTTTAGACATTGTTACCCTCCTATTTATCATACTAGTCTTATAGTAATGTTTTTTGCTCTACTGTGGTAAGGATGCATAGCCTGGAGGGGCTGGGGAAAATGTAAGCCAAAATGATGCAATTTATCAAGTGAATAGCGAAAGAGGTGGCAAAACTAGGTAAAGCGAGCCTATGCCGGTGCCACCATGGCATGTGTCATCTGATTTTGTTAGATGTTACATACGCAGTAGATGACAAGTACCGGAGATTTCTTAGCCATATCACCACTCACTAGTGCTTTCATGTGATATCAATGTCATCTACGTATTAGTCGTGTGTCATCCGCGCCATCTGATAGAAACTTAGCTTTATGCCAAATGACATAGGCAAATCTAGGAAGCACGACTAGCTTGCAAGAAGAGAACTTGGACACAAATTGTACTCACCGCAGATTCTACTTTGAGACCATCACAACTCGTCTTATTTACATGTTCACACAACTATGCAAAGATTGCGATTTGCAAGACACACCAATTGCGGGAATAGAAAGAGCTTTGCCTGCTTGCCATAGCTGTCGTTACTGTCCACTGTCCAACCGGCCAAGCAAAGGACAGTACGAGGGTGGGAAAAAAGCTCGCTGGTTGGCTCAGTTCAAAATTGTTTAGTTGTACTTGTTAATTGGTTAAATATTAAATGAGTTGACTTTGGATGAAATTAAATTTTGTTTTGGCCCAACTCAACTCGTTACTTTTAAACTATCAATAAAATAATATTAAATTAAATGGTGTTAATTTTAGAAAAAAGACTGATAAGACCAAGGATATCAACCCCTCCGAGTGTGCCACCGCATCACCAACGGGAACACTGACGGGTGGCCCCATCTCGAACCTGTCCACGATGACCTTACTGTGTCACCTTCACCAACCACGATTCCCCAAAATTTCCCCACATCCTGTGAGGGGATCGACCGTCTCTCGGCTAGAAATTTCCCCAAATCATGTGAGTTTCTTCCTCCCCTCTTCGGGAACGTTCCAGAAACTTCTGGAAGACTATAACCAACCTTGGTACCAATCTTTCTTGGGTTTCTTAGTGGCTAGGCTGTGTCGTGTTTCACGATAGTAATAGCATTCGCTGTTTCTTAATGTTCAGTTGTGGGCGAGATCCAGGAGCTTCCTGCCATGGTGAAGGACCGCGCCTACTATGACGTCTTGGGGGTCAGCGTGGACGCCTCCCCTGCCGAGATCAAGAAGGCCTATTACCTCAAGGTGATCCCTTTGCGCCCTTGAATTCTTTGGTTTGTTGCCTTCAGTGTCATGTAGAGAGCTATTGAACTCATCTCCATGTTCCAAATTGCTGGGTTTCTCTTCCTTTCAGGCGAAGCTGGTGCATCCGGACAAGAATCCCGGGAACCCCGACGCGGCACTGAAATTTCAGGTAGATATTGCGTGTCTTCTGTTGCCACTTGTTCTATTTAATCTGTTGTATTTGATTGTGGACAAATAAACTGGCGTGTCCATAGGCTAGATGTAACATTTCAGTTTTCTGAAGTTTGTTTGGATTTTTCAAAAGGAAGGCAGAATTTTGCAGTGTAGCATCTATTGATAATCGTTGTGAGGCTAGTTTGATCGGTAGCATCTGACGAGATATTCAGTACGAGCATCTTCTGGACATTTGTTTCACTCTTATGACACTTCATTTTGCGGATGGAGTGTTGCTTGTTTGGCAGATCTCCAATGTAAATACCGAAACTAATGTGTATAAAATATTTCTGAGTAAATGTGTCTTTGGCATGAAGTGCCTCTATATGATTTACAGCTGCAAATTATTGAACTAATAGCTTGCTCTTAACAGGAACTTGGGGAGGCCTACCAAGTCCTAAGCGATCCTGTGAAAAAGGAGGCTTATGATAAGCATGGAAAGGAGGGTCTTCCCCAGTAAGTCATGAATTTTAGTTTTGGTAAACAATGGGTATTCCTTTGAAAAAGGAAAAGGATAGCAGCTCCTTCAAGGATTATTCTGGTTGAACTATCTGGCTGTGCATAGAGCGGGGTGATTTTGTGGATTGTCGGTGGTGAGAAAAGAGGAGGGTGCAGCAAGAAAAAGGCTTGAGGGAACTGGGGAATGGGAAAATGGGAATGGGGTTGAGATGGCCGCACAGATTTATGGGTAGATAGATGAAAAATTCCTAGCTATAAAAGAACATCATTTTTAGGGAAAAGAGACAAGTATTTACTCTATAGATACCTGGTTAAAATTTAGCTAGTAATTTCCTAGCTATAAGTGAGAAGCTACTTATAGTTTTATGCAGAAATAAAATGTAAATCAGCCATGCGTTGTGCTGTCAGTTGCCTTCTTACTCAGTTACTTAACACGGAATTTCAGGGATAACATGGTAGATCCTGCTGCTGTCTTCGGAATGCTTTTTGGAAGTGACTATTTTGAAGATTATGTTGGCCAGCTTGCGCTGGCATCCATAGCTTCGGTGGAGATTGAAGAAGACTCAAACAGTCAAGAGGCAAGAGCAAAGGTTCAAGAGAAGATAAAAGTATGTTACTCCCAAAGTTACCTACTATTTTTCTTAATCAGCTGCATTGAAATTACCATTCAATTTAGGCTCTAGCACTGATTCATCAATTAAAACTAAAATAACTTCCCTGTGGCACAGGAGTTGCAAAAAGAAAGAGAGCAAAAGCTTATTCAGAGCCTAAAGGATCGGCTTCAACCATATGTGGATGGGAGAAAGGATGAATTTGTAGACTGGGCAAATGCGGAAGCTCTGCGTTTATCCCAAGCAGGTATATCATGTGAATGTGTACTAGTGTGACTTTTCAAGTGCGCATTTGTTTAACGCTTCATTTAACTTTGTTTCAATAAATTAATGCCACTTCCATCATCATAAAAAAACTAGATTCCGTTTCATTCACATAGACGAAGACTTTTGTGGGTCTCAAAAACCTGTATAGGACTCCTTGTTGCACCAAAGTTATAATGGTTGTCTCTCAATGATTTTATTTTGATTCCTTAACTTTCAGTATTTTACTATTGGCCTTTCCAAATTGTTGATTTGCTTCAAACAAAAATTTCAGCTTTTGGTGAGGCAATGCTGCACACTATAGGATATATTTATGTACGACAAGCAGCAAGAGAACTTGGAAAGAGTAAATTGTATATGGGTGTTCCATTCATAGCTGAGTGGGTAAGAGACAAGGGTCACCACATTAAATCACAGGTTAATGCTGCTTCAGGTAATTTCTAAGACATTGTTTAGTTCTTTGTTTGTGTACAAGTAAAGTCCTCCTTAATAATGAGTTCCTGCTATAGGTGCTATCTCTCTGATACAGCTACAAGAAGGAATGAAAAAGATGGAGGAGAGTGACAATAAGGAAGAGCAGCTTATGAAGAGTTTCGAGGAGAAAAAAGATGCCATGCTTAGTTCTCTATGGAAAATTAATGTTGTTGATATTGAGTCAACACTTACCCATGTCTGCCAAGCAGTAAGTCTTTTCTCTCTCTCAATTCTTGGCTCGAAGCATGCATGTTACCATGCGATTATGCTGGTGTTTCATTTTATGCATATCCAAGTAGAAGAAAATATGCCTTAAAAAAGTAGAGATGAATATATGGGATTACTTTGGTGCAAGCGTCATGCTTTCTTTATCTCTTTGGTTCTTCAGGTCCTGAAAGATAGCACAGTCTCAAAAGATATTCTGAAGTTGCGAGCAAAAGCATTGAAAAAGCTTGGGACGATATTCCAAGTAAGTTTCATTTTAGCTTTCTGCTTGCTTCATCAAGCATGTTGAAGAGATAACAGAATGCTCAGGGAATCAGTAGCAAATTACACCAGTATGCCTACTCTGTGCAACAGTGCATCATAGCAATCAAACCATGTGAACGTGTTCAGTTTTTTTATCCTTGGTTAACTTTTCTTTTTTGCATGCACTATAGTTATGCATAAAATACTTGCTAATGAGTTTCCAGTATTTCTCGGACATTTGATACACAAGAAAGTTGATTTTTATAAACGGAAATAGAACATAGTTCAGTATAGAAATTTTATGGGATGCTTTTCATGGCTGTTTCTTGTAACAGCTACCTCAAATCTCAAGCAATTCTTGGAAGTCTGTTTTATGGGATATGCACGATTTGCTTTACTTTGCATTGAAGTACTATTTTGTTGGGGAACTGAAGTGAGTGACTGAAAGAAACTACTCGTAGATTAATATCAAATTTCAAGCTTGTAGCTTCTCGCTTTCAGTGTCTTCTGTGCTCTTCATGTATCCTTCTTTTATGGCAGCTTGTCACCAGCGAATTCGGTACTTAATTAGCAGATAACATGATGAGTAACTTCATATCCATTCTTCGTCCTTGTGAAATCAGGGTGCAAAATCTCTCTACCGGCGTGAGAACAGCCTACGCGTGGAAACGAACACGATGCAGGAGGGAACAGCATCGCACTGAAGGCTCAAAACACACTGACAATTTGGGAATTATTCGGATGTTGTGAATTCCCTGTTTGTTTGTAAGATTTAGATAACGCAGGTTGCTCTGGATACGCTGCTGTGGTCTTTATTTAGATAACGCATCATTGTGTGGTTGATCTTAGCATTCTTGCTTCTTAGCCAGTGTACCCCACTCAAACAAATCGCAACGAAATGTTGCCGTTTTGGTCTTGGGTTGCCAAGTACAGAACGGTGATGGCGTCATGGGCAGCACTGCGCCTCTCCGGCATTGTCTGGGACGGCTCCCGCCCGTCGGCAACGGCAAGCGTCCCTTGCGCTCCGGCCCTGATGTCGCCGCGCCTTGCTGAGGCTGCAGTTCCATCGCCGCCACGCCCCCACGCCAGCACCACGCGGCTCGCGCGTCGATAGGCTATTCGGCGGCCGCCGTCGCCCACGAGCGCGGTGCGCGCTCCCTCGCTCGTGTGGTGCACGATGGTATGGCGCCGCGGACGGAGGTGTCATAGCTACTGGGCCTAACAAATGTCCTGTGGTTTGACTCTAATAATCACTGTGTTGGTAGGATCAGAGGTGGAGTCACACCTTGGATAGGATAGGATTTAATCTGAGGTGTGAAAAAAAATATCTATTGTATAGTTCGGGTAAATTTAGTTTAGTCTAGGTAACATTTTTATAGTCCAGTATAAATAAGTACAGAACGGTGATGGCGTCATGGGCAGGACTGCGCCTTTCCGGCGTTGTCTGAGACGGCTACACCGCCCATCGGCAACGGCAAGCGTCCCTCGCGCTCCGGCCCTGAGGTCGTCGCGCCTTGCTGAGGCTGCAGTTCCATCGGCGCCAGCCCACGCCGGCACCGCGCGGCCTGCGCATCGATAAGGCTATTCGGCGGCTACCGTCGCCCACGAGCGCGATGCGCGCTCCCTCGCGCGTGCGGTGCACGACGGTATGGCGCCACAGACGGAGGTTTCATAGCTACTGGGCCTAATAAATGGCCTATGGCTTGACTCTAATTATCGCTGTGCTAGCAGGACTAGAGGCGGAGCTACACCCTAGATAGGGTAGGATTTAGTCTAGGATGTGGAAAAATATTTAGTGTATAGTCCGGGTAAATTTAGTCTAGTTTAGATAACATTTTTATGATTCAAGTTAGATAGTCTAGATCATTTTACCACTGAGTGGGCAGGGCAATGAAAGGATCAAACTGTTCGGACGCGCGTCGGTCTCTCCTCCGCTGTGGGCACGCACGCGCGTCCGGTGCCATTCCTCCCCCGGCTCTACATGCCTCCGTTCCGGAAAACGCAAGCTCCCAAAAACTTCATTCTGCGAGCTTCATGGGGGAGGAAAAAGAACCCTATTGCAAGACTGAAGAAAAGGTGCAAATCTTTTGCCCATAGGTACGTCCCAGATGTGGCGCATGCTTCAATCCCCCCGTTTGGCAGAGCTCTAGCTTGTAGATTTTCTAGAGCTGGTCATCTGTAGCTCTAGGAAATTCTGGATCTAAAATTACAGGCATGTTAAGTGCATTTACATGACCCATTTCATTTATATTACATATTAAATAAAAATATTTAAATCACTTTAATTTAGTCAACAAACTACAGATCCGGTATAGATCTCGGAACTAGAGCTGTGCCAAACGGGTAATTCGACAAATCAGCGAGGCAACAGCAGGGCGATTTGGCGTGCGGTGTGGTGGCCATCGCCGTTTTTATTTCGATCCCTGCATCGCCGTGTACACTGTTGTCGCAGGTGTGCGTAAATGTTTACACAAATCACACTGTAGCTATTTTTTTTAGTTTAGCCTGCACATCATTTTTTGTAAGTTTAACCTTTTCCTTGATCTGGACAAGTATCTACTAGGCTAGGGGAGCTCGGCAGCTAGACAGACCGCCGACCACCAATTAGTACTATGCTTAATTAGCGCTAATCACATTTAATTAATGCTAATTACATTTAATTAGTACTAATCTAGTGTCCTAATTACATGCCAATTTATCACAGCTGCCTATTGCCGAGCAACTGTGGCTCGGTAGCACCTGCCGAGCCTCTGTACCACGGTAAGTAATATGTGTCATCTGTCGCAACTGTCGAGTTTAGAAAGTGATTAGATTTACAAAAACAGACGTTTAAATGTCAAATTTGAAGAGAAAAGAGTAGTAACAGTGCTCCCGTTTGGCAGAGCTCTAGCTCTAGGAAATCTGTAGATTTTCTAGAGCTGGTCATCTGTAGCTCTAGGAAATCCTGGATCTAGAGTTGCAGGTATGTTAAGTGCATTTACATGACTCATTTCATTTATATTATATATTAAATAAAAATATTTAAATCACTTTAATTTAGTCAACAAACTACAGATCCAGTATAGATCTCGGAGCTAGAGCTGTGCCAAACGGGGCCGAACAATTTCGTGTGGGCGCCCATAGAAAACCTGAAAAAGGAGGTGACATGGCCGGTCCTTTTCTTGAAATGTCAAGCTAAAATGTCATTGACGTGAGGGGAGAAAAGACTGGGGGAAAGGAAAGGCCTCGATTTGCAACATTTACTTGAATTACCTCTCGCAAATCACACTTAACGTTCCACTTTCGATGAGTCGCGCGGTCCTGGCCACGATTTGCAAACCAACGCAGTGTTATCGATCGGGAGTACGGGGGCGGCTCCTTGTCCTCGAAGTCCATCAAGAATTGATTGATCGGAGCACGCAGCAATGAAATCTGTTGAAACAAGCGAGCACCAGATATTTAAGGCGGATAGATACATCGCCATGCACGAGCCGGGGAAAGTCCAAACAGATCATTCAGTTTGCTGTTGTTCGATTCTCTCAGGACAGACGGCGACTAGTTTATTCAGCAGAAACAGTCCGTTCGATCGATCAGGCCGGTTTAGCGCGACGTGCGATGAACCTTGTCCCTTGCGATCTTGTCTACTTTTCTCCATGTTCATCGGATGTTCGCGTGCATATATGACATATCCATGAGCAATTCGTGCTTGTTGCTAATTATTAGTATAGTTACCGCGACAAGCTGGGGATGGCAGGACGATAGCTCGATCGATCGCGAGCGTTGCAGCTGACGAGCACAAAGCGCAGCAAAGCAGCCCACAATTCCCATGCTTTTGCATCACCTTCATTCATCCAATGTTCCAACCCTGTCCTAAGGGGGACAGGTATGTCTGCATCCTCTCAATTCTACTTGACAAATCAGGCCCCGAGTGACGCGCACGGTCCTCTGCGGCATCGACGCGACCGGTGAATTCGCGCATCGGAAGCACGAGATCAACGCAATTCATAGGCCACGTGAGACAGTGCAGCCGTGCAGGCGTAGCAAAGCCAGAGGAGGATGAGGAGAAGGAGAAGCTTCCGGCATTGACGTCCGTGGGATGATGGGAGGCGTACCGATCGATCGATCGATCGATCGTCCCGTCCAGAGAAAGCACCGTGTGATCATTATGACCATTTCTAATTTACGATGGATTTTTTTAGCCTGTGACTTATAGTTTATAATTTAAAATTTTGAATTCTAGTAGTCTACGAGAGACAATGCACAAAGGAAAATGTTATATATGATTTTGATTGATATAACTGAATTCAATATATATTTCACTATAATCTTTCTGTTAATCATACATTAAAAAACGTATTATTCGAAAACTAATTACTGTAACACAAGGATGCCGTGAACTTGGCTCAGCTCAGAATTTCATGTATAAAGTTGAAAGGAGCAGATTGTCACTGGCTGCTGCAGCCAGTGACTTAGAACTTCAGAAGCGTCCTGAAGTGTGCAACACGACAACGCACATCCTTGTCCATGCACACAGGCGCACATGTCAGCATGAGCAAGACGAAGGACAAAGGGATATCTGCACAATCTTTTCTAATTTGCAGGAAGAAATATACTACAGCGTTATGGTGATGTTATCCTTTGGCAAGAAGATCAAGGGCTGCGTTGAGTCAAACTCAATTCCCAACTCCTGTATGTGATGTAATGGACAACTGCTGCCTAGCGATGGTTTGGCACCTGTTTCTGTACCGCTGAGTCATCTGCTGCAGCGTTGTTGGTTGTCATCTGTAGTAGGATAGCAACAGCTTTAATATGGGAATTTAATTTTCGCTAGTCACAGAGGTTCCCATGAGAAATTTCGAGGCCTCCATCAGAGAAGGATCTCATGTGAAGCAACTGGCATGCAAGATGTTCATGCACCACACAATGTTAGAGTATTGGTTTGTATGTGGCTGACAGAGTTATTGGATAATGGAGGACAGGGAATGATTGTAGCACTTCACATATCAATACAAGATATTACTATAGAACGTCATCATCAAAGTAAAGAATAAAAGCAACAATAAAAATCGCAAGGAATTAAAACTTTAAAAGTACTTTAATAGAGAACCAACGGAAACTGAAATAAATGTTTGAAACATGGAAACAGTCCACTTCTAACCAAATGAAAAACAAATGAAATAACAAATAGTGACAAGCCATAATGCTGAAAACTTGAGTGCTCTCACCCATGCATGATACTATATCAATTTACTGGTCTTTTACCTGAGAATAAAAAGAGCAAGCGTGAGATTTGAAAATCTCAGTAAGTACCCAACAATGTTCGCAATATGGTGAGTAAAGGACAAGTAAGGTAAGTACGTAATTAACATAGGTTAATTGCAATGAAATTAAGTTATCAAAAACACCGATACAGATCGGGGATGGAGATAATAGGAATGTGGAATTAAAGGTAATTGTTATTTAGTAAGTTATGGTCATAGCACCGGCGATTATTTCCCACATACCCGATTATACGAGAATAGTTAGGCACAACATTGTCCTCGACTGTATAATCACAGACGGAGTGTAATATCCTGAATAACGAAAGTATACAGCCCTCGTACATTACCAGGTGGGTGAAAATATCCCCTATATAAGGATAACCCCAGGCCAAGTAACTATTATGTTGTCAATTGTTATATGGTATGAATTTAAGGGAACTAAGAAAAGGCTAAGATAAGGTTATGATAAGTAGAAGGGTTTATTAAAGTTGAAAATGGAGAAACATAATTCTCGATATGAGGGCGATGTGAAATGACAATATAATGACAGTGGTATAATAATTATTCTAAAAAAGGTATTATAACATAGCTCACAAACTATTCAAGTTTTATTATGTAATAAGTTATTATTAGTCAGATTAACATGTTTAATATATATGTATCGGTCACAACTCACATAAGAAATCATATCGGCAATACATTTGACATCAGAAAGATAAACATAGAAGCATGGTGTTAATATTGCTAGTGGTTTAAACCTAAGTCTACAATATTATCATCTGCTACCCCATTAACGATTCAAGCATAAATTCTAAAACACTAATTAAAAGCATAGATTTTAGAACACTAATTAGTTCATACAATACATCATGCAAAATATATGTAACCAAACCAAAGCAATGGCACCTATACCGTCCACACACTCAACCAACTCAGCTCAAACAATAAGGCCACCAGCAACCAGTCAAATCATCAAGCCCTAGCTTGTCTAACCGCGGGTTGTCCACCAATGAGACCGCCAAGCCTAGGACGGTCTGACCACTCTATTCCACTCCAGGAACATGGGAGCGGTCTGACCGCGGCCAGCAAACCGATCAGATCGCTGGCACCTCGGCCGATATGGCTACCAACCAAAGGTCGGTCATACTATCGTCTCCCTCACTCATCGCTCGACAACACCCTCACTGAAAAATACCTACTATCAGCTATTTCCTGGTTGCATTGCAACCCTGGTATGATCGCCACCATGGGCGGTCACACTGATAGCTAACCACCGGTCAGACCGCCACCCCTCGACTAGTCTAACCGCAGTTAGCCAGTCAGACTGCAGCTTTCATGCTGGTCTGACCACCGCCTAGCTGGTCTAAGCGTGGCTCCAATTCCGGTTAGACCACCAGCAGAGCAAAAGAAAGCAACTGATAAATTATAAACTCTCAAAACTAAACTTAAACTCCGTAAGCTCTTTAAGCCAAAGATCAATTACTCATCATGATTATAGGGTGATCTTTATATGGTCTCACATATAAGATTGTTCTAGGTGGTTGTGATAGCTTTGCCTATTGTGCCTTTTCACTGAAGTACCCGCTCGGTTGGGCTGAAAAGCTGTGGTTTATGGCTGAAATTGCACTGTAGCGGCTGAAAACTATAGCTGAAGGTGGCTTATTTGGCGTAATTAAATTTAAAAAAAATTAAAAATAGAAAAATATGCTAGCTCATCACGGACAACGCAAACGAATACAGAAAAAAACCGGCAAAAAAGCTCAAAAAATGCCAAAAGTTCAAAAAATACGAAATTTATGAATAGTGAAAAATAAACCAGAATTTAGAAGCTGAAGCCGAAATAAGCGGGTTGTCTCCGAGTGACAATGATGGAAACTTGTATTTGAGGCGGCATATTTTGATCACCGGAGAATATCACTAGAGAAAACAATGACCAAAAGGGAAGGGGGACCCACCAAGCATAGGGTATTATTGGCTGCAATGAAACAGATGGAGAAACGTAGCAAGGCTTCATCGAACACGTGACGACGCAGCAGAAACTGCGCAAGGCGCATCTCTAGCCGCTTGTCAGAAGCACAATGTGCAATGAACCGTTAGCTCAACGGTGAGTTCGGGTGTCGCGAACAACTGGTTCTGAGTTCAATCCCTGATCAAACAAAGATTTTCTACGTATTCTCTCGGGCTAGATCTTAAGAAAGAAGAGTTTTTTCTTCTCGAGAAATATCTACGCTGCTAATTAATTTCTTGTACTGCTAATGTTGAACTCTACTTAACCAATATGTGTTGCTTGACTAGTAAACATACGCAGGATCCTCCTAGTGATTGCTTTCAATTTACATGCAGCATAATTTATGATATATCACTTGAAAAAGGTGGTGATCAATTGGGCTTAAAAGTTCATGGATTATAGCTGAAAATCATGTATGATCAAAAAAACATCAGAATGATGTGAGACTTATTTAGCATAATTAAATTTAAAAAAATTTAAAAATATAAAAAATATGTTAGCCCAATATGTATAATACAAACGAATACGGGAAAAAAAGAACCGGCAAAAAAGCTCAACAAAAAGCCAAAAATTCAGAAAAAGACGAAATTTATGAATAGTAAAAAATAAGCCAGAAATTCAAGCCGATCCGATCCGGGCCAAAATGTGTAGTCCGAAATACTAGGACTAGTAACACATTGTCAAATTTTGAATAGTACTATGGTACAAATATTTTTGTATATCAAATCAAGATCGGCAAGTAAGTCCTCCGTTGTACTTAAAAAAAGCACAATGTGCAATCGTGTCGCTCTTCTCTTTTTTCTTCTCGAGAAATATCTACGCTGCTAATTAATTTCTTGTACTGCTAGCTAATGCTGAACTCTACTTAACCAATATTTGCTGCTTGCCTAGTAAACATACGCATGATCCTCCTATTGATTGCTCGCAATTTACATGCAGCATAATTTATGATATATCACTCAAAAGAATAATGTAGTCTGAAATACTAGGACTAGTGACACATTGTCAAATTTTGCATAGTACTGCCGTACAAGTATTTTTGTATATCAAATCAAGATCGGCAAGATTCTGAGAACAGGAGCTTCAACCGTTGGGATATCAATCACTGAACTATTAGTCGGTAAGCTCAGCACCTCTAATTCTTTCTAGATTGCATGGTTGTTGAATAAAAATATGATCTAGCTAACCAGGAAAGAGAAGCTTTATGATTAGCACTAGCTCCTGCTAAAACAACAATTACATTTCTTTCCATGACAAACATGTCTAGAGCTAGGTAGAAGAAAACAAACAGAGCACAGTTTCAGTGTGTTCTAAAATTTGTTCCCTTTCCCAAACTTTCATATGACATCAGGTAATTCACTAGAATACCATCATTACCTACCTTAACCCTACTGGAAAAAGGACAGCCTAAATTAGGCGAGGGTCCTTAATTAGTGCACAGTTTGGTTTGCATGACTTGAATAAACGCTACAGGCTCTCCGGTCTACCTAACGACTAATTAATCATGCAGGTTACTCATGCAAGGCAGGTGCAACATCACGCTATCTGTTGTGATGGTAACGGCCTAGCACCGCACACCAACCTCTCCCCCAACAACGTTGCGATGAATGAACAATCAACATGTGGCTGCTGAATTTGTAGTTTTGTATGATTGTGAATTTGATATGTAATGCAAGCATATTTTGGTGCTTAGTTTAGCTTTGGGTTTGCATAACTTCAAAGAAGACCCAGCATGATGCATGCTTCTTTTTTTCTGCTTTCCTTTTCACTTTCTGTGGGACCGCAGTTGATAATCAGAGAGAGATAAATGATTCTTAAAATTTGTTTCACTCAACGTATTCAAAATCTTTACTTAAATGACTGTAAGAGTTATCAAGTTCATATTACTCCAACTAAACTCTACAAAATAAAGATAGAGATATAAACTAACAAATTCAGAAACCTTTAGCTCAAGGTCGGTTAGACCGCCATGGATAGACCGGTCTGACTACCTCGGTCAGTTTGATCACAAGGACAAGGGTGGTCTAACCACTGACGTCTGTTTGACTGTGGGTCCAGGGCCAGTCTGGCTGGTCCCCTGTTTTCAGACCTAAAAATCTCTCAGGTTAAAACTCAAATTCCCAAGAACTTGCTTAAATATCATCTAAACACTTTCAAATTTTGTATGAGACTTGTTTAAGGTATTAGGAACCTAAACCAATTAAGAATTACAAAATTCTTGGACTTAGGCTCACTAAATTGAAGGAAATCAAATTTAGGTCAGAAGAACACCTAAAACCCTAAAATCCAAATTACGTTTTGCTTGCGGAGATATACGATACGGGGTCTTCTACATCTACTCCCACACCTCCTAGTAAGATAATCTAGGCAAAGATCCGTATTAAAGCCATCTAAAACACAATTTTGAATTTCATACTCAAAAATATGAAAACCTAGAAAAGAACTTGTGAAACATCAAGAAGAGATCAAAGAGTTGATCTATTACTAGTAGAGTAGGTGATTCACAAGCACATGGATGGTTAGAAAATGCTCCTAAAGCACCACCCTTACTCACTCAAATTCTCACATAGGCTTGAGGAGAGAGAAGCAACTACACAATACTTGGACCAAAATCTCTCATCCCTATCTCTTCCCTCTCCTCCCTTATATAATCGGCACCACCTAGTGTGTCTCAACTCACTAAGCAAATGGGAAAATTCGTCAATCCCACTAATATGGGTTTTACTTGCTTACGCACGTTTTTCAAAGCGTTTACAAGACTCAACCCACTAAACCATTAGAGATTGATCCACTTAGCGATTTCGGCTCTCCTTGACCTAAATCACTTCTACTTTGCACCTTCCTGCGCCGCTATTTTGATCAAGACACCAACTTAGTATTTAGGCAACTGCCAAAATACCATCGACGAAACTCCCGAGCACTTTTCTCTGACCCTGTCTTCGCCTTCACATCAAGGCATCTTCGCATGCTTTGACACGTAGTCTGTAGTACTCAATGACTAGCTGTTACGTCTTCACGTATTCGGTCTCTTCCAAACCATCTCTACGTGCATCGGCCTTGTCATTTGGCATACCATATGCACCAACTCGCCTCTTCACGATTCTTATCTTCTCTGTGCTTCACGCTTTAGCCATGTAGCCTCACTCAGACTTACACGACCGCACAGACCTCAGCTCTCTCACCTAATCTTGGTCCCTTGCTGTTGACCGATAATATTCTCCAAGCCATCTGCACATCCAAAAATAAAGCAACCATCTCAAACATAAGTTACATGCATTTGACTTATGTTAGTTAAAACAATGCATCATGCATCACAACACAACCAAACACCGACATCAATGTTATGCTCACACTCAAACCAACTAAAGACCCATTTTCAACATCTTAGGTAACCTGGACATGTCCGAGCTCTCGAGAACCTCTCTAGACACCTCAGACATGTCTTAGAGTACCTCCAAACATGTCTGGCCTCTCAAGACATCGGTTTGACTGCCGTGCTATGGCTGGTCAGACCGCGCCAGCACCAGTCTAACCGCTTACCTTATGACAATCAGACCGCCAGGTATAAAGCCTAAAGAAAAGGTCAAGGTCGGTCTGACCACCTAAAACCTGATAGCACAATGTGAAATCTAAATTTTATAAAACTTTTACAAAATTTAGTTTCAACTTAAACAAAGTGTTAATTATTTATCATAAATATATTCTAAACCTTCTACATTCTATATGATCTCTCACTTCTCTTTCCTTTCTGGAGGAGGCAAGTCAAGATCAGGCCCCATGTAAGATTCTGGCAGGATCTTTTTGTCCACAATAGGGACATGCACTTGTAGAAATTAATCGATTGGCCATTCTACGTGTTATGGAATCTGCATACGACCTAGTCTGGCGATAATAATAAGCCCATGATGCCTAGCGCTCTTTATCCACTTGTTGTCTGTAAGAATGTCACTAGCTAGCTATAATACTGAATGTGTACTACACTGCTAGCCACCAAACAGCATGGAGTTTTCTTGAAGAAATGAATAGAACAGAAGGTACATACAGGAGTCAACATATTATACTGCACTTGTAATAGGGCCAGAAATGACTGTCCTATACTTCTCAAATTTGTCGATGAGATGTTCGATATATGAAACGATACTGAACTTGGCATTAGAAATGACTCTTGAGAAATTCATATCGGATGGAGATTGGAGACTACTTAGTTCCTGAAATCTGAATCATGTTGAGTCTGCATCCCAAATTAGGTCGAGTACTCTAGATGTGAGGACTCATTTCTCCATGAGTAGAAGCACTCATCGATGGGTAACCGACAACTTACACATTTGGGCGAGATGATTGTACGAAGCTTCGCAGTCCTATCCCATTCTTCCCTCTACCTTTTTCGTTTGGTTTGAAAAATGGCGCTGTTCTGCAACCGCTCTCGCAACTTGATTGGAAAAGGAAAGTCTGCCTACCTTGGTGAAGTAGCTTGAAACTTTGCCAAAAGAACAGGACAAAAGCTGCAACTCTACGAGCCTACAAGCGTCGTGCTGCCGGCAACGAGTATGGATGGGTACGTAATGGCTTGCCCCAAATCAGCAAAATCCTGAGCAATTGATCTGCAGCTGCAGCTGTGCTAAAACAACCACTTGATCAAGAGCAACTTCCATAGTCAAATAGACCCAACAAGTGGTAAGTGGTCACCGGGGTGTGTTTGGTTGCATGAATCTCCTTCGTCCTGGCTGGGTGGATCCGTATAATCTGAGAAAGAGCATGTTTGGTTGCTCAGATGAGTGGATGCGATCGCATGAGCGGTTGCAAAAATACGCCTCATCCTGGATGGGTGGATACGCCAAAATGAGCTTCACCGCCATTCGGATGGGTTGATGCGATGTATCTTATGCGGTCCCACGTGTCGCTTTCTCGGTTTGGTAGATCAGATCCGCTCATACAGCAACCAAACAAAGATCTCGATTTTTTGCATCCGCTCATACAACCTCACCAAACATCTTCTTTTTCTGAAATACGATTCCACTCAGCCTGCATCCACTCAGTCAGGATATACGATTCAACCTCCATCCACGAACCAAACACACCCCAACTGATCCTATCAGCGTTGTTTAATTTCTGCATAAACCTCTCGATCTGAATTCTGAGACATGCAATCCTACGAAACACGAGCATCCCCTCAGGATTGAGATCGATCGATCGATCACATGAACGTCGGTTTCGCATGAACATGCAAACGATCGAGTATATACGTGCCGCATACGAATCGATGGTGCACGTACGTTTACGTAGACGGGCGCCTCACCAGCCATGCAGACTTGCAGCAACAGTTGTCAGCTCATGAATTCGTTGGAGCCTTGGACCGACCGACGCTTCGGCATGGAACGAAGGAACCGGCCGTGACCATGACCGGCCACCTAACGCTCGATCACAGCCGGCCGTGTGGTCGCCGCGCGAGCTGGCCTGGCTAGCTAGCTAGCTTAGCTTAGCTTTCTCCAACTCACGCTTCCTTCGCCTTGTGGTTGTAGCATTTGCAAGTCACCTCGACTCAGTGCTAGCCAGTAGAAGATATCATTTGCCATTACTCCGCAAGCTACGTACACTTGTAACACTTCCCATGGCACTATCTAGTACTTAGTACAGCTGATCACTAAGCATATATACATGCACTTTGTGTCCTCGTCGTCTCACCAACCGCCCGGCAAACCGAAATTAAACTGATACGATGCGACACTGAAAGTCAGGCTGCGAGCCGTGCAGCTCGTGCGATCAAATTAAGATCCATGCTCCGGGTTGATCGATCTCGATCACACGGTGGAATGAAACACCGGTGTGCATGTTTTAAATTCCCTCGTAATTTTGACTGCGCCGTTGAAAAATGCAAGCCGGTGGCGCTACGACGACTACTGAAAAATGCAAAACATGTGCTAGCTGATGCTACTCGAAGGCTTCAACGCGGCTTACTTTTGGTGTGTCGATCGTGGAAAGCTGGATGACTGGAGAATCGATCACATTTGAAGCTATAGCCACGTAATGCCGTACAGGCGACTCATGGAGCTTTTTCTCGCTGCTTTCTTTTGCTGTCGTATCCATCTATCTATCTGTCTATTTACTCCTGTCTATGTAGGGCTCGTGTAACATCTGCATAGTAAATCTCCTTTTCACTTCAAGTACAAGGGTCAGGTGCTTTGTTCTTTATTCTGCCCTGGTCTGGCCCCTCTGGCGACCTTGCTGTCCTGTTGTGCGCCCTTTTCTCGAACCAGAGTAACCATGATGTAATTTTCACTTTTCACCAGTAACTTTTAGGCTTCGGCTTCTTACGTCTTCATTTTGTCTAGAACTAGCAGGTGACAATAAATTACCTGTCGTGGTCAGAAGGTACTATATGGACGCCGTAGTAAGCAGTCGACCACGGTTTTGCTAGTCGGAGCTTCGACTATGGCTTTGCCAGTCGAAGCTACAATCACGACTCCTGTAGCTGAGTAAGTAGCCGATCACAGGTGCACAGAGGAGCAAGGCACCACGCGCGGCGGCGGTGTGCGTCCTGCCGTGATGGTGAGTTGGTCTTGCCTCCTGCCACCGCTAGTCTCCATGTGCTTTTTGGCCTGGCGCTCAGCATTTTTGAGGAGCTGCGGTAGGAGAACACAACCGACCCGGGTTTGGTGGCATTACAGGCGGAAATCACTGCCGGCACTCGTGGTGAGCCATGGGATATCACGGATGGGCTTGTGCGGATGCAGGGCAGGGTGTATGTGCCCTGCTTGTCGGTATTACTTCCATCTATTCTGGCGGCTGCTCATTCCACTGGCCATGAGGGAGTGCAAAAGACTTTGTAAAGGCTTCGAGCCAATTTTCACATCCCATGTGCCTGTCAGTTGGTTCAAGAATTTATCAAAGAATGCATCGTTTGCCAATGTAACAAGATAGAGCACCTCCATCTAGCTGGTCTTCTTTAGCCCTTGAACCTGCCATTCCAAGTTTGGTCTGATGTGGCTATGGTTTCATTGAAGGTCTTCCAAGAGCAGGTGGCAAAATGGTCATCCTGATGGTTGTCGATCGTTTCTCCAAGTATGCTCATTTTATTCCATTAGCCCATCCGTATATAGTAGCTGCTGTGAGCCAGGCATTTTTCATGGAGATTGTATGGCTCCATGGTATGCTGGAGTCCATCGTCAGTGATTGGGATGCTGTCTTCACCAACATATTTTGGCAGGAGCTTTTTGTTTGGCGGATGTATGTTTATATATGAGTTCCGCTTATCATCCTCAATCTGACGGAAAATCGGAGGCCGCCAACAAAGTTATTGCTATGTACCTACGCTGCTTCATGGGGGACCGCCCTAAACAATGGTTGAGGTGGTTGCTATGGGCGGAGTATTGTTACAACACGTCATATCGTTCTGCTCTTCAAACGACACCCTTTCGTGCGGTATATGGGCGTGACCATCCTTGCTTGCGTTCGTACGGGAAAGGAAATTCTCGTGCCCCAGTTGTTGATAACATCATGGTAGAGAGGGATGCCTTCTTGGCCGAGGTCCGTGATCATCTTCTTCAAGCACAACAGACCATCAAACAAAACTATGACAAACCGCATCGCGAGGTGGAATATGCAGTGGAGGATTGGGTGTGGCTGCACCTATTGCATCGACTTGCTGCCTCATTCTCAGCGTCACGATCAAGCAAACTGAGTCCATGTTATTAGGGGCCATATTAGATTATTCAACACATTGGTTCTGTGGCATATCATCTTCATCTTCCAACAGACGCATGTATTCATGATGTCTTTCATGTTGGCCTTCTTAAAAAGTTTTTTTGGCGTTCCTTCGACTACGTTGCCACTTCTACCGCCAATGGTCCATGGCCGGGCCATCCCTACGACGACCAAGGCAATCCGTGGCCGGTTGGCGCGTGGTAAATGGCAAGTGCTGGTTGCATGGCAAGGTATTTCTCCTTCCAATGCTACTTGGGAAGATGTTGCGGATTTTCAGAAGTGCTATCTCGATTTTTAGCTCGAGGATGGGAGAGATGTCATGGTCGAAAGGTACTATAGGCGTCGTAGTAAACAGCCGACCACGGCTTTGCTAGTCGGAGTTACGACCACGGCTCTACCAGTCGGATCTACGACCATGGCTCCTGAAACTAAGTAAGCAGCTGACTACAGGCGCACAGGGGAGCAAGGCACCACGTGCGGCAGCGATGTGCATCCTAGATGGACTACAGCTTGGCGCCAATGTAGAATGAGAAACCGAATTGGAGTAGCTAGGGGTTTCCTAATAAAGATATTACTTTCCTAATATTAGATATGATGTTAGAGATTGAGTTCCCATTCAATTTAGATTAGATTTGTTAGGTGTTAACCCATATATATGGGAGGTGGCCGCACCTTTTGGAAAAATAAGAAAGATGTGTTTATTTTTCTTTACCCCTTCTTTTCCATCCTGTGCACTCAGGCGCACAGATCTTTCTCTATCGGCTGGCATCCTCACGTCGTCGGTCATTTAAGATTCGATCATCTATAATCTATTCGTACAATCTCTGTCGTTTTATATTAGCCCATAATATTACCACTGCTGACTGTTCTTTTCTTCGGACAATATCAAACTAATGATGCTATATACTAGTAATGACCGACACGATTTACACGGTATTGTTCGCGATAAGGTCAAAATTGTGTTGTACCTACTAGATATCGATGAACGACTGGCCTGGTAAAAGAATTAAAAGGAGTTGAACACGTCTCTGAGCACCGTTGTCGACGCTGCTTCTTTTCTGAACCCAAAATGATCGCGTCATTTACAGCCTTTTCTCAGCTTCCATGTACGTATCTTTCTCATCAGTTTTCTTCCCTTCTTTTTTACCATTACGGAGAGGACCATACGCAGACACCATCACCACGTCTACACACCATACGTACACACACGAGTGCATTCTTTTAACACGTATCTAAAAAATAAAGATTAGAGATAAATCTATAATCTTATAAATTATTTTACTAAAATGTATTTATGTATGCGTAAAGACGAGTATCTAAATTTAAACACTGATAGTAAAGTCGTACATCATAATTCTACCGCTCTAATAAAAGGTGATTCTGCAAGGTTGTAATGAGAAGGCCACGATGCCAACGATGAATTTACATTTGGCCGTTTCATCGACATATATAGATTGTGTGAGCACGGCAGTTAGTCAGGATTTTTTTGTACGGGCTACAGTCAGTCCGACAGAGGAGTAAGAATTTTTAGAACACAATCCAGTTAGTTTGCCCGTTGGGTTCTCCACACTCGCATCGATTCTCGCTGGTCGCGTTTGGGAGGAGGTAGGGCGTGGCGTTTTGGTTTTTAGTTTTTAACTTTTTAATTTTATTTTTTTGATTTTTTAATCTTTTTATATTTCTTTATATCGTCCGTGGTGAGAGAGACTATTTTTTATTTTAATTTTTAAATTTTAATTACGTCTAAAAAATTTACATCAGCTACAATTAAAAAAAATCATTAAATAATACTACATTATAAAAAACCTAAAAGCTAAAACCTTAAGCAAGGATGAGGATGAGAACTACCTAAATCAGTCCCCGAGAAACCGTTATCACTGCCTCCACGACGCAAGCCGAAAACGATCGACACTCCACTCCAGTAGACAGCGAAGTAGCAGCGCGTTGAGCCGGCAGTGCAACGCTACCCGCCGGCGCCGCTCTCCACGAAGCAAAGGGAGACGGGTGAGCGCGATCCAATTTTACCACATTTGCGTTGGTTAATTAGCGGATCTCTGTACTTAGACGCGCGGACGAGACGGTCTTTTTTGCCCCAGATACTAATCGAATGGAACGCGTCGGCAGCGAGGCACGGCGATTTAATCTACGTGACGCGATTGGTGAGATTGGTGAATTGATTAGCTCGAGAATGATCGCGCTGAGCAGTGATCTCAGCTCAAAACTCACGACGCGGTGATCAAGTTGGACAAGTAAAATATTGTGACGCGGTTTTTAATCGCTCCGTACCACTGATATTTGCAAATTGCAAGTCGCCGAGCATATAATGGCTCACAGTTGCCGTAAGCAGTGTTAAGTCGCTCTTAACAGGGGAAGGGAAGAAAGGAGAAAAACAATTTGGAAGTCATGTCTTCAACTAACACCGTAGAGAGAGAGAGAGAGAGAGAGAGAGAGAGAGAGAGAGATGGAGAGGTTTCTCATCTCCTTTCCCTCCAATGTCGTTGTGAGCCTGGAAAGCCGCCGAGCTCTTAATTCCTCTCCCTCTCCCCTCTCTCTCTCTCTCTCTGCTTTACACTGCTCACCTTTCTCTCTCTTGGCGCGCGCGCGGCGCACTATTTTATCCCACCATCTGCCACAAACCGGAGGTATCTTAAGCTCCAATCCATTGCGCGCGCGCGCGCAAACCTTGCTTAGAACCCACTTGATCGCTGCCTCACCTCACATATCTCGCCTCCCTCTCACTGATCGAGCGAGCGTGCAGCTCTTGGCACGTACGATTCCCCATATATACCCGACCATACATATAGCCAGCAGCAACGATCGGGAGGAGCAACCATCGATCGATCGCCATTACATCGATCGATCGGCGTCTCTCCTTTCGTTGTCGTCGGCGGCGGAGTAGCTAGGAGGCCGCCTCCACCAGCTAGCTCTAGCCGGTCGAGGAATGGGACGGCTCCCGTGCGGCGGCGTCCAGCCCAAGCTCCGAAAGGGGCTGTGGTCTCCCGAGGAAGACGAGAAGCTCTACAATCACATCATCCGACACGGCGTCGGCTGCTGGAGCTCTGTCCCCAAGCTCACAGGCAAGCAAGCTCTCACACATCGATCACCCCAGTTCACTGCTCCACTATCACCACTATTATACTGCCATTGCCTTGGCTAATTTGGCTCTCGTGGCCTCGTGCTACGTGCAGGACTGCAACGCTGCGGCAAGAGCTGCCGCCTTCGGTGGATCAACTACCTCCGGCCCGACCTGAAGCGCGGCAGCTTCTCGCAGCAGGAGGAGGATCTCATTGTCGCGCTTCACGAGATCCTGGGAAACAGGTCGGTGCAAACAATGCATTCAGAATTTGCAATGCGAAGAGCAGAGTTTAGGCAAGCAGATTCTTGATTTTTTTTTTCTCTCAAAAGATACTCAAAATCTTGAGTGGGTTTTTTTTGCCTATAATTTGATTTTCTATCATAAATAACTTTTAAATAAAATATCTTTTTAAAACGGGATTTACAAGTCAATTATAGTAGATATTATCCTAACTTCATCTATATCGGCCAAAATCACACGTGAGTATGTCTCTCTCCATATTCTCTCCTGTGAACAGCCAGAATTCAGAAAATTTAAACAAAAAACTATAAGCCACAGCCTAAAAAAACTCACCCCTTCACTTAAGTGACTATAATAGTCACCATTTAGATCACACCAACTAGACTAAGTAAAACACGGTTAGAGACTTAACAAAATCAGCCACTAATAGCAAAAAGCCAGTCAGACCATTATGATCTGGCCGGTCTGACCGCCGAGCCTAATCTGACAGTAAGTGCAACGACGGTCTGACCGCTAAGTCCAGTCTGATCGTAGATCCAGAACTAGTCTGATCAGTCCTTTGTTTTCAGACCCGAAAACCCTTAGGACAAAACTTGAATCTCAAGAAGTTGCTTAATTCCTATCAAACACTTTCAAATTTTGCATAAGACTTATTTAAGGCATTAGGAGCATAAACCAATTAGGAATCATAAGGGCTCTTGGAATCAAATTCACTGAATTTGAGAGAATTAAATATAGGGAATAGGAACAACAAAAACTTTAAAACTCAAATTACTTCTTGCTTGTAAGGATCTAAAATATGAAGTCTTCTAGATCTATTTTCACATGTCCTAACAAGGTTATTTAAGTAAGAGTTCATGTTGAAATACCTATGAACACGAAATCACAAATCTAGCTAAAAACACACAAAACCAAGTAAGAATGTAAATACAAACATGATTGAGACAAACCTTTGATTTATTTCCAGTGGAGGTGAAGTTTACATACTCATAGATGATTACAATATTCAGCCAAATCGCAACTCTTTTCTCTCTCAATCTTTCTCTCACAACCATGAAAGAACACAAGATGGTAGAATAAAACCTAAAATATAGGATTCTTAAATCTACCACCTCCTTTCATCCCCTCTTAATAGCCAACAACAGCTCTAGCCTACTTGATAAACCCATCAATTTCAGCCCTCCTTAACTTAAACCACTTTTCCTTTACGATTCCTCACGCTATGGTTTTGATCAAGACACCAACTCTGTATTTGAAGAACTACCAAAATACCCTTGATGAAACTTTTGGACCCTCGAACCATCTCTACGTGCATCGCTCTCGTTACTTGGTACACCATATGCACCAACTTACCTCTCCACAATCATTGTCTTCTCTGTACTTTTCACCTGAGTTACGTAGCCTCGTTCGGACTTACACGACTGCTTGGACCTTAACTCCCCTGCCTAATCTTGGTCCATTGTCGTCGATCGCTAATTTTTTCTAGGTCACTTGCACATTTAAATACTAAGCAACCATCTCAAGCACAAGTTCCATACACGTGACTCACGTTTATCAAAACCACACATTATGCAACACAATCAACCCATGACACCCATGTCATGCACATACTCAATCACCACTAATCCTAGCTTGCCCAAAATAATTGGTCAACAGCTGGTCTGACCGCCATTACCAGGACAGGTAGCCGATGCCATATCGGACACACTGTTAGCCACTGGCTGGTCTGATCATTTACCATAAAACACTTTATCTGGAATTTCGGTTAAACTCTATTTATTTTAGCTCCAGTTTCTGATTTCTCATCCCTAAACAAGCCTACAAGTGTTTGATGTCTAATTTTCCAAAAGTCCATAATCCACCTGTTGTTCCGACCGTTGACTCCATGGAGATCAGACCTATTGAATCTTAACAGCATAAACTGAAAACTAAAATTTCTAAAACTTTTGTAAAATTTAAATTCGAGTCAATTAAAATGCTAATTATTTATCATAAACATATATCACATCGTGTACAACTCTTGCAAAGTGATGGCAAGAGAGTGGGCTCTGAGATTTCAGGGAAATGGAAAATGTTTTCAGGTGGTCGCAGATAGCGTTGCACTTGCCGGGGCGGACGGACAACGAGATCAAGAACTTCTGGAACAGCTGCCTCAAGAAGAAGCTCCGGCAGCGCGGCATCGACCCGAGCACGCACAAGCCCATCGCCTCCACAGGGGCGGCGGCGGCATTGCCGGACACTGAAGATCAAGATCAGAAGCCCCCTGCCACGGCCGCGGACGGCTTCGCCCCGAAGCAGTCGGTGTTCGACCCGTTCCCGGTGATAGACTTTGGCTACGGCTTCGACCTCGGCCAGTTCGACGGCAAGGCCTTGGACGCTGGGTTCGTAGCCAACTACAGCAGCGTGCTGGACGTGTCGGAGAACCTGTGCTACGGGGAGAGCTCGAGCAACAGCAGCAACTGGAACTGCGCCGAGGTGAACAGTGTGCTCGACAGCGAGGTGCTTCACTGGACCTCGGGCGGCGCCACCGCGAAGGCGGAGCCGTTCGCGGAGTTGGAGCAGCAGCACAGTGGCTATGGAGGACAGGTGGAAGGCGACGCGTCGTTGGAGCGCAAGTTCTCGCTGCCCTGCCAAGGACAGAGCCTGGCACATTTCGACTTCACCTTGGAATACTTCTAATTTTTTCCTTTTTTTTTTACTTTCTTGAATTATCGATTCCCGTATACCTCCCCTATTACGCCAGGAAGGAAGCGCGAGCGGAGAGAGCGCCCACGTCACCGTTTTTCCCTCTGTGCGATCGCTCCGTCCGCCGCGTGGCTGAAGAATCTTCGTACGGTCGGGGAGCGGTTTTGCAAAAAAGTCCCTCCGATTTTCAAATTACGTAAAGGTCCTTTTTCCTCGCAAATAGGTCCCTGGCAGGTTTTTTTAAAGCGTTTTTTTTGCAAAAGCAGCCCTCCACTTCACCGAAATTTTGTGTATTTTGCAGGATAGCGCCCTGTGTTTTCTAAATTACGTATGGGTCCTCGTTTAGTTACGTATAGGCCCTCGCTTTTTTACGGAAAAAACCTTTTGCTTTTTCGAAAATACATATGCGCCCTCGATTTTTTTAAAAAACTCCTCACGAATTATCGACTCTTTTGCTTCGGTACACACGGTGCCTGACGCGGCGTTGCGCCGCGCCTATGTGGCTAGTATTTTACACAAGAGGAAGAACCATCGGAAGATTAGGGATTGCACGTACTATGTTAGTTTTCTCTGGTCCTCTCTTCACACTGTTTTACCCTTTTTTTCCCCTGTATACTGTTTCTGGTTGGTTAGAATAAGAGGGGGTACAGAAGACGAGAACATTGTGTACAACAAGCTTTTTGTAAAAAAAAAATAAACCTCTTATACTTTGTACTACTAATATCTGCACATCACTGACAGTCTGTTCGACGGAAAAAAGTGATTTATAATTGAAATTGTATTGAAGCTGACTGAAATCGTACTAAAATTGATAGTGGTTTATTTAGCGTAATTAAATTAAAAAATTTTAAAATATAAAAAACGGATTAGTCAATCACAAACAATACAAACAAATACGAGAAAAAAGAACCAAACAAAAACTCAAAAAACTAAAATATATAAAAAAAAGACAAAATTTAAAAATAATGAAAAATAAATTTAAAATCAGAAATTTAAGCCTAAATGAGGGTGATCCGAAATGCCTGTGTACCTTTCTGATTCCCTGTCGTGACGAAGGAATTATGAGCTAGCTGACATTACACAGGTTGCTGTCACGCTTTACCTTGTTCTTAATTTGTGTTTCACGAAAGCAGCCCGGGGGGTGCGGGTGGGGGCAGTAGTACGGCTGTTGAAAATTAGTACCAGGCTACCAGCCATGCCATGCTAGGTAATACTCAATTAATTCTTCGGGTACCGAGAAACCATGTTTTCGGTATGGGTGGGTTTTTTTGGCTGTTTTTTATGGTTTAAAATTTAAAATTTTGACTATTCACAACAGACAGTACGTAAAGAAGAATAGTCGTATGTAATTTTTGTCAGTATAATTGAATTTAGTACACTTTTTATTTTTACTACCATCTTTCTATTGACCCCACCATACAAAAATGTATCGTTTAAAAGCTAGTTACTATAACATAAGCCACAAGAGACAAGCTATAAGTGGAAATGAACTGAGCCTATAAGATATGCTTGTGACAAACATTTGTCATTTTAATTGAGCTAAATTTAAATTTTGTAATAGTTTCAGAACATTCAGTTTACTGTCAATGTTGGCGGTCAGACCGTTGTGAAGAAGTGGTCAAACCAGCCTATGAATGATGGTTTGACCGGCGGTCTGGTGTGGCCGGAGTTTGGGTGTGGTTAGACTGTCAGGACGGTATGACCGATTTTTGGGTGTGGTTAGACTGTCGGGACAGTATGACTGATTTCTAGTTGGCGGCTGCATTTTCCCCTAGAGCATGTTTTGTAGTTGGGCTTGTGTGGTTGGACCGGCCATGGTTGGCGGTTGAACTTGGGTGAGTTGGTTGGTGTGACCAGCATTGAAAATACAGTCACACTTAGTGCCCGATCAGACTGGCCAATGGTTGGCGGTCTGATCGGGACGGTCCAATGGAGTGAAGAGAGTGGTTAGATCGGTGGCTGCGGTCAGAGATCAGGGTGAGTTGAGCTGAATTAGTTTGAGGTCGATTGAGCCATGAAAGGTTTGTGTTGTATTGCATCATGCATAGTTTTGACTTACGTGAGTCAAGTGAATGGAACTTGTGTTCGATATAGTTGCTTAGTCTTTGGGTGTGCAGGTGTCTTAGAGGACATAGTGGTCGACAGCAATAGACCTGGACTAGGCAGGGAGCTAAGGTCTAAGCGGTCGTATAAGTATGGGTGAAGCTACGTGACTCAAGCGAGAAACACAGAGAGGACATAGACTGTGAAAAGGCGACTTGATGCATGTAGTGCGTCAAGTGATGAGACCAATTCATGTTAGAAATATGCCCTAGAGACAATCATAAAGATAATTATATTTTATTATGTTTATGATTTATGGATAGTATGTTATCTTATTCCTTGAATAATATCGTCAGTATTTATTAACAAGTATGTGACTTGATTTTGAAACTCTATATTTCTGTGATGATTATTCTTAAACGATTCATAGTCGGAAACATGTGAGGACACATATGAATATACTAGTATATGTATTGGTTGATGACCATGTTTTACAGGCCATAAATATGGAGATATCAAACCAATAATATAGATACATTTTAGCAAACATAGGGTTAGATCGACCCACCATGAGATACTGCGAGAACGTTGCATTCTTACATGTCATCAGTTGGTCTCATTTATAATGCGTATGCTATTTCTTTAGACTTGAGGTCGTCACACGTACTCGACATACATAATGATTGACTTAGGAGTTGCCAAACACTACTCCATAACTGGATAGTTATAAAGGTAGTTTTTAGGTTTTGTTATGATGCATGTATCGATGCATGGTCGATCATGATAGGATTTTCCCCTCCAAGTAACGGGAGAGATATTTCTAGGCCTCTCGAGTGATTGGATTCCAGAAATGTATTGCCATGCTACTCGCGGTTAAAGAGTTAACTGTAATTGGAGAATTCGAGTCACGTGATCGAGAAAGAGTGGTCGAGCTAACCAATAAGGATGGTACGTACTCGCCTTGAGCTTGACCAATATCATGAGGCAAAGGAAAATACATATAAGTTTTGTTGAGATTTGTTTGATATGATATTTACGTATACTTGCGAGTTAGTATATCTTGCTAGGGGCCACTACCATTTAATAGACGAGTTGGAGTACTCAGGTCATATCCAAGTGTGCGTGAACCTATAAGGTCGCACGCTTAAAGAGCTTGGATATAATTCTGATGGTGATATGAATTTATGTGGGTCACGAGTTCCTAATGGGTTTTAAGTTCGAGTCCCATCATGGATGCCTATATATAGAGGGGTGGTGGCATAGGGTTTCCAATTGAATTCAGAATTCCCGAAACCCTAGTCGCCACATCCTCTTCATCTAATGCCACGCAGTCGGCGCTAGCACTCCAGCACGTGGTGTTCCTGACCTGTACGTGTGGATACCTTGGAGGTATTGATACGAAGCTTCAGTACTAGAACGATTCACAACTTGTGATGACTAGAAGGAGCTAGGGGAGGAGACGTGAGGCTAGTACGACTTCTACTGCACCAACACGTTATATCGACTCTATTTTCGCTACGAGTCTGCGCGTCTAGTGGTAATCCCATGATCTATAACTAGCAGAGATTCCTTGTTTGCACGGTAGATATCTGAAATTATGCTAACGTAGCCTACCCGTGGTTCTACAATTCACCCCTTTCTAATTGCCGGCGTCGGTCCTACGTGTAATACTAGTTGTAGCAGTAATAACACTTGCACAACACTCCCATCCGTCCATATATAATAACACTTGCACAACACTCCCATCCATCCATATATCCATCGCCTTATTTAAGCCGCCATTAGCTTCCCGTGGAATTCTCCCGGCAAGGTCCCTTTCGAGAAGGCCGGCACGTACTAGGACGCTGTCAAGGATCAACTCCATGGGTGCTCCGAGAGGGACAACAGACCACCGTTCCTTGACTAGTTCTACTTCCATTCCATAAGGCTAGCAGTGTGCTGCTGCTGCTGCACAAGTCGGAATCGATCACTAGTAGCTTATGAAGGAAAAAGATTAGCAGCAAGCAAGCAGGCAACATAGTAGTAGTAGCAATGTGATGGGATTCAGGCACGTCAAATTTTGTCGGGACGAAGGCATGGTGCCGAGAATCTCACTGCAGCAGCAACGGAGCAACGAGACACGCACCGGCCCCGGCTCGATGGCAGTGACAGATTCACGTCACCCCGTCTCGTCGCGCGGACAGCGTCGCTCGCGCCCGATCGAGCGAGCAGCCACGAGAGGGGAACGCGGTGATGATTAAAAGCAGCCAAATTAAGCCGAGGGGCCGGCGAAAGGAGCCGCTCGGCGCGGCACTGGCCGGGCGGCGATCGACACCGTGGATGGAGTGCCCGGGCGCGGAATTGAAGGCCGGAAGCGATCCGGGCGACGTAGCAGACGCCGAGACCAACCAAACGTTTTGGGTTCAGATTGAATGCCGAACTAAGGGCTGTTTTTTAAGTCAAAAGCTGACGGCTTTTGACTTTTGCTACAGTACCTAACTTTCAAATAGAGTATTTTTTCAAGGTAGGGTCTGTAGGTTAAAAGATCTACACGTTAAAAGCCCAATATCTGTACCAGCCAAAATCGCAAGTGAGTATCTGTCTCTCCGTAATCTGTACTGTAAACAACCAAAATTCAAAAATTTCAGTCAAAAGCCGTAAGCCGCAGCTGAAAAGACCAGACCCTAAGACCTCGGGAGCCTGCTTTTGCGGGCATAATTTTTGGACCAGCTCACGGCGAGAGGGCACCTCATGTGCGCAATTAAGCACCGGATAAACCCACCCAGCCACAAGAATGGTTAGGGTGGGGCTTTGGCTTTGGTTGGGGAGTGAGAACAGAGAACTAGACCCTATTTGATAGAGCTCTAGCTCTAGGAAATCTGTAGATTTCCTAGAGCTGGTCATCTGTAGCTCTAGGAAATCCTGGATCTAGAGTTGCAGGCATGTTAAGTGCATTTACATGACTCATTTCATTTATATTATATATTAAATAAAAATATTTAAATCACTTTAATTTAGTCAACAAACTACAGATCCAGTATAGATCTCGGAGTTAGAGCTGTGCCAAACGGGGCCCTAGTAAGTGGCAACAGCTTGGCGCGCGCGCCGGCTGAGTGAGCGTGCAGCTCGGTCATGTATGCACGGTGGTGCACATGAGCATTGAAATGATGAAAAGTGTATGCAAAGGCGTTCCACCGGACGAGCCGCGGCGCACGATGGAAGGATTGCGGGCACGGCTGGAACGTTTGCCTAGACGAAGTTTCTCGCACTGACACTAGTGTAACAGCCGAAAATATCGAACTGTTCGCATGTCTGGTAGGTATAGTAGCTTTTTTTTCAAATTTAACCTCTAGATGCCTATTTTTTTCAATTCTAACCCTATTCCTAAGATCAACAAGCACGACAGACGACACATGTCTCTTGCTGCGCCAACGTAGCTCGATAGGACGGCAGGAGCATGGCAGGCAAGGACGGCGTGTGAGAACTGGCAGGGCCCACAAGCCTGCCGCGCATAGAAACACCTTTATTGATCAACATTTCCATCTAACAACATCAGTGCACCACAATAAAAATACTCAAAAACTAACATTACTACTTGCAATGACATGCAAGTGACATGGTGGTGTAACTTCACGACAAAGGAAATTATCAGCAGCATTGCCGATTAGTCGTGCGACAAAGGGGGAACAGGCTGAATTTGATACGGCACTTGATAAATGCACGCGTGCCTAGACTTAGCATCCCTCGGGCCTGACCAAGCCGAAGAAAAAACCATAATTATTTTGGGCCTACACTCGTTGGCTCGTTACCCATGTTCGAGCCGTTAAGGGTGTTAGGCGAGTTGAGCTCTTTTGTTTCCGGGGCAAGCCGGATTTTTTTTTTTTTTGCATCAAATCACTGCCCAAGCCTGGCCCATTAAGGCTGCTAGGCCGAGGCAAAATTAGGCTGGGCTCGGGGTGTGGACAAGCCTAGTCTTTTTTTCCCTTAGGCCTAACACATGATATAGGCTGTACCAAGGTTATTAAGTCATAAAGTCGAGTCAAATCATCAAAGAGGTGACTTGGCCGACTAGTCTCGACTAATTCTTAGAGTCAGTCAGGTTTATAATTGTTAGTCTACTGCTTTGTTTACTAGTTGTTGACTTGTTGTACTAATGAACTAATGAGTTATTTAGCCCACTGTAGAGCAGATCAAATCAGTAGAGTAGGGGAGGACGCGCCACTGGACCTGAGAACATGTGTTACCTTAATCTTAAATTGGTGAAGTTTGGCAAAGGGCCTGTTCTTTACCTCACAAGCCGGCGGCTTTTGGCTTTTGCTACAGTACCTAACTTTCAAACGGAGTATTTTCTCAAGACGGGGTCTACAAGTTAAACGATCTACACGTTAAAAGCCCAACATCTGTACCGGCCAAAATCGTAAGTAAGTATCTGTCTTTCCGTAATCTGTACCGTAAACAGCCAAAATTCAAAAATTTCAGCCAAAAGCCATAAGCCGCAGCCGAAAAGAACATGCCCAAAGCAACGAGGCTCACGTTGCCGGGATATATAGATAGTTTTGGGATGTCTGTTGAAGTCTCTGAAGAATGATTTGCATGAGAGCAACTTGCCAAGAACCGAAACAACCTAATACCATGAAGATAAGAGTACGATTGAACGGACTGTTTAGATGCAAGGAGAGAAGAGGGAGGAAGGAGATAAGAGGGAGGAAGGAGAGGGGAGGGGGAGGCTGCAGTCACTGACCGGAGCAGAGCGGCGGCGGCCACTGGAGAAGGAGGTGGCGGCGACCACTCGAGAAGGAGGCGGTGGTGGCCACTGGAGAAGGAGGCGGTCGGCTGCTGCTTCGCTCAGGGGTGGCGGCTCGCACGGGACAAGAGTGAGACTCCAGAGGATGAGGATTAAGGATCTAGAGTTACTCGATAGGATGAGAACGGCAGATCGCATGTGGTGTGCAGTCTTCACTCTTAACACTCACTGGTATTAACACTCGGTTGGGCCGAGCCTCTCCTAGTGGGCCTCAAACTGAAATTGATCCAGTGGGCCTCTAATCGTGCGGTTAAACATGGCCGGCTAGTCGCGGCTGGTCACCGACTAGTCATCTGGCCGCCCGACTAGTCACTTTAGTTGAGTCGGCCTCCCTAGTCGTCCGTCGTGTACTGACTCGATGACTAGTCGTTGATTAGTCGTCAATTAATCGATGACTTAATAATATTGGGCTGTACATTTTATTTCTCTAACGCCTAAAAAACAGAGCATCAGGATATGCCCCTACAAATACATAGGTACAAATGGCTAAGCCCGATTTCTTTCAGTTTATACCTTATGTTTTTTCTCAAACAAATAAATAAGATATTTTTTCGCTATTATTTTGAAATGATTTAACTAGACAGTCTTTTTGAAATAACTTATCGGTTTATCGATATTCGGCTTGTTACACAAATGTTTATGTTAGGACTAAAAACCATAAATCTCAGCTATAAATCATAAATCACAGACGAAAAAAATCCATCCAACTAGCGTGTCATCAGGTTTTTGGCACTGGAAGACCACGCCACTGCCTTCATAGGAATTGTGTGTCGTCCAGCTACTATGCCGTTGTATTCCTCAAAGCATTTTGAGCCTCCTAGTTAATATCCGTTACGCATACACAACATTTCATGGAGCAATGTATCTTTTCCGCTTATAGCACCATTGCAGGAATCCACACACAAATATCACTCTAGATTTTTTTTAAATTTAACTCTCGAACGTCCTTTTAAATCTAGCTCTCTTTCACGAATCCAATATATGTGACAGGCTGATAGCATTGTAGCAGGTCTGTTGAATAAATATTCAGAAACTAAATTATTAAAAAAAAGACTAGGTGATAGTTTCAAACTCACTTCCCGTTGCATGACGGCGACAACTCTGCGTCGTGTCATTGCTGACACAGCCACACGCCAAGTGCGTGAATTTTTTTGTACGGATAATCATTTTTTATTCAAAATTACAGAAATATACCCGCGGAATTTTTTTTATAAAAATAGGCTTCAGTCGCTCAACCATTGGGCGACTGGAGCCTTCGCCAACCCAAAGAATGACAATCGGAAAATCTCCCAACCGTTGGGCGATTAATTGCGCCGCCCACCGTTGGCGACTTTCATCCAGTCGCCTCCCATTGGGCGATCGCATGAAAGTCGCCAATGGTTAAGGATCGCACTCAGTCCCCGAGAAAAAGGAGAGGAAAGAGTCTATTTTGCCGAAATTTGGAAAGTGCATCAAACCTTCGCCAAAAAAAGTGAAAATTGGTGGAGCTGTTCTTCATACATCCAAAAGCTTCCAGAAAAAAATTTGAGCAATTTCGGCCATGAAATCAAAAGTTATAGCAGTTTCAATTGAGGCCGAAACGAATTCGAGTCTGTTTCCGACACACCTTCAGTAAAACGGGCATAACTTTTGCATACGGTGTCCGTTTTCGACGTTCTTGTACTCGTTGGAAAGCTAACGACGAGTCCGATCCAAAAATAATGACCCGCTTGCGCTAGTCACCCTACAAGACCCCGAAAATCGGCTATCTTTGGACCTAAACCTGCGTCGCAAGTTTTTTCTTTCTGGTTTTACCCTTTTTCTTGTTCTTCCCTTCGGAATTTGGATTTTTCTTCAACTGAAAAGTTGTAGATCTCGTCGAAACCTTTCAAATGAGTATATATAAGCCATATAGAACTTTGCCATTTTATCTTTTTAGACTAGTTGTTTATATTGCATCGGTATATAAAACGATCGGTACATACGGTTTTGTCGGCCCTCGAGTGTAGTCGCCAACCATTGGGCGATCGCATGAAAGTCGCCAATGGGAGGGCGACTAGATGCAGTCGCCCGAGGGTAGAGCGACAGCTATTGTGTCGTCCATTGGTTATGAAGGCTCCATCGCTCAACCATTGGGCGATGGAGCCTATTTTTGTAAAAAAAAATTCCGCAGGTATATTTCTGTAATTTCGAATAAAAAATGGATTATTTGTACCAAAAATTCCCAAGTGCGTATCGTCTAAGCTGTATGTCATTATAACTTGTTAAGCATCCTAGAAACGTTGTTAAAAAAACGACACGAACCGCTTCATCACCCCTTCAAATCAGTGGGTTGTAGGGCTGAATTATGACAACAGTACGCCCATGAAGTCACACGGGCTGCTCTTTTTGAGCTATAATTTTAGCTGTAGTTTATGGTTTCTTTTTTCATTTGTAAAAACTATTTTGTTACAGTCAGGGGCGGGCCCAGCAGGTAGTCTATATAGGCCCAAGACTACCCTGCAATAGTATAACTTGGCCCAAAAACACCCGGTGCCCTAACCCAAAAACTCTCACAAAATCACAAACATTCACAAATCATAAACGACAGATCTGGGCATCGGGCGACTGGCGGCGGCGCGGCGACTCGGCGGCGGGAGGGAGGAGTCGGAGCGGGGCGCACTCGAGCGAGCCAGCGAGAGCGCAGGCAGCCCGCGGGAGGAGTCGGTGGCGTGGCGCCGAGGAGTTGCGGCTGCGGAGTCGGCGGGCTCGGGCGGCCTCGGTGGCGCTGGCGCCGAGGAGCTGCGCGAGGCCGAGGAGGAGAGGCCGAGAGAGGAGTCGGCGGGCTCTCGGGCACCTCGGTGGCGCCGGCGCCGAGGAGCTGCGGCGCGCGAGGCCGAGGAGGGAGAGGCCGAGAGAGGGAGGAAATGAGGAGTCACCGACCGAGCCAGCAGCTGAAGATGGCTGAGTGCTGCCGATTATAAAAGAAAAGGAGAAAAGAACTTTGTCAATTTGGGGTAATTTTTGTCTACTTTTTTTTTATCAATTTAGTAATTTAGACTTTAGATTTTAGACTAATAATTTATTTATAGATTTTGCTATAATGGAGAAAAGAACTTTGTCAATTTGGTCTGCATTAATTTGGGCTATAGTCTTGCATTGTTAGACTAAATATTTTACATGCTAAATGGCTAAATCTTGGTGAGCTCTCTATTAAGCTTGTTGAAACAAAGAAGCATGATCTTTATGATTTGGTGTACTTGCTCCTCAAATTGGTATTGATCTTACTGTGGCAACAAAGAATCGTTGAAAGAGTATTCTCTGCAGGTGTGTCTAGTGAAAAATAAGATGAGAAATAGAATGGGTGATCAGTTATTGAATGATTGTTTGATCACTTTTATTGAGCGTGATATCTTCTCCAATGTCAGCGAGGATGACATAGTTCACACTTTCATGGCCATGAAGAAGCGGAAAGCAAAAAACCTTAGACTAGTGTTGCAATCTTCTATTTATGTAAGACATTATATTACATTTGAACAATTTATATTATCAGTTATGCAAATTTCGAACTTATTTGTTGAATTTAAGGTATTATGAGATCTTTTAGATATATTATGTTTTTTACCGAACTGTTTACCGAATTTTTGTATTAGATTATACCAACATTGGATAATAATTTTTTAGTTAGGCATACCCTGGATTCAAATCCTGGGTCCGCCACTGGTTACAGTAGAGTGTTTTTAAGCAGTAATTAGTTTTACAAAGAAATCATCTTTTAAAAATAGAGTCTACAAGTTGATTATAGGACACACTACAGCGACTTCATATATATCAGCTAAAATCGCACACGAATAGTCTCTTCGTACTCTTTCTCGCGAACAGCCAAAAGCGATAAGCCGCAGTCTAAAAGAATAGCCAACTTTTAGCTATGATTTATTAGTCTAATGAATATTAATTACTGAGAAAAGTTAAAAGTCAAATACCACTAAAAAGCTAAAAATAGAGACAGAGCTAGCCATCCACCCGGTAACGGAGCTTTTGTCTTTTAGTTTTTGTTTCTCCGAAGTGAAAATAAATAGGACCGCTTTTAAAAGCAGATTGTCTAAATAGTTTGGTCATTTCTAGCCCTTTGTACCACGTAAATACCAAATTTAACCTTTAGACCACCGTAATACCAATCTAGCCCCCCTTCCCGACCGCACGACTCTGAGAGCGTGACACGTGTTAGTCGTGCAGTCGGGGACCGCACGACAATACTGTACACAATTTTTTTTATTTTTTTGTACCGAAAAGTATATTAGTCATGCGGTGGACGGTACAGAAAAGAACATTAGTCGTGCGGTGGATGGTACAAAAAATTTGTGAACATTTCTTTAGTTTTATTTGCTTTACGGTACAGAAAAAATAAAAAAATCGTGAACAGTGTAGTCGTGCGGTCCCCGACCGCACAACTAACACGTGTCACACTCTCGAAGTCGTGCGGTCGGGAAAGGGGCTAGATTTGGTATTACGGTGGTCTAAGAGCTAAATTTGGTATTAACGTGATATAAAGAGCTAGAAATGTCCAAAATCTCGTTCTTAGACTCGCACTTAAAAAAAAATTGGGTCATAGATAAGTGGGGTTTTGAACTGGAATACAATAACAGCAGATCTGGATCCGCATGAATAGTTGTAGTTTGTTTTGTTTCACCCTGTCGTTTGTCTCCTCACTCTGAACTCTTGAGAGAACCCTTTTCTGTTCTGAAAAGAACTCCAGTGTTGTGCCATCCCCAGCTTGCTGTTGGCATCGCGATCTCGTCCCACATAGCTCTACTCCCAAATTCGCCCAGCGCAGTACTGGGGCTCTACTCGAGAGGTCGCTCTCAATTTTTGTTCTTCTTGCACCCCCTGTTTCGCTGCGTGTGAGAAGAGGAGGAGGTGTGAGGCAATGGCGGCGGTTGGGAATGGCGTAGGCGGCGACACCAGGGCGGCGTTCGCGCAGATCTACAAGACGCTCAAGGAGGAGTTGCTCAAGGACCCCGCCTTCGAGTTCACCGAGGAGTCGCACCAGTGGATCGGCCGCGTAATGCTCCCTTCCTCTCTTTCCTCTGCTCTTGCCTTTCCTTTTGTGTCAGTGCACCAATGGGTTTTTTGAAGTGCAATTAATTTGGTTTAGTACGTGGGATTGCTGGTAAAGGCTGAATCATAAGTAAGTAGGTGAAGAATTAGCTTGGGGATTAATACGTTGTAGTGAATCGGCAAGTACAGAAAGGGAAGGTTGACCCTCCCGTTCAGTTGACTGCTTTCCAATCGACAAATGGGCTTGTCAAAGCCTGTTTGAGTCAATCGGAAAATAATGCCTACAAGTAATTATCAAAATTTGAAAAGGCAAAAATGTGATCTTTCGGGTTAAGTGAAATTCTTGGAGGTGAATTACAGTTATAACAGAGCAAAGCTTATGATTGTTAACTTCTGTAAATGGAAATCCTTTTGCCTGTTATTAATGGATAGGCGATAAGTTGGGTCTTGGACGGTTGGCAAAGCTACCTTCTATTATTTCCATTTGTTACTGTTTGTATGTGAGTGCTTCATAAGGTAGTTGATAGATTGGATGCGTGGTAATGATCTTATTAGTTCAATTGTTGATATTGGGAATGGTGCATTGCCAATTTAACTTGTTTATCTTCTGTTGAAGCAGATGTTGGACTACAATGTACTTGGAGGTGAGGAGATGATTTTGAATTGATGTGTTTTTCTAAAATCTAAATTATAGGAAAACTTGTAACCTTTTCTGAGTCATGTTTGTTGCTAATGATAGGGAAGTGTAACCGTGGGCACTCTGTTGTCGATAGCTATAAGCTGTTGAAAGGTGCCGAAGTTCTGGGTGAGGAGGAGATGTTTCTTGCCTGCACACTTGGTTGGTGCATTGAATGGGTAATGTTTTCTCCTCTGTGTTGTTCTGAAGAATGGCTGTTAAGCAACCAAAATTCCCCCTCTAAGCTTGCTGTTGTCTGTGCAGCTTCAAGCTTTCTTTCTTGTGCTTGACGATATCATGGATGACTCCCACACTCGACGTGGCCAGCCTTGTTGGTTTAGGGTGCCTCAGGTTGGTTTTTCCGAAATTGTCCTCTCTGAATACTACGGTGTTTATCTATTTATTGAAAAAATACTTCTTTTGTTAAGTAACTTTGTTTGAGAACACTTTGTACTACCTATTTTCACTTGTACGTATGAAGCTTATCCCTAATGCTGCCCTCTGTTATGCAATAGGTTGGCTTCATTGCTGTAAATGATGGCATTATCCTTCGCAACCATATTTCACGAATCCTTCGGTGTCACTTTAAGGGAAAACCTTACTATGCTGATCTCCTTGATTTATTCAATGAGGTAATTATATATTCTAATATACATGTAAGTTCGGTCTGAACTTACAGATTACTACAGGTACTAATTATATTTGTCTTGTTTTTCTAGGTTGAATTCAAGACAGCTTCAGGTCAATTGCTGGACCTTATCACAACTCATGAGGGAGAAAAAGATCTAACAAAATATAGCATCGCAGTGTAAGTTAATATTGTAATAAATTTTGGGGGAGAACTAATTTTGCATGTTCAATTGTGTCTATTCTTAGGATCATAAGTCTTCTTCTCATGTTTTTGTAGCATATAACTATAGAACGAATTTATTTTATCCAATATATCTTTGGTATTTATGATTTGGGATATACACTTTATGTGTTGTTGATTTCAAACAACTGATACTTTTGCAGTCACCACCGCATTGTTCAATACAAGACAGCCTACTATTCATTTTATCTGCCGGTAAAAATAAAATTGACATTCTATTTTCATATCTTATTTTTATATAGTCCCCTTTTTTGGTAATTGATACTAGCTGCAAGTGTTACTGATATGTTATTGCTTTTATCAAAGGTTGCATGTGCACTGCTGCTATCTGGTGAGAATTTGAACAACTATAGTGCTGTAGAGAACATTCTTGTTGAGATGGGAACATACTTTCAAGTCCAGGTAATTCCTGTTTTTGCTACAGATAACAATATGAACCATTTTTCTTCCACAAGCATCAGTCTACTTAGCATTATTATGATTGTTTTCTTACAGGATGATTATCTAGATTGTTATGGTGATCCTGAATTTATTGGCAAGGTTAGTACACTTAACCTGTTGTAGTAGCTTGAATGAACATCAATTATTATATTGGTAATTTTTCTTTAGCTCTGATGTGATCAATGTTGAATTTTATTATAGATTGGAACTGATATTGAAGATTACAAGTGCTCCTGGTTAGTTGTGCAAGCTCTTGAGCATTCTGACGAGAGCCAAAAGTGCATTCTATTTGTAAGTCATCTCCACACTACTTTCCAATGATATGAAAGTTGTTGTCTCAACACTTAATGCTCCCACAGGAAAATTATGGTAAGAAAGATCCAGCCTGTGTGGCAAAAGTGAAGAATCTCTACAAAGAACTTAACCTAGAGGTTTGTCTTAACTCGTGATGTTATTTTGTATATATCTGTTGATCATAATCGCTCAAGTAGGACCATGTCATTTCATTCGCTTAAGCATGTTTAATTTGTAGCAACATGCCTATAGGACATGTTCTGAATATTCATCAAAGTTATCTTTCTCCTCGTGTATGTTAACAAGAACTTCACTTGACGTCCTCCATGCACACCATGGCCTATGCACATTCATTTACTCTAGTGCGTTTAAATTGGTATAACATGCCAATAGGAAACCTTTTTTTAGAGACTTGTCAACATAATCTGCTTGTATCTTGTATAACAACTACAGGGCTACAGTCAATGTCCTTGCTGTGTATTGTGGCCTTCTTGTTTAGTTGCTTGACATAGTCTGCAAATTTTGACATGTCAACTATTTGACATGTCAACATTATTATTATTATTATTATTATTATTATTATTATTATTATTATTATTATTATTATTATTATTATTATTATTATTTCATTGTAGGTTGTATTTCATGACTATGAGAATGAGAGTTACAAGAAGCTGATTGCGGATATTGAAGCCCAGCCAAGTATTGCTGTTCAGAACGTTCTGAAGTCCTTCTTGCACAAGATCTACAAGAGACAGAAGTAGGGTGTCTCTTGGACAGGAAGCTGTTCCATTGTTGCATGCTTGATAAATTACCAGAGTGTTGTGTGATTCATGATTTAGTGCTTCTTGTTTTACAATTAGCGTTGTATGTTGCACCTTGCTGCTCCGGAAAATAATGATGCAAGGTGCTATTTCGGGTTTGATGGACCGCTTGGTATAGACAATATATTGCTTGTCCTGTAATTTGCATCCTACCCTTTTTGTTTAGTGTTTTTTCCTGGTTGAATTGGAGAAGTGAATTTCAGGTATATTTCCATGGTAAACCTCAACGTTATTGTTATGGAAATCGGTACCATAAATAGACGCGATCAGGTGGGATAGATGGGATGCAAGTTGAACTTGCGTACTCGATATTTTGCATGCAAATGAACGCTATGCCTTCCCAAAGACACACAACATCACATTAGCTTGCATATTGTAACGCCCCTATTTTTTAAGACGTTAGTAATCTTCGTAACTGCCTTGGATTGAACAGTTACGGAGTACTGAATATGAGTGAGCATCATAACATACATACTTACAACAAAAGAACCAAGCTTTATTATAAAAATATGGTTTATCAACCTATTTTTGACACAGCGGACGTATAAGCCAAAAGCTATCTTACAATACGAAAAACTTCCAGGCAAACTTGAGCGCAGATGAGATCTAAATCCAGTCGTCTTCAGTGTAGTAGGGTTCTTCCAGAGCTTCATCAACAATTTGGTCGTCGTGGTTCCATTGACCTTCTGTTTGTTGTCTAGCAAGTAATGAATACAACCATACCTAACAAGTCACAAGGATAAATCTTAACTTATCTACTTACAAGGGTATTCAATGAATGGGAATATACTTATTTTATTAATTCGGGTGGATACAATTTTATTTACAAACATTTCAAATCCGGGAAACACAAAACAAAAACTTCTTTTGGGGGGAAGTTTCAACACTTGATTACTTAGCTTACTCAGATTAAAACATAAAGAAATCTACTTATGCCTTGTTGTTGGAATCACCCAATAAACACAGCTTCATTAACCGGAAGCACGATGTATTCAAATACCATTTATTTTACTCTGCAGAGCTGCTCAGCTTTACCCACAATATTTCTTAACCCTCGTGACTAAGTTAAGAAAATCAGGTCGTTTCACTACTCATCTTTTTATATAGCCTCTGCCCGATAGAATCACTCAGACACGGTTCACACACTAACTCTAAACTCCTCTGCCCGCTCTGAGTGATCTCTATCGTTGTTAGGTATGGTTTTACTATTCTGCATACCTAACTCCTCATTATCAACACTCTCACCTCCTGTAGAAATTCAATCGAGTTGAGCAATTACTAAACCAAGGTTGACAAGTTAACTCATGTGGTTGAGCGATCATTGTGTCATTTACTCAGCATAAGGTTCTCGTTCTTATTTTTCGCATGAGACACCAACCACATTCCCAACTGTGGCCAGCGGCACTATCACCATATGCTCGAGCCTTCACCTTAGGGTAAGGTCGTGGACGAAGGTCACCTTGTGGCTTTCCACTGCACACCCTTACCTTAGTACCAGTTTCACAAATTCTACTGACCAACAGCCAAGTTACTTAGTAGTACAAGATTTTGAGTGAGCTGATCTACAATTATTTATACAATAATTTAATTATTACTAAGATTGTTAAGGTGAATATGACCTCAAATTAAACATAACTAATTTAGTATGTCATTCTAAACATTTATTTTAATCAATTAACATTTCATAATTAGGAATAATGCAAATACAGTACTTAAGTAATTTAAATTTTATGGGATTCAAAATAGTCAAAAACTTGTAACTTGCCTTACTGTTCGACAAACTCAGTTGTCTCGTACATTTCGATGCCTGGTTCCGATTCTTGCACAACCGTATTGGAAAGCTTGGGAGCTAGCGTAAACACATAAAATAAATCAGGGGTCCGTGCTGGAAACTAATCAAGCTTCCAAATAAATAAAATAAAAAAGAGCAAAGTGCAATAAAAATCAAATGGAGTTGGTTTGGATTTTTTTTATTGGAGCTGAGGTTGGTGGAACGAAGGTCAAAAATGGATTCAGGGTGTCGAAATGATTGAAACGGGGTATTTTTGGATTTTAGAATTTCGGATGAACAGTGTAGCTACAGTGCTGGGCCAGTCCGATTGAAGCAATGCACGCGCGCGGGTATTGAATTAAAAAATGGTCCACGAGTCGACAGTCTTGGCCCAGCGACGCTCGGCCATAGCAGCCCACACGCGTGTGCGCCAACACTCAATGGCCAACACGTGGATGACTGGGATCCGGCCACGTCGTGCCTTCATCTACCTCGGGCCCTCTTCCTCGTAGAAAAACAGAGGCATCACCCCCGCTGCGGTTCGACACTAGCTGAGCTCTCCGGCAACTGTGGATGGTACGGATGGCTTCCTGGGACAGCAGTGGTTCCATTTTGGGGCTTTGGGGAATATGGAGATGGGTGGTGGCAGCCGGCGGCAGGGAAGAAGCTTGCGGGCCTCCAAGCAGAGTTAGGGTTTTCCTGGGGTTATTTGGCGAGGTTGGAGGTGGTTTGACCATCTAGGGCTCACAAGGAATATGAGAGTGGCGGCGATTTGAGTTGAAAGGTTCCCTATAGGGCTGTCCACGGGGAGCTGTTTTTAGTCGGCAGTAGACATCATTGGTGGGGCTCTCAGGTAATGCTCATGTCCGATTGAGTTTTCCAATGTGATTGGGATACAAAGAGGTTGCTATGGCTGAATGCAATTGAAATATGGTGGTTGAAAGAGGGAGATTGAGTAAGCGGCTCACCGGGCTCAGGGGAAGGAGGAGAAGGAGCTGCAGTGAACGTGAATCCAATTGAGTGGTTTCGAGGAGTAGAGGGGAGTGGTGCGAAGCTTTTAGTAGAAGTAATCGAGCTTTAAGAGTGAATTGAGGCGGTGGGAAGCAATAAGGCGGTTCGAGGTGGTGCTTGAGCGCGGAAGGGAAAGGTGCGAGTCAATCGATGCTCTGCATGAGGGAGAAGTAAGGTCAGTAAGAAGGCGTAGTCATCTGGATGGTGGGGCCACGGCAACAGGGTTGGCGTTGGCGAGAGGACACCCGCAGTGGCATAGCCGCAATTTGAGTGCAGAAGAGGCGGCCGCGTGGGTAGAAGAAACAAGGAGGCGGTGGGGAAACGGATTTACAATAGACGTCAACGAAAGGGAGAGGTGGAGCTGATGAGGACATCACTTCTTCGGATACATACAACACTCCTCCACTTGACATTCAAGGACCAATCACTAGAGCTCGCGCCCGACAATTGAATTTACAGGTGAGCTCGTTCCTAAGTACTTCCTTTTGTTCATTCGAGAATAGATTGCTACCTAATGATTTAATTATGATTAGGAACCATGGAGAGGACCTGGAAGTACTTGGAGAAGGGCTACAAGGCGCACAAGTCCAGCAAGGGCGGTCGAATCATGTTGGAGGCCCAACTCAAACCGACTTCGAATCCAATTCGGAGTCCAGGACCAGACCTCACTAAAACGGACGCCCAGATCGCATCCGGACTCCGTTTTGGACGTTCCACATATGTATGGAAAGCTGAGAAGACCACCTTTCCAATGGCTTTGATCCCATGTCAAAATTCCTTCTGAGTCAACGGGAATCGTCGAAACAAGTGGGCATTCAGAATCTGTCAGGGTGCTGCGCCACCGTCTTTTGGGCCGATCGGCTTTGTATCGTGTTGGAGCCCATTAGGGCGCGCCCAGGGTTTTGCACGCCCCTAACTCCTTTATATCCAGCCGCCACCCCACCATTAGGGTTGGGTTTTGCTTAGATTAATTCTGTCTTTGAACAGTTTCGCTGCTCATCGGTTTGTGAGACCCCAACTTTCGAGTGCTAAATCAATACATCTGCAATTCAGTTGTGTTCTTCCTTGTTCTTGCTTGTGTTCTTCGATTCGCAGGCAAGGATTAGCCTTCTTGGCGAGGTCAACCGGCCGCGCACGGTTGATAACCCGAGAGACGTGGTGCTGCGATTGCGGGGTTCGAACGTGTCGCTCGAAGCCGGATCGAATTGTGTCGTGCCTCCACCAAATCGAACATATCCGAACTCGTTGGAAGATCGGGACCCGCTCCCATCAAGTTGTAATCAGAGCTTGGTGTTCCTTCAGGTTCGAGAATACCCTACCTTTGTTGTTTTCGTTCATCCTAGAGTCCACGAAAAGCCCTACAAAAAATTTTTGTAGTCATAGGTTGTTTCCTGTCCCAGATCTCGTTTAGCCTTTTGCACAACTTAATTTCAGAGTCCGTAGTGTTGAGTTTGTGTCCTTTGTCGAGTTGTGTTGCTGGTTTAGATTGTGTTTTGTTTCGGGTTATCTTGCTTCCGCTACCTCTCATACCCTCTGTTTCGGGTTAGGCGTGAAACCCTAGTCGTCATCCATCGCGTATTCCACCCTCTGTTTTTGTTTTCCCACCCATATCCCACCCTCTGTTTGAATCATCCTTCGCATCTCGTGATCACGCTGCATCATCCCCACCTTTCCCCAGCTTCCGCCACCAAATTCCACCAATTTCATCCACCCGATTTCGTTTCGGCCTCCACGAAACCATAACTCTGAGCCTCAACTTCAAACGGCCGTAACTTTTGCATACGGACTCGAAATCAGTTGCTTTTTTTGAAATTGGGTGAAATTAAATTTACATCCGATACTCCCCACTTCGTCGGGTTCGCGATTTTATTTTCTCGAAATTCGGCCTGGAAAGTGCAGTACTCGAGCTCAAATTGAATCACCGAATTTTCAGCGCATTCATTATTTTCTGTAGGCCACACCTTACATCGGATTGAGGTGAAACTTTGTGTGGTTCCTATTTCTGTGCTCTGCTCTGTGAAAAAATAAAATAAAAAGACAGAAAAAGAAAAATTTTGGCATAGTAGAGAAGAGAGAAAATTCGTTCTCGCTCTAGTATCGCCCAAAAAAAGAAAAAAAAAAAAAACAGAAAAAAATCGGACAGAGCACGCTTTAGGTGACAGAAATTCATTTGTTTTGTGCTTATGCTGAATTAAGTCTCTCATTCCTCAGCCATCTTTGTTCTTGTCTTCGCTTACTTTCGCGCGCGATTCCTTGTTCATCATATCCTAACACCGATATAGGACACATTTAGGCCAGCAACTAGGACCAGTGCTTTGGACATTTATTCAGCATTACTATCTGTTATTGATTTGTGTTCCATCGACATATTTGGCCTTCCAAGCTCCATATATCTACTGGATAGCACGCTTTGACCCTTGCAATCGTACCCACGCCGACATGGTTTCACGAACCACCACCGGTTGTACCACTGCCGCTTTGGTAAGAACACTTGTAAGAGCTTGGTAAGCCACTTCCTTTGCGAGATTTCACGCCCTTCATTTGTAGTTGATAGGGATAATCCTTTGTTTTCCCCGTGTTTCCACTAACCATGGCAGGAGACGAAGGACACGGGTCACCGGCCGATTTCAACGAGTGTGTTAGTCGCGCCGGCTACAAGCTGCGCTCGACAAACAAAATGCTTCACTCGGCGCGAGAATGGACACCATCGTCGCCGCCATTGCCAAGTTGAACACCACGGAAGGCATTGAGCGGGTGGAGCGGCGGTTGGTGACCTCACCGGTCGAATGGACAAATTGAGGCACGTCGCCACTGTCAATGACGGCCATCGTCCGATGATGACATAGTGTATGATGCGGATGGCAACATTGATCGGCGGCGACACAAGATGCACGACTACGTCGGCGTCTTCAAAGAAAACCGACAAGGTATGGGAGGTAATAACCGAACCGACATGGTATGGAAGGTAATAACCGGACTCGTCATGGTACCGACGACCCTTTTGCTAAAGTTAAGTTTACCATTCCATCTTTTCTCGGTCTTTATGATGCTGAAATATATCTTGATTGGGAGATGACGGTAGAGCAAAAATTTAATTCTCACTTGGTTCTGAACAACATAGAGTTAGACAAGCTACTAGTGAGTTTAAGGACTTTGCTATTATCCGTGGAATGAACTAAGTAACATGCGCTACAACCTGATACATGGGAGCAGTTAAAAGAAGATATGCGTAATCGTTTTGTTCCTCCCACATATAAACTTGAATTGAGAAAAAATTGCAGCGCTTAGAACAAGGTGATCGTTCTGCTCGGACTATTATGCTGAGCTTCAAAAGGGTATGATGCGTTGTGGGGTTGTTGAGGACACAGAGGATAAGATTTGTCGTTTCTACGGGGTTACGGCGTGAAATTCAGGATATTGTTGATTATAAAGAATTTACTATCACAACCGTTGTTCCACCTTGCTATGCTTGCGAAAAAGAATTGCGGGGACGCAAGGAATCGCCAAGGCACGCACCGAACGACCCTTCTACACGCCGCGAACGACTACATCGGCGGGATCGCCCAAGTCTTCTTCGAATTTTCGTTCTCCCCACCACCGTGAACAAGATTGCAGCGGCGCCACCGGCCACCTTCCAAAAATTCTTTGCGGTTCCAGCCAAGAGTAGTTCTTCTTCCGTGGCTTCAACGGGTCGCTCCTCCGACATTCGGTGCCATCGCTGCCATGGGCTTGGTCATGTGCGAAAAATTGCCCTAGCCAACGGGCATACATCGCCACGTAAGATGGAGGCTACATCGACTTCGGATGTCGAGGAGGATGATGATGTTGCTTCGCCGCCACGGACGACAATGGCGGTGGTGATGACGATCTAGTCCTTGGTGGGCGTCCACAATGACGCTACGGAGCATCATTGTGCAATGAGTCCTCGGCACACAGTACAACAAACCGACAAGCTTCAACGCCATAATTTGTTTCAGACTTTCTTCGCAATCAACAACCGCGTGCACGTGTCATCATTGATGGAGGAAGCTGCAACAACTTGGTGAGTTCTGATTTGGTCAAGAAGCTTGGCTTGACCACGCGACCACATCCACATCCATACCATATTCGGTGGTTAAATGATTCGAAAAGCTAAGGTAACGCAAACATGCCGAGTACATTTTTCCATTGGTGGTTATGCTGATCATGTTGATTGTGATGTGGTTCCCATGCAAGCATGCTCTCTTTTATTGGGTCGACCTTGGGAATTTGATAATGATGCTTTACACCATGGTAGTAGTAACAAATACACTTTTATGCATAAGGAAAGAAAGTTACTTTACCGCCTTTGACCCAAATGAGATTATAGAGGCCGATAGGGAGAGAGTTGTCTGCTAATGATGCAAAGGAACATGATAAATCTGAAAAACAGCAAGTAATTCATTTGAAAAATTCTGTTATGCTTGCCACAAAATCAGACCTTGCTGAAATTGATGATGTTAATGATACATGCTATGCTTTTGTGTGCAAAGATGCTTTATTTTCCTTGATAATATGTCTTGCACTTTGCTCGCTCCTGTCACTAACCTTTGCAGGAGTTTAGAGATGTTTTCCCGATGAGATACCTCCGAACTTCCACCCATTAGAGGGATTGAACACCAGATTGACTTAATCCTCGGAGCGAGTTTGCCAAACCGCGCGCGCATGTGACCAATCCCAAGAGACTAAGGAGATTCAGCGACAAGTCCAAGACCTTTTGGACCGTGGGTACGTGCGTGAGAGCCTTAGTCCTTGTGTTGTTCCTGTTCTTTTGGTTCCCAAAAAGATGGTTCTTGGCATATGTGTGTAGATTGTAGAGCCATTAACAACATTATTATAAGGTATCGTCATCCTATTCCTAGGCTAGACGACATGCTTGATGAGTTGTATGGTGCTATAATTTTCACAAAGATTGACTTATGTAGTGGATACCACCAAATAAGAATGAAACTTGGCGATGAATGGAAAACCGCTTTTAAAACTAAGTTCGGTTTGTATGAGTGGTTAGTCATGCCTTTTGGTTTAACTAATGCACCTAGCACTTTCATGAGATTAATGCACGAGGTTTTACGTCCTTTCATTGGCAAATTTGTGGTTGTTTACTTTGATGATATCTTGATTTATAGCAAGTCCATGGATGAACATTTGAATCACTTACGTGCTGTTTTTACTTGCTTTGAAAGATGCGCGTTTGTTTGGTAACCTTGACAAGTGCACGCTTTGCACGGATCGAGTCTCTTTTCTTGGCTATGTTGTGACTCCACAGGAATTGAGGTTGATAGAGCCAAGGTGGAGGCGATATGGAGTTGGCCCACGCCCACGACGCCTCCCAAGTGCGAGTTTTCTTGGCCTTGCGGATTTTATCGCCGCTTTGTCAAAGAATTCAGCACCATTGCGACACCGTTGATTGAGTTGACAAAGAAAGCCGTCGTGTTCCATTGGGGCCATCACAAGAGGAGTCCTTTAATCTTTTGAAGGACAAGCTTACACACGCACCATTGCTCCAACTTCCGGATTTTGGTAAGACTTTTGAGCTCGAATGTGATGCTAGCGGAATTGGTATTGGTGGTGTTTTGATGCAAGAGGGCAAACTGTTGCCTACTTTAGTGAAAAATTGAATGGTCCTGCTCTTAATTATTCCACGTATGATAAAGAATTGTATGCTCTTGTTCGTTCTTTAGAGACGTGGCAACACTATTTATGGCCTAAAGAATTTGTCATTCATTCGATCATGAATCACTTAAGCATATTCGTAGTCAAACCAATTTGAATCGTAGACATGCTAAGTGGGTTGAATTTATTGAATCTTTTCCTTATGTCATTAAACACAAGAAAGGGAAGGATAATGTGATTGCGATGCTTTGTCCCGACGCTATACCATGTTGTCTCAACTTGATTGTCGCATTTTGGTCTTGAACCTATTAAAGCACAATATGTCGTTGATGCTGATTTTAAAGATGTGTTGTTGCATTGTAAAGAGGGACAAGCATGGAATAAATTCGTGATCAATGATGGGTTTTTGTTTAGAGCTAACCGCCTATGCATTCCAGTTGGATCCGTTCGCCTTTTGTTGTTGCAGGAGGCGCATGGAGGTGGTTTGATGGGACATTTTGGTGCTAAGAAGACGGAGGACGTTCTGGCCACACACTTCTTTTGGCCAAAGAGCTAAGTCTCGTTTGAATCCACATGGTTTATATATGACTCTTCCTGTTCCTTCTATTCCGTGGGCAGATATTTCTATGGACTTTGTTTTAGGATTGCCTAGGACTAAGAGGGGGAGGGATAGCATTTTTGTTGTTGTGGATCGCTTTTCTAAGATGGCTCACTTTATACCATGTCATAAAATCGATGATGCCGTTCATATTGCTGACCTTTTTTTCAAAGAGATAGTTCGTTTGCATGGTATGCCTTCTACTATTGTTTCAGATCGTGATGTCAAGTTCTTGAGTCACTTTTGGCGTACTCTATGGAACAAGTTGGGTACAAAGTTGTTGTTCTCTACAACATGTCACCCACAAACCGATGGCCAAACCGAGGTAGTGAACCGCACATTGTCTACCATGTTGAGAGCTATTTTGAAGACCAATTTGAAGTTGTGGGAAGAGTGTTTGCCGCATGTTGAGTTCGCATATAATCGAGCGGAACACTCCACCGCTAAGGTAAGCCCTTTTCGTGTAGTGTATGGATTCAATCCCGTGCCCCTATTGATATTTTACCTTTGCCTACTAGTGAGAGAGTTCATAATGATGCTAAGGAGCGTGCTGATTTTATTGTCAAGATGCATGAGACTACTAAGGCAAACATTGAAAAGATGAATGAAAAATATAGGATTGCTTTGGTAGTAAAGGTCGAAAGGAAGTTAAACTTGAACTGGGTGATTTTGTTTGGTTGCACTTGAGAAAGGATCGATTTCTGAGTTAAGAAAATCAAAATTGATGCCTAGAGCTGCTGGTCCTTTTAAGATAATTGAGAAGATAAATGATAATGCATATAAACTTGAGTTGCCTCCCGAGTTTGGGGTTAGTCCCACCTTTAACATTTCAGATTTGAAGCCATACTTGGGAGAAGAAGATGAGGTGAGTTGAGGACAACTCCGCTTCAAGAGGGGAGGATGATGAGGACATCACTTCTTCGGATACATACAACACTCCTCCACTTGACATTCAAGGACCAATCACTAGAGCTCGCGCCGACAATTGAATTTACAGTGAGCTCGTTACTAAGTACTTCCTTTTGTTCATTCGAGAATAGATTGCTACCTAATGATTTAATTATGATTAGGAACCATGGAGAGGACCTGGAAGTACTTGGAGAAGGGCTACAAGGCGCACAAGTCCAGCAAGGGCGGTCGAATCATGTTGGAGGCCCAACTCAAACCGACTTCGAATCCAATTCGGAGTCCAGGATCAGACCTCACTAAAACGGACGCCCAGATCGCATCCGGACTCCGTTTTGGACGTTCCACATATGTATGGAAAGCTGAGAAGACCACCTTTCCAATGGCTTTGGTCCCATGTCAAAATTCCTTCTGAGTCAACGGGAATCGTCGAAACAAGTGGGCGTTCAGAATCTGTCAGGGTGCTGCGCCACCGCCTTTGGGCCGATCGGCTTTGTATCGTGTTGGAGCCCATTAGGGGCGCGTCCAGGGGTTTTGCACGCCCCTAACTCCTTTATATCCAGCCGCCACCCCCACCATTAGGGTTGGGTTTTGCTTAGATTAATTCTGTCTTTGAACAGTTTCGCGCTCATCGGTTTGTGAGACCCCAACTTTCGAGTGCTAAATCAATACATCTGCAATTCAGTTGTGTTCTTCCTTGTTCTTGCTTGTGTTCTTCGATTCGCAGCAAGGATTAGCCTTCTTAGCGAGGTCAACCGGCCGCGCACGGTTGATAACCCGAGGAGACGTGGTGCTGCGATTGCGGGGTTCGAACGTGTCGCTCGGAAGCGGATCGAATTGTGTCGTGCCTCCACCAAATCGAACATATCCAGAACCTGTTGGAAGATCGGGACCCCGTTCCCATCAGGAGCAAAAGAGGAAAGGCAAGGTGTGGAGGTGAATTGCCAAATTAGAGAAGGAGTTGAGACTTCAACCAAAAATCCAAAAAGAAATCAAAACTTTGAATTTTAAGGTGTTTCACGTATCTTAACATTAAATTAATGATACGATTTTATGTAATGATCCTCTAGGACAATGAAAATTTATAGTTTCATTTATAAGAACACGCAAGTTGCTTTCAACTGTTTTGGCAAATCGTTGGACATAGGAGGGAGGACACTGTTGGCACAGTGTCCTTTCGCAGTATCCACCAGCGTATGGCCGGCGAGGTGCTCATCCAAGATAGCCAGGTTGGCCATCAATGACGGCGACAAGGAAGAATAGGGAGCCATTTATTTGTGCTCGTACAGGATTAATCTCTGGTGGCAGACGATCATTTTTATACAACAAGGAATGCATCCGGCTCTTGAGACGAAGAGGCGCATGTAGGAGCTGAAACGATCAAAGGGAGACGAAACGATCGAAGGTGCGCATCGGGGAGATGAAGCATATCACAAACGGTTCTAACCACAAGCCGTCTGTGATACACAACTACCACAGACGGTTTATATTAATGACCGTCTGTGAACTATCACATACGGTGCTAATTAGAAACCGTCTTCGATGTATCAATTATCACAAACGGTTCATATTAATAACTGGCTATGATAGTAGGGTACGAACCGTCTGTGATGAAATGTTTACTATAGTTTGTTTTTTTTTTTTTTGTAGCAGTAGTAGTAGTAGTGTGTTCAAGTCTGCAAATGCAAGGTCTGGCAAACTGTGTCACGGTCTGCCTTCTTGCCCTGACGCAACAATCTGACACACAAATGGCACCCCTAAAGCTGCGCAAATCATGGAAAGAGGTAGCTAATATTGCATGCGTTACAGAACACCAAATATGGCAGTAAACATGGTTCAGTGGACACAGCAACCTACAGTCCAAGCATGCTACACTAGACCAAAACCAAAACCAAAAAATCCCGGATTCACGGTACATGACTACATGCAGAATTACAGGTTTCTCCTTCGGCTTCTGCTGCTCTGCATCGCATATTCACATTACAACATTCTGGTAGACTGGTGTTCTGTGTACGCGCGAACTGCCGGAGCTTCACCAATCTGCATCTTCTTCTTCTTCATCATCGTCGTCGTCTTCTGCTGCTGCGTCTCCCTGCAGCATTCCGGTGCTCGGGATTTGTTGGATGTAGTCTTCCTTGCCGAGGCACGACTCCGGGATGACAGCACCAACGCTCTTCCCGAACGCCTGATGGCAGTAAGCAGACGCGTTCTGTCCACCAACCCTGGTCAGGTTCACGTTCTTGAGCGACAGGCGCTTGCACGGCAGGGTGTCGCTGCACGAGAACGTGACCGCCCGTTCCGACGCCGACGTGCCGGTGATGTCGATATAGTTGATCTTCGCCACTGCCACTGCGCTTCCGGTCTGCAAAATTCCCAATGAAATGTTCAGAGATATGGTGCTCTGTGCACAACAGATGATCAGATGGTGATGGGGGTCTGTGAATTGAGCGTACCGGGGTTCCGCAAGGAATTCCCCGGTTGGAGTAGTATTGATCGATTATGATGGGATTTGAGACGTTCTTCATTAAAATGTTGCCGAACTTCACTTTCCGGGCGACACCGCAGCCGTCCTGAACAACACAAGTTAACACACTTTTGACTTCCGTATCATGCTGAGATCCTGACATGGCTGTTCTTGATTCAGGTGGAGAATTTAATGGACATTGCTTTTACCTGCCAGGTCTTGACGCGAACACCGTTTGCGGTGTTTGAGATGAACAAGGTATCCATTTTGATCTTTTCTACTTGGTGAAAAGATTGGTTTTCACCTAAACCTCCAATACTGAAACACACACATTGTTAGCTTACCTTATCTCTACTAGCAAACTAAGAAAACATGTGAAGTATGTTTGGGCTTGGGTCTCTTTTTTTATTTAGCTCAAAATTTGATGAAAAATCTACTAGAAATATGAAAAAACCTACCTGATACCATGGCCAGGTCCGCATGAGATGGCTCTTAGACGGACATCTGTGCAATTGCCCACTATCGAGACACAATCGTCGCCTGAAAATAGGGAGGGGTAAGTCAAAAGAACAGCAAATTAGCGCTAAAACCAGCGCATGGCATGCTTAATGGAATGGAAATCTCAAGTCTCAAGCTCTGAGAAACATGCGTAAGTGTTCCAGTATTCATTCCATACAAGCTAAAACTTCTAGTCTGTACAATCAAACGACAAAATATTTTCAGCAACCGGCACTTTGGCCAAATTGTGTCTGTCAGAATGAAATTGAGAAACTGTGGACTGCAAGGGAACTCGGAGCTGACTAACACAACATGGACACATACCTGTGGAGATCAAGTCATCCATGATGTGAACATTGTACGAGCTGACGAGGTGGACCCCGATGGTGTCGGGGCTGTCCTCCGGCGAGGTCACCCTCAGGTAGTTCGCCTTGACGTTCGAGCACCGGGTGAACGTCAGGTGGTAACTCTGGCTGTTCTGCAGTGTGATGCCCAGCACATTGATATCTTTGCAATCCTCGAAGTGAAGCGCCTGCAAAGAACAATTAAGGCAAATGATGCATGCCTCTGGACTCTGGTGATTCCCCTCAAGGTGGCAAATCTCCAATCAAACGGGACGCATGAGTTTTCACCTTTGGAGCAGCTTCAGAGGTGCAATTCTGCAAAAACACAAGCAGAACAAACAATGAACTAGTGTTCAGATCTTCTCCAATGTATTAATGTCAAGGTATATTTAGGGGCAGTTTGGACATGCCCTCTAGTCATCACCATCACAAGGCATTAGAACACCATTACCTCGGTCGCGTTGTGCTTCCACTTGCACGACTGCGCCCACCACTCCTGCCCCCGGCCGTCGATGATGCCGCCGCCGCTGAGCGACAGGTCCCTCACGCGGTAGAAGTGGAGCCATTGGCTGCGGTCGCTGCCCTGCCAGTCGTCTGGGCTCTCCGGCGCTATGATGTTCCCAGAAATCTGACGAATTGCAAGGCAAAAAAGCAAGAGTCGATGAACAGAAGTGTGCACATGTAGCTAGGCAAGAAAGCGGAAAGCTGCAGACGCGCACGCACAAAGAGCTTGATCTCGTCCCTGCAGGGCCCGGTGAGCGTCACCGGCCAGATCTGGTAGGACTTGCCGGCGGGGACGTTGAGGAATGTGTGGTCGTCGGTGGCGCAGGCGGCGTTCCAAGCGTCCACGAAGGCCTGAAGAGAGAAACAAAAGATAACAATTCTTCAATTCCTGCACTGATTGTGGCTAAGGCAAGGTTGTCGGGTGTGAGCTGGGCCCTCGCGTATGCACGGAACGTACCTGGGTGTCGTTGGCAGTGCCGTCGCCGACGGCGCCGAAGTCGTCGAGCGTGAGGAGGACGCGGGACTCGGCGGCGTTCGGCAAGAGAAGAGCGACGACGCCGGCGAGGACTGCGAGCAGAAGCGGCCTTGTCACCGGCGGCCTCCTCGTCGTCGCCGCCGCTCCCAATTCCAGCGCCATCCTCGAACGAAGAGACGTGCACCACTAGCCAGCTAGCTAGCTCTGTGTCACTATCCAATCACGGAAGCAGCGCAAATGAGGCGTGGATCGAGCAGCAGCGTGGATAAAAGACGGACGCACGTACGGCGCTGTACGATTCGCTGCTACAAAACAAGATCCGGTTTTACGGGACGAGCTCGGTCTCTTGCCGGCGCACTCGCATCACCAGCACCTACCTACACTGCGCGGGCCAACTTCAGCCGCGACCCAAGGTCGGCAGCGCAGCTAAGCCCGTGAACCACCACGCTGGTACACTATGAATGTGTTTGATTGCTTTTGGATAGTGGAATCGTATATCTTGGATGAGGAGAGTCGTATTTTAAAAAAGAAGAGTGTTTGGTTCGATGTATCTGTGGATACATGCTGAATGAGTATGTGATTGGTAGATTGTATGAAGGTCTTGCTCGACTCCCTCGGTCCTGGACAGGCAGATTCGGTCGAAATGGCCTTCACTCCCGGTCCCGGATGAGACCGTATGCGGGGACGAGCGGATCCAGGCTTCCACAGTAAATTCGTCCAACCAAACACCCGAATTTTTCGCAATATACGGTGGAGCTAGGATCCAACCGTCCATATTCAGCAAACCAAACACACCCTATTATTGCCTAGCGATTCATTTGACTTTACACAAGATCATTAGATTAAATTTCTACTGAACACTAGTGTTTTTACTGACAAGGTCTATATATGGAAAATATCTGTTCTAGCGTCTGGATCCACGAGTCACGGACAGGATCTGGGCCGGACTCGGCTATTCACCAGGCTGTGGACGGAGTGGACCGTCCACCGAATGATGCTGCTGGATTCAGGCGTAAGGCCACCTGACGGCTGCTTGGTTATGGGCCTAATACCGCATGGCCAGCACGAGCCGAGATGCCGTCCGCCGCGTCCGAAACTGTCCTGTCCCCGCTCCACGTCTGGGCCTTTATTGCAGCCCGCGCCGAGGGGCACTGCCTCTATCTTGTCACACCCGACCTGGCCACGCCCAATAAACAAGACTGGCCTGCAACGTTATAAATGGGCCGCCGTCTTCCGACATCTTTCTCGGACAATTGACTAAACTAGTCATTCTATATGCCCCGTTTAATTCGATTTTTTTAGCGGTGTCTGGCTTTTAATTTTTATCTTTGGGTTAAAATTACTGTTGTCTTTTAACTGAAATTGTACTATAATAGCTATTAATTTTTTCTGAGTCATTTAATTAAAGAAATATAAAGAAATATAAAACATAAAAAACATTGTTATATCTCTACATATAGTGTAAAGAACATAGGAAAAAAAAAGGCAAAAGTAACAAAATTCAAAATTAGAAAACTAACATGTTAGAACCCAAAGCTATAATGAATGGGGCCATAACTCACGACCCATAAGTCATAGTTTCATATCTCGGTCAAATAAAGTAAGGAATTCGCACAAATAACTCACCTAATCCGTGGTTGCTAGGAATGGAACTCGTAGGGAGAGAGACAGGGTGCCACTATGTTAGCTCGCAACACCTCCCTTGCATAAAGAAACTGGACGGCTGATGATGAACGAACTCAACCTTGTTCACCGGCACCTCGAGCTTGAAGGCGAGGGACTACCGTTGTGGTATACCCTGCTCCTAGGCAGTCGGGATCCCTTTGTACTCTTGGAAAATGCATCCATAGAAAAATAATAGCAGTGGCATTGTACCCAGGGAGCAAACTCCTAGAATACATCTCCATTATTAATAGGGCGCCATGGGAGCATTTGTGGTACCTCTCATTCGCTACTCACTGCTCAGTGCTCGCTCATCACTTTCTCTACTCTCACACGCCTTTAGCTTCCCCAACCCTGGGGTCCTCCAACGACAAGGGTAGGAGATATAGCTACAGCACACGTACGGATCCATAGGACATACAGGCATAAGCTAGATACAATATATAGACTGGTAGACTACCATCACATTACAACATGCTTCGTCTTCTGCCGGAGCATCACCATGAGTCTGGAACTTCTTCATCGTCATCTGCTGCGTCACCCTGCGGCGTTGCTTGCCGGATGACGTCTTCCCTGGCGAGGCATGACTCCGGGACGACTACACCAACGCCCTTCCCGGACGCCTTGTGGCAGTAGGCGGACGCCTTGTGCCCGCCAATCAGGGTCAGCTGCACGTTCTTGAGCGAAATGCGCCTGCACGGCACGGTGTCGCTGCACGAGAACGTGACCGCCCGCTTCGACGCCGACGTGCCGGTGATGTCGAGGTAGTCGATCTTCTCCACCGCCACCGCGTTTCCCGTCTGCAAAATTTTCCAATGCAAAGTTCAGAGACGTGCAGTTCAGGCGATCAGATGGCTGGGGCTTCGTGTGTTCAGTAGAGTATATATATACCGGTGTTCCACAGGGAACTGGCTGGTTAGAGTGGTACTGATCGATGATGATGGGGTTTGAGACGTTTTTCATCACGATCCCCTCGACCTTCACTTTGCGGGCGAAACCGCAACGATCCTGAACAACAGAAGACACACAGGTTACTGTATTTAACTAGATATACATCCCGAGTTCTGGACATGGCTGCTGCATTTCTAGTTGGGAAATGGGCAATTGCTCTTACCTGCCAAGTCTTGATGCGTACCCCATTTGAGGTGTTTGAAATGAACACGGTGTCGATTTTGATCTTTTCTACTTTGTCTGTAGCTGGGGTTTCGCCTAAGGTTCCAATACTGACGGACACATAGTGTTAGTTCTACTAACAATAGAGGAACAATTATTGAGTAATCAATTAGGCAAAAGCTACCTGATACCATGGCCAGGTCCACATGAAACGGATCTTACACGAACATCCGTGCAATTGCCCACCATCGAGATGCAATCGTCGCCTGAACAAAAGGGGGAAAAGCAAACCAAGGGCAAATGACATGACACACTTAACAAAATAGAAGACTCTCAAGTCTCTTATGGATTGCTTTGGACTTCATCCGGGGTTGGTCTCAGACCTCCCCACGGTCGGCCCTAGATTTTGTCCGGGGTTAGTCCCGGACCTCCCTAAGGTTGGACTCGGACTTTGCCCAGGGTTAGTCTTGCATATTTCGTTCTGGGGTTAGCTCTAGACGACTAGATCTCCCCGGGATTGGCCTTGGACTTCATCTGAAGTTAACCCTGGACCCCTCTGAGGTTAGTCTTGCGTATCTTGTCCGGAGTCAAGTCTCCGATGTTGGTCTTGCGTATATCGCCCGATGTTGACTTGGGTACTTGACTCGGAGTAGACCCTCCAACGGGTGCCATCGTCCGAGGTGGTCGTGAGACCAAGGTGGCGTGAGGACCCTCCCCTAACAACGCTAAACTCGCTTAAACCTCTAGTCAACTACAATTAGACATGCCGCAGCTTTGGCCAAACCACAGAGGAAATTCCTTTCAGGAACTGCATGCACACTGCCTGCGAATGAAGTGTCGATGACATGAGCGCATACCTGTCGAGATCAGGTTATCCATGATGTGAACATTGTACGCATCGACGAGGTGGATCCCGTTGGTGTCGGGGCTATGCTCCGGCGAGGTCACCCTCAGGTAATTCGCCCTGACGTTCGAGCTCCTGGTGAACGTCAGGTGGTGCTGCTGGCTGTTCTGCAGAGTGATGCCCTGCACTCTGATCCCGTGGCAACCCTCAAAGTGAAGCGCCTGCAAAAAAAACACAAATGAAGCTTTTGCCTCTAATAGCTGACGATTCCGCTCAAGCTCAAATTAATCGGGACACACGAGTTCACCTTGGGAGCAGCTTGGGGCGTGCAATGCTGCCAAAAAGGAAAACAAACAAACAAAAACCCATTAATAATTCATCTATTAGCGAATGAACTACACCATTTATTTGTTTTAAAATTGGTGAAGGATTTTTTTTTACAGAATAATGGTGTCTTCTGCAATGTGATGTCAAGATTTAGGGGCGGTTTGGTCATGTCCTCAGTCCTCACCAGTACAAGGCATGTTATAATTCCCTGTGTCAGGTGACGCTAATATTACCTTGCCGTTCATGTGGTGTTTTCCCTTGCAGGACTGTTCCCACCACCGCTGCCCCCTGCCGTCGATGATGCCGCCGCCGCTCACCGACAGGTCCTCCACCCGGTAGAAGTGGAGCCATTTGTCGCGGTCGCTTCCTCGCCATTCGTCCGGGTCCTCGGGGGCGATTATATTCCCAGAAATCTAGCCGGCACAGATCAAAACTCGATGAACAAAAATGCACAGTACGTACCAGGGAAGAAAGCTGCACACGCGCGCGCGAACGTACGAAGAGTTTGATCTCGTCCCTGCAGGGCCCGGTGAGCGTCACCGGCCAGATTTGGTAGGACTTGCCGGCAGGGACGTTGAGGATGGTGTGATCGTTGGTGGCGCAGGCAGCGTTCCAAGCGTCCACAAAGGCCTAAAACAGATGATATCATCACTAGCTGTCTAGCCAGGGACAAGCCATCATTTAAAAACGAGGAGCCAAAGTAAACTATGCAATATAATTATATTTAACAGGAGAGATCAAATAGTAGTACGATAATATTTTTAAAAAATATATAAAGTTATAATGCGAAATTATCAAAACACGATGCCTAACCCTCTCTCCCCGCCCTTGTGTCTAGTTCTAGCTAGTTGCTTCAAAGCTCCCGGGCGCATTGTGGCCAATGTTCTGTTCCCCTGGGTGTGAACGAGCTGGACGTCTGTTGTGTGTGCTTACCCGAGTGTCGTCGGCAATGCCGTCGCCGACGGCGCCGAAGTCGTCGAGCGTGAGGAGGACGCGGGGCTCGGCGGGGTTTGGCAAGAGAAGCGCGATGACGCCGGCGAGAGCCGCGAGCTGAAGCAGAGCGGACGCCGGCCTCGTCTGTCGTAGTGCCAGCGCCATCCTAGAACGACAAAGTTGCATGGACTACTACACTAGCTAAAGCTAGCTGCTCGGAGCACCAGTGCTACCCAGTCACGGGAGCAGCATTTAACGAGGCGCGGAGCTGCGGGGATGGAGGGAAGGAGATGACCGGTGGGCCATGCGCAGCGCTGTACGAGGCCTGCTGCGCTCGCTGCCCGCTTTTCAGCGGCTGCCCGGGGAAACACGAAGCACGAAGCGTCAGAACAGCTGATTCACGTGGGCGGATGGACGTGCCACGTTCGTACGTTCACTTATCGCTTGCGTCCATTTTTCTTCGTCAGTTGCGTCCCTCCCTCGTCACTGTCGCGCGCAGCTGGTGCCCGAGCGTACGAGATTTGAAATTTTTAGCGGATTTGATGTTGATTCTGACGGTATTTATAAAATTAGTTATACATGTGGTGTATTTATAGAAATGTTTATTTTTTTTTTGGTGGACAGATGGCAGCATAGGGAGATGATATATGGCACCTACCGCCCCGTAAGTAGACGGCAAACGTCTGCCGCTCGCCCACGGGACGACAGGTAATTAGCCGGTTTAATCACTGTCTAAATTCGTAATTTTACATTATACTTGTTCAAAATTTTAAATATAGCAAATGAGGTCAAAAATTACGAAATTTTATGCACAGACTCTTGACATAACATACTTCATTGTGTAATTTTTTTACAATTTTGTCCCCTCTGAATATTGCTCGAAATAAGATTTCAATATTTATAGGAATTGTTACATATAGCAAACGAGCCCAACACAGTCTCTAATTGTGTATTTTTGGAAATTTTATGTGCTCCAAATTTGCCATGGTAATTCATGATAATTTAATCACAACTAGCGATATGCGAGGAGGGATGTCCCCCTTGGTGCTGCCCCCTTGCCCGCAGAATCGCCAGTCTGTCCATACTGTACCCCCTTGCCCGCTCCCTCCTTCAGACGTGTGTTGGCTTGACAAACCGGCCCCTCTCGCCCGCTCCCTCATCCACACAAATGTTAGTCTGGCCATGTCGCTCCGCCTCGCCCACTTCCTCGTGCACACGTATGTCACTTTTACCATATTGTCCCCTGTGGCCCGTGGTGGTGCATGTCGACAACGTGTTTGTAACTTCTGGTGGCAACACACCGGATTCTTTTTTCGCTCGCTTCAAATATAGAGCTCTCACAATCGCTCATTGCTCATCTAAACTGCGTTTTGTTTCTTGTAGTAAGAAAAACCCTCTGTTTTATACAGTAACATAACATGGCAGACACCGAGGGGCCAATCGGAGTGGGGTCGCCTAAGGAAGACCTTCCCGTGGAAAGAAGGGAGGACTTCGGCCCTAACTACCGCTTGATGCCAAACAGACAGGATCAACTAGTATGGCTGAAATGCAGACATAGGGAGGACGCGGTTGTGCAGGTCGTCGAAGGCCAATTCGATAGCGGGCAATGTTTCTTCCGATGCCCACACTCTGGGGTACAATTAGCCAGTAGTTTATTTTCTCTTAGTGTTAATAGAGCTTTCATGTTAACCCTCCTTTCCAGCAAATGGCAAAATACGACTTCGTCCACTGGATCGATCCTCCCCATAAATATTATGTTGTGAGATACATGAATACAATGTAGGAGCGAATCTTAGATATAGAGGCACGATTAACAGTCTTAATAAGAAGAACGATGACCTCCGACAACAGATGCAACGCAAGAGGGGCAACGAGGAGGTCGTCCACATAGGAAGTTCGTATGATCCCACATGTTGTTGTGCGAACCCTAGCTGCATATGTGCGTGCCACTACAATGACGGCCAACCACGTCCGAGACGCCCCCCTACTGCAACACTCCATGTGGGTACCACAAAGCACCTTCTACTAGTAGGCACGCACATAGAAACTTGTAGCATATAGTTTGTGGTTATGTTCAATCTCGTAAAGTATGTAACTGAATAGTGTATGTGTCGTTGCGGTTGCTATTTTTTAGTGGACTGTTCAAATATTGCGTCACATGCATTAAGCTAGAGGGGTCGATATGCATTGAACAAACGTACATCATACAAAGGAGTATAAATATTGAATTTTACTAAACGTGTCATTATAGTTTAATGCCACACCTAGACTAAACAAATGGATATTATTTTCTCTAGAACTGCTGTGTGATAATGGCAGTAAAATAGATACCATACTTATGTCCAAATACATTCTAATTTACTACCAATTGAAAAAGCTTTCACTGTACTCATGAATTTGCTAGATGTATTATTAGAGTTTATTGCCACACTTAGTCATAGCACAAACTAACCATGTGACATTGGGGGGTGGGGGGGGGTTCCGGTGGGTTCGTGGCCCGTATACATTGGGATTCTCCCAATTGGACAGTGGTATGGCATGAGAGTAGGGACGGGTGGGTCGCGCGTGCTCGGTCGGGCCAAGAGTGAAATGACTGGAGCGCAGGTGTAGAGTAGTGTGTGTGTGTGTGTCATTGATATTTGACCATGGATGTAATATTGATATTCATCTCCATTTGGGTTAGGTTAACATGGGGTTTACTTGCATCCTCCTGGGCTCCTGACATGTCTGGATAGGCGATATATATCATTCAACTTAAACCTATTACTATGCCTAAACTAGTGGCAATCATGGGACGGTCAAAATCCTTATGCAATTTGTGAAGGAACAAATGACATGACACAAACGCAATCACAATATATGAACGAACACCATCCACATCCAGTCTCCCATACTTCCCACTCGAGCTTGAACCTTGAATTGCAACACAATTATTGGACCTAGTTGGCGTCCACGGTTTCATTGGTTTGTTCGTAACTTCGTACAACGCAGCTCCGGGCTGGTATAGCGACGTCCCGATCCTTCGTAACTTAGACGTAAACCATCGTCCGGCCGTGTAATCGGTTGTACAGTCAGTTTTCCAGGCCAATACATACACGGGATTGCACATCACATCTCCGTTAAGCAACAATGGTCACGGCCGTCTTGACATCTTCCTTCCTGAACATTTCACTTTCGTTTAGGAAAACTCCAAACATTTCAACAATTGGATTGGCACAAGATGTTACCGGCTTACCGCTGCCGGACGGGTAGAGGCCCCAGAGCTCACTGAATTCCGGTACGTTGGATAGCTGCTAAGAGGGGGATCGCAATAGGATGTTCCATGCATTGTTCACAAAAGTTTCTTTCTAGTCAGTTTGGGTGAAAGCTCTGGCACCTTGGGAGCAAGGTCTGCCTGGACATCTCAACAATGGGATTGGTACAAGAGTTTTTCCAACTACAAAGCAAAGACAAGCTTCGTCTTTGCCTGCCGGAGAAATATTGCACCTTAGCAAATAGCAAGAGCTGTCAAGGAAACCAGCCCCCAGTACAGACTACAACTCGGGGCAGCCATGCAAAAGGATTTGGCGCAGCTTCATCAGCAGGATAAGGAACATCGATACAAAGCTAGAGGAGACTGTTGGTAACTTCCACAGCAGCACAAGTGCTGAAAGGAGCTGGATATGTACAGTGGCATTGTGCGCACCTTCATCCATCATAAAGAGTGACAAGGTGGGGGGTTCAGAAAGCATCAGGTGGAACCGCAACTGGCAATATTCATCAAAACAACAAGGCGAGCAAGATCGAAATCAAGAAGCCTTCCTCCGGCTGCTGCCACTAGGACTTCTAGGGCTCCCTTTGTTGGCAGAAACGTACTTGTCCTGGGCCATTGGTGAACTGCTGCCACTAGCCCCATGATACATCATGCGACGAGGAGAATCATTTCTCATGCTTTGGGTCTCGGCCTCAAGTTGTTTAGCCTCCTCCAATAGAGTAGATAACTGTTTATGTGAGCAAATAGCTATTAGTCCCTTTAAGACAGAACAGTGTCGGAAGGGCAAGCTAGTCTACTCACCCGAAGTTCATTTTCCTTCAGACGATCCTGAAGTGCAGTTATAGCTGGGCTCAAACTATGACAGCAAAATTGAGATAACAGATGATTACACACTAAATACACTATATTTGGCCAACAAGAAACAAGGAGATTTTGTTCTCACCAATATTCCATTAGTTTACAGAGAGAAGAATTGTATGTAGATGTATGGTGAATAGATGTAAGTGGGTGAATCTTCCCATCACTGCAAAAGAAACGTGAAACGTTTACCACAGAACAAGAATGCAATATTACATCAAGTCATAAAGGAAGTTAAATTACCAAATATTTTGATCCATGGCTTGCTTATATGCTGACTGTTCCTCTTGAAAAAGGACACGTTGCATATCGCAGTAAGAAGCCAATGTAGTGTCCAGCTTTAGCAGATGCCTTGTTGGGAGTACATAAAGTGCCACCTCCTTCCTTACATACTCTGCACCACTATTGGCAAGAATTGTAGATTAGAAAATAGAAACTAATTTATGGTTACATTAACAAAATGAATATAAATTATAACAAATTTGTATAAGGTAACATGCTTAGAACAACACTAAGGGCCTGTGTGGATATAGGGGAGTTTGAACTAGATCCCAAAAATTCCCAAAGAAATCCCCCTTATTGAAACACACCCTAAGGGCACAACAAAATCTATTTGATAATATTTTAGGCATTGGCAATGCTTTGCTTAGAATAGAACGCTGCCAAAGCGATAAGATGACCATTGGGAAACTTGAAACACAAGCCACATAACTTTTGTTTAGAACTAAGCCACATAATTATTTAGTTTGTTTTAACATGGAACCTGTAACTGCAGCTCCATGAGAAAGGAGTCATCATATTGGAATTGCACTTATTGCATTTTTAGCTGATAGACAAATATTTCAGGAAGAATTCCTAGTTTCAGAAGACATCTTTTGTTCACAAATATTTTTAATCGCTCAAAGAGTCTTATAAAAGGGAGTCTCACAAACTAAAGTGGAGCTTAATCATACAACTGAGATTTCTAAAACATAAAAAATGAATATCAAGAGTAAAAGCCAATACACGTTGCTTAAGATTTCTGAAAAGTACACATATGCATTGATTAATGGAATAAAAGGTTTTGGATAAACAATCCCTTCGATACCTCATGTCCATAGTTGACCGATGCAAAGCCTCCTGGATGCTTGGGGTCATATCTGAATCATCTTGATCAACAGAAGCTTCATGTGTGCTATCAGGATTATAAGGAACAATGGCGTTTTCTCTGGGTTGATGTTTTGCTGAATGATTCGTGTCATCCGGAGATCTTCCCCAGACCTAAACAAATAAGCACATGTACAATTAATTTGCCAATGTACTAGTAAGTAGGCACACGCAAAAGACTGTCTTAATTAACTAGGGATCCTACTAAAGAGCTCAGAAGTGAGAACCACTGCTAGTTTTATTTTCACTACACAAATGCAAAGCTGAAGTATGTCACTGAGTGATGTCCAATGCAATTGAAATTTCGATGGCAGAACAAAGATTTACTAAAGAAGCTAATAAGGAAACCTTCTAAACATAATGATCATCTTTTTTCCTTTCAATATACAGACACTTCCATACTCCACATCCGTCACAGCACAAGGAATTCCCACAAAATGATACAAGCTACATAAATTCAACGAAGCAGCCTAAACCAAGCAAATTTCAGATAAACAATTAACAACAGTGGCAAAAAAATGTCCCAATTCCAGGTGAATATTATATGAAATTAGTATTTAGTGAACATGTGGCCAAGAGTTCCAGTCTAAAAAAGCTAACTAGGTTGTAAATAACCAATGGCAAACGGATATAGTTTCTTGCACATCTCCTATTGACCCAACTGTTTATTCTTTCTTGAGTTTTCTTAAATCCAGAAATTGTAGCAATACAATTGAAACGCTCTTTTTCTTGCATATTGTGCTTACTGAGATATCACAGTGCAACACCTAAGATTGCCACATGCACAGTAGGTACCAGTAACTAGTATGGTTCTAAACATTCTCCATCCAATGGGCAAGTATGCAAAGCTGCTTCAATGAAACATAGCTGTACTGCCACCCAAGGGGAAAAGGCCATCTTGCATCCAAATATCACCACCCAGAATGGAAAGTTTTTCACGGAATTAAATTCTGTAACACCAGAACAAATGGTGTCAAAATAAACCTTGCTACTTTTTGAAGCTCTAGAATCCCCTGTGTCCTGTTCAATGCCCTCAATCAATGCATATTGTGATGCTAATGAGTTATCTGATGAACTCCAAGATGACTCAACATCAATGACTGGATTGGTAACAACAGGAACAATAGAACGCTGTTTTCCATCAAGTGACTGGAAGGCAATCACTTGGATTTTCCCAACCTGTGGGCACATCAAAATCTGATTCAGCAAGGCAAATTCATGCATATGTGCCCCAAATAGGAAGTAAACATGTTCTCTATATTAAGTGTAGGCATTCCTACCTTTTGAGCATCTTCACTAAAACAAGAAAATATTAGCCCCACAAAGCCTGGATCCAGCAACTGAAACATCGCCTGGGTACGAACATCTGGAAAACATGGATCATGGGAGTTATATACAACAAGCAAAGTCTAACCATCACTGCAGATGGGCAACATCTCACAAGAGACAAACAAAGCATAAGAGCAGATGCACTAGCAAATTCTATAGATCCCCACTGCCACTGTCAATTGGTCCGGTAATAGACCCAATGCTGCCTTTTTACTCAGCGCAGTAAAGGTTGGTGCCATCACGGAAGACTCTGGAGCAAAGCTGCATGACTAGATATAGCATTCCCTATCCCAAATACCCAAAAAGCGTAGAAAATTAGCTACCAGCGGCCCCATATTTGCATCCATTTTCCAAAATGGCAAGTAAACATCAGTGGGGATAATAAGGGTTACATCATTTAAAATAGCATGGCTACAATAACTTGCTAGCAAATTTGCAAACTGCATAGGCAAAACGTAGTATCATTTCACGGCGTTGTATGGAATGCACCGAATAAATGCACACCACAGGGTCATCGGAAGGCACTCGAGGTTAGGGAAGCGCAGCCCTAGGCACGAAATGGATCGCCCATGGGAGGTGATTTGAATAGCTTACCTACATGGGAAGGCAGAACAGTGATATGCGGGTGCGAGTGGTACCACCCGATCACCCTCGTGGGCTTCCCGATGGTGGCCGTCATTTCGTGCGAGCAGCGTTAAGTCCCAACACCCAAAATCCCAACACTACGCTTCTCCACACAACACCAAACACGCCAAAATCTCACAAATTAAAGGGGGGAAAAAAGGATATCTCGGCCTGCGCCGACGCCGCGGCGAGCAGCTCGGGGTTGACCTCGACGCGGTCCTTCTTCCGCTCGCACCTCATCTGCGGCGACGCCCCCCATATCACAGCGGTCGCCCGGCCGCTCGAGATCTGCAAGTAGGCAAAACCAGCGCGATCTGAAGAGAATAGGCGAAACATTTGGGAGAAGATGTGTGGAGAGTCGGGGGTGAGTGGGGGTAGGTTGGGGGTTTGAGTTGAGAGTGACCTCGACGTCGCCGAGGAGAAGCCCCATAACCTCCTCCGTCTCGGTGGTGAGGGCGTGGGAGAGGCAGGTGAGCCACACCTCCTCGCCGATCTTGACCGAGTTCAGCGACATCTCCGCCGCCGATCGGCTGGGGTTTCGAGGCGGAGGAGGGGCGTGTGCGGCCGGCGCGGGGCTCTCTTGGCTTGTAGCCTTGTTCCTCTTCGGACTTTTGAGCTCGATTTTTTCGTTCTGTGGGGTTCGACGGCTGCGCCGCTGGCTTCTGCTGCGTGTGTCGCTGGGAAATGGGGCCCACGACACGCTGTCCAGCGTGGGGGCCACGGTTCCAGTGCGCCCGAGCCGGCAGATCCCTGTTATCCTGGGCTGTGCCAAATTTTCTTAGCTGCGAGATGATTTTTACCTAATATTTTTAGAAACGATAACGGACACTAAAGATATCGATACAGATGGTACATATAATTTTAAATTTAGAAACCGTTAAGAGAATTTACTTTAGAAAGTTGTCATATTTATTTTGATTTTCGAATTAAACAAAACACAAAAACCAAATGAACAGGAGAGTTGTACTCCGTTTGAGTTGGGCCGGGCCGTGTGAGGCTCGTGTGGGCTGGACAATAGGCAGACCTTGTACTGAGAGTTGCCATGCTCAGCACAATCCTAATCGGCAGAGCGGGCTGAATGTCTCATTCCACTCGGTTTAGCACAAGAACATTTTGGGTAGATCAACTTGTAACAGGGCTCTCATATGCTAATCTGCAGCTCAAATGTTTCTGCAGTCGAATGAAACCTTCTTTCAGAGTGTATGTAACACCTCCGTTTTTGAAACAGGGACATCACACAATTCATAATAACCCAAGAATTCAGTTGCAAAATAAAAGAGTATCATACCTACTCACGAATATTTAAAAAATTAACTTAATTAAAATATGATCTACTAGTCAACTTTCGCGACAAAAAAGGCGTCTAAGCCTAAAACTTATCTTATAATCAAAAGATCCGAAGAAAACTCCCACAGAAATGCTTAAGTGCGGTCGCAACCCTAACATGAAAACTTGTAATATCCTTTCTTCTTTTAATACATGTTGTGATGGTAAAATACAGCAAGATTTAGTACAACCAATTATACTCAACAAATCACATGAAGATCAACTTAATTGAGGAGGGTTTTTTTGTGAATTTAAGCAAATTCAAAAGAAATTCAAACAAAAACGAAAATTTGAAATTTCAGGTTGTTCCAGTGTAGATGGCTGACCAGTTGATTTTGAGCTATAACTCCCTACCTGCTCCCGAAATATGTGTCAACTCACATCAACATTTGTCGTCCACTTCATTTGCTCTTCTGAACACTCGGAATGAATGGGAATCGTGTCCATGGTGATCGGTAAGTCGATCCACATCAGTCGAAACTCCGACATACGAAGCAGCTGCTGATCGCTCGGTCCCAAGTGCCTCCAGATTTGAAGCGAGGATATAGACCACGAAACCTGATCTAGTTCAGATTTTGCTCGAATCTAACGTTTCGTCATGTGGTGATCTAGTTCAGATTTTAGCTCGAACGTTTCGCCGTGAGTTACGACTTTTTTTGCCCAAATGTCTCAAATATTTCAATCGACTCCGTCCTTGAGAGATTTTTTTTTTCTTTTTTCATTTGCTCAGTCATGCGCCTGCATTTGTTTCACTGAACAAATTCATGAAGCATTCTTGGCTAACATGTACAGGACCAGTCACCCATTTTACTATTATGATCAGAACAAGAGGCTAGGTAGTACTAGAACCACCGAAAGAAGAATCTCTTCGTGGTGTATCAAGGGACGAACAACTAGAGATCAGAACACAGCATAAATCGTAACAACATATACAGGCTTAAGGCCCCAACTTCATTATTATTACACCATAATAGAACACAAACTGAGAAGTCTGACGAACACAAAGATATATCTGTCGTCAGACGTTCTCACCCGACCTGATACAGCATTCATACAGACTCTGGACACAAATACATCAAAAGCGAACTTACACCAAATGCGCATGGAGGAATCAAACATCACTGCATCTAGCGATCCCTGGTGATTGTCTCGGTGGCGCTGGTGTCCTTGGTGGTGCTATCGTCGCTGCCTTTGTCTCCCGCCATCCCCAGCGTGTTCATCACCGCGTCCTTCGCGCCCACCGCCACGTTCTTCACCTGCTCGCCGGCCTAAAAGCAACATTTTTTCCTCGAAAAACTCAGCATCGACGGCTCAGATTAATGCCTATCGACAGGAATCAAAGAATGTGTGCAGTTAATTCTGTATGTCTGGTGTGTGCTGTGTGCAGGTGATTTACTGACCTGTTGGAGGACGCTGCCGGTCTTGTCCTTGCCGGCGACAGCGGAGTCCTTGGCGTACTGCGCGGCGTCGGAGGTCTTCTGCTTGGCGGCCTCGGTGGTCTCGGACGCCTTCTGCTTGGTGGCCTCGGTGGTCTCGGAGGCCTTCTGCTTGACGGCCTCGGTCTTCTGGCCGAGGAAGCTGCCGGTCTGGTCCTTGCCCCCGCCGGCGCGGTCCTTGGCGGCCTGCGCCGTCTCGGAGGCCTTGTCCTTGGCCTCGTACGCCTTGTCCTTGGTCGCCTCCTTGGCGTCGTGCCCCTTCCCGGCCGCTTGCCCCGCCGCGTCCGACGCCCGGTCCTTGGCCTCGTACGCTTTGTCCTTGGTCGCGCCCATCACATGCCCCGCCTTCTCCTGCAACCAAGAAACATCTCAGAGAACGTAACAAGATCAAAGCACGCACGCATACATATGCATGCAGCCGCGTCACCTCGGTGCGGGCCTTGGTCTCGCCGGCGCGGTAGCTAGCCTGGTCCTGGTTGGACGCCATCTTTCCCTGGCTCGTCGAACAAACCGCTCAGAAAGCAAGATGGATCACTTGGCTATTGGCCTATTGCTCAACTCAGCTTCAGTGTACTGTCTGATGGCAGCGAGCTTCGAGCAACTAATATTTATAAGCCGCAGCTAGGCAGGCCCGGGGGACACGTCGCACGCCAGAGCTCGTACATGATCGCCACGTAGCAAGGACACGCGTTGTCACAGGCCCGTACCTTCGCGAAGCTTGCCCATACAGATGAAGCTGATTCGAACCCATGCAGAAAGCAAAAGCCAAAAGGGAGATGAACAAGTACCAGTTGGAAACTAGGAATTGATAATTAGGGTGGGCCGGGCCGTGAAGGTGACGGTGGCCTTAGTTTTACACTTGGTGCCTTGGTGGTGCGTTGGAGCATGTGCGCCAGCTCTCTCTGACGAGCGTGTCGCAACCTCATTTCAGGCGATTTTTCGTAGCTGGTTTCGATTCGTTTAATTTGCTCTTGCGATCTGATGGAGCTGGTACACGTACGTACGATGGCTAGCTAGCTTACCACGAAAGGAAATGGCCTGAGCCACACAAATAAACAGCGTGACATAAAGGATGATAACAAATCTCCGGTGGTACCGCTGGTACAGCACACGTCGAATTGTACAATGTGAAGGTACAGTGAACACGTTAGGAAAATCTCGCAATTTTACTCGAAAAAATACAAAACAGAGAGAAAAAGTCTCGGAGCTCACCGCACTCGGCCCAATTCAGCCCGCTGCTGTGCTTTTGCTCGGTTGAGCACGCACCGTGGAGGCCCAATCCAACTCCTATCATGAACGCTTCCAACAAAATTTATGGGGCCTGACCCGGACGCGTACCAACCTTCGCGCGAGACTAGCTGGGCCGGACCGAATTGATAGCCCTGTTCTTTCAGACTGCACGTATGGCTGAGGATGGGCTTTGTGGACTGTAACTGCAACTTTTTGTTTATAGTTTTTGGATTTTGGTTGTTTGTGAAACACAATACGAAAAAAAAATAGCCACATGTGATTTTAGTTAGTATAGTTGAACTCAGCATCATATCTACTATAATCAATTTGTAGATGTCGTTCTGAAAAGATGTACAGTTTAAAAATTAGTTACGATAGGAGAGAATGAAAAGCAAAAGCCATAGGTGGAGTGGAGCTGAACCTAAAAAGGCTATCGTGACGCGGCGCCCACGTTAAGCACTGAGCGGTGGCCCTGCAATCCGGGCGTCGGTGTGGCGAAGTTGGTGCCACCGTAGGATGACAAATTGAGCGGCCATCAATGATCGCACATGCATCCTGGTCATAGTGGCGCTCCTAGTCCTTAGCACGCACACTTGGAAGCGCACAGTAAAGTGCAAGTGTACGTAGCAGCATATGCCACTAACCTAGAAGTTGCACAACGCTAGCTAGGCTAGACTGGCTGCAGTACCATATCGATCGATCCCCACAAGTTCCCATCAGTGCTACTGCATGCACTTGCGAGCTGCAGATTGTTGCACACGGTGTCTTGTATTCGAATTATTTGATTCCTACTTATTCAATTTCTACATGATATATTAAGACTTTTCTCTAGCATTTATATCTAATCTATTTGATTCGTATTTGATACATCAAAACTCAAAAAGTACCAGTTATATTTCTATTATACATTTTATCTGATATCCATATTTAGATTATTTGATTCATATTAGACACCCACTTATAGTCCCCTCCATTTCCGAGGAAAATTTAATCATTTGCCACTCTTATGAGTTCAGTGACAATAGATTTACCACACTGACCCACAGGTGACCTCACATGTAAGTGACAGAGTGAATTGATCAATCTTAAGAGTGGCAAAAAAATTGAATCTCCCTTCTACTCCGTTTCGATCATCTTGTACGTACGTACGTGCGCAGCGAGCCCCGATCCTATGCAGCGTGCCCATGCGCACTACGATCTAGCTACCGTCTCCACTTGCCAACGCTGTAGTGCGTACACCGCATGCATCCATCTTTTAGGCTAAGTGGACGGAGTACTTACCAGCACGTGCAAACTGAGCGAGCTGCGTATAGTGGACACCGCTAGCTCAAGGGTTGCGCTCGTACTTGCCATGACACCCTAGCTTGATAGCTGATAGATACGTATGCTAGTGTGGCAAATTGCCACTACGGGATCCCTAGAACGCGCACTAGGGTGTGCATGTACGTAGTACCATGCATGCATCCACTAGTAATGTGCTTCGCGCAACTACCGATGGCTTAGCTCCAGTAAGCCCAACCAGCTAAGCTTATACTATAAGAACAAACACAACTTACAAATGCGTACTGCCATTAACAGCAGCTCTGAAATAATCAAGCACAAGATTTTGTTTATTTGCTTTGTCTTACGTATACCTTTTAAAAAATATACTCAATTTTAAAGTTTTAAGTACATTTAGATCACATGCTTTACTGATTATATATATAATCAGCACATACCTACAATCAAACTATCTAAAAAAAAGGCAGCTACGATTCGAATTTCAGTTCAATCTTATTTGAACTAGTTGGTAAAGTACTTAAGTTCGACATCCAAAAATTTTCAAAATTTTCTGCACATGATACATAGAGGAAATACCCAATTAATTTTATATATAGGGGGGCCGAGGGAAGCATATCTAGTGCAAATGGGCTATTCAGTGGCAACATGCAAACACGAACCAGGGCCATTGGATCTAGATCAGACAGCCGAGATTGAGGTGGGTTCCCACCTCCAACTCACTTATGCTCTTTGGTGTTTATCCCCCACGCAGCTCATCATTTTTAGGATAACCCCTTGCTTCCTCGAGTCTCTCTCGTTCACATGTTCCTCTTACCTCCTCATCCCTAACCGCTCCTCAGGCGTCGTCGCCCCCTACTCAGCCGAGCGCCACCGCGTCCCTCCCGGGTTCATCCCTGAGCGCCATCACTAACCTCTCGAGCACCGGCGACCCCATCAACCACCTCGACGCCCTGGATGCAAGAGTACGAAATGGGCTCCCTATGTGTGTGTGTGTGTTGCGCTTCGACTACTCTACAGTCGTTACGACCACGCTAAGTCGATTTACAACTACTTCACAGATGGCTACGATCACACACAGAGTAGTTATGACCACTTGTGTTTGCTCCGGCCACTCTACGTACTCGTAACTTCTGCTGACGAAAGTTACGACTATATTCACACTGCACTGTATGTTCTCGTAACTGAGCCACGACCACTTCGGTTTATGAGAACTCGAGACTTCGACTGCAGACCCTGCTCCTTCCACGTAGTACACTTGATCACAGTAGTCGTAACTCGATTACGACCACGTTGAAGACTCGATCGCCGTGGTTGTAAAGCGTTTACGACCACGTCTTCAGCTTCACAAACACCTCCAATTTTTCGAAGCCAAAACCGCTCCTTCTTCTCTTCTTTATTTCTTTCCCTCTCGTTCGATCACACCGATCGCTTCATGCCCCTCTCGTTACATTGCTCTGCCTTTTATATTCAACTTTACGACGAGGACATGGAGACAACTACGTCTCCGAGATGGACTAAAAAACTGACTAGTACACGGATTCCCCAAATCTTGACCTTGTCCCAAATCTTCTCGTCGAGCTCATGAAACATGGAGTAATTTCACAGATGGCTACGACCACACACAGAGTAGTTACAACCACTTGTGTTTGTTCCGATCACTCTACGTACTCGTAATTTTTGCTGATGAGAGCTACGACCACATTCACGCTGCTAGACCGTGCACACACAATCAGGAGTATATACTCCTGGTAGCACTGAATCAATTTCCTATATATACACACACGTACAAGTGACTTCTGGCAGTTGTGAAGAAGCTGGTGCTATCTTTCTGCAGGCAAAGCACCCTAGTTGACCCTGTATCGTATTGGGCTTGCACATGTGGGTGTGGCCGTGGGTTTCACTGTCATCGCTAGCCCGTAGAGCAAATTATTGGTGGTACTGGTACACCTTGCAAAAGTTACGAATTGGCCTAACCTTTCGAACTGTACATGCAATCCATCTCCCGTATATAAGAGGGGCAACGTTACGTTGTAGCTCCTCACCAACAGTCTTACTGCATGAGAAGAGGATAACTGATTCGATCATACTAAATATATATCATGCCTAAACTCAAGTTCCTCCTTACTGTCATCCTTGTGATCCTTCAACTGTTCAATGCATCTTCAGGTATGACGTTTCAGAAAAAAAAAATAGCTTTGTTGATTGTATACTTACTGATCTGTTGCTCCGTCACATTTTTATGGAGGTATGGAACATGATTCTTGTCGCCTCAACGCAGGACAAACTGCAACAACAGGAGACAGTAATGAAGTTACTTCGAAAGTGATGGAGGTCTGTATTTGTTAATCTTGGTCGAAATCGTCAGAGAGATCGATATGAGCTGGCATTAGTGTTTAAGAAGAACAATATCAGACTATCCAAGCTAGTGGTTCTTTCGATATTTTCGGTCATGTATACTTATTCACTTTGACAGAAGGCCATTTCAACAAATTTATCTGAAACTTATTCTAATTTCCGTTTCAAAATTTTGTGAGATGTGCTTCTCTGGTTTCACAAGGAGTACAAATAACAAATCCATCATTGTGGTCATGGTTAGATACAATCAGCAGTAGAACCTCTGTTTAGGATCAGTGCTGTTTTCTTTACGAAAACTACATTGTGTATGTGATTCCAAGTTCCACTTGTCTTTACCATCCCCACATGCAGAGACACAGCAGGAGGTTTCTGACAGAGGTTCTGGATTACGACTATGGTGGAGCCAACTCTAAACATGATCCACGCAGGAAGCCTGGCAATGGACACTAATCACCTCACTTCCATCCTACGCATCCCTGGAGAAGACAAGTCAGATGACCCAGGAAGCTGCAGCCACTATATTAGTATCTCACTGCAATTCACTAGAAACAGAATGGTCGGATCCTATGTATACACATCGTTATTACCTTGTATATTGGTCAGTTGAGTGAAGTTCAGAGTTCAGACTGGCCGTTTTAGACTGTGCTTACATGCACTCAGGTGTATGCTTATTCAGGCAACTGGTGCAAGTACTAAGGACATTTTGTAAGTTGAGAGGTGTTAACTAATCTTATTATGAAGGTCCTACCGTTTTGAATAAAATGGGCACTCTGGCACTCTCGCAGGCCTGAAAGTTCTCAAGTATAAATGTCCGACGTAGTACTTCCTGTAAAGTTCAGAACGTTGCGCAATGGCCTCCTTCGTTCAATCCATTTAATACAGAGGCATAGGCCGTAGCCCGTAGGGCCGTATTTCCTTAAAAAAAAAGGCCTCCTTCGTTCGTGAAAACACCAGTTAAGCTTTATGGGTTACGACTCTCAGCCAGTGAAAAATTAACAATCCCGTAAACAAAAATATGAAGCAAAACTCCTCGTGAATCAGTCGTCCTTAACCGTTGGCTTCACAATTGAGCAGTCAGCCAGTCATAATTATCGTCGCCATTGACATTTGCAGTAGTTCCTCTTCTAAAAAAACATATGCAGCAGTTCGACAGCAACGGATCCGCTCGTTCCCTTCTGAAGACGAAACAAACATTAGGCGCCTGAAGAGTTGCTTCATCTGATCAATCTCTTGTGACTCCACCTTACATTATCCATCCACCTCAAGTCTGAACCAGTTAGGACCTATCCATAGATTCAAAGAAAACGCTCCAATTCGGGAATGTCTTAGAAGTTTTTTTCTTTTTCTGAAACGAAGAATGTCTTAGAAGTTACATACGGCCGACTCTTTTTTTAGGAACATGCACAAGGTTTGGATGTCATTATATTAGAGAGAGAGAGAAAGAGAGAAATACATACACTAAGGATCTAGTGTTTTTGGAAACATAAAAAGATGGAAAAAGAAAAAGACTGACAGAGAAAGGGAAGAGGAAAAAGAAAAAGGTAGCGAGGGAAAAATAGGGGTTGGAACTATGCAGCGAAAACTATGGGGGAGCAAGGGTTATAGCCCGCTTGTCGTTGTGTTTAGTGGCAACTTCGTGTGCGCCGTGTGCCACCAAAAAAGCTCCCGTTTTAGGATGTCTAAGATCCCTTCAGCGGTCGTCTTGATTTTGTTGAACGTCCGAACGTTGCGTTCTTTCCATATCGTCCAGAGGAAGAGGACTACATGAGAGTCAAGCTCTTTCATGTGAACCTTGGGCACTTGCTTGTATATTGTGAACCACCATTCTAACAAACGAACCTGACTTGTTACTTGTTGTTGCGTCTTGCCCAAAAAACGTGAGAAGAGGCTTTAGACCCGACGAACCCAAGGACATAGAACAAGAAGGTGATCAATTGTCTCCGTGTTTTGCTCGCAGAGAGGACAAAGAGTTTCTGTGGCGAATCCGCGCTGCGCTAGGCGATCAGCTATCCAACAGCAATGGTGGATTGTTAGCCAAGCGAAGAACTTGCATTTTAGGGGAGCTTTGCATTTCCAAATTAGTTTGTGGTCTGCGAGGTGGGTTCCGCTCAGGAAGAAAGCATTGTAGGCAGATTTAGAGGAATATCTTTCAGAAGTGTTTAGTTTCCAAATGAACTGATCTTCAGTTTGTGGGCACCCTGAATTCCATGCACCCAAGATTTGCACATCAGCCCCTGAGCAACCGTGATGGATTTCTTGGTTTTGTTGCAAACTAGTTTGCAAATGTTAGGAACTATGTCTCTCGCTGATTGTCCTTCTATCCAATTGTTTATATAGAATAAAGCTCGGTTGCCATCACTAAGCCGCACAGTTGTGGCTACGTTGAACATTGCTAGGACGGCCGGCTCACGAGAAACTTGTAAGGAACTCTATGCACGTGATTGATCTGTTTTGTGCCCCCATAACCAACATAGGCGCAGTGCAAAACCCATTGTCTTGAGGTCGAGTATTCCTAGCCCACCAAGCACCATTGGTCTGCAGACGGTTTTCCATGCCACAAGATAGTTTCCTCGTTGAACAGCCTCTGAGCCCTTCCAAAGGAAAGCACGACATCTTTTATCTATTGATTTGATTGCCTAGGTAGGTAGGTCTAGCGATAGGAGATGGTAGATGGGTGCCATATAGAGGACTTGCTTGACCACAATGAGGTGACCTCCTGAGGATAACAAACTCCCTTTTCAAGCTGGAAGCTTCCTTATGAACCGATCTATGAGCGCTTGGATCTGCGGTCTGGTTAGTCTGGATGGAGTTAGTGGCAAGCCCAAATAATTTACAAGGAAGGACGACAGCTGACAAAGTAGCTCTTGAAGGACCACGTCGATTTCCTCCTAGGAGCAGCGAATGGGGGCGATCAAACTCTTCTGGAGGTTGATGCATAGACCGGATGCTTGCCTGAAGTTAGATAAGATCTCTTTGACCATCTGCAAGTCCTGTCTTATCAGGGCAATAAAGCAAATGATATCATCGGCATATAAGGACACACGCTCTTGTAGACCTTGCACGCCTAGCTTGGAGAGAGAGCTGAAAGCGAATTTGCTTTGCGGAAGTAAGCATTGAGGGTATCCATGACTAGTAGGAATAGCATTGGGGAGAGTGGGTCTCCCTGTCTTAGCCCACGGCCTAAGTGGATGATATTCCTAGATCTTCCACTAAGCAGGATTTTAGAGGAAGCACTGGTGAGTAACATCGAAATCCATTCTCGCTGTCTTGTCTCGAAACCTACGTGTTTAAGGATTTGCAAGAGGAAAGGCCATGAAACTAAGTTGAATGCTTTAGAGATATCCAACTTCAGCAATAGTGATGGTTTCTTCTTGGCCTTGAGTGTTTTGGTGAGTAGCTAGACCAAGCGAAAATTGTCATGAATCGACCTTCCAGAGATGAAAGCAGATTGGTTTGACCTCACAAGTGCCGACAGTTCTTTCTTGAGTCGATTTGCTAGGACTTTGGAGAAAATTTCTGTGAAGCTATGGACGAGGCTAAACAGACGATAGTTTGCTATCCCACTAGCTTCGTTCTTCTTAGGCAATAGAATGATCAACACATTGTTGAGGCAATGTGACATCCTTGAAGATGGAAAAAAGCACGGAAAGCATCCATGACAGTGTGCTTGATCACAGGCCATGTGCGCTTGTAAAAAGTACTTGTGAAACCGTTAGGGCCAGGTGCTTTTGTCGACATGATATTTTTAAAGGCTTCCCATACCTCGCCTTCTGAGAACTCTTGGTCAAGGTGGGAGAGATTCTGTGTGGGCAGCACCAGAAATTGCAGGTCTAGAGTATGTTGACATTGGACGTTGCACACCAGATCCAGCATGGATGACCGAGCTGAGAAGATGAACTAGCTCATCTGGCATAGAGGGAACACCAGCTGCCGAGTCAGTCACGTATGCCAGTGGCAACGAAGGAGGTAGGGAGGGAAGGTGCCATGAGCAGTCTATGCACTGTCAGGTGCAGCAGTGTGTATGACTGTCGGTACTGCTTCCTCACACCACCGAGCATCCCAGTACCCCCGTCCAGATGGCCATGGATGTAGGAGAAGAAGCGGTGCCTTGGGCCCAGGCCCAAAGAGCCATGAGGCCCCATCTTTGGGCGGCCGCCGTGGCCGCTATCGCCATCGCTGGAGGGGTAGGAAAGCTTTGAGGATGATGAGGAGACAACACTAGGATGATAATCCTCCACCTTCACGATGTGAATAATTACATCGTATGCCAAAGTCTTCTCCTGTCAGATGAGCAATGGTAGGCTGCCAAAAATTGAATCTGACAGATCTAGGTTTTCTTCATCAGGTTCTGTGATGAACAAGGCGCTTTGTTTGGGGATTGCACTTGGGTTAGCGGTCCAAGCATCCAACCGAAAGTTGGCTAGGTCGTCCCTGCTGGCTGTATCCGGGTGAAGGCGCTCGATCCAGCATGCCTGCGAGAGTAGTGTTGATGCTGTGTGCCAATCCCACGTGTGCGTCGGCAACCCCTCTATGTTAAGAGTGACCTTGAAGAGGAAATGGCACTGGAAGCTTGTGCCTGCCTTGTCCAAGGCTTGAGGAATAGGGAGAAGTATGATGGAGTGGTTCTCGGTGGCTTAGTTGCAAAGCTCTTCCGACGAAAACGCGATGAGGAAGTTTTCAGGCTAGAAGTTGTGGACCAAAAAGTGCAGTGAGGGATGCCAATCCTTTCCACGATCTCCAAAGCTGCTTCTTCCTTGGACATCGTCGACCTATTCCCTCCAACATAGGCAACGAGGGTACGCTTGAGGTGTGCCTCCAGCTCCACGTGGGACGTGGTGTGCGGCATGATGCATACGGCATGGTCCGACCTTCCCTCGGGTTGTCCTGCTACGACAAAAGAAAAGAAGGTACAATGAGGTATGAAGATCTCATCCGGCGGGTCCGGTGTGGCGTCACGGTGGCTCTCCGAGCCAATTGTAGTCTCTTGGGAGCCAAAAGTGCTGTGGCGAGGGGAAGGAAAAGAAGTGTTTGAGGGGTGGCGGTCCTGAGATGGAGACAATGCCTGGTCTCGGAAACGTAGCAGCCTGATAGCTCCTTGAGGCAGGCTTCTTGGTCGCTTGCAGTCTTTGATGTGATGTCCGAACACTTTGCAGCATCTGCAGCAGGTGGTGTTCCTACAGTCGGCTTTGACATGGTCTAAGCCCAGACAGTTCCAACAATGACCGACAAGGTCAGCGGGGATCTCTGCCCTTTGGTCCGGTGGAACTGTCGGGCAAGGCTCAATGCTCTTCCAACGATGCTTGCTATGAACAACGCGCTAGCCATTGTCGGCTTCCAGAGCTAGGCAAGACTGGAGTGGCAGGGCGCAAAGCAGAGATGCCGATGGAGGGGGGGCTATTGCAGCTGTCGACACCAGGGAGTTCGGCTTCGTCTCCGAGGTGACTAGCGTCAAGGATGTGCCAGCCGCTGTCTGTAGGTACAAGGTTGGTCTTGACATAAGGCCCGAGGCCGGACTTTGGTGGAAGGTAGGATTCGATCTAGCCAGCGTTGTTCCTTGCTGCGGCCAACCTTAGGAGGAGGCTATTTGGACGAGGCTGCTTGAGAGGGAAGCAGAGGATGGGTGTCTGACCACCGAAGGAGATTGGCGCTGGTGAACCCTAATGAGCCGAGGTGGGCACGTCAGGGGAGCCGTATTTTTTCTATTTTAGCCTTTTTTTTGAAAAATATTCACATTTAGACCCCTGGTAGTTTTAATTCCGTTTTTGGACCCAAAGCTCGCGCCGTGGGTCACGGCGCCGAGGTAACACGGCTTCGGCGCGCGCGACCACGGCGCCGAAGCAGCGCTCCCGCGCGCAACAGAAGCGCCGACGTGGCGCCGACGTGGCAAGAGCTTCGCGCCGGACTCGTGGCGCCGAGCTCGGCGCCGTGACTCGTGGCGCCGACCTCGGCGCCGTGGATCTTGGCGCCGAGCACGCGGCCTTTCTGAGACACGGCGGGTCTTTCGCTCATTCCTCTCCCTCTCTCGTGCCCGCCCGCGCTGCCTCCCTCCCCTCCTCCCGCGTCTCGGCCGCGCGCCTCCGTCCCGCCTCCTCCGGCCGTGGTGCCGTCGCCTCCCGGCCGCCCTCCGCCCGCCTCCCCGTGCCGCCGCCTCCCGTGCGCCCGGTGCCGCCGCGTCCGTCCCGGCCTCCGCCTCCCCGCCGCGGCCGGTGGTGCGCTGCCGTCCGCCTCCGTGCCGCCGCCTCCGTGCGCCCCGGTGCCGCCGCGTCCGCCCCGCCTCGCCTCCCGCGCGCCGCTGGTGGTGCCGCTGCCGTCGCCTCGCCCGCTGCCGCCGCGCGTCGCAAGCACGCCGCCGACCGCCTGCGTCGCAAGCACGCCGCCGGCCTCCCCATCCACGCCCGCCGCCTCCCTCTCCGCCACTGCGTCTCATTGCACGCAGTAAAACAACTCCACAGTGAATCAAAAGATAGCATGAATGTAGAAATCCATGGTTTAATGTAATGTGAATAAGATGTTTATGCGGTCATGGTAATCACAATGGCCGAGGACCGAGGTTGTTAGTAGTATGGGAGTTGTGCTTGTTGATTTGTTGCAAGTCCGGAATAGTTGAGGGAACTGTTCTAACAAATCTCATTTGAATAGATTAATACTTATAATGAAGAGGAGTTGATGTATGCATTATATGTTTTGGTGACCTTTGACGCTGTAATTTTACATGATTATGGCAATATATGGTAGGTTGTGTCTAATATTTGCTATCTTGTTTGCTATCTTGATTAGCATAGGAAGCTATTGTTTTATGGATTTGGCTTCACGACTTAATGGATAATAGACTGCTTACTTGTTGTGGTAACTATACTTAGTTCTTTGTGGACATTTTTATTGGGTTGGATTTGCTCTTATAGATTGTTAAGTGATGCTTCCATGTGCATAGAGAAACATTGATGCCGATGTTATATATGGTTCGGGTGGTGTATTGTCCACGGGTTGTTTAGTTCAGGTGAGTCGTTAGTAACTAGGCACTTATTAGTTACTATTTAGTATCCAATTTCGATTAAATGTATTAAGTATGATTTTCTCGTATGAACTAGATGGACAACCTAGTCACCCTATATCATGGAGGCGATGTGACAAGTGATGATTATGGAAATGTTCAATTTGTTGAAATGCAAAGGGTGCCTCGATATTCAAGATCGTAGTCGTTTAGTGAGATGGTTGCTAGGGCCCGGAGAAGCTACATTGTCATGCAAACGAGGAGAGCATCACGCTTGAGGGGTTACTTCACTTCGGTTCGAAAGACCTAGTTCTAAGGCGGTTGATCTTAATTGGTTCAGAGGATGAGTGGGACCAATATGTCAAATTGGTTATGAGGAATGAGTTAAAATGTTTGGACGTTGTTGTGCGGAAGGTGTCCATTGATCCCACCCCTCACGGTTATTCACCAGAACTAGGTGATCAGCACCTTTGACCCTCCGCACGGATCTTGCGGTGGATGTGGAAGAAGTGCCTGAGGTGCCCGATGCTCTATCTTGCCCGAACGAGGCGGCCCCTCAGGAGATGGGATTGACCCAGAATCATCCCAGTAAGTGTCGAGCAACACTTTAGCCTTTTCCCGTCATTCCTTTATTTTGTCTCAATCCCATCGTTGTCGTGCTTACGATGCAGGAAACATTCCTGATAATGTGGTTGTTCCTCCCGTTGCTCCATGTGGCAATGTTGAAGAAGCCAGCAGGGACTCCAACAGTGTGGATGATCAAATTGTGGATGTTCAAATTGTGGATGATCTGGAGCCTTACGAGATCGCAAGGGCCGTTGATTCTGATGATGACCGCCTTTTGGAGAGCGACCAAAAGTGATATTGAGTCGATCAGCGTTATTGCCTGGCCGGATCCATCGATTCATGAATTCAGCGATCTTAGGCATTCTCATGGGGCTTATGCGATGGAAGGGATGACGAGTTGCTAGATGCTCCCGAGGCCGGTCAAGCATGACAATTGAGAAGGGCATGGTGTTTGAGGACTTGTCGCATTGAAAAGGTGGCTGCAGGAGTATTCAGTGATCCGTAAAGGCCATTCAAGGTGAGACATTCTTATGTGGAGCGGAGGTACACGCAAAAGTAGAAGGAGACATGTGAATGGAGGGTTTGTGCTAGCAAACAGAAGGTCACGGAAAGTTCAAGATCACAAAATCGTTGGCCCACACACTTGTGCCGGGCGAGCTCAAACGAAGCATCGGCGCTTGACCTCTACCATTATTGCCAAGTCACTGTGTCACATAGTAAAGGGAGAACCCAATATGAAGGTGAAGACACTTGCTGGGATTGTTAAGGAGAAATTTGGATACGAGATAAGGTATGGAAAAGCATGGAGGGCAAAGCAACGATCCGGAAGATGATATATGGGGACGGAAGATGGGTACTTGCGGTTGCGGCACTCTTCAATGCAATCAAAGCGGTTAATCCAGCATGCATTATGAGTACGTCCGAAACCAAACGAATGGACTCAAGATGGGATGCGATATTCTTCCGTGCTTTACGGTGCTTTGCTCGATCCATCGAGGCCTTTCGGCATTGTCGTCCGTCTTCGCTATTGACGGACGTTTCTTCTTGGCAAGTACCGGGCACACTTCGATAGCCATTTCTGTGACGCGCACAACGCGTTGGTTCCTTTGGCGTTGCTTTGGTTGAGAGGAGAACAAAGACACCGGGATGGTTCTTGCGGCTCGTTCGGAGGCACGTGGTCGGCCCCGTAGGGAGGTTGGTGTCATTTCTGATAGGCACCAGGGCATACTTTCTGCCGTACAGGAGCAGATACCGGGTATGCAGCTTTGCACCACCGTTGGTGCACTCGGCATCTTGCCGAGAATCTACTCCGTAAGGATGGTGCGAAGGATAACTTTCCTCTGTTCGAGGAGGTCGCTCGAATGCTTGAGGTGAAGTTATTCCAGGAGAAGTTGGAGCAGCTTAATACTGCAACAAACGCAGAAGGTAGACAGTGGTTGACGGGATTGATGAGAGATGTCGACAAATGGACAAGGGCTCATGACGACGGTGGCTGGAGGTACGAGTTTCAGACAAGCAACATGGCCGAATCCTTCAATAGTTTGCTTAGGGGTATACGTGGTATGCCCGTCAATGCTATCGTATCCTTCACCTTTTACAAGCTTGTTGCCTGGTTCAACGAAAGACACGCACATGCAATGGCGCTACAAAGTAAACAAGTGAGATGGGCGCCAAAACCGAAGCGCCACCTTGAAAAGGCAAAGGCTAGGGCTGAGGCACATGAGGTACATTGTTTTGACAACGCCACGGGCACTTATGAGGTTGTAGAAAGGGTGGTACAACGACCGATGGAGAGCTCCGTGACGAGGAGGCATAAAGTTGTCCTTATTGATTTCTCATGCACATGTGGTAAACCGGCGCGATACCACTTTCCATGTTCTCATTATGTGGCAGCGCGAGGCATCGCAACTTTGACTACGAGAGCAAGATACCTCGGGAGTTCGGTGTTGACAACCTTGTGCTTACGTGGTCTCCCGTTTGAGCCTTACGGGATGAGGAGAGTGGCCACCGTGCACACCGCCCAAATACATTGCGGATCCGGGTAGCCGTTGGAACAAACGTGGAACCGGAAAAGGACGAGACACAAGATGGTTATAGATCGCTTCCAGAAGAACGAGGCGAGGAGATCAACCCCTTTCTTACTAACCCCGAGCGGAACCAATGTAGCGGATGTGGTAGACTTGGCCACAATTCACGCACATGCCATTGGCCACTTAGTCAAAAAGTGAGTGCTTGTTATTCGTTATGTAATTTGCTATGTTTCTTGTTTAATTTCTTATTCTTTCCATATTGTATGCATGTTCAATATTTTGTTTACTTGTATGTTGGACTGACAAATTCAATTTTTTTAGGATGGCGCAATTCCACTGCTAGACCGAGACTACGAGGAGAGCCACGAGGACGGCTCACCGCGGAGGGGAGGGTATTGCCTTCATCACTTCTGTACAATTTGAGTTTATATTGATGCATTAACTAAAAAATTGGTGTATTCTATACAGAGCTGCCCATCCTTCGTCCTCGAACCCATGACGGGTTCTGGACATGCAATCGACGAGCGGTACACTCCTTCCCGGAGAGGGCTGGCCTAGACGCCATCTCTTACCGAGTTCGCCGTGGGTTGCCCACCTTCAACCCCGCCATCATCGCACCGGTGGCTTGAGCAAGAGCGCCGCGTGAGGTGGACCAAATCCGTCTGCAGGCAAGGAGGATGAGCCGCAAAGGAGGAAGGAGAAGTTAAGTCTGCGTGAAGCGACCATCAAGCGTCGGGAGGAAGAGCTTCAAGCTCGTGAGGCGCTCTCAAGACCAAGAGTGACAGGAAGAAGGATGCAATGGAGCCATCTTGAAGCGCGACAAAGGGGAAACAACCACGCTACACCCGGAGACAAGATGTAATAGACTCGGTCCACACGAGAGGTCGTGACGGCGAGCTGGGTAGATTAGTCGGATATCATGCTAGCATGTAATAAAATTGTACGCGCCATGTTCGTCCCAACTTCATAAGCTTATTATCCGGGCTTTTCGCATGCAATGATTCCCACGTGTCTTATTATCACTTCCTCCTTTCGTCCAATTGTTCCTATCACGGTTGTCATACAAAATAATTCAAAAAATCCTTCCAATACAACAACATAACATGATCAAAAATGATATTGCCAGTTCAACATATTTTTCACAGTCAAGATTGTACAAAAATCACAAATACACTAATCGTTACTTCACACATAACTCGCTCATCAATCCACAAGCAGAGGGGACGGATTGACCTAATCATCCCGATAATTATTTCCCCAAGTGTGTAGTAACAAGCGAACAAAAGGAAGAGGAGAGTTGCTTGTATGCCACATGTCGCCTCCTCTGCCTTGCCCAAAGATCTCACGGCCCGCAGAACTTCACACAAAACTCGTTCGTCACGGCTGCATAATTTTATTTTTCAAAACCATTACCAACGTACCATAATGTTTTTAAAAAATCTACACGAATTTTCCTACATGTATCATCTGCAATACATAACGAATTTTCAAAACATACGTCGTATTTTTGCTCTCTATAAATAAATAACTAACTATATTACATAATATTACTATCATTAAATATCCAAATGAAAAATACAACTAATAATTCATTTTATGAAAAAAAAGGTCGACGGTGCAAACCCTAAACAATGGCAAGGGGACAGAGGAGGAGGATGCGAATGAACGGCCCGCGTGCTCGTCTTGTTTGAAGCCACATGCTCGGCGCCACGAGTCACGGCGCGAGGTCGGCGCCACGAGTCACGGCGCCGAGGTCGGCGCCACGAGTCACGGCGCGAGATGCTCGCCACCTCGGCGCCACGACGGCCGCTCTGGCCGCGCGCGGGGCTCGCACCTCGGCGCCGTGGTCCACGGCGCCGAGACGTGTTACCTCGGCGCCGTGACCCACGGCGCCGAGCTCTGGGTCCAAAAACGGAATTAAAACTACCAGGGGTCTAAATGTGAATATTTTTTTAAAAAAAGGCTAAAATACAAAAAATTCGGTCAGGGGAGAGGGCGCGCCACTTTATTCCCTGTAAACTACGACGAATACTCCCACTACGGCCGACTCTGAAGATTGTGCGGTTTGTGTCTATTCGGTGACGTGCTAAATGCGGCTTTGCCTCTTACAATCTTCTAGTTTTGCACGTTCGTTATGGCAGCGCAAGGCAATCGCTGTACAAGTTTATCCATTCTCGATTTGTAATTTGTATACGTACGTGTACAAGCGTACAGCAACTGTACTCTGTCATGATATATCTAAACTCTCGAGAGTGAAAACTGTGCACCTGTGACTTCTTTGGACTGTTACGCAGCACAAGAGAGGGACACACCAACAGAAAAAACACATGGAGACTGTATCCTTGCCTTACCTTCTTGTGCTACTATTTTCCTTTCTGAAATTTTCTAGCCAGGAGCGTTGCCCGGTCAGAAACTCCCAACAACCAAACCCTACTTTATTCGTGATTACTTTGCGGTCTTAGAGCAACTCCAGCAGTAGCCCTCAAAACAGAGCCCCTACTTTTCATTTGAGGCTCCCTACTTTGAGGCCCTATTTTCTGGTGCACTCAGTGAGAGCTCTCAAAACAGGGCCCCTACTTCTCAATTCCCTTTATTTCCTCACACACTATATGCATATGTATGGGACAAAAGCACAATACACAATAAAATATTTATGATTTCACAATGAGGGACAATATTTAAATATATGAATTCAAATACGAATATTCAAATTTAAATTCAAATTTGTTCTGAATTTAAATTGAAAGCACAAAGTTCATCACATAACATTCAAATTTGTTCAGAATTCAAATATGAATTCAAATACGAATATTCAAATTTAAATTCAAATTTATTTCGAATTTAAATTGAAAGCACAAATATGAATTCAAATACGAATATTCAAATTTAAATTCAAATTTGTTCTGAATTTAAATTGAAAGCACAAAGTTCATCACATGACATTCAAATTTAAATTCAAATTTGTTCCGAATTCAAATACGAATTCAAATACGAATATTCAAATTTAAATTCAAATTTGTTCCGAATTTAAATTGAAAGCACAAAGTTCATCACATAACATTCAAATTTAAATTCAAATTTGTTCCGAATTCAAATATGAATTCAAATACGAATTCAAATATGAATATTGAAATTTAAATTCAGAACAGATTTGAATTTAAATTCAAATCTGTTCTGAATTTAAATTGAAAGCACAAATGTTCCACAAAAACGAGGAAAGCTGAAAAATGAGAGCCGAAGTAGGGGGCCCCTAGGAATGAGGGCTTGGAGATCTTATTTGAGAGGCCTCCTATTTTTGAGAGCCAAGAGGCCTAGCTGAGTTCGATTTTTCTCTGGCTCTCAAATATGAGGTTTGAGGGCTCAAGTAGGGGCCCTGCTGGAGTTGCTCTTAGCTTTGATTTGCGAGAAAGAACGCCGTCGAACTGGGACTTTTGTTCAGCAAAGATAGGCATCGCAAGTCATGGTCAAACGAGATGGCTAGCTTCTTCAAGTACTTGGTCGTAGTAACATGATGGCGCGAGCTACGCTTGTCTGGACCGGGACTAATCTCCTAATATAAACCGCACCGGCTCTTCGTGATTAAAGCTGTATCAAGTATAGTATTAGCCATCACTAATTCGACTATAATTAACTCGGCGGACCTAGTTTAGGAAGAGGGGGCACGTCAGCTTCGTCTTGATCCATGAATCATGGACAAAAAGGAGCTGCCAAATTGCTAGACCAGACGAGAGGCTTTCCGCCGTCCACGTTCGAGCCGGGCTCTCTGGAAATTAAAGAATGATTATGGAAGAGTATGGAAGAATTAATTGGAGAAGGGAACTATGCCTGTGTGTCTGGTCGACCATTTTCCTCTCCAAGACGTTTCTGGATGGGATATCTCATCCGTTTGTCATCGTGCAGGAACAATCTGTCGCTTCGACACCTCATGCATGATGCAAGTCAGAACTGGTGGATCACCATTTTCCCCAAGACGATATTGTTATCTTCAAGAGCAGCCCATTTTTTTTAAATTTTTGTTAAGAGACAAATATACAACTTTATTTGAGATGGTGCTGCAGTAGGTAGGTCTTTTTAATTGATGGAGGTCACTCTTAACAACTCCAGTTTTTCGGGGGTGGCGAGGTAGCTAGCTCATCCTTTTCTCACCTACAAAAATGTACCCTTGGCTAGTTCTCTTCCTGCTCTCTTGTTGTACACACAGTTGGATCCCTTCCTTTGCCGGTCACAATCCCCCCGCCGGAGAAGAATCCCAGCGTGCAACCATGCAGCCCACGCAGAAGTCGCCACGAAGAAGAAACACGAATTTGGTGGTGATATGATTGATGTACGAAGATGCTCCACACGCGAAACACGGCGATGGATTTAGGAATAAGAAAAGGAGAGGAGAGGAAAAGAAAGCAATCGATCTGGGCGTCGCATCAGCTGATCAGCGGACGCCACTAGCAGCCACCGCCGAATGCATGGAGCAGCAGTGCGGCACGGAGCGGCTGGGCGGCCCAGCTGAGGCCGCAGCGGCGGACAGATAAGGACGGTGCGGGGGCCGACGAGTGGACGGCGACGCCCGACCGATCGGGCCGCCCCGTCAGCGCCCACTGTGCCCTGTGCACCCCGTGCCTGTCCCGTCCGCTCCGCTCTTCCTGCCCACGCACACGCTTCACATGGATTTTACCGTGTGCACCGCGCCACGTCGCAGAACAGGAGCTGGACTGGGTCCCGGTCTGAGTGGCTGATAGGCCACCGATGAAAACAAGGGAGCTGCTCCCTAGCCTTCCCTTCCTCCCCTGGTGTTCCCCTCTCCTCCCTGACATCCGCCCCTCTCCTCCCTCTATTCTTTGCACGCAATGTCGCATCCCTCCTCCATCTTCTCCCATCCTCTTCACCATCATTGGCTGACGATGACCTTATCACGTCGCCGTCTCTCCCTCTCTCGTCATCTTCACTCAGTTCAACTTAATATTCAATGCACAACGTCTTGTTGTGTCTCCCTTCGCTGTCGCCCACTGCCCACCTTTGGACCACCATCTCCTCGACCTCCCTCCACGGGGAAGAGGGGTTGATGAACCTATTAGCGACAGCGTCGCCTCCTTGGCTCCGACCTAAGCTCTATGTTGCGTCGCCGTTGAATCAATGTTGGCATCACCAAATCCAACCGGATCCAAAATCAGCATTGCCGAATCTAGTCGGATCTATGGTTAGCGTAGCCGGATCCGTAGTCGGTGTCACCGAATCTGCTTGATCATGTTGCATGCGACGAAAACGACGATTGGACGCATGTTGTCAACAGAGAGGCATTGGATGCGTGCGATTCGACAGAAGGAATTCCCATTCGATTCGAAGAAAATGGTATACCGTTTTATAGTTTTTCTCTTAAAACAAATGGTGGCATAGAGAAGCCGAATGGAAGTTTTGTTTTGAGAAAGGAAAGCCGTTTTTTCTGTATGCTAGAAAGGGACAAAGCTTGAACTGATACAGAGCAATCAAAATCGGAGTTTTCCCTCATCGTTTTTTTTCTGAACTTTTCCCTTCCAACATGTGATAATCACATAGCGTAGTGATAAGCATGATGGTGTGAGGAAAATCAAGCAATTCATTTGAACTGATACGGGGAAATATCTATTTTCTTTGGTAGCAAGCATGAACGGATGATGTGCAAAATGGAATGACAAAATCGTGTAATAGTAACGATAACAAAGAGAAAATACTGTGGAATCTTAATTTTTGTCCACCTCAAATTTGAAACATCTTGCCAAAGAACTTGTAGTTTGCTCTAGCTTTAGTGCTTGAGACAGACTCGTGATCTGCAAACTAGTTGGGTGTCCAATGGACCCGATAGGCTGATATCCTCTGCTTTGCTGGATCACAGGACCTAAGCATTACCAACAACATAACCAGACAATGTCAGGTGCACCGCATTTCAAACATCACTGCTTTATCGAGGTGTCGCTCGATTGGGTTAAAATAAACTGATTTATAGCTAAAATTACATTATAACTAACTAAAATTATACTATATCTGATAGTAGCTTATTTAAAATAACAAAATTTAAAAAATATAAAAATAAAAAGATTAACTTATCATGGACAATACAAATGAATATAAAAAATCGACAAAAAGTTAAAGAAATCAAAAAAATAATTAAAAATAATATTTAAAAATAATAAAAAATAAACTAACAGTCAAAAACTTAATCCGAAATAAAAAGAAAGCGCTCTACTTCGCAAGAACAACCACTGTACAACACGATTAAAATGCCTCGAAAAATGTGGACCTCGATCCCGTTATTTATTCGCGAGCACAACGCGTTTGACTAGGCAGACGGCGACCGGCCGACGTGTCTCCGCCCGGCTCGTATCCATCCATCCACGTGTTCCCGCCGGGAATCCTCCTCCTTCCTCGCGCCCCGTCCGACGGCTATAAGTAAACCATCCCTTCCTCGCAAGCTCCGCTCCCAACCCCTCGTATTTTTTTCTCTCTCCTGGCTTGATTCGCCCCCTCCAATTCCAACCCCCATCCCATTCCCAAGTCTCAAGCGACGCTAATCCAATCGCGCGCGGCGATAACCGGAAGCTAAGTCATCATCATCAGAGGAGGAGGAGGAATCGCAGGTGAACGCAATGCCTTACTGCGAGGTGGACAGGTACCAGAACGGTGGCAAGTGGGAGGGCGTCCGGCTCTTCTACCGCCGCTACGGCCGCGGCGCCACCAAGGTCCTCCTCATCATCGGTATGTAAACTGTAAATCCCCCGCGCGACGCCACGCGCCGCTCTTCTCTCGCGCGCTGCATTCTCGTTCGCGTTCGAAGAAAAAAATATTTTTTTCTGAGAAATGGTTTGGTTTGGCTGTGAAAGGATTGGCGGGGACGCACGACTCGTGGGGCCCGCAGATAAAGGGTCTGACCGGGTCGGTGGAGCCGGCCGACGACGAGATCCCGCGGATGGACGAGGAGGCCGGCGCCGCCGCGGTGTCGGCGGCGGCGGAGGACGGCGATGGCGTCGAGGTCTGCTGCTTCGACAACCGCGGCGTCGGCCGCAGCTCCGTGCTCCCGCACAAATCCTACTACTCGTGAGTTTTGTGGATCGCCCCAAATCTCTCATCGTCGTTTAGATCCAAATTTCCATCGGTTTCTATGATCGGAGGGGGAGTTAGGTAGGAGTACACGATGTTGTTCCTGCTCTTGAGTCGTTGCTTGTTGTGGCTACTCACCAAATAGCATATGAAGGGACTAGTTAGAGAGAGCCAACGACAGAAAAGAGAGTGCAAGGGCTGTGCTGCATGTAGCTTTCCACGAGAATAAATTCACGTTTTACTCGATTCCTGCCGCGATAACTTTCATGAAAAAATATGTGATGGAGAAGAAAGAGGGAGGATATCTTTCTTCAAACGCTGCTGATGCGTGGAAAAGTCAAGCGGCCGGTGGCAATGAGTACTGAGTACTGATCATGTGGACGTCCATCTCTGGCAGGACGGCGATCATGGCGAGGGACGCGCTGGCCTTGATGGATCATTTGGGTTGGAAGAAAGCCCATGTCTTTGGCCACTCCATGGGTGAGTCCTTCCTGCGCTCTTGTCTTTGATGCTTGTATCTTTTGGGAGTTTTACAGGCTGTAGGCACTGACTGTGTGGATCTCTGCAAACAGGTGCGATGATTTCCTGCAAACTGGCAGCAATGGCGCCTCACAGGCTTCGCTCCTTGGCGTTGCTTAATGTCACCGGGGGTGGATTTGAGTGCTTCCCGAAGGTACTGGGATGTTGAAATCTGCCTATTTGTTTGGGTAGTTTGAGGAACTGATAAGAGGCTATGGGTTTGAAATCTGGAATGTTGCAGTTAAAAATAGTTTTGTCAATGAAGCTTGTCCACTTTTTCAGGTAGATGGACAGATGCTCTCTCTTGCATTCCGTTTCTTAAGGGCGAAAACTCCAGAACAAAGAGCTCTTGTAGATTTGGAAACCCACTACACGAAGGTGAGGATGAATTCATTGTAATTTCTTAATTGATGCAATTATTAGTTTTTTCTCTGGATTTGTGGTTTAATGTTCACATATACCATGTACCAATGCAGGAATACCTTGATGAGAAAGTTGGATCATGCACAAGGAGAACAATCCTCTATCAAGTGAGTGATCTTACTAATTTTAGGGTGATGCTTGGTAACAAATTATGCGTAGTTAATGGTGTATCTGCTAGATTTGTATCTAGCGCATACTCACATGGAATATTCAGTAGTCTTCCAATGCCATTTTATTTTGTGCCTCCAAAATTGATTATGACCCTATTTGTTTAAGCTTAGGCTTTTGGCTTATAGCTTAAAACCAGCTTTTTGGCTTATGCAGCTTAAAAGCAGTCCACTTTTAAGTCAAGCCAACCTGTTTGGCAGTCTGGTTTTTATTGTGCTGGCTTATCATTGTGAAGCATGAAATGTCCAAAATACCCTTATTCAAATTAGCAAAGAAAGGTTTGCATATCATTGTTCTTGAGTTAGAGCATGATATCAAAAAACACATAGCAATTATCAGAATTGAATATAAAATTCTCAATTCGAATTACGACCTGAAAGGCATAAGCTTGCTATGTGTTCTGATGAATTATAATGTTAATACAAAATCAATTCTAATGTTCATCAGACCTGAACAACAATTCTAATATTCATACAAAATCAAATTGCAAAACAAAATTGAAATCTCTACGCCATCTGGGGAGGTGGCGGCGCCGGCATCGAGGGAGGAAGCGACGCCATCTGGGGAGGTGGCGGCGCCAGCGTCGAGGAAGGAAGCGGCGCTGTCTGGGGGGAGGAGGTGGTGGCGTGGTGCTGTCTGGGGGAGGAGGCAGTGTCGGAGTTGGGGAGGAAGGGGCGGAGTCTGGGGAGGAGGCGGCACTAGCGTCGAGGGAGGAGGCGGCACTAGCGTCGAGGGAGGAGGCGACGCCTTCTGGGGACAGGAGGCGGCAGAGTCTGAGGAGGAGGAGGTGCCGGCGTCGTCGCGTCGAGGAAGGAGGTGATGCCATCTGGGGGAAAAAGGCGGCGCCGTCTGGGGGAGGAGGCGACGCCATTTGGGGAGGGGTGGTCTGTGTTTGGGGAGAAGCGCGCCACGAGTCGGAGGAAGGGCGAGTCTGGGTAGGAGGCGGCGTCGGCGTCGAGGGAGGAGGCGATGCCATCTAGGGGGAGGAGGCGGTACCGGTGTCAAGGAAGGAGGCGATGCCATCTGGAGGAAGGAGGCGGCACCATCTGGGTGAGGAAGCGACGCCATTTGGGGGAGGAGGTAGCGCCGGAGTCGGGGAGGAAGGAGCGGTGTCTAGGGAGGAGGCGACGCCATCTGGGGGGAGGAGGCAGCGCCAGAGTCGAGGAGGAAGGGGTGGAGTCTAGGGAGGAGGCGGTGTCGGCATCGAGGGAGGAGGCGACGCCATCTGGGGGGAGGAGGCAGCGCCAGAGTCGAGGAGGAAGGGGTGGAGTCTAGGGAGGAGGCGGTGTCAGCATCGAGGGAGGGGGAGGAGGCGGCACTGTTTGGGGGGAGGACGATGGCGGAGGGTGCAGGGACGTGGAAGCTTGTGACGGAGGGCACGATGAAGAGGGATGCCGGCGGCGTCGGGCGCAGGGAAGAGGGAGGTCGGCGGAGTTAGGGCACGAGGATGGCACCGCTAGGAGCGGGACGGTGGTGTGAGCGTCACAGGGGAGAATGGCGGCATCGGGCGAGTCGCTCGGGAGATGGTGAGGGAGTTGAAGGGAAAAGAAAACAAAGTGGAAGTGGAAAAGGAGAAAAAATAAAAGGACTTAAGAGTTATATATGAATGTCATTTGGTGGGTAATTTTAGCGAACTTGAGTGGCAAAGGGATATTTCATTCCGTAAAAGCCAAAAAAAACATTTCTCTTATGGCTTTTGGCTTTTAGGCTTAAAATGGCTTAAACTTTTCATAAGTTGGATAAAAAAGCCACCTCTTTGTTTAGGCTTTGGCTTTCTTGCTTATAAGCCAGATAAAAAGTCTAAACAAACCGGGCCTATGCATAAGATTTGTTGCTTATACACATTTAATACTTATTATATGTTAGAATTCTGTAAAGAATCTCATAACGTGGGATCATAGCATTTTGAATAGGCCTTCTTTGACGAAAAATTTGGCATTATGTTTTTGCATCCCCTGTTCAGAATATAAGCATATTGATTAGGATACAGTGTGCACACGGGAAATTTGGCAATATGCTTTTGGATCTACTAGCTGATATAACAAAGCTTTATTCTTTTGCATTTAGTTACCAAAGTTTGTTTGTGATGTACGTTGTATTTCAGGAATATGTGAAGGGCATATCATCGACAGGGATGCAATCTAACTGTGGTTTTGAAGGGCAAGTTAGTGCATGCTGGACTCACAAAATGACAACTAAAGAACTAGATACAATACGTTGTGCTGGTTTTCTAGTTTCAGTTGTTCACGGAAGGTTAGTTGTGCACGACCTTGAGAATAACACACATCCCTTTCTCACAAACAGTGTGCCTCCCTTTCTCATGACTTGCTTAAAAATAATGCAGGTATGATATTATTGCACAATTATGTCATGCAAGACGACTTGCAGAAAGGCTTCTTCCGGCTGCTAGAATGGTAGAACTTCATGGTGCACACCTAGTAAGCCATGAAAGACCAGAGGAGGTAAGCGTGAACTTTGGTAAAATGCTATAACATGGGGCAGCTAAAATATTCAGAACACTTGCAAGTTGGGCTATCCTAAAATAGCTGATCAACCCAGACAATATTGGACGTTGTGGTTCTCTTCGAGCACCATTCTCACTAACATAAATGTGCTAAGGAATGCAATTCTTTTGTTCCCAAACTTGGAAGAAGGCTTATGTGTATGAGAATCTTATTGCACGCTGTTGCAACTTGCGCAGAGAATTCCAAAGCTGCTGACTGAACAAAGATGACCTTGTGGTTCTCTGAAAGCATCATTGACCACCTAAATTGTGAATGGGAACATGTTACTTTTGAAGATAATTGTTTGGCGAACTCTAAAACGACTTGTAGGCTCCAGTAAAATAGTTCCCAGGCCAGATTTGAAATTACCTTAATGTTAACTTAAAAGATGAGGTATGCATCTCATCGTTCCATCAAGCAATATACCCAGCACTATGAAATGATGCATCTTTCCCTTCAAGCGCCACTATATAGAAAGGTCATTAGGCATTTATCCTAGACTGCTAAGCAATCTTTGGCTGTGGATCTAAGGCAGCTACGTCAAGTTGCCAGCAACACTAATTCTAGTACTAGTCTAGACTAGAACGTATTTAGCTTATGGCAAGTTGGCAACAGGATGTTTGGACAATGATGTACAGACTTAGACACTTTAATGGCATCGCAATTGAAAAAGCAGATTCTTTTGAGAAAGAGAAGCATCTATTCTCTAATACATTTATAAGTGCAAAGTAAACCGACCAGCCTACTTTGCCATTCTCCTCAGGCTTATTTCGTCTCTAAGATTGCCAGTTTTTCTTTTCCAAAGAGAAAATGCAATTGAGAGTATGAACATTGATTTTCTTTTCGTTTTGTCATCCTTACAGAGTTACACTAAAGCATAAGATAACTCATATGATTATTGCTCTATCGCAGGTCAACAATGCACTAATGGATTTGATAAGGGCCACCAAATCCATGCTGAAACCTCAGGATTGGTCGTCCCAGCCAGAGAATGCATCTGGTGAGCTTAACATGGCTGAATTTTCTACAAATTTGTGTCTAAGGCTATGTTCCAAGGCACACTTCTTACGCTGCATCTTTATCAGAAAACGGAGCACTTCTTTGTTCAAAACCTGCTACCGTCACGATACGAACAGATGAAGGTGGAAATGTTGCTGTAGCAGTCTATAACTTACTTGGCAAGCTGCAACTAAGCTTTCTTTATGTCATAGGAGTGATAGTGATGGGGTTTGAGCATATGAGGAACATTGTAAGAGTTATGAAGCCAGTAAGGGTTGCGGCAATTGAGTCATAAGGTAAAATCCTCAAAATACATTGAACCCCTTCCAGTTCAGTCGCTGTATTTCTTAAATTTCAGCAAATGCTCACCGAATTCTGTTTGATTTTGCAGAAACAAAGACATGTGAATTATTCTGAAAACCGTCGGAGGATATGGTATTTCATGTCTCCTCTGTACTGTGGAGATGATTTTAGAGTAGCATCTCCAAAGATTCGAAATTTCTTTCGAAAAAACGTCTGCTCTTAGCAGAATAATACGACACCACAAGAACATTGATGAACTACTGCAGCGTGCACCTGGACAGAAGTGTCCCAGGGCGCAAATGCACAATTGATGTACCTGTTGTAGGAGAGTAAGTTGTAACCATGTCACGGCCACATGCTGCGCTGGTGCTGCCACCATTCTTTTTGTATCATACGGTGATTACTCCCGGGAATAAAATCGATTCTTCACTGCTTTTTATCCTTGTGGAGTAGCTAAACATCTCGTTTCCTGTACGACATACATTACACGTAAGCTGTGAATAAGCTAATGTTAAAGATTTTCAGAAGCTAATACAAGAGTGTCTTGACTCGGATGGACAAATTACTTCGGAAGGATTAGAACAGAAAGCGTATAAGCCAGTGCAAAACCAAAGTTCACATCGTGTAACACCAATATTATCACCCAGATGTTAGACGGCGAGATGTTCGCAGATTTTGGCCGAGCATCCGACTGTTGTTCCCGGAAAATCCACCGGACCGCCCTCTGACCACGTCGGCATTGCCGCCGGCCGGCTTTCTTGAAGCTTGGCTTATGGAGTTCGTCAGGGAGACGAGCAATTAGTTGCCGACTGATACGTGGGGTCCAGTTCACCGGAAGGACGCATGTCGGTGTTCCTGAAAGGTCAAATCCTACCCACTGACCCCCACCGAGGCGGCCGCCGCTCGCCGGAGCGCCGCCGCCGCCTCGTCGGGAAGTGAGGTGGACGAAGGTGATAAATATTGCAATATAGAGCAATCCGAGGGCTCCTTCCGCAAATAGCCCTCCTGTTGCCTTCAGCCTTCCCTTTCTCGATTTGGACCGCTCAAGTCGAATCGAAGAGCAAAAGAGACACCGGAATGTAGCGGTGAAAACGGGTATTTTTGAATATAGATCACGTTGATTCAGATATTTATTAAATAGTATCAGATAAAAATAATATTTTTTTTATCAAATACGAATACTAATTCGGTAGCCTATTATTAGGATTATCTGAATATTTAGGGACTAAATATCTGCAACATATTTATTAGCCTATTATACATTAATATATGTAGCAATACATAGAGTTAGGAAAGAAACCTTAGTTTATACGAAGATTTTATGAATGATTGAATCAAATAAACTATTTATACTTTTTATTCATATAGTTTAAAGTTTTCCATTTTCTGAAAAATATTTATAATTGTATTTGATTTAATTTGTATTCCCTTTATATTTGTATTCATATCTGGTTTATCTATATCTACATCGGAAAAAAATATAAAACAAAATATGATTCTATTATCGGTCTGCATTCATCCATTTTCACCCCTGCCGTAATGGATTGCGCAGCTTATTTGCGATCCGATCCGATCCGGATGGTAATACATAGCAATATAACCATGTAAGGGACCAATATGAATATTGTACCTCCACGTCCACGGTCTCCCTTGTCCCCATCTGGACCGCGCATATCCGATCGGACGGCTCACGGGTGTGAATCGCGGATCTGCGCTTCTGTCCGTGGCACGTGGGTTTTAGTTTACGTGGGCCCACCGCTCAGGGCTAGCCGTCCTCCGCGTCCTTGCCCTTCCCTCCCGGACCGGAGGGATCTCATCTGCATCGCCATGCGTCATACTGCTCTGCCTGGTCTGCCTCAACGTCTCCGTGGAGACGCCGCAGAACCGCCTGGCTCTTGTAAGGAAGAGACGTGCGCCGTAGCAGCATGTATCACACACGCGCGCCTGCTCCATCCGGCTCCGGCGAGCTCCACTGCCGGTCCGCCGCCTCTGCGGTGCATTGAAGGTGACTGCGCGGGAGGTGTTTGTTCAAGTGTTAACCCAAAAAACTGTTCCTCTGCTCTGCTTCCGTTTCGTCAAGGGCCTGAAATCTGAGGGATGGTAATTAAGGTCGGCCAAGGGTGTCGTGTTGAATCTGAACGATGGAAGGTTCGGTCCGTATGACTGTTAGGCACATGATCATTTAGATCAAGATGACATGATTAGCTACCACTGTTACAATGGAACGGCGGAATTCAGCGGTAAAGCGAAGCCAATGGCACGTGAGGACATGGACTCGTCATTCATCCCTGCTGCTTCACTGCTCTTCCAATCTGAATCGTTTCTGACATGGTGCAAGAAACCAATCCCGGGCTGGAACTACTTACCACGTACAGGTCGCAGAGGGCTTCCTCATTTTGTTTGAGTTTTTGCCTTATTTTCTATTATTTATAAATTTTATCTTTTTGATCTTTTGTTTTAGCTTTTTTGTCATTTCTTTTTTCCGTATTTGTTTGCATTATACGAGATGAGCTAATATGTTTTTTTATTTTTAAATTTTTTTAAATTTAATTAACTAGATAAACCACCCTCAACTACAGTACAAAATAAACTAGCTACAATAAAAATAAACTATAAACCAAATTTATTCCGACCAAATGAGCACAACGTAAATATAGCGGAAAGATTAGTACCTATTTGTACCAACACCATCACACACACACACAAAAAAACCACGCTTGATGTTTCAAGTACGGGGTCTAACCTGGTGATCATGATAGACGGTTGCTCCCGGCCGGCCACGGACGCGTCAGCGACCGATGGCTTCGACGACGAGATAAATGACATGAAGCTGGGGAGAGAAGTGCTGTAACCAAGGAAGGAAGAAGACGAGGAGAAGAGAGGACGGGTGGCCGTGCGACGCAAGACAAGCGAGAAAGGGAAGCGCAGAGGGTAGATTCGCTCTTCCCCGGCGAAATATTCCTACTCGCGAGAGGATATTCCCACGGGCGATGCTGAATATGCGGAGTACGTTTCTTTCTCACGAAGGCGTCAACGGCGGTGCGTCGACTCCTCGTGCAAGCCCCAGGCCCAGCCAAAGATGACCTTTGGGCCTTGCTCGCAAACGGGCCGAGTGTAGAAGGAAAGGAAATGGCCCACGTCCACAGATGGCACGCACAGCGCCCCTTGTCTAGTCACTCGTCTCCAGCGACGACGGCGAGGGGAAGGCGAATCGCAGTCGCGGAGCAGGAGGCAGCCGCCAGCCATGGGCGTGATGGAGAAGCTCAAGATCTTCGTGGTGCAGGAGCCCGTCGTCGCCGCCTCCTGCCTCATCGCCGGATTCGGTACCGTCCCTTTCTCTCTATCGCACCCCCGCTCTGATCCAAACCCTCGTAGCTACACGCGCGAACATCGCCCTTAGGACGCAGGCTTCATTGATCCTGGTGCGCCTCCGTTTGGCTCGGTTTCGGCAAGCGCGGAATTGATTCTCGGGACTGGACGGCTGGGGTTAAGGACGCTTCGATACGCTTTTCGCTCGCTACAGCTTGTTGGATCTAGGATTCTAAACCACTTCCTTCGGATGCATGCTTCGTTCCAAAATCAAGTCACCAGTCCCTGTTGAGCAGCTCTGCAGTCTGCACGTTACATGATCCAAGTAGTTTCATAGCCCATAAGCTATACATTTTTCCCTGAAGATAAGAATAATTTGTTCCTTCCCAACCGAACGGTTGACTGTAGTGGAGGGCACGGTAGGTAACAGTGGTTTGAGATGAACAACCATGCACTCGTATATACAACTAGGCATTTCCTTTTTTTTCTTTTTTAAGCCGAAGGAATTGAATTGGCCTGATGTCGTTTGCTGATTTGCTTGAAATATCCCGTCTGCTGTATTTTGTTTCATCGGCATAGGTTGGTGCTGATAAGGGGTCCTCCGAATGTCATGCCAAATTGTAGTTATACTGGTTTTTTTATCCACTCTGGAATTGTGCTAAAATGTTTGCTTGCTTGTGGCTGTAGTTTGCATCAGGCTACCATACGAAGACGCAATATGAAAAATGAATGGTTATATGCTGTGGGATAGTGACTTAGCTAAACTTTGAAGTTCACTTGTTTGCAGAATGCAGACTCATGTTTAATTTGTTAAGAAAAACGGATTGTACCTATAATTTTTCAGGATTTCGAAGGCTTGTTTGGAGTTGTTTGCCGGACAAGATGGGGTGAAATTCATTGAATTCAAGTTATTTTAACACCATTTAACTATCAGTTGATTTCCTGAATTGATCGGTTACGATTACTTGTCATCAAGTTTAATTGAATATTAATATCTTTCTGCTTCTCTTTGGCATAGTACCCCAATTAGTATCTTTCTGCTTCTCTTTGACATAGTACCCCAATTAGTATCTTTCTGCTTTTCTTTGACATAGTACTCCAAGCCTGTTACTACTGCTCTTTCATTGAAGTTCCTAAGTAGCACATATTTATCTCTATAGTCTATAGTCTATATTAGGCACGCCTCAATTTGCTTCCCTAGCAAGATTGTTATTTACTTGCCAGGAGAACTTGGTCAGCAATCTGGATTCTAGTGATGAGATGTATACATAATCGCAGAACAAGCATAGGAAAGTTCCAAATAGATATATGTTGTAGTACAATTTGATTGCGGGTGTACCATATGTCAGCTTGCATGTTTTTCCCTCTAAGGCTTCCTTTTTTCTCCTCCACTGGAGCACAGTGGGTCTCTATTGTTCATGAGTCATGACTTCAAAACATCCATGGTTGGACATACTCCAGGAGTTGCATGCGCCTTGGTGGCAACTCTAGTGCGTTTACTTGAGTTCGACATTTTTTTTTGTGGAAACTGGATGCATTTTGTTGGCAATCACTGTAGTCAATATTTATTGTCCCGCATCACAAGCAGGAGTTCATTCTTTGCCATTTTACTTCTTACCCAAAACGTTCCAGCCTAAAGGTGGTCAAATCGAAAGCACCTTGTGTGTCAAGCTCCATTTTAGCATTCAATCAATCAATAGGCTTTGGGGGTGTTGTGGACCAAACACCTCATTTCAGTGTGGCCAATTGTGGGCTTTTATTGTCATATGACCAAACCGTTCTTATGTTAGTTTGACACTTCAGAAAGAAACTGAACAAATTTGATTCCTAAGATTTTGCGACTTAGCTGCATGATCCTATGGAATTATTTTTTTGGTACTAGTGCTAGCACTCTCCCATCCTTCTGCCAAATGTCTTCACTCTTTACCTGACCTTATAATTTGCAATTTCAGGTCTCTTTCTTCCGGCAGTTGTTAGGCCAATTTTGGATTCTTGGGAGACTGCGAAACAAGTTCCTCCACCTGCTCTAAATGATGTATGTGATTTCCTCCGTCTTCGGGTTGTTTTTGTTTGTGCTGATTGCTTGCTTCAAGTTCATAAAAAACGAACATAGTTTCTATTCTATTATTAACAATATATGAGATGCAGTCGCATCTGACTTTACAACCACGCCATTTATTATTTCCCAATTTTACTGTTGTGTACCACCCAAGATAGTGTCAAGTCAGTAGACAGCCTTCCAATAACTTTCTATTTGGTTACTCCAAGTCTACTTGACTACCAAATACCGGGAAAAGAGCACTAAATATTTGACTGGCAGCTTAGACCGAATTATGCAGGACACCTTTTGATACTTTGCATGGCATAGCTGCTTCCTTGCGTTGTCAATCTTGAGGACATGCGCTCACGATTTTTGCCCTATTTTTTTGAGCTGCGGCTGATGGCTTTTGATAGCGGCCAATGGTTTTTATATGTGCATTTTGAGACGACAGCGGATGACGAAGACGTTGACGTGGACAACGCTCATGGTTTTAGGTTTGAGAAGTTGTTTGGAGAAACAGCTTCGAGAAACGGCTTGGAGAAGTCTCTACGTTTGTTTTGGTTTCCTTAAAAGCCGAAGCCAAAAGCCATCCTAAAAGCTTAAAAGAACAGGGCCTATCACCTGGCCATTTTCATGTTCCATGCATTTGTATATTCATGCTGGAATATCATCCCCGCCCCTACTGCATCCATACTGTACTTTGATATATTGAGAACGTGAGTATTGGTTGAAACAACGAGTGGATTCTTTTTAGCTGTAGCTTATGGCTTATGGTTGTGGGCTTGTCGCTAATAGCTTTTGGTCCTAGTGTGATCGTTTGTGCAAATGAATTGAGTGCCGATAAACCGTTTTAAAAAAGCTGTTCTGATAAGCTGTTTCGAAAAGACGACGAAGAAGCCGCTCCGTTTGTTTATTCGAAGAAAGTATGAAGCCATAAGCCGAAAAGAAGTGGGCTGATGTTCAACACCTTGTCTTTTGGTACTTCCGCAGGTGGTCGCAGGGGTCACCGGCAAGAAAAAGGAGTGATCTGCGTCTCTGTCACTTGCTAATGTCGTCGCGACATTTTCTTTCACTTTGTTTTGGCACCCAGATTTGAAGGCTCGCTCAGTTCAGACTCCAGATGGTAGTTGAATCGGCAAAAATAATCATTGTATCTGAACTTATTTTCTCCATACTGCATGTCTGCAATGTGACACCGTTTTAGCCTGATGGGAGGTCATTTACCCGCTAAAATATTTGTCATACTCATTTCTCGTTTTGGCGGAACAGCGGGGGAGATGTGCCGATAGCCTGTGATTGTGCTTGGAGACGGGCGGCCCGGTCCCCGCGCTTGTGCGGTGTAATTTGCCCGGCGCCGACGTCTCCCCATTGTCCCCAGCCCTCGTCTACCTCCCTGCGCGCGCCGCGCGGGCAAGAAGGCACGCACGATCGCACGAACTGGCAGGTGGGCAACCGGCGACCTGCACGCGTGGAGATTCGGGAACCGCATGCGGATGCACGGGCTGGTGTTTGAGCCCGTGTGGTGGATGTGGGATTGTAGGGGCCGGCTCGATGGATTCTTCAACTCCGGTAAGCTGGATTGGAGGTCTGTACATCGGAAAATATCTCCTTACACCCTCAGTTATTAATATTAGTGCACAATATCTCCTCCGTCTGAAACCACTTCGGTTTTAGTTTACGAGATGATGGTTTTTAGCTTACATGGCTACCAGACAATATATGTTGGCGTGCCATCCCTATCAGCAATACTTGCATTGGATAAAATAAATAAATAAAAAGGATGAGAGACCCATCAGCCATCCTCTTCTACTCTCTCTCTCTCCCTCTCTTCTCTTCTTTCCTCTCTCCCCTAAGCCACTCGTCTCCCACCCCATCAGCGTCTGCACCATGGTAGGGAACTCACGAACCTAATCCCTTCTTACTCCTCCCCATAGTCCAGTGACCCTCTACTTGCTACCTTCCTTATCAGGGTCGCTTAGAGTTAACTATAATCAACGGTGATAATTGAGATTATGCTCATAAAAGAGCTGAGTCCTAAAGCGATCAAGAATGCTATGTGAGATGGCTGAGCTCAAATATGGTATGAGAAATATGTGAAATGTTGAAAGAAGTTCAAGCGACGGGTTACACTATGCGGCTTGATCAGTTCAAGTGAGGCGTGGTCCGATGGAACTGGAACTAGAGAGACTTGCCGACACGTGACAAACCAATAATGCATGTATGCATGACAAGCATGACGATTGCTTATAAAAGAAGATGGAGCGATTGCTTACAAGAGAAGATGAAGACCGTGTTAAGAAAGGGTATTTTGGCAAGTTGACAAAAATATCAGAAATTATCTTGAATTAAAACCATGTCGCTTGAGCGGCCTTTGGGAAAGCGGTTTAGGTAAAAAATAAGCTGAGAACATAAAGTGAAACCAAAGGCCAAGGACTTAGTGGATTTAGGCTTATGTACTTTAAAAAGATTGAATATTTGTAGTGTGTGAGTAAAACTCATGTTGTGTGGGGTTAACGAGTTTTTCTATTTTTGCTAAGCGGATAGTATCTATTAGGGTTAGATGGGGTTAGTTGCCTTATCTATTTAACTAGTTGTGATAGAGACTTACTAGTTAACCATCCAACTATCCTAACTTTCTTCATTGAAGCTAAGTGTTCTAGGATTAGGGTTTGAAAAGTGTGAGTATTGTGATGTGCTCTTTTATCCTCCAGGTAGAGTGGCTATAAAACCTTCATCTCCAAATAGTAATATATTGATTTTGTTCATCTCTCATAGATCCCTCTTATCTTGGTTGATTTGCTTTTGATTTAGTTGGTTTTTTATCTTCTCTCTCATTCTTGATCTTACTAGATGCCAAGGACAAATTAGTGATGGATATATATCATGAAAATCAATTATCATTCATCTAGGTACCATGTTTGATAATTTTTTGAAGTTGCCCTGTTTTTGTTTGATTTGGTCTCTTCGAGTGATTTATTGATCCAGTTATTTTCGCCTTAATTTCTTAAGTGTTCTATAGAACCATCTTGTCTATCATTCACCCACGACAGTCATATTTATCATTTTTTATTTTTGCCCTATTTTGATGCAATCTTCCTTCAAATAGAAAAATATCACAACTTTAATAACGATTCTCTCAATCACTGGTCGGAATAGGTCCATGACATCGTAGAGAATGTGCATACCAAGTTTTAAGTCATTTGAATTTACGGATCAAAGTTACATGATTTTTTGTTTTAAAATGGTGCTATTTTTACTGTTTAGCGACATGGCCGACTTTGCAGCAGTGTGCCCAATTTTACTGCAGTGGTAAGGCCGATTCTACTGTAGTAGTATGACCGGTGGGGTTTTGAATTTCTCGGATTTTTAGTTTCCTGATTTATTGTCTTTTGTATTTACTTTCTATTTTAAATCTTCATAGTTTTATAGCTATTGAAGAAAAGGATCGGTGAATACTTTAAGGAAAAATTTAAGACACCATTCATCTTCTCTGTTACTGTATCGGCCCAACATCACACTTCCAATTGTGCTCTTAGTAGTTCAAATTGCCCGTCTCTCGTGACATTCTGCCATCCGTCTACTGTACTGATTTTTGAAGTGGTTCAAGTGTGCAATTAATCCACCATCTACTCATTACCAGGGCCAGTGCTTGCAGTGCAGGCAATGCCTTCATTCTATTCCTTAATCAATAGACGGTCAATTTGCCAAGAAACAAGTACAAAGTGACAACTACACTCCACTGGCATATGCATGCATTGATCTCATTAAACCAGTGTACTGCCACCTAAAGCTTCGCTGATCTGTGCTGTTCAAAGAACTAATCAGATTCAAGCACCCAAAATGAGAGAAGGCCCCACAAGAACATCATGATCCTCTTGGACAAGCTGTATTGTTGTCTGGACTCAGTTTGGACCATGATGATGCTCTTTTCTTGCATTGGCTGCCAAGTATTAAAAGCAAAATTCCAATTGCTTTGCCTCTGTCTCAGCCTAACACGCACCTATTAGGAACTGCTTGCTAATTGTAGCTTGACTAGCTGAATGTCCGTGTGTTAGTACGAATTTTTAAAATTTATCATACTACATATTTTAAAATTTATCATTCTATGAGGAGCGAAAGAACTACCTACATACAGATCTAGACGGCTGATCTTTGATCGAACGGCTGAGAAGAGAGGAGGAAGAACAGAATAACGACCACCAACTCACATTTTTATAATAGTAAAGATGTGTATCATTCACAAATAGCAGTTTACTATCTTTAAGCTCTGTCTTGAAGCCACCGATTATGAGCTGTCCGATGAAATAGGCCAGACTGTGGATGTGGGGTCCAAAGCTTCTCTCCTTTCACCTATAAAAGGCACACACACTCCCTTCTGTGACCTCTCACACCTCTCCAATTCTTTCATCGTCTGTTGTCTACAAACCTACACAGCACAAAGCACACACAAATCTCTCGTAGCATCCTGCATCATGGACTCCAAGATCTTCTACGCCGCCGTCGTCGCGGCCGTCGCCGTGACCTCCCTCGCCGGGGTTGCCTACGCTGCCGACGCCCCCGCACCGAGCCCCACCTCCGGCGCGCCCGCCGTCTCCTCGTCACTCGTGGCTGCCATTCTTTGCCCGGCCGTGGCGCTCCTCTTCGGCAACCTTCGCCACTGAATTGAGCCCGGCTCGTAGATGAATGCTGTTGTCAAGATGCATGCTATGCGTTGCATGATATCTTCTATTTGCTTGCTTGTTTTCTGACTTGTGCCTTGTACTACTGCCCATGGGTTTCTATTGATTCAGCTCAGACCATTTCTATAGCAGCATTCATTCAGTCTGCTGATTATGATGTTTGCCCAGAGTCTGATAAACTTTTGAGCATTGAGAGATTGATTTACTGATTGACAGCATTGCGAATTTATGAATTGTTTTTCTTTTGATGCTAGCTCGTGACCTTCTTCTTTCTTTCGTAGTTCGTAGTTTGCTTTTATTTCTTTCTGCTAGGACAAAGCACGTACGTACGTAACTACGTATCGTCTTTTGGGGGTATTTACATCTCATTCACAGAGAAAAGTAGCTCTTTAGTTGAGATATAAAGCAGTTAGCTGCAGAGCACAAATTAACAAATGGGATAAAGCGTAAAAGCAGGTAGGAAAGCAGCTAGAATAGCATCTCCGTTTTGGAAATAAAAAAGCAGCTTGGCTAGCTATGTCATTGCTGTAAAGCAAGCGTACACGTAATATAACGAATGCAACCTAACCTACCTTTTTTAGTGCTGTTCGACTGATCGTCGAATTCCTTTCGAGTTGTTTAGATTGGGAAATGAACCATTTTGTTGTGGAAGAAATGTACTGTATATATACCATTGCAGATTTGCAGCCCCGTATTGGAAGCTTGGCCACCCTACCAGTACCAGATTATTCGTCGAATCTCCAACTTCCTCCCACCGTGCAAACGTAGACAGAAACCACTTAAAACGTGTCCGTTCTTAATTTTAGCCTTTTCGTTTTTTCTCTTCATTTATTTGTATTATCCGTGACGATATAATTATTTTTTTATTTTTTTATTTTCTTTTAATTGAATGATTTAGAAAAAACTAACAGCCGCTACAATATAATTTGAGTCAAAAGTTAACAGCCAAAACTATAAACCAAAAGTTTAATCTCTTTGGAGTGGGTCCTTAAGGGAGCCTTACCAAAACTAGACGTGACCAAAAATTTGATACGAAAGAGCTATTTGGATTGTAGCCATACTAGTTGCCAAAATTTTGGCAAGATCATTAGGCCCTTATTTGGTTTGAAGCCAATTGACCTATCAAAATTTTGGCAAGTCATTAGGCTCTTATTTGGTTTGAAGCCAATTGACCTACCAAAATTTTAGCAACTTACTTGGCTAGCATTTGGTTTGATTCCAATTGTGGGATCAGATGGAGAGCCACCTAGATGGAGCTGCTTGGTTTTAGTAGTACAAATTTATTGATTCATAGTAAAATTTTGGTAAATCTGATTACCAATTGAGACGACATGGCCCGTGATAAGTAAAATTGGATGGGTTTAAAGAGAAATCAAATTTTGCCTTTGTAGGTAATGTTCGTCACTTGTGCAAGTTGGAATCTAGTCCAGTCACTTGCCCTGTTGTTTCTTCTCGAAAGAACAGGAAAGTATTGATCAATGAAGTTTTTTTTATCAACACTAGAACCTTTGTTCACAATCATAGGAGGTTGTAGCTATAGTAGTACTATTATCCCACGTATCCTCATCTTTGCTCGCACATATGTGCAGTATAACTGTATAAAATGATGGAACCAGATAAATATCAATTTAATTAAGAAGATTAGGCATCCAAATCGGAACCGAAGATGACTCGAACTTAAGTGGTAGGGTATACACACATCCCACCGACTGAGCTAAACTGAGTTCTTGTGCAGTATAACTATATAAGCCAGTTCAATCACCAAACCGTGGAGCACAACATGCACAACTAGCAATAACTATAGGGGTGACTATTCCGCAGTCGCCTGAAAATTTATAATGTTTCAGTCACTTCTCTTTGTCCCTTAGATGCACATCCAATAGCTGGCTGTTGTTTTTTTTATGTTGTGTTTCACTGCAACTTCACCGTAATTTCAGATGATTGTGAGTACAACTTCAAGTAACTGAGAAATAAAAAAATTTCAGTCGACTGTGCAATAGCAAAACCGATAACTATAATATGCAGTTGGTCTCAATAAAATCATCGAAACTGAAACTAGATTAAAATTTCACACTAACACAAGTTCATTCCATACATTTAAAGAGCGTAAATACTATTAGGTACATCATACCCACATGTGAAACAAAATGAAAGGTCACATCCTAGTCAGCTGCTAAGGTGTTCATACATCCAAGTTTGACCAGAAAGTTGCCAAACGGTTGTAAGATGTGGCGCCCCAGTAACCACCACTAGCTGTAAGGTGTTCATTTATCACCTACTGCATGAGTACGAAACACAAGCTTGCCAAAAAGTTGTGTATACTTTTTGAGCACCACCGGCACCATCTCGACGGTCGAAATAGTCAATGACCCACTCTTCTAACATTGCATCATTAGCACAGTTGAGGTAACTAGGGAAGACATCTTCATCTGACTTGGGCAAATAAGCTACAATCTCGAACTGTCCGCCGGCGCGCGAAACACACGGCCGCGTGCGAGAGAAAGTGCGCGAGATACGTACACCGCCGCGCGCGCGCGGCGGGTGTAACATACTTTAATCTTTGGAAGCGATGGGTGTGAACTGAAGTGTCGCCGTAGCGGCGCGCCGGCCCGAGCAGGCGTGGGTCAGGGGAAGTTTCACGGTGGCGTTGCTTTGCTTGGCGGGAGGCCAGCCACGGGAATATGACTTTGCATTTGCACGGGAACTTGCGGTGGGCCTGCGGACGCGCCCCAGCCGGTTGGTTGCAGCCGCCGGCCGGCTGAGGTCTGCAGTCTGCAGAGTCGTGGGCAGCACGATGCAACAACGCAAATATAACAAAGCTTGCGAAGAGCCCACCCCAAACAATTGCAAAGAAAACTCGTGCAACTTTTTCAAACGTAAGTCATCTCCGGGGAAAAAAATATTGTTCCAGTCAGTTTCAATCGCATAACAGTTCAATAGATAATCACTTGACCAAGCTAGAATTGCCGGTCATGTTCAAACCGCAATGCAAGGTATCCATTTGTGAGAAATCATACGACGAGATTCATAAGATGACATTCAAATTGAAATGTAACAGCAACTTCGTCTGTTCTGAATTACACAAGAGGCATCACCACAGATCAACGCAGCCACAAATTTCACATCCATTTGTGTTGCCTGATCAGCTAACGCTTGACATTATCTGATGCTCCAAATTGGATTTACAGCGCAAGTTTACAGCACCAGGAGGTAAATTATTGAAGGCCCTTTCATGTTCATGTTAAGTACTACTGTCAATGGACGCAGAGGGCAAACTACAGATCCGCCTGTACTTAAGTACGTGACATTTGTTTGACATAGCAAGATGTGTTCAGATGGTATTAACATTGAGGGCCTTGGAAACATGCAGAGCTGCCTTACTGGGAGGCAGATATTTTCAACAGCCAATGTTCACAGTAAACAGAAGCAGGCCTGAAAATAACCTGCAGCCCCTCCGTGTTCTTCTGTGCAGCATCCGACACTCCAGTCATTCTTGATCTCCCAAAGTAAGCGCGAGAAGATCTCCCAAAGTAAGCGCGAGAAGTGGTCAGCCCACGGATCATTCCATTCAGAAAGCTTAATTTCAATCTTCAGCTACTGGATTTGTGCAGTGTCTTTTTCTAATGTTCAGCTGCTCATGTTCAGTAATTCAATTATTCCGAGTCGCTGTCCATGTTGTGCATAGCTCTCAATCCCCTGGGGCGCTGCAAAATCAGAAGAATGTCAGGCGATTTACATTACTACTAGTGCATTCACCTTTTTGTATACGCAGGATTGAAGCTGATATTGACATGTCAGTCCATTCACCTTTTTGGAAACCACCTTCTCTCGTACTTCGTATCTTTCAAGAGTCAAGTCGCATAGCCATGTTCCTGGGCATACAAGCTGCCAAAGATGAACAATCCTTAGGTAAGAATTGCAGAATGGTGACAGTGTAATGCAATCTCAAGAGAAACATGTGAATAAAATAATGAACATCAACAGTTCTGTTCTCGGAAAATATACATCAATAGTTTTCTTAAGCTTAACTCCAAGCATGCTTCGAACAGAAGAACTAATCATTCCTCCACCATATATTAGAAATAGAATTCAATTGAGATGGGCAGATGGCACAACACTTCTGGCTAATGGCCTACCAGGTTAGCTCACTGATACAACTGTAATGCTGTCACATGATATCATAGAATGCCAATTAGTTTGGCTGTTTCAAATAAAGAAGGCAAGGTCAATACTTAATAGTAGGGAAGTACAACACATCAAGCATTGAGGGGACAACCAAATGGAACGCATCAGCTTTTAAACAGTCTTATATTTGCTTCAGACAGAAGCATGCTATGGTATTATGGACGCCTCTTGGAAAGCAAGTTAAATCTCAGGTATAATAAAGGAGGCATCCACCGAATCTTGCTATTTTATTTGCACGTTTCCTTTGGTCAAGGAGCAAGACAGGCAGCGTGCACAGAGGTGGCCCTATGGTCCATGTGATGTCATGTCCTGTATCTCTGTATCTATTGAAAATGCATATCCAAACTTATTTACTCCCCTGGTAAATCCTTGTTTTGCTGATCTAGCACTTAAAGTTTGAGGTCCATAATTACTGTCTACTAGTAGTATTGTGCAATGAGTTTGGAATCTCTGTGCAACAAGCAAGGAACTAACTTATTTACTTTCTGTACCAAGATAAGAATCCTATGCGCATTGCTGTGAACTGAGAGCCTCAAATATAACGAAAACAGTTTCTAAGATTGAAAGCTAAGAAGAAAGGGCCATACATTCACGGTCCTCTGGATGACTTTGGCTCTCTTCTTGGGCCTTTGAGGCAGCTTGGATCCTTTGAACACCAAGAAGTCCTCTTCCTTCTCTTTGTTTGTCAGGGTGACTGCAAACTTCGGCCAAATTGACCCCTCACTTCCTGAGGACGAGCCCTTCTTGTCATCTGGAGAGGTTGGTGGAACTCCGTTGTTGTTGTTGTTGTTGCTGCTGCCCCTTGCAGGGCCCTCCCTGTCCGGTGACGAAACCGTGCATATCCCATTGTTCTGCTGCTGCTGTGCTGGCGGTCTCATTGCTCCAGATTCCTCATAATTCCTATCAATTCAGTAACACCAAAGATTAGAAAACAATACAGAAAAATGGTAATGTTGCAATGACAAAAAAGAGAGATAAATAAGTGTGCATCTAAGAATGGTGGTTATCTAGATATTGTTTTGCATGTGAATTTGGTCTGGTTGTGTTTGCAAGCAACCGCCAACCAGTAAAGGAAAATCTATGGCCAAAAAAGGGTTCCATCACATGAATTCATTCAAAAGTTCGACCAGGTTGAATTTATCCAACAAAAACCATTTAGTTACTCTATAAGTAAGGCCTAAAAAAGGGAAAAACACTATAGAGAAAGAACACATTGAACAAAATTGTTCAAACAATTCCCTTGAGGGGAAAAGCGTGTGCACCTAACCGCAGGCACAAGATATAATTCTTGAAACCTGTACCTATTCATTGAGTACAGTAAGTGGCAGTTTAATCATCAATAAGATATCCTGTGTGTGGTCATATCAGTCAGCAAAGAAGGCAAATCAGGCAATAGGTAATGTACTTATCTACTGCTAGAAAGAAAGGGAACATTCAATGGTGGTGACCGATTTCACAGCGAAAAAAAAACTGCAGATACGACTATCCAAGCACATCAACTGTAATCCCGACAAGCTATTGGCATCAACCACATAATGAAAACCTCATCTCTCACAGTTCTCACAAACAATTTCAATAAAGCGAAATCATGGATCAGATTAAGGAACATCGTACCAGCAAAAACTCAGGTATTGGATGAAGCAGTCAAAATGTAAAATGAGGTAGTATTCACAAATCAGTAGCTCCGTTTTATCAGCTAACTTGAAGCCATGGAGCTGGATTGACCAAAAGACAGATAACAAGCACCAATCTGCTGGTCCTTGAAGAGAGAAAATAGCCCTCTAATTTTAGCCTGATGAAAATCAGCTTCTCCTATAGTTTCAGCCTTTCAAGGACCCAGGCTGAACCACAAAAGGAAACAGTATTTAATCTCAGAGTAAATGAACCAAATTAGCACATGCCCCAAGAATATCTACCAAGGTTAAAATGGCGAAGACCAAGAGAAAACACTGGTCTTCAATTCACATCCCCTAGCCAAATCCAGCAATATTGGACCAGGAGTACTCCATTTCTGGAAGAGGAGAAGATTGGCCCGGCGACCACCATAAGCCAAAACACACGTCAATCGTGTTTCCCACACAAACCAAAACCATCACGTCATTGCCTAGCTTGTGTGCTTCCACTATAAACCACCAATTTTCCTAAATTCAGTTATTCAGAGAAAAATCCACATCTTCTGAGGTAGCGTGCATCATACTACATTCACAATAGCATTTGACCTCCAGACGGGAGATTGGATCATATACCCTCCCTTTAGTTGGGAAATTGAGGATTTACCCTCCACATCTCAATGACACGTAGAGTTATCATAAGTCACTGACACGTGGGCCAGAAGGGTAAATCCTCAATTTCCATCTAAATGGAGGGTATATGATCAATTTTTTCTCACGGGATAGCCAGTTGTGTTCTTTGACTTGTTTAAACCTATAACCATTCTTAATTCTTATCAACAACAGTTTAACAAGTGATTCCAAAACAAAATCAACAGTTTAACGGGTACTAACCACAAAGCAGTCAGAGACCACACGCAACACGCATAGCAACACAAGCGCACAAAAAAAAAAGCTAAAGAACAGCAGGGAGACACAGACCTGAGGGCGCGGTGGTGGGCGGGGCCGGCTGGGTGGTGCTGCGCGGCTGCCGCGGCGCGGCGGCGCTGGCCGACGGCGGCCTTCTCGGCAGCCGCGGTGGCAGCGGCCTCGACGTCGCGGCGCTGCACCTTGGCGCAGCGCAGACGCTTCCGGTTGCCCCACTGCAGAAGCAGGTCGCGCTCCGCCGCCGTGCCACCGCCGCCGCGCGTGGAACCTCGCGTGTGGTAGTGGTTCCTCGCCTCCCTCTCCATTGCCAGACTAGCGCCGCGCTGCTCGTGTCACAATCACACGCTTGTCAGAGAGAAAAAATGTTGTGAATTTTAGAGAACGGTAATGCAGAGCACGAAAGAAACGAAGAATTCAGCAGCAGAAGGGAAAGAAGAAGATTCATGCCGGGACAGGAGTTGAAATTTCAGTCAAATTGAAATGTACAGAAGTTGGGAAATTTCTCGATTCAACTCGCCTATCAAAAACATCGAAACAAAAATGGGATGAGCACTTAAGATTCAGCTCAATTCTTCAACTGACCGATCAAATCAACCAAAGAAAGTTGCAGACTTTGGGGGGTTCTGTATATGAAAAAAGGTGAGCTCCGAAGAGAAAAAAACAGGGAAATTAACAGATCAAATCCGGGATGAAAGGTGTATCGCCTCGTGAAATTTCAGCTCAGTTTAACCCATTCACTCGGAAAAAATTAAACTGGAGAAAGGAGAGAAAAACAAAACGAATGAAGTGTAAAATTTGGGCAATTCTAGAGCAGGGGACCAAAATTTTCTGCTCTCTTGCAAATTGGACACAGAAATTGAAAGGCAAAATAGAGAGACAGCAGATCGGACACACTTGATATGAGAACAAGAAAACGTCACAACAAGCAGAGGAAGAGATCAATCGAGAACAGAAAAATACGACTAAAGTGTGCCAACTTGATGATAGTATACAAAAGCACTATAAAAGAACAGGAAAAATGGATGAGATGACCCAAAACACTACCAGCATCCCACCTAAACAACTCCCGATTTCAGCTCACCCTTTCTAATCGATCTACTGCGAGAAAAAAACAAAAGAAACAGATAAAAAATCGCAACTTTCAAACAAGCAGTAAAAAATTGTCAGGAAAATCGTTCGATCCTAATCAGTTACCTCCCAATCGCGCAAGGTTCGCGCGAATCCCAAGTCAAGCAAGCTCAGATTGCGATCAATCGTAGAGCAACTGGTTCAGCTCATGCCGTAATGCAGCTCTCCGAGAATTGGATTCAAATCACCCACTCCAGATCACCACTCGCTTCATTTGGAATCGCAAAACACAGAACCAGGACAATTTCCGCGCAGGAAAATGAGAAGGGGCGCAAGTGGAATTCAATCCCAAAAGAGAGAGAGAGGGAGGGAGGGAGGGAAAGAGAGAGGGAAGTAGATCTTTCAGATCAAATAACCAAACCTGAGAAACTAAGAATTCCAACAAATCACAAGTTAGGACTCCAAGAAAAAATCACGGAAAAATTCAAAGGAAATGAAAAGTTCATCGGAGCGCAAACCTTCCAAGTCCAATCCGAGATGCCCCGCACCAAAATTACCCCGGGAAACAGAAATGAGCAAGGAAAAGAGCAAAGAAGAAAACACGGATAAATCAAACAGGAAAGACCAGTACCCCCAGGCAAATTGCGGGCCTTCCTGGTACTCCAATCCACTCTCTAAAACCAAAATCGCTTGCTTCTCTTCACCTCGAGATGAACGAGAGGTCAAGTGGAAGAATACACTTTCTCAGGTTGGTGTGAGCAGTGAACGGAATCGGAGGTGATCTGGAACGCCTGTCCCTGCGTTCTTGTTCCTTCCTCCTCTCCCCCTCGGGCTTCCGGAGAGGAAAAAGAAAAAGAAGCCCTTTTATATGCCGTCTCCGCCACTCCTGCACCCCTCGGGCACACCAAAACCGGATCCTATCAGCGCATCGCCGAGCTGCCGTCAGCCGCTGATCCTCTGGTCGACCGCCCAGACCAGCCCAGCGCGTCGCCTGCCGCTGTGCCGCAGCAAAATGTTGTGCCGTTGCTCCGCTCCACACGCGGCTGCAGACTTGCATCGCTTGGTGCCGCGAGATTGCGAGACGGGCGCCCGTGCGGACGGTGGTTCTCGCGTGATCTGAGCCTGTCAGCCTGTTGGGTCTGCCTTGTTGTCCGGGACAGGTCTGGCTACCCTAGCGCAGCCACGCCAATTGTACTACGAATAGGCGAATGCGCTTTAGCCTGGACTTTTTGACTTTTGGTTATATCTAATATTATTTTTATATTTATTAAAACAGCACATTAAAATATCAACATAAATAATATATATGATTTTAAATTTAAAAAACTGTTTAAAAAATATGTTTTAAAAAATCATCCTATTTACTTTGATTTTTGAAAAAAACCAAACCTCAGAAACCCAAAGCCTAAAATAATACGACCGAAGTATCGAACCAGCTCAGGATGTGTTTGGTTGAGCTGTGGCTTCTGGAAAAGCTGCTGTAAGCTGTGGGCTGTGAAAAAGCTGCTGTGGATTATGGGCTATGAGAAAGCTGAAAGCCATTTGGTTGAACAGCTGTGGCTTCTGAAAAAGCTGTTGTCAGCAGCCCCACATGTCATTCATGACCCCACATGTCAGTCTCTTCTCTCTTCCACACGAAGCCCCACGGGAGCGTCGCCGGCCTTGGAGGAGCGGGAGGGAGCGCTGCCGCTGGCCCCGAGGTGCGCAAGGGAGCGCCGCCGCCAGCCCCTGTTTCTCACGCGAATGGGGAAGGGATCGGGAAAAAACGAATCGGTACGCATCATAACCAGTGGCAGGTGGGTAATTTTCATGAAAACTTTGATCCCACAGCCACTGGAAGCAGGTCTCTAGGTGCTGTGAAATTTGTACTAGGGAAAAGCTGCTTTCTTTGTAGAACCTAGGAGGTAGTCTATCCCTTTAGTTGGCTTTTGGTTTTTTGGGAAGCAAAAGCAGATTGGGAAGCTCAACCAAAAACACCCTCAACATCGTTCACAACGGGTTTCACTTTCTTCCCCCCACCCGCGCCTGAGGCTAGCGGTTTAATTCCTAAACAAATTAGAAAAAAATTATGTTCCCATTTTCCAGACAGGGCCTAGGCCATTTTACAGCAGCGTTTCTCTCTACGATGGTCAGTTTTGCAGTAGCGTATGTGCAAATATTCCTGTGAAATTATTTGCTAGTCCTTCGACACACTCATATACAATCATCCATTCGCACGACTAGACACATCCAGGAACAAAACTACCGTGTACATGGATACAAGTAGGCCTTCAGGAACCTCAAACTAGATTCCTAACAAGCCGGCCTGTTGATGGCTATCCTAGTTCTAGATAGGTCTTCTTGAAGCATCTGTTGCCCCCCAAGCCTAGCGTACACATCTCCATGCTCCTGAGAGGGGCCTTGTAAATAAAGAACGCAAATCTTGTGGCTGTCAGCGTACACACATGCATGCTCCTCGTGATATCTACTCCTGTAACAGTTTTCTGTGCTCCTGTAACTAATGAGCGTTTACCTCAATAACCTATCTTTTATTCAGAAATATGCTAGTAGGTTTTAGTAAGTATTGGACGCTGTTTCTTGAAATCCTGTGATTGACATTTTATTCATGATGGAACTTACATGAAGGTACAGTGCTCATGTTCATATTTCTGTTTGCCTAGGCAAAGATGAAAGCGATAGGGAAAATAGTTTGCTTCTTGCCGACCGTATGTTTGATAAGAACTAGTGTTGCATGATATTATGAATATGTCATTTTGTCCTAGACTTTGATCCTTGTGTTAGAATATAAAATTTATGAATGGGTTGTTGTTTGTGTGCATGGCTTTGGAGTTTCTGACTTTCTGACGAACTGAGTGATTCAGATGGGATGTCACACAGCTCTGTCACGTAAGTTTTAAAAAGACAGGTGATGGCTCCTGAAAAGCGCCAAGTGCCCCACTTTGCTCGTGCCTCTCTGAAGTAAAGTGCCCAATCTCAAAATCTATGCTTGGTGTCATGAACTCGTTCATCATCAGGCAGGCCATGTGTATTCAGATTCCATGTCTATTCAGATTAACCTTGCTAATGGCGAAGCCAAGGAATCTATCTATTTATTACTAAAAATCCATGACAGATTTTTTTAGAATTACTAAGAAAAAATATACTAAACATTCTCACAAAAAAAACAAAACATCTAGTTCTTAATTTGGTGAACCCAGGTTATAACGATTTTAGATTAAAAAAAAGAGTTCATATCAAATACAATTCAAACTCAACTACAACCCTGCGATTCCTTATTTTGCTAGGCTCGTGGGTTCTCAATCAATCTAACCGAAGTAGCAAAAACCGAAAGCCAAACGACAGTTCTCTACATTTGTTGAGAGCCAAAAATTGGTAGCCACGAAGCCATCGAACCTGAATACAGACGGTAAATGTGGGTTCGGTTTCTTGGTTTTTGATTAAGGCCCATTAGAAACGTGAGAAATTTTCTTGAATCCCGTAAGAATTGAATTGATTGGTGCAGATGTACAAGATATTCCAAGTCTGCATAAACAAAACAAGCCGTCCCAGTAGGTTGCATAGGGCCTAATCTATCCAGTTTTTGAAATCGACTTTTGGCTTTTGCTATAGGATCTAACTTTCAAACAGAGTATTTTTTCAAGACGGGGTCTACAAGTTAATTGTAGTGCACATTAAAAAGCCATCATCTGAACTAACCAAAATCGCATACGAGTATCTCTCTTTATAATCTCTGTTGCGAACAGCCAAAATTCAAAAATTTCAGCAAAAAACCGTAAGCCGCAGCCACAAGAACAGGTCCATAGTATGCTCATTGCCTCATTGGAGCCTTTCTCTTGCGAGTAGGTGGCAATGCCTCTTTTTTAGGAAACTCCTATCATCAGCCAGCTAAATTCCGATGCGAGTCTAGGCTGCTGTGGCAAGCGAGACATCATAAATTCTTGTCAGATGTCTCCCTCAATAGGATTCAATCCGCACAAATCACTGAACTTAACCTGAATCTTGGATTCACAACTGATCACAGAAACACCGCCAAACAGCATATAAAACATGACAACAAACAAGTCATCTATTTATTACTAAAAGTTGATGATAGGTCTTTTAGAGTTGCTAAGAAAAAAGAGAAATATACTAGAAATTCTTACAAAAAGCGAAACATGGTAGACTCAAGTTATAATGACTCATATTAAAAGAAAGTTCATATGAAGTACAATTCAAACTCAACCGCGACCATTACCCCGTGCAACGTCAAGTGCCGCCTAACCCCTCACCGTGCCGCAAAGTCACCCCACGTGTCTCAGTTCACCTCCCCCCCACAGATCCACCCTCGTTGACGCCAGACCCGTATCGACATGCAAGACGTGACCATAGCCTAAGCAGACGAAGACCGCACGAAGCTTCCTACCATAGAGTCATGCGCACGAATGAATCCAACTTCTGTATGCATAGATGCAACGAAGATCGAAGCTAAGTGCTATTTCCATCTTCATGCATGATCAAAGGTCCAACATATATGCATATGTAAGAGAAAATCAACAAGCAAGGAATTAGGGAAGCCACATGCACGTGGAGATTTCTATCTGCATGCATGCGTGTTTACTTGAATAAAAAGAAGCTTATCCTGATTGATCTTTTGCATGTAAACATCGATGGTGATTCTAGATAAAAAAAATCAAAGTTGTGAAGCACAGTAAGTGTGCATGTAGAATAAATCGTGTCTAAGAATAATAAAATTAGCAAATTAAAAAAAGAGTTCATATCAAGTATAATCCAAAATAACTGAAATTCGGGGAAGAATACAAAAACTAGCTATTTGATTTCCATATGAATTCCAAAGTAAATCCCTAAAAACAATATATATATATATATATATATATATATATATATATATATATATATATATATATATATATATATATATATATATATATATATATATATATATATATATATATATATATATATATTATATACTAAAAATCGATCACATGAGTTTTACATTTGCTAAAATGGATAAATAAGCTAGAAATAATCAAAAGAAAAAGATATGTTTCTTGATTTAGTGGACCCTTATTATAGTTAGTAAATGATCATCAGTGGATGTAATAGATAAAACAAAAAATCTTATAAAACAAAACTACCTATTATAGATTCTAGATGAACCCAATAAACAAAAAGAATCTTAGATGACCCACACTAAAATTCATGTACAAGAGGAAAAGAAAAATATTGACGTGCAAAATAAATGAATAAAAGCCATGCATAAAAAAAAGGTGATATGTATGCATGTATAGTTAGGGAACTCTTGTATGAAATTAAAACGTGATATGCTAGAGATAGAATTGAACTCAAGCGATCCACGCATAGAAACAAACTTGCCTATAATATCCATTATAATTTGTATTCTTTTAATTGTCTTAATACGGATACAACTATTGTCTCTATTATTGGGATGCTGATTAAAAATTATAAAGAATAAGTATTTCCTCCCACAAATATAATCTATATCTTTTGTTTTAACATATACTACTATACATCAATATCATAAATGAAACTAATTATATAAATATGGGAATTAAATCAAATTGATAACGCTCTAAAATTATAATATTTTAATTCTTTCATGTGATTTGCAACCCTTTATTTTTTGGATGTAGTTACTTTGTTATCATCACATATGTATCGCTAAACCAATTAAATTATACACTAAGAATGATACCCATGTAGGTGCGCGGGTCATCATGCTGGTTTTTTAGAGTTTGGGCAAACCTAACTATGATGAGCGTTTGTCTGAAAAAACACTATCTTCAACCTCACCGACTGTAGAGAATCCATTGCACTTTCGCTGGCGTGGGGTCGCGTGCGGTGGCTCCGCCGGTGCTTCAATGTGCAAGTTTAGCCATACCCAATGCAGCTCATATTTTTTCCAATTATTTGTGGATTTTCATAATGTCATATCCAAATCAATCAATCCTAGCTTGTGGTAGTGCATATATCATTACAGAAACTAGCATGGGTTATTTGTCCCTATTGTTGGGGATTTGGAACACTCAAAAGAAGTAAAGAATGGGATAGGAGGAATGAACAGAAGAGCTTTACTTTGCACACATACACACATCCATCTTTATATGAAGCTATTAGGCTTGCATGGGGTATTGCAACTCTCATTATATGTTACATAGACCATCTATTTATAGCCAAATCAAACCGACTCAATACACAACCGACTTAGCATTGTTTACCGATTTTTACAACTTACATGGCAATATACTTGAAGAATCTAGCTAGTAGCACACGCCACTGAGCACTAGATCTTTACCAAAGCCACATCTCCATAAGCATCCAAAGCTGCCATCTAAAACTGAGTTTCTAGCTAACTCTTGCACACGGCTAGCTAAGTTTCTAGTTGACTCCACTGCTCATGGCCAGCTATCTTGTCGACTTGACCAACAACACATTTCAGTGACTTCAAATCCAGCTCACGTGTTTGCTAGAAGCTTCAATTGTTAATGCCGACATCCAACTCAATAGTATGTTTCAACTAGTCTTTAGTCAAAATATCTCAGCTTCAAGGAAATAAATTAATCTCTAACAAACTCATCCTTTAATTTATGTGCTTGAGAAATCTTTCTCTGCAGTAAACTTCACTAAACAAAACCTTTATGAAAATATCTTCTATCTGAAATTTTATCTCCAACCATTTCGGTTGCAAAACTTGTTTATTATTCTCGTCAAATGAACGTGTACTCATCATTCTGTAAATTCTCTTGTTTGCGATTCCTTTTCTTGCTTCTGATTTATTTATCGGCTTCCAATCTTTTTTCTTCTCAATGTTTTGAATCTTGTCCTTACTGAATTTTACAGAATCCTTTCGCTTTATAATTTCTTCAATTGTCGAGAAATTATGTGGCTTGTAAATCTGTGCCATGCTCCTAACATGACTTGGGGCTGACTTTGGCATAGTCAATCGCTCGCTAGCACTCAGACGAGAACTCAATCCTAAACTGGAATTTGAGTTCAAGCCTAAACTTGATCCCTTCTCTTTTGAAGCATTACCTCGCTCCTGCAACTCAACTGCTGTGATTGCAACATGTGGTTGGCTTGGAGACATAACCATCTTCGGTATGCTGAAGTTATCAACAACCTCACTTCGTAAAGCCAATTGAGTTGGATAACTCATCTTCAACGAAAAATTCATGTTTTTATCCATATCTGCCTTTACAATAAGGTGATCTCCATTTTTCTGGTCTATTATTTTTCAAGAAAAATCTTTAAAATAAACTGTGTACCCATGTTCTAACAGTTGCCCAACACTTAGCAAATTCTGCTTCAAATCAGGTACCAACAGCACATCATGAACAAACTTTTGACGATCTTCCATTTGGATAGAAATACTATCCTTTCCTTCAGCTTAGGCCAAATAACCATTGCCAATGCGTATCTTCATCTGATGCGTCGAGTCCACATCTCGAAATATACTTCGATTCGAAGACATATGGTTTGTGCAATCACTGTCCACAATCCAGGTATCTTCTTTTTCTTCTTGCACAGTCTGGCAAGAATAAACACATGCTTCTGCATCCTCCTCCTTTTCTGAGAAATTTACCCGACTGTCATCTCAGGGTCTACAAAATCTAGCAATGTGACATTTCCTCTTGCATTTATTGAAAGTTATCTTCTTCCAGCACGTATCTATAGTGTGGTTGGATTTTTTGCAAATATCACACCAGAAATTAGAACTAACCATACCTTCTTCTCATTTATCAACTGCTCATGCATATCTTGTCGCAAATCACCGCTTCTTTGATAATTCTTACTATTTCTCAAATTGTAGGGTTTGAGACTTAATTTTGATTGGAATGTGCTTTCAATTGAGATTCCTTCCGTTTGTAACTTTCTCTCTTCATGAGATTCCAATGTACTCATTGGTTGTTGCACAGTAAGAGTCGTCAAGTCCTTCGACTCCTCAATTGCAGCAATAACATATTCAAATTTTTCTAGTAAACTAATCAAAATTTTGTCAACCATCTTTTGATCAGAAATCTCTTCACCATAGGATCTGATTTACCACCTTGATGACCCTTGAGAAATAATCCTTCATATTCTTGGACTCCTTCATCTGCAAATTTTGAAATTACCTTCGCAAAGTTTGTAGCTTTACAGCTAAAACTTTTGCAGAACCTTGAAACTCCTCCTTTAGCTTGTCTCAAGCTTCCTTTGAGATCTTGGCACCGATAATCCGTGAAAACAAACTTTTCGCAACACCTTTTGAATCAGAAACACACACGTTTCAATGATTTCAAATCTAACTCACGTGTTTGCTAGAAGCTTCAATTGTTAATGTCGACATCTAACTCAATAATATGTTTCGACTATTATTTAGTCAAAATATCTCAGCTTCAAGGAAATAAATTAATCTCTAACACCTATTACTTGCAGATTTTTGTTGTGTGAGATGGATCTAAATTGAACGATATACATGTCATCTCATGCTAATGTTCGGTATATATTTTTGACTTGCGAAGTTTATTCCTTAGTCATGTATAAATAAAACTTAGGATGAGCCAGCAACCTCATTGCCCATCACCATGTTATACTACCGCCATGGTCGTACTCACTGCAGCTCAATTTTTTGACCTCTCCACGTGCGGCGTAGTGTGTAGCTGCAACCTCACATGGCCTCCCAAAAACCATTTCCTTGCAAGCGCTATCTAGGAACAGAACAACCTGAGCAAGGAGCCGCGGAGAAGAAATCACGTCAATTATGATGCAATAAAGAGTGACTGGAGGATGTGAAGATTGTGTGATTTGGGAGTCTCTAATCGACGGTTTCCACCATGCAAGTGTGGCCAGTCTTCTTCCCTTCTGCCATGGCCGGCCCATGAATGTGGCTTCGTCCTTGGCCAGAGGGAAAAAGCGGGGCCGACGTCGTGTACGTGGCATCCAAAGTCACATGCTGTAATTGTTTCCTATGGCCTTCGTGCGATGCAAATGGTGGAATGGGTTCCGTCTGGGTATGGGTCTATGGGAAGCACCGCCGATTCCAACACGCCGTGTTCCCCTCGGGAGGTCGTTCAAGCATCCACCGGGTCAGCTCGAACTTTTGCTCGATCTTGGAGGTTCCGTGGGGGGATTTGCATCGGATTTTAGGTGCGATTGCTGATTTGCCGGAGAACGAGGCGTAGGTAGCAGCAACCATGAGCGAGGTGTTCAAGGGTTACAAGCGGCAGTACTGCGAGATCTCCGGCTCGCTCTCGCGCAAGTGTGCCGCCGCCTCCACCTCCGCCTTCGATGGAGGTACGTTTCCCAAAATCTGGTGGTTCGGCGCCAAAAAATTTCGGATGCTTGTCTACTTTGGTCTAATTTTGCACCCCTTTTCTTGTTTTCTTTGCTAGAGAAGAAGAAGCAGAAACTGTCCGAGATCCAGTCCGGCGTGCAGGAAGCTGAATCGCTGGTAAAAACAGTGGAGTTGAAGATTCTGTGTGACTGTGTGCAGAATTTTGTTAGTATTTTGTGCTTAATTTTAGCTGTGTTAGGTGGAGATTGTGTTATGATGGCTAGTTGTGTAATTACGCGTTGCTAGTTGTGTAACTACGTGTTAATTTTTTTTGTATGGGTGTCTGTTAGGGAGATGGATTGGAGGCGCGTAGCCTGCAGCCGAGCGTGAAGTCGGGTTTGCTAGCTAAAACAAGGGAGTACAAGTCTGATATGAACAATACGAAGAGCGAGTTCAAGAGGATCTCGGCGTCTAATGCCCAGCAGGCCACCCGGGAGGAGCTCCTCGAAGCCGGCATGGCGGATGAAGTCGCGGTGAACTCCCTATTGGCTTTGCTTATGTTAGTTCGTATGTAGATTGTGCATTTGTCGCAAACCATCTGGTATTCTAGTACTCACAGGTGGCAGACATCGAGTTTTAATAGATGTTGCAGCTGTAGTGTGTGACCTATATCGCCTATACTCACCTCAGTATTTGTGTAGAGCCGTAGATTATGCGTTTGAAACCTGTTTGCTTGATATTGTGATGCCCGTGGTTTTGTGCTCGTCTTAATTCTGTTGTGATTGTTGTATTGTTTTTCAAATGCCCGAGTGTCAGGTTGACTGTAGTGTGTTGTGAGCTGAACTCATACGTGCTGATAGTACTTGTATTTCAAGTTTGTAGTGTGACATGTAATGTGGGTGATTCATTTGTTGGTGAAATTGATGTTTGTCTTCCATGTTGTTTGTTTGATTTTAATTTTCTACATTGATATCCCTTGAGTGATTAGTGCTACTATTGTGTATTCTAATTATCATAGTTTGTAGATATGGTAAAAGTGGTTTTGTTGAACTTCAGTTATGTCTTCAATTTAAATTTTCCACTGAAATATCAAGTCTAGTACTCTGGATATGATTAGATACAAGCCTGTTGGAATCAATATATAGTTAATACTAGGAACAAGTTCACTTTACAACCCTCAACTATGGTATCGATCCATTTTAAAACCTCCAACTTCAAAACCGTTTACTTTTTATCCTTGAACTATTAAAACCATTCATTTTTTAACCCTATGTTAGTTTCATAAGGGAACAAGTCCACTTTACGAGCCTCAACTTTAGCCTTGATCTGATTTTCAATCTTCAACTTTAAAACAGTTTACTTTTCACCCTTAAACTATGTTAGTTTCATAAGGGAGAAGTCCACTTTACGAGCCTCAGCTTTAGCTTTGATCTGATTTTCAATCTTCAACTTTAAAATAGTTTACTTTTCACCCTTAAACTATTAAAACCATTCATTTTTCAACTCTAGGTTGGTTTCATAAGTAGTTCTTTTCATAAGTAGTTTTTAACAGAGGAAGACATGGATAAAGAGCTCTTAGAGGTGGCGGGCTAGGCATGGCGCTAGTGATAGGGTGGTAGAGAGGCACAGGTGAGGGCAAAACGGAATGCTTGTGATATAAGGAATCTTATGTTGATGGTCGTTTGGGTAGAGGCGTGCTTTGTTGGGTAGGCAACGGTGGTGGGCGATGGTGGCGGTTAGGTCATGGAGGCGACAACACTATGGTAGAAGAGAGGCAAAAATGAACACGTCAGAAGACAGGTGAGGAATAGATGATGTTCGTGTACAAAGGAATTAGACGAATTCTCACCAGTCGTGATGAACCACGGCGAAGAAGCTTGACAGCGCTAGAGAAGAATTTCGATTACGAATTCTTTGACATTACCTGGTGCTTTGTCTAGATTTGATAAGCGGCAAGTGCACCATTTGCCCTGCTAGTTAAGATCATATCAACTGTAGAATGGTTTCCATTCTTTGTTGTTGTGTGTGTTATGTGTTAATGACATCCTCCTGCTCTTGCTCGCAGTTGAATGGCGTGGATGACTACATCGGCAAAAGTAAAAAGATCCTAGAGGCAATGTTAAAGAGGATGGACAGGAACAAGTGGATTGTTGGGGCACTGTCACCACGCTTGTTCTAGCCATCCTGTTCATATTGTACTTCAATCTTGCTCATTAGAGCTTGCTTCCCCTGAGATATTCCAAATGCAGCCAGTGCCTAAACTCATTGGTTCCCCCTGAGACAACTTTGCATCCGAGTGGGTTGTGGAATGTGATGTACAGTGACACTTCAGCTATGTAAAACATGAATTCTTTTAAAAAAAGTGTTGGTATTTCTTGTGCCTCCCAAGGACATTATGCTGGTACATCATCAAGCTCTTGCATGGATCTGAAGATATTGAGCTACTGTCATCGTGTAGCTTCCAATCATTGTACAGTAATGGCCAAAAAATCATTGTACAGTAATGTGTCGTGGATGGTGTGCTGATGAGTTGTGCGCTACATGTACAGGAACAGGCTTCTGAAACTGAACAGTAAGCTATCTTTGCAAATGGATAGTACATAGAATAAGGCTGTATGTCCGATGGTTGCTTTTGATACAAATTCAAGGTAAGGAAAGGAGACACCGAATTAAAAGATTGATGGTGACACAATACAAACAATGTCCAAAACTTATAGGGTCAGGAACCTCGAGTGTGTCATGAGAAGCAACAGAAAAGTACTACGAACAATCCTCATGCATTTTGTGATAAACTGTGTTAAGAGTGCCACTTCACGAGAAAGATGGAAACGCAGGCAACTAGGCATTATCCTTTTCTTGTGCTTTACCCTTTTTAGTTCCAGTATTGAAAATGGATGTTGAATTTAATGGATGCAAGCATTACATCACGAACATGTCATGGTCGAATTAGGCAGGCTACCATCGCTAGCCCAACAGCAAAGTGTTGGAAGCAATCCAAAGGGAGCAACCCAAAACCAACTCTTGACTCTGACCCCAAGCCCACCAAAACATGCCTCTTTCATCACCCTTTCCCTCTTCTATTTGGATTTGCATGATTTGTTTGGGTGATAAATTATTTCCCTGCTTATGTGGCATCATATTCACTCTTCACACTTGCACAAGTATTATTTAACAACCTCAAAGGAATTCTCTAAAAAGAACAGCGTCAAAGGGAAAAAAGAAGTCTTATTCAACCAGTAGAAACGTGAACAATTTGGTGTTTATTAGGGTTCTTAAAGGAAAAATGGGGCTATGGTTATCTATCTATTATTATAATATTAAAGCAAAAGCAAAAGAAGTCACCACGTTCACTCTTAAGGGTAAAAATTATGACGTTAATCGGAGAAAAAAAAGAGAAATAACTATACCATTGATTATAGTGGGTCTAGATTATAATGATCTAAATTAAAAGAAAGAGTTCATGTTAAGTACAATCTAGAAATAACTGAAATTCAGAATAAAAAATAAATAAAATTACAATTTGATTTTCATACAAATTCCTCAGTAAAATCTCTAAATAAATGTTATTTGGAATATTTTTTATAAAAATATCAATTGGATTTGTATATGAATTCCAACAAAAATAACTAAAATTTGGAACAAAATAAAATAAAATAGCAATTTAATTTTGATACAAATTTCAAACTAAAATTTCTAAATAACTACAAAATTTGAAATAAATTAATAGACTAACAATTTGATTTGTATACGAATTTCAATAAAAACAACTAAAATTTTGAATAAAAATAAAATTTATAGTAAGAATAAAAAACTCGACCTGCGGGGGGGAAGAATCCCCCCGGGCATTGCTTTAAGAAGAAGGTCTTCTCACGCAGACCGAGAAAACCCCCGAACCCCTGCTCCACCCTTACACAGCGGCACCATCGCCCGACCTTGTGAGACTACCGGTGGATCCTTTGGATCAACGCCTTGGCGGGGCCTTAGACCTGTGCTTTGGTGTGGTAGCAGGCGAGGGGATTTTTTCCCCCAAGCCTGAAATTTGCTCCCACTGGGAGTCGAACCCAGGACCTGGGGGGTGCTACTCAAGCCTCTAACCATTGGGCTAGAGACCCTTTCGCATTTATAGTAAGAATAACACGAATGATGTTGGAGGAGATCACAATTCACAAAAGAGTGCAATGGCATCGATCTACCCTGTAAGAAGACATTGACCCACGAGGAAGTGAATAGTCAAAGGCAGTGGCGAATCCAGGATAAAAATAGAGGGGGAGCTCTACTACTAAGGATATAGCACAACATAAATATATCAAAGCTATATTTACTAGTCTTTTACCATTAGAATGTCAAATTCATATATAAACAGGAAGAGAACAAATTGAAAATGTACAATACAATCTTCAATTGGTTTGTGACATGCTGGATCGGCAATAATATCATCTGGATTAAATTCATGTCGAATCTTTTTTTACTTCAATTCTGTTTTCTATGGTTGGAGAGTTACTGCTAGTTGCATTGTTAGAGAAAAATTTGTGCAAAGTTTGCTTCTCTATTTTTATAAATTTAAGAATAATTAAATAACAACTAGTTAATAACTAATTAAACAACTTGGCTAATCAATAGAACAACAATAAAATAGGATTCACATAATCACATTCACTCTGAATCACTCACATTTACTGATTCACAGAACAGTGAATCACGGATTCACAGAATCATGGTCGCGTGTCGCCGGTCGGTCATCAGTCATCACACCGTCACCGCGTCACGGGCTCTGGGCTCACCTGGCTCACGGAGACGACGAGTCACTGGCTCACTGCGCAAAGTAGAAAACGGCAAATCAATAAATCTGTATTTTACTCAAAACTTCGCATCTTCACCAGTCGCCAGCGCCTCACCCTCAAGCCTCAATGTCTGCTCATCTGCTGCTCACCTCGTCCTCTCCGTCTCTCCAATGGCTCCGATCTGCGATCTCCGAAAGTTCGAATCTCCGATGCGCGATGCGGCGCCGAGGATGCGTCTGAAGTTCGATCGTCGATGCGCCGTGCGGCTCGCCACGCTGCCCGCCAGCACTCCACCGCTCGGCCTCGCCGCGCCCGGGCCGCCACCAACGAGTGGCCGACCGCCTCTCTAGCCACTCTGCTCCGCCGCGTCGAGCCGCCCTCTGTGCCGGCTCGTCGACTGCCTCCGTCCTCCCCCTCCGCGACTCCGCACCGAGTCGCTGACCGCCTCCCCCTCCGCCGCGCCGGCCACTAGGTTACGGGCTGCTGACTCCGCGACTCGGGCTCTTCTTCATCCTCCGACGCGGCGACGCCCGATGGTCCGGTTCTTCAATAGTTCAACCTCCGGCTCCAGGCGACCGCTGACCAGGCCGGGGCCGGCTGGGTCTTCTTCCACGGTGGGAGGAGGGGGTGCTCGAGCGCCCACTAGCACCCACGGTGGATTCACCCCAGGTCAAAGGTGACAACAGTAGAGATGAGGACATAGTGTTGCTCCTCTTAGCCATTAGATAAGGATAATATTGTGCTGTTCGCGGGAGCCGTTGAAGAGAAAATCTAGAGTGGAATGAGCCAAGGGTTGCGATGATGAGTGTTAAATATCAGTGTTGTTGGAGACATTAGTGACCATAAAAAGCTTGATGACGGGGAAGCCTTGGCAGAGATGAGATAAAGCTTCACAATGAAGACAAGCTATGGATGATATGGGACTATCGAGTAGCTAGAAGCATGCCATCGATTCTCCATATTATTATACAAGGACTACATCACACATGCCGACATCAATGAAGATAGGAGGTTACAACAATTCGTGAGGAAGCCATGTCGTTGAGTTGATCAACATTGAAGAAGAGGAGCGATCGACATGGTAGAAGAGGACATCAAGTATGTATGCATCATGTATGTGTATATACATGCATGCATCAATATGAATAGAAACATGGATGTACAGAAGCAAAAGAGCTCGGGGTAGAGATGCAGCAACAATAGGGAATAGGATCGGGGTCACCGGGAGAGCGTGACGGGTGTCCTGGCAAGGATCGGCGATTGTTGCACATGTATATATGTTTGATATCACAATGGTCAGTAATAATTAGAGAGAAGTAAAAGATAATTATTTGGTAAAGTATTGCATTGAAAGGATAGTAATTAATAGGAATCGATTAAAAAATAGGCTTACTGTTGGATGTTGAAGATGAAAAGTTATACCTGTAAGAAGAAATAGAAGATACATGGTTCAGTGTAAAAAGTGATAGAAGACACACGGTTTGATAGAATAGCTATCGTGTGAGGAAAAATAAGTTCAAGGTATGTTATTCATGGTGCATCGGTGTATGCGTGAATAAAGTATATTAATACCAGAAAACTAATGAGATAACACATTGCTTGAGATTAAAATAGAGGTACATATGAATGCATACGTTTTGAAAAAGAGTAATTAATGGAGGAAGAATATGGGCATGTAGTTATATGATCCATACGTGATGAAGAGTGGTTATGTTTCTAAGAACCCTCAACAACTTGTTATGATCAATGATTTTTTGCCTGTTCTTTTTGGTTGAAGCTTATGGCTTTTGTATGTGGCTTGTGGTTTTTGGGTTGTTCGTGCGAGAGATTACAGAGTAATAGAAACTCACGTGCAGTTTTTGCCGATATAAATAAAGTCGGTACAATATGTATTACAATTAACTAGTATACCCTATCTTGAAAAGATACTTCGTTTAAAAGATAGTTACTGTAGAAAAGCCGAAAAGCAGTTTTTAGAAGCTAAAAAGAATAGACCCTTTATTCCATAAAAGCTCACACTTCAATTATCTTCCCCAAATTATATTTTCCTTCAAACCTCTATTGTCATCTCTAATGTTTATGATGTCTTAAAAATCGAAATAGCTTATAAGATACGTAAATACATTTTCGCTCATCTGAATTATATTATTTGATATTACTAACTTTGAAACACATCTAGCCATGCAGAAACATGGGTCACCCCACTAGTTAATTATTTACAACACGTAAGGTGGTCAGGTTGCCGCGTTAGCAGGATTGACAAGGCATACAGTGCACACATCCTATTAGGCTGGCCAAAGTACCAAACGTTGAAAGAACTACAGGAGCTCACAGGCACCGGCATGTCATGCGTGCCCATTTATAGAGAAAACGAGGTATAATTTAATGTTGATATATATATGTAACCAGTTGTACCAGCTTGCCTTTGCATCAACTCGATCGACAAGACGAAAATTTCGTTGACGCCATTAAATTGAAAGAGGAGGAGGGGGGAGGAGTACATGAGTTTGCCAGGCAAGCCAAACTGGCCGGAGACTCGTAGGCTCATGGCATAAATCACAATTTAGTGGAACAAAAACTTCAAATGAGACGAAACAAGTTGAGAGGATTTTGTGGGAGCTTGTATATATGTTGAGTTTACCAACTGGTTCATCTTTTTTAAACCACAATATACGACGTTGAACGCGGCACCCCCCACGCCCCAAATAAATAGAAACAAACCCCCAACGTAAGGCTCTGTTTCTCAAATTCATAGCCAGCCGTTCCAGCCATACATCTTCAAGGCCCCGCTCGGTTGGGTTAAAAAGATGTGACTTATGATTGAAATTACACTGTAGCGGCTTAAATTTTACTGTAACTGAAGGTGACTTATTTAGCGTAATTAAATTTAAAAAATTTTAAAAATAAAAAATATGTTAATTCATTACGGACAACACGAACAAATACAGAAAAAAAAAGAACCGATGCAGGCAGGCATACATCATCAAACCACCCAGCCAGTTGCATCCCGTCATACGATCGACGACATAGCCAGATGCGCCCAAAAATTCAGCCCGTATTTCCCTCTCGTTTGATCATTTCCTCCTCTTTTCAGTCAAACGCCCTACCTTTCGTTCTTCGACGGCCTTCAGGATGACGCAACGAGTTTGTTACTTGCAGACAAGTTGCGATCGAGCTTGTGAAGTCACACCACGAATTGCAGGCGAACGTTCAGAGAGAGAGAGAGAGAGAGAGAGAGATGCATGTGATGAGCAATCACGCAGGAATGCACCCTTGGTCAGACGGTGGTCTTCTCAAGAACCACGCTTTGGCACCAAACGAGGCAGGGGAAGAAGGTAGAGAGAGAGAAAGGAGAGAGGGAACAGAGGTAGAGAGAGAGAGAGAAAGGAGAGAGGGAACAGAGGTACACTGCCACACATGGGGGTCAGGTCCAAAGGGAATGTCTTTTGGCATTGGGCAGCCCAAAGTGTGGTACCAATACAACAATGCCATTCCCCGAGCTTAGCAAAAAGCATGCATGCAACAGTGCCCTGCAAGCTCAAAGATTTGGATTCCATGGCACAAGCTAGACCCAGATGTTTGATAGGAACAACACTTGAAGATTGGAAAAAGAAGGGGGCAGCAGGCAAGCAATATATATTCTTGTCCAAATTTCCAAACCTTGGGTCCTAACTTGATCATATGTGGCATGATTCCATCTTTAGCTTTAGCTTAGCACTAATCATCGCATCTATCATGGTGTAGTATATGGTTTCATCTGCATGCATAATGCATTGCAAAAGAAGTTTGAGTTTGGACAAGAAAAGGGACTTTCTATGCTTGTCTAACCGATCCCCCCTTTCATCGTCAACATGGAAAAGTTCGGCCATGTCAGGCAGACAAAAGTACGATGTACGCATACCTTGTTATCTCCCATTTTTACCCTTGGAATTAGGGTATCATCTTTCACAAGGCCAAAATAAGGTGATTAATTACTCGTCATCTCTACACGCTCGATCCATCCATGATGTTTTTGGTACAAACCAGCTCCTTAGCTCTGAAATAATCAAATTTGAGGATCTACATAGAGTGTCCATTTCTCAGTGTCCACATTACACGACTTTATTCCTCTCAAGATAGTAAAATTAAGTTAAACACTTTTTGTTAACATCAAACGGCAGAGAACTGTCTCATGTGTCTAGATCACTCGCACATGAATACAACGTTACGACTACAATTGCACGTTCCTATTGGATTTTACATAGCCAGAAATACCATCTTTTCCGAAGGCAAGGACAGTACCATTGCTAGCACTAAAAGGATTTCTTCCCATGTAATGCTGCAACGATCTGCCGTCGTTGCCACCGCCACTGCCTAGGGTTTCCAGTGCCTCGAGCTGCGACTTGAGGAACTTGAGGTAGCTGGCCGCCTCGTCGAGCATGGACGCCGTGTCCATCTTGCTGCCGCCCGGCACGAGCCTTTGCAGAGCGCGCAGCCGCTCGCTCACCCTCTCGCGCCGCAGCCGCGCCGCCGCCGTCTGCGGGTCGTTCGATATCCTCACGTTCTTGCGCCGCGGCTTCTCGGGCCGTGGCTCGGCCGCGCCAAGGTTCACCGGCCGCATCGCCGCCTCGCGGTAGATCATCTCCTTCACTTGCGCTAACGCCTCCGTGTCCGGCTCGTACCCGTGGCCGAGCGGACCGGGCTGGCCTCCGATCCGCCCGAACGTGATGCTGGTCAAAGTTGTCGCGGCGGCTCGCTTCGTACTCCGCCGTTCTGCAGCTGCCTCCGCCGCCGTCGTCGTTGCTGATGCTGATGCGCCTGCTGCGGGGTACTTGTCTGCTAGCTTCCGCTTACAGGGAGGCAGAGCTGTCTGAGCAGGCCGTACCTGCTGTGACACGTCGCACGGCGACGCCACCTCCGTGTCGTGGCGGCCGTACGTGTTGGACTCGCCGGAGGAGATGTTGCCCCCACCGGTGGTGCTGCTGTACCCGGAGAAGGCGGTGTTCGAGACGGCGGCTCTTGCGGGCTCCTCGTGGACGTTCGGGAACCAGAACCTGTCAAGGAGCCAGTCGTGCGCGCCGGCGATGGCCGGGAGCATATCCACCGAGTCCATGAATGCCGCGGATGCTTCGCTGGGAAGAGTCACGCCGTCTTGGCAGGGCAGGAGGCTCAGATCGTCCTGGGATGACGGCAGGTCGAGGTCGTAGGCGTCTGAGCTCACGGTGTCATTGCCGCCGTCGTCGGAGTGGAGCTCGAAGCCTGCGCTTAAGAAGGCGAGAGCGTCGTCGCTCGGGCAGCTCGGCGGGCACGGCGCGGCTGGAAATTGCGTGGTCCACCCGAAGGCTTCCATGTATATGTGGCTGCAAAGCGCCGGCAAGACTCACAATTGTTGTAGTATTCTTGCTAATTGTTGTAGTATTCTTGCTATGGACCTCGCTAGTAGCTGTTACCTCTGTACTGTGTGCAAAACTGCAAATTAAGTGAGCTCTTGTCAGTAGAAATACGTCGTGTAACTGATCAGTAATAACTAATAAGTTTGCGTATCTGTGTTCCAACTGAATGATGGTTAACATATACTAGATCTGTAGAGTTGAAGAGAATCTACTGCCGAGATTAACATGAACACAAGAAAAAACAACACAAACTAAATTTCTAAAAACTTCTAATTACGGAGCAAACAACAAAGCAAGCAAGCAAGAAGAATATATCTTGGTGGTACACAATACTACGTACCTTAATTTGGCTTACTGAGGATCTGATCATTCAGGCCGGGCTGCACCGATGTGCGATAGATTCTGAAGATTGCTGGGGAAGAATTACGCTTAAGTGCAGTTTAGGTATAGGATGGTCCTGCGGATGGCTGGGCGCATATGGGCGTCTTTTATAGGCGGCCTGAGCTAACTGTGGGCTAAGCTGTAGCTGGCCAAATTTGTTTCTTTTTCCTTAGAAAACGCAAGATAAGCCTTTTTTTTTCTCTCTCTCTCTCTCTCTTTCTTGCATTCTGTGGGGGCAGTTTAGTTGGGGGACAGCGAAGTACTAGCGCTGCAAGTCTGCAATGTCACACGTACCAATTGACATTTACATTTGCTTGCTTGTAAGTAGAATTAGTAACTCTCTTGATTCAGTAGTAGTAGCAGTTTTGTCTTATTTATGCAGGGTTAAAGATTATATGTGTTTTGATGATAGGTTCAGCTACTAATTAAGAGTAATAGAATCTGTTGTATAGATAATAATTTTGTTTCGTTTCATGATCATGAGGGAAAAGTAGATGCTTGATAAAAAAAGACTAATGATGAATGCCACACCCTTATCTGTTGTCTGCTTCGGAGGTAACTTTGGCTGCATGTTCTTTGTTTGCTTCAGGGGTAACTTCTCTGTGGTTTGTATTTGGTATTGGTTGGTAGATCACATGAAACTTTGGAGTTTTTTGGGCTGGGTTTCCTCATGTGACAAGACCAATGATTAAATAGGACTACTTACATAGTTTCTGCAGGATTTTGTAAGATAACTTTGAAGCATCAGTCGCTTTTACTACAATAAGCTGAATCTTGGCTGGTCCAGTAAGACAGCAAGATTTCCTGTCCGTTTTTTGGAAAAAAAAAACAAGATGGCGAGAAAGATACGACATATATCTGAAGAGCAGTGCGATGTATTAGAGATAAGAAGACAAATCTGTGGCAACAAGCAAAGACGATAGAGCAGCAAGAGAAAAATAACTATGCTAGCTGATGCTTATTGATATTTTTTTTCCTAAATTCAAACAAGGCAGGACCATCATGCAAGTATATGTATATGCATGATAAGGTGAGAGGACCACACTGACGAGGATATGCAAATTGCAAGATAAGAGTTCCCTTTTCAAAGAGAGGAGACACACAACACAAGAGATCAAGATAAGAATACAGTCTACTTACATCTCTATTATTTCAATCAAACACCTAAGGATAATTTGCTGCATTTTGGAGCATGCCATTTAATTTTAACAAAACATTGGTTTCATCATGCATGCGTGCATTTGTTAAAGTTAGCCAGCAGTGAAGCAGGGTGGGAAAGCAAGTTACTTTCAGGTTTGTGCACATGGTAATATATTATTTACTGTAATGTATAGTAAACTGTAAAGAATAGTCCTCCTATATTTTCAGTAGGGAAAAAGGTAGACAGGGTTTTGGATCTTGTTTCCTAAAGAGTTCCCACTCCAGGGATATGAGATGTGTGTGTATGTGTACATAATTCTAGCGTCCAGCTGTTGGACAATAGGTCATATAAATATATACGTACTAGACCCAAAGAAACATACTGAAATTTGAAATAATATATTATTTTTCACAGATCTGCAATAAGATTTTATTTTGGTTGTGGGGATGACAAAACTCTGCATCATCTCTGCGCCATGCATCTTACAGAGATGATGTTTGTGCCAATTGTATAGTATCTATGAGTGCACTTCTGTCAAGTGTGAATGAACTCTGAAGTGATGAACTTGATGGCCAACATTTTCAGATCTACCCTGCTTATGCCTCATGTGATGAGTTAGTTCAAGGGCAAAAAATAATTAAATTTGATAATAGGTGCGATATTAGTTTGTTTCATTATCTCATTTAATTTGCTAGGGGTGCATATGTTTGGTGTGCCTTCACATGCTTAGCATCATCGACACATAGCTCTTTATTATACTACAGTTTATCCCTTTCAGTTCGTTTTCTTGAAGTCATTTCAGGCCTTAAAATCTCTTTATACTATTGACAATAGTCTTGGACAATTATCGTTGTTGTTTCTGAAGGCAAACATTCCGGAAGAATTCAAAGCACAAGTAGCATACGTACTCAAGCATCGATCGTACACGATTAGACAGCAGACTGCATGGAGCATGCCTCTTATGTTACACAAGAGCACCGGTTTAGGAAATGTACATTTAGTTTTTTAAAAAACTTCAGCTATTGATATCTCATCGGATATATAAAACCAACACGTATAGATGTCTAAAAAAAAGTACTTTCGAGATCATAGCGATGTCTAAAATAGCATTATCTTGTGGCTGGAGGAATACTATTTGAAAAGCAATAATGCTGTCAACAACTAGCTGTCTTTGGTTCCTTTCATTGTCTTTGTAGGTTATTGCTCATCACATTATTTGGGAAATCAAATTGTTTTGCAAGTAGTCTAAAACGAAAAGGATCACTAGTACACTACTATGCTAGACATGATCGTTCACTTTATTCCAAGATACAATTACAGTAGCTGGGGGCTTGGAGATGTCGCGAGATTTTAGAAAAATAGTCCCTGTATTTAATTTCAACATATATATTGCGCATATAAGCGTTTGTGACATTATTACTTTTGAAATCATAACTTAAATCCCAATATTTGAAACTTATTTGTGTATAATGCTAGCATACTAAGATAAATTCAAGAAACCTTACGTCAGTTTGATGAGCAATGATGGATTGAAATCCGCTTATGGCTTATGTACTGCGCTACAGTAACCTGCTTTCAAACGGTGCACTTTTTCGATACGAGGTTTACTAGTCGATTATAGTACATATTGTATCAACTTCATCTGTACTACCAAAAATCACATGCTATTGTCTCTCTCTTCGTAATCTCTCACACGAACAACCAGAATTTAAAAGCCATAAATCAAAAAACATAAACCACAGCCTAAAAACCCTAACCGAATGGTACTTACATTATTCTATATGACTTCTACACACATGCATTGCATGGCCATAGCGACCATATCAAAAGGCTAATATGTATTTACACGCCAACCATGACATACGGAAAACGAAATACGTACATCAATAATCACTAACTAAATGCTTGATAGCTGAGACGATTTAAGGGAAAATAAATACGGAAAACCACCGCAAAAATCACGGCATGAACAGTGAGAATGCCACTTGCTTCAAGTACCAGTGGCATTTATAGAAGCGGGCAGAGGGCCTACCAACGACGGCCTCCCAACCGTCGCGCGGGGGGCCCGGGTGGCCTGTACGAGCATTGCCGCGTCAACTTGTACCGGCCGGCCGGCCGGCCGCTGTCTCCGGCGCCCCCGAGACCCCGAATCATCCGCCGGGCGGACTCGGCTCGTTGCTTCGGATACCAGTCGGCGATGTGGCTGGCTCCTATTGGCTCACTCGTGCGGCTAATTGCTTGAGTTTGGGACATCATCTAGATATTTTCTTCGTAACTATCATTTAAATTTGTAACCATTAGATTAGAGATTAAAGGGTCCACTTGTTTTTAAAGGAAGAGATATTTTTCAAGGAGGAGGGGCTGAGCTAAAGGGGGAGGGGGAGGAATTTATGGCCATTAGATCTTTAATCCAATAGTCTTAAATCTGGATGATAGTTACGAAAAAACATCCAAATGGTGTTTAACAAAACCCTTTGAGGTTTTGATGCAGTCTTCTACTGGTCACTGTCCTTCTCGCAGTTCTTGCAGCGATCGCACTGATATGCCTTTTTTAATAGAAAACTTACCCAGGATTTTTTACATCCCGCTCATTGATGCTACAACAGCCAACAAAAAGATACTACACCAGTGATAGCGTTCTGAAGTGGGACGTGGCTAGCGCAGGTCATCAGTAATGGATGGGGTAAATAATATCTTTAAATTTTTCTTAAGTGTTCGTCTATTTTTCACTCAATAGTTACCAGAAGTTAGGAAGAGTAAGAAGCCGAAAAATCGTGGTGCTACAATAAGTTCGGTTAGGTCCACAGTAAAATCATCACTATTTTAAATCTAAAAATTCATGTAACTTTTGATTCATAGATCTAAAAGACTTGAAATTTAAACCAAGCCTAAATCATGGCTTTGAAAACCTATCCCACCAAAAAATCTTAAAATAAATTAAGAAAATTAGAATATTTTGGTTCATGAAACTCTCCTGCATCAAAACTAGGTCAAAACCATAAATTGAGCAAACTCTCAAACCAAGACTCCAAATCTCTTGAAATTTATTGTACACCTTCTCTAGAATGCTAGAAACCTATTTCAATCAGCGATCAAGAAAATCAATGTCAAAGTTCTGATATTTTTCCGTTTGAAGGAATGTTGCACTAAAACCGGCTAAAAACAAAAAAATAGTGAATATAACTTGCCCGTGGTTGAATATAGGCAAGATAACTCTAGGTGTATTCTTAAATGTCACAGCAAGCTAGAACACCTAAAAAATCGAGGAAAAAATAATTGGATCAAGAAATCACTTGAAGAGGCCAAATTAAGCAAAAACCGTACAATTTCAAGAACTTACCAAAGCTGATAAAGAAAGAGGAGAAGGAAGATCAAAATCAATCAAAACATGAGTAAATCAACTAAAACAAGAGGGATCTATGAGAAATGAACAAAATTGATATATTGCTACTTGAGAATGAAAGTTTTACAGCCAGTCAATCTGGAGGACAAGGGAGCACACCATAACACTCACACTTTTTAAACCCTAGAACACTTGGATTCAATAAGTAAAGCTATAATGGTTGGATGGTTAACTTGTAAATCTCTATCCTAACTCGTTAAATAGGTAAGATAACTAGTCATATCTAACCCTTATGGATACTATCCACTTAGTACAAATAGGAAAACCTGTTAACCCCACACAAACATAGGTTTTATTCACACACTACACTATACACATTTTTCAAAGTATATAAGTTCGATTCCGCTAAGTCCTTAGTCTTTAATCTACTTGATCATCTCAACTCCTCCGTAACCTAAACCGTCTTCCAAGCATTGCTCAAGTGCCGTGGTTTTGATTTAAGATAGTTTCTGGTATTTTAGTTAACTTACCAAAACATTCTTTCTTGACCTGGTCTCCATCTTTTCTTGCAAATAATTGTTATGATTGCCATATGTAAATGCATCACTGGCTTACCACGCGTTCGCAAGTCTCTCTTATTCTAGTTCTATTGGACAACACCTCACTTGGACTGACCAAGCCACATAGTGCAACCTGTCGCTTGAACTTCCCTTCAATATTTTCCACTTTCCTTGTGCTATGTTTGAGCTTAGTCATATCAACTGGCATTCTTGATCGTTCTGGGCCTTGGCTTCTCCATGAGCGTAGCCCTAATTTTCGCCGTTGACCATGAGGGACTCTAAGCGACTCTGAATATTTAAAGACCAAGAAATCATTTTCGGACACAAGTTTTTTACAACTTAATCCACGTTAGCTATAACATGCATTATGCAACACATATGCACTGAGTTAGGTCAAACAAAATCATCTTATGACTCAAATTTTCCAAAACAACAATTCAGCCAAAATAAAAATGCTTCTGCCGATCGGACCGCCAAGCTACAACAAAACCGAAAACTGATATTTTTTTGCAAGACTCATAACACAAAACCTCCATTATGATAAGTCGTTTTAAATGTGTTGTAGTCAATCTTTTAAAATTTTGACCACTATATATACATGAAAATATTTATGGTTATCACATAGCTAGAAATGATATGACTAGATTCTCATCAAAAGTAGTTCCGTACCGTTATATTTTTTGTACATTGAGTAACATATAATTTTTTTAAAAAATAGTATTGAAGACCTTGTCGGCACGAAAAAAATGGAGGCAATACTAAACGAAGCGGGTCGCTGAGATGTGACGGTAAATTAATCACGCTCTCATACACGTGAGCTGATGAGCTACATATATCATGGTAAAAGCCCTTCTCACAGTCCTTGCAGTGATGGCCCCGATATATACTCCTATTGAACATATGTCTTTTGCATTGATGCTGCAAGTGCAAACCGACAGATACTACACCACGATCTGTAAATAAACTGCTACGAAATTGATCTGTAACACTGTAGCTGCTGGTGCGTGTTTGTGATACGTTGGTGTCTCTGTTACATTAATGCGTTGCAACTGCGACCGGTCACGCGCGTACGGAACGGTCGCAGAGTATATTCCAACTCTTGACGTGACACACAACATTAGAGCAAGTATAAGGGCATCTCCAATGGTAATAGCTAGTACTAGCTATATAGTCAGCTGACGTGGAGGTGAGAGACAAAAGCAAAGACTATTTTATACTGTTGGACCCACATGCTCCTCTCTCATATTCTTGGACTACGTGAAATAGATCAGCTATTTGCTCGTCGCTAGTGACTACTCTCTCTCCTACTTTTTCCTTGCCACATCAGATCTAACTAACTAAATAGCCAGCTGTTGGAGACGCCCTAAGAGGCTGTTAGTAGGCTGTATACTGAGATGGAGGAGAGAGAAGAGAGGTGGGCAGCCAGCTGAAACACAAGAACCAAAAAATTTTGTGAGAGAAAGGGGGGTCATACAGCATTCAGCTGGCTGTAAACTACTATATAAATGGTCTGATAAGTAGGCTGTAAATGTCTATACAGTCAGCTAAAGACTATATTATTAGCCTTGCTCGTTGTGTTATTCTGACAAATAGTTTAGCACCTACCGTAAACTTGTACCACAACGAATCATTTCCAATTTAATTGGAAGAACGTACGTACGTGCAGGTCGTTTAAGAAACCTATATTATTGCCAGCTAATGGCATCGAAGGTCTTGGATTTTAGATTTAAACTTCTCATGTACTGCACACTACTGAAACAAAAATTGCATTTGACGATGAGTCAATTAATCGGGTTATTGGACAGTTCAAGACTTCAAGTTGAGTAGTCTACACTACTGAAAGTCACTACGTACGAGCAACAAAGTACTCTACAGTACATGTGAATTTGATGGGAAGTCATGCTTGCATTGGAAGTAAATGAATTAATCCCTCTACGTGCGTTACTGAAGAAATTTTGCTGTGCTAGCCTGTGCCACAGCACTGTGCAAGACGGCCTCTCCCAGGCGGACCACAGTACGCTAGATCAGGCCTCTTCGCATGCGGCAGGCCGGCTCCAACTTTCCCGAATCATAGTGGGCGCTCGCCCTCGTGCACGCACGCGCGCGCGCCCCTCGATCCGTGTCTTTGCTCGATGGATTTTCCTGCTGCGCCCGTCGTCGTCGCAAGGGTCTCGCCACTCGACCGTGGACCACTGTTTTATTTGCGTACAAGTAAAAATTTTGAGTTAAGATGCAGATCGATCATGGTCATGGAGGAGACAAATACCGCACTGTTGATGAATAGTGGAACAAACGGTGATTTTTCAAAACCTTGAATTTAATTGAATTTTCATGAATTTGGTTTGGACTTTTGAGTTTTAACCCAATTTAGCATCTTTCTCACTCAATTGAACTTTCCTTTCTTGAATTTACTGCCTCCTCTGGCCAGTAATGAAGACCTTAAACCGTCTTCACTATTGTTTATCGTCTAACAATTTCGTCGCCGCCACAACTCAACGTTGCTGTTGCCGCTCTCACACCTTTGCCAATATGTCAATCAGCCATACTTTTCCCCGACAACTCCCTTAATAACCTATCATTTTCCTTGACCCAGTGCTGGAGTAGCCAAAGCAAACTTCACCACCGCCATAACACTAGCTCACGGCTGACCTCCCCCTGCGCGCCGCAAATTCCGACTTCGCATCGCTTACCACTACACGCCGCAAATTCCGACTTCGCTTCGCTTACCACTGCCAGCGCTAGCATTCATATCCCACTCTTAAATGTGTGATATCCCGTCTGACAACCGCCGAACACGACAAACCCAATTTCGCCACCGCCTCCCCTGTCTCACAGCCGACCCATCGCACTCGAAGTTGAACCTCAATCGTCCACCTGACTTCGTAGTCGTACCCGAAATCACCCGAGTACTCAAAAACTCCTATATTCTTCTGTTACGTAGCGACAACATGATAAGAACTAAACCTGCTATGAACAGTAAAACCCGTAATAAACAGTACCTAAATAGTAACATATATACCCATTTTGATCGTCTTAAACCCGTCTACGGTAGATCTCTAAACCACCCGTATGATATTCTGACCCCAAACCCAATATTGTCCATACCAGTAACCATCCACAGAAACCCATATAACACCTATGTACTTTTTCTACCGTCTCAAACCCATCTAGCTCAATTCCAAATTTGATAAGCCAAACCACGCACCACCTAAGCTCTGACCACCCAACCTATTTTCTTTGTGTCTCTTGATTATCTTATTGTGTTTTGTTCCCAACTAGGGCTGTAAAAAAAGCTCGAAGCTCGCGAGTTACTCGAGTTCGGCTCGTTCTAGGCTCGATTCGAGCTCGGTTCGAGCTTTAAACGAGCCGAACTCGAGCTTGATCTCGAGCTCGCGAGCTTTACCGAGCCGAGCTCGAATAGTTCGCGAGCCTCGATTCGAGCTTAAATAGTAATATATATTAATTCTTACTGAGCTTTCTCGAGTAACTCGAGCTCGAGCTTTTCTTATTATTAAAAATTAGTGTGTATTTGAATTATTTTGACTGTTATCGAGCTTATTAGAGCCGAGCTCGAACCTAAAATTTTTTTATTATTGAAAAATAGTGCATAATAAATTATTTTAATTGTTATCGAGCTTCAACGAGCCGAACTCGAGCCTACTCGAGTTTAGGCCGAGCCGAGCTCGAGCCCAGATTCGGGCTCGGACCCCAACTCGAGCTCGGCTCGAGCTCGGCTCGAGCTTCTACCGAGCTCGAACCTGGAAGGCCGAGCTCGCTCGAGCTCGGCTCGTTTACAGCCCTATTCCCAACTAGCTTGCATTCTGCAAAGTAGGAACTCATTTATATTCATTTTCTCACGTTAGTATTCGGACCCAACGAGTTGGTCAACTAAAGAACTACAAGAGCAATTGAAGCAAGCTTGAAGCCTATGAGAAAAGACCATAGATATCGGAAAAGGAGGCAAGTCCTTATATTGATCATGTTGAACCTAGTTTTTAAACGCAATATTTTGATTTGAAATACAAATGCATGTTTGCCTTTATTATGTGTATAGATTGCCTAACTACACCATACAGTGGCACATCTTATCTCCCCTTTTGATGTTACCTTACTCTTATCACCATAGGATTATCACAATAGTAATATTGCCAAATAAGGGTTATGCTTAGATATGCTTTAGAGATAATAATAAATACGACACAAATATTGCCAACTAAAATTTGAAACATGATAATGGCAGTGGTAACATGGGTTACCACTGGAAACAAGGGATTTTTATAAAATGATGAGAGACCTGGGCGAGAGGTTGACTTGAGACCGATGCAAGTACTGCCCGAGGTGTGGATTGTTGGGTTTGTCTCGCCTGAGTTAATTAAGGACAAAATTCATATGCACTCATTTTTACACCCACCTACAATGGGACGGACATGGCCAACTAATTTGTTTAGTTCCAGTGTGGACTCCTGCGTATGTGTAGTTAGGTTAGGGATGATTCGCGGGGTCATTGCCCAGTGAAAAATGATGGGGGGTGAATCTATAGGAGTCACTGCCCGGGAGGGACCCGAAATGTCCCTACTCTTACATGGAGTGTGCACTCACCGATAAGGGGGTTACCTTAATAATGGAGGTACCTTAGCGCTAAAGATTCCTACCTCTGGAGTAGGAGAAAACCTCGGAACTAAGCATTGCAAAGGTTTTGTTATATGATTACTCAATCGCACGCCTAAGGAAACGTATAATGGCCGACATTACAAGGTAATCATACCTTGTGGGTAAAGTTATACACCTATGTAGAGTGTTAATAATATATTCGAATAGTCGTGCCCCCGATCATAGGCAACGTGTTGAAATACCACAATGTGTAGTTTTTACAAAATGGTTATTGGTATAAGAGTTTGCTAAAGGACATGGACTAAGGTCCATAGATAGGACATGTGAGGAGAGTTGCTCCCACATAGTCAAATGCTTATGGATATTATACTTATTTATTTTATATCTAATTATGATATAATATTGAAAATCTGGCTTTACACAAAAGAAACATAAAGCCGTCCTTTGATTTAACGTTGCATATAAAAGACAACTCTATAAATGCATTCTACTATAGGGACTTGCTGAGTACTGCGGTTTGTACTCAATCTTACTATATTTCTACCACAATAGATATCAGAAGAAGAAAGAATATTTCAAATTTACGTGTTAGAGTTACGACCGCACTCGAGCGTTTCTGTGGGAAGTTTCTTCGGTTCTTTTGAATGTAAGTTAAAAGTTTTAGAGTAGGTATGATATTTTTTCTATTAGTAACTAAACATTTGAGCTGTTATGGAAAATATCCACGTCCCTATTTTTAAAAACGGATACGATACAAATTGGCTGTTAACAATTGAGTGCAGAACTGTTACTGCGTACGTGACTAATCACTTATCATTTCCCTTTCACGTGTAACTGCACTGCTGGGTCGTTGCATGCGGTCGTTTTCGCGTAGAGATCTCCTCACAGTACACGTATCGATCCGATCCGAGTCCCCCCAAAACGAAGCTGTTAGGTTCTTGTGCAAACGTCTCTCAACAGTTTGGGTTGTAGTATTGCATCCTTAATTAGAAGAATATCTTCTAACTATGTAGTAGACTAATTAGTGGTATTCATTGAATCGTCCTCGCAAAAAAAAAAAAAAAAGACAAAACAATTGAATCGGTGCATATGCGTAGTCGTGTACTGCATGCCCGTACTGTTCAGTGTGTACAGCGACAACATATGGGTATAGCCGTATAGGCATGAGTTGTTAGACGATGGAACTGCACGTGTCAGTAGCGATAACCTACAAGTCAATCCCTGGACTGCGGCAACAGTTTTTTCTGGTCCATTTTCTTGTGTTCATCCAACAGCTAGCTGATCCAGGAGGAGTGCACATGCACGCAACGCAAGCTAGTGGTAGTCGTCGTAAGTTCCTGGTAGCTTCGATACGAGTCGTATGATTTGTTAACACGTTCATGCGTGATTGCACTACAATTGGGAAGATCAGATCGACGTGCGTTTCCGGCGAATTGCAATAGTACGTAGCAGCCGGGCAGCGCGCAGGTAGCTAGCGGTGGAGTGGAGTAGCTGGCGATCCAACTCCAGCGACAGTGCGGCAGCCCGGAACGGCCGTACGTAGCACGTGTGGCGCCGTGCCTGGCTACCGGCTTGGCGTGGCCGCGTGGTCCCTCCTCGCCTTCCGGAGCGATGCGCGCGTCTCGATCACACGACTATGCAGATGGCTAATGGGAGTTAAATAGGGTAGATTTTTAATTTAGTTTTGAGTGAGTGGAAATGGGTTGAAGACTGAACGGGATAGATTGGATTATCTTATAAAAAAGATTGGGTTGGAGTGGAGTGTGTTTAGAAATTTTGGGTTGATATTAGATTGTGAACGGATTTAATCCGTGGCATGGTTCTATAGGGGTAGTACTTGAATTGTCCATGGGCTTGGATTACCATATCAGTTATAGCATTCTACAAAAGCATGTAAGAGCCATATGTACATATGTGCCTACTAATTTACACAGAGTAATTCCATACATGGAATCATTTACAATAAATTTCAATCGATTTCGTAAAACTTTTGTAGTGTGAACACGATGTTAAAATTCTAAATACCTAAGTTTTACGAAAATTTCCTATAAAAGCATGTGGGACCCACATGTACACCTAACTCTGCTAATCTGCATAGAGTAACTTCCCTATACTCAAAATCATCTTCAAGAAATTTTAATTGATTTCGAGAAACTTTTATGGTGCAAACACGAAGTTGAAATTCTAAATACCAAAGTTTTACAAAAATTTTCTATAAAAAGCATGTAGAACCCATGTGTCTGCCTAGCCCTACCAATTTATACATAGTAGCTTTCCTTCAAGCAGAATCATTTACAATAAATTTCAATCGATTTCGTAAAACTTTTGTAGTGTGAATGTGAGGTTGAAATTTTAAGTACCGAAGTTTTACGAAAGCTTCATATGAAAGCATGTGGGGCCCATGCGTACAGCTAGCACTACCAATTTAAATAAAGTAGCGCCCTACGCAGAATCATCTCTAATAAATTTTAATTGATTTTGAAAAACTTTTATGGTGTGAATGCGATGTAGAAATTCCAAATACCGAAGTTTTACAAAAACTTCCTACAAAAACATGTGGGGCTACGTATGCGTCTAACACTGCCAATTTGCATATAGTAGCTCCCCTACACGTAGAATCATTTACAATAAATTTCAATCCATTTTGTAAAACTTTTATAATGTGAATGCAAGGTTAACATTCTAAATACCAAAGTTTTACGAATAAGTAGGTTGTTAAATGAATTAGAAAGTGGGTTGAACCCATGAGTTTAGGTTGGATTGGGTTTAAGTGGAAGATAATTTGGATTGGGTTGAGTTTAACTAGAAAGTGGTTTGGGTCGGATGTGTTTATGGAAATATTTTGTGGGTTAGGTTAAGGTGGAAAATTAGCTTTGTCTCATGTAAATTAGGTTAATTTTAAGTTAGGTTTAAACTCGTTAGCAGACATACACAGGACGGTGTGTGTGGCCGCTCCGTCGCTCGTCTGGTGAGGCCAAGCCACTTGAGTTGGGATTTCGGCTCGTAGCCGGTGGGTTCTTTCGGTCCACGCGCGATCCGGGGGTTGGTAGGATACACCGCTATAAACAAAACCTTTAAGTTTGGCAGGCTCACGATCGCCGAACCGAAACCGGGGCATAGGGTCGTTCGCGCCGTGCTTGACCCTGCCAAAGTGGGCTGCCGCTGGATGAAATTATATTGGACTAGTCCAAGCCAGACCATCAAATTGTCTCGCGGTCATCTCCTCATCTAATCACTATCGAATTGGGCTACATGACCGTTGTTTGCTTGATGCGAAGACTCGACTGCCGAGCTCATATTCTGGGCCCGAAAGGCAAAATGCGCACAAACGAGGCCCGCCCGCAGTGGCGCAAAACCGTCTCCCCTTCGTCTGCTAAGGACTTACGAGGTTCATCGTGGCCTCGCCAAAAGGACACATCCACGATGTGGTCGCTAAGCAATATATTTCGTAGATGGTTCCTTCATGTAAATTGCCTGTTTTGGAGGTATCCGGGGCTTTTCAGTAGGCTTCTGATAAAATCTTCTGTGTCTGATCCATAACACCAAGAAATCTTCTCAATCTGATAGAATCTCCCAGTCTTCAGCTTCCACATCTGCTTTAGGTATGGAGTGATCGCATTAGTAACCTGCCTGCCTTCCTCTCATGGGAGATGTAACAGCAGCGATAGTTTCTACAGATCATATAGATGGCACAAATTTATCAAAAACACCGCCTTATGCTAAGTGGCGATTGTCCTTGCAGTTAACAACGAGCTGAACCTGATTCAGGACAATCATTCACTGTTTGTTTTTTTTTTTCACAGGCTCTTGCAGACCTTCACTGCCTAAATGATAGATGCCAACCTCCGTTTACATGATGGCATCTAATTTCACACCTTAGCTCAATATGACAGTCCATAATATGATGAGAACTTATAGAGCATAAACACGAACTTTGGCAATCTTAATTCATGAATAGCATGATGGCATATCATTTTAGCGCCTTAGCTAAATTTGAAGTCCATAATATGATGAGAACTTAGAGCATAAATACGAATAGTGATACTTGGGAATATTGACCTCATTATTCAGCAAATGCAGACACAAAACAAAATAAATAAATGAACGAATCATTTCGCTTACATAGCTTGCAAATCACACCAATCGCGCTTACATAGCTTGTAAATTACACCAATCAACCTTTATTTTTTGGAGCGAGGCCCGCAGGTTCCTTTTATCAGAAGCCAGAATACTTTTATCAGGCCCGTATCTGAGAATTTTACGCCCTAGTGCAAAATACAAAATGGGACCTATTTCAGACAAATACAGATACCAAAGTGTATTTGAATTTTACATTATAACAGACTTGTTTTTTGACTTCATCAGTTATTAGAAGCATGTGTTGCAACACTTGGTCAAGTTATTCTGTTTGTGCTAGTTAATTGTATAATCACTCAAAGCATGTAAGGTGTAAGGACAATCAGAGACGACTTTTCCCTATGCCAACAGAGGGGTGAAACTGAAACTTGATTGCAACATCAATTCTTATATTTGTTAAGTTATTCATGAACTAATAAAGATATCCTATATTTCAACATTTTAACTAGGATTTTCAAGGAAAAAATAGTTTTAAGTTCCTCTTATGGCTTAGGAGGTAACCAAGTGTGATTTGTCTCATCCCTACATATACCAAGTAACTCTGAATTTAGATGCTCAATTATTACAAGTTCACTCCTACGAAACAAACCAAAGTAGGAAACACGTCATCTCCTCTTTGATTAAGGAATCGAGGCACCCATACCATACGACAATATCTGCTTGATTTTCGTGCTGTCAAAAGACTAGTAGTGGTCGAAACTTACGCAAGACTTGGGAACTCACCGAAGAGCTTCAGGTCTCCATCCTGGAAGGCCGGAACCTGTCCAAACGGCTGAAAGTAGAAGAACAAATGACAATGATCGATCATATCAAGCAAGGCACCTATACATTTCTAGTTTACCATGTGCGACAGACAAATCCAAGAAAGAAGAACAAGTGAACAACAGATATGCAAACTCACGTTGCGCGCGAGGTACTCAGGGCCCTTGTGCTCGCTGGCGGCGAAGTCGACGTTGACGACCTCGTACTCGGCAGTAATGGCTGCTGATGAGTGATGGCTTGGCTCCTGAGACAATGGCGGATGCGGATTGCTCGGCCGGCGAAGTCGAAGTGTCGACTGTCGATTTGACTTCCGACTTCGTCGCTCTACACGTGAGGCCGTGAGGAGTCGGATGGGGGCCCAAAAATTTTGGAGGCCTAGCGCGATCGGTCCACTTGCGCTGGGCCTTATACGGGCCTGCTTTTATCAACCTTAGTCCTCAAAGAACATCAATCAAGCCTGCAAGCGTCAAAATTTAAGACCCAGACTGCTACAGCTTGTAATCTTGTTTTCAGTTTAGAAGTTGAAGTCGTAACAGAGGGCCTGTTCTTTTTAGCCGAGGCTTATGATTTTTGGCTACGGCTTATGGCTTTTGGGCTGTTTATACGAGAGATTACAGAGTAACAGAAACTCACATACGGTTTTTGCCAATATAAATGAAATCGGTATAGTATATACTACAATTAACTAGTAGACCCCATTTTGAAAAAAAACACTTTGTTTAAAAGCTATTTACTGTAGAAAAGCCAAAAGCTGAAAAAGAACAGGGCCAAAGTCGGAAGTCAAAGTCGTGTTCGAGTCGTCTTAGTCAGAGTCATTTACGAGTACGAGTCAATTGATCGAATCCGGATCAAAGTCGTAGGAGTAGTTGTTGTTGTTGTAGCCGAGCCCGCTCCAAAATCGTAGAGTAGGGTATAAAAGGCAGAGCCATGTAACGAGAGATGAAGCCAATGCGATTGGTGTGATCGAGAGGCAAGGGAAACCAGAGAGCGATCAGGGTGATTATAGCGATCGGTGTGATCGAGAGAAAGAAATAAAGAAGAGAAGAGCGGTTTGGCTCTGGGAAATCTATCGAATTTATCGTGTTCACAGGCGTGGTCGTAAACAAAGTTTCGACCACGGAGATCGAGCAGAGGTGTCCATAGAAGCAGCAAACATGATCATAAGTAAGTTACGACCACGATCACAGAGCAAGAAGATGTGGTCATAAGCGACCACAACGGGAAGACGTGGTCGTAAAGGAGTTACGACCATGGTCGTGTAGCAGCTAATGTGGTCGTAAGGGTTACGACAACGACAGGTGATAGAGCCTTCAACGTTGTCGACAAAATCATTGCGTGGTCGTAATCGAGTTACGACTATGGTGATCGAGCCTACTATGTAGTTGAAGGAAGTGCAGTGTAGCGGCGATGAACGTGGTACGACTACGCAGTCAAAGCAATGAGACGTGATCGGAGAGGTCACAACGTGTTCGTAACAATTGTCAGGGTGGTAGAAGAACCAACAGAGCGATTGTAATGACTTAGAAGGCGGTTGTAACTTTTTCAACATGGTCGTATGGCTGTTGGAAATGGTCGTAAGACTGCAACACAGAAAATACATAATTTGAATTCATCCTAAGACCACTTCAACCTGGGTCGTCGAGCAGAGAATCCCCTCCATGATCTGCCCCAAAACAGCAAGTTTCTCCTTGTCGCTCTACGTGCATTGATGACTAATCACCTCCCAAGCACAATCACAGGGCCCTTGTGTTCGACATGTCCATGCTTTGATAGCCACACAGCACAACATTGTCGATGCTTTGTAGGATTGACGATGATAACAAGGAGGTGAATAATGTCTTCTTAAAATTTTTCTATAAGTACCTAGAAATGTTTTACTTCAGAAGTATAGAGCTAAGAAGTTTAGGTTTGACAGCCTGAATCCAAACCACAAACCAAACCAATAAAGCCTTACAAAATTAACACCTAACCGATTTGACCACCACTAGAGGCACCGTCTGACCGGCCACAGACTAGTGGTTTGACTGGCAGCCAATCTCACCAAACCTACGAGCGGTATAACCGCTCCCCTATTCCTAGAACAGAAAATCAAACTGATTCAAAAACCACTTTTGGTATAAACTTCAAAATCCATGATCAAATGAAGTTAAATTTTGCACACATCTTACTGAGTGTCTTAGGAACCTATCCTATCTAAGGATCGTAAGAATCTTGTCTAAAGTTCCAACCTTTCTCCAAAACAAGTAAGATTGCATCAAAATTGAAGAAAACTCAAAACTTTGATAAATAACTTGCTCATGGACTAAGAATAGTCAATATAGCTCTAGATATGTTCCCACATATCACAACAAGCAAAACTAACCAACAAATTGAAGTCAAAACCCTCATATCAAGATTCCTCAAGAAGGGCTCTAAATCATGAAAGAACTGGGCAACTTCAAAATATTGCAAACCACAGTGCCTAGATTGATGGAATTTGATGTACATGAGTCATCTCTATCAATTACATATCCTTTTCACGTATCAAGTTCAAGAAGGGAAGAGAAAAAGACAAAAACCAATAAGAGCAAAAGCAAATCAACCAAGACAGAAATAATTTATGAGGGATGAACAAACTTGATTATACTATTACTTAAGGATAAAATTTTCACAGCCACTCTATAAAGATGATAAGAGAGCACACCACAACACCCACTCTTCTCTCCCAAAACCTAATCCTAATTAAGAAGAAATGGTTGGAATGATTGGCCTACAAGCCTCCATCCCCCGATCCACTAGATAGATGGAGAAAGCAATCTATATCTAACATTAATGGATACAATCCACTAGTACAATTAGGGAAAACTTGTTAACCCCACACAACATGAGTTTTTCACTCACACTTAACTTATGCATGCTTTTCAAAGCACATAAGCCCAAACCCACTAAGCCTTTAGCCTTTGATTCACTTAATCTTTTCAGCATCTCATTAGCCTAAACCACTTTCTCAAGCACTGCGGTTTTGATTTAACGAAGTTTTCGGTATTTGGCCAACTAGCAAAATACCCTCATCTTAACTCGATCTTCTCCTTCCTTTACAAGAAATCGCTATACTTACCACGTGTAGATGCACTAATAGCTTACTACGCATCAATAAGCCTCTCTGGCTCTAGTTCCACTGGACCATGTCTCACTTGGACTGATCAAGCTACTTGGTCCAACTTATCGCTCGAACTTTCTCTACAACATTCCTTGTCTATCTTGTATCACGCTTAAGGTTAACCATTTCACTCAGCATCCTTGATCATTCAGGACCTCGGCTCCTCCATAAGTATAGTCCCAGTCTCCGCCATTTGACCATAGTTGACTCCAAACTTTCTTGTATATCCAAAAACCAAGAAATTATTTATGGACATAAGTTCTTCATAACTTGATCCACGTTAACTTAAACATACTTCATGCAATATAAATGCACTGACCTAGGACCAATTACTCAATTCCCAACCACATTCCTAAATTTGAAAATTTCAGAACACACCGCCAAAAATCAGAAGCTACCTGGTCCAACCGTTGTGCATAACCAATCTGACCACCGTGCACAGTAGATCAGACCGCTACGCACAGCCGGTCTGACAAGTTGGACCGGTTTGATCACTCGGCAAAGCTAGTCTAACAGCCAGGGATTGAAACCAATATGTTAAAAATCGATCCAGATACGGAAATTTTGCCGAATCGGAATCGGAGTTTCGGTCTCGAGAGAGGCAGGTGCGAATTCAGGTGGTTTGCAACCCACAGTTCACTGCTACTACCGCAAGCTAAATCTAGAGCATGCCACCAAACTCGCTGCCACTTGGCTTGTAGCCTTGTACTACGTACTAACTATTGTGAGTATTTGGCTCTCCTCGATCGTGCAAGATACCTGGATGGCTGGATGCTTGCATTGCATCGGCACATGTTGGTAACGTACCAACATGCTCGAAAATGGCGATTTGCAGAGCTTGTTCGAGTTGTGTACACCAAAAAAATGGCGGTAAAAGGTCTGGTGGAGTCGGTTGCTGGTTACGTACCAAGCCGACTTTCGTTGGGAAGCAACTGGCTTGATACGTTGTCTTGTCCCTGAAAGCGACGATCGGAAAACTTGAAGCTTATCCACTGCTTAGGTGGCTTGATAGCGTCGTTAAACTGCCAATCAAGCAGTCAGGTTGACTTGCAGCATGGCGCGGACTGATCTAGCGAGCTAACACGTGATGACACCTGTCAATGTGTGTCACCTAATTCACCAAGTACGCGAGGTGCACTTTCAATACAGTGATATAAGCGGTGTTTATTTTTTGCCAAGTAGGATTCAAACTCAGACGGAGGGGGAATCAAAGGAGGGAGGTAAAAATACATCTTGCACAGTGGTAGAGTTAGAGCAAAATGGAGAGGGGTGTAACGGGCCACGCGTGAGAGCATAGGACGGTGGGAGAATGAGCTGGATAGGGACGAGTGAAGGTGTTTGTTGGGCTAGGGGTACACCATATTGGGCCAAAGGGGATGCACAAAGGATGAATGTTTACTAGTAATAACTAAAAAATTTTTGGACCCGGATTTCTGAGAACCCCTCAAGCCCATGCAGCTCCGCCCCTGATCTTGCATGTTATACAACTTGGGTATGAACTCTAATAGCAAAGAGGATAAAGGATTGGGAGGAGAGGAATAGGAGGCGGGTAGGAGGGAAGAAATTTGCTAGATATCATATGTTGTATTTAGAACTGTTTCTATAGGATTTGGGGTACGTTCCTATAAAAACTGTGCACCGAGAATGCCCTTAGAACTATCGTATGCCATCCATGTGCTTGTTTATGCGGAAACCAGCAGTGGGCTCAGGTGTTACAAGGGAACTTTTGTAGAACCGCCTCATCCACGTGCGCATCTGTTATTTGGGTTTTGTTGAACATTATTTGAATATTTTCTTTCTAACTATTATCTAAATTTAAGACTGTTGGATTAGAAATCTAATGGCCATAAATTCTCCCCCTCTCCTTTAAATTCTACCTCCTTTCTCTTGAAAAAAGTCTTCCTCCTTAAAAAAACAAGACGTCTCTTGATTTCTAACCCAAGAGTCATAAATTTAAATGATGATTATGAAAAGAAACATCCGAATGATACCTAGACACTCCCCTGTTATTTTGTCCGTGCTCCCTTAGGTCCCGTTTGGCACGGCTCCACTTCACAAGTAGAGCTATTTTTTTGACTTCACAAGTGGAGCCGGGTGAAGCTACTTTTTTCAGCTCCTTAGGTGGAGCTACTTTTGTCTCAGCAGGTTTTAAGGAACTCCTTGGGTGGAGCTATTTTATTTTACCCCGTTTAGTACAAAACAGTTCCAAGGAGCTGGTGGTGGAGCTGTACCAAACGAGGCCTTAGAAATGTCGACTGTGCTAAGTGCATTTATCTTTTGCCACCACTGATGAGAAATTTGAGTTCCTTTGTTTGATACCCAAAATCCGATGGCAAATTTACGGGTTTTTGGAGCGAAGATGCCATGCAGCGCGGCGCCTGCGATCCCGGCGAGTCGGCTCGCGCGGCACGAGGGGGCGGCACTTGGATTCCCGCGTTTTCCACCCACCAAGTCAGCACCAACCCCTCCCCGCCGCGCCGCGTGTCTCCCCCGACGGCCCGACCCCAGCCACCATTTAACAGTTAAGAGTTCTTGGCACCACTCGACTCCCGCAACAAACGCCAATCCCCACCACCACCACCCCCCAACCTCCACCCTCCTCCCCTCCAACTCCGAGCCGAAGCCATTCGTAAGTTCGTTCCCTTCGTCCTCGTCTCGTCTCCCTTCACGCACAGGTCATGGACGGCGCCGACGGGACAGCGGCGCCGCTCGGCGCGTGGGCGTCTATCCGTGGTTACTTCACCCCGGCGGCACTCTTCCTCGTCGTCAACCTCGTCATCGGTACCATCGCGCTCACCTCCCGCTCCCACCAGCGCCGCCGCCGCGGCTACCACCACGACGACGCCCACCACCCGGGGCGGCAGGAAGAGTACCAGTACTACCAGCAGCAGCAGCAGCAGCAGCAGTACGTCCCGCCGCCTGCGCCGCTCGCGCGCACGTCGTCAGTGCTGGATCGGCTCCGCTCCCTCGGTCTCTACCGCTTCCGCTCCGGCGACTTCCCTCCCGAGTACGCCGCCGCCGCGCAACACCATTCGCAGGATGTGATCTCTCCGGTGGATGACGAGACGAAACAGAGTCACTACGCGAGGAGCCGGTCAGAGCCAGCGCCGGCGCGGGAGGAGAAGAGGGCGGCGTCGAGGATGAAGAAGTCGAGTTCGGAGGTGAGGAAGGCCGAGGTGGCCAGGGCTCCGGCTAGGGCGGTCGAGGCGGCGGTGGTGGAGGAGGAGGATGTCGTCGACGCGAGGGCGGACGAATTCATTGATAGCTTCACGCCGCAGCAGCAAGAGCTCCACTACCAAGAAGAATACGTTCCTCCTCCGGCGCCGCTCGCGCGCACGCCGTCCGTCCTGGAACGCCTCCGCTCCTTCGGCCTCTACCGCTTCCGCTCCGGTGACCTCGCCCCCGAGTACGCCGCCGCCGCCGCACCAACACCCGCACCAGATTCAACCACTGCGGCGGCAGACAAGAAGAAGCAGGCGGCGCACTACGACAGGAGCCGGTCGGAGCCGGGGCCGGAGCAGAAGGAGAAGAAGCAGGCGGCGGCAGAGGCAAGGATGACCAAGTCGAGCTCGGAGGCGAGGAAGGCGACGGCGGTTCCGAGCATAGTGGAGGAGGAGGGCGTGGACGCGAGGGCGGACGACTTCATCAACAAGTTCAGGCAGCAGCTGCAGCTGCAGAGGCTCAACTCGCTGCTCAACTACAAGGAGATGCTCAACCGCGGCGGCAAGGAGTAGTCTCGAGAAGAAGAAAAGAGTGGTTTGCAGCAGCAACAGGCTTGCTGCTGGTTAGTAGTACTAAATTAATTAAGGAATCACCTGTGTGTTTGGTTAGGGTGTGAGTACCTATGTGTTTGGCTAGGGTGTGAGTTAGTTTGTTAATCAAACTGTTAATTACTTTTTTTTATTTTCTTTTCTATGGATCCTGCGTGGAAAGGGGTTCTATGGGACAACCCAAATCCTACCTCTAGAGGCCCTTCTTAAGATTGTGACATCTGTCAAAACATCATTTTTGGAACTCTAGCTCCTACCTCGATACCTCCTAATGGACACCATATCTCGATGATGACCACTCCATCGGAGATGAAGTGTCGTCGCCTCTCCCTTTTCCTCGTCCGCCGCCGCCCAGCGCCCACAATTGCTTCCCACAGAAATGGAAGCAGTCGGCGTACTCGACCTAGAATTGCGCACGTGTGTGCATGTAGGGGTCGACGAGGTCAGCAACGATGTTGGTGACAAAGGGGAGGGCAGGGTGGCGGGGCACAAGTGGGGGTCACTGCCTCACTGGTGAGGCTGAGGTCGCCGAGTAGGCGGCCACAGGGCAAGGCCCACACCCATGGCCACCGGATCCGCCGCATCATCCTGGCGCTGATGGACTCCATCGAAGACGAGGTAGATGACGAGGTCGTGCATGTCAATCTGCATGTCACAGCTAGAGCCGAGGAACACACCATTGTTGCACGACGTAGGTCGGGAAGCACCGGTCGGCAAGGTCGCTCTTGGGTGCGGTAGGTAGCGGGAGGAGCTCGAGTTGGGTAGAAAGAGGAGGCAGGGGGAAGGAGAGGAGGATGGGTGGGAGGTGGCGGTGCTTCATCTCCGGCGACGTAGATGACGAGCGTAGGGCAAGGAGATAGATAGGGAAGGAGGAGAAGATGAGTTAAAATTCGTGAGGTATTATATGGCAAAATCCAGACGAGGGCCTTTAGTGAAGGGGTTCAAGTCCCTCCTAGATAATTTTCTTTCATCATGCATTGTCTTGTTCAGGAGACAAACTGAGGTAGGCATTGATGAGTGAACAACGATATTAGGGTGTGGCGTATCTCTCTTGCTTTTCTGATCCTTCCGAGAACATCTCCAATGTTGTGTTTTAGTCGGTTCAAATGAGGAGAGAGAAGACATTGAATCGATTCAATACATTGGAAGGGGTCGATTCCAACAAAAAAAAAAGAACCGAACTCTACTTAGAAGTCGATTTAAAGCATTAAACAATTCATATGAGCATTAAATAGCTACATAGGAGAGAGTGCAGTTGAGAGAGAATATTATTATTATGTGGGTTTTAATGTAACATGTATTTTAGTTATTAGTAGGAATCGATTCAATACATTAGAAAAAAAATAAGCTTAATTCTTAAAATACTTATGTAGCTTGACTTTGAATCATATTGATTTAATACACTGAGGGCACTCCCAATTAATGTAGACACTACCCATGGAAACTATACTCCCAATGGATAGTTTCTACAAATAAAATTTTCATCCAATCATCTATCTTCTCTCTCCTATCATCTATCTATCACAACTCTTTCTATCTTAGTTCTCGTGTAGACATGGTTTCTATATAAGAAACTATTTTCTTATCTCTCCTTCTTAACTCCAATGATACATCAGCATTTTGCTTATTTGGCACCTTATTTAATGCCATAGAAATCATCCATAGTTTCTGCATTGGGAGTGCCCTCGGAAATTAATTTGGGAGCAAGTTTAGGATCTTGGGCACGGTGGCCCATGCAAACGATGGCGGATGAAAACGGTACACAAGTGAGCCCGGTTCTCTGCACGGCGCCTATTTGGTGCTCTGGAAGGAGTTGCATAAGCAGCAGTAACGAATTTAAAACTTGTCAAGCATAAGCAGCAGCAACGAATTCGAATTGATCGCCTTCGATGTCTCATATGACATGGTATCATACGGCTGCACAGATAACGTACCAAGCCTAGATTAGCGGTCGATCCCTTGTGTTTTTGGCAGCTAAGTCTACTACCCTGATCACCATCCTCGCCGGTCTGGATAGCCGTCTTTGAACGCGCGCCACACAAAGCGCAGGTCACTCGTCGTCCAAGTCGATCAGGCCATTCCTGAAGCAAAAACCGCCAACCGTGCCGCGACACATCTGTCCCGGTCAGTTTTCCCCTCCTGCTGACACGAGTCGAAAGCGTATTCCATCCATCCATGCCGTCGATCGATGTGCGGAGCGCAGGAAGGCCTATCCATCCATCCTTCCCTCGACCAAGCGTAGCCACGACGCTAGCTAGCTCGCCGCCGGCCATCGCTCTCCGTTATACAGGAGCAAGTCAAGTCCGTTTCCAGACGTCGATCTTTGTCTCCACGGACCACGGCTGGCCAAAACGTCGGCCTAATTGGTAATGGTCCGTCGCTTCCGTGATTCATGATGATGCACGCAGCGTCGCAGTAGTCTGACGTCTCTTTGCACCAGTCACCTCATCAAAACCTAATGTCTTTTTTTAGAGAGCGCGAAGGCTTTTGAGCAAAAGCAGCGAGCGATCCGGCCTAGCTACGAGAAGACGGCCAGTGATGTTCTGATGGCCGTTTGCTTCAAGAGTGTGATTGGGTGAATGCTCTACTCGCCCACAAGGACTGCTTATTAATTTTCGAGTGCGACCTTAGCGCACGGTATATCATAAAGAGACATCTCGATGTTATAGATCTCGGTTGTCTGATCCACTCTAATCAGATAATCTCGCATGTCATCTCACATGTGAACATGCGTGACAACACAGGAGCCCATCGGTTGTCTGGGAGCGCGAGGCCCGTCGTCGTCGTCATCCACGCACAAGGCAACTCGTCGCCATTCACGAGCACAAGACCCTATCCGCCGAGGGAGTCACTGATCAAAAGTTTCAGAACCTAAAGTTCTAGGTTTAAGAAAGAAGTTGAAACATGTATAAACTTTGGCATAGAATCCATAGAAACTAAAACATATTAAAGTTTTAAATTACAAAGAACTTTCCAACAATATATCATCTTAGTAAGGTTAAGTCAGGTTTCAAGTTTTAGCTAAAGTTCACCCAAGTTCCAGAGAGCTTCAATCACGTTTCAGGTAGTTTCAAAATCGAAACTAAAATTTGAAAACTGAAACGTGAAGCTTCAAATGTGAGTTTCATGTTTCAAAAGTAAAACAACAAGTTTCAGAAGGGTTTCAATAGAGTTTCACAAAATAAAATTCAAGTTTCAGAGAGTTCCAATCATGTTTCAGATAGTTTCAAAACTGAAACTAAAATTTAAAAAGTGAAACGTCAAATTTCAAATGTGAGTTTCATGTTTCAAAAGTAAAACAAGTTTTAGAAGGGTTTCAACAGAGTTTCACAAAATAAAACTCAAGTTTTGAAGAGTTTCAATCACATTTTAGATAGTTTCAAAAATGAAACTAAAATTTGAAATGTGAATCATCAAGCATCAAACGCGAGTTTCATGTTTCAAAACTAAAACAACAAGTTTAGAAGGGTTTCGACAAAGTTTCACAAAATAAAATTCAAGTTGCAGAGAGTTTCAATCACGTTTCAGATAGTCTCAAAATTGAATCTAAAATTTGAAAAGTGGAACGTCAAACTTCAAATGTGAGCTTCATGTTTCAAGAGTAAAACAACAAGTTTTAAAAGGGTTTCGACAGAGTTCACAAAATAAAATTCAAATTCCAGAGAGTTTCAAAACTAAACTAAAATTTGAAAACTAAAACATCAAACATGAGTTCTTCTTTCAAAAGTAAGCTAAAAAGTTTCAAAAAGGGTTTCGAAAGACTTTCACAAAACAGACATCAAGTTTCATAGAGTTTTAAAATTATGGGTGAGTTTCACCGGAGGTTCAACAGGCTTCACACAACTATAGACAAATTTCAATCAAATTTCAAAATGAATTAGCAAAAAAAATCAGAAAATCAGAGTACTACCATTTTAGTCACCTTCCACAGGAAGTTGTTGGGGAGCCATTGGGGAGCTCCTCGACAACAAGGACGTAGGAGCCACCAGGGAGCTCCTCGACAATGAGGATGCCAATGGGCCACACGCTCCCATGCCCGCTTGTTAGACCGCTGTGATAGTTCACATTCTCATGCACCACCAAGCTCGCCCATTGCCACCACTCCAGTTCGTCGTGCTTCCCCGCAGCATGGGCCTACCGAGCCGCCATTTGAGTTGTCCTTTCTATGCGCCACGGAGCTCACCACGGACACTGCTCTCGCTTACCACGTTCGAGAGAGAGGGGGTGTGTGTGGGTAGGGAATCTGGATAAGAATTGTGTGGAGATAGATGCAAGGTGGGATGGATAGCTATAGATGAGGCAATCCAACGATAAGGATTTGTACTGTATCGATAAATCAGCCATCGAAGAGGGAGGAAACACAAATGGGAGTATACAGAGTGAGCAGTGAAGACACGTCCCATGTATAAAAGTAGCTTTTTATCTCCCTCTCTCCATCAGATATTGACGCACTCAACACACTCTAGTCTAGGTTTCTTTGACCCCACCGGCTAGTGTGAGAGGGTCCCATAGAATCAGGGGCCACCCCACCACCACCGCGTAATAAAGGTACGGAAATGATTCGGCTCGGCTATCTGGACGCATCATACGTGAGCCCAATTCATTCACTCTCTCGAGTCCCTCCTTAATTGCAAACTGCAAAGCTAACTAGCTAGCCCACATAGCCATATATCCCCATCCTTATCCATCTACAACCACACAACAACATGAGATGAGAGCATCGCTTCGTCTACGCTTCTAACCACCACAGCCCTCACCATTCGCTGGCACCGCTCCACCCGTTTCTCCCTACTATCCCCAAAGCCTCCTCCTTGCCATTCCTCCACCCAACTCCTCCCTCTCTCCTCCTTCAGCGAGCTGTCGATGGCTGGAGATCTCCGGTATAGATGAACTCTTTCCCAAAGGGGTGTTCAGGTGATGTGCTAGATGAGTCAGGGCATTCGAAGGGATTCGACAGAGGGCCGGTGATGAGCCATCGAGCTGGCCTTGGCCTCGCCCAGATTTGGGCTTATTGGTGACGAGGTTCCAAGCTAGCTGTCTCCTCCACCCCAACAATATTGGTCATCAAAGCTACTAGCATGGCCTTTGCCTTTGCCATGTTTAGCGATTTATTCAATCCTCATTAAGAAGTTACTCTATTTAAAACTCAAATGACTAGTCCATTAATATTAAGGTGACTTCTATTTATGAGTTGTATAATGATATGTGTAGGAGATGAGGGTTCAACCTAATTAGGTCCTTCGTGACACCGAAGGTTTCTAAAAGGTACAATCACCTATGTAACCATCATCTTTTGGCAACATTACCTCCAAATCCAATTGCAGCCATCTCAGCAACAACCTATATAACCATATGACAACCAAGTTGTATATCAATATCATATAGGATCACCGCACATAGAAATGCAAGAAGCATTGATTCAGAAATAGTGCTATGCATGAGTTGTGTACCTCAATTGCAAAAATCATTTTAGAACCCCAAGAATCCATCGTCTCTTTCCACTCAAGTAATCCATCAGGGATAACATAATCAAAATCTATCATCACAATGAGGAAAAATTTAGATACAAGAATATTAAGTGTCTAAATACCCATGATGATTTTATAATGCAATGGATCATAGCGGAGAACTTGATCCAAAAAACTTAGTATTTACTGATCCTAGGCTCCTAGCAGGTTGGAATTATATTTTTCCCAACTCTCGCCTCCGATCCCACCAAATCACAAACCAAAATTTGTATATGAGAAACAGAAAAAGGAGAAAGGTACCACTAGCCCACTACTTCTTAGCCCATTATTATATGATAGCGGAGGGGGCGCTCCTGGAGGCGTTTGGAGTCATTGGATCGGGTGTAGTAACACACGATGACGTCGAGGAAGTGGTTGTTGTCGATGGTGGAGCAGCGGTGTTCCTTCACCAGCAGTGCCACCATGTCCTGGAGGCTGGCGCTCACTACCTCGCAGACCGTGCGCACCCCTCCTCCGCCATGGGTGCTAGGCCTCCGACGATCTGAAGGTACGACACAAGATCCACCATGGGGACCATGGGTAGGGCAAGCAACGCGATGGGCAGGGCGAGCGGCGTGGTGGGAGGGGCGAGCGGTGCGGTAGACGAGGCAGGAGAGGAAGGGTATTGGGGCAAGACGGGAGTCGGAGAGATGAGGAATGCCAGATCTGGATTGGGATCACGGTCACAAGAGCTGTATTTAGTTGGGAGGGGGGTGCACGGTTAACTGGAGAGTGTGAACAACGGACTGCAGACACGAGCGGCTCGAACGTGGCTCCCTTTTTGCGAACTAAGAAAGAGGCTTGGCTCAGCTCGAAAATGCACAAGCTCGAGCCGAGCCAACTAGGCTCGTAACAAGTTCAAGTCAGCTCGCAAGCCTCGAGCTATTTTTCTAGTCCTATCAGCATCCCCATTATTGGCTTTCGTGAAACTACGCAACTATCTTTTATACTAATATATAAGGCTCAGTCCTGGTGTGAGCCAATTTGGCTGTGAGCAGTACAATATGAAGACGTCGTAGGTTGGCTGTGAATGCAAAGCCAAGGGCGCGGCTTGAGTCAAGCTTGACGGTAGAGACGCAACATGAGCCATGACTGAAGAACACGACGGTGAAGCCATGAGTGCAACAGAGGTTTGATGTGCTTGGGTAACATATTTTTTATCCATATCAACGCACGAGCAATGAACTAGTAAATCAGCAAAAATGAACGGCAGTGGCCATAAACGCCGAACTGGAACGCTTTCGGTCTCACTATCACGTGTACATACAGATAAACACCGAACTGAAATGCTTTCGTTCTCACTATCATTACACGGTTAAAACCAAAGCGAACAGATCATGACCACGGCTCCAGCTCTGAGGCAAAAAAATATGGTCAAGCACCATTGACATTACGAAGAAAACCTTCCCTGTACAGCGCACCTTCTAGCCACAAATGCAGATTCTTGATAGAACTGTCCACCGACTATCTTCCATGCGAGATTGGAACTGATCTACTTCATCTCTAGCTGTCACACATATGAGGATAGTACAACAATGTGAAATTCAATTGCCAGCCCTCACATGGGGAATTGAGAGTCAAGGAAAGTATTGAGTTCAAATTAAGACTGACATGGCATACCAGGGGGGTTTGGCAACCGAATGTTTTACTTTTATGTTGTCCTATCTGAACAACGCTATCAATCAGAAGCCTTCAACTTCCGAGGCCTCTTGGACTGGGGTGGTGAGGGAGGTGCATCTATAAATCTTCCAGTAGACTGGCAAACAAGAAAGAATTATCATTCACAAATGTAAGAGACGAACTGAAGTCATCATATAGTTTTATAGTAGACAATAGGTCAAGTCTCCAATGAAATCTGGTGTGACCTAATGTGGACAATCAAAGGAACCCTCACAGCACGCCAGGGGTGCAAACATTGTAAGATTACTACACTACATAATAACTAGTTAGAGACCCGTACGTTGCAACGGAATCATAGAAATAATGAGACGGAACTTACCGTCTGACCAACTTCACACATCAAACATTGAAGAACAACCGACAGAGAGAGAAGGATGGCCAGAATACGCGAGGAGATGGGGAAGTGGAGGGGGTAGGCGGTTGCATCCTGAGAGAGGAGAGAGACGAATGGTCCAGATCAAATCGGATGGCTGAGAAGAGAAGAGGGAGAATGGATCAACCACCAACTCACACTTTTATAATAGTAAAGATTATCGACTCCCAAGCAAAATGTCCTTGACAATGCCCTTCATTTTGATAATGGAAGATCTAACAGCCAAGTGTCTTGTGATGATGCTCTAATGATATTACCACGCATTAAAATATTTTATTGTACCAGCAGCTTGTACTAAAGTCAGTATAACAAGTTCAAGATATACCGCCTGCCTAAGTGGCCTACCAGCATTGCATGGAACGAGGGGTAGGTTCTTGTAAAGCAAAACAGTTGAACCACTAGACGCACTCAATCTAGAACTTTTGTAGAAACAGCACTGATGCATCGCAGACAAACATATACCAAAGAAGAAACTAAACAAAGGATAATGTCAGAGAAAAAAAATAGAAGAACAAACCTTCCGCTTGTGGTCCCGTTTGCCCGCTCTCTCACCTGATGCAAGATCATGCAAAATGTTCATAGAGAAGTATAACCCCTCAGATTGAAGAGGCAAGAAGAAAGACAAACCAAAATGTCTGCTTTAAAATTACCTCCAAACCCAACCGTATCTGGGACAAAGGGTCGATCAACATCTCTATTGGAACGCTGCAAATATACAAAAGTGATTTTAGTAGCTAAAAAGGAATTAATTGTTGATAGGGCACTGGCACTGGGAGCATAATTATTACAGCAAAAGAAAAGGCAGAATTTACCCTTTTGTCTCTGCAAGAATTTTCCACTAGCCACAGCACTAAGACATGTCAGCCACATTTTCTCTGGTTCTGATTCTAGTGTTATCTACTTATACTTTAAGTTAATATACGATGGATTATCATAGACATCTCAATGTTCAGAAATTATCAGCAAACTTCTGTTGTCATCACTTTGCACCATCACATTAAGACTTCACTAAGCACTTTAATATCATTACTTCTATTAATGAGCTACCTGTTACAGCCAGCTAACTCTGCTAACAGATTAGAACAAGATAAAAGCTTGTTGCCATACTTCTTTTGCATCTAAATACACATGATTTATCATTTAAATTTTTCTCCCACTCAGACAGAGAGAGAAAAATGGGCATTTCTCTATTTAAGTATATACGGACCTTAGGTGTGCCTGGTGACTCTGTGAAGGAACTTTCTCTGTTTGCTAAAACTTCTGCCTCTTTATTTTGTAGCTATTAACACAAAATGCAAGAGAGAAAGAATTGTTAGTTGAAGGGCAGAGAACATAAACTGCATAAAAACACTTGACAGATATCGCAAGTTTTCTCCTCTCTTTTTTTATGGTGTTCTTTAACATGTGCTTCCAAAAAATCAGTGCATAAATTGGGGATCAATATTTTTTTAGTCTAAATGCAAATATTAGATTAAAGCAGATGTTAAATTGCTAAAGCAGCTGGAATCTCACAAGCTTTAAGTACCTGCTTCTGTAGGTTAAGCAGTGTGAGTATCTCATTCCGTAATTCAAGATGTTCTACACAAACTGCTTTTGTTGGGACCTTGGGCTTCAAATTTACCTACAAAGAACAATAGTTATGGTGGCAGCTCATATATCTTTATGTTATTATAGAAGTTTGTAGTGCAAATTGATAATTAAACTAAAAAGACACTTGAAGAACATTGTTTTGGTGCATGTCAAGTACAGAGTGATGTCAAAAAAACAAACCCCAAGATCTTGTAGAGTCTGATCAACCCTTCTGATTATTCTAAGGCCAGCTGAGGCACTTGCTGCTTGGACCATTTGGTCAAGTGCGTGGGTTCTCAAATACACTTTAAGCTGAAAAAGAAAGTAAAGCATCTAAAAAGGAAAGTATGCAAGATAGATATATTGATCTTCAAATGGTTGATAGACACTTACAGTTAATAAAATAACAAGACAATTTGTGACATAATTAACCTAAAGTCTACTTGTGCTGTGTATAGTGCAGTGCTAAGAACAGCCATCTTCCATGCAACAACAAGACTCAGTATTATCTCCAATTTTCAAAAGTGGATTGGACATTTTTTTTAATGCAATGCTCAGAAATAACGATTTTAGGATCACTTAGATACAACAAGTCCATGAGCATGGAAGGGGGGCAATGATTAAGCACAGCACAGCACTACTCAGTATTCGCAGAACATAAATTCTGTTCTAACATCCAAATGCAACATTTTTCACCTGAATACCAGGAACCTGCTGTCCAATAGTATGTGGCAAAAACTGATGTACAAACAGGGCAGGTGATAAGATATCTATTCCTTGTTTTTCAACACAAGGACATTAATTTCACAACACAAATTGTCCATGGTACCTAAATTTCATCACAGCACACTACCATTAGAAATTCAGATGATATCTTAGATCTAGAGTGCAGGTATCAAGATAGCAAAAGGATATAAATGCCCGTGATTCATCTCTCATCTCTTATGCATAAGTTACCGAGGCAGTAATGCATTTACATGTGTTTACAGGGGAAAAAAGAAAGGTACTACTTGACAAGACTTATCAGCTTATGCCACAAAGATCACACATGATAATTTTCAAAAGGACCATGTAAACTCAGTATTTGTCAGGATAAAAGAAAGGGAATAATCATGATATAGATGCATTCATCATGAGAAGCTGAACTAATTATGAGTGATATTATGACACAGTAAAATTATGGTAAGGGACAAAAAAATGAGGATTAGAAAACATGGTAGTGTTAAATAAAACAAAATGTCTACTGCAACTAGAAAAGTACCCATCAACAGCTCATTAGCTCAATATAAGACTTAGCAAACAATGATTAAGCAATCAATAGTTTCAGAGTTACCATTCGCAGTGAATCAGGTATGGAGTTATTTGCTGCTGCAGCTGGATGTGTAGCAGTTGACGATGGATGAGTGTTGCTCAAGGCAGATACACCGTCAGCAGGAACCATAGCATTATCAAAGCTTGTCGGTGCTCCCGCTTCGTCCGGATTCTACAGGCAAATTCTACAATTAGACATATAATGATCCAGACCATTAACCAGATAGAGTGAATGTTTATATCTCTAGAAATCAACTATGACTAAAAATAGGAGGGTAGTCAATGAACAACAATATCATGCCCACATGTCAGCAGGCACCTGGGAATACCCAAAAGTTAAAATGCTATTTGCTTGAAGAAATTACAAATATCTAGATGACTTGCCATCAGTTGCTTCACAACACAAAAAATGCTCATCACATAAATATCATACAAGTTAACATTAGAAGATTCTTGCTTAATATTACTTCAGTGGTAAGAAATATGGGATAAGATGTACTTGTTACTCACTTTGCTAGCAGCACGAGATTCCATAATGCGTTTTGCTTCTGCTAAAATCTGAAAAGTCAACACTTGGCAATCAGATACGCAACCATGGAATCTAAAGAATGGTTAAACCGCATAAAAATCAGCTAATCTTTATCTCAACGTTAAACAACATAAAAAATCAGCTAATCTTTATCTCATTATTGGCAAATTGCTCACCTCAGCATCCTTTCGTTCTTGATGTTTTGTTTGTGAGAGAAGCGCAGATAATGCACGCTTTCTCTCAGTCTCATGAGCAGCATTAAAGGCTTCCTGAGAAGAAACTAATATAGACATATGCCACTATAGCACAAAATATACAATAACAATGAAATAATTACTTTTAGGTAGGGCAGTGAATCAACGTGTACCTTCACAAGAGGATTCCCAGCAACTTCATCGAATGACCGAGCTCTAGCAATTAGAAGAGCCCGAGTAACTGCAATAATAAAGACAACAATGGATACATTATACTAAACTCACAAAGGCAAAATATAACACTTTGATTATAGTGCTGAAAATACAATTAGACCGAACAAAATACGCTAGCTTTACTGCTTTAGCAATTAATTAAATAGGCTAAATAAGTCGCGACACCACCTAACCTTTCATAACGTTACATAGTACATAGAGAGACATGTACAAAGAAGAGTATAAGTGTATAACAGGCCAAATGCCAAGGCATGCTTAGCCATTTTTCTTCACTAATTTAACGGTAAGTAAAAAAAAAGTTCAAAGCAGATAGTTTAGAAGATTTATGATATAAGCTGATGTAAGCAATATTCTGCTCATTGTGATTATAGGTTACAGTAGACAGATGACTAATTATTTGTTCGGTTTGTTCATTAAATGACAGACCAGATAGAATAAGTAATAACAGAGTAAATCACAAATGTTGGCCTTTGGGCAAGTAAATGCATGTACAAAAGATTAAAAAATAGCAATGGAAGAGAATTTTGCCAAGTGGGTTCTATCTGAACATAGAGATATATCAAAATATAGAAGTACCAGAATAGTAACGGCTCTTCAGATCTTCGACGCTGCGAGAAGTTGGAAACCTATCTGCTATTACTATGAAACGTAAGTCAAAGCGTTCACATAATTCAACTAGCTGGTCTGTTTCTTCCCTGCTCCATGCCTGAAACAAGCACATCAAAAATTCCTTATAAAAAAAATTCGGTAATGGTGAACAAAAAAGATTTTGAAAATTTCATCCTAATAAAACAATAGGTTTGTCAATGTCCAAAATGACTGCTCAAAGGCCAGATAGCAGACATATGTTCCTGTTCTGAAAATATTTCTGTTAGGGCAGACTATCTACTGAAAAATAACAGACAATGTAAGGTGAAAATATAATGGTGCAAAATTTAAACTTTCCAACAATGTGATCAATTGCATCCAAGAGCTCAAAGATATATTCATGGTAGAATTAATAAGCACCAAGAGGACTTCCACAATGAGGTCCCACCACCCAAGACTTCTTTTCTATTTTTAAAGGTTTGAAATTCATTAAATTGTTGGCATATTTAAATATCTGTTTCATTTGTTTTTAAATCTTTCAAAGGAATGTGACCGAAATTAGTACTAGCAGTGGCAAACTGGCAATAGGTGTTTAGAAGCATGAAGTGCTAACAAAAGGTGGTAACTAGGCAAATCAGCCCAATATTTATATCAAACAGATGTTTAGACTTTAGAATATAAGTGTGTAAATTTGTTAACTTAAATGGGAAAGGGAACTAAAGCATAATTCAGTGTGCTAGCATCATATAGCTCACAAGAGCCATATCATGTTTAAAATGAACATTTGCAAAAGGATAGCTTGGTTCTCTCCAGGATTTTAACCACTTATAGCACAATTAACTGAAGCATGTCACAAAAAATCAGCCACTGCATTTCCAAAAAATGTATGTAACTAGTACCTACAGGATCAGTTAAATACTTCTCATACTCCTCATCAGTGTATTTAAGAACATCCACCTTCTGCAAAAGGAAAGGACAAACAAAAACAGAGTAAGCCACCAATTTTGTAAAAGAAGGCTTTGTGCTCAATGTTGTACCTAACACAGCATACTTCTTACCCTGTTATATTTTGCAAAGTGATAGTCACCAGTTGGTGGAACACCATTTAAAACTCTAACCTGAAAAATCAAAAGGGCAAGATGTACTGTGAGTGATTTTTTTAATATGTACACCATATTAGTAAAGCATGAGAGACAGACCCAATGGTAAAGTTGCAGGTTGTCAGTTCGTGCAGAGGATGTGAAAGGTAGCCACTGCCATGTTACCTGCAGAAGTAATTAAAATTCTCAAGTCAAACCACCTACAGCGGTCCCCTGGCTCCAATAGCACCAAGAGAAAGAAACACCAGGCCAAAAAAAAGGTCTATGCATTCTACAAAGAAATATGACAAATAAGATACCTCGTGCTTGGAACTCATGTTAGGCATAAAGTCAATAGTATGATTAAAACTACTGGGAGAAAAATCTTACGGCATTCCATGCAATTATAATCAGATAAAGTTGTTGATAAAGCGCAAAATATTTCAAAGATTTAGATTACAGGAATAAAGCACTTAAAAAATTCTAAACTAAAATAAAAAAGGGTGGCATAGAAGACTAGTCATCTTCTGCATTCCATGAGATGAAGTTCAATACAAGTTTAATTGTCATGCTACTGGATAACAAATGTAGCATTTCACAAATATTTAATAAAAGCAACAGCACAAATTTTGATCCAAACAACAGTGGAAATGAAAAAAGAGTTGGCATTCCAAAAAACACAACTCTAATTGAAGTTCATAATTTCATATACTAATTACGAACAAAGATATCCAGTTGCAGTCCAAAAAGCTTCATTAAAATGGGAGCATATTGCACACGTTAACTTAATACAATCCATGTGGCATAAAACACCTTGCTGAAGAGTACCCATATGATACATTGCACATGCACATAATGCATTTTAGTCTGATAACAAAGATCTGATTTGACCGCCAACTCAAACAGCAATTGTACATGAATTGATGAACAATTCATATGTTCTCCTAGTTCAACTCCATAGGTAATGCTAATGTACTCTTCATGCCAAATTTCCCATATGCATGTAATGTATGGTTATGGCTTATGGCTTCCCCCGAACAAACAAACGGGACGGCTTCTCTCCGATGCCGTATCAAAGCGACTTATCAGGACAGTCTTTTCAAAACGACTTATCGGCATTCAGTTCATTCACACAAGAGCTCACGCTAGAGCCAAAAGCAATCAGCCGCAACCGAAAAGTGTGCATCCAAACACTCAGCTAAGTTCAAATGCTACAATAGTAACCCAATTTTCAACATGTGTCAGAAGTCCTAAGAGTTGCTCGCTCACCTTTTCCCTCTCCACAGCAGGCCGCCGCTTCAGGTGCGAGGCCTCGACGGTCGGCATGAGCGGCGCCACGCTCACCCCTCCGGTGAGCGCATAGACCTGGATCCGCGCATACATTAGCACCGCAGGAACAACCAAACACGCAGCAGCGAGTAGGAAGCGGTGCGATACCTCGCGCGAGACGCCATCGGGCTTGCGCTGCGGCTCCTTGGGCGGCCGCGGCTTCTTCTCCTGGACGGACGGGAAGGGGGTCTTGGGAAGCCCGAGTATGTCCTTCGCGTCCATGGGGATAGCGCGAAGCGGAGGAGGAAGCGGAGCTAGGGTTAGGGTTTTGGTCTGGACTACTACGGCATGGAAGGGAGGTCGGAGTGCGTCGAGCTCTGACTCAGAGGTCGCGAGGCGAGATGGATGGAGAAGGCGAAGATTAGCGGGCCGGGTTGTTTTTTGGTCAGCCCAAAACAGTGGGCCCTGGAAGCCAATGGGCCCTACATACAGCTGCGAACATGGGCCGACGCAAGCGGGCCGACTTCTTGCCGCTCCGTAAGTGGGTCCCACCTTCGGCTAGTCCTTCTTGTTCATAGTATTTGTCTTGGTGCGGTAATTGATTTTTAAACAATACGTTGTTTAAAATAAATTTATAAATTAATTATAATAGATACAGTACTGATTTTAGTTATATTGATTAAAATCATATCTAATTATCTCTTTTTGTATTTTTTTCTTATGAATCGCCCAGAACTGAAAAGGCATGACTCAAAACATATAAGCACCCATCGCCAATTTGAACCGTCCATTGTCAAAAATAAATTGTTTGAATTGACCTCTACCGCCACAACGCAAGCAGAGGAGGATCCCATTCCATCAGGCGTTCGCTTCACCTGATACGTTACCAAATTGGCGGCCTCCTCTGAGTCTCCGATTGCTACTTGCTACTCCGATTCCGATTCGTTTTCTCACAAAACTCGCTGGATTCACCGCTCAATTCCCAGTCGATGTCGCTATTTAATTGCAAGCCCGCACCACCAAATGCCACTAGCCTCTGCTCGACTCAACGCGCATTCTGTTTTTCCCCGATGGCTCGGAAGGATCTCATCCGGCGCCGGCGGCTGGGCACGGCCCGCCACGAGGACCTCCTCAGCGCCCTCCCCGAAGATATGCTCCGCCTCGACACCCGCGCCGCCCTCGGGGCGGCCGCGCTCTCCAAGCGCTGGGCCTGACTCCCCCGCGAGCTCCCTGCCCTCGATTTCAGAGTCACCAACACACTGCAGCCGCGCTACCACCGATGCGTCCACCTCCGCGGCGAGGCCAGGTTAGCAGCATCGTATCGCGAGATTGGCAAGAAGCTTGATGCCATCATCGGGCGGTACCAGCGCCGCGCCATGGCGGCTCCGTGGAGAGATTCTTGGCGAGCCGAGCTCCCCGAAGTGTCGAGAGGCTGACGGTCGGGTTCTTTGCCACCTACACCTCGGCCTCCATGAACCGCTTTATCACGAGGGCCGTCGACGCCTGGGGCGTCCAGGACCTCGAGGCTGCCACTCTTCCCACGCTCGTCTTGGAAGGCTTGCCGTACTCGACGCCCGCGTCCGCCTACGAGGAGGTGTTCACCGCGTGCCGGCAGCTGCAGATGCTGCACCTCAGGTCCTGCGAGTGCTGCGAGCCTGCGAGTGCCTCGTGGTGGTCGACGTGCCCACATCGCAAATAAGGAGGGAGCTTGCCCTGGACGACTGCGGCATCGGGTGCGCGGCGCTGGTCGCTCTGCCGGGGCCGGAGAGCCTGGTCAACCTGGGCCGTCCCAACAAGTTCGTGCTCGACTCCGTCCCGTGCCTCGCGCGCGCCAATCTCGGCTTCTGCATTGGGCCGACCTTAAGTTTTCTGCGTACCAAGTACAATCTCGACCACTAAGCATACTCTTTTTAGCTGCGGATTATGACTTTTGACTGCGATTTGTGACTTTTGGATTATTCATATGAGATATTACAGAGTAACTGAAACTCACGTGCAATTTTTATTGATATAAATAAAGTCGGTATAATATGTACTACAATAAATTAATGGACCCCATCTTAAAAAGACACACCATTTAAAAACTAATTACTGTAGAAAAACCAAAAACTAGAAAAGAACAGTCCCACTATCTTGTATGCGAGGACAACACGCCCCGTGCATAACCAACATGTTCCTCCGGTTCACGGTGCCTTGGAGTTGTACGTGCCGAAGTGGCCATTGGCTTCCCCCAACCTGAGGAGGCTACTGCTCGCTAGAGGTGGCAACGGGTACCCGAAACCCGAGTACCCGATGGGTTTTACCCGATAAGGAGACGGGTATGGAAAGATATCTTCACCCGTGGGTATGATAATGGGCAAAAACCTCTACCCATCGGGTGAGGAGTGTGTACTACGGTATACTACCAGACCGCATACCCATGGTAAAATATACCCGACGGCCCATATACATAATACATACCCTTATCAATTCAGCCCATTTATAGCCCATATACCAGTGGCCCATATATATACCTGTGTGCCCTAATCCCACTCCCGGTGTCCCCTCTGCGGTCCCGCCTCCCCGATCGCCACCGCACACTGGTCATTCGGCCATTCCTCTCCCGGTCTCCCGCCTCACCCTAGATCTGCGCCTCTTCCCATTCCTCTCCCGCCTCCGGTCTCTCTCCGCCCCGCGTCCCGGCCTCCTCCCCTGCTAGCGCCGCCGCATGCCCGTACACCTAGATCCGCTCTTCCCATTCCTCTCCCGGTCTCCCCTCCTCCCCCCTGCCCCTGCTAGCCGCCGCACACCTAGATCTGCGCGCACACCGCTCGCACCACGCCACCACCCCGCCGCGATTCGCGACTTCGCCGCTTCGTTGCCTCGATTCCATCCATGGCGGCGAACTCCGCACCACGCAGACAACCGGTGATGCTCTCCTCATCCTTAAGACCTTAACCTTGCTGTCCTTTTGCCTTTGTCGACCCCCGACGCCGTCCGGCGGGACGACGACTACACTCACCGGATCCGGAGGACACGACCAAGAACGACCCATCGCCACCGGCTGCCCCGGCTGCTCCTCCGTTGCTTGCACTGCTTGAGACCGTCCAGCCCAGTACCACCGCAGTCTGCGCTTCTGATCCGAAGAAGGGTATCCCTGTTGGTGTGGCCGAGAAGAAGCAAGCCGCAGTCGCTGTGACTCGACGCCTCGTCAAGCCAACGACTGCTGAAATAGCCCGCCGGCCTCCCTTGTCTCCGACGACTACAGCTGCTGCTACTCTCCAAGGCTACAACCAGAACCTTCGTCGCTCCCTCGGGTAAGAAAAGCAAATGATGCACCATGTTGATTTGTGTTAGCTTGCCCTGTTCTCATTAGCTCCCTTGTGTAGTTGTGTTACCAAACCTGTTTACTTGTTGTCCATTGTTAGCTGGCTGATGTAAGCGACAGTAATTATTGCATATTGATATTCACTTTGTCACGATTGTCTTTGTAGAAAAACAGTACATGCGTGAGATTTATGTTTGTTCAGAGATATATGTACACAAGTTCAGGATGGTGTAATTGTTGCTAGTTTATGTCAATTCAGCAGTTCGCTAATGATGAAACTGAACATGATCTTCCTGGACTTTTTTTTATTTAATTTCAGATCTATTTTTAATGTTTGATATGAAAATGCAATTAGTTTTTTAATATGTGCCTTTCATAGTTACATTACAAACAAACTTTATGATATGTCTAATTGATCAATGCGCTGGTACAGTGTAAGAAAAATGTCTGTAGCCAATGGGAGTGATGGTAGCAGTCAGCCGCTATGTGTAGTGTACTATGACTATGCCTGCTGCTATATTTGAGTCAAAAACTTCTATGTATGTGATGTACTCTGTCTTGGAGACTTGGTGGTCTATGTTTTGCTTTTATTTAGTCATATTTGTTGATCTAAGCAAGACTTAGTGTGCATCTGCATTCTGCAACGGTAAAAATTCGCTCCCGCAAATAGTCGTTGAATCTGAATGAAATTCAGTGCTCTCACTTGGCTCTGCAAGGTCTTGCATGTTCTGTGCGCGCGCGGGTATGGGTTACCCGTCGGATACAAATACCCGCGCGGGTGCGGGTGCGGGTAAATTTCTATACCCATGTGCGGGTGCGGGTATAGGGTGTCAATACCCAGTGGGTATGTACCCGTTGCCATCTCTACTGCTCGCCAATGTGCCGCCGTCGTGTGATGTCTCGTGGCCGCGCCTCCTCGATGGAGTGACGAGGAGAAAGTTACTGTGATGAGGCAGGCAGACCAGATGGGATTCCTAGCAGTAACATGCATGTTCAAGTAGTCTTAGGAGAAATGGATAATCTAAAAATGACTACCGGAGTTCTTGGATCATGGTGAAGTACGCAAGAGAAGGCAGTTGTCCAAAGAAGAAGAAGCCTTCGTTGGGTTACTAGAGCCGAGCAAGGCCCATCCCATGGCTCAAGAGACTAGCCTACCAAAATCTCTATATCGATCTCAACCGAAACTTCGTGAAGTATCATTGAAATTCGAAACTTCGTGCCATTGTTCTAACAAAATGGTGTTTTTTAGCCACAACTCGAAACTTCGTGCCATTGTGGGATTGGGAAGCAAGCAATGTGTCAATGTTATCACGCGGATGCCATGAGAAGAGGAATTTGGTCGCTGAAAAATGTAAATAATGTCAAGGTCTGGATAGTATCCTACTAAAATGCAGTTGCATAATGTAAAACATTGCAACGGATGGTACTGTCTCGAGTAAGCATTCCATCGAGCACCTTCCGCGCGACGCGTGCCACGGAGAGCACCAGAAGCTGCGTAGGGGAAGGAGGAGTCATGGTGCTGAGCCCGGGTGCCTGACCTTGTAGAGTTGCTCGGTGATGGCTGCGGCGGCGTAGGTGCCGACAAGCGGCGCGAAGGACCGGAGCGGGTGGTAGGGCTAAACGGCCGGTCCACGTACCACCTCCAGAACCGGCTCGCCATCCTCCCCCCTCGCCGCGCGCTTCCTCCCCTCCCACACGCGTTCGCTGCAACGCGGCGGACGGCACGGTGCGGCGCGACTAGCGGTGAAAAATGAACACAAATTATCTCTATTATTTAGTTATTGTATTTAATAGTGTATAAATATGATAGAATTTTAATAGTATGTAATGGGATACGAATATGATATATATTTTTTATTTAATTAATGTTTTTCTTCTATTTATATTTATTTTTGAATTTTTATAAAAATATGGATACAAATACAATATAAACTTTTACCATATGAAATATTATTTTATTCAGATTGTTTGTATATATATTCGTATTTGACGAAGTAATATATACATATTATTGCAACAAGACTAGTTAGTTGGATAAATTTTTTTAATTCAATGTTAATTTGTGTTTTTAGATGAAATAAATGAATTAGAATGATTAAGTGTGATTGTACGATGATAAAATATTATTAATATCTTTATACTATATAATTTATGAGGACATTCAGATTTGACCGAACTGAATAGATATTTGATTTGAATTCATATTTATTACAATATTTGATTTGTATTCAAAAAATATTTGAATTTCTATTTATTTACAGAAATATAAATATAATAAAAATACTATTTAATTTATATCTAACCCGTTTCCACTCCTAATACGACCCACCAGTACCCCCGGCACGGCGGCACGTTTAGCGTGGCTTTGGAATGGCCCGGCGAGTTTTGTTGTTTTGCTGGCTAGTTCGGCTGGGCCCACAGATCGAACAGGCTGGGCCCACCTGGCTCGGCCCATGTGAATCTCCGCGCCCCGAAATTAAAACGGGGACGGAAAAAAACTCGAAATAGCCCGCGACCTCCCCCCCCGGTCTCCTCCGCCGCCGCCCGCCGCAGCCGTCGTCGCAGGCGAGATGGGCATCAAGGTGAGTGTGGGGGGACGGCCGCCCGCTCCTCCTCCCTCTTCGTCTCTTGGATTTCAGTTTGGTGTAGCTGTTCGGTTGCGGATTTGGCGATAGGTTCCCCTCACCTTGGAATGGCGATTCGGTTTGTAGGGTTTGACGAAGCTGCTGGCGGACAACGCGCCCAAGGCGATGAAGGAGCAGAAGTTCGAGAGCTACTTCGGCCGCCGCATTGCCGTCGACGCCAGCATGAGCATCTACCAATTCCTTGTACCCCCTCCCTCATCCACAAGCGTTCCTCCCCTTTTATTTTCTTGCCACTCTGTTCCGTATTTGTTTAGGATTTCTTTGGTGCTCAATATTCCGTATTTGTGTGTCGTTGATTGCTGCTTCTACTCACGTTCAAGGAGTTGGCATAGAAAATGTGCTCTCTTAGCTTGGGTTTAGGGTTTCACATTGTTAAACCTCTGAGTGGTATGGATATGGCAAAATTGGGGGCACTTCCATTGTTCTTGCCTGCCTTCTGTTCTTAGTTCGGCTAATTTTTGGACCATCTGATATGGCAAAATTGGGGGCACTTCCATTGTTCTTGCCTGCCTTCTGTTCTTAGTTCGGCTCGGCTTACAGCTAGGTTGATTAAGTTTGGAGTGACTGGCTCGGACACTGGCTGTTGTATAAAAATGAATGAAATAAAGTTAGCAAATTGTATGAATGGGGGCACTTCCATAGTTCCATTGTATGAATTTGGTTTGGTTTACAGCTGGGCTGATTAATATTGGGATGACTGTCTCTAGCTTTATCTATTTTTCTTTGTTTTTTAAAGTAAAATAGCCCATTGTATTCAATATATAAACCTGTGCTTGCTTAATGAGCTTTGGTGAGGTATTAGCAAACCTTTTAACTACAGCCACGAAGTTGGGACAGGTTTCTTATTATTTCCTTGTACAGATTGTAGTTGGAAGGACAGGGATGGAAACCCTCACAAATGAGGCTGGTGAAGTCACCAGGTTCAGATAAATTTCTCTTTTCAACCATGCTTAGTATCTCAACTAGTGGGCACGGTCTCTAGTGCTAGTCTCCTATTAATTCCTTTTTAATATTTTGTTGTACAGTCATTTACAAGGTATGTTCAACCGGACAATAAGGTTGTTGGAGTCAGGAATTAAGCCAGTGTAAACCCAAAGTCCTTCATGTGTTATTATGAGGATTCTTCCATTCGTATAAAAATTATGACGCCTTTCTAAAGGGACCACAATATTGCTCATGTCATGCAGATATGTTTTTGATGGGAAGCCTCCTGATCTGAAGAAACAAGAGCTCGCAAAAAGGCATGATATGTTTTCTTTTGTCCTTAGATTTTTTCCACCACTATTTATAGGTTTGCCTATATTGTTTTTGAGATATACAATGCTATCATGTTATTAGTTATTACAACATGGTATACGTATCAGGTACTCAAAGAGGGAGGATGCCACCAAAGGGCTGACTGAGGCAGTAGAGGTGAACTGACACTACAGCGTTTTGATCAATTTTTTTCATGCCACTGTATTATTTATTTTGTCTACTTATTCTGTTTCTTTCTTGATCCCTATCCAATGGCTCTTGATGTTTTAGGAAGGAGATAAGGACGCGATTGAAAAATTCAGCAAACGGACTGTGAAGGTGATATTCTTTATTTTCAGTTGTTAGGTTATGAAGTTTTTTGGGAAACAATCTATTCAAGAGTACTTAACACAGAATAAATACGAGGCAATTTACTATGACGCTAGAGGACCACTAAACTGGAATATCAACTGCAATTTGTTGTTTTGCATGAGTGATGGTTTGAAAGATGCAAAAAAAGAGTCCTGAGAGTAATCTCAGACTTTTCATCTTCTTTGTCATTGATGAGCAGGTCACAAAGCAGCACAATGATGATTGTAAGCGACTATTAATACTGATGGGGGTTCCTGTTGTAGAGGTAAATTCAATTTTCCTTGGTTTCATGCTTAATATGAGGGAATGAGTAAGCATATGACCATCTTGATGCAAGAAACTGTTGTATTTTTTCCTCCTAGCATAAAGGCTTTGATTTATCATGTTTTTGTTATGTTCTCGTTCAATGACTTTGCCTTCTGGTACCAATAGGCACCTTGTGAAGCAGAAGCAGAATGTGCCGCCCTTTGCATCAATGATAAGGTATTCTTAATATAGTGTACTCTATCTTCTTGTTTTCAGCCCTTGCTTCCATTTTTTAATTAGTACCTTCTGTTTTATAGGTGTATGCTGTTGCATCAGAAGATATGGACTCTCTTACTTTTGGGGCTCCACGGTTTCTTCGTCATTTGATGGATCCAAGTTCCAAGAAAATACCAGTGATGGAATTTGATGTCGCAAAAGTATGCGTTGTTGTTAAATTCGCGGTACTTATCTTGTTGTTGCATGTATTTAGCCAATTTTTGTTTTGCAGGTTTTGGAGGAGCTTGAACTCACTATGGACCAATTCATTGACTTGTGTATCCTATGTGGATGTGACTATTGTGATAGCATTAAAGGTATCCGTGCTTTCTTGCTTCCATTCATAGTGTACCCCACAATTCCCGCATTTCTTGAATTATTTTAGCTAGTGGAGACATCTAGTTTTCTAACTGACTATTTGTGCATATCCACTAGGTATTGGAGGTCAAACAGCTCTGAAGCTTATTCGCCAACATGGGTCCATAGAAAACATTCTCGAAAATATTAATAAAGACAGGTTAATCCATTGAAAGATTTTCCTATTGATTCAATACTCAAATTAGCCTTACATTTTCTGTTATACAGCACAGTAGCCCAAACTTTATCCATTTTGAACTAATGTATTTCTTAGTCAATGGTTTTTTTCTTCTCTAATGTGTGCTGTTTTCCTTTCATTTCTAATGGCGTTTCTTGTATAGATGTTTCAATTGTTACATGTCTACTGCAGATATCAAATTCCTGAGGACTGGCCTTATCAAGAGGCTCGACGCTTGTTCAAGGAACCTAATGTTACACTGGATATTCCTGAGCTGAAATGGACCGCACCTGATGAGGAGGTACACTTGCTGACTTTGCATACTTGCCTTCAAACATCAAAGTGAACATGGCCCATTTCTTCTCATCGTCCTTCAGGGCCTTGTAAGTTTCCTGGTGAAAGAGAACGGCTTCAATCAAGATCGGGTGACAAAGGCACGCACTTTCCTTTTGGTTCTCTGTTCAATTTCTTTAAACATTTTTGTCGGCTATTTATTTATTTTTTGTGTTATATGTAGGCCATAGAGAAGATTAAATCTGCCAAGAATAAATCATCCCAAGGAAGGTGAGAATTATAGTGCATCTTCACATACATGTCTTTAAGATTGATTCCTGTGAGCCATTTTCGTTTGTTGAAGTTGATCTCACTGTACCAATTGTTCATGTAACCAGACTTGAGTCCTTTTTCAAGCCAGTGGTTAGCACATCAGCACCGCTGAAGCGAAAGGTATCACTTTAGCCTGCTCAGGAGTCACCAATTCTAGCATCATATACAACCTGATGAAATATGTTAGAACTGTACATGCTAGTGAACCACATGCTTTAACAGATCATGCCAACGGAATAATTTGATAACACAGCTATGGCCTTGTACGGCTCTGATATATCACCAGCTGGTGCACTTTGATAAACCCGGGAAAAAGGACGGTACTAAGTACTAACCATCGTGCTACTTGGATAGTTGAACTATTACACGCGTTCAATCATGCAATGCTCTAGCCAACAGAAACAACAACAAAAGCTGTACCCTGTAAGCCAGTGCTATAATAGTTCAAGTACGGGGCAGGCTTTATAACCTTGTGCGGCATGATTTTCCCTCAGACTCTTATAGATTGCGTTCATGTAAAATTGCTATCATCCTACGTAAGTCATAATTGCACAGCTGTGGCCGTAATTATTTTTACATGCCAGTATTTTTATAGATTGCGTTCATGTAAAATTGCTATCATCCTACGTAAGTCATATAATTGCACAGCTGTGGCCGTAATTATTTTTACATGCCAGTATTCTTATAGATTGCGTTCATGTAAAATTGCTATCATCCTACGTAAGTCATATAATTGCACAGCTGTGGCCGTAATTATTTTTACATGCCAGTATTCTAGCACATGAATATCTTTGTGATACGATCGCAGGAGACTTCAGAGAAAACAACCAAGGCAGCTGCAAGCAAGAAAACAAAGGGAGCCGGTGGAAAGAAGAAATAAGTTTAATGTGCCATTGAGCAACAAAAGCTGCGGTGCGGTGGTATTTTCACTTAGATTAGTAACTGCATGTTGTAACTCATCCTTTGTTCAATGTTTTCTACGTTCCAAGCTAGGTAAATTAGTTGACTTAGGGAGGAAAAAATTGGTGCCAAGTAGCAAAACTTGTCTCATGTTCATCTGTTCCTCCATCTGCCTTATCTATTGGAGATTCTTTGCTGCAATTTAGGGTAGGCTTGGTTGCTTTGTCTGCATAAATCCGGTGATGGTTGATTTCGATGGAACAGACAGATTTATTTTGTCTGAGGTTTGTCCCGGGATTCTGTGTTCAACCTGGACATGTGGACATCGGCGATGGTGAGGCAGCAATACACCTGGAGTGACGACGAGAAATCCACCGCGCTGAAGCACACTGGACGGGGCATCTCGCTCGACCGTTTCAAGTACGCAAGCCGCGTAGCCTCGCCCCGCTAGGCACCCGCATGCCTAAACAGGACGGAATTAGAATAAAAATAATCATGGTTTACCACTTATCATATATATAATAACATATATATTTATCAAATAATATTATGCTAAATAGTAATGTATTTGGTAATTTTTAGCATCAAATACCAAAGGCAGCATATGATAGTAAAGAAGTAGTGATTAAAATACTTACCAAAATAAAAAAAAACTCAATAATAATATTAATTAGTTGAAATAAACTGAGCGAACTAAAGGCGAAACTATAGACAAAAGTTAGTCGACATCGATAAAGTACATCATTCAACCTCAATGACCTATTAAAAGAGAACAAAGGTACTTAAAGTTTTCAAATAAAAAATAGTATAATGATCAAATGTAAGTTAATGTATTATCCTTTAGTATTTACATTCTTTCAAGTTCATAAATCGCTGAATCATAATTTCATGAATGATATACTTATTTGTTATGTGGAGAAATAAGAATTAATGAAAATAACTAATAATGTTATGGTTTGGCGCTTTATGATCTTGAAAAAACGTAAATACTAAAGGATAATACATTAATTTACATTTGATCATTATACTATTTTTTTACTTGAAAACTTCAAGTAACTTTGTTATCTTTTAATAGGCCATTGAGGTTGAATGATGTATTTTATTAATACCGATCAACTTTTGTTTGTGTTTTCACCCTTAGTTCGTTCAGTTCGCTTCAACTAATTAATATTATTATTGAGCTTTTTTGGGTAAGTATTTTGATCACTACTTTTTTACCATCATACACTGTCATTGGTTATGTTAAAGTACTGATGCTAAAAATTACTGAATATATTATTATTTAACACAGTATTACTTGACAACTATATATGTTGTTATATATACAGTGAAGTGGTGAAGCCCGATCACTTTTGTTTTAGTTTCGCCCCTGGCAGTGTCCCAATCTCGCCCACCACGCTTCGAAATAGTAAAGGTGTACCTCCTGCGGCAACACTGTCAGCTCCCGTCGAGTCGTCAACCGTACGTGCAACACCATCTTTCTGAATATTCACGTCAGCCATGGTGGATCTACAACAAAAATAACGCGGAGGCCTTATGCTCCATATGTGTACATATTGAATTAGATATTCAATCACATCGAAAAATTCCCTAATTCAGTTGTTAAAAAAATCAAAACAAGGCATTTTAATATTAAAGCTCTCACTCACAAATATTTTAAAGATCATAGAATTGAAACACTAAAATCTAAATCACAAAATTTGATACCTATTTTGATCGGCTGATCATTACTTTGTTAGCTATGAAGATCATTGAACATTTGAACATTAAAAGCAAGAAACCAGGATGAGACGATGAGTGGATAACCTCATCTATTGTCGTGACCATCGACCATACTGCATACAGTATACATACACTGAAATTTACTCCATTTGCATACGCGCACAGTGAGATTAACACAGTGAGAAATATAACCATACCATCCACGCACGCAGAGCAGGCTCTCGGACGACGGTAGCTCTGGTGGCGTGCTCGTCACCGCTGCAGACGAAAGGTTGAGTGCGCCGTGTGCCGCGTGGAGAATAGGGGAAGGTAGGTTAAGCGTTGTCTGGATCTGGCGCTGGCTACTTGGTTGGCTTGGGCCTTGCGCTGGCATTGGCTTGGAGCTGGACCGGCTGATAGCCCACGTTCTATCGGTTTAGCCCTTGTTATTTTGTTCTCTTTTCACAGTCAGTTGATATATTGTGTAATACCAACTTCAACTTACACATTTTTTTTCTTGTCTTGTTTTGTCAACATGCTGTGTATTTTTCTTCCTATTTATCAACATATTTAGGTCTTATTTCTTTTAGATAGACGTAGTATTTGACATATAGAGTCACTAGTTTTTTTTATATATAAAGATATATATTGTTTAAATTTAGATTTTAAGTAATAAAAATTAAAATCAGCCTAAGGCCTGTACCCCACTAATCATTGTACATCCGCCCCTGCACGCCAGTTGCATGAATTCTCAACCTAGCTAGTACGCGAGCTGATCTCACCGTTTACATCATTGCAAAGCAAAAATCTGAAAGAGAGAGACGCGTTGAATCATACAGGTGATCGATGAGTAAGAATTATAACAAAATTTGAAGTTACAAATGACGTGAAAAGAATAACGCAACGCACAGCACAAGAAGGCAAGGACTTCAGCCCTATCTTACGGGGCAAAAAGGGTACACCGGCTATCCAGTAAAAGGAATCCAAGACAAGCTAAACAATGGTCAAGTCGATACAAGTTCCAAAATACGCTAACACAGAGAAAGTAAAAAGTAAAATTGACGCTTCACAGGTTCTGCATTGCATCTGATCCATCCGAATATTGATTCTCAAAAACTTTGGAGAATCATTCACGATCTTGGTCTACGGAGCTCTAGGCTTCTAGCAGAATATAATACGTACATCACCAAACAAGTCACTTCCAACAACAAAAAAAAGTTACTGACACTTCCCCCACGATGCAAAACTCTCCATGGGAGCAACAAAAATGTTCTACAATTTGCATGTGTTTGCTGTATATTCCGCCCTTGTCCAGACTATTTGTCCCAACCGTCTCCTCGCATGCCAAACTCCCATTTCTGAGGGAGGGGACCATATATGGATGCAAACTTTGCCAAGCATTTTGTTCTGATGTCATAGTGCTTCTGGGTGTCTCGGCTGATAGCGACAGCAGAAAGCTTTGAAGTGTCAATAGCCCATGCCGGATGCACATACTCCACAGTCCTCTCAGAGCTTGCATTTGCATACAGAAAATTCATGAGCAAGTCCTCACAGTTGAAGTTCTTGTGCACATACTCCCTCCCTTCTCTAGCTTCCTCGCTCCAATACTTCTTGAAAGCAAACTCACTGTCCATGAAAGCAGCACCTGTGAGGATCAGATTGTAGCCCTTCTTGCCCCTAGCATATCGCTCGTTCCTGTACTGCAAAGGGTTACCATCTATCATCCGTGGATAAAAGCCCACCATCCGCTCAGGGTGTTCTCTCCAGACCCTGAATCCTTTCTCTATGTCACTGCAAGTCATCATGATATCATCATCCAGTTCAAGTACAGCCCGGGTCTTTATCAAAGGGTCAATCCTAAATCGATTGTTAAGAGAGTTGATCTCTTCCACTCGTATCCTGAAAGGCACTGTGGAATCAAATGCGTCATTGCTTGGAGGGTTGCCTTTGTTCCAGACGACAACTATCTCTCTGACTGACTCACATCTGGAATAGTGTTCAACAAATAGTTTCAAGTTCCAGAGTCGAGCTTCATATGTCATCGTGACCAACGTGAATTGAGAGTGTTGCCCTTGATATGTATATGCCTCTTCAGCACCATTACCACCAAATAAGAAATGCACAGCAATGCAGATATTCACAGTACCTAACAGAGCAATCACACAAAAGAGCAGTGTGTTGGACCAAGTTTTTTCATTGAGCCTAGCTTTGGTAGCAGATATAGATCTGCCAACACTGGTAGAATATCTGCGGACTTTCTGGTTGAAGCGGTGCACAGGCAAGATACGAAATAATTCATTTCTCCTAGTCAGGGGAGCCCAAAAACTTGGAGGAATGTAGCAATTGATTGCACCTTTCACAAAACCCACAAAAATGACCAGAACAATGGCTAACCAAAAACCCATGTAACCAAAGACAGACCGTCTTGTTGAATCACCTGAAGGAACACGATCACCATCCATTACAGCGATCCATCCACCAGAGGCAAGTTGTTGCGCATCCATGTGATGGTACCTCATGCCATTCCAAGCATTCCTCCCTTTCTTTGGCTCTTCAACCCCAAGTTTTACCAGGACCTCTTTGTATTCTTCCTTGCTTAGCTTTTCAACTTTGTACAACTTAACCCTCCGTCCATAGGTACCACTGCAATCCTGACCTGGGCGATACAATGAACCTTCGAAGATGAAGAGCCTTCCACCATTTCGAGCTCCCAAACTTTTGTCAGATTTGTAAATAGGATTTTTCTTGTGCTCATTCCAAGGACCAAAAGGAGAGTTACTGTACCAAATTTCAAGCTCTGCATTCTTTTCAGTTCCATACCGTGTAAAATCCGAGGCAAAAAGCCACCAGTGTCCCTCATATTCGATTAATGAAGCATCAATAAGTGGTTTATTGATGAGCACCTTCTCCAATGTCCATTCAAGAGGAAATTTAGTAGCACGATAAAGTCGAAGCTCCTTCTTTTTGTTCCCCTCTGGCATCATATAAATCTGCAGGTGAGGAAGTTAGTGTTTGACATAAATAGTCCGTCAGTTCTTAAGTAATAAATAAAAAGTTAAAAATCTACCTCATTCTTGTATTTGAACACGAAAGGGTAGGACAGGTGCCATTCCTCATCTAAAGCAATACCAAGAAATTCCCATGTTGCACCTTGATCGGAGCTTCTTGCAACACCAATATCACCTTGCATTGAGGTTGTTGTTTTTGTTTCAAAGAAAAGAAAGAGTGTGTCCCCCTGAGAGATGAATAAATGTAATATCAGGTTGGGAATTCCAGAAAAAAAGCTCAGAAGAGAGCATATTATGATAAGTAGAACAAAATGCAACATGCGCATGGATTGAACTGAAAATTGCTTCCAGGCTCAAGAATGTACTCTATGGATGACTCCTAACAAATAATCATAAAGATTGCATTTCTAGGTTGGTAGAAAGCACGTACAAATCTCTCTTCTCCCATTTGGGGAAAGTCTAAAAAGTATCATGGTTTAGATGTCTTGTATGAAATCCAGCATAAATATGATCTAAAACATAAAATTATATTACCAATTATCCTAAAAACGTGTTTTTTGAAGCTTGTAGAAACCACTTTATTGCACAAATTCGCTTCTGTTGTCATGCAATGTACAAGTTCTCTAACAACATTTTTTTTCTGTTTGGTACTTTGGTAAATGAAAGTATGAAACCATCAATCAAATCAGTAGCATTTCAGTTATCTACATTTTCCTTGAACATAAATTTCAGAATCATGCCCCCAAAAAAACTTCAAGCACCTTTACCTATTATGTGATTATGCATATTCAACCAATGCATTATCAAGTAGGGAATGACCTTTTCACAAATCAAGTTATAGTTTAATAGTTTAAGTGTTCAGTACTTCAGTTGTGCCAAGCAGAAATGTTCCGGTGTTTTATCTTAACAAGCTTGCAATCCCAACTAAAGTTTCCTAGGCAGTAGGTACTAGGTTATGATACACTAGCAATTCAGTCTGCACCAGGCTTAGTTAACTTTGCATTCCCGACTGGAACAGTTTGTGCAGACGTACGCCATACTGTCTTTCACATGCTAATACACTGTCAAAAATATGATAACCGGCTACTCAGCTAGACATTATGCTCCTAAGTTCTCTCCTCTAAGCATCTGAAAGTCAAACTGCAAGCCCTTGCTAAGCTTCACTTGTAGAGGAGCTGAATTCAGAACCACTGCAATTGTCACCAATTCAGCCAATCAACCTGAATTTTACCTATTTAGCTCAAAGATTTGCTGTCCTAGCTCAGCAAAGTTGCAAGGTATCCCTACATCTACACAACACTAGCACAGCAACACAATCCTACACTGGACAAAGAAAGCCAGAAGCAGCTCAAGCAGCAGCGCCTCACCTGCACGTAGAGGAACGGGTCGGCGACGAAGTTGCTGGGGTACCCGGCCTCCGTCGCGGACGCGCAGGTAAGCACGGGGTTCGCCACCGGCCACGCCGAGCTGTTCCCATTGCTCTTCCCTTCCTGCCAACCAAATCACACACTAGTAACTCCAAAACCAACACAAAGGCACATTCTTTAAGCTAAGCGCAGCTCACCAGCTCGATGGGCCGGAGTTCGAGGGGGCTCTTGCCGTAGTACATCCCGATCGCCCACGACCCCTCGCTGTCGGGCCGGCACCCGACGGCGTGGGAGTCGGGGAGACGGAACGACGCGACCACCACCCAGAAGTAGACCCCTCCAACCAGCGCCGCTGCCACGGCCGCGGCGACCAGGAACGAGACGGCTGGCGACCGCGCGGCAGCGAGCCGCGTTACCACCCTGCGCATGCTGCCCGGCCTCACAGCTCGCCGCCCGGCCATGCCCAGCCAGCCGCAGCCGGCATCGACCGCCCGATCCGATCCCGGGCTGCGCGGCGCGGACGCGGATTCTCCTCGGCCGCGAGTACGATGACGGGATTAGCGAATTAATCAAAGCAGAGATTGGAGGGAGGCGAGGCCGGCCTGAGGGATTAAAGAAGAGTATTAGTGGGCGACGCCGGCCGCCGCTGCTTCGCTGACCTGGTGGCGAGCTGTTTTGTGGGGAAGGTGCTATGTGAATGCGACGACGAAATGGTTTTGAGTGGATGCGCTGTAGCGTTTTGGAGTTTGTAGGTTGGACCGAGATGGGCGACGTTTTTCCAACAGGGACGGCGGCGACGGCATGCTTGACCGGAACCGGCACACGGACTCCATCCACTACTTTTCTCTATTTCTTCAGATTTCAAGACTTTTCTTTAAGAGAAAAGGTGTTTGTTTTTGGACAGGAAAGAAAACCATCTGCTTAGATTCTCCCTTGTTATCGCGGGAAGTGTACTCACGTGGATTTTTTGCGTTCCGAACTGGTTCTAACCTGTGTATTGTATGATGGTTCATGCGCAGAAGACTGAGGAAACAAGTAGCAACACTGGAATTTCGCAAGTTCGTAGCCATTTCTATGCAGCATCAAATACGCCGATGACGAAGTGTAGTACGAACTTGGGAAACAAACACGAGTTTTTCCTTGGCTGCTACTTCGGCTACCGTTGGCGGTCTGAAACCCAAAATGTTCCTTCCTCAAATTGTTCTGGAAGGCGCCGTAGAGACCGGGTTTGAGCAAGTAGGGACGATGTTGTTTCAGAAACTTCCGGTTGATTTCGGCAGCCGGCAGCTTGGCGTTACGACAGCTTCACCCGAAACGAAACCGAAGCAAGGAGAGATGTTAGCGGCCAACCCATCGCGTCATCTGGCCATTATTTATTGGGTTTATTTTATTATTTTGGTCCGAGCCAACCAGGCCGGCCCAGCCCGTGCAAGCAAGAGTGAGAACCTGCAGATGGTACTCGTGGTGCGACGAAAATTAAATACTACGTCGAAAATTATGCAGAATTTGTGTAAACTATTAACTATCACTATGTATGGTCAGATATTTACATTACCCTGATGAATCATCACAAAATTCAATAACGGACAGAGAGATCTTGTGATCACTTTTCACTGGAATACCTATGGCCTATGAACTGTTATGGCAGATCGCTGAGATCAAGCTCTCCTCCCCTTCTAGCAATATAAAGGAAGGAGCGCCAGGTATCGTCCACACCCTGTACTGTTATGACAGATCACTGAGATCAGGTTCTCCACAGAATGCATCAGGCTCGAATGACCTTGCAGAAGTATCATTGTACACCCCAGGGATAGCCCGTCCGCCTGTATTTTCAAACGGTTCCTTTGGCTTTTCAGTGTTGACGTAAAGAAGAATGCAAACGATCAGGGACACTGCCAGACCCACTAAGGTAAACTTCACCCTGTTCAGCACAGGTTTGACCTGAAGCATAACGAAAATGCAGCGTTTAACAACTATGGAAAGGTTTATTCATAAGCATGCTATGATGCTTGCTTCCTTTTTTTTTCTTTTTTATTGCACGACCACACAAGGATGTTTAACGCTATGTAGCGTATCAGAAATGGACTGCTCCAGAAAACGCCCATCAAAGGTGGATCCAGAACATGGATTCTTTATATGGGTATATTCTTTTGAAGAGTCATACAGCTCATGCCATGTGCATACACTATTTAACATTCATTTACCAAGCTTTTTGACATAGAGGTATCTCAACAGAATAGAAGCTCTTAACATACTTAATCAGAGAACAGCGGAATGGGATATATAACAATTTGGTTTGTATCAGGGTAACTTACAGAAAATGAACCTAGAAGCCGATCACGAGCTAAAACTTCTGGTGTTTTAACCCATATCTGCCAAGAGTAATAAACAATGTTAGGATGAAAGAGCTAATTGCGATGCATAACCTAATGCTGAACAGGTAAACTATTTTCTCATACCCATCAACATTCCATACATAAATCAATCTACTCAGTAAAATATTTATAATAATAACAACAACAAAACATATTGTCCCAAACAAGTTGAGATAGATTAGGAATGAAACATCCTCAAGTCAAAGAAACGAAAGTCTTGTAATAAAACCTTTAAGGTTAAAATCCTAAGCCTTACTTCCTGCCATTTGAACCGAATGCCTAAAACACTGCCCCTAAACCTTTTTTTATGTCATAGTTTCAGTACGTGGATCGATAACTTCTATATGGTCATATCCAAAGCTAACTCTTTGGATACATTTCAATCCTTCAAGTCTCTTTTAATTGCTTTCTTCCACATCAGTCTTGATCGATATATGCTTCTTTTTATGTTTTCGGTATGTCTTAAAATTCCACTACGTACCAGTGCCCCAGAAGGCATCCGTTGGAGATGCCCAAATCATCTCAAACGATGTTGGGCAAGCTTCTCTTTAGTTGGTGCTACCCTACCTATCACGTATATCATCATTGCAGATCCGATCCAGCCTTGTTTGACCACAAATCCACCGCAACATCCTCATCTTCGCTATACTTATCTTCTGTATATGTTGTCTTTTAGTCACATAACATTCCGCTCTATATAGCATCACAGGTCTGATCGTCGTCTTATAGAAATTACCTTTTATTTTTTGAAAGACTATCACATAAGACACCTCTATACTTGGCGCCATTTCACCCACCTAGCTTTTATCCTGTGGTTCAATCTTCATCAATCTCGCCATCCCACTATAACATCGATCTCAAATATCGAAAAGTATCATTCCTAGGCACTACTTATCCGTCCAGATCAACATCTCCATCATTTGCTCTGGCACCGCTGAAACCACACCTCATATACTCAGCTTTAGTCCTATTAAACCTAAAGCCCTTTGATTCTAAAATCTTCCTTCACAACTCTAGTTTTATATTGACACATATCCTACTCGCATCAACTAGCACTACAACATCAGAGAAAAACATACACCAAAGGATATCTCCTTGCATGTCCTGTATGAGCTCATTCATCAATAGGGCAAAATGTATGGGCTCAACGCTGACCCTTAGTGTACTCCTATCATTTTTTTTGAGAAAAAGGTATAGTCCTATCTTAATAGGAGTCACTAGAATCGCTACCACATGCTCTGATGTTAGTCACAACATCTTCATATATATCCTTGATTAGGATAGCATGTTTTTTGGGACTTTTTTCCTTTGGAGCACCCACCACATGACCTTTCTTGGCACTTTATCATAGGGTTTCTTCAAGTCGATAAATACTATGTGAAGATTCTTCTTTTGCTCCATATACCTCTCCATCAACTGTTGTGTCAAGAAAATACTCTCCGTGGTCGACCTCCCAGGCATAAAACCAAATTGGTTTTTCGTCACGCTAATCACTCTTCTTAAAAGGTACTCAATCACTCGCTCTCGAAGCTTCATTGTGTAGCTCACAAGCTTAATTCCTCTATAATTAATAACTTTAAATGTTTCTTTATTTTTGAAAATTGGAACTAATATACTTCTTCATTACTTGTTAGGCATCTTGTTCGACCTAAAATGGTATTGAACAAATTAGTTATATCACCACATCTCCAAGGCATTTCCATACCTCGGCTAGATGATTCTGTTAGGGGCTAACCAATATAAAGGATAGCCACACCATTGCAAAAAAAAAAAATCAAGAAAAAAAGTGTTTTACCCTTTTCTTCCTCCCTGCGCACCTGCTCTATGTGCAACCGTGAACAAGCATCTCGCTCTGCCGGCTGGTGCCATCCAAACGTCAGCAATTCAGAGCTCGTCCGCTGATGACTCACTCCACTCCTACTTCCTTCGCCGTTCCACTCTGAGCCACAACACCCAGGCATAAAACAAAATTGGTTTATCATCACACTAGCCATTATTCTTAAACGGTGCTCAATCACTCGCTCCCAAAACTTCATTGCGTAGCTCATAAGCTTAATTCCTCTATAATTAGTATAACTTTGAATATCTCCTTTATTTTTGAAAATCGGTACCAATGTGCTCTTTTGCCACTTGTTAGGCATTTGTACATCATCAATTAATGGGCAAGGTGGAATAAAGTGCTTGTTAGGTTCTTTGCCAAGTTGTTTCTCATTAGAGTTGCAGACAAAATGTGTTAATTAAGTGTATGTAATAAAAAAGCAATGTTCCATTGATATAACAAACATACTAAGCTTTACTACATTAGTACATTTATGTTAGAAGAGAGCACAATGTGCCCCCGTAAACAATAAAGCTGTTTAAGTTCCAACCCCATATATCTTAGACAAGTGAAAGATTAGCATAGAATCAAAATGTGCATGCTATATCAACTTTGAATTTCATAACAAGCTTGCAAAAAATTTGCTATACTTTGATACCCCTCCTTATGTGCAGCAAACCCTTGATTGTATGAGAATTGCGAGATACAGCACGACCGTGCACGATATGAAGAACGAAGTAGATAATCCCATAGAGAGAACTGAAATAATGACGACAAAACAATCACGACAAGAGAGAAAGATTTGGTGAAGCCAACCACAAATTCCTTAACCACGATCTCAAAAGAGTACAAGAGATTGTCGCTTTCTCATAACCCTCTTGAACCTTTTAGAATGCTCAGATCATTGCCCTATATAAAAATCCAGTACTAAAGAATAACCTAGCCTCTAATACTCTCGTGCGCCCTCTGCTTTGAATGAGTTGGTTTGTGGCTTAGGTTCTCCATGGCCAACCCTCATGACTTTATATAGTACCCCACTAGTTCTCTCCCAAAGTGAAGTAGGAATCCTTGTAGCACACCTCTTCAAGTCCTATTATGTTAGGATATGAATCAACATACTCAACAAATTCCTTATATAAGATTTCCATTAAAAACGCATACCGGTGCAGAGCTAACACTTTAGCACTTGGTATGAATCAAACATCAATAATTTCAGGCACAGTAAATATAAGCAAGAGGACCACTATTGTGAATGTTCTTTTGGTGGCGCTGGTTATATTACTGATTCAGTGCTCCTCATAGCTTTCTGCTACTTGTTTCGCTAAAAGCTACTAACTCTCAAGCCTGAACCAAGCAAGTGAGCTCTTGAAGGTATCCCTGGTACTTACAAGGCAGCACAAGCAACCTTGTTCTCATGGCAAACCAAACGTTCCATGAACAATAACATGCCGAATTCCCCCACACATCTCAGACCAAGACACACATATCTGGTCAGGTCTATTTGATCCCACATACCACAGTCTAATCAAAACCAAAAGCATTTGAAGTTAACCATGCTACTAGAATCAAATCAATTTGCAGAAATGAACCAATGAGAGGATCGATAGTAGCATCTCACCTGCCCATCGTACCATCCCGTCTCCTCATCTGCGTCAAATCATACACTACAATCAGATACACTAAGTAACATGCAAACCATGTAACCAGCAAAAAGGAGATAAATTTGGGTTCCTCACACTCCACGGTGGCGCTGAGCAGGCGGTTCCCGACGTATGCCCACCCGAGGTACATCCGCACCACGGCGAGCGTGACGGCTAGAATCCCAGATCCGGTGGCCCCGAGCGCGAGGTGCAAGTCGTCGCCGGCACCCCCGCGGCCGCCGAAGGCGGCAACGGGGAGTCCGACGAATAGCGCGAAGGCTGCGCCGGTGAGCGCGAGGCGGGAGCAGTACAGTCGGAGGTCGCCCGCCGCCCAGGAGAAGGGCAGCGACGCGGCCAGCGCCTCGTACTCGTTCACCGGGCGCTGCTCCGGCGGCACGGGGCACCACTCCGTCCCCGGCGAGCTCCCGTTCCGCGACGGCGGCACCGCCGCCGTCGTCGCGAAGCGGTGGCGCCGCCCTGGCCGGGGGCCGCCGCTCGTGGGGAGGCTGGGGCTAGGGTTTGGGAGGAGGGGGAGGAGGCGCGCGTGGGGAAGCGGAGGCGCGAGGGAAGCGGCCATGTGGAAGGGAATGCAAGTGAGCGAGGTAGCGCGAGCCGGGAAGCAAAGGCTTGGTGGTCTCGGTTTCGTCGCAGCATTTGCGTGGCTGCCTCGTGCACAGTGACACTGTTTGGACTCCTACGAAACCGGATAAGAAACGAGTCCACGTTGCTCGCGAGATATTTTGGGCCTCGTGGCCCACTAACACGCGCGCAAACGTACATTGCAAAGGCCCATCCCTCGTGTAACTTCAACTCTTCAAGCTTGCATAGGCAATTCGGCTATGAGTTTGTTTTTTGAGTACGATTTATTAATCTAATAAATCATAATTGTTGAGTTAAGTTAAAAGATGATGAAAAGCAAAAAAAAAGTCCTACAGCTAATTAGCTATAGCAATTCATGTTTCCCTCTAAAAAAAGCTATAACAATTAGCATTAGAATTTACAAATTATTATCACTTAAATCTTGCATAATCAGCAGAAATCAACATGTTACCGGTAAGTTTGGAAATAGTACATCATTTTTATGTCGTAGTGATGCAAATTTTCATCTGATATTACGTAAAAAATATATAATTTCGGAATTCTCTGGGAGAAAATGGACACCGATATATCCTACGAAGAATACTAAGCATAGATAAAGGATTTGTCCTTTGCAACTTCTAAAAATTATTTTTTTAACAATATCTTTTATTATAAAGTTAACAAATTGGTTATGATACACACTATAGCCACCGCCGTGGCCCAGGGAGCAGACGGCAGGCAAGTCTGGTGGCTGGCGTAGGCTTGCCTGCCGTCTTGCTCCCTAGGCGGCAGGCGCCTGCCGTCAGCGGCAGCGTCACGTGTCACCTCGCGGGGGTTGCCGCCCAGCCACCGGACGGCGAAAATGATATTTCTGTCAATACGGTATGTATACTGTTATTTTTGTAAATACGATACGAAATAGTATCAAAATGACTTTGATTCCCTAAGCTTTTAGTAGCTGCTTCGACAAGTTGACTTGATGCTGGCATTGCTCCTCTGTTGTGTGGGGTGATTAGTGCTGCTTCCCTGTCAACCTCGCCGCTCACGTCTGTGCGAGACCCTACAAGCACTCGGAGACCGGCACGGCGATCTCGTGGGACGACGCGCTGCAATCCGGCACGAGGCAGTTACAGCATAGGTACTACAACCTGTTCACCTGCTACAGCCACTCGTTCGTGGCGAGCTGCCTGAACCGGCTCGCCGACGACGGCTCCGTGGAGTGGCACCTGCTGAACATGACCGCCCTCGTGTGGTTGGAGAAGATGTCCGGTCGTTCTTCCCCTTGGCCGCCGTCACGTGCGCCGGCGTCCGATGGCCGGCTGGTCGTTCCTCCTGGGGATGGCGGCGTTCTCGCTTCTCCTGTTCGGGTGGTTCGTCTTCGGTGTGTACTGCATGAAGGGCCTTGTCTGCTGATTGATCTACAAGAAGAGCGATCGAACTATGGCACAAGAAGAGACAAGTGCTGAAGGCATTGTGTTGAAGACTTGAATTGTGACTAAAGGAATTATCTTTCAGTTTAGCAATGCAGATAGAATGATATATACTACATGGTGAAAACGTTCATTTCCTTTGGATTGTTGACGAGTGATCACATCACGTTTTTTTGCTGGTGACCTGTCCTGCCATATCAAGAAAAGCATTGAAGCTTACTCATTCTCGTCGTGCCATAGCTTGTGCTGTTCAGCTCCGTGAGTAGTACCGCTGGATGTCTCGATACACAGTTTTGTCTCCAGTTCACGTGTAGTTGTGTTGTGCCATAAAGCATTGGCTGCATCATTGAAGGCACGTATCTGCCCCTGCATGAGCATGGCAGTAGCGGAGCGCAGGAAGCAATGAGCGAGTGATTGCCTTGCCAGTTCGGTTTCCATCTGTCACTGCGAATGAGAGGTCAGGAAGCAAAGTGTACGCGCGATTGCACAGCACGAATATGATCATCATGGAAGCAAGACAAGGAGCTTTAACTCCAAAGGCGAGAAAAGTTACCAATCACTGTATTGGTGTGTCACTATCGTAAAAACTGTGTCCGTTGGGAACATGGAAGTCTGGTGGAGTTCTTGTGTAGGGATGGATATCGAGCTAGCTCGACTCGGTAAGGAGATGGCTCGACTAGATTAGACTCGTTAGGTTAATGAGCTAAAAAGGGGGCTCGGTTCGGCTCATTAAGAAGCTTGGCTTGGCTTGGTGGCTCACTTGAACTTGAATTGTTTATGAGAAGATACTCGGCTATAGGCTGCTCTAAAACATCTAGACTAAGACAATACAGTACAATCCATCATTTCTACTGCATTGCTGAGTAATATTTAGGTTATATTTCGGATTGGGGAATGCTTCTAATAAAATTTATTTGGAATTTTATGGCTTTTGTATAGACACAGTTGTGAAAAGAACTTTTAATTCTCCCTTATTTCCACCACACAACATCCCTCAGTGCAGAACTAATTACATGTAAGTGGATCCAAAAATGCCACTAATAAAGTTAGAAGATTACATTTACCACACTCGGAGACCTTCCATGGCAGAGTCATTGGGTGAGCATGACGACACACATGGTGGTGAGGAGTGCCACCATGAGTATTTTATTGAGGTAGTGTGGCTTGCGTTTTGGATCGAAAAAGTTCATTTCTGTGAATAACACGAGTCCAGTAACAGATACAGACCTAAAATCTCTAACAATCAAAGAGCCACCAGAAAGGATACATACTGTTATGACTGCAAAATTGAAATTCCCAATTGCACAAGCTACAACAAGATCCAATTGGGTTGGGTCGAACGAACCTAGTGAGTGGCTCATGAGCCGGCTCGGCTCGTTAGCGGACCAAACTGAAACTCTAGCTCGGTTCGGCTCGTTTATGTCACGAGCCGAGCCGAGCTGACTTGAGCCTTCAATGAGCCGAATCAGCTCATGAGCCTCGAGCTTTTTTGCCACCCCTAACTTGTAGGATGTTTAACTATTTCATGCAAAAAAAAATTATGTGTTCTAATTTAAGTCCATCTTCGGTCTAAGGTCTCACTCCAAACAACTTTTGCTTCTGACTTCTGAAATGCATTGGCATCTTAAGGTGTTGCTTATTTTGGCTTATTTTTCACTATTTGACACTATTGCTAGCTTATTTTGCACTGTAACTGCTGGTAGTTTTTTTGGCATAATTAAATTTTAAAAAATTTAAAATTAGAAAAAAAATAGGTTAACTCATCACAGACAATGCAAAGGAATACGGAAAAATGCAAAATGCAAAAAAAAACTTTAAAACCCCAAAAAAAAAGACGAAATTAAGAAACTAGAATTTAGAAGCCAAAAGCTGAAACCCAAACGAGCGGTGCCTAATTTCGTCTTTTTTGCCTTTTTGTTTTTTACTTATTATTTGCATTGTCTGTGACGATATAACTTTTTTGTTTTTTATTTTTTAAAAATTAATTACATAAAAACTAACAGCTGCCAGATGCATTTTTAGTCGTTACAATACTTTTTCAACCATAAGCTAAAAGCTACATTGAGAATCACCTAAACCGCTCGTTTCGGCTTGAGTTTCTGGTTTATTTTTCATTATGCCTAAATTTTATGTTTTTTGACCTTTTTGCTTTTTGAGCTTTTTTTACGGTTCTTTTTTCCTTGTATTTTTTTTTGCATTGTTCATGATGGGCTAACCTGTTTTTTATATATTTATTTTTTTCTAAATTTAGTTACACTAAATAAGCCACCATCAGTTACAATGTAATTTCAGTCAGTTGAAGTGTAATTTTAGCTATAACCTAACTTATTTTAGTTCAATCAAACGACACCTAAAATAGGTATGGTGTTCACAAGTTGGATTTATCTCGTGCATGTTTTGAACTTTTCAAGAGCTGGAGATTTGGAGGCGTGGAGGTGACAACTGACAGGCTTAGAAAGAGGCTCGAGCGCCCATTTGCTTCAAAACAATGAGAAGTGGCAGCATTGACACTCTGCCAAGGACTGTACGGTATGACAGGACAAGTACGATTACTCAAGTTTTAAACGAGACAAATTGAGCTTTACAAAGGCTTTACCGACAAATTACAGCTGCACACTGCTACAGCCGAGACAGCAAAAAGCAGTCAAATGTCCAAAGTCCACCAAACCCTGAAATTTTGTTAATTCGAGTCTCGACTTATTTGGAACACGAAAAGTTTGTATTATTCTGGTAATGAATATAGTGTTTTTATTTCCTTGTAAATTCATTTGAATTTCGTCTGTTACAATTTTGTAGATACTAGGGTAGTATAATAGTATTGACCAGGGTTTTCAAGGGTTTCCAAAACAGGTATTAAATTTTTACTGGGGGTTTGAAAGACCCGATAATCTCGATTTTTGAAAAAATTTGAACAAAATTGGCCGATTTTTTAATTAAAATTTGTAGTTCAAATAAAAAAGAAAAAAAAGCAATTTTCAGGGTTCAAACCCGCTTGAGAGGATAGAGAACTAACCACCAGGCTATACACACACATGTGATTATAAATGGTTACGAATTTCCTTGTATTTGACAAAACCATGCAAAACCAAAAACTTTTGCCTGGTACGAAGTTTTACCGGGGGTCCGATAGATTCGATAATCCCGATTTTCGGTTGATTACCGATCAGTTTTGAAAAACCCTGATATCTCTACTACTTAATAAAAGACTTGTTGGTGGTGGCTCACTACCCGCTCTAGTTGGTGGTTCATCTGTCTCTCTCAACTCTCCCTTACCTTGCCTCTCTCTCTCTCTAGAAACAACGGGCGCCGATATGTGGAAACCTTTGTCAATCACGCCTCGCTCCTATTCCTCCCTCGCCGCCAACAATTGGTGACTATCTGGTAAAGAGGGAAAGTGGTGGATTTGGAAAGTGTGTAGGAGCGTTGTCGATTAAGTGATGTGTTATATTGTTGTAACTTGTATTGAGTTTGAATATTTACTATAGGAGGAGTAGCGTCGGGTGTGTTGCAACCATCAAATCACTCTGGTCGTCGCAACTAGAAAGGCAAGTGTATGGTAGAATGATAACTCGAGTGTTGAAATTATTGTTTAATTGATTGAATACTTGCCACGATGATTTATATGCTTATTATTGTTTTTATATTACTTACATGCTTATGATAAATTGATGATGATGTTGATGACTATGGAAGAATAATGGGTATATATCAATTATTAATGATGAAAGATAATATTCATTACATTGTATGGTGAGCATTCATGATGGAACTATGTGACCATGGGAGTGGGATGAGGTCCCCATATGTAAGATATGGGCAATAAGGTCTACGTATGAAAAAAGGACGGGCAATTGAAACTTTGTTTATCTTCCCCGTCGCCTAGGTCAAAGGCTCTTCTTCTCCTAGCCCCAAATAAAGTTGTTGAAGCTTCCCCATCTGCATATTCTGAAAAAAGCCCACAATCACTAGATTGGAAGACTACGAAGTTGGCCTCTCTTTATTTTTGTATTGAAGTCCAATTTTATGAAGTTGTTGTAGCTATACTTAATATTATGCCTTCAGACTTTGGTTTCAAACACAGTCTTAAATATATCAATATAGTGAATCTTGCTAAATATTAAATACTCGGTGCATAATGCAAGGTGGAGAAGGACATAAATTATAGCAACCTTTTTACAAGAATATAAATTTAAGCTACTAATTGTATGTGTTTTTTCAATAGTGAGACGAAGTTACAACACATAGAAGATGAATAATATTTGTCGTCAATTGACTGAGAATACACACTAGATGTTTCATAGCAATGCACCGCCAACTCCTTATTTTAAGTAGCAGAGAAATGGTGAGACTCTTTTAGCTTAAGCTATGTTGCTATAGAAGAACCACCTTCCTACCTATATTATTATGTTATTGGAATTTGTGTAATCAATGGTTTATTATATTACATTGTACAATCAACTGCTGGGTCTTAGGTTGTACACTGTACCATACTACCATTACATTCCCTTTGTTTATTCTGCAAAGGGATATTTTGAATTCAATTAGTAGTTTGCATATTCTATGTGAATTATGTTGGATGGTTGATTTATTGTTCACTACTTTGTTCGCTTCATGACAAAAATACAACTAATTCATCTTGTCCAATGGAGATTAATAACTATTGCAATTCATGAATGGTCTTACAGGACAAATAAGTGGGCAGAGATAGACTTAGGCACCAGATGTGGGGACAAATGGGAAGAGAAATTCTTTGCTGAAATTGGTTCACGACGATGGGGGACATGGCATGAATGTCCTAGCGGTGACCGTAAGTTTCATCACCATTAAATAACATATACGCACAATATGCATTTTGCTAATAGCATTATTTCTTTTTTGGATGCTTGTAATTAACATAATAGTACATCGACATACGGATATCATGGGTATCGTGTCATAACTATATATTGTGTATCTTGCACCTATATCTTTACTATATGATCTACTTTTGAAAGTTACTATATCATCGTCTTTCCTTTTTTGGGGGGGAGGGGGGGCTAATCATACGTGAGAGTATTTTCTCGTTCCCTTTGGCGTATAGGCTGGTACTTGGTCCATCACTTTATACAAAAATACTTTCTGAACATTTTTATATAAACCCATTTCTAGATTTTAAAAATCTATTGTTATTTGCTAAATAAATTATATTTCATAATAGAAAATTAATATTTATTATACGATTTAGGACCTCTCATATGTATTATGTATCACTTTTTTAATTCCATTGTAAGTAACGCATGATCACGGTACTAGTTGACTACAGCGACCATTCACATTGCGTAGGAATATTCCAGCACAGTGTCTCCTCTCCGACTGACAGTGGGCCCGACACCCCCCCGACCGCGCCGCTCTCGAGTCTGGAGTAGGGTTGGCAACGGGGCTCATCCCCGACGGGACCGAATCCCCGTCCCCGATCCCCACAAAATGAAAATTCCCAACCCCGCCCCGGCCGGCTCGGGGCTGTTGGGCCTGTCCCGTTCCCGACGGCCAGGGCCCGACGGGGCAAAATTCCCCGACAACATGTTAACAGAGAATAGCATATACAAGCAGCAATTCAAAGATAATAGCAATTACAAGGGTACTAAATTAGCAACTTGACAACATATCAATCCAACACAACATTGTCACCAACTCTCATCAAACGATGCTACATATCAATCCACAAGACCACAACACAACATTAAAGCAACATTAACTCACATCAAACCGATGTCGCATATCAATTTGCAGACATCACATTCACATATTCTCATTACTCATATTCAAAATTATCAATTTGCGGTACCAACTATCATCGGTTTTCAATTATCCAAAGCAGGAAGAGGATGAGTATTGAGTACCGGAGGAGCGATGAAGCTCGGCTCGGTGGATGGTGTCGTCGGTCGCAGATTTGTGGAGGAGGCGCGCTGGTCTCGGATCTGTGGAGGAGGACGTCGCGGTCTCGGATCCAAGGTGGCGTCGCCGGTGGAGAAGAGGAACCGTTGGGAAGGGCCGAATCTGCCGGGAAGGGAAGGGAAGAGGCGCGGGGAGGTGCCGGGAACCGGGGTGGCGGGAGAGGCGAGGCGCGGGAAGGGAAGGGAGGAGAGGCGGCGGGGGGCGGCGCGCGGGAAGGGAAAGGGAAGAGGCGGCGGGAGCCGGGCGCGCGGGGCGCGGGAGAGTGAGGAGCTGGGAAGGGAAGGGAAGAGGCGGCGGAGCCGCCGCGCGGTGAGGCGGTGGAGGCGGCGGCGCGGGGGGGAAGAGAGGCGGCGGGGAGGCGGCGGGGCCGGGCGCGGTGGGGGCGACGGAGGGGGAGAGGGCGGAGGCGTCGGGGGACTCACTGGGGGGAGGGGGACTCGGGCGCAAGGGCTTGGGTCAGTGGGTGTTGGCGGCGCTGGGGTGTTGGGCTGGGAGGGTAGGGTTTTTTGGCTGGCTTTTATATGAAATGTAGAGGACCCACATGTCAGTGATCCCCAACGGTTAACGGGGATAGGGATGACTTCCCCGGCCCCGGCCCCGCCATCTCCGACGGGGACAGTATTTTGCCCACGAACATCCTCGCGGGGAATAAAATCCGCCAAACCCATCCCCTAATAGGTGAATTCACCGTCGGGGATCGGATCCCCATTGCCAACCCTAGTCTGGAGTCCTAACTCCACCCGAGCACCCACGCGCCGGCTATAAATCGCAGCCCTCGATTCCCGACCTCTTTTTCTATACCCTCCCACGCCGCCCCCCTCCCCCCGTCTCTCCGCCCTCTGCCCTCACACCAGCGCCCCCCTGCGCCGCCGCTAGGGTTTCTCCCCTCGCCGCCTCCCGCGCAGCGCAGACCCCCCTCCCGAGGCTTCAGGAAACCTCCCGCGGCCATGAGCGACGGCAAGGACTCCCTCGACCTCTCCGGCCTCGGCGCCGCCGTCCCCAACGCCACCGGTTTGTTGCTTCGTTCTCGATCGATCTCGATGTCTCCGCTGTTACTGTTGCTGGGGTGTGGTGTCTTATTGGTTGCGGTGGTTCTGGTGCAGAGCTCAGCACGGAGGATAAGGCCAACCTCGTGGAGTCGATTAAGGTGAGGTTTCTACAGCATTTTTTGCGGGGTTTTGCTGCTTTTGATCGGGCTTTGGTGGGCTTCGGGGGTTGGTTTGAGGGTTTTGTGGTGGACTTGTGCTGATCCGATGCTGCGCTCGTGCAGAACACGCTGCAGGGATTGGCGGCGCGGCACACGGACGTTCTCGAGAGCCTCGAGCCCAAGGTCAGGAAGCGCGTCGAAGTGCTCAGGGAGATCCAGGTATAAGAGGCTTCCACTGTCGTCGTGCTGTAGCGATGCTGTTGCTTTTGTGATGGGTTTCGGTGGTTGTGGAATGCTTTGGTAGGAGGGGCTTTGTGCGATCTTATGTCATTAATTGTGTCTAATTAAGTGCGGATTCTGTGACTGTGCTGCCACTTGCATAAATGGTACGGCTTGGTGTGTACTAGTAAAAGAAATTTCAACCCTAATTGGAGCAGGGACTGTGTTGAATATAGGTTGCACGATTGCTTACAAGTTGTGGCTACTACCGTGCTGTTAATTCTTACCGGAGATTCTGGCAAAATGACAGCAGATGTGTATTTGTGTGCCACTGATTATTACTCCAGTGTGGCTCACAATCCACTGGATGTTATTTATGATGCCTAATCTATATTTTTGGCTGTGATGACCTGTTTTATGTCCTGAACTAACAATGGGATATTGGGTAGGAGAAGTTGGATAACAGTATGATGAATTCCTTACGTTTGTTTACCATTTGCCAGAGCCAACATGATGAACTTGAGGCAAAGTTTTTTGAGGAGAGAGCTGCACTTGAAGCTAAATATCAGAAGATGTACGCACCACTGTACTCAAAGGTAAACTAATCTGATTTTTGACGTCTTACTATCTTCTGTACTATATTGTTTTGCTGTCTTATCCCATTGCTAAACTTTACTTTCAACTCCCTGAACTGTTGCAAGCAACTCCCACCTCTACCATAGCAACAGCGGCTAGAGTAGCATATATACAACAGATGGCTTTTCTATTTTGCATGGTTCATACAATAAGGACGTCTCTTCCCTTTAACATTGCTGTATCATAGTTGATGTTGCAAGCCATGATCCAGCTGATAGATTTGTTGCACCTACAAATTGACAGCGTTGCGAAATTGTCAATGGTGTGGTTGAGGTAGAAGGTGTCACAACAGAAGGTGCAGATGAAAATCCTGCAGAGCAGAAAGGTGAACATATATTCCACCTGTACTTAAATCCTTTGAGTATTTCCATGCTGGGAAGAAATCCTCTAGTAAAGAAGAAATATGGTATCTCATTGTTTTTTTTTACTTTGTTCATAATACTTCCCTGCAGAGGAAAAAGGTGTGCCAGCTTTCTGGCTTAATGCAATGAAGAACCATGAACTCCTGGCTGAGGAGGTGAGACCTTGCATGCTTGCACAAAAATATTACCTTCCCTGAACTGTCAATAATTTTTGTTCCAACTTGTCTCTAGATTCAATTGTACATGATTCCATCTTTTGGCTGGCTGTTAATGATTCTGGTTTACCTGTATTCAGATCCAGGAGAGAGATGAGGAAGCTCTTAAGTACCTCAAGGACATCAAATGGTACAGAATTAGTGAGCCAAAGGGTTTCAAGCTTGAATTTTACTTCGATACTAATCCATTCTTCAAGAACTCGGTGCTTACAAAAACATATCACATGATTGATGAAGATGAACCAATCCTAGAGAAAGCCATTGGGTAATTAATATTTCAGCTCATGTGGAGTTCTATTTTTTACTGGAGTGATGATTTCACTAATGCCTGTTTGGCGAATTCTTGTTTTTCAGTACTGAAATCGAATGGTATACGGGCAAGTGCTTGACACAAAAGGTGCTAAAAAAGAAGCCAAAGAAGGGTTCAAAGAACACTAAACCTATCACAAAAACTGAAAATTGCGAGAGCTTCTTTAACTTTTTCAGTCCACCTCAAGTTCCTGATGATGATGATGAAATTGACGAGGATGCAGTAAGTTTCACCTTTTATGATGCCTGCTCTATGTTTGAAACTTGTCTGCATGAACATGAGTTGACTCTTTCCCCTTTTCAATAGGCTGAACAGTTGCAGAACCAAATGGAGCAAGATTACGATATAGGGTATGCTCATGTGTATTGTATTATATGCAGTAGCAGCAGTCCTATGCTTTAAAGTTTGTTTCTGTACTTCTAAATGTTCCTTCTTACTTGCCAGATCTACCATCAGAGACAAGATTATCCCACATGCTGTTTCATGGTTCACCGGAGAGGCTGCTCAAGATGAGGACTTTGAAGGTATCATGGAGGATGATGAAGATGAGGACGAAGATGATGATGATGAGGACGATGAGGATGACGAGGAAGACGACGATGACGATGACCACAAGGTATGGAATCCTCTCGAGGGTCCTTTTATGCTCTTTTTATAGTTTCAATAGAGCCTTATTTCTTACCAGTTTTGCTTTCTTGTCTGGAACAGAAGGGCGGGCGAGTTCCTGCAGGGGAAGGGCAGCAGGGGGAGCGGCCCGCAGAGTGCAAGCAACAGTGAGGTGCTTCATATTTGATCGTTTCCAAAGCCAGTGATTCTGGAGTGAAGAATGTTTGGTTCTGCTTGATGCTATGTCATTGAGTCGGTTTTGTGGAGCCAGTGGGGAATTGAGTTGGTTTTGTGGAACCGGTGGGGGAATTTTTTCGGGACATGGTATTATATGTTGGTAGCCTTTTCATTGTTGTGTTGGGTTCAAATATTTTGTGCGCTGCTTATGCTTGAGTGATGAATGTTGCCAGTTTGGTATATCATATTGCCAATACCACTGGCCTAGTCTAGTCCATTTTCTTTGTCCACGTGTTTTACTGAGAAATATTTGTCTATGGAAAGATTATCCTCTTTTGCACTACATTGTTCGAATTGCATCTCCACATTGTCTTCAGCATTGCCGTTATGCTGTTTCCCAGGTTGCTGCTGAAACGACGCTTAAAATGGTGCTGCCTCCCGTGCTCAGTATGGTTGCTACTTGGATTTCCGATGCATCACCTACACCTCTTGTCACATTCCTTTTTGCTGCGTGACTGTCCTGTGCAGTATCTTTTGACTGGCTACAACGTTGGAAAAACATCTTTTGACTGTCGATTGTGTTCTAGATACAGGAAATGGCAGATCAGATAATCAGGTGAAAAGACTTAGGGGCCGTTCAATCTGGGCTTCAGCTAGTGGTTTCTTTTGGCTGTTGGATGAAATTATATTATAGCGGCTGTTGACTGTTGGTTGAAATTGTATTGTAACAGTAGATAGATTGTTTGGGTCATTAAATTAAAGAAAAATAAAAATAGAAACATCGTTATACATCCACATCCACGATTAATGTAAAGATAAAAGAGGAAAAAAAAATTGAAATTAAAAAGGTTACACGTTCGTTCCAAGCTAGCTGAAACCGGAATAAATAGGGTCTTAAAAAATACTCCGCAAGTTAGCTGTTTAGTACACTTCAGAGACTTGATCGATGGTAAGGGGTGATGCAGCTGATGTGTTTCTTAAGCTGATCGAATTATGGATCATGGATCGGAGATTTGACGGGCCTCTCTTTTTAGTTAGTTGAGGTTTATAATTTTTTAAATACAGCTTATAGCTTTTAAACTATTTATATAAGAGATTACAGACTAACAGAAACTCATATGTGGCTTTTGTCAATATAAATAAAGTTGGTATAGTATGTATTACAATTAACTAGTAGATCATATCTTAAAAAGATATTTCATTTAAAAGCTAGTTACTGTAAAAAAAATCAAAATCAAAAGCAGAAGCCCAAAACTAAAAAAGATCAAGGCCGTCATTTGGCCGTGTGACTCCAGCTGATTGCTGTCCTGTTTAGCCATTCCAAGCATGTCAACAGTTCAGCACCCTGCAGCCTTCAGCTGCACCGATCATCGACTAATCCATGACCCCGACGTCCGGTTTGCGAATCCTACGGCAGTCTGATAGTAGAAAACAAAGATCTTGCTGCCATGAAGTAGGTTTGTACAAATATTTATAAGCAGGCGGCCGTGTTAATGGAACACCTTTGCAGTTTGAACCATACCAGAAAGAAAACACGCAGGCATGCACTGCTGGAACTTCGAACCACACGGGAGAGAGAGAACAGAGAGAACGAAAAATGAACGCGAGCTACAATCTTCGGACCATGAAGCGCTACTGGTTAGTAAACAGGAGGAAACCAGTACTCTCTTACAAAATGCTCGAGCCGCTGCTCCCTGTACCTTGGGTCTAATCTCCGTGTTGAATCCAAAAATCTGTGAACCCCTCTATACCCCTCACAACCTACCCCTGCTCATAAACTTTTTGACCTCATCATACAAAACAAGTATGGCGGCCGCACCAGTGCTCCTAAACATGTTAGACAGCGCCCCGCGGTAGAACGATCTGACCCCCTCCAGCTTGTAGGTCTTCCACCAGCAGTCAAGGGTGCTCCTGTACATCTGCACCTCCATCCCCGACTGCATCATCATCCTCCGCCGTACGGTATCCAGTGGGTATGAGATGAGCCCTGCCATGGAAGTGACTACCTGTGCCGTCACCCAGCGTTGCCACAGGGGGGAGTCTAGTGGTACCAGCACATCCTTGGCGGTGTCAAAACCTCCAAAGTATAAGCCCCGGTGAACGACCATCCCTTGGAGTGACGCTGGTAATCCTCTATAGATACCCCGGATGCCATTTTTCTTGTAGATGGTTTGAAGGAAGTGGCGAATACCTTTGAACTGGCGGGTGTCTGTCTGGCCAACATCAGCTGCAAGACGGGTATGAGCAATGTCGAGTGGATAAATGATGACCAGAGTAGTACACCCAGCAGCAGCACCAGCAATGAAATTGCTAAGAGCAATAGATTTGAACTTGTTGTCTGCTGAGGTTCCTGCGTCTTTCAGTATGCTCCTGTACAGGTCCTGATGAGGGATTAGAGATATCACATAGCCATTAGACAATCCTCCACAGCTAATAGCCACCCCAAATCATACAAATCATTATTTAGATTAGGTGTATATTCATGCTTGGCCCTTTACATAACTCCCTTCTCTTCTACTTAATGAATTATGTAACCAAGGTTGCATCATCTAAAAAACAATTGTGTACCAATTGTGAAATTTTAGATTCCTCTCCTTATAATAATTTATATGGACAAAATCACAAACAATTGCTCTTTCTCTCTTTGGTTTTATTTTTTGTGGCTTTATGAGTTATTATACACAAGGTCTTTCACCATTAAGATCTGAGATGAGCAGTTCTTGCTTCCCCATAACCAGGTATGAAGACAAACATATAAGATATCAACTTCAGCTCCAACCACTTCCCTCTCAAATCAGAACACAAACAATGATGCATGATGCTTAACCCCATTGATGGAAAATTCTTAACAGCAATTAGGTACAAATGCTATTATTTTAGGTAAGGTAGTACCCTACTGCAAGTCCGAGAGGCCTTTCCTACAGATTACATGACATCTGAGCTACAGATAGGAATATAGGGCAAAGGTATAATTATGACCAGTAATAGACCATCTTCACACAAGCATCGCCAACATTGACCTAAAATGACCATACCATGCATATTTTGCTTTCAGTAGCTAGAGACTAGACCTAATATGTCTATTTTTGAGTTTTAGTAGGACAGAGAACACCTGTGTTAATGGATAGCATTGTGATTATTGTCATGCCATCTAATTATCATGACCAAAAGAGATAAAACCACGATTATAAAGATTGATGCATTCAGAATTTAAGATCCTGCCTACATGATTTCCATTATCTCATTACAAAAAACTTACAGATAAATATGATATGTTTCAGAATAGCTAAAGTAACACAACTATAGTAAAAGGGGTCCCCTGGTAAAAGGCCAAATGACATATCTTGCTAACTTGTGCCCCTCTAGTCTGAGGTAAACCTCTAACTGATATGCTATTGAGTATGACAAACATCGTGAACATACTTAAGACTACCTTTTCGTTTTACTCGTGTATCATTGATCAATAAAGAAAATTGCAGATAGGTACTTCTTAATACATTTGGCATTATCCTTTTAAAAAAGTACTAAAAGGGATGAACAGGCCACTTGCAAGGGACCAATGCAACAATCATCCTAAAGACGATAACTAACAAGGGCATATGATGAGCGGCATCACTATAATGCATAATGGACTTATCTGGTATCTGAGACTTTAGGTTGTCTGGCTGTGATATATCTAGTGTCCTAACCATGCACTTGACACAACTTCCAGTCTGTTTTAAATGATAAGTTGTAGTTCAGCCTTAGTAGGTATTACCGCACCATAAAATCACTCCCAGTTCACATTGAGACTTGACTTACCTATATTTTTCAGCACGTCAAGTCCAATAGCTGCTTGAGTAATTATTTCTGAAAATCCATTATGCATTGATTGCTTTTTGAAAATCACTCTTTCCCGGCTTGTCCAAAAGCTGTTCCACAATTATAGTCCTGGTCACCAGGCTTTCGTAATCCACTATTATATACATGATTATTTTACACGTTGATGATGTCATGTGTAACCTTATATGGCATGACAAAAAATAGGTGAACTAACAAGTGATGTACCCAGGAGCAAAGCCCCGTAATGCTTTTTTTACCAGTTTACTACCGCTGATGTAACCAAATATTCATTATAGGTCAGCCTATAAGACACTACCTCATAACGGTATAGTTCTACTGATGAATAACTACTACCTCCTAGATCCTCAACAGAAAAACTTGACCAAATAAATCCTACCTCCTAGATCCTCAACAGAAAAACTTGACCAAATAAATCCTAACCGGCCTCGCTGTTAATAGAGTTAACCTAAAAAATGCAACAATATATGCACCAATAAAACCATTTAATATTCATTACTCACTAATTTCTAGTGCTCTTGGAGAAAAGACTCACGAGCACTTTATTCTTTGATTCTTTGCCATTCGTGGCGGCAAACACTCATCCCCAGAAAGTGAAATCCCACCAAATCTCATCTGTTGTCAGTAAAGAACGACAGAACCAACAAAGCAAAAGCCCAATCTCACGGCCGAATCCAATCTTCCGTCCTCAAGAACTCGCCTTGCCGCACGCATGCGAGCATCAAGACGAATAGTACCCGATGCCCCCAAACGAAGCAACCACCGACATCACCACGCTCTCAATACCTCTCACATCACAAACTACTCTAAGCACATGAATCAAGCAAGGAATGAAATCACGAAACACCCACAAGATCGCGTCTAATGCACTGCCCTCTCACACAACCACAAGAAACGGCGGTTGAAATGCACGAATCAAGAACTCAAGAAAGAAATAAAAAAGGATGGTTGGGTGCAGGGTCGGGAAGAAGGAAGGAACCTTGAGGGAGAAGTTGAGGGCGACGGAGGGGTAGTACCGGATGACGGCGGTGCCGTTGCCGCGCCAGAGGGAGAGCACGCCCTCGTCGCGCACGGTGCGCGCGACGCAGTCGGCGAAGCCGCGGAACCTGCGCGCGCGGCCGAGCAGCGCCGCGTTGCCGTCCTGCGTCTGCAGCAGCAGCTTGACGCGCTCGATCGGCGCCACAACCGTGTGCACAGCGCCTCCCATCACCGCCCCCGCCACCAGATCCCGCTCGAACTCCCACAACCTCCCCTCCCGCGCCCCGGCCCCCGCCGCGCCACCATCCCGCCGCCTCCCGATGGACTCCTCCACCCCCGCTCGCGCCGCCGCAGCCTCGTCGCTCATTCGGCTGTCTTGTTTTCTACCCTGCGTCGTGGGGACGTCTCGAGCCGGAACACTCAACAAGTGCGTGCGTTGTTGTTCGTCTGGTCTGGCTCGCTGGGCTCGATCTCAATGAGTCGGTTCGGTTCGGTTGGGCTCGGCGGCGAGTCGATGACATCGATGCGCATGGGGATGGGCTTCGCTTTGCCTTGCGTGCGCAGGCAGTATGCTTTATCTCCAAAGGAAAAGGAGAGGTGGTGTGGGCCCACTGTCATTGTCACTGTAGTGTGATAAGTCAGTAGCACTATCTAAGACCCAGGGCTCTGTTTTTTTTTGTTTTTAATCTCTTTAAAAGTCAAAATAAATATGTCGATCTATTAAGCAGATTTTTAAATAAGTTTGTAAGTCTAAAATTATACGTGTTATCTGTGTCAGTGTCTCCGCTATTCGTATTAGTGTCTCTACTATTTGTTGCTATTTTTAAAAAATAGAGATAAAAATTATTAGCCGTGGCAAAAAAAAAAATACAGGTTAGGCCAACAGTGTGCAACGGGTTAGATGGCTGGTGGTTCTGACCGACGAGTTACGATGATTTGGATAGATGTTCCAGTAGCTCCTACGCTGGAAACCTCTTCTAAAAAAAACTGGAAACTAGCACACTGTTATTCACAGATTGAAACAGGAGAACGAGCACATCAATCAAGCTTCACAAAGTTCAGACAATTACAACTTTGGACGCAAGGGCAATGTTCTTTGACGATGGGACTTGATGAAATCCAATGCAAACGAAGTCAGCTCTAGCTGTCAATCGTGTTTGAAAGTAGCATTTCTAACTATTTTTTAATTTAGTTTTTGAACATCCATTTTATAAATCTAATCTTTTCCTTTGATTTACCGTGCGTAGCAGCTTGTAGCTTGGTATATCCGCTGCTATACACGGTAGGCCTAAAGAGAATGCTAGATTTGTAAAAATAAATATTTAAATATTAAATTTGAAGAAAAAAAAAGATAGCTAGAGTGATATTTGTGTGGTGATTCTCTTGCTCATGGCCTGTATAGCGATGGTTGGCTTCTGCGAATATGTGCAACTTATGTTTAGGGATGTTCGCAGCGAACATCAGGGCGTCTTCCACCGGGACAATTTCGTCTTTGGAACCATGAATTGTGAGGGCCCTGCAAAAATCGGTACAAAAATTTCCTTTAGGATTGTTTCTTTAACAGGTCTGTCGATACAGGAGTAGGAGAGTGGCTTGTGACCTGCAGTCTTTGCTGATGGAACGGCTCGAAAGAAGGGTATCAGTGCTCAGCCGGGCCGACCATTTAGGCTTTCTTGTCACCCGGTACTCAAAACTCCCCTGCATAACCGCGATAAATGCTGAGGTAGGGTGCGTACGCGTAACAATGGGACTGTGTTTTTCAAAATAAATCTCGCAGGAGCCATGTTTTGCAGGGTTCAATCTGTGGACATGACTTGAGCAGAGATGTAGAATAATGTATACAACCTATATCAATGTTTGACGCTATGACTGACGCTTAAGGGCACGTACAATGCGTTGCCAACAACCGTTTGTATCATATGTATTTTGCAGATCGGTCCTCCTTGTACATCAGTGAATGAAGAGGGAGAAGCGAGTCGTCGCCTCGTGAGATGACGGCACGCGCGTGCTCCCAGGACAAATCGCCGCACGATCGCCGTTATACGACCGCTCGAGTCGTCGCCGGCGTCCGAGATCCATCGCGCGGAGTAAATCCGGGGTATGGCGCCAAATATTCGCTCGCGCTATTTCTCCTCTCCCCTTCCCACCGAACACCACGAGCACCATGCGCGCAGAGCAACACCAGCGGCGCGCGAGAGAGAGAAAGCCGTGGCGTCGCGAGGGAGCGAGCGGGCGGCGGCGGTGCCGGGGAAGGGTGCTGGCTTCATGGCTGTATGCATGCATTAAACAGTTTACAGACAGTCAAATAGACGACCTATTGTACAAGTTGTCTGTTCAGTTGTCTGTGTGCGAAGTGAAAAAAACCTGCAGACAGCAACCTGTCTGTGGATTGTATATGCCCTAAGGTAGACAAAAGGAGGGCCATGGCGTGGGGAAGCCTCAGACACTGGTGGGGGAAAGAGGAGGTGGGGCGGTGCGAGGTGAGAGGAGGTGGTGCCAAGGGGATCTTTTTATAGGGCCAAGACGGGGAAGGCACGGAGGAATCCCTTGTCGGAATTGGCTGTAGGCGGAGAGGAAAGAATGAGAGGAAGGAAAGAAGGGGCGCAGGAGCTAAGGGATTTGATCCCGGGCAGTGCTCGGTTTCCAAAACCAGAGTAGACAGGGGATAGGAAGGCGGGTCGACATGGATTTGGGCGGCCAGCGCCAACTAGGAAAGAGGAGGGGGAGAAGAAGGAAAGAAAGAAGAAGATGGAGGGAGGGTATGACTAGAGTCCCACAAGTTGGTGAGAGTAAGGGAGAGAGAAACATAGAGTGGTGAGGATGGGCTGGCGTAGGACAAAAAGAAATTTGGGTCGGCCACTTGTCGGCCCAGGAGGGAGAGAGGGAGTTTAAAATTCAAATTTTTATTTTTGAGAAATTCCTGAAAAGCAAAGAAAAGCCTAGAAATAGCAAAAAAAATCCAAATAATTCCCAAAAAATTCTAGAAATTACAAGAAACCAAAAAAATCAACTTGATTTGGCTCCAATTAAACTTAGATTTTAATATATTCTTACTCTAGGCTAGAATAAAAGAAGAAAAGGAAAAGGGAAACATATTCCAGGAAAAACCCAATTAAATCCAAATAAAAATAAACAAAATTTTGGGATGTCACAATAAACGTACATGCATGAGTGTAAAACCCTATATGGTGTTGGGCTAACGGGTTAGCCCATATAAGAGTGGATGAAACCCAAATAGAAGTGTTTGTTATGGTTTCTCTTGTAAGCCTCCATATATGAGGAAGAGAGGTGGCTTTGTTGCTACGATTTGGAGGAGATAGAAGCTAAGCCTTTGAAGAGAGTTAGGGTTCTTGGAGAGAACTTTTAGGAGATGAGTTATGTCTCTTTATCTTGAGCTTCTTGTCATCCTTGAGCTTGTGAGTGGCTAAAGAGTAGTTATAAATATTCATCTCTAAGTATCAGTAAAGATCAAAATTTGTCGAAATCTTTCTCCTCTTTGCTAAAGTGTTCGAATATTAATTTGGTTTGGTTTTTAGTGTTTTCTTCTCTCTTCTTGATCTTTCTTGGTGCCAAGGACGTGTAAGTAGTGAAGATATCTCTTGAATATCATATCCCATATATTTAGGCATGTTTTATAAAAAGTTCTTGAGCTTGCCTGATTTTGGCTTGATTTGAGGCTATCGGTAAGAGATCTTGATCCTAGGCATAGGCAGAGATAGCTAGGGTACCAGGTATGCCTTGTCACCCTAATTTTTTTGGAAATTATGCACATATCCTTAGCACTTAGTAGCTATATGTTTAATTTGAATTTGGACTTCTACGTAATTTAATAATACTTTAGTAAATTAGATGTAAATTGTATTCCATAGCCTCCATTCAGATCTTGTAAACTCTAGCATATTTTTTCTCTGCCTATGTGACACTGTATGAACGCATGAAAGTACTTTATTCTATTTAGCTCTTAGAAACTTCTTTCATTTCTAAGTCAAAAATTAAGTGTTTGATTCTCTATCTACTTGTGACGGTGCAACCATCATGATGAGCACAATGATCTAAAACTAACATTGAGTATCTTATATGAGATATTTTATTTACAAAATTTTGAAGGTATATGTGACATAAATAGGCCGCATCAACATTGTCCGATCATGTACTCCCTCTGTCCCAAAATATCAGTCACCGTGGGGTTCCGTGTGGTCAAGCTTTGACCGTTAATATATGTTAAAGTATATAAATCGATTACATGAAAATAGTATCATTGGATTTGTCTTGCAAAATACTTTTATAATATATATTATTATTATTTTTGCTAGTATATTTTAATAATAAATTATAGTCAGAGTTTTGCATTGGAGACCATAAAAAGTCTGAAATGACCTACATTTAGGGACGAAGGGAGTATGTTTTACTCGGTGTTGGCATTTGACTAGCCGATAATCAATTAATAGCTGTCATTTTACCCCATCTTTAAACATCAATGGTGTATACATCACATAAATTTTCTAGCTCTACCACTGATCCTAGGGTCTTTGCTATGATTCTTGCCCTGATCTTGCTTGCTAGGACGTGTGTGAGTTGATCCAAGATCATCTTGACTATTCTTAACTCATGAACAAGTTTTTGATTCCAAGTTTGGTTTTGCCCTCGTGTTGGTGCAATCTTCCTTGTTTTGGATAAATGTTAGAATTTTGACATTAATCTTCTTGATCTTTATTTAGAATATGTTCTTGACATCCTTGTAAAGTTTTGTCCCAAGTTTCATAACATTTGGACATGTGGTTTTTGAATTGGCTCTTTTCGAGATTTGATGCTGAGCTGCTCTTGCTTCTCTCTAAACTCCGGTCAGACCGGCCTAAGGCACCACCTCCTTGACCACTAAAAGAGTGTTTGGACTCAGTTTTTGTAAGGTTAGCTTGTAGATTTTGTGTACTTAATTTTTCGCTGCGTTTTTGGAGGCCGTGGATAACTCAGGGTTCGATTTGACATAAACAAAGTGAGCTTCTATTCATCCAATCTAATTATCGTCTTTGATCCTACATATAGACACCAACAATGTAGTCCCTGAGTTTTCCTAAAAGCTTGACGGAAATGCATGGAAGTTACTCAGGGAATTATCATCCCCGATGCCCCAATGACTGATTGGCACTGCTTCTTGTTGGTCTGTATAATTATTTTTGAGAAGTTTTTTTATAAGTTTTCCTTTGCTGGATATTACTTAAACACAATTGTTTTATCGTAGTTATTCTTAAGACTTGGCAAGAGGTTACGGAATCAAATCCCAGAAAATCAACCGTACTCGGTTGGTAGCTCGGAGCTAATAATTTTATATGCATCATTGTTACCAGCATTGTTTATCTATTATGTAGTTAGCAGGACTTTAACCATAATTACAAAGCGCTGTTTATTTAGGTTTTTAAGTTCGAGTGTAACTTTTTTCCACTGTAGCTGCTGGTAACTTTCTACTATAATTAAATTTAAAAAGTAAAATAATAATTATATCATCACAGACAATATAAATGAACAAGAGAAAAAAAACAAAAGCCCACAAAAAATTAAAAACTAAAAAAAAGCTAGAAACCGAAAGAAAGAAACTCTAAAGAGCGGCACCAGTGTCGCAGGTCTGGGCATGGTCTCAGGTGGTGCCTCTGAGTGGATGGATAACGCACCTAAACTTGTCAACGGCATTTCCCACTACCTGAAGAGCAGAACAAAATTAACCGTAGTCCTGTTCGCTTCTTCGTCCACGCCGGTGCCCCTCCCTCCACCTACCACGCTACGGCAGGCTACGGCCAGCATTCCGGTGCCGCGCACGGCCGACGAGCCGCACGCTCGGACTCCTCCTCGTGTCCGTTGCCTAAACCAGCCGCGCCGCTGCCCTGCCCCACCACGGCCGGACCATCGGCACAGCGCGCGACCTCCTTCCCTCGATCATCCAACCCAACGGCACGTCAAATTCCACTGCCCACCACCGCGTCCGGCCCTGCCCGGCTGCCCCCAACTCCCCCTCTACTACCACCGCTGCTGCTGGCGCGAGTGCGGGCCCGTGAATTTCGCCTGCTTGTCCTAATCAGAAAGTCATCCAGCTCACGGCATCTCCCACTGTTCGTCTCAGAATTGGGCGTAGCTCGTAAGGCACGCTTCCCGCGGTAAGAGTGTGAGCCCCGCAGTATAAACAGCGGAATCCAGCAGCAGAAGCCATCGGAGTTCAGGAATGGCCCCCGGTGGAAGCTTCCAGAACCTTCTCCTCGCGCTGGCCCTGCTGTGCTCCGCGCTCGCCTCCTCGGTACGCTCTCCTTGCCTCCTCTCTCCCCGTCTCGCATCATCCCGTTGCCGTTTGGGTCCGATGACCCGGCCGGTCCGGCGATTTCGATTTTTCGTTCCGATCGTTTTGGGCTGAGTCGTGGGTACTAATTTGTTGCGTCGGTGAGAGGGTGTTGTTAGGTCGGCGGCGAGGCTTCGAGAAGGTTCTGGATCGAGAACGACACCTTCTGGAAGGACGGGGCGCCGTTCCAGATCGTCGGCGGCGACGTGCACTACTTCCGCATTGTTCCCGAGGTGAGATTTTCGGAGCAGTCCTTCAGAATCTAGGTTGGTACATGGTGCGTTGGTCTAGTGGAGTAGAAGTCTACTAATTCGTGACGAGAAGTGATGTTGTCATGATGTCGTCGAATGAGTTTATCTGATGGATTGGTGTAGGCGGAACCGATTATAACTTTATGGACTAGAGTGCATCCATCTAAACGAGACGTTGTTTTGGTGGATTCAGAAATATTACTAATAATGGTTTCTGTTAGTTCAGTTGAGGCTTGGGAGCAATGAATAAATTGGAATTTGAATTCCAGGTGTATATATATTTTTTAAATGCCCTCTCCTGAAATGTTGGTTGTATTCAACATATTGGGCGACCTTGAGCTTGCATGGCTCTTATAGATTGACAAAATTGTTAGTTCTGTTGTTGGAAACGTTTTAGCTTTTCGTGATATGCACATCCTATTTTTCGCTACACCCAGCTTGCAAAATAACTGAAGAAGCCTCTACAATTGAATTTGTTTTGTTGATCGAAATATATATGGTTTGCATATCTATCTGATTTAGGTTTGTATCTATAGATAATGGCACATTTATCAGTTTATGCCAATGTTTTCTTCCAGATATCCTTATTGCGAGCTTACTTCTGCTTTGCATTCTATGCATACAGTACTGGAAAGATCGCCTATTAAGAGCAAAGGCACTAGGCTTGAACACAATTCAAACGTATGTTCCTTGGAATTTGCATGAGCCAGAACCATGGAGCTGGGAATTCAAGGGTTTCACAGATATCGAATCATATCTACGACTTGCTCAAGAATTAGAAATGCTAGTCATGCTTCGTGTAGGTCCATATATTTGTGGAGGTAATTCCATGTTCTTATTGAAATTTTACCATTTAAGCATCATAGTATGACTATCAAGATAATTGTATCTGTATACCAAGAAGAACAAACAAAGCTATTATGGTCAAAGAAGATATATAAACCTCAGATAAATAATTCAAAAAGTCAAAAGAGTCACCACTCCATCTTCCATAGTATGCAAAAGATAGTTTGTTAATTCTCTGACAGAAATCTAGCTCTTTAATTTACAAAATAACTTGGCAAAAGTAAAAGGACTAATAGGTATAATGTGACGTACATTGAAAAAGGAAAATCAGGGAAGACTACATATGCAGTGTACACTCCGCTATCATGTTCCTCATTTGACACAGCAGAGAGTAGAATGCCTCAACTTAATCAAGAACATAATACCATTTTTCCTTATGCTAGTATTTTCTATTGTCTTATAAATGTCATGGTTAGTTCTAAACTTAAAGTTATGCTCTATTCAGAACTGCTTTGTATTAGTACAGGTTCCATACGGTTTCAGAGTTCAGAGTTGATTGGGCTGTGATAGTGCATGTTCTTCGGTTGAGCTTTGTGCCTGTATGCTCTATGAATCTGTAATCTGTGCATTGCAGAATGGGACTTAGGGGGATTTCCACCTTGGTTGCTCACCATAGAACCAGCCCTTAAACTGCGTTCATCAGATTCAACCTATCTTTCCTTGGTACGCTGATCAAAATATCATCAATTTTAGGGTATTGTATATGATACCCCAATCCTTGCTGTTTCTATAGATATTTTGACCAATGTTACCTAGTTTTCTAGGTGGAGAGATGGTGGGGAGTATTACTCCCAAAAGTAGCACCGCTGTTATACGATAATGGAGGTCCAATTATCATGGTGCAGGCAAGTTCATCATGGTTTAAATTGTTTTAATGTTCCGTTCCTGTCATTTTCCTTTCTAGTTTACCCAGCTAACCAGCTTGCATATATGCAGAATAAACTAATCTTATAGCTGGTCTAGCAGATTGAAAATGAATTTGGTTCATTCGGAGATGACAAGAATTATCTTCATTACCTTGTTGAACTGGCCAGAAGATATCTTGGGAACGACATTATTCTGTACATAGTTTTTTCTGCTCATAATTTAAGCTACGCAAATGTGTGCAGTTCGTTTTCAGCATTGGGTGCTATGTCTAATTTATAATTGGGTTTACAGATTATATGTAGTATCACTGCAACATTGCATACCGACTAGGTATGGAATGGTAGAAGTTTGGTACAGCAGCACCGAGACAGGCATCAGTACGGTTAGGAAAAAGTTGCATGCATGACTGTTGATTTTAACCACAACTACAACTGGCATCAGTGCCCTTATGCATTCATAATTGGTCTGAAATAATGATGGTTCAGAGCAAAGCTTATGTAAAGATATTAGCATCAATTTGTTTGTTTTTCTCTAAACAGTGGTCATGAAAGTTGTGCTTATGAGTTTTCATAAATCACCTTTCAGGTATACAACTGATGGTGGCACCATTGGAACCCTGAAGAAGGGAACAATTCCTCAAGATGATGTTTTCGCTGGTAAGAAAGTTGCTTCCTATCTAAGACTAGAAACTACAACTTTGTTTTGTCCCTCTATACATGGTGTGTTGTGCTAAAGTGTACAGTGACTATTCTGTTGCCTTGTTTATTTACTTAAACAATATGAAGATGATTTGACATACTCTTTAGTACACTTCCCTAAGGATTTTGAGTCAGCAAATAATTTGATTTTCCTAACTTTTTAATTGTTACAAACTTGTAGTGTGCCTTTGGCTTTCTTCAGTTGATCGTTTTTGCAAATAACTATATGGTCCAAATGCAGCTGTTGATTTTTCAACTGGTGACAATCCATGGCCAATATTCAGACTACAGAAGGAATACAACTTGCCAGGAAAATCAGCCCCTCTAAGCACGTAAGTGGGCTATGCATCATGTTCAATATTCTCTTTATCACGTAGTCTTTTTGCGGATGTAACCTTTTCTAGTGATGTTACCTCTTTACTTTCAGGGAATTTTATACCGGATGGCTAACACACTGGGGTGAAAGTATCGCAACGACAGATGCTAGCAGTACAGCTAAAGCTCTTAAAAGAATTTTGTGCCGCAATGGTTCTGCTGTACTTTATGTATGCCACTGGAGCTTTTTTATCAGTGCATTTCATTTGCACTTTAGCTCAATTAATTCTTTTTCCTCATGAGTTATGTGTCCAGATGGCTCATGGTGGGACCAATTTTGGGTTTTACAATGGTGCAAATACTGGTCAAAATGAATCCGACTACAAGGCAGACCTCACTTCTTATGATTATGCAAGTATTTTTTCCAAATGATTTCTTTATTTTCTTGAACCATTTCTGCAAGTCCATTTATTTATGTGATGTCCTTGACCAGGATGCACCAATAAAGGAGTATGGAGACGTGCATAATCCAAAATACAAAGGCATGCTATATTATATTTGATTTTTTTTTCCTGTTTGAAGCATTATTGCACGAGTGTTCTTTTAAAAGTTTCTGTTTGTACCTTCTCTCAAAGATAGTTGCTTTAGGTATTACATGCTTGATAAGAAAAAAAGAACTATTTTTGGTGTACTTTCTGGGTCAGCTTGCTGGAAATCACCATGAGATAAAAGAAAATGCTTGATAGATTTTGAATGGCAGATCCTAATCTTTGCATCATCTGTGCGCCAACATAGATGATTGGATGTATGAATTGCTAGTTTTAAGTTATGCTATAAATGTCTAGAAAATTCTTGAATTGCAGTTCTATGCTTAAAATGTACATTTAAAGCACTGCTTTGTTTTTGTGTTTCTCATTACAAATGGTGGTATCAAGCAGCACTGAGAAGAGTAATACATGAATGCACTGGTACTCCTCTATATCCACTTCCTTCCAACATTGAAAGAGCAAGTTATGGGCTTGTGAAATTACAAAAGGTCGCTTCTTTGTTTGAAATCGTTGATAAGATCAGTGATCCACTGAAAGTGGCTGTTTCAGAGCAGCCTCTGTCTATGGAACTGATGGACCAGGTAGGGACCAACCCAAGTATTTCTGGCTCTTTTTCCGTTACTGAAGTTATAGGTTCACTTTTCGTATACCCATGATGACGTTTCTTTTATTCCAGATGTTTGGGTTTCTACTGTACATCTCGGAATACCAAGAAAAACGTCCATACAGCATCCTATCAATTCCGAAGGTTTTTGCATGCATCCTTAATTTCCTTGGCAGTAAATTCAAGTCCATTGCTTCTAAGCTGTAAATTATGCTGCAGGTACATGACAGAGCTCAGGTGTTTGTGTCCTGCTCACTTGATGGTGTCAGAAATCCAAGATATGTTGGAATAATTGAAAGATGGTCTAGTAAAACCCTACAAATACCGAACATAGGCTGCTCATCTAATACGAGCTTATATATCCTGGTAAATTTTGGGTGGGTGGGAATTTTATGGGAGTTTTTCTTGCTTCCATAGATGTTACAATTGTTGTTAACTGATTCAATATTAATGACATCGCTACTGCTTAATCCTGCTGTTATTCATATATTCTTCAGAAATCTGCTGCGCAGTCTATATAATGCTACTCTACTTAATACACATCAAACTCAGTGAAAGTTAGATATTTGAATAGATTGATAGAAATTGCATAAAAAATTATTGGAAGAAGACTGATGTTTTTGTGCCGTTCCATTATTATAGATGCGTGCAAGCATTGACATGACAATAACTTGGTAAATGATAATGACCTGAAATACAATTCAAACCTTCGGTATACATCGATGACTGGAGGAAGGCATGGCATGCTTCTGTAACATTTTTCACTTGCACAAGTGGATAGCTGAGAATTTTTTCCGTGGCTTATTTGGAGGTCTACCTGCATGCAAGTATTAGCATGGCAAAAAAAAAAACTACTGTTACTTAGTACTACACATACAATATTAGCGTACTATTAACTAATATTTACAAGCTTCCTTTTGGATAAATAAATTGTCCTTAACATTTTGTTCCTTACCCACACCTAAGTGAATTCTGTCTACAGGTAGAAAATATGGGTCGTGTAAATTATGGGCCATATATTTTTGACCAGAAGGTAAGTTCCCTTCACTCCCACATAACCTCTCACATTGCAGCATCCACATGGACCATGGTTGCAACTTGTAAGCTTCCCGTGCTAATCAGTACCCAGTTTCCAAATACAGGGAATACTATCTCCTGTTAAAATAGATGGCATTACTCTCTGTCACTGGAAAATGTATCCGCTTTCATTCAATTCACTGGGAAGCCTTTCAAAATCCCAACAAATCATGCAGATGACTGATGCTAGAGCTTGCAAAGTGTCCATTCATGGTGATTCACAAAATAAGTTAGATTTGCCATTCTATCTAAATGGTAAGTCCCTGCATGTGTTAATAATTCTGCAAGCAGTGAAATAGTCAGGAGTAACTAATTCCCATGCAGTCATGCTCATGGTAAATAGACAGGCATAACTGATTCCCATGCAGTCATGCTCATGGTAAATAGTCAGGCATAACTGATTCCCATGTAGTCACGCTCATGGTCAGTCACGGTTAATTAGGCAGGCATAACTCATGATATATCACATTATATGAGGGACAGCTCACCTCTAGGATATTCCTACTTGATCCTAGTGAGTGAGATGTGACACCATATGAGGTATGGATAATGTCATAGTGTCATACCAATTAATGCAAATAAAAATTTATGGTTTGGTTTGTGCTACAATAAGGAGTCTAAAGTTGTGCATTTATCCAAAATTCTTCGTCTTATTGGTGCAAGGAAAGGAGCAGATTATGGTATTGCACTTTTATTGCACTTTCTGAATCTCATGGAACAGTTGGCCTTTTTTGCTAAACTTCTTGTTAGGTCAGGACTAGTTAGTGGAGCACTGGAGCTCTTTTTGTACCAATCAACAAAATTGATGGAACTTGAAAATTCCAGAAACAAAAAATTTGGATCTTTCTTGAATTTTTAACATTTTATGTTGAGTTATAGATTAATATTGAACAATAAATTGAACGGTACCTTCTCAGAATTGGTAATTTACATGTTTCCATGTTGCATTTGTACTAAGATCTCATATCTTGGTGTTTTGAAAAATATGCTGCATCACTTCTCAATATCCTTGCATTATTTTGTGATGTAAGGCATTTCAGAAGAACCAGAATTTTTTGAAGGCCATTTTCATATTGACTCCGAGAGTGAGATAAAGGATACATTCATATCATTTCGTGGTTGGAACAAAGGGGTTGCTTTTGTGAACAACTTTAACATCGGAAGGTTCTGGCCGGTAAAATCCTGAGACCTCCACTTGGCAAATTATTTATCAATTCCAATTCATATTTTGTTCTTTCCTATAAAGAATTTCCGTTTTGCTCATGTGAGCTGAAAATGAACTGATTTTTTAGGCAATTGGACCACAATGTGCTCTTTATGTTCCTGCGCCAATCCTCAGACCTGGAGATAACGTTGTTGTATGTACTTAATCTATTCTTACATGAATGCGCTTTTTGTTTATGTGTTTTTCCTGCTTTTACTGTATATTTTTCATATTGTGGAGAAATAGCTTCCATCCACTGAGCTCAGAATTTATATGCACAGAGAAATTTAGTTTAACAAAATCTAGTAACGGGAACTATTTATTGCTTAATGTCCCAGTATATCCTGAAAAAGGAAGGAAAATAACTGCCTTAGGAAAGTGCACATATATTTTTGGAGTGGTGTCGTTAGTAGAGTTCCTTTTTTATAGGGCTGCTTATTATTTTCTGTTTAGCGGGTGATAAGTAGCTAACATATGCGCCGATACCTTATTATTTTGACAGGTAATCTTTGAACTGCACAGTCCAAATCCTGAGCATACTGTCAACTTAGTAAAGGATCCAGATTTCACATGTGCTCCAAATTAACGAGAAGGTTTGGTGTATATAGTACAGTGCAATCTTTTTTTCCCTTTTGAGAGAGAAGGTACAGTGCAGTCTTGCCTTTTCAATACGAGTTAAGGGTATTAGAGATAAGATATTAGAGATAGAATAGGACTCTTATTCGTTTCCTTATATCTCTTGTACTCTCCTATATATATGGCCCATTGGGTCTCATATCAATACACACAATATTCATAACATGGTATCAGAGCTTAGGTTAAAACCCTAACCTCGATCTACTTCCGCTCTGGCCGCCGCCGGTCATCGCCGGCCGCCGCCGTCGCCTCCCCCGGGAGGATGGATCTCCTCTCCCGGGGGCGGCTATCTTGTTGGGCTGCTCGCTGCTCGACGACGTCATCGCCTCCTCGTCTCCGGCTCGCCGCCGTCGCTGGATTTGTCAGATCCGACCGACGAGACCCGTCGGATCCGGCCGCCGTTCGCCTAGCCGCCGTGGTCACCATCCCGGATCCGTCGTGGTTGCCGACTCTGCAGTGGCTTTCGGCCGCCGTCCCGCTTGGATCCAGACGGATCCAGGCTCGCCCGAGGCCGCTCGTGGTCGCCGGGCTCTTCCGCCACCGCCGCTCGCCTCCAACTCCGGCCTCTCCGCCACCGGACCCGGCGACTCCGCACCAGATCCGATCTGGATGGGCCGTACACCACCGGCCTTCTCCGGCCGCTCGCGGTCGCCGTCCCCAATCCGGCTCTTGCGCCGGATCCGCCTTCTCCCGCCATCGCCGCGTCGCCCGCCGCCGGTTGATCTCGCGCCACCACCCAAGGCCGCGCGAGCCATCATCGGCGCCGCCTCTCGCGCCGGCTTTGCGGGCGCCGCTCGGATCTGCCGCGCTTCGGACTCGGGGCGTCGCCAGCCGACTCCGCCGGATCCGGCCGCGCGCCTCGATCCGGCCTCTCGGCGCCGGCCAGCTTCTCGCGCCGCCGCGCGCGTCGCGCGCCTCGGATCCGGCTCTCGCGCCCGGCCAGTCTCCGCGCCGCTCCACCGCTCGCACCGCCGCTGAGGAGTCCTCGTCTGATCCAGACGGATCCGGCGCCTCGGGCCATGTCGCCGCTCCATGCGGCGCGCCGCTGCTGCAGTGCACTTGGCCTCTCCGCCGTCTCTCGCGCTGTGCGGTGGATCGCTCGCTCGGGCCGTTTCCTCCCGCCGCCGGCTCTCTCTCTCCGCGCCGGATTCACCGTCGAACGTGCTCGCGCCTCGCCGACTTCAGCCGCCGCCGCCTCCAAGCCGCCTCATCCACGCGCCGCTCGAGATCCGGCCGACGCCGCGGATCCGCGCTTGCCGCCTCGGCCGCCGTCGCCGAGCCGACTCCGCCGGATCCGGCCGGCGCGCTGGATCCGGCTCTCGCGCTGTCGGCGCGTCTCCCCGCTCCCGCTCCACCGACGCGCACGCTCCTCCGCGCCTCCCGTGTCTCGCGCGGGCGTGATGAGCGAGTGGGATCGGGTGTGAAGAGGGAGATGGAGGGGGGAGAGGGTGATTTTAAGGATTTTCTGCGGCTGTTTTCTTTTAGTCAGTCTTCAGTTATTTTTCGTGAGTCTTCCGTCGCGTCCATCCAAAATCCGTAATTTTTTTTTTCGTTCGTCCAAGCCGTGCGAGTCCACAAATTTATTGTCAGTCATAGAAGTGTAGGAATTCTCTTTTGCATGTCGCCACCATTTTTTTCCTTGAGCCGCAGCGCAGTTGTAGAAGCCTCTATGAGGCCGCGCGCTTCTCGCACCGCGCCTCCGTTGCGCTTATTGTGCATTGCGTCGCGCGCTTCTTTTGCACCGCGCCTCGTTGCGCTTCTTGTGCATTGCGCCGCGCTTTTTCGCGCTGCGCCTCCGTTGCGCTTCTTGTGCGCGCGCACTGCTGTCTCGAGCTTCGATCGTGCGTCATGCTTCTATCTATTCCTCTTCGCTTGATTTGACAGTTTATTCGACGACTGCACGCAACGACGACTTTATCACGACTTGGATGTTGGATATTTTTTGTTTTAGTATTAACCCTTTTTCAAATGCAATGCTATTGCATACGCCTTGCATTTGTGGGGGGGTGTTAAGGGTATTAGAGATAAGATATTAGAGATAGAATAGGACTCTTATTCGTTTCCTTATATCTCTTGTACTCTCCTATATATATGGCCCATTGGGTCTCATATCAATACACACAATATTCATAACAGGTGCAAGGTTCCCAACTGAAAAGCATGTATCTAAAATATATTCACCGCATATCATACTCACTATTGTATTTCGGAAATGTTGCTCATTGCATCTCCTGATGGATTAAAGCTTGTGTTTGTGAGTATTTTTCTGATGCTGACGGGGGTAGGATTTTTCATTGATGCGCTAATGTGGTAAGCAGTGGCGGATCCAGGAAAATTTTTTGGAGGGGTTGAAGTACCTTCAGCTCGACCTCAGCCCCTTCTACATTATACATCAATGGCTAAAAATTTAGAGGGGCTCCAAGGGTCCGGTAGCGGTAGGGGGGCTCGAGCCCCCCGCCCCACCGCTAGATCCGCCGCTAGTGGTAAGATCTTTGGAGTTGCTCCTTATTCTCTGCTTAGTTACAGGCATTAGGCGGAAGCGGCCCTTTCAACGTAATTACTTTTCTAAATACAGATATGATGCCCTTTATACGTTTTGTGAAAATATCTAACTATTAGGGGGTGTTTGAAACGGCTTTTCGAAAGCCAAATCAAACACCTGTGTTGGAGGAGTAGCCTCTACCTAGGCTCAGTTAGCCCACCAAGATAAACGCCCATTATGTGTATAACTACATGACATGCCTATTAAGACTATAAAAACCGTATTTGCCTTTGCTAATAGAGATCTCAAAGAGTTGGCCCAAGGTTGTTCTAGTGACATCAAAGTATTTTTTTGGCTTTAGCCATCCAGCCGTCCGGATCTTCCCTATCGAATTTAGGAAAATTCAGCTTGGGTGATTTGAGTACAGCTTGAGCCCTATTGAGCTCTGGATGATATTGCCCATTACTCTGTCTAGGCTCCAAAAACTCATCCAAAGAGGGGGAGCTCTGAGGTTGAGCAGTGACCGCAGTAGCCCACTGCATGGGCCCATAGGGTGCCACTCTAGAATTCAAGTTGTTGGTGTGCAGGTTACTATAGTGATGATCTGTTCTTAGTATGTAATGGGACGAACCCGGGGGGTTTATCTATTCCTTTTCCATTTATTTGTCCTAGTACTACTAGGGGCACATAGAAATTTCCCACAAAAGAGACTATGGGTGGACAGACTCCAGGGGCAACAACATTTGTAACTATAGCTTCACTGATTACTGCCATAGAAGGTGACGAGGAACGAATGAAATTACCTTGAAAATTAGATTGCCTGTCAGAGACCTCCGTGTTGGGATGCACATTCATGAGGTTAGACATCATGCCCACTAATTTGTCTATCTGAGCTTGCACCAATTTCTGAGAATCTTCCTGACTTTTCTTTAATTCTGCTATGTTCTTCTTCATTCCCTCCGTTTCCGCCACCATGACATAAGAAGATTCACCTTCTCTGGCTTGGTTGATTGGAGCGGGTCTCACCATTCTCGATTTGGGCAAATCTGACTAGGGATTTTACAAAGTCAGTAAGATATCAACTCAACCTCTCAGATCTGCTCAAAACTTCATCGATTCCCCTCAAGGTTCATCGGCTTGTGTGATTACGGAATTTTACTAGGAGATAACAAGTCACTGCCAAACCCTCATCAACATAAGTCTGGATCACCTCTATGGTCAAGAATCGACGGCTCTGATAAGGTGACAGTTCAATTGATCATCTACTGACGGAGAGGAAGAAGACCCAGCAGAGCGTAAAGACCGAACTCCCGCCCACCGCGGGTCACTGATGTGTGCACCGACGCGCGACGGCGCGAGCGAGTGGACCCCAGTCTCCAGCCCATTGCACGCCGGAGTCCCGGCGTGCGTGCGTGCGCCCCATGCCGTGGACGACTCGCTCGACTCCTGCCGCGCCGCGCACGGCCGAGTTGAGATTTCGGACGTGAGTTTCGCTACGATTCGCCGGTTTTTAGCGTACAACGTGGTGGAATTATTGCACGGTGAATACTCTCTTTCTAAACACGCTACTGCGCTGCATCTTGGTTCTGGTACCGAAATGCAAGGCGTGAGTCACTGAGAAATTGGCACACACGACATGCGTGCTGATCGATGAACTGGTCCGACGTAGGGGACGATGCATGGGCTGCGCTGGAGGACTGTGCAAGTGTATATTACGGCCTGTTTGTTTGAGCTGTAGATTCTAAGAAGTAGCTGGTGAGTATCCAGCTAGTCAGAATTTGGAGAAGCTGGATAACCCTAGCTTCTGGCTACTAGTTTATTTTCTGGATTCTGTAGCTTCTGGCTACTTAAAATCTGGATGAAAAATCTGAATTGTTTGGGAAGCTGCAGATTCTGAGAGTAACTGCAGCTGTCAGAAGCTGAAACAAGTATGCCCTTAATACCATGCGTGCATAGGGATGCTTGCTACGTACTTCCGATCGAGTGTATACTAATACACGCCATGAAATTTGCGTAAGCATGCTTCTTCATGCTAGTCGATATAATTGCGCAATACAATCTTCGATTTTAACAAACACGAGCTCGACTTGGAGACAAGCTCTGTACGTAAGATTGCGCAAACTCTTGTGAAAGCTACATCCCTGCATCGTGTATGGGAAGATGCTCGTCTCCCCAGCTGTGTCCACACGTACAAAAGTTTTCCTGGACGGTTGGACCAATGGGAAGGCTCCACAAGGAAGAACACGTAACGATCGATGAAAACGACGGGTGACATACATATCCCCGCGAGCCAATCGTTTGTTCCTAGTTCCTACTTTTACGACGATTTTTCCCTAGCTTTTTGGTAACAATAGTCAATCGAGATTTGTCATTTTGATTTTACTACTCCATCCATCGGTTGGCACACATCGCAGTAGTTAGCAAGCTGCCCGGTGACGAACTACAGACTCACATCTCTACCAATCAAAGCCTCGCTTTCTTCGATTCCCACTCACCAAAGTTAAGCCTATAATGTCATATACGCGTATGTGTGGATTGCAATTGTTGATAGGGAATCGAGACGAAGTGACAGCTGACACAAGCCATCGGTTCTGAGACGATCACACTGTCAAGTGTCAATGACCACACAAGTCATCGGTTTCTGGGACATGCTTTGGAGGTGCGTGACAACGGCCGCAAATGATCACCGCATCTTCGCCCTGGCGCCTGATTGATTTCAGTCCTGGTCTCGATCGTCGAATACAACGGCCGCAAATGATCCCTCGATCGATGCAGCGACCGCGTCTCGCCCCGTCCCGCTCGACGCGGCGCCACTCCACTCCGCCACTTACGCCCACGCGCGACCGTCGCAGCTGCCGGTTTGCCGATGAAACGGCGGCCGATGCACGCTCTCCGATCGAGGCGCGTTCGTACGCACACGGCCGTCACGCCCGGCTACTCGGCGCCCCTTCTCGCCCGCTTTTCCTCAATGCGGCCGGTCCACGGCGATCTAGGCCCCGTTCGGTCGGACTGAATTTTACTGTAGCTGTCTGAAATTACACTGTAGATTAAAGTGGTTTATTTGACGTAATTAAATTTAAAAAGTTTTAAAAATAGAAAATTATATTAGCTCATCACGGGCAACACAAACGAATACAGAAAATAAAAAGGATCGACAAAAAAAAGCTCAAAAAACTAAAATTTTAGAAAAAAAATAAAATTTATAAATAGTAAAAAATAAATCAGAAATTAGAGGTTTAAATTGCAATAAGTAGGGCGCTAGCTGCGTACATGCGCATCGGTGCGTTTCTGACGCCGCGCGCGCGCTGTCGAGTTGATACGACCGCTCACGTGCCGTCCCCGGTCGAGTCGCCACGCGCTGGCCCCCGCGCGGAAGCGCCTGTCACGTCGCTGCCCGTGCCGTGCCGCGGTGCTGGTGCCCGCACTGTGCATGTGCCGGTCTGTGGGGTGCCCATTCGGCCATTCCAGTCGAGCGATTCGGGTTGGGCCCCGCACTGCATGCTGCAGCTTTATGACCGAAAATTAGGCACAGTGACAACTTTCTTTCTAAGGGCAAGTACAATAGAAGAGGTGGCTGTCACCTCTAGGACTAGCTACATAAGTAAAAAAGACTATATATGACTCATGTGGAAGTAGCTAATACAATGAGTAGAGTAGAGGTTACCTCTACTAAAGCACTCAAATATTTAATACTTACATAAATATATCAGAGGTCACCTCTTGCATGAGGGGTAGTTTATCTCTCTCTCCTCGTATAATGTGCTAGAGGTCACCTCTTGCATAAGGGGCAGCTTGCTTCTTTCTCTTCCACTTAGGATTGTGCTGATGTGGATTTCACTAGAGGCAACCTAGTCAGCACCATTGTACTTGCTTTAAGGCCCCATCATTTCCTGTTGTCCTTATGTACGTTGCTGATGTGAATTTGAGGGAAAATTTTTATTTATCTGTATATTTTTTAGATGTAAATGATGAATACATCAATATAAAAAATATATACAAGTTTAGATTAAAAAGACGTTTGAAGAATTTATTTCGAAAAATCTTTTTTTGTTGTGATGATCTCCGTAGATCACAATTCACAAAGATGGCTGAACGAACAAAAAGAGCTGAATTGGGTGGTGATCGGTTCGGCTGAAAAGTTCATGGCTTATGACCAAAACATCAGAGTTTGTGAAAAAAGCATCAGAATGGTGAGAGGCTTATTTAGCATAATTAAATTTAAAAAAATTTGAAAATATAAAAAATATGTTAGCCCATTACGTATAATACAAATAAATACGGAAAAAAGAACCGGCAAAAAAGCTCAACAAAAAGCCAAAAATTTAGAAAAAGACGAAACTTATGAATAGTAAAAAACAAGTCAGAAATCAGAAGTCGAAGCCGAGTCGATCAGGACCTTGTGCTTCTGGCATCGCCGGATTGGATTTGGGCTTGACACGAATTAAGACGAGAGCTCAACCGCTCGACCAACATTCATCCACGTACAAAATAAAAGCGCAGCCGTAATCCGTGCCTGTGCACAACCTGATTTTATAGACGAATCGCACAACCTTTCCGTGTAACTCGTACAATCGCGATCCACGTACGTGTTGTTCTCGACACAACACTTCAGCCATGGCCCGTTGTGTGTCGATCCGATCAACCTCTCTACCAGCTGAACGATCAGGGACACGCAAATGTTATCCTGGAGTTCTAACAAGTGTGCGACACATGGCCTAGTCCTAGACCGAGCAGCCTTACGCTACGTATGCTCTTCATGTAAAGTTTCACCGCTCCGGCCGGCACAGAAAGCTATAGCAGTGATCGCTTCTAGAAGGACGCAGACGTTGCGGTTTCTCTCTGTTCTCTTCCACCCCATCCGGCGTGGTACGTGGCGCGATCCCATTGGATGCAGGGGCTGGGCCCCAGCTTCCTAGAAAGGGTCGAACTAGGACTTCGCAGGGAGGAGGCAACTGCCTCACCAAATGGCGACGTGTCAACCTTGGGCCACTGGAAAGCGAAAACAATTGCGAGGGAGATGCAACGAACACCACTAGTAGTTGCACCTGTTACCTCGCAGAGGCTCCCGAATTTTTTCTATTTAAGCCTTTTTTTTTGAAAAATATTCACATTTAGACCTCTGATGGTTTTAATTCCGTTTTTGAACCCAGGGGGTCGGAGCTGTGGATCACGGCGCCGAGGTAACATGTCTCGGCGCCGTGATCCATGGCTCCGAGGCCCCAGGCCGGCGCCAGCGTGGCGACCCGCGTGGTGCCGACGTGGCAGAAGCTCGGCGCCGTGATCCACGGCTCCGAGCTCAGCGCCGTGACTCGTGGCTCCGACCTCGGAGCCGTGAATCTTGGCGCCGAGCTAGCGGCATTTACCCAGTCGGCTGGGCCGAGCATTCATTTCGCGTCTGCCCTCAGCCCCCGCCTCCGTGACCGCCTCCCCGGCCCGGCCGCCTCGCCGCCTTCCCGCCCGCGCCTCCCGGCGGCGGCGGCGCCTCGCCCACGCCGCCTCGGCCGCCACCGCCCCGGCCCCACCGCCACCGCCTCCCGACCGGCCGTCTCTCGCGCCGCCCGCGCCCGCCGCCGCCCGGCGCGGCGCCTCCCTCGCCAGCGCCTCCCGGCCGGCCGTCTCCGCCCGGCCGCCTCCGCCCACGCGGCCCGCCCGCCAGCGCCTCCCGGCCGGCCGTCTCGCCGCCGCCTCCCCGCCCGCCCCCCCGCGCCCACGCGCTCCGCCGCCAGCGCCTCCCCGCCCGCCAGCGCCTCCCCGGCCCCCGCAAGCCTTCAAGGTGAATCTCTAGTATATCGTGAATTTTTTCCACATATGTTACACACTGTCGCTTAATGTTCACTCCATATTTTGCTAGCCTACGAGGCCCCGTTTTAGACTTTGCACAGGGCCTCGGTTTTGGCCGGGACGGCCTTGAGACAATCTGATCAAAATCCATTGTTGGCTATTTTGTCGGGTCCGTCAAAGGAATTGTTGGTTTCCTGTTGTCTCTGAATATATACAGGGAGAGAGTGAGAGAGAGAGAGAGAGACAACAATATGTGGGATGAAGAAGCAACGACTTGTGGGTGCTGCACTGCAGTCGAATGAGACGAGACGAGATCAGGCTGTTGGATTGCTGAGCATGGCCAATTCGTGGAGCAAATGACAATTAAGATGTCTTGTTGTTTCTCTTAGAAGTAGAATGGTTGGGGGGCTCGTGGCGTTGGTTTGGTTGGAGAGAAATGGGAGCAGGAGTGAGTGTGACTGCGTGTGTAGCTAATTAAGCTAGTGATGGATGGGAGGGAAACAAGCTCATAGGGACAGAGATACTATACGCACGTCATCGGAGTAGTATATATGAAGAACGCAACTCGTTGGGGTTGGGGGCAGCAGGCGGGCACTATCCATGCCTTTGGGTCTCTTGGTTTCGTTAAATCGTTGTGTCTTCTTCTTCTCATGCATCGGGCTAGGATTAGTATCCAGAAATTTGGAAGAGTATGATGGAGTAGTATCCAGAAGCCAGACTAGGATTGAATGCTGATTGAAATCATTCGTAATCGAACGTGCACGGACCTAATTTGTTGGCCTGGGCATCTGTTTGTCGTCTGCATGTGTTTGACTTCCAAAAAAGACAATTTAGGATGCATATTATAACTGAAAATCTCATGTGACTATATCTGGATCCTATTAGATATATAGATGTTTGAACAAGAGTGCATTTATAGATGTTTGAATGGGAAAGGGTTCATTTAGACAAGTATGCTATTAAATAAAAATCTCATGTGACTATATAGATGTTTGAATGGGAAAGGGTTCATTTAGATATTTTATTGCTTAAACAAGTATGCATGTGATTTATCCAAAATTTCGCTTAAAGGTATTAATTTTGGTTTTGTGTATGAACTAGATGGACAACCTAGTGACCCTATATCATGGAGGCAATGTGACAAGTGATGATTATGGAAATGTTCAATTTGTTGAAATGCAAAGGGTGCCTCTGATATTCGGTGATCGGCCGTCGTTTAGTGAGTTGGTTGCTAGGGCTCGGAAAAGCTACATTGTCATGCAAACGAGGAGAGCATCACGCTTGAGGGGTTACTTCACTTCGGTTCGAAAGACACAATTCTCAAAGCGGTTGATCTTAATTGGTTCAGAGGATGAGTGGGGCGAATATGTCAAATTGGTTATGAGGAATGAGTTAAAATGTTTGGACGTTGTTGTGCGGAAGGTGTCCATTGATCCCACCACTCACGGTTATTCACGAACTAGGTGATCGGGCACCTTTGACCCTCCGTTCGGATCTTGCGGTGGATGTGGAAGAAGTGCCTGAGGTGCCCGATGCTCTATCTGCCCCGAACGAGGTTCAGATTTCTCAACCAATTCGAGTTGAATGTCGGACTGATGATGTTGTGGAGGCCCCTCAGGATCATCCCAGTAAGTGTCGAGCCACACTTTAGCCTTTTCCCGTCATTGCTGTTTTTTTGTCTAAATCCCATCGTTTTCGTGCTTATGATGTAGGAGACATTCCTGATAATATTGGTGTTCCTCCCGTTGCTCCATCTGGCAACGTTGAAGAAGTCTGCAGGGACTCCAACAGTGTGGATGTTCAAATTGTGGATGATCTGCAGCCTTACGAGATCGCAAGGGCCGTTGATTCTGACGATGACCGCCCTTTTGGAGAGCTGACCGAAAGTGATATTGAGCTGATCAGGCGTTATTGCCCTGGCCGGGATCCATCAGTTCATGAATTCGGTGATCTTAGGCATTCTCATGGGGCTTATGCGAAGGAAGGGATGACGAGTCGCTAGATGCTCCCGAGGCCGGTTCAAGCATGACAATTGAGAAGGGCATGATGTTTGAGGACTTGTCTGCATTGAGAAGGTGGCTGCAGGAGTATTCAGTGATTCGTAAAAGGCCATTCAAGGTGAGGCATTCTTATGTGGAGCGGAGGTACACAGTTGTGTGCGAGAAGGAAACATGTGAATGGAGGGTTTGTGCTAGGAAACAGAAGGACACGGGAAAGTTCAAGATCACAAGAATCGTTGGCCCACACACTTGTACATCCACTGCCTCACCGACTGGGACACGGCGGGGCAGTACAGCTGGGCTTCCGGGGTGTTGGCGTTCCTTTACCGCCACCTCTGCGAGGCGTGTCGTCGGAGTTCGCCGAACGCGACAGTAGGTGGTTGCCTTTACCTCCTCCAGCTGTGGATGTGGTGTCGTCTACCAGTTGGTAGTCCCACAGTTTCGCCTCCTCGTCCGTGGTTCGCAGAGGTTCCTCCTCGTCGACGTCCGACACTTGCATATCTTTGGGACCAGTCTCGGTGCCCTACGCCGGACGAAGAGGGCCTACCTAGAGTACACGAACGAGCTAGATGCGCTCACGGCTTCGGTGTAAGTTAATTCCATTTGGTATCGTGATTTTCATTTGTTAGGATATGACCGTTAACGTTAAATTGTTTCAATGCAGTTAAGTGGGAGCCGTCGCGAAGCGGAGGTGGAGGCCGTTGATTCAGCGCACTATGCGGCATAGACGAGGCCCTCTACAGGAAGAGGTGCCCTCTTATCTGTTTCTATGCTGTTGAGTATCACCTGCCACATAGAGTTGCACGCCAGTTTGGTATGAGGCAGCTGTGGCCAGTAGCGCAGTTCTCCATGTCTGTGGCCTTACACAAGTAAGTGGCATGCAATTTCAATTCTAACCTTGGATTCCAATTGCACAGAGCTTTTTCTATTTTTAACGTTTGGTTTATGTGACATGCGATTTGATCGTCGGCGAGAAGAAGGTCACAGACTTGAGCAAAGACCACCACGTGTACGCGTTGAAGAGTGGGGACACTTTTAGGACCACGTGGAGGACAACGACGAGCCGCACAGCAACGAGAACTTCCGGCGGTACCAAGTTTGGTACCAGCGTGGGACGCGGTCCAAGCTTAAGGGCCAATGGACTCAGGATGACTACGCCGACATTGCGTCCTCGGGCGATGAAGACACGCCGTACGACCAGTCGACTCGCCTTGGGACGCAGGTGGAGACGGCACCAGTCCTGGACCGTGTGGTAATGTTCAATCTCATTGTTTATTTTCCAATAGATATAAATATCACTACATACAGCAAATTATCCATTCTTTTGCTTGTTTGCGGGGCAACACATCAAACAAATCCGTCAGGACATAGAGCATTTCTCGGGATGATCGGCGACGCCAGGCGCTTACCTTCCTAGAGGTAAGCTTCGACAAAGCCACTTACAAAATTAGTACGTAATATCTTCGTATCTTGTTGGTTAACAAAATGTTGGATGACGAGAGGCTAGCGGTCGGCTCGTCGTGCGGCTAGTCGTTGTGGTTGCAGACCGCGGCGCGGGAGGGACGTGACGCGTGCCTACGACACGACTTGCGGACCGCGGCGCGAGGGTCTTACACGCACAGAGCTCATCCCCCACGAGCGACACTTTCCCTGACGAGGGGGGTGAGGACGACGACGAGGTGGAGCAGCAGACTTACGATGAGATAGGCCCGTCTCAGCTCGTAGGCCATTGCGCAATTTTTATACTCCGTGGAGTGCGTGAGGATAACTGGTGCGTGCGGAGGCGGACCTCGGCGCAGACTTGATTTATAGTCCGCGGACTCTCGCGTGCGGAGGCGGACCTCGGCGCACGACTTGATTTATAGTCCGCGGACTCTCGCGTGCGGAGGCAGACCTCGGCGCACGACTTGATTTATAGTCCGCGGACTCTCGCGTGCGGAGCTAGGCTCGACGCTACGTCTTATTTAGAGTCCGTGGACTATTGCGTGCGGAGCTAGGCTCGACGCTACGTCTTCTTTATAGTCCGGAGACTCGCGCGTGCGGAGCTAGGCTCGACGCTATGTCTTATTTAGAGTCCGTGGACTATTGCGTGCGGAGCTAGGCTCGACGCTACATCTTCTTTATTTCCGGAGACTTGCGCGTGCGGAGCTAGGCTCGACGCTACGTCTTATTTAGAGTCCGTGGACTATTGCGTGCGGAGCTAGGCTCGACGCTACGTCTTCTTTATAGTCCGGAGACTCGCGCGTGCGGAGCTAGGCTCGACGCTACGTCTTATTTAGAGTCCGTGGACTATTGCGTGCGGAGGTAGGCTTGACGCTACGTCTTCTTTATAGTCCGGAGACTCGCGCGTGCGGAGCTAGACTCGACGCTACGTCTTATTTAAAGTCCGTGGACTAGTGCGTGCGGAGCTAGGCTCGACGCTACGTCTTCTTTATACTCCGGAGAGTGCGCGCGGAGGCGTCCCCGCTGCGTCTTATTTATACTCCGTAGAGTGCGTGCGGAGCTAGGCTCGACGCTACGTCTTATTTAAAGTCCGTGGACTGGTGCGTGCGGAGCTAGGCTCGACGCTACGTCTTATTTATAGTCCGCAGACTCTCGCGTGCGGAGCTAGGCTCGACGCTACGTCTTATTTAAAGTCCGTGGATCGGTGCGTGCGAGCTAGGCTCGGCGCCACGTCTTATTTATAGTCCGCGGACTCGGCGTGCGAGCTGGGCTCGACGCTACGTCTTATTTAAAGTCCGTGGACTGGTGCGTGCGAGCTAGGCTCGACGCTCACGTCTTATTTATAGTCCGCGACTCGCGTGCGAGCTAGGCTCGGCGCCACGTCTTATTTAAAGTCCGTGGACTATTGCGTGCGGAGCTAGGCTCGACGCTACGTCTTCTTTATAGTCCGGAGACTTGCGCGTGCGGAGCTAGACTCGACGCTACGTCTTATTTAGAGTCCGTGGACTATTGCGTGCGGAGCTAGGCTCGACGCTACGTCTTCTTTATAGTCCGGAGACTTGCGCGCGCGAAGGCGTCCCCCCGGCGCGTATTTTGTTTATACTCAGTCCCGCCACCTTGGCGACGGCGAGTGCACACGCTAACGTGCGTCTTTGGTTTATACTCAGTCCCGCCCTCCCTGGCGACGGCGAGTGCACACGCGAACGTGCGTCTTTGGTTTATACTCAGTCCCGCCCTCCCTGGCGACGGCGAGTGCACACGCGAACGTGCGTCTTTGGTTTATACTCAGTAGAGTACGCCGAGGCGCGAGGCCGTCGTGCGATTTAAATCAAAAACGAGGACTAAAACAGAGGCACGAAAGAAATGGCCAAAGACTCACAACAATGAAACGCTCCGGAACGCAGCACCAGAAAATCATTAAAGGCCGCGATGACCCAGAACAGGCCAAAACCGAAGGAGCAAATACGGCCAAATCAAATGCTCTTAAAATGGAACCGCAGTCGCACAAAATGATATGATGCACAACCATTTTTTTAAATGCCATGCATACAAGACATGTGGCGACAATTATTAAAGCCCCATACGTAATCACTTGCAGCGCGTACCGGCTGGACGGTGGGAATGCGGAGTAGACTCCGCAGGTGCGGAGATCCTGACGCGCTCTTCAGCTCCTATGGGGATGAAGCGCATGGGCCGTGGACGTGCATAGGCCCTGCATGCCATGGAGTATGAGTCTCCTGGCGTGTTGGGGAGGCTTGCCCGGAGCCGTCGCAGAGTTGAGCGAAGGCCGACGAAGACTTGTCGCAGAGCTGGATGCTTGATGGGTGCATAGCATGCATGCATACGTAGGTGTATACTTCATGGATAAATGGATGAACTGTTAGCCCTGGCTGAAGGCCTCGACGGTGAGCTCCTGCGCCTCCTCGTGGGAGACGGTCTTGACGTCGCCCCGCAGTTGTGCGGCATCGTGCCGCTCACCGACCGCTTCTCGCGCCGCCCGCGGAATTGATAGGCGTAGTCGCCGTGATGGCTGACGCCGAGAGTTCGGCGAAGCGAAGGCGGAGGCCGCGGTGAGGTGCGCGGGGGTCGCAGATCTGCGCGCGGAGCCAGGACCTTCGCAGCCATGCGGCCTCGGCGGAGCCGTGCCTCGGCGTCGTCGTCCGCTTGCGGAGCCTCGGGACTTCGTCGCGGAGTAGCGTGCGGGGCCAGGACCTTCGCAGGCATGCGGCCCACCGGTAACGCGGAGACTCAAAGTCAGGGGTGTCGCGCGAGTGCCAGGCCGAGGCGGCGTCGGACGAGGTGTACTCGCCATGCGAGAGTGCAGCATGAGCGCCTGCACGAGGACGAAGTGCCGACGCTGCTGTTGACTGCGGCGCAGGCGCGGAGCTCGACGTGGCGAAGGCCGTCTTCGGGAAGCCCGGCGTCGTGGAGCCGGAGGAGTCCGAGGCCCTGGCATGCTGTCTGCGCGGAGGCCGGGGACGAGGTCCCTCGTGCGGGCGCGGGGGTGACAGAAAACAGAGCGTCCTCCAGCATGCACGGACGGATACGTGAGCCCTCCGGGCGGGACGGAGACGACGCGAAGTAGAATGTTGATGCCGCGAGCCGAATCACGCGGGGTCGGAGTTGTATTCGCCGGCGCGGAGCGGCGCCGTGTTCGCCAACGCGACGCTCTCGCCGGGGTTCCCTGGCTGCAGCCGGAAGAAGCGCGACGCGGTGGGCTCGACGAACGCCAAGTAGCCGCGCTCCCAGCAGTAGGACGCGGAGGCGGAGCCTGGCAGTACACGGAGGCGCGCGGAGCCTTAGCGCATGCGCGAGCCTTGCTTCACGGAGCAGTGAAGAAGGCTCTCCGAGCAACATCTTTATGCATGCATGTATGTGTACGTGGGTGGGTATGCATGCATGGAGGGATACGTGAGTATGCATGCTTGAATAGATACGCAAATGAGTATGCATGCATGGATAGAGTGCACGGATGAATATTCCCTTGCTTTGCCGTGCGGAGAGGCTTGAGGCTCGGCTCGGGCGGAGACTTAGCGCGGAGGCTCGACATCAGGCGAAGGCTCGGCGCGGAGGCTCCGATCGAAGACTGCGATGCGAAGACTGGCACAGAGAGCGCGGAGGCTCGACATCAGGCGAAGACTCGGCGCGGAGGCTCCGATCGAAGGCTGCGCTACTCCAGCAATACTCAATAATACCAGTGAAAATCAACTTTCGAGGAAAGCATGCATTAAATACGCACAGACTCGCAGCTATCCTGCACAATGGGTTTCTAAGCAGTATTCACGCTTATGGATTGACAGATCTAACAGATCTGCATGGAGACTACATGCAAGATCGATGGATCCATCAGATCCACACGAGGACTCACCCGCAGCAACAACTAGTGAGCCAATTAAATTTTTCACAGATGCTCTACCTTTTCTTACCTTTGGCGGCGCTTTTGCTCTCCAGCATGCCCGGGTGTATCCCGGCCCGGCCATGGAGCAAATCTTCCTGGCGGTGGTGGCTCTTCTTTGCGCGACTTCTTGCCCAGTCCCCACGGACGGCGCCACCTGTCGTAGCTACGGGGTAAACAGGGAAAGAGGGGACTGGTAGGAGAGGAAGAGGAGAGCCAGATCTGTGGAGAGGTGGTGAGAATGAGAGGAGGATGTCCCCCTTTGCCCCTCCTGGGGGCTTATATATATGTGAGTGGGGTAGAATGGGAAATCCCCATTCTACCCCTTAGCATTTACAAAGGATGGGGGTACACTGGTATATTTACACTGTTATATTCCTCTACACTATTGGGCCTATTACATGTTGGACTAGTTGCACGGCCCAGTCACGGGGGGTTGGGCCACCCCTACAACAGCTACAAACTATGAATTTATTACGAGATTATAGTCTCTGAAAAGCCTACATAGGGCCATTTATTGCTACACTGGAATCCAGGAAAAGCGAAAAGATCCTCTCCATGGACTATGCCCACTGCACCAGATAACCTGCCTACATAAAGGCCTCCCTCCTATGTCTTCCATACCACATCTCCTCCTCAAGGCATCACAATACTACTACACAACAATGTCTTCCTGGAGGTCCGACCCATTTGGAGTGCCGGAGTGGCATGAGCGCCCGAAGTGACATTGCGGCTTTAGGACGATGTTGGGAGTCTGGACTGATCGAGTACAACGAGCCAAATACGACCGTAGGTTCTTCAAGTGTCCTGACCTGGATGACGACTTCGTGGTAACGACCATAACTAAATCATTTCTTTTCCGTTATCGTTTTTCAACTTGATCCATTACATCTACCATGCCACACATAGGCTTGCGGGTTCATGGAATGGGTGGATCGAGTGCGCCGGCATGGCCAAATAACCGGCGGTGGAGGTGGAAAACAAAGGACAATACTTTGTCAAGATGACTCGAGCTCGCGAGGTGGAGCAGCGGATGCGGCTTGAGCAAGAGCGCCGCGTGAGGGTGGACCAAATCCGTCTGAAGGGCAAGGAGGATGAGCTGCAAAGGAGGCGGGAGCAGCTAAGTCTGCGTGAAGCAGCCATCAAACGTCAGGAGGAAGAGCTTCAATCTCGTGAGGCAACCCTCAAGTCCAAGAGTGACAGGAAGAAGGATGCAGCGGAACCATCTTCAGGGCGTGACAAAAAGGGGAAACAACCACGCTACACCCAGTAGACAAAATGTAATAGACCCAGCAAGTTATTTTCCCTAAGGCATGCATGTTAGGACTAGTGGTGGAATTCTGAACATTAGAAGTACAGAGTTGCACACATGCCACATGCCTGCCATGTCAAAATATCACTAACCTTCGAAATATCACTTACCACTATATGCATCGATATTTCTACGCTCAATCCTTCGGCAAAAAATTTAGCATAATTTGGTTTGCATGTCCAACTTGCAATGAACATAAACTTTTATTACGACTTCATCGATTCGTTCCCATATTACAACTACAAAATTACCAAACCTTGCAAAAACCACGGAAATTGCAAACCCTTAAAACATACCAAACCTTAAAAGTCACTTACCATTTTATATATCGACCGTTCTACGCACAATCGTTCCTAAAAAAATTACCATATTTTTTTATGCATCTACAACGAGCCAATCAACATAAACTTGTTTTACAATTTTATCAGATTGTTTTGTAATTCACAACTACAAAATTAACAAAACTTATAATCATTACAGTTCTTGCACTCAATCCCACGTGTTCAATATCACTTTCGTTCATTTCGTCTAATTGTTCATATCACATTTGTGCTCAAAATTTTTTTCATTAAATTGTTTTCCACATCAAAATTTTATGTTTCAAAAACCATTACCAACGTACCATAATATTTTAAAAAAATCTACAACAAATTTCCTACATGTATCATCTGCAACATAACGAATTTTCAAAACATATGTCGTATTTTTTTCTCTATAAATAAATAAATATATTACATAATATTACTATAATTAAATAATCAAAATAAAAAATACAACTAGTAATTCTTTTTGCGACAACGTAAAGCCTGATCGGTGCAAACCCTAGACGCCGAGTGTCTCCAGATGTGGCAGACAGCTCGGCGCCACGTGGCAGACAGCTCGGCGCCACGACCCACGGCTCCGAGGTTGGCGCCACGACCCACGGCTCCGAGGTCGGCGCCACGACCCACGGCTCCGAGGTCGGCGCCACAACCCACGGCTCCGAGCTCGGAGCCGCGATCTACGGCGCCGAGGTGCTGCCACGTCAGCGCCACGCAGGCCACCAGGCTGGAGTGGGCCTGCGACCTCGGAGCCATGGACCACGGCGCCGAGACGTGTTACCTCGGCGCCGTGGGTCACGGCTCCGACCCCCTGGGTCCAAAAATGGAATTAAAACCACCAGGGGTCTAAATGTGAATATTTTTCAAAAAAAGGCTTAAATAGAAAAAATTCGGCAGAGGCTCGATACATGGTCCCTGACGTGTGTGTTAAGACTTTTAATTTATATCTTTTAAATTTTATTTGTTTATAAAAGAGGTTACGAAAAGAAATATAGTTATATATAATTTTTGTCAGTATAACTAAAATCGATACAGTGCCTATTACAATAAAGTTATAAACCCTATCTTAAAAAATATATTATTTAAAAACTAATTCCCATGGCAAAGTATTAAGGGGTTGTTTGGTTTGCGGTCTGAGAACTTGCCTGGCCCAAGCAACTGATCTCAGGCGTTCATTTTCCTCTGCCTGGGGACAGGATTGCTGCCTGACTGTTCAACTGCCTACCAGGCAGCATCCAAACACGCCCTAAAGCTATAAGTACTAAGTCCTGATGAACCCTGGCATCATTTTCTTCGTCAGCTAACAAGGCAGATCACCCATCCCAAAAAGGTCCGAGTAATCAACGTCAAAAAGATATCTCGAGACCTTGAATATTCTCAATACTTTGAGAAAATCTATGCTAAAAAATAAGCATATAATATATGATTTATTATTTATAGATCACATACAAGATAATAGAGTGGAGGTATGTCTGAAAATAATAAGAAACCCAGCGAACCACACGTGTGTATTATACACAAGTAACTTTTAACAAGAACCAATGCCTAAAATGCTAGATTTCCTTGTGATCCGTTTGGCACCTTCCCAAATTGTTGATCAAATCTAAAAACTCATTTTGAAGATAGAATAACGTGCAGCAAACTCCAGTTTTGACATGTATATTGACATCAGTCATCTATAAACAATATCACATCATATTCATGCTAAGACAGAGAGAAGACCATATTTTACTGAACAGATGATTTATTATCATGAACAAATACACTTATCGACAACAGCCTACCAGAGTACAGACAACAATTCTTTATTCCATTGTAAATATTGTCTCTAATATCTTTAGTAGATGTGTGAAGAGCTTTATAAATAACAGTTGTCTCTAGTGTTAGAGCATCTCCAAGAGATACTCTATATGGCTCTTAATATTTAAATTTTAGAGTTGAAGGGTAAAAAGTAGCTCCAACAGATTCCCAAATAGACTCCCAAAATAAGAACACACCCAAAAAATGGGCTCTCGCTCTCTACTTATAGAGGATGATCTAGGCTCCCAATACTGTTTTTCTGGTTTAGGGTATTTGTTGGAGGGAATGATTAGTTTGGAACCCTATATCGTGATTAGGATCTGTAAAAAGAGATTTAGGGTATGATTTATTGGGTATCTCTTGGAGATGCTCTTATACATGCTCTAATAGAAGCATAGCGAACCTCAGGAGTACATATTATATACAAATAACTGTTAACAAGAATCAATGCCTAATTTTCTTGCGATCCGGTTAGCACCTTCCTGAATTGTTGATCAAAGTAAAAGACGTTTTGAAAGCGTACTTATATATGGAACAATGTGCTGCAAACTCCAGGTGCCTCGTTATTCCTAATGAGGAAGAGCATTTTCTGCTCGAAAGAAAAGAGAACAAACCCACGCGTCCGTTTAAAGTTCATGCATAAATAAATCAGCACGAACTACTCGCAGATCACATGGTACCGACTGCCGAGTAGAGGCATAACAAGTGTACCGGAGTGGCGCGAAGGTAGCCGAGAGCCCGAGACCAACTTTTTTTTATTTAACCCTATTGTGCCATCAAAATTTCAAATATAGCCTCTTTAAATCAGAAATTACAGTTTTAGCCCCCATCCAACTGCAAAAGCACAAGAGGACAACACTTGGCACATGCTGCGGCTAGGGAGTGCGAAACCTTCCAGCCACTGTGGGACCATGGCGCAGCGTGAAACGTTCGACCAGGCTCGAAAGGTGGTGGGGCCCACCTTGCTCCCGCGCTCCTCGACAGTGGCAGCAAGGAACCGCGCCCCTGGCCTGGCAACATGGTGTTGTGCTGCCCGGCCACGGAAGCTCAGCAACCCAACTAACTCTACTATAGCATTGTTTATTATACCCTATTCATTCGTTAAGAGTGATTAAACAGATGGTGCCCATTGATATTGCAATAGTAGCTACTAATACTATTTTATTTTTCTATAGATTTGTTAGTAAAAGTCCATATAAAATTATTTTTGAGTAATACATAACTTAATATATTCGTAATTAATGAATGATCCGATACTACGATCTAATTCTGTTGATGGAAAAATGATCGTACCTGAGATCATGAACCTGACAATCTTGGTTACATTCTACACTCAGTAGTCTTCCCTGAGCGTAGGTCCTTAGTTTTGCATCATCACAAATAAGTTCGTTGCAGTGATCGCTAGGCATATTGGAAAACACTTACAAAGGAAAATTGGAAGAAGTAAGGAAAACGAGAATTTGTAAAACTCACGGTATAGATGGTTCGAAATGTCATCACAGTATTTTGTTGGTTATAATCTTATTGTAGCAACTATCAGGTCCAATTTTACTGCGGAGCTTTGAGATTGCAAATGCACTCGAAGGTAGTGAAGTGATGAAATCTTTTGACCGAAACTAAGTTGCAAGGCATGGAACATGGAATATATTAGAGTCCCAGAACAAACGCATATTATACATGGTTACATGCCATGGTGGCTCTGCTAATTGCTTTTGTTAACCTTACTGGCACTACGGTATGTAGTGACACAAGCATTTGGACTATGTAAAAATACATGTGTTTAGAAAAAGGAAAAACATGGCGGGTAGGATGGGGGGCTACTACGGAATGGCCCAATCTATCGTGTGGACCGGGGACATTTGCCCCACGGTTCCATCCATAGTAGCTTTGTCCGCCTCCAGTCGTCACTCCTTTGCCTTTTCCTCATTTGCCTGCAAGTGAATTCGGATGTTAGCCAATTGACAAAAAAGAGATGCAAGTAATAGGTGAACCGATGAAACCAAATAACGATATACCAATGGGCCTATGCTGCAAGAGGTCGTAGGTCCAGCATGCGGGCAATGGGCAGGAGACTGGTGTCCCGTATTAGTGGGATGTACTGTTGGTCCATATGCCAGTGCTTTCTGGGGCACATGAGGACGAAGCTCAGAGAGCCTACGTTGAACGATCACAGCAGGCATCGGTGTCGCCCATCCCAACATAGGTTGTGCAGCTCATACGCGATGTCATCTTGAATTTGTGCCATCTTGTGAGAAACATAGAACAACAAGTTAGTCTGCAATCAAAACATGAGGTATGATAAGAAAAATGAAAGTGAAGCATACAACGGGAGATTACAACGTGTCTAGTGTTGCCTAATTTAATATAACAGGCATGAATAGCACCATGTGATAAAGAATACAGAGTTTGAAACCTACGAACTATTCTGCTACGCAATGCAACACAAACACGGACAAATTGAAAGAATTATAACGAACGTATCATTGTCCAACACATACAACATGAGAACAAATAAAAGGGGCACATTTGAACGCATTAAAATAATCAGACAACATCATAACATGGGCAATAAAACTTGGTCGCTATGGTGCGTTGCTTGAATTAAGCATGTTTAGGCAGTTGCCTATGGTGTGCCTAACCATCTTGTAGAATCTGCATCTCGAGCGCCTAATCCATTGCCCACAATTGCTATCATCCATGTTGTTACCGATGCGACAGGACTATTGTCTTCTACGGTTAGCCTACTTGAGTGCGTTATTTGGCACTCACTTCACCTGTCCTGCCCAGAGTACTTTTTAATATATGTCCAGTCTGTACAAATTGAACTCATCACTCCAAGTGCCGTACAGGTGGTGGATGTCGTAGTGCTCCAAGATGTAATGCACCGAGGCCTAGCGCTATGCCGTGCATGCCGCATACACATGGGAGTATGGTTTGTGACAAAGCTGCAGCTTGTTGCAAGTTTAGAAAGCTTCATCAATCGTGTAGACTTATTTTCGATCCCCTCTAGCCTGACCCATGACATAATTCTCCCTGAGATGGATCTTGAACTTTTTCTTGATACCATCCATGGTACAAGCAACGTGCGAATGAGCCTTGTTGATCTCCTTGTCCATGTATGCCTGTATTATTTTTAAGAATTGTTTGCCTTCCTCTATATGCTTCTTCGTCATCATGGCTCTGTTTACAAAATACCCAACGATATAGTTCTAGCTCTCGTCGATGATTGCGGTTATTGGTAGGGATCGGATACCCATGAGGACACCGTTTTACACCTCGGACTGTTGGTCATGATGATTCCATACCTTGCACCGCTGGTGTCATATAGCAGAGACCATTTCTCTAAGTCGGGTGCATATGAGTTAACCCACTGCGTGAACTTCCTAACTCTTGCGGACCCTCCCATTGCTTCCCCTTGTTCGACGTCATCCGAATGCCTCACATGCTTGCCAGTCTCCTCATCGAGCTGTCTCCACACGGCCTCAAATTTTCTCCTTTGGTTCTACGTGCATAGCTTCTTAAACATCTTCATCAGGTCCTTGCTTCGAAACCTTGTGTGAAAGTTGGCTGCGATATACCTCATGCACTACTGATTCCTCATGTCATTCCACTAGAATGATTGCTGCATCCCATTTTGCATCGTGGTCAATGTGGACAACAACCTAGCATTGCGTTCCAAGATGACACACACATCTGGTCGGTCTTGAACCACCGCTTGCTTCACGTTTATCAGGAATCATAGCTAGCTATCTGTATTCTCATTCTCAACAATTGCGAAGGCCACATGGAGTAATTGGTCGTTCGCATCGGCTGCAACCGCGGTAAGAATGGTACCTTTGCACATGCCAGATAGGAAGGTGTCATCCATCGTCAGCACAGGATGGCAGTACTTAAACCCTTCGATCGCCTGACGAAAGGCCTAAAATACTCTGTCAAGAACAAAGAAAATTGGCCTCTTCGTAGGATGCACCTGCTCCAACTTGTTAACGTATGTGTCGGGATTTGATTATGTAATTTGAGAATTCTTGGAACTAGGTCGTAAGCCTCTTCGTATGCGCCAAACATATGCTCAACGACCTTCCGTTTCACCTGTCATACCTTGTTGTAGCTATCTGGGAACCCTACCATATTGACAACATTTGCTAATAGAAGCTTTGGCAAAATAGAAACATTTGCAATGACGATGTGGCTTATCAAGCTGGCAACATATGAGGACGTCACATTACAGTGCTTATGAAGTGGCTCAACAAGCTTGCATGTGTGATCCTTCAACATCTTTATTCGGAAGTCCATGTCTATGCCCCTTAACCGCTGCACACGGATCTTGACAGGGCAAGATTCATCCACACACTTAACGATATGGGTGTCAGGGTTGAACCTGCACACCCGATACGTCCGGCTGATGTTAACGATGTATCTAGCAATGACCTATTAGGCAGTACTCTTATTAGGGAAGTATTACCCTAAGAGTAGAGAGTCTTTATTGAATCCCCACTGTGCCCCTCTGGCTGTGGTAGAACTAGAGATATCACTGCGACATCGTCCAATCTAGAGGAGACATAAGCAACATCGGTGGTCGTAATACCACCTAGTACACCTTTCGTAGCAGCTTCTCCATCTTTCTCATCTCCAAAACTAGCTGTTTATACATCCTCCTCCTCCTCCTCCTCACTTTCCACCTCTCCCACCTGATCGGCAAGATACTCACGGCAATCAATATAGGTTGTCCACCATCTCTCTACGTCTTTGTTCGACTCGAAATTATTGGGACACCTCCTCGGGTCTCAATTGCCCACTTTCTCACCCGCATATGCACCAACACCAATGTCTACATCATCACCAGAGACCAACCTAGGCACTTCATCACCAGCAGCTCCACCGAAACCACCTATGCTGGATGATTCCATCCTATCCACAAACGGAACATATACTATCGGCCTTGCATATATCACAACAACAGGGATGTACACAACCTCCATGTAATTACCCCATGACACGTCACTTATCATCTTCAAAAGTTGTCAAAATGTTTCCACTGTACCACCCACCACTGAGGCATACAATGCCTCGATGCGTCACTTCTTCCTTGTAGTGGCTAGATCGAACGCGAAGCGCATGTACATCCTTAGCTCTAAGAGGCTCATGTCCTTCAGACCCGGTGCCCGAATAATGGCCCCTATATAGTCCGTTGTGTAGGAGACCATTCCTATAGAATACGAACAAATCTTGAATGTCTGACATGACGTACCTAGCATAGGTGAGTATGAAACCCACTTAGTACACGATATGCAATGATCGTACCATCTAACAGCTGCTATTGTACATCTGTGTGCTTCCAGCTAGTGACGTTTGTGATTTTTGAAATTTTGGACTTTTAGGGGACATGTACAAATTAACACCCTACACATTGCATAATTATTATTTCGTAACACACTAAGTATTTTTATTTTTCCATCAATTATCTGTGTACTTACAGCTAGTAATGTTTTTGAGTTTCAAAATTTCTCACTTTTATGGGACATGTAAAAATTAACTCCCTACACATTGTGTAATAATTATTTTGTTATGCATTAAATATTTTTTATTTTTTCCGTTAAATCGAGTGTGCACTTCCAGCTAAAAAGGCTTTAGATTTTCGAAATTTTTGACTTGTACGGGACATGTCAACATTAACACCGTACACACTGCATATTATTTATTTTGTAACCCACAAACGATTTTCAATTTTTTTCCCATCAAATAGCTTGCGTACTTCCAGTTAATAATGTTTTAGATTTTCAAATTTTCTCACTTTTATAGGACAGGTATAAATTAACACCCTACACATTGTGTAATAATTATTTTTAACACACTAAATATTTTTATTTTTTGTCAAATTGTTTGTGTACTTCCAGCTAAAAATGCCTCAGATTTTTGAAATTTCTGACTTTTACGAGACATGTCAAAATTAACACCATACACATTGCATAATAATTATTTTCTGATGCACTAATGATTTTTGATATTTTTTTCATCAAAAGCCTGTGTACTTCCACCTAATAATGTTTCACATTTTCGAAATTTCTAACTTTTAGGCAACACGTACAAAATAACAACTTACACATTGCGCAATATTTATTTTCTAACGCACTAATTGTAACAATTTTGTTCGCATGCAAACTCATTTAGTTAAACATAAGCAAAGTCATGAACATAATTACCATGACTAATAAGTAATTACCGATACTAAGAACACTATGTCTTCTAAGTTAACTACGGGTACAAACCAATTAAACAAGGCTAACTACTACTTTTATACACTAAGAAGACACCATTTAGCTAATTACATGCTAAACACATTGCTAAAACTATAGCTGCATGTAGATTAAAAATTATTTTTTCTTCATGCTTACAAACCGATCTACAACTTTTGCAACTGCGCAAACTTCAATTTTCAAACCAAAACCACTCAAAATTTGGCGAACCCTCAGCCTTCCTTCCTTCTCTCCCTCTCTCGGTCTCTCCTACCTCCGAATGAAATAGGGGATCAAATGATCTCGGGCATTATATTGCGCACAAGCCAGCAGGGCCCCGGGGGCCAGCGCCTACGCAACACGGGGCGCACATGGGGGTCGCGGTTGATAGGCGCACCGACGCATGCAAGGGGGGCACTACTACTGTGCCCTCCTAGTGTGGGACATGATGGGTGCCTACCACGACTAGGCAGGGCGGAAGGTTCATGGAGCCCACCACATATCGTGCCGGAACAGGCTATATCGTGGTCGGCGTTGGCGCCACAGAGGTTGGGTTCTTCAGGACTAGTTTCAAATTGAGAAGAACACTAAATGGCCAAAATAATAATAAAAAATTCGCAGAAACCAGCCCCGGGAAATAAAAAATTGCAATTATCAAGTCCACGAGCACCCCTCCGGCAGCAGACGGGAAGACCTGTCCGATACGGCGCACCCGATCCAATCCCCTCTTCCCACCTCGCTTTCTTCTCCCGCCTTCCCTTCCCCTCCCCGGACACGCCCACGGCCCACGCACACACCACCCCAACCCCACCCTCCTCCCCACCCACCCACCCACCCCTCCCCAACCCAATCCTATTGCTATACGCCGCCGCCGCCGCCGCCTCCTCCCACCTAAACCTCCACCTCCTCTTGCAGTTCCAGCCACTCGCGTCTCTCTCTAGCTCGAGTTCCCGTGCTGCTTCTTTGGCGACCAACTGCTGTTTTGAGCCGACGCGGGGGTGCCGAGCGCGTGTGATCGGCGCTGATCTTGCGATGGCGGCGGCGGTCTGCGCCGAGGACGAGGCGCCGCGCGCGGCGTGCCCGGCGGAATGCGCGGGCGGGATCGAGAAGCTGGATCTTGGCGACGGCAGGGCGGGGATCGCCGGGGGCGGCAAGAGGAGCGTGTACCTGATGGACTGCGCGCCGGTCTGGGGCTGCGCGGCGACGCGCGGCCGCGGCGGGGAGATGGAGGACGCGCGCGCCGCCGTCCCGCGCTTTGCCGACTTGCCGGTGCGCCTGCTCGCCAGCCGGCGGGACCTCGACGGGCTGGGCCTCGACGCCGACGCGCTCCGGCTGCCCGCGCATCTGTTCGGCGTGTTCGACGGCCACGGCGGCCCCGAGGTACGCAGGCTTGGAACGATTTAGAGGCATTTGATTGGTCGCCGCGCGCAGCCTAACTCATGATTTGACGATTTGTGGCATCGTGTTGTTGTGTAGGTGGCGAACTATTGCCGGGAGAGGCTCCACGTCGTCTTGAGCAACGAGTTGAGCAAGCTCGGTAAGGATTCGGGGTGGACGAGCGAGGTGGATATGAAGGAGCACTGGGACGAGCTCTTCACTAAATGTTTCCAGAGAGTAGATGATGAGGTGTTAGGGCGAGCGAGCAGGCCCATTGATGGCGTCGAGGAGTCCCGGTCAGAACCGGTTGCCGCAGAGAACGTGGGCTCGACAGCGGTTGTCGCCATCATGTGCTCCTCTCATGTGGTGGTGGCCAACTGTGGGGATTCACGCATCGTGCTCTGTCGCGGCAAGGAGCCCGTGGCTTTGTCAATTGATCTTAAGGTAAGCAAAATTCTTAGGGTCATGATCCATCCTTTTGGGTTAATCTGATTATGCCTCGCTGTTTCAGCCTGACAGGAAGGATGAGCGGGCGAGAATTGAAGCCGCGGGAGGCAAGGTCATCCAATGGAATGGTTACCGGGTGTCCGGTATACTTGCTATGTCACGATCAATTGGTATGCATATTGATTCCTGTGATAGATTTAGATTTCGTTTTGAGATCTAGGGAAGTAATAGCGCTGTAGGAATTAATTTTCACTATATGTAACCATCTTAAGATTTATGCAACCTGAAGCCGCCAAGTTCCTGGGTGTTACTTGTCATAGCTTTTGTCATTTAGAAAAACATGTCTAAATCAAACGCCACATTATTTCATATTGATCTAGGTAGATTTCTCTGGTTATTTGCCCAAAGACCTTGAGTTATGCTAGTGTCGTGTGACTTGGTTTTTTTTGGGTTAGATGCTATATTCTCATATGTTTCTCTATTTTTTTAAAAAATGAGATATTTCCATGTGTTGTTGTTTTATTTATTAGATTATATGTTCTTTTGTATTAAAAATTTAATGCCCGCTTGAAATATCAGCTATTTATTCTGGAAAAAACAGCAATTTGGGTTCTACATTATCTGAGAAATAAAGTATGCTAGACTTAATACTCTTCTGCAATCATGTTATGGGTTGACTACCTGGATATTGCCTAATCCTGCTGATGAACTTGCAAAATGAGGTTAAATGTATCTCTGTGAATTGAGTATGCAGATGTGATTAAGAGAAGAAGTTACCTGCCAAAGTAGAAAAGCCATCTTTTATCAAAGCAACGAAGGTATCTTATGTCATGTTCATGCAAGTGGCACTTGCAGCTTCGACCATGGCTAATATGGGGTCTTAGTTGGATCTGTTCACATCTCTTGCGCCATTCAAATCAGTTACACTAAACACTTGGACAACATTGTTCCTCCAATTTCATCCGAAAATTTAGTTGAACCAACGACAGTTCAGCTGACTTCTCTGTGCATTGGATAACATTTGTCCAAATTTATTGCGAGCTCTGCTAACTTGAACCCGGGATTGCTGATGTTGTAGGTGACCGATATTTGAAGCAATTTGTCATTTCAAAACCAGAAGTTACAGTTATTCCTCGGGCAAAAGATGATGACTGCCTCATTCTGGCGAGTGATGGGCTATGGGACGTCGTGTCAAATGAAGAGGCATGCAAAGTAGCGCGCCGACAGATCCAGCTGTGGCACAAGAACAATGGTGTTACACCATCATACTCTGACGAAGGTGATGAATCCACCGATCCTGCTGCGCAAGCAGCTGCCAATTATCTCGCGAGGCTTGCGCTGAAAAAAGGAAGTGAGGACAACATAACTGTTATTGTGGTCGACTTGAAACCGCGAAAGGTCAAGAACAATTCCTAACAGGGAATGGGTTCATCCGAGTTACTGACCGTGATCCGTGTCCAAGAGTTCATACTACTAGTCGGTCTGCCTCACGAGACTTACCCACATTTTTTCGCTGGGCTTCAAGAATTGTACATGTATATGCTAGATATATTTTCCATCTAGGGGCTATGCTTAACCCATTGTGGATTCCTGCTGTCAAGATCTGCTTCAGTCAGCTTCAGCCTTCAGCACTGGCACGTGGCATCCCTTGTAATCTTGTATAATAATTGAACTTGTGAAGAGCCAAGCGGCTGAGATGACCACTACTAAAATTTTACACATTGTTACCACCGCTCCTGAATTGAAGCTTGCTGCCTGTTTAACGGTTTCTAAAAACAGTTTTTGGTTTTTGCTACAGTAACAGAATATTTTCTTAAAATAGAGTCTATAAGTTAATTATAGTACATATTAAAAGTCTAATATCTGTATCAATTAAAATTGCAAGTAAATATTTTTCTCTTTATAGATTATAAACAGTTAAAATTTAAAAATTTGAGTTAAAAGTCAGTCATTTCAAACAGGCTCTCCGATGGATGCATCACATGTTGCTTGTCTGCGTGTGTTTAACAGTCTCGTGCGAATGGAGGAGAAAATGTAGGCAAGATGACCCAAGAAAAGTACAATTACCAAACCAATCAAGCAGATCAGAAGCCTAGAAATTTGCGATGGAAACTGTTGAATGGCTTGCTATCTTCTGTACAACGAGAATTAACGTGTAGTATATACACCCCACTTCCGGTCACTCCTGATTTGTCCGCGGCTAGGTGAAGGCTCCGTGATTCCGTGAAGTGATAACTACTCTCTCATTCGCAATACAAATGCAAAGCTTTGATTTTCCTGAATAAAAGGCAGCAGGTCATTCTCCGCCGTCTCCTCAATATTTGGCATCGACTTCACAATATCTTCAAGTGAAAAAGGTATGCTGCAAAGAGAAATGAAACCAAAAAAATGAAAACGAGCAATCAGTGACAGTGTCTAAGGGCATGAAGATCGGAACCTGGAAACTTTTTGGCATGGCACAAACCTGGAATCGTCATCCAGCAGGACCGAAAAGCCGGTGGCACTATTTGATTCGTCATGCAGCGTTGCTCTCATGCTTGATGCGAACTATAAATAATAAGGAAATAAAGCGGAAGTCATTGAACTAACATTCCAAATGGAACAGCAAACCACAGTGTACGACTAAATTGTATGATTACACCGATTAAACCTATCAACTTACCTCTGCTGAAACAATGTTTGTGCCATTCATATCATCCCAGTACATAACAACTATCCGCTCTAGCTGCTGTAAGCTGAGAGCCTGGACAAATAGTGAAATGATTACAAATTACAGAGTTAAGGAATAAAAAAACATGATCCTTGGTCAAAGCAGATAACACTTACAGGGCAAACATCGTTGCGTATCTCTCTCCATGTCCTTATTGGCTTTAGAGAAATTACCTGATGAATGAAAAAGAGTAGGAAAATATTGCAGAAAGTAAAGTTTCATACAATTCAGTTTGCGTACAAGGGCCACAAGCCCACAAAAGTTTGTTTTTTCTTTTTGGGGTGGGGATAATGAAAAACACACCAGGAAATCGACAGCTTGTCTTATATGCCTCAGTGCTTCCCAGGCTGAATCTGCAAGCTGTGGCAATACTAAAACATAAGCCGACAGTATTTGAAAATGCTGTCACAATGAAAAAGCTAAGTGAACAACCTCTTGAGTAACGTCATTGCACCAATGTTTTAGTTGAGTTAGTCCGGCTCTAATATATTCTCCGTTGCTAAATGAACAACATTCACGGCGCAAAAGGAGTCTGTTTTCAAAAGAAAAAAAAGAACAGCTCATACATTGAAGGAAATGCTATAGGAGCGCAAAAAATGCTTACCTGTTAAATAGTTGAACGTTGACCATATAAAGTATTTGAGTAAGCAACTTGTGGACCAAAATCGACGGGACCTGCAAATTTATTAGAGTGGGACAATTGCCCTCATAAGTCGTAACTCTGCAAATGGATACTGCATTGATGCTTGTATTCATTTAGGACGTACACGATTGGCTCTTAGCAGATGCAAGTAGTTGTTGAGGATTTTCACGATTCCCAGCCAATGTGTGAGTAGGTTGTGTTGGCCCAAACCACTAGCTGCAGACAGCGAGGCCTTTTCTTGATTCAAGTGAGAAGTTGTTGGATCCTAAAGATTTACAATATTTACAGAATTTTCAACAGCAAAGTTTCACAGCTGATAATTACTTAAGAGAGGCAGTACCTGGATACACAACTCAAGTAATGGGTTTAGCTCCTTCTTCACTTTGTCGCTTATCAATCCAAACACCTTTTCAATCAGATCCACAAGCTGCTGCTTGAAGAGCAAAGCTGGATATTTTGCTTCAATTTGGTGCAATCCACTAGTTCCATCCACTGATTGACCACTGAAATAAGCAAGCCCGCTATTTGAAGTTTGACTATCTTGAAAAATCCTATCGTAGGAAAATCTTCGTCTATGTGGAGCTGATATTGCTGCCCTAGTGATTTTAAAAGAGCGTTGCAGGAGAACTGATAACGTCGACAAGTTGGATAACCAGTAGGCCAAGCTTCTCGCATCATGCTGAGCCTTGAAGAGGAATGTCAGTCAATATAAGAATTAAGAACAATGTAATGATCCTGAATTCAAGGTACTGGAAAATTGGCTGCACAGAGCTGTCTCGTATCATGTTACACAGTGCAGAATATGTGCTAATTGAGTACCGCTACAGCATAAGAATAAAAATTCAAAGCAAAGTGCTACAAACCTCTATCGCTGAGTTTATAGCTTGAAGGATACTGTCAAAGACGCCTGTCTTTGCTGATTCAAACGATCTCCAATGAAGAAGACATTGGTATACAAGAAGAGCAGCAACAGGTTTGCTCCCAGAGAATCCAAGATGCTGGGTAATGTACTTAAGCAATAACTGCTGATCATCCTGGGGCTGCTGGTGCGAAGAAGGGTACCAAAAACAACAAAGTTATCATTTGAGCAATGGGGGGTTAGGTAAACTCAGCAAGCATCAGCAAGCCTACCTGATATACTTCATTAAGTACCCTTTGCATTTTCTCCCCATTTTCATAATCTTTTTGGTTAATCAAATCAGAGGCACTACTCTGCAATATTTTTTTAATCAAAGTCATGACAGATCAATTAATTTATCAAACAAAAAAAATCAGAATCGATGTGCAGCCATATACTTGATTAAACTACCATAGAGGGTCTTGTTTCTGCTGGACCAATTGAGGACTTCATTTCAGCATATGCTACGTTGCCATTTAAAATATGACCATTTTCTGGACTTCTCTGTTGAAATGCATCTACCAATTCAGATGAGAACATTCAACAGTCATGCAAATGTAAGTTCTATTGAAGACACATTACATGAATCATACTGATTTTGGAGCATGCAGCTTGAGACTTGGCAGAAGATGGAGTAGTCGCAAGTGTTTGTTGACGAAGAATTTGATTTTCTGCCTCTAAGTTGGCTGCTTTTCGTTCTAGCCTGTGTTTGAGGAAGGATGGATAACAATCGATAACTGTTCCATCAAAAGTTGATAACAAAGAAGTGCAGTATGTGGCTAAATGAATTACCAAAAATGGGAAGTTGTTTTCTATGGGTACCTTTCTAAGGTCTCCTGAAGCTGAGTAATAATTTTACCAGAACCTTCAATTTTCTTTATCAAGTCATCATTTCTATTTAGGAGGTCTTCATTTCTCCTTATTAGATCCTCATTTCTTCCATGAGCTTCAGTAAGTGCTTTCTTCGCGGCATCACATTCTTGTTTCTCCATTACAAACGAAGACAGTCTTGATATGGCATCTACTTGAAGCCTAATTGGTAAAGAGTAAAGACATTAGTCTCCAAAAGGATAATAGAATGATCGGTAATGATTGCATTGTAGTTAGTGCACTACAATTGGAGAAAGCTAGATAGAAAATTAAGATACCAACTTTTGCACAGTATCTTGAAGCTGGTGGGCCCTGTATTCACTGTCTCTAACTTTCTTAAGTAACTCATCATTTCTCTCCTGAGCTTCAACAAGAGATTTCCTAATTGTGTTATTTTCTTGTCTTTCAGCTTCCAAAGAAGAAACATTTGCCGCTATATTTTCTTTAAGCCTGTATTTTTGGGCAAAGACAACTGTTATAGCTTCATGAAGTTGACAATCCATAATGGATGGCAGCAAGAAATATTCAAGTTCAGAACAAAAAGGGAAATTACACAAAACCCCAGGTGTTATGTTACATATGTCATACATATAGACGTAGATTTATGAAAAGTTTCAGTTTACCTTAGATGCTCCCAAATGCTTTTCTATAGACTTGTCCGTTACTGTTCCTTCAACTTTGATAGGTTTGCCACGTCAAAAGACATTTGGCATGCACGTGGCCATCCATTTGTCACTGTGTGTGTGTGCGCGCGCGTGTGTTTCGAAAACATATGTCACTTTACATTGAAATATTAGGCTCCGTTTGGATCCCTGAATTAAAACTGGCTCGTGGAATTGGAGTCCCAATTCAATTTCTAGTACAATTGGAATTGGGCTACGGTTCTAATTTTTTGTTTGGTTGCCATTGAAATCATAACTTGGAAATGAAATCATAAGGCAATTCAAATTTCTGTTTGGATGAACCCTGAAAATGAATTGGCATGTTGGGGAAGAAATCGAACCAGGAAGCTTGACGGTGAACGGATAAGGGCATCGGGGGTGGTGGCCTGAGCGGCCGCTTGCTGGGTGGTCGCCGGAGCCTCGCCGGAGAAGTGGAAGGATGAGATAAAGAGAATAAACATGGGAGGATATAGATATGGATGTCGGGACGAGGAAGAACAAGATATGGCGGCGCCGGCGATAGGGAAGAATATGTCGTGGCAGCGCCGGCGTTGGGTAAGAAGATTCCATGGCGAGCGGTGCCGGAGAAGACGGTCCCATCCAGATGACTCTAGATCCGAGAACTTAAAAGCCAGGAGGAACATTGCCAGAGGGCGGTCAGGGACTTGCCGGAAGGCGGCCAGAGCGACCGCCGGAATTTTGCCGGAGACGAGGAGGGGAGGAACAGAAGAGAGTGAACGGGAGGGGAAGGAAGGCTTCGTCGAATGAGTCGATTGATGTTTCAGATCGTTACCCCTCTGAATCGTGGCAAGCCATGTCCGTTGTTCACAAATCCAGGCTGAATTGGCCCCAAAATTCAATTCCATTTCTAATGGACATCCAAACAGCTGAAATTAGTTGGGCTTAATTCAATTACTCGATTCTAGGCCCAATATAGGAATCCAAACCGGGCTTAGATCCATTCAAGTGCACATGTGATAGTGCGACATAGCTGCCAAATTGTGCTGATATTTTTTCAGTATGAAGTGACAAATTGGTGCTACATTAGCACCATGTATGCACTGCGTGGACACAACAGTCTCGTGTCGCTGATGTGGTAACACGGTAGGATGTTCCAGAAAGTTACGAATTTAGTACAGACAAAACACAATATAGGGCTAATTGAAAGATTTTAGTAAATCTGAGGTTTTCTGCCTTTGTAGGTAACCAGATGGGGTTTTGTGTAATTTTCAAGAAAAAGTATCACAAGCTGAAACAGGGAACTATGAGCACGTACTTGTGATATATTATCCAGAAAGCTTATTCAAGGTACTTACATATTTATAGTGTTTTGAAGATGCTCAATTTTTTTGTTGGCTTCATCAATTTTCGCCAGTAACTCTTCATTTTTGTATTCAGTCTCGGTAAGTGCTTTCTTCAATTGATCCTTCTCTCGTCTCTCAGATAGCAACAAATTGTCTTTCGCTGCATGATCGCCAAGCCTAAATTGAATCAACAAAAAATATTTCAAATATTAGCATCTACTTATATGCGAACTCTCTCTCTCGCGCGCGTAAGCATTGCCAAAGCCAAACACAGCTTAAAAAAAATCCATGGCTAGATAAAGTACCTTTGTATGGTGCCTTGAAGAAGACCAATTTTCTTGTCAACATCCTCAAATTTCTTTAGTAACTGCGAATTCCTTTCTTGACTTTCTGCTTGTGCCTTCATGGTTGTATTGTTTTGCTCTCGTTCTCTCAACAGTAAAGCCTCCTTTGCAGATGCATTTTCTTGAAGCCTGTATTCATGAAAGAAATATGTAGTTGATTCAACAATTAAGAGGGATAAGATGTATATTTCTTATAAAAGCTCATGTCCCTAGAGGTTGTTAGAGCATAAGATGAATGGTTTACTTGATAGGATCTCAGCAAGTTTCTTAAAAAGGAATAGACTACCAAGGAACGATTATCGACCTCTCAACGGTTAGCTGAAGCTGAAGAGTATGCTTATCAGAATCCTGAATTTTCTTGATTAACTCTTGATTTCTCCCCTGAGTTTCAATTAGAGTTTTCTTGGTCGCCTCATGTGTTTGTTTTTCTGATAGCAATAAAGTGTCTCTGGAAGTAACTTCTTCTTCAAGCCTGTGACCATCGAAATAAAAGGTTACTATCACATTGTAATGACAATATTGGGAAATAAGGTGGGACATGTATCCACTGAAGAGAAGTGTCAGACCTCTTGATAGTATCTTCCAGTTGTTTTCTGATTTCTTGGGAATATTGCAATTCATCTACTAATTCCTTGATCTTTTTCTGGGAATTGGCTAGTTGTTCCTTGGTTTCACTGTTTTCTTGTCTTTCTATTGCCAACAAAGAGTCTTTCTCTGCTGTACATTCCCCTAGTCTATGTTCAAGAAAGAGAAATATTACGGTTGGAGCCACCTAAAGGTCATGTGTGATAAGGATGTACTGTGATCAAAGGTAATCCGAGAAATGGGCAGAATACAATAGTTGGCCAAGAAATAGTTGCTTAAGATGTTTGAAGATTATAAATATTTGCAAAGAAACGAAATCAAACCTGTTCACCGAATCCTCAAGCATACTGATTTTCTTAACTGAATCCTCAGCACTTTTCATTAACTCTCGGTTTCTCCCTTCAGCTTCAACTAGTGCTTTTGTTGTGCAATCCTGATTTTGCTTTGTCCTTAGCAGCAAAGACTCCCTTGCTGTTGCATGTTTCTCAAGTCTAAATTCATTGAAGAAAAGGAAATATGTGTTAGCTCATAAAGTTTTGAAGACAAGAGTGGCCCTCTAAAGTTGCAGATAGTGCATTATGTTTCAGAAAGCAAAGCTCAGCTGCTAATCATGTTAAGCTAACAATAGTGGCAGTAAGACAATAACCTCTGGAAATTCTCCAGCAGCTTATTTATACTTTTCGCATCTTCATCAACTTTCCTAAGTAATTCCCAATTTCTTTCCTGAGATTTAGAAAGTTCTTGCTTGGTTTGATCATGCTCTTGCCTTTCTGCTACATACAAAGCATCACGTGTGGCTGCATTTTCTTCAAACCTACATTCATTGAAGAAAATTTTAACAGTGGTCAGCTCGTAATATTGAGGGCAGCAGTAAAGATATAAACAAAGGGAGATGCTGCCCTGCTGAAGACTTGATGCACATATATATCACCCTTATATCCCAAGCTATGATCAATCCCCCTAGAATGTCTTAAAATAATGGCACCCTGCAGTTTAGGATCTTCAAATTTTATCCTCTATACAATACACATCAGAAATTCAGGGCCATGATTCTCCTCTTAAAGTAATATATCATACTTTTAAGCTTACATCAATTGACAAGAATAATCAGCCTGCGTATTCTTAAGATTACAGTGGTCTAAAATATAGTGAGTGAAAATTTGGATGATTAGCATTCGAGAAAAAAAAATCAAGATTAAACGTTTGAAAATTTGGATGATTAGAAGTCTAGGACTGAAGTAAGCTATAAAGTGCAATCAAGCATAGGAAAAGACAATTTGGTACATCAACGAATAAACCTTCGGATATTGTCTTGAAACTTAGCAATGTCGTTATCAGCAACTTTAAGTTTATTCAGTAATTCCTCATTTTTCCCATGAGCTTCACTGAGTGATTTCTTGGTTGCTTCACTTTCTTGCCTTTCTGTAAGCAAAGTGGCCTCTTTCTCAATTAAGCTTTCTTTCAACCTGTGCCCAAAAAAAAAAGAGAGCACAAACTGTAAGCCAACTAAACAATGTTACAATTTTATGTGATTGCCAAGAAATATCACACTGATAATAGTACTAAAAAGTTGTTCGGTTGCAAGACTGTGTGTTGGACAAAGCTTATATTTCTTTCGAAACGAACATGACCTTTGCACAGTAGTCTGAAGCACTGTGGATTTTCCATTAGCATCTGCAACTTGTCTAAGTAGTTCTTCAACTCTCTGTTGTGCTTCACCAAGTTCCCTTCTGGTTGCCTCGTTTTGTTGCTTCTCCATCATCAGTGAAGACTCCAGTTCTGTCACACTCTCTTCAAATCTGTATTCAACAGAAAGGAAGAAAGTTGTTGTCCCAAACAGCAGGAAAGGATGAAAGTGGATTTACTTGATTATGGTCACTTACTATGGTACAGAACATTGCCAAATGTTGTTTTTTAGGAGAGCATTACCACCATGTTCTATGGTCAGATATGCTTATGTGGACTTTAAAAAGGTATAAAATGCTAGCATGAAGAAAAAGGAGAATGTGTAGGAAGAACTACATGTCTTTTTAATTGAGGTAGAAGGTGGGGCATGAACTCGAAACTCAACCACCGCACCTAAGTGCTTTACCGCCACAGTACAGTCTTTCTCCATAAAATGCTAGTATAACAAGCAATGAACCTTTTGTGATTTTTTAAAGATGAAAATTATTTTTCTTCAGAATCTCTGGTCCTCTTTATTAATTCTCCATTTATTTCTTGGGATTCAGCAAATAATTTTCACAGCAAAGCATCCTTTTATTTACATTTTCTTTACAACTGTGACAAAAGGAATCATTACGACCTCACTAAAGAAACAACTAAGATTGAGTAACGACTGAATATGCCAGTTATTAAGGCATAGAAGTTGTCACGTGCCGGAGTTGAGAGTAGGTAGTAGTCGTGGGAAACGGGAGGTCGAGGCCCAGGCCCTCGACACCTTGGCGCCGTGACAATCTGAGAAGGGTAGCGGGGATTGGGAGAGAAGAGAACGGGGTAGAGATATAGATGAATTACTTCTGGCTTGTCCTCTATTGCTCAATACCTTTCCCTTATATAGGGATTACATCAAGAGATTGATTACAAATAAGATGGGAACTAACTCCCTAAAACTAATCTGCAGTCTCCTAACATACACCATCTTCCTAATATCTCTCAACTGCATACTTGCGGACAAAACAACTTATCTTTAAGTCAAATTCGGTTTGGCTGTTGCTACCGTATCCTTTTGGAAGCACATAAATTTGTTTATCGCAACCTCCAACTTTCCTTGCTAATGCTTCAGTTCTCTTTTGAGGTCCAGCTAGTGTGATTTTAGCTGCGCATTTTGTTGTCTTTCAGATGGTAATGATGCCACCTCTTCTGTTATGTACATCACTTCTAATCAAAATTGACATAGTAAAATGAGCTTGGCTAGTGTGATGCCTTAATTTTCAAACTGAAAAAGATGGGGATGAATTCTACTGCTAGTCTGCGACTGCAACTACTAGCATGCAACAAACCATTTCCATGAACTAACGGATCCAGCATGTTCAATGATCATGTTGGCTTCGCAGTGTAAATTAGCAACGCCAAATCTGATTCTGACTGCGGCAACAGTTTGTTGGTATATGCATGACTGCATCACTATCCATGTGTGCGAAACATATGCACGCGGCTCTTTTTTTGTGGATAACTTGCAGATGGGTTTTGTGTACCCATTCTTTTAACAATACTAGTATTGGCTCCTTAACAGAAATGTAATACTTCAACCAGCTTTGGTTGGAACCAAAAGAGCCTGCCACACAGTCTATTAAGATCTACAGTCATTAAGCAACTAACCTCGTCACAGTATCTCTAAGCTGCTTGATGTTTTCATCTGCAACCTCAACTTTCTTATTCAGGTCTTCGCTTCTTTCCTGAGCAATAGCAAGTTCATTCTTAGCTGCAGTGTTTTCTTCTCGTTCTCTTAGTAGTAGTACCTGTCAAAGTCACAACCATCATCCATCAAATATCATGCCATATGTGAATAGCACTGAACTCTAATGAATCACAGGATATATTCCATAATCATATACTATTTCTATCTTTTTAGCCTGAAATAACTACTGCAACCGCATTTGATTTTATTAAAACAGTAAATGATACAATTTGGATAATTCATAAGTTTAGCTTGGGGAAAAGTACCTTCAGCACCTCAACTTCATTAGTCAATAAAGTGATTTTTTCTCTTTCTTGAGCTAGAGCTTCTTCAATAGCCTTTTTGGCTGATTCTCTTTCCTGCATGGCTGTGGCTTCTACCACTCGATTTTCCATCTCATGAAGAGCAGCCTGTAATTTGGAAATTTCTTCTGATTTCTTCTTCTCTAAATCAATCTGAAAATAGATATATGTGTCAACATAGTGTGACCACATAACTCAGTAATATGACTTTTACATGTTCTTTGTTATGAATATTGTGTGTATATTCATGAGACTCAATGGACAATATTTAGAGAGAGTACAAGGGACTATATGCAAATACAACCGTACACATAGAACTAAATACAGAAGAGATAAGCATACTCTTTTTTTCTCGAACACGTAGGAGAGCTGCGTATCTTTGTATTAAGGGGAAACAAACAGAACCTTACAGACCCAAACGCATCCAAACACACACCACACCTGCTCTAGGAAACTAGCCTATGGTACAGAAACAAGATCGACCTCGACCAGAGGGGATCTAGACCAAAACCTGTGGTGGAGCAGTTAGGTATGAAATACCCTTTGCTCCGGCCAAACCCCAAATCCTCATCTCCTCACTGACAAAAGACAAGAGGGCCCTAACGTCCGATGCAAACCCATCAAAGACGCAGCGATTGCGAAGATTCCAAAGAGACCAAGCCCCCAAAATGATGATGGAGTTAAGGCCTTGCCGGACCTGGCCATGAATTGCGTTATGTGATCTGGACCACCAATCTTCAAAGGAGAGCTCGCCCGGTTGAGGGGAAAGATTCTGTAATCTGACCTTTTGAAGCAAATCAAACCAAAATTGGCAGGCAAACACACATGAGATCAAGAGGTGGTTAATGGTTTCCTCCTCTTGGTCACAAAGCAAGCAGCGGGGAGGGTGTTGCAATCCTCGGCGTGCCAGACGATCCGCAGTCCAGCATTTATCATGTGCAGCCAGCCACATAAAGAAACGACATTTATTTGGAGCCCAAGTTCTCCAAATTCGCTCCCAGGGACTAAACTCAATGCCTCCCTGAAAGAAGCCTTCATATGCTGATTTTGCTGAATAGTTTCCATTGGCAGTGAAGCGCCAAATGTGTTTATCTTCTAAATCGGGCTACAGCACAACCTGTGAGAGGAGATCCCAGAGATCCAAAAAATTAGCAATGTTCCCAACCGTCATCACTCCTATCAAATCCACAATCTAGTTGTGACCTGTGAGTGCCTCTCTCACCGTGCGCTTATTGGCATGTCTCTTGGGAACCAAAGCAAAAGGACGGGGTGCCAGATCAGCGATCCTTTTCCCATGGATCCACCTATCTGTCCAGAAGAGGGTGCGGACACCATTACCGACCTCAGTGCATGTTGCTATAGAGAAGAAGGACCGAACACAGTGGTGAACCTGGATCAGAAAGGGGGCCCAAGACTTGTCAGGTTCAGCCTTCTGAAGCCAAAGCCATCTCATTCTGAGGGCCCATCCCATCCGCTGGAGATCAGAGATACCAAGACCACTGAGTTGAAAAGGTCGACAAGTTTTGTCCCACGCCACAAGACAATGGCCTCCCTTAGTTTCTTTTCTTCCTCTCCACAGAAAACTTCTACGGATTTTGTCTATTTCTTTAATAGCCCACTGGGGGAGGTCAACTGCCATGGCCAAGTAGACCACCATAGAGGTTAACACAAATTGTACCAATGTTTTCCTGCTCGCCCTTGTTAGCAACTCTGCTTTCCAACCCGAAAGACGATCGGCAATCTTATCAATAATAGGCTGAACTTCAGCCCTTGTCAGCTTCCGTAGGGAGAGGGGCACACCAAGATATTTGCAAGGAAAATTCATCACTTCGCAGGTAGATGCTCATGGACTATAGCAATCTCGTCTCGGAACAATGGATGGGAATATGTTACTCTTTTGCATATTGGTTTTGAGTAGGAAGCTTCACCAAACAAAGAAGAATGCCCATAGTGACCTCCAAATCCATGGTGTTTGGCCTAAGAAAGATGACCACATCATCGGCATAAAGGGAGATCCGGTGTTGCAAGGCTCGAGTAGAGAGGGGCTGTAGGAAACCTTCTCTTGATGCCTTAGAAAACAGGTGGCTTAAAATGTCCATAACAAGAATGAAAAGCATTGGGGAGAGGGGATCTCCTTGCCTCAATCCACGCTTGTGAAGGATGACCTCCCCGGGAATCCCATTGAGAAGGACTTGCGAAGAAGTGCCCAGCAGCCCACAAACCATGTCGCACCAAATGGAGCCGAAACCCAGGTTCCTCATAACCTCAAGGATGAACGACCAAGAAACTAAATCAAAGGTTTTTGTGATGTCTAGCTTGAGAAGGATACGAGGCTGGCTTTGTTGATGAAGAAACCTTGCCAACTGTTGCACCAACATGAAATTGTCCTGAATAAACTGTCCTTTTATGAAGGCGCTCTAATTTGGAGATACCATCTGGTGGAGCCGGACAGCAAGTCTATTAGCAAGAATTTTGGTGACTAATTTAGCAAAGCTGTGCACCAAGATAATGGGTCGGAAATCCTTGACGTGCAAAGCCTCAACTTTCTTTGGAATTAAAGTGATGTAGGCTGAATTGAGCAAACCAAAATTGCCAAACTTTCTACTCCAAACTGCTGAAATGGCTGCCATAAGATCAGATTTCATAATTGGCCAACAAGCTTTATAAAAGCGACCTGTGAACCCATCGGGTCCAGGCGCTTTATCCATAGGTAGCTGACAGATGGTTTTCCAAACCTCATCCTCAGAGAAAGGGACCTCAAGTGCTGCAAGGTCATGAGACATGATGTTCATCTCCTATAGATTAATGGTGTGCTCTCTGTCTAGACTTAATCCAAGGAGGCCATTGTAAAAATCAAACACAACCCGCTCCTTTTCGACATGACTGGTAAACACCTGCTCCCCATCAACAAGTCTGGATATGAAGTTTTTCTGCTTGCGGTGTCTAGCAAACGCATGAAAGAGGCCAGTATTTGCGTCCCCCTCATGTAGCCAGCCAATTCTCGAACGGCTTCTTGCAATAGTGCGTGAGATAGAAGATAAGGCCAGGGAGTGTTTCACGAGGCTGCAGGGCAACCATTCCTCCTCCTCTGACAAAGTCCGATAGTCCTGAGCAATCTCCATCTGATGAAGCACTTCCCTGGCAAGACTAAGCTGCATTTTAACAAGACCAACTCTTTTCTGACTCCAGCTTTGAAGTGCTCTAGCAGTTGCTTTGAACTTCTTGTCTAAAGAAGCAAAGGGGCAGCGGGTCACAACTGCAGAGGACCAGGCATTTGCGACAGTGTCATGGAAGCCTTCCACTTTGGTCCAGAAGGATTCAAAGTGAAACCTCATTTTGCCCGTCCTGTTGTCATGCAGACCCAAAAGGAGAGGGCAGTGATCAGAACCATCTGTCGAAGCACTTTGAAGCAGAGAATTGGGGAAAAGGAACTCCCAATCAAGAGAGCAAAGCACTCTATCAAGCCTGACAAGAGTTGGGGATTCATGACCATTGGACCATGTGAATTTCCGTCCAAGAAGAGGGATATCATTCAAGGCCAGATCATTGATAAGACACCGGAATCTTCCCATCATTGCCCGATTTAGCAAACTATTGTTCTTATCCTCCTCCTTATAGATAATATTATAATCTCCCAATATTATCCAAGGACCTTGACATGTCTCACAGATGTCTCTTAACTCTTGTAGGAAGTTGATTTTTGCATCATTGGATTGCGGTCCATAGACGCAGATCAGCCACCATGATTGGCCGCCACTTGGGCAAAACTTCACTGAGGCACTGTAGGAGTCTAATCTGTGAGCTCCGGCAGGTCCAAGGCCATGTCTCCAAGCCACGAGAATTCCACCAGAAGCACCAACCAAAGGTAAGGAGATGAAGTTGTCAAAATCTGAACCTAGCAAGGAGAGGACCGACCCCTGGGAGCCCCCTTAAACTCATGGTGGATCACACACACTAAGTTTGAAGAGAAAATACAAATATTGCACTCTAATCTGTAGCTTCGTGAAAAAATCAGTAATGTGTAATTCTGAGGGCGCAAACTGTAAAGCAAGCACTCCCTCTTGCAAATGTGAATGAGTGTATGAATCATCCACACCAATGTGCTTAGTGAGCTCATGCTTCATTGGGTCATGGGTAATACTGATAGCACCTATACTGTTGGGCAAAAAAGTTGTAGGCCTTAGCATAGGCACTCCAAAATCTGCAAGTAGCCACCTCAACCAAGTAACCCCTGCTATCACTACTGCCATAGCTCTCAACTCAGTCTCAATACTCGAACGAGAAAATGCAGTATGCTTCTTTGTCTTCTAGGTAATCAGGGAGGAGATAAGAAAAACACAACAATCAGAAAGAGAATGACGATTAGAAGAATCGCTAGTTCAGGTCGCATCAGAGTACACCTAAAACTGTAGTGAGTTAGAGCTAGGGAAAAAATGATGAGAGTCCCATGCAAGTAGTGAAGAACACGAAGAATGTGACTGTAATGAAGGTGGGTAGGACAAGCCATGAATTGACTCAAGATATGAACATAAGCAATATCAGGATGAGTGCTCACAAGATACACTTAACTCCCAACAAGATGGCAATACTGAGTAGGATCCTCGAGAAGATCACTGTTGGAGGAGTGGCCCCCACCTTGGCCCAATCAGCCCATTGCGCCAAAGGCCCAATGAATGTGTAATTTACGTGACCAACCCAAAAATGTTGTGCCAAGGAAAGGACGTATTTTCTCTTATTGTTACCGACCCCAACAAGGGTATTTGTGTAAACAACCTCCTTATGGCTATAGATATGGCCCTTAGGGCGCCATAGAGAGCGAGAGTGCATTTTTTGTAAGAACAAGCCTAAATAATAATAATGGCATGGTACACATCTTCTATACTGCTCCCTAGTGTGTCTCAGACTCTGGGCAAGCACTATGTGGTTTCCCATAGCCCCCTTATGCACTGTTTGGCACGTAACCACAACAATCACTATCAGTGGTACGAAGCTCTATGGGAGTCTTAGCAGTGCGAGTGTTAGTTAGATCAGAACGATCAAGAAGATCCTGAACATACCTTTGCTAGGAGAGGTAGTAGCCTTCAGCATGGAAGTGACCTCAATCCCAAGAAAGTACATAACAAAACCAAGATCAGTCATCAAAAACTGCTCACTGAGATGCTTCCTCATATACGTGATGAACGAGAAATCATCACCAGTGATGAGAAAATCATCCACCTACACAAGAAGCAGTGTCCTATCTCAAGGTGAGACATGGACAAAAAGAGCAGGATCGTAAGAACTGACAATGAAACTGTCACGAACCGGGGTAAACACCACCAAGAAGATGGCCAGATGGCGTCGGCGTAGGGGGAGAGGGAGACTCTAGATGAGGAAGACTTTGATATTTCTCTCGTTTCTTACAATAGCATGCGGTAGCCCTCTTTATGTAGATGGACTCCCCCTAACAGATCGAATCTAACCTCAATTACATCTCTAACAAATATAGAAACTCATATCATATCTCTAACAAAAGGAATCTAATCTCTAACTCAAATAGAAATCAATCTCTATTTTCTAATAATTCACCGACTAGGCCAAAGGCCCACCCTATGACATTACACCCCTCCCAGACATGCAGCTCGTCCTCGAGCTGCTAGGCGGCGGTCATGGTGCTAATGGAAGACCTTCGACGCCAGTGTAGAAGACGAACGGTGGCGGAGTCCTGCAGCGGATGGAGACAGCCGGCCAGATCCAAGCGTGGCCAAGGCTAAATGATGCCTGAAAATAAGTTTTTTTGAATTTTTTTATTTTTGTTTATTTTTGTTTTTTCAGTCGATCCCGCATTACAAAAGCCATCGACTGAACAGGCCTGCATGTGTTCGATCGGTCTAACCGATGTTGGCGACCGAGCGACAAGCGGTGGCGGCCGGCGTTAATGGCGAGAGCCGCGGCGGTGGCGGCGAGGCGATCCGCGGCCTCGGCTTCGGTGACGAGTGGCGACGACGCGGCGGCGACCTAAGTAGCTCCGGCGGCGGCGGTTCGGCGGCCAGCGCGCGGCGTTCTCGGCCAGGTGCTCGGATGCCGAGCGGCGGCCGTGAGGCGCGTGGCGAGCGGCCGCGGATCGGCGGCGGCTCGGTGGTAACCGAGCGGCACCCACGGGCGGCGGCACGATGGTGGCGATTTAGCGGCGGCGCAGACGGATGGAGGCAGCCCCGGCAGCGGATGGCGACCGGCAACCGAGGACGGCAACGCCGACGACTACGCCCGTGGATCCAGGCGGCATCGGCTACGTAGATCGGTGGCGGAACCGAGCAGGTGGTGGATCCGATGCAACGACGTCGATCTCGGCGAAGGGGACGACGCCAAATCCAGTGCAACATTCGGCGGCGACGCGGACGGCCGTGGCGAGGGCGGCCAGGTCCATCATACGCTCGGTGGCAAGGCAGGCCGAAGAGATCGCGACGACGGCGGTGCGAGCAGGTGCGGCGGAGGAGGCCGGTCCGACCGCTGCCTTCATCCCGGTTTGACCACTGCCTTCTCCCCGGTCTGACCGCTGCAAACCCTAGTTTGCCGGTTTGACCGCAGGGACTTCCCCGGCGCAATCTCCTTCCACGTTTGCTGTTCTTCAGCAGAGAAGTTGCTGCGGAAGCAGCGTGCGGTACTAGAGTTGGCGTAGGTGGCGGATGGTGACAGATGGCGATCTTGGCAAGGGAGGAGTTGTCTTCTTCACCATGGCCGGTGATCTTGGCGAGGGTGGCGAAGTCTGCCTTGTCCTCCTCGTCGCTAGAGAGAGGCAAGTCGACGGAGGTGAGGTCAGCCTCATCCTCCTTGTCGCTAGAGGGAGGCGAGTCAACGGGTGCGAGGTCAACCTCGTTCTCCTCATCGCTAACAGCCGGCAGATCGATGTCTGCCGTCTCCTCTGCTCTATGAGCGGCCTCTTGTTGCGCCTTCTCCCGATCCTTCAAGATCTTCTCGAAAAAGGCATGCATGTTGAGGAAGGAGTCCACCATCTCTTTGTTGTAGCTGGCCATCTTATTAGCGTTGGCTTTTATTATGGCCATTGACTCGGCAAAAGGACGAATCGCAGGAACCATGGTAGCAGAAGTCGTGGGAAGGGAATGATCGCTCTGATACCAAGTTGTCATGAACCGGGGTAAACATCACCAAGAAGATGGCCGGATGGTGTCGGCGTAGGGGGAGAGGAAGACTTTGATATTTCTCTCATTTCTTACAATAGCATGTGGTAGCCCTCTTTATATGGATGGACTCCCCCTAACAGATCGAATCTAACCTCAATTACATCTGTAACAAATACAGAAACTCATATCATATCTCTAACAAAAGGAATCTAATATCTAACTCAAATAGAAACTGTTAGACAGGCATCATGGCCGGCCCTATGGGCTTTTGGCCTTGAGCCCATGTGTGTTTAGTATGGTTGGTTAGACAACTATTATAGGCAAGGATCTCTCTGTTTGGCCCATGATTCTATTAGCCATAACCCTAGACATCCTTGCCTATATATATATATGCCTTGTACTGTTGGATTTATAATCAATCTACTATTCCGCATCATATATATCTCTCACAGAAACCAATCTCCATGCCTAGGCCGTCGGTGTGCAGAACATCCGTGCGCTGGTTCCTCTCGTCCTCGACTTGACCTCCGGCCACTATACACGGTGGCACGAGCTCTTCCTCCTCGCCCTCAGGAAGTACTCCCTCGAAGAACACGTGCTCGACAACAAGCCCAATCCGGCTCTTCCTGACTGGGCACGCATGGACTGCGTCGTCAAGTCTTGGATCCTCGGCACCCTCTCCACCGAGCTCGTCGAAATTGTTCTGGAATGCCGAGCCACTGCGCGCGTCACCTGGCTCGCCATCGAGACTCAGTTTCTCGGCAACCGGGAGTCGCGCGCCCTCTACCTCGACGCCGAGTTCCGCAACTTCATCCAGGGCGATCTCTCGATTGCTGACTACTGCCGATGCTTCAAAAGCATGGCAGATGCTCTTGCCGACCTCGGGGAGTTCGTCGCCGACCGGACCCTAGTCCTCAACGTCATCCGCGGCCTCAACGAGAAATTCACCGCCATCGGCCTCCATCTCCAACGGAGTCGGCCCTTCCCCTCCTTCCTTGATGCGCGCGCCGATCTACTCCTGGAGGAACTCAACATGGCCAACCGAAAGTCGTCTCCCGCTACCGCCTTGCTCACTCTCGGCGCCCACCACCTCAACACCGTCAACCGCTCCCATCTTCACCGACTTCCAACGGCTTCGGGCGTAACGAGGCGGGGCGGCGGCGCTTCTCCCACTCGTGGCGGCGCGCAGAAGCACTCTAGACGCTCGCGTAGCGGCGCGCCATCACCAACTCACGCAAAGCGCGACCGACACTCCCAATGCGCCCAAATCCAGCGACTGGCCCAGCTTCTTCAACCCGTGGACCGGCACCATCGGATGTGGCGGTCCCGCCTCCTGCACCCTTCCGCGGGCCGCTTCTCGGGCGGCTCGCTTCCTCGAGCTATGCGACCCAGCGTTCTTGTGCCGATCGAATCGATGGCGCGCAGCCTCGAGCTTTGCTGGCCGCCGAAACGATGGATGCTCTCTCCCTGCCAGGCTGCTGGATTGAACGGAGCTCCTGTTGGTTCGGTTGCTGGGCAGTATGGCGCCCCTACTGGATTGCCTACCTGGGACCAGAACTCTCTTGCGAGTTCCTTCTCCACCATGACCATGACTCCACCACAGCAACCCGAGTGGTACTTCGAATCGAGAGCTACTTCTCATATGGCTTCCGACCCTGGTATCCTCTCTCACTCCTCAATTCCTCAGTATCCCACTCCTTCATCTATTGTTGTCGGTGACGGTTCCTTACTCCCTGTTACCTCCACTGGCACGGCTGATTTGACCAGCCCCTTCCGTCTTAATAATGTCCTTGTTTCTCCCAACCTTATTAAGAACCTTATTTCTGTTCGCCAGTTTACTTCTGACAATAACTGTTTTGTTGAGTTTGATCCCGCTGGCTGTTCTGTGAAGGATCTTCGGTCTCGGAACGTGATCGTCAGGTGCAATAGCTCCGGACCGCTCTACCCTCTACGTCTTCCCGTCGCCGGGTCCTTACTCGCCGAGTCCTCCGCTCCACTTTGGCATCGCCGCCTAGGTCATCCGGGTCATGAAGTTTTGTCTAAGCTAGCGAATTCCTCCATTATTCCTTCCTGTAATAAAACCACAGGCTTTTCCATTTGTCATGCCTGTCAACTAGGTCGACATGTACGTCTTCCTTTCCCTGTGTCAGCATCACGAGCTTCAAATAAGTTTGATCTTATACACTGTGACCTCTGGACATCCCGTCACAAGTATTTCTGGTTACAAATATTATCTGATCATCCTTGATGATTGTTCGCACTATCTTTGGACGTTTCCTCTTCGGCTTAAGTCTGACACTTTTTCGACACTTGCCAACTTTTTCTCTCATGTTTCCACTCAGTTCGGTGCCACCATCAAAGCAGTTCAGTGCGACAACGGCCGCGAGTTTGACAACTCTAGCGCCCGCACGTTCTTCCTCACTTGTGGCGTCCACCTCCGCATGTCATGTCCCTACACCTCCCAACAGAACGGTAAAGCTGAGCGCATCATTCGTTCCATCAACAATGTCATCCGCTCGCTCTTGTTTCAGGCGTCCATGCCACCATCCTATTGGGTCCAGGCGTTGACCACGACCACGTACCTCCTCAACATCTTACCCACCAAGACGCTGCACTTCTCCATGCCGCACCACGCCCTCTTTGGGTCTCCGCCGTCGTATGCTCATCTCCGCGTCTTTGGGTGCAAATGCTACCCAAACCTTGCCTCTGTTAAAGATAATGCAAGAGGTAAGGCAGCTCTCAGCCGTCTCAGGTAAGGATCTGTTCCAAATCTGTTCCAGGTAAGTCCTGATTGTATTCCATCTGTTAGAGATAAGATTCCTCCTGTAATCTACGCAGAGATATGATTGGAAAGTCCTGGCTATAGATAGAATAGATTGATTCTGTTGTAACGGTTGGAAATAGATCTGCCAGTCTTCCTCAATCTACTGCAGCAGTATGTATTGTACTAGATGGCGTTTCAGCCATATATAACATGCAGGGATCGGTGGTGATCCTTAACCCCAAAATACTATAGCTTTTCATGGTATCAGAGCCTCTCCTCAATGGCGAGCTCATCTACTCTTATGGCTGCCGCCTCTCTAGGTCACCCTGTGACGGAGAAACTCACCAAATCCAACTACACGCTGTGGAGAGCTCAGATCCTCCCAGCGATTCGAGGTGCAAGACTTGTCGGCTATCTTGATGGATCGGCAGTAGCACCAGCGGAAGAAATCATCACCAAAGATGGCGAGAAGGAGACCAAAGTCTTCAATCCAGCATACGATCTGTGGCTCGAAAAGGATCAACAAGTCCTGGGCTACTTATTCTCCTCTCTCTCACGAGAGATATTGACTCATGTCGCCTCCAAGAAGACTGCTGCAGAAGTCTGGAGGGCTATTGAGCAGATGTTCACTGCTCAAACCCGTGCGCAAGCTGTCAATACACGCATCGCCCTAGCAACAACCAAGAAGGGTCACATGACAGTTGCCGAATATGTTGGGAAGATGAAGGCTCTCGGAGATGACATGGCAGCCGCCGGGAAGCCTCTTGATGATGAAGAGCTAGTATCCTACATCCTTGCTGGACTTGACTTGGAATACAACTCTGTTGTAACCAATGTCACTGGGCGATCTGACCCAATCTCTGTTGGTGAGCTCTACTCTCAACTTCTCAGTTTCGAACAACGATTGAATCTTCTGCAGGGAAGTCAATATCAGCCTTCCATCAATTCTACGATGCGTGGACAATCTCAACATGGTTTCCACCGTGGTCGTGGAGGGCGCAATGGAGGCCGAGGTCGCAGCAATGGAAGCCGTGGCCGTGGTTCAGGTTTCAGCAATACCAATCGAGGTACTGCAGATTCAAACACTTCTCGTCCAATCTGTCAACTCTGCAAGAAAAAGGGGCATACTGCTCCGGCCTGCTGGTATCATTTTGACGAGAATTATGTTCCTGAAGAAAAGAGTGCATCTGCAGTAGTGCATTCTTATGGCGTTGACACAAATTGGTACACTGACACCGGTGCAACAGATCATATTACGAGTGAACTTGATAAACTAGCAGTCGTGAGAAGTATACTGCTGGAGATCAGATTCACACGGCAAGTGGAGCAGGTATGAATATTCACCACATTGGTCATTCTGTTGTTCGTGCCCCTTCTCATAATCTTTATCTCAATAATATTCTTCATGTCCCTAGTGCTAAGAAAAACTTAGTTTCAGTTCATCGTCTCACTTCAGATAATCAAGTTTTTCTTGAATTTCATCCCACTTTTTTCTTGATTAAGGACCAGATCACGAAGAGGGTTCTTCTCAAAGGCAAATGTGAGGGAGGACTTTACCCTCTCTCATCCATACCTTCGGCAGGTCCCAAAAAGCAGATTTTTGGAGCAATAAAACAATCTTCTTCACGGTGGCATAGCCGTCTTGGTCATCCAGCTTCTACAATAGTGCAGCAGGTCATTAGACTAAATAACCTTCCTTGTTCCCAAGATTCCAATAAAGAGACTGTCTGTAATGCTTGTCAACAAGCAAAAAAGTCATCAATTGCCTTATTCCAAGTCCTCTAGTGTCTCTAAATCTCCTCTAGAGCTAGTTTTTTCAGATGTTTGGGGCCCAGCTTGTGAGTCTGTCGGCAGAAATAAGTTCTATGTCACCTTTATTGATGATTATAGCAAATTTGTGTGGATTTATTTGCTCCGTTACAAATCTGAAGTCTTTCAAAAGTTTTGTGAGTTTCAGCAGCTTGTTGAAAGGCTGTTTGATAAGAAGATCATTTTTATACAAACAGATTGGGGTGGTGAATATGAAAAACTCAATCCTTTCTTCAAACAAATAGGCATATCTCATAGAGTTTCTTGTCCCCATACCCATCAACAAAACGGTGCTGCTGAAAGAAAACATCGACACATCGTTGAAGTCGGTCTTTCTCTTTTAGCTCATGCATCCATGCCGCTTAAGTTCTGGGATGAAGCTTTTGCTACAGCCATATATTTGATTAATAGAACTCCTAGCAAACTTCTGCAATTTTCAACTCCCTTGGAACGATTATTTAAGATCAAACCTGATTATGAAACCCTTCGTGTCTTTGGATGTGCTTGCTGGCCTAATTTGCGCCCATATAATACTCGCAAGCTTCAATTTCGCTCCAAACAACGTGTCTTTTTAGGCTATAGCAATATGCACAAGGGTTTCAAGTGCCTTGACATTCAGACTGGCCGTATTTACATATCTCGTGATGTAGTATTTGATGAAGCAGTTTTTCCATTTGCCAATCTTCATCCAAATGCTGGTGCTCGTCTTCGGTCTGAAGTGCTCCTTTTTCCTTCTCTCTTTGACACCATTGATCACGGGGGTGCACAATCAAATGACCAACGTGATGATTATTCTGATAATGATGCTTCTCTCTCCACTAATCCACCTCCTGCTCCTGTTTTAGACACTATTCCAAAGTTTGTGCAGCAGCAGGTTGTGCCGCAGACTAAGCAACAGCAGGATGAGCAACCGCAGCAACTTGATACTCTACATCACCAGCAGCCTGAAGATCTGAGACAGCAGCAGCAATCTGTGCAGCCATATGCATCAGTCCCCAAGCCATCTGTTACTCAGGTGTACAACCGACGTTGCAAAAATCCTCTACACACATGTATCACCTGATTCTCAGCCTTCACTGGACAGTTTGCCGCAGCCTTTTGAGACCATCTCTGCGCAAGAACAAGCTCCTGAAGGCCTTCCTGACAGTTCGGTGTTGACACAAGATGTGGACTCTTCATCTCAACATCGACCTATTACCCGTCTTCAGCAAGGTATTACAAAACCAGTAATATATACAGATGGTCGAATAAAGTACATTGATGGGAGAATCAAGTATGGTTTTCTTGCTGAAAATGGAGAACCACAGAATCTGGAAGAAGCTATGCAATCTGGAAACTGGAAGAAAGCAATGGATGAAGAATACATGGCACTATTGAACAACAAGACTTGGCATCTTGTGCCTCCTAAGAAAGGGATGAATTTAATTGATTGCAAATGGGTATACAAAGTAAAGAGGAAAGCTGATGGAACAATTGACAGATACAAAGCTCGTTTAGTGGCCAAGGGCTTCAAGCAAAGGTACGGAATTGATTATGAAGACACCTTTAGTCCAGTAGTTAAAGCTGCTTCAATCAGACTTGTTTTGTCTATTGCAATCTCAAGAGGATGGAATCTTCGCCAACTTGATGTAAAGAATGCGTTTCTTCATGGTGTTCTTGAGGAGGATGTGTTTATGAGGCAGCCGCCAGGGTATGAAGATAAGAGTATGAAAGATTATGTGTGTAAATTAGATAAGTCGTTATATGGATTGAAGCAAGCTCCTAGAGTCTGGTATTCCAGGTTAAGTGAAAAATTGCTACAACTTGGTTTTCAGCCTTCAAGAGCTGATACATCACTCTTCTTTTATAGAAAAGGTGATGTGATCATTTTTATGCTCATCTATGTGGATGATATAATTGTGGCTAGTTCATCAGCCAAAGCCACACAAGCTCTTCTTAAAGATCTTCAAGGTGAGTTTCCACTAAAAGACTTGGGAGATTTACATTATTTCCTTGGAATAGAAGTGAAAAAGATAGATAATGGAATTCTTCTAACACAAGCAAAATACACTGCTGATTTGTTAAAAAGGGTTCAGATGCAAAGGTGTAAACCAATGAATACTCCTATGTCCACTGTTGAAAAACTATCATTAGAAGGAGAAAAATTAAGTCCTGAGGATAGCACAAGATATAGAAGCATAGTTGAAGCTCTGCAATATCTAACTTTAACAAGGCCAGATATTTCCTTCTCAGTAAATAAAGTATGCCAGTATCTACATGCACCAACAATTGCACATTGGACAGCAGCTAAAAGAATACTCAGGTACCTACAACACACAATGGGATATGGACTGAAAATTACTAAATCTCCTTCTATGTTAGTCTCAGGATTTTCTGATGCGGATTGGGCTGGATGTTTAGATGATAGAAAATCTACAGGAGGGTTTGCTGTGTTTCTAGGAACCAACCTTGTGTCCTGGAATGCAAAGAAACAACCTACAGTTTCTAGATCTAGCACAGAAGCAGAGTACAAAGCAATGGCTAATTGTACAGCTGAAATAATGTGGGTTCAAACCTTTCTAAAAGAACTGGGGATTTCTAGTCCTCATGCAGCTCGACTATGGTGTGATAATCTTGGAGCAACCAATCTATCTGCAAATCCAGTCTTTCATGCTCGAACTAAACATATTGAGGTTGATTACCATTTTGTTAGAGAAAGAGTAAGTCAAAGATTGCTTGATATCAAATTTATTTCAACAAGAGATCATATTGCAGATGGTTTTACTAAAGCCTTACCTATCCAACGTCTCAAAGATTTTCGAAGCAATCTCAACTTAATAAAGCTGTGATTGAGAGGGGATGTTAAAGATAATGCAAGAGGTAAGGCAGTTCTCAGCCGTCTCAGGTAAGGATCTATTCCAGATCTGTTCCAGGTAAGTCCTGATTGTATTCCATCTGTTAGAGATAAGATTCCTTCTGTAATCTGCGCAGAGATATGATTGGAAAGTCCTGGCTATAGATAGAATAGATTGATTCTGTTGTAACGGTTGGAAATAGATCTGCGAGCTTCCTCAATCTATCGCAGCAGTATGTATTGTACTAGATGGCGTTTCAGCCATATATAACATGCAGGGATCGGTGGTGATCCTTAACCCCAAAATACTATAGCTTTTCAGCCTGCACAGCTTCCCACAAACTCGCCCCTCGCTCCGCTTTGTGCACCTTCCTTGGCTACTCCGCCCACCATAAGGGATACCGGTGTCTCGACATGGCCTCCAAACGGGTCTACCTCACCCGTCATGTCAACTTCGATGAAACATCCTTTCCTTTTGCGGATCTTCCTTCCACCCCGTCCACGGCGGATTTTGAGTTTTTGGATGACTGTCTTAATCCTGTGCCAACACCTATTGGCCCGTCGCACACTCTTTTGCCTGCAGGTTCCACCTCTGTTGGCTCGGGTTTCAACCCCGGCACCGGCCCCTTCACGCCACTCGACACGTCGGCCATCTCTCCTGCGAGTGTCGTCGTCCGGGCGCCTGCCTCCCCCGCGCGCATGCCACGTGCGGCTCGGGCGGCGCCGCTAACGCCGCGTCGACGCCTGCTTCGCGAAATGGAGGCCCCTGCGTCGCCCACTCCGGTATTTGTTCTCCTGCGGGGCGGGGATTTCGCCGTCTACTCAGCGCCACGCCGCACCGCCGCACCCGCCGCCCGGCTTGCCCGCCGCGGTGCCCTGCGTCTGATGACCGTCATCGATCCGCGACGGCGCGGTCCCCGTCCCACCAGTGGTGAACCGCCATGCCATGATCACTTGGGCCAAGAGTGGCTTCCGAGTGCCTGCACTCTTCGTCGCCGCTCCACTTTCTCCGCTCCCGAAGTCCTATCGTAGCGCCCTTGCCGAACCTAATTGGCGGGCCGCTATGGAAGAGGAGTATCATGCTCTTCTGCAGAACCATACCTGGGATTTGGTTCCTCGACCGCCCAAGGCAAATGTCGTCTCTGGTAAATGGATCTTCAAGCACAAACTCAAGGCAAATGGTTCTACCGAGCGCTATAAAGCACGTTGGGTGCTGCGTGGTTTTACACAACGCCCGGGAGTGGATTTTGCCGAGATGTTTAGTCCCGTTGTGAAGCCAGCGACCGTGCGCACAGTGTTGTCTCTTGCTCTGTCCAGGAAGTGGCCGATTCATCAACTTGATGTGAAGAACGCCTTTCTCCACGGGACTTTGTCTGAGACAGTTTATTGTTCCCAACCATCTGCATTCGAGGATTCTGCTCATCCGGAATTTGTCTGCCGCCTGAACAAATCACTTTATGGTCTCAAGCAGGCTCCACAGCATGGTACAACAGGTTTGCTTCATATCTGCTGTACAACAGGTTTGCTTCATATCTGCTATCTCTTGGGTTCATTGAGGCCAAGTCTGACACATCACTGTTTGTGTACCACCGCGGCTCTGAGATTGTCTACTTGCTTCTTTATGTTGATGACATCGTTCTCACCGCCTCATCTGCTAAGCTCCTCCGACGCATCATCACTGCATTACAGCGGGAGTTCTCTATGAAGGATCTTGGTGAGCTTCATCATTTTTTGGGGATGCATGTGCAGAAGTATCAAGGTGGTCTTCTCCTCTCACAGCGTCAGTACATGATGGACATTCTGGAGTGGGCAGGCATGGCAGATTGCAAGCCATGCACCACCCCTGTTGACACCAACCCGAAGGTGTCCACCTCAGCCGGTGTCCCTGTTAGTGAACCCAGCGACTCCTGCAACTTAGCTGGGGCCCTACAGTATCTCACCTTCACCAGGTCGGACATCTCCTATGCAGTTCAGCAGGTGTGCCTTCATATGCACGACCCTCGTGAGCCCCACCTTGCTGCCCTCAAGCGGATTCTTTGGTATATTCATGGCACTCTCCATCTGGGCCTCTTTCTTCAGCCGTCCTCGCAGTCTGATCTCGTGGTTACTCTGATGCTGACTGGGCCGGTTGCCCGGACACGCGCAAGTCCACCTCGGGCTATGCCGTGTTTCTCAGAGATAACCTGGTTTCCTGGTCCTCCAAGCGTCAGAACACGGTGTCACGCTCCAGTGCAGAGGCTGAGTATCGTGGTGTGGCCAATGCTGTTGCCGAGGCTTCCTGGTTACGTCACCTCCTGTTGGAACTACATACACCGCTTCAGCAGGCTACCTTGGTGTATTGCGACAACATCAGTTCAGTTTATATGTCCTCAAACCCAGTCCAGCATCAGCGCACCAAGCACATTGAGATTGACCTTCACTTTGTTCGCGAGAAAGTGGCCCTTAGCGATATTCGTGTACTGCATGTTCCCACCACTTCACAGTATGCCGACATCTTCACCAAAGGTCTTCCGTCATCAGTCTTCAGTGAATTCAGGTCCAATCTAAATGTCCGAGGTGCGGACGCTCCGACTGCGGGGGCGTGTTAGACAGGCATCATGGCCGGTCCTATGGGCTTTTGGCCTTGGGCCCATGTGTGTTTAGTATGGTTGGTTAGACAACTATTATAGGCAAGGATCTCTCTATTTGGCCCATGATTCTATTAGCCATAACCCTAGACATCCTTGCCTATATGTATGCCTTGTATTGCTGGTCTTATAATCAATCTACTATTCCGCATCATATATATCTCTCACAGAAACTAATCTCTATTTCCTAATAATTCACCGACTAGGCCCAAGGCCCACCCTATGACAGAAACCGACAGCAGTAATCACTGAAGTAAAACACGCAAACCAGGCACGAAGAGCCTCTTTGAGGCCATAAAGAGCACAACGAAGACGACAGGTGCCCATCTAGAATAGAATACTCAAGTGGCAGCTGCATGTAGAACCTCTCATGCAAAACACCATTAAGAAAGACATTCTTAATATCCAGCTGAGAGGCAGACCACTGTGAACAGAAGCAACCGCAACAAGAGTGCGAACAGTGATCATATGGGCAACATGGGCAAAAGTCTCATCGTAGTAATGACCATACTCCTGCTGAAAACCGTGAGCCACAAGACGCGCCTTGTAGCGCTTGATAGCACCATCAGAACAAGTCTTAATCTTGTACACCCACTTGCACGTGAAAGGACGGACATGCACAGGTATCAGTACAATATCTCAAGTCTGCATACGCTGAAGAGCATCAAGCTCCTTTGCCATAGCGAGCTACCACTCAGAATGAGGAGCAACCTCATGACAAGAACTAGAGTCAGTGATAGAGAAAGCATGAGCTGTCAGAGCAAAACCAAGACGATCAGGAGGGCAAAGGGATATCCGGCCACGAAGGGCGTAACGAAGATCATCATCAGGAGGATCAGATTGAGGTGTCGGCAAGGTACCGGGAGAGGAGGCTAATGAAGGATGAGGGGCCTAGAGTAGTGAACAACAGAGAAATGAGACAGTGGTGTTGTAGAGACAAGAGGCGGTGCTGCAGGAGGCAGCACAGAAGGCGGGGGTATAGAAGGAACCATTGGAGATAGGCAAGGGAAAACTGTGATAGTGGAGAAATAGGTGAAGAGTCAGAAATAGACTGTTAGATGTGTATTATGTATCTGTATATTTACCCCATTGTATAAGGGGTTTCTTGCACATATGCCACATGTACATGTATATATATTGGCCTTTTGGCCACGTGAGGAATACAAGCGTTATTCAACATGGTATCAGAGCCGGCTTCGTCATACCTAGGGTTTTATCATACCTAGGGTTTTGCCTGGCTTGCTGCTTGCTATCTCCTTTTCACCGTCGTTTGTCGCTGTCTCGCCGCCGATCTCGTGTGCCGCCGCTCGGGAGTTGCTCTTCACGCCGCCGCTCGGGATCTCGTCATCACGTCCTCTTCCCCGCGCCAGATCTGGCCGTGGTGAAGATCGGGATGCTGCCGCTCCGCCCGTTGTAGCCAGATCGGGCTCCTCTTGGTCGCCGGCCCCGCCGCGTTGTAGACCAGCCTCGCCGTTGCCGTGCCGCAACTCGTCAGATCTACCGCCGGGGTTACGCCGGCGCGCGCACAGCCTTCTTCGCGGCGTCGGGCCCGCACTTCCCTCGCCGGGCCGCCGCTTCGCCGTGCTGCGGCCTCCTTCGTGGGGCATTCGCTTGCCTCCGCAGCTCGTTGGTCGCCGACGCCGCCGCTCGTCGGCCGCCGGCGCCGCCGCCGCTCGTCGCTCGTTGGACGCCGCCGCCGTCGCCACCCCGCCGCTCCTTGCTTCCGTGATCGCCGCCCCGCCGCTGCTGTCGCCACCGCTCCTTGCTTGGTGCGCGGAGGAGTTATAACCGACCGGCCGCTTTATAATCTAATCGACCGACCAAAGCAAAAAGCCTTCTTCGCAGCATTTGTTTTCCATTCCTCGTTGCCGGTGATCTTGATGGTCTCAATTATCGGATGGTTTCAAGACATGCGTATCCACATGCGTGGTCAGCGCCTTTGGGAGTTTCTTACGGGCGAGTTGCCTTGCCCGTCTCGTCCTACTCCACCTGTTGAGCCTGTACTCCCGAGGGATGTTTCCGAAGACGCTCGTACAAAGGTTTCTGAGGTTTTTGAGGATGCCATGGAGACTTTTCAGACTCAGTATGCTGCTTACAAGACATGGATTAATGAAGATGCTCGTGCCTCTGCTATTTTGGTTGCTAGCATGGAGGTGCATCTCACCGGTGATGTTGTCAAATTGGCTTCCGCACATGCGATGTGGACGCATCTACGCAGCCGCTACGAGCCATCTGGTGATTCCTTATACCTTGCTGTTGTGCGACAGGAGCAGTCGCTGCAGCAGGGAGATGCCACTGTGGATGAGTTCTATGCTCAGTTGTCTGCGATATGGCGTCAGATCGACTCTTTGGGGCCAGATGTTTGCCGCTTTGTCGGTGTTGCGGCGTCGGCATTCTCATATGGAGCTTCGCGCATCTACGATTTTTGACACGCCTCCGGCCCGAGTTTGAGCGCACTTCGTGCTCGATTCTTGCTCGTCATCCTCGTGTGACTTTGTTGGAGGCCCTGCGGCCGTTCAGATGCGAGGAGATTCGACTTCGTGGAGCGGGTCTGCTATCATCAGCATCATCACTTCCTTCGGTTTTGGTGGCTTCTCTGGCTTCTACACCCGCTGTGCCTTTGCCTTCACCAGCTGTGTCTCCACCAGTGACAGCTGCTGTTGATAAGGGCCTTCACTGCACCTATTGCAACATGGATGGACATGTGGAACAGTTTTGCTACAAGAAGAAGAAGGATCTTTGTCGTGGTGCTCGTCCTCCGCGGGGCACTGGAGGTTCCTCCTCTCAGCCGAGTTCTGGTACCCCTGACACTCAGCAGCTTCTCACATTGCTAGGCCGCATGTTTGCTTCTGCATCGTCTGGTTCTGCTGGTTCTGCTGCTCAGTCTTCCGGAGAGAAACCACCTTCTACTTCTCCTTCCTCAGGTACATCACCTTGGATTCTTGATTCTGGTGCTTCTTTTCATATGACATCTGATTCCACCTGTCTTACTTCCATTAGTCCTTTAGCTGCTCCTATCACCGCCCACACAGGATGGTACCTCTCTTTCATCACAGACGAGGCACTCTTTCAAATACCTCTTTTCATGTTCTGCTTTGTGTCTCATGTTCCAAAACTAACCATGCGACTCATATCTGCCGCCACTCACCGATCATGGTTGTCGTGTTATTTTCGACTCGACTCTTGTTGTGTTTAGGATCGTCCGCACGGGACTCGGTTGGTATCGCCTCGCCGCCGTGACTCCCAACGGCTTTGGGAGCTTGACTGGCTTCGCCTTCCTTCCGCTGCCCCAGTCAGTCTTCTCGCCTCCACCTCTGCAGCTGCTGCAGCCTCCACCGCTTCGTTTGCTCAGTGGCATCATCGCTTAGGACATCTTTGTGGTTCCCGCATGGCTTCTTTACTTCGTCGAGGTCTTTTAGGGTCTGTGTCTGGTGATGCTTCTCTACATTGTCAGGGTTGTAAGCTTGGCAAACAACTGCAACTCCCTTATCCTTCTAGTGAGTCAGTGTCTCAGCGTCCTTTTGACCTTGTTCATTCTGATGTATGGGGACCAACTCCTTTTGTTTCGAAAGGAGGTCATAGATATTATATCATTTTTATTGATGATTTTTCTCGCCATACATGGATATATTTTATGTCATCTCGTAGTGAGGTTTTATCTATCTACAAGACCTTTGCCACCATGATTCGCACTCAGTTTGACTCTCCTATTCGTGTTTTTCGTGCTGATTCCGCTAGAGAATACTTGTCGGGAGTCCTTCGTGGCTTTCTTGCCGAGCAGGGCACTCTCTCTCAGTTTTCTTGTCCAGGTGCTCATGCTCAGAATGGTGTGGCGAGTTGCGTGAGAAGGTCAACATGCAGCCACCCCCTGGGTATTCTGTTCCTGAGGGTATGGTTTGTCGTCTTCGCCGATCTCTATATAGCCTTAAGCAAGCTCCTCGTGCCTGGTTTGATCGTTTCTCCTCTGTTGTCACCGCACTGGTTTTTGCGAGTGCTCATGATCCCGCTCTTTTATCCACACTTCATCTCGTGGTGGACGCTTCTCCTTTTGTATGTGGATGATATGATCATTCCGGAGATGATCCTCGGATATCACGTTTGTCAAGGAGCGGCTTCATGAGCGCTTTCTTATCCGATCTAGGTCCTCTTCGCTACTTTCTTGGGATTGAGGTTATTTCTACTCCCGAGGGTTTCTATCGACCCAAGAACAGATATCCGGATCTTCTTGATCGTGCCTCTCTTCTCGATCGTGGACACCGAGACTCCCATGGAGCTTAATGTTCATCTTCGTCCCATGGATGGTGAGCCTCTTCTGATCCTACTCGCTATCGTCATCTTGTTGGGAGCCTTGTTTATCTTGGTGTCACTCGCCCTGACATTTCATACCCTGTGCATATCTTGAGTCGGTTTGTTTCGCTCCCACTCACTCCACTATAGTCATCTTCTTGAGACACTCGTGCTCTCATGATTGCTTCTCATTGCTCCACCACATTTTTGGGCCGAGGTTTGTTTCTCTGCTACTTTCTTGATCAACATTCAGCCCTCCTCTGCTCTGCAGGGTGGGATTCCAGTTGAGCGTCTGTGTGGCCAGACTCCTGATTATTCCAGACTTTGCCTCTTTGGGTGTGTGTGTGTGCTATGTTCTTCTTGCACCTCGTGAGCGCACTCAAACCGACCGCTCGATCGCTTGAGTGTGTTTTTAGGCTCTGATCTTGAGCACAAGGGATATCGTTGTTGGAGTCCGTTGGCGACGGATGCGGATTTCTCGGGATGTTACTTTTGATGAGTCTCGCCCCTTCTATCCCGTCCTTCTCCTTCTTCCACTTCAAAGATCTCGTTGTTGAGCCGCTTTCATTTCGACTTTTCCTTCCAAATCCTATAGTCACCACTCCACCAAAGTCTTTGGTTTCTCCTGCCTCCTTCTCGATCCGCCTTCTTCACCACCGACATCCTCTCCGAGGTTGCTCCGATCTTGTTCCTTCTTATCCTTTCTATTATACTCGCCGCCCGCGAGTTGAGGATCCTTCGATATGCCCTCCTTCTTCGACGGTCATCCCCTTCGGCCACTCCTCGTTATGCTCTTCGCGATCGTCAGTCCATTCGGCCTCCTGAGCGTTTTGGTTTTGCTGCCGCTGCTCTTGCCGAACCGACTTCTTGTCGTGATGCTGTTGTTCATCAGGAGTGGCAGCATGCGATGGCGGAGGAGATCGCTGCCCTCGAGCGTACTGGCACGTGGGATCTTGTTCCTCTTCCTGCGCGTGTTACTCCTGTCACGTGCAAGTGGGTCTATAAGGTTAAGACTCGCTCTGATGGTTCTCTTGAGCGTTACAAGGCTCGTTTTGTAGCGCGTGGTTTCCAGCAGGAGCATGGCCGTGACTACGATGAGACTTTTGCTCCTGTCGCTCACATGACCACCGTTCGCAATCTTCTTGCTGTGGCCTCTGTTCGACAGTGGTCCATCTCTCAGTTGGCCGTCAAGAATGCATTTCTTAATGTCGAGTTGCGTGAGGAGGTCTACATGCAGCCACCCCCTGGGTATTCTGTTCCTGAGGGTATGGTTTGTCGTCTTCGCCGATCTCTATATGGCCTTAAGCAAGCTCCTCGTGCCTGGTTTGATCGTTTCTCCTCTGTTGTCACTGCAGCTGGTTTTTCGGCGAGTGCTCATGATCCTGCTCTTTTTATCCACACTTCATCTCGTGGTCGGACGCTTCTCCTTTTGTATGTGGATGACATGATCATTCGGAGATGATCCTCGTGATATCACGTTTGTCAAGGAGCGGCTTCATGAGCGCTTATGTCCGATCTAGGTCCTCTTCGCTACTTTCTTGGGATTGAGGTTATTTCTACTCTGAGGGTTTCTATCTCGACCCAAGAAAAGTATATCCGGATCTTCTTGATCGTGCCTCTCTTCTCGATCGTGGACACCGAGACTCCCATGGAGCTTAATGTTCATCTTCGTCCCATGGATGGTGAGCCTCTTGTCGATCCTACTCGCTATCGTCATCTTGTTGGGAGCCTTGTATATCTTGGTGTCACTCGCCTCGACATTTCATACCTGTGCATATCTTGAGTCGGTTTGTTTCGCTCCCACTCAGCTCCACTATAGTCATCTTCTTGAGACACTCGTGCTCTCATGATTGCTTCTTTGCTCCACCACATTTTTGGCCGAGGTCGTTTCTCTGCTACTTTCTTGATCAACATTCAGCCCTCCTCTCGCTCTGCAGGTGGGATTCAGCTTGAGCGTCTCTGTGGCTGAACTCGATTATTCCGACTTCGCCTCTTTGGGTGTGTGTGTGCTATGTTCTTCTTGCACTCGTGAGCGCACCAAACCGACCGCTCGATCGCTTGAGTGTGTTTTTCTGGGCTCTGATCTTGAGCACAAGGGATATCGTTGTTGGGGTCCCGTTGGCCGACGGATGCGGATTTCTCGGGATGTTACTTTTGATGAGTCTCGTCCCTTCTATCCCCGTCCTTCTCCTTCTTCCACTTCAGCATCTGTTGTTGAGCCGCTTTCATTTCTGACTTTTCCTTCCAGTCCTATAGTCACCACTCCACCAAAGTCTTTGGTTTCTCGGTGCCTCCTTCTCGATCCGCCCTTCTTCACCACCGACATCCTCTCCTGAGGTTGCTCCTGATCTTGTTCCTTCTTATCCTTTCTATTATACTCGTCGCCCGCGAGTTGAGGATCCTTCTGATATGCCCTCCCCTTCTGACGGGTCATCCCCTTCGGCCACTCCTCGTTATGCTCTTCGCGATCGTCAGTCCATTCGGCCTCCTGAGCGTTTTGGTTTTGCTGCCGCTGCTCTTGCCGAACCGACTTCTTGTCGTGATCTTTGTTGTTCATCGAGTGGCGGCATGCGATGGCGGAGGAGATCGCGCCTCGAGCGTCGCACGTGGGATCTTGTTCCTCTTCCTGCGCGTGTTACTCCTGTCACGTGCAAGTGGGTCTATAAGGTTAAGACTCGCTCTGATGGTTCTCTTGAGCGTTACAAGGCTCGTTTTGTAGCGCGTGGTTTCCAGCAGGAGCATGGCCGTGACTACGATGAGACTTTTGCTCCTGTCGCTCACATGACCACCGTTCGCAATCTTCTTGCTGTGGCCTCTGTTCGACAGTGGTCCATCTCTCAGTTGGCCGTCAAGAATGCATTTCTTAATGTCGAGTTGCGTGAGGAGGTCTACATGCACCACCCCAGGTATTCATTCTGAGGGTATGGTTTGTCGCTTCGCCGATCTCTATATGGCCTTAAGCAAGCTCCTCGTGCCTGGTTTGATCGTTTCTCCTCTGTTGTCACTGCAGCTGGTTTTTCGGCGAGTGCTCATGATCCTGCTCTTTTTATCCACACTTCATCTCGTGGTCGGACGCTTCTCCTTTTGTATGTGGATGACATGATCATTACTGGAGATGATCCTCAGTATATCACGTTTGTCAAGGAGCGGCTTCATGAGCAGTTTCTTATGTCTGATCTAGGTCCTCTTCGCTACTTTCTTGGGATTGAGGTTATTTCTACTCCTGAGGGTTTCTATCTGACCCAAGAAAAGTATATCCGGGATCTTCTTGATCGTGCCTCTCTTCTTCGATCGTGGACACCGAGACTCCCATGGAGCTTAATGTTCATCTTCGTCCCATGGATGGTGAGCCTCTTGCTGATCCTACTCGCTATCGTCATCTTGTTGGGAGCCTTGTATATCTTGGTGTCACTCGCCCTGACATTTCATACCCTGTGCATATCTTGAGTCAGTTTGTTTCTGCTCCCACTCAGCTCCACTATAGTCATCTTCTTGAGACAGCTCGTGCTCTCATGATTGCTTCTGCTGTTCCACCACATTTTTGGGCTGAGGCTGTTTCTACTGCTACTTTCTTGATCAACATTCAGCCCTCCTCTGCTCTGCAGGGTGGGATTCCAGTTGAGCGTCTCTGTGGCCAGACTCCTGATTATTCCAGACTTCGCCTCTTTGGGTGTGTGTGTGTGCTATGTTCTTCTTGCACCTCGTGAGCGCACCAAACTGACCGCTCAGTCAGTTGAGTGTGTTTTTCTGGGCTACAGTGCTGAGCACAAGGGATATCGTTGTTGGGGTCCCGTTGGCCGACGGATGCGGATTTCTCGGGATGTTACTTTTGATGAGTCTCGTCCCTTCTATCCCCGTCCTTCTCCTTCTTCCACTTCAGCATCTGTTGTTGAGCCGCTTTCATTTCTGACTTTTCCTTCCAGTCCTATAGTCACCACTCCACCAAAGTCTTTGGTTTCTCCGGTGCCTCCTTCTCAGTCCGCCCCTTCTTCACCACCGACATCCTCTCCTGAGGTTGCTCCTGATCTTGTTCCTTCTTATCCTTTCTATTATACTCGTCGCCCGCGAGTTGAGGATCCTTCTGATATGCCCTCCCCTTCTGACGGGTCATCCCCTTCGGCCACTCCTCGTTATGCTCTTCGCGATCGTCAGTCCATTCGGCCTCCTGAGCGTTTTGGTTTTGCTGCCGCTGCTCTTGCCGAACCGACTTCTTGTCGTGATGCTGTTGTTCATCAGGAGTGGCAGCATGCGATGGCGGAGGAGATCGCTGCCCTCGAGCGTACTGGCACGTGGGATCTTGTTCCTCTTCCTGCGCGTGTTACTCCTGTCACGTGCAAGTGGGTCTATAAGGTTAAGACTCGCTCTGATGGTTCTCTTGAGCGTTACAAGGCTCGTTTTGTAGCGCGTGGTTTCCAGCAGGAGCATGGCCGTGACTACGATGAGACTTTTGCTCCTGTCGCTCACATGACCACCGTTCGCAATCTTCTTGCTGTGGCCTCTGTTCGACAGTGGTCCATCTCTCAGTTGGCCGTCAAGAATGCATTTCTTAATGTCGAGTTGCGTGAGGAGGTCTACATGCACCACCCCAGGTATTCATTCTGAGGGTATGGTTTGTCGTCTTCGCCGATCTCTATATGGCCTTAAGCAAGCTCCTCGTGCCTGGTTTGATCGTTTCTCCTCTGTTGTCACTGCAGCTGGTTTTTCGGCGAGTGCTCATGATCCTGCTCTTTTTATCCACACTTCATCTCGTGGTCGGACGCTTCTCCTTTTGTATGTGGATGACATGATCATTACTGGAGATGATCCTCAGTATATCACGTTTGTCAAGGAGCGGCTTCATGAGCGCTTATGTCTGATCTAGGTCCTCTTCGCTACTTTCTTGGGATTGAGGTTATTTCTACTCCTGAGGGTTTCTATCTGACCCAAGAAAAGTATATCCGGGATCTTCTTGATCGTGCCTCTCTTACTGATCAGCGGACAGCTGAGACTCCCATGGAGCTTAATGTTCATCTTCGTCCCATGGATGGTGAGCCTCTTGCTGATCCTACTCGCTATCGTCATCTTGTTGGGAGCCTTGTTTATCTTGGTGTCACTCGCCCTGACATTTCATACCCTGTGCATATCTTGAGTCAGTTTGTTTCTGCTCCCACTCAGCTCCACTATAGTCATCTTCTTGAGACAGCTCGTGCTCTCATGATTGCTTCTGCTGTTCCACCACATTTTTGGGTTGAGGCTGTTTCTACTGCTACTTTCTTGATCAACATTCAGCCCTCCTCTGCTCTGCAGGGTGGGATTCGATTGAGCGTCTCGTGGCGAACTCACGATTATTGCAGACTTCGCCTCTTTGGGTGTGTGTGTGCTATGTTCTTCTTGCACCTCGTGAGCGCACCAAACTGACCGCTCAGTCAGTTGAGTGTGTTTTTCTGGGCTACAGTGCTGAGCACAAGGGATATCGTTGTTGGGGTCCCGTTGGCCGACGGATGCGGATTTCTCGGGATGTTACTTTTGATGAGTCTCGTCCCTTCTATCCTCGTCCTTCTCCTTCTTCCACTTCAGCATCTGTTGTTGAGCCGCTTTCATTTCTGGCTTTTCCTTCCAGTCCTATAGTCACCACTCCACCAAAGTCTTTGGTTTCTCCGGTGCCTCCTTCTCAGTCCGCCCCTTCTTCACCACCGACATCCTCTCCTGAGGTTGCTCCTGATCTTGTTCCTTCTTATTCTTTCTATTATACTCGTCGCCCGCGAGTTGAGGATTCTTCTGATATGCCCTCCCCTTCTGACGGGTCATCCCCTTCGACCACTCCTCGTTATGCTCTTCGCGATCGTCAGTCCATTCGGCCTCCTGAGCGTTTTGGTTTTGCTGCCGCTGCTCTTGCCGAACCAACTTCTTATCGTGATGCTGTTGTTCATCAGGAGTGGCAGCATGCGATGGCGGAGGAGATCGCTGCCCTCGAGCGTACTGGCACGTGGGATCTTGTTTCTCTTGCTGCGCGTGTTACTCCTATCACGTGCAAGTGGGTCTATAAGGTTAAGACTCGCTCTGATGGTTCTCTTGAGCGTTACAAGGCTCGTTTTGTAGCGCGTGGTTTCCAGCAGGAGCATGGCCGTAACAGGTGCAGCAAAAAACACGAAGTGAGTACTGGGGGCTCAAGAGTAGAGACGCTCTATACGAGCCTTGGATGGTGGAAGCCCGATCTGAGCGATGGAGACCTCGAGCTATGTGTCAGTAGCGATGTCGAATCCGGCAGCTAGGATCGCGGTAGCCAACGACGACGGTAGTGGTGGAATGGCAGCGGAAGAAGCTAAGTTAGTGCCCTAGCTCTGATAACATGTTATGAATATTGTGTGTATATTCATGAAGCCCAATGGGTAATATATAAAGAGAGTACAAAGGACTATATGCAAAGACAACCCTACACATAGAACTAAATACAGAAGAGATGAGCCTACTCTACCATTCTTCTCTAAATAAGTATCTTAATTCAAGGAGCAGAATTTACCCTGAGTTTCTTTTCCAAACCCAAACGGCTTGTTAGCTCTTCCACATGTTCCACAAGTTTCTCCTTCTCCACTTTCAGAGTTTCTGTGTCTCTTGCAGCCTACAAAATTTATGCAACAAAATAAAGGCTGTACAAGTAACATATAAAGTCAACATAAAGTAAAACAATGACACAATTTCTTGAGCACCATTTTGAGCTTTCTGAGTTCTCCTCTAGCGACCCGTCTTCTCCATGCACACTGACAAATTAACACCGATCTCTTCAATTTAAGATAATTTGAATTATCTCTGTGGCGACGCCACCGAACCTGCAGGCAACTATTATCAGAGTGATGGTACAAAGATACAACAACAACAACAAAGGCTTTTGTCCCAAACAAGTTGGGGTAGGCTGTGATGGTACAAAGATAACAAAAAAAGGCATAAAAAAAGATAAACAAAAAAAGCACCTATAAAATGCCAGGAGAATTATTATTAATTTTTATGTAGTAAGGAATTGATGAAATGGCATAAACAATAACCTGTTACATGTTACCAACTTTCCCTTTAGTAAAAAAGGAAAGAAAATGAATCCATAATCTACCTGGATATGGATAGAAGCTTTCTTGTGTTTTCTGAGTATGTATTCGTTATAAGCACCAAAAACTCTTAATCCTGTCTGCAATGTAATGGCTGAAGAGCGCAGTTTAGAATAAGACTTTGAAGCAAAATAGCAGCGGGCACTTTTCTGTATTTTCAACGCTGCAGCTTGTTTTCTCAGGAACACAAGTAGCTTACAAGCCAATATTGCTGCAAATGAGAAGGGTCTTAGTAAGTATGTGGATCCACGCCTCCACCAGTGGCTTTAGTAGCTTTGAGCACTGTTTCCCACTTTGAGATTCCATCTAGCAAAATCTTACCTCTAACGGAAGATTGCAAAGATACAGATTTGTTGCGTAGTATAAGGAATTTCTCACGAGCAACATGAGTGCGAAATCTACTCTGAACAACTCTAGCTGCTTTATTCCGCACTTCAGTTCTTCTAGCATCCAATTCAGCCATCTGACCAGCTCTCAGGAACACCTTAGTTCTTCCAATCTGTCAGACAGCGATTATTTGCAATATTGTGGGAATGTTCACGGCTAAACAGTCTAATTTAAAATTCTTCTGGATATGCTGCATGCATATATTCCTTCAATGCAATCTCATAAAAGAAAAATAATCATAAACCAAAAATGAGGACAAAAGCTATTTACAGTGTATCTTTTTACTCTCATCTTGCATTGTTTACCAGGGGATTATGTAGTGAAAACCATCATCTTTTTGTGAAACTTGAAAAAAATGTAAGTTTGAGTACCAAATCAACATGAAATTTCCCAAAAAGTTGACTTCTGATGCTCAAACTAAAAAATATTTCAAAAGATATTGGTTTTCACTAGATATTCCGCTTCATTTACCACCTCACAAGTTGTAACTACTAAATAAGAACAGGCAACACATTTTTACGTGGCTGTCTTTTTTGGGAAGATGCAGAAAAGTGAAAAATGTGATGTATAACATACATAAAGGAGGATTCATTCTGCTAAAGCGTGCTTCACCTGATAACCCTGGAGTCCCATTTTGTCCAAAATCTTTTGGCACATTACTTTGTCATCGTTTCTATAAGATATCATGAAAACAGTTATAAATGTAGGCCACAGGTGGCAGAATTAGCAGGTATACGGGAACATATTTTATTATCAAACAGTATACTCACCTTTCTTTGAAAATTTCAGGAGCAAGAATGTGAAACCGGTGAAGAAAATCATGAAATATTTTTCTTGTAGGGTATCCAGCACAACTGATTCTAATAGCTTCAAGAACACCCTGAAAGGATGAAGAACCATTAGGGTAAACAGTGGTACTGAGTTTCTCTTGAAACTTTGTGATGAATGCTGTGTTGCTTACCGAACATCGAAGTTGCTGCAGAACATTGATGTTCTCAAAAGTAGCAGGCTTAAGAAGATTATTGGGCTTAATACATCTAATGTAATGAGGTTCTGTAGAACTCAAAGTCTCCATTAGTTCCTGGAGTTGCCACTGAGAAATACATGGAATGATCAGATGTTGCCATCGTACCAAAGATTTTGCATGAAATTTAAAGTACAACGGAGAAAAATGATTTTGATCGCTGCACTGTATATCAAGTAATATGCATTCGCTTTCTAAAGGTTGTTACTCCTTACTTCGTGCAGATGTAGGTACATGTTTGCTCATTATATACATTCTATTTTGTTATTTGCTTTTGCAAAAACTCAATAGTAGATGACAATGTCCTTGCATTTACACAGTTTGATCAAGACACAGAGCAAAAGAACCATCATTCATAGACAAATTGCAAGTATATACAACTATAATAGACATAGGCACATTGTACCTTTTCTAATGCAAACTAATAGCTAGGTACAACATGCAGACCATTTCAGTTTTGACATAAAAAAACTTACACTTCAAGGGCTAAAATAGGATTTTCCCTAAACTTAGGGTCAGTTTGTGATTGCTGCGATGCGCTGTGGAATCTAGTTAAGGGAATATTTACTAGTAACAGTAAGATTTTGTTGTTACAGCTCCAAAAAAAATGCTTCCAACTAACTGTGAAAATGAAAGAGAGAAGTGTTACTAGGACTCAGACACGGGTGTCGGAGTCCGACTCGGATTCGCGTGTCCGATTCGGCAAATTTTAGAAATTAAGATTCGGGGATTCTTCTAATATATATATTTAGGGAGATCTAAATACGAAGAAATCTATTGAAGAAGAGATCTATTTGTAATTCTCAAGAACTTCGAGGACTAAATCACAAAAAAGTCCACCCTCCCCCTACTACATAACCCCACCTAACCCTAACCCTTTCCCACCTGACACCGCCGCTTGGCCCCCACCCCGTGCCAACTCCCACCCCGTCGCCTCCTAACCCTGCGCCTCTGCCTTCCCTCCTTGTCGTTCCCTTCCCTCCGCACAGCCCCCTCCGCGCTGCTTCCTTCGTGCCGCCCCCTCCGCGCCGTGCTCCGCCCAAACCTCTACTCCTCCGACACAAATGTCGTGCTTCTCCGATGGAGTCCTTGCTCTGCCGACACTGTGCGTCTCCCGTCGGATTCCTCTCCTCCGCTAGTCCGCCGATGCCATGCATCCCGGTGGCTCCACTACCTTGGTGCCGTCACAGCCGCTCGGCCAACCACTGCACCGAGCCCACATCCCGCCGTGTCGGAGACACATCCTGCCATGTCGGACACAAGTTGATGCGGGGATGCTTGTCGACGCGCCAAAAAAATTTTGGACACACGAGTCCCGGTAACATTGGAAATAAATAAGTGCTTTTGAAAAAGCCACTGCAATGCCAAACGGAGCCTTAGTGCGTAGAGAACAATAAGGAACTATGTATAAAAGAAAAAGCTAGCAGAATGATACCTTAAAGCGAGTAGCAATTGAGGACTTTGATGATTTTGTGTTTTCCTCTAGTACTGTTGGGAATAACCCTGACACGAAGGAGCATTTGGAAGCATTAAGTAATTCTTGATGTTCTACAACTACATAATCTCTGTTTTTGTCCAGGAAATGATCAGACTGATATATTACCTGTAAAGAAATCAAGGAATTTTAAGGAGTATACTCAACAAAATGCACAAGCAAAGAATGCTATGTTCTAAAATTGCTTACTTCTCCAGCATAATGTTGGATTGTAAATGCAGTACGAGAAAGCTTCGGTTTGCTAAATCTTTTATGGTTCCTGAACTTCTCGTACAGCTTCTGAGAAAATGATTCATGTGTGCATTTAGGAAACATACTGATGCATACAGGATAGAAAAACAAAAGAACCACGGTTAGAATCACAAATTCATGAATAGAAACAAGTAATGTTGATTATAACAAGAAAGCAACTATTTACGAACTGCATGTTACATGTAGTGAAATAGAAAAAGACTTTAAACTCACCAAGCTTCATCAAGAAGTGCAATAATCCCACCAGGTTTCTGAAAATGAAACGGGGAGATATGAACATTGAACTAATGGGGAAAAAATGATAAATAATAATATGCAACTATATCGAGCATATACAAATATGTTAGTGACCATTAAAGCCCACCACATGATATTGCAAAACCACTTATCTTGCACAACCCTACTGGTGCTTATCATAATAAGTTAACAACTATGAATTGCCCAACTGCCCCAAGCCTCCAAATCACAGCAAAGTACAGCAGCATAGTTCAGAGAGAACAAAGTCCATGTATTATACACTTCTTGGTACTTCAACTGACATTTCGTGAGAAAAAATACGTTCATACCAGCATTACATTAACAAAACAACAAAACAGCCATCTATAGGTCAAACAGTACCAGAGTACTGACTGATGAGTTTCTCTTAAAACCAGTATTTTGGCTTGGTGAGTGGTGACAATGACCATTACGACTGGCAACACATGACTATAAGAGGTTAAGCACCTTAGATAAAACAAACACCACATACCTTCTCAATCAAATCCAGCACATCTTGGTTGTCAACAAATTCTATGTAACTCCAGTCGATCTGCTCCCGGTTATACTCTTCCTGCTCCATTTTGAAGACATTCTACAAAAACAAATACTACTTAATTTACCAAACACTAGAACTCTAGATGCAAAGAGAAGTCTAATATCATGAACATCCAAACATGTGTTCAGCATTTACCTGATTAAAATGCTGCTGGAGTTTTTCATTAGTGAAATTGATGCATAATTGTTCAAAGCTGTTTCCATCATAGAATAAAGATAGGAGACTTCTGTAAACAGATCTTCAATGTTATAAGTGGAATCAGTCTTTAGTTCAGAATTTACCTATTAGTCTTAAAACTTTCAAAACCATAGATATCAAGCACCCCAATCAAACATTCTGAGTTTGCATCTTGTCCTATGGATGCATTTAGTCTGTTTACAAGCCTGCACAATGTACATCCGTATATACTTACAAGAACTAGTACAAAATTCAGGCATAAAATACAGAGTTGTGTTCATTACCAATCAAATAATCGAGAATATATTTGTTTTGCTAAGCCATCCCTGCTAACAGTAGCAGAATTAGGATCAACTGTTGTGGTAATTACTCCTTCTGGTGTATTTATTTTCCTCTTTATCAGTGCATTCTCCAACTTCTCACGATCACACCTGTAATAAGAATTCCACGATGTGGCATAGAGTATGAATATTGAAACAGAATTTTGAAGATAACTATAGAACAATGGGAAAAACATTAGGCATACATCAAGAGCTCTGCTGCTGCATTAAGATGGAACTTAGCTTTCTCATCCTTTATTACAGATGAATCTGCCTCTCTCCCTTTCACAAAATTGATGTTCCCAAGGTGAAGTACAGCAGCAACAACCCGGAATATAGCCTCCTGCATTATAAATGTGTTGCTTGAAAAAAGTGACATGGGCATTCACATAGAATAACAATTATTCGGTGGATAGAAAGGTACAGAAATTAAAAAAAACCTGCTCCTGCTCAGTTATGCCAACTGTATCCATCGCACTTCTTGTCGCAAGATACTCCTCAGCATCACTAATACCATCAACTTTAATGCAAGCGGATTGATTGAGATAGTGAAACGATGAAGGGTCACCCAACTTATACCTTTTAATGTCCTGCCATTAGGGTTTACTCATCAATAAATAACACGGAGACTCAGCTGGTCAATCACATTGAGTTAGGAAAAATACCTCTGATGGTGCTGCACATAGGAAGTAAAAGCAATGGTAGTTTCTCTCTGGACTATTGATTTGGCAAACACGAGATCTTTCAAGCAAGTAAGTTCTAATGGCAGCACCAGATATCTTCCCGCTCTTGTCAAATTGGATTTCAACAAATTTGCCAAATCGACTTCACCATGTTGTCAATAATGTAAACAGGTGTGTAAGCAAATAGTATGAGTGAAAAAAGGACAAAAAGGATCATATTTGATTCTGTTTATTCCATTTATATACATGAGAAATGTTGAGGGGAAAACTAGGAAGAAATAGCTTTATTCCTTGCTTACAAAGAGCTAAATATGTTATACTGAATAACTTCATCAATAATATTCCAAGACTCAAACTGTGAGTGCAAAAAAAATCACCTTGAGTTGTTGTTCCGAACAGTTTTTGCATTGCCAAAAGCTTCGAGAACTGGATTAGACTGCATTCAAAGCATAATTAAGTACAAAAGATTAGTTGTAGCCTTGTAGGTGAAACAACGTACAGCAATCTTCACTGCCTTTTGAACCGGCAGAACATTACTGTTAACACCGAGAATAATTGTAAAAATATTATGGTTCCTAACTTACTTCTAAAACTTGTTGCTCAACTGTCCTCCCTCCTGTTCTAGACCGTCCACCCAAAAATGCAAGATATCTCATAAGCATCTTTGTGGTTTCAGTCTTACCAGCACCACTTTCACCACTCACCAAAATGGAGTTGCTCTTTCCCTCATTCATCATTTGCCTGTTTCCTTATTCAAAACAATGCCACAAAAGGTACCATCAATATTGGTGCTGCCACATAGTATTTATTTTAAATAAATAATCCATTGATAGTATTATAGGCCTTCACCTGTAAGAGATGTCAGCAATCGCAAATACATGAGGGTCTAGCTCACCAAAATTTGCACCTTTGTACTTCTCCATAGTATGGGGTTCAGCAAGATGAGGCAGCCTTTGGAATGGATTAATTGCAATCAAAATGTTGCCAGTATAGGTCTGGAACTCCAAAACAAAAACATTAGGAAAAAAAAAAAGCAAACCCATTTTGCTTTGATCATTTTTCTGGTGATGCGACTGAATAAACAAGCACTCACATAAATTATATTTTTGGCATATCGAACAGCGAGATTGTCTAAAACACCAGGCTCATGCAAGTATGATAGTCGTGTCATGTCATCAATTCCATCAGATGGTGCTTCTGTATCCTTCGGATGAACGTCTGATATGCTCACAATAACCTGGTTTCACAAAATTGAAGTAATGACACGGGTTTCACAACAGGAAACACACCAATATATATCATAATTTCAAACTACAAAATAAACAGGAGGAAGTTCGCATTCCCTGATGCAGCTCACACCAAGAAACATCCTTTATCAGGATGTTGAGAGGGGGGCGGTCTCTTTTCAGTCTTATCAGTCTATGTTTTAATTTTTTTTATTTTTCAAATATTTTAAATTTTCTTTAATCTTGAAAAGTAAATATCTAATCTTGTGTTTCCAGCTTAATTTTTCCATGATGTTTTTTATTTTGTTATTATCACTTTCCAGGACATTAGACATTCTTTTAGAGAGAGACATTTTGGTGCCAAATTGAAGAGGGAGCACTCCCTGGTTACATAACTACGTCCTTCCAAAACTGGAAGCCTCCCGTCCATTCTTGTCAACAACCATAATTATTACTCTAGATGGCTACAATAGATCATTAATTGAAATAGTACAATAAAAATAGAAAAATAAATCACAAGCTTCATTTCTTCTGTCTTATTGTGCTGCACAGGGCACCATTGCACAGGATGACATAATATTTCTATCATTAATGTCCTTGATGCAATTATGCGTTAACATATATAACTATGAAGTATGAAAAAAATCACAATTGACATAGGTAAAAAAACTAGAAGGTAATAGCCCATGACAAGAACAAAGGCACAATTTGAAATGAGTTTAACTGACATCAGCCACACATACCGTCTTTCCGTTGGTAGTGCGGACATGGACATTTTGACCTTCGATTCGGAAGACCTCGCCATCAATCCAAGCTAAATTTTTATCCTCCAGCCATATATGGGAGCCTACAACAATTTTTAATGTGGCTGCCTGCACATGTGACAAGTCAAAAACCCCAACATGTCAGAAAAAATCTACTGGTTGATAGGTGAAATGGATGTGTAGATCTCTGTCTAAAGTTTGCATCAGAATATGTGCCAAAAAGGCCAAAAACACCATTAGTAACATAGTATAATATACGAAAGGAGAAGTAGCATGAGGCATGGATAATTGTTGAAATTGGCATGTCCACATGTGTGGTGCAGTAAACCTAAGAATGGCATGTCAAGTGAGAAAAAAAGGTTTGCTCTGAAGAAAAAGGCCAAAGGATACAGAATCATATTGAACCAAAAGCACTGAATCAGAAAACAGCCATGGAACATGTACTTTATGTAGAGAATACTGTAATATTTATAAAGTAGAATAATGCTGCAAATTAAGGCATAAAATCTAGAGCAAAGGTACACTAAAATCACAACATTGTCATGAACAAGAAAGCAATACCATTCAGTCATTACTTATTTGTCCAAAGTTATCTTGACTGGTAATGCAGAATTTGTTTGCAGGACAATTACATGGATATCATTAATTTCATCATCAAACTAGATTTCAGATAAAACTCATTGCAGCATACAGTTAAGTCCATCCTAACATGGTAACACCTAGAAATACGGATTCGTCTCGCTAAACCGGACCAAAAAAACCAATATGGATTGTACAAATTCAGCGATCCTCCAATGCAACGACAAAAAACAGCTTCTCTCATATGCACCTCCAACACGAGCAAAGTGAGCGCCAACCCCCGCCCCGAAAAAAAAAACTATCCTATACAACAACGCGAATTCAGTCCATTCATCTAGTGCACTAAGCAATTCCAATCAATTCGCTTTCCCGTGCATTAAACCCTCCAAAACCGCCCCACTCATTTGGAACACACCGCCAACCAATCGGAATGCACTGAGTTTTCCCCACGGCCCAACACACCAATACCACCACAAAGTTGTGCCGAAATCCAGCCCATCAAACGAACACGACGAGGCGAGCGCGCACCGCACATGGCCTCCATCATTCAAATGACGAACACGACGAGGCGAGCGCGCACCGCACTTGGCATCCATCATTCAAACCAAACGAAAACCACAGACCATCACCATTCATCCAACAACATCAGAAACAACGCACCATGGGTCGCGCGCGCGATCACCCGAACGATCGGGGGGGAGCGAGCCGTCGTCGTAAGTATCGGCGGCGGCCGGAGGCGGGGCGGGCGGCGGTGAGTCCCTCCCTCGGGCCGCTCGCCGATCGCCTCGCGGCCGCAGGGGAACAGCCCGGGTGCGTTGAGCGCGTGCGGAAGCGCGCGATACCAGCAGCGAGCGCGCGGAAGGAGGGGGAGGGAGCCGGAGGGGGAACGGGGGCGCGAACCAGAGGCGAGGCGACTCCCATCTATTTTTGGCACTGGGGTCGTGGGGTGGGAGGCTGTTCGCCGCTCGGCCGAACGTGCGATCCTGGGCTGGGCGCCACCCGCACCGCCACCACCGTGGCATTCGCCAAAAGCCACGGTGATGGGAGCGAAGCGGGGGGGAGGATGGGAGAGTGTCGCTGGTGCTGCGGCCGTGCGGGCATAAAGGGTGGGTGGCGTGCTGCTGCCTGCTGGTGTGGGAGACGGGAACACGCGAACGGAACGCACCAAATTTGAATTGGTGCGGTTAATTTCTGCTCTTACGAAATGACTGAACGTTTTTGTATTTGTACTAATTTCTGCAGAGTTTTGTGTGCATTTTGTGCGAGACTCGTGTGCTTGGGGGACTTAGCTTTTGCTGATGATGCAGGACTTGTTTCGTGATCAGCAGTACGATCAGCATGGTTACAATGCAGACGATTAATGATGCGGAACTTTGAGCAAAGCAGCGTAAAGTGGGGGGTCATAGTGACCGTCACGGCTGACAGTTTACTCAAAACTAAAACTCAAAGGCTTCTGATTTCTATTTATCCAAAACTAAAACCCGAACAGTGAGGACTTCTGATTTCTACTTTTTAAAAGGTAAAAATCATTTAAAATATGTTGATTTCTAAATGTGTTTTTCTTCTTTTTTGCATTTAACCATGGAGATATAATTATGCTTTTTATTTTTCTATTTTTAATCTTTCTTTAATTGAATACCTCAAAAAAATTAATAATATTTATAGTGCCATTTTAGTCTCAGCATTTTGACACAGGACCTAACACATATGTGTTTGTGTCGGAACTTGGTATATGGACGTATGAGTTGAGCTATTTTGAGCTTATGGCTTAACTTTCTACAGTAATTAGGTTTCAAACAGAATATCTTTTTAAGTTGGTATATACAAGTCAATTATACTAGACATTGTCTCAACTTCATCTATAACGGTCAAAATCATACGTGAGTATCTCTTCATATTTTCTCTCTTACAAATAGTCATAATTCAAAATTTTAAATCATAAATTATAAACTACGGGGAAAAAACCCACTGATAATTAGGGTCGAGCTGGTCAGCCCAAGCAGCCAGGTCCAGCATGACTGCATGAATCCATCTAGGGTGTGTTTGGTCCGTATTTTTCTATTTTAGCCCTTTTTTTTGAAAAAATATTCACATTTAGACCCCTCGTAGTTTTAATTCCGTTTTTGAACCCAGGGGGTCGGCGCCGAGGTAACACATCTTGGCGCCGTGGTCCACGGCGCCGAGGCGCCAGGCCCGCACCAGCGTGGTGGCCTGCGTGGCGCCGACGTGGCAAGCGCCTCGGTGCCGTGGGTCGTGGCGCCGACCTCGGAGCCGTGGGTCGTGGCGCCGAGCTCGGAGCCGTGGGTCGTGGCGCCGAGCTCGGAGCCGTGGATCGTGGCGCCGAGCTATGAAAATTCAGAAAAGCCTCCGTGAAAATGTGGCGCTCCAGCTCGGCGCCTTCAAAATAATCCGTAGCTTTTGGAAACATTCAGAAAATTGATGAACTGTGTGAAACACAATTTTTGTTTTCTGCTACATTTTTTGATGATGTCGTGTTCAATCTGAAAATTTCGGGTGCTAGTATGGTAATAATGTTTGTAACTTTTTCCTAAGCAGGGAACTCCGATGGTCAAACACTAATTGTTAGAGATGCCAAAAAAAAGGTGTTGCTTATTCATGGAATTCAAAAGAGCTAAAATGGGGCAAGGTAAGAACCTATGTGCCTTAGACTTTTCCATTATATTGCCCATAAGTAATTATGTTGCTATCTCAAATCACATGGTATAATCTGCGAAGTTGAGGATATAGTTTAATGTTTTGTTGTTCTTTTGCAGACATTTATGTGCTTGAAAATGTGAATTTTCCATGTAATGATTTACAATTTTGAACTGAGTAGGCATGATTTCCCTGTGTCTTTTCTATATGCAAACTAATCCATTATGCAGACATTCTTTGGAGCAAGTATGGGTGGGCAACATTATGCACTCTATTAAATTGTAGTTTTGTGAAGCACCGATACGCAATACCGTCATACCGGTAGTCTCAAGTGCAGTCGATCATACTAGGCAAACACAATACAGTGCATAATAATAGGATTACATAGACCGTAGCGTGGGTCTATTACATTTTGTCTACTGGGTGTAGCGTGGTTGTTTCCCCTTTTATTGGGCCACGGGATGGCTCATTGCATCATTCTTCTGTCACTCTTGGTCTTGAGAGCGCCTCACGAGCTTGAAGCTCTTCCTCCCGACGCTTGATGGTCGCTTCACGCATACTTAATCGCTCCCGCCTCCTTTGCGGCTCATCCTCCTTGCCCTTGAGACGGATTTGGTCCACCACACGGCGCTCTTACTCAAGCCGCATCTGTCGTTCCACCTCGCGAGCCTGAGTCATCTTGACAAAGTATTGTCCTTTCTTTTCCACCTCCACTGCCCGGTTATCTGGCCAAGCCGGCAACACCCGATCCACCCATTCGATGAACGTGCAAGCCTATGTGTGGCGTGGTAGATGTCATGGATCAAGTTGAAAAACGATAACGAGAAACAAATGATTTAGTTGTCGTCGTTACCACGAAGTCGTCATCCAGGTCTGGACACTTGAAGAACATACGGCCGTATTTGACTCGTTGTACTCGATCCGTCCAAACTTCCAACATCGTCCTAAAGCCGCAATGGCACTTCGGGCGCTCATGCCACTCCGGCACTCCAAATGGGTCGGACCTCTAGGAAGACATTGTTGTGTAGTAGTATTGTGATGGCTTGAGGAGAAGATGTGGTATGGAAGACATAGGAGGGCTTTATGTAGGCAGGTTATCTGGTGCAGTGGGCATAGTCCACGGAGAGGAGGTCGTACGAATCTTTTCGCTTTTTCAGGATTCCAGTTTAGCAATAAATGTTCCTATGTAGGATTTTCAGAGCCTGTAGTCTCGTAATAAATTTGTAGTTCGTAGCCTTTTCAGTCGTTTGCAGGAAACAGCTCGTAGGCTTTTTCAGGATTCCAGTTTAGCAATAAATATTCCTATGTAGGCTTTTCAGAGCATGTAGTCTCGTAATAAATTCATAGTTCGTAGCCTTTGCGATGCTTTGCAGAAACATAAATTCATTGCAGGAATTATAGAACCACAAAGTACAGACTACGGATTCGAACACAAATATCACATGAATATAACATATACACATATATACAACAAGTAGCTCATTACAAACACATCTCAGTCCAACCACTTACCAAGTGCCTCCTAGCTCATTACAACATATATACAACGACTTTTAAGCCCAACCATAAGCCTACACATAAGTATCACTGCCTCCTAGCCTTACCCTTACCAAGGGCGTCGGTGCCTGGAGTGTAACGGCTAGGCTCGCGGTGGCGTCTGCGTGGTAGAGGCTGTGAAGGCTGAGTCGAAGGAGCGTCTATGAGCTGAGACGGGCCTATCTCATCGTAAGTCTGCTGCTCCACCTCGTCCTCGTCCTCACCGCCCTCGTCAGGGAAAGTGTCGCTCCTCGTGGGGGACGAGCTCTGCCCTGTGTACGACCCTAGCCGCGTCGGGTCTACAAGTCGTGTCGAAGGCATGTCTACGTCCCTCGCCGCGCCTGTGCTGCAACCACAACGACCAGCCGCACGACGTAGCCGACCTGCTAGCCTCTGTCATCCAACATTTTGTTAACTAACAAGATACGAAGATATTAGGTACTAATTTTGTGAGTGGCTTTGTCGAAGCTTACCTCTAGGAAGCTACGCGTCCTGACGTCGCCGACTGTCGTGGAGAAACGCTCTATGTCCTGTACAGACTGTTTCAGAGTGTTGCCCTGCAACAAGCAAAAGAATGGATAATGTGCTATATGTAGTGGTATTTATGTCTATTGGAAAATGTTAGACCATGTGGTTAGGTTTAGGATATTTTGGTGATGAATAATTGACAATGGTTATTTTGTTATGATGAATAATTGGTGATTTTGTTTAGCGGTGTTATGTGAGTTGTGTTGCGTGTGTGCGGACTGATGTTGGCCAAGTTGAGACGAACTTGTGCCGGAAGAATGTTCTTTGGTCTTTGCATGTGCAGGTTGAGCATGGAGGCGATCATGGTCGGTGACGAGGTAGACCGGAACTAGGATGGGGAGATCTGAGGTTCAGTCGGTCAAGGAGGTCACGAGATGATCGGGCTCATGCTTAGGGCGCATGGAGATCGAAGGTGGATGATACGTGGAGAAGCTACGGGAGGTGCGGTCCTGGAGGCTTCGACACGTGACGCGTTAGAAAAGTCGTGAGTGTGAAAACCCGTGTTAAGAAGGGTTTCGGGTCCCTTGAAAATTAGTGGGCCAAAAGTCTAGTTGGAGTTGGATTAGGATTCTAAGTCCTAATTGGAGTTGGATTGGGATTCTAAGTCCTAGTTGGAGTTGGATTAGGATTCTAAGTCCTAGTTAGAGTTGCATTAGGATTATAAGTCCTAGTTGTAGTTGGATTAGGATTCTAAGGCCTAGTCGGAGTTGGATTAGGATTTTAAGGCTTAGTTGGAGTTGGATTGTGTGGGTATATATATGCATGCAGCGGCATGGCATGAGGTGTACCACCGAGGAGCCGTGGGAGACGAGAAAAAGAAGAAGGCGTTTTGGACGGCGCGTGAGGCACGAAGCGATCGGAAAAGAAACGACGCGAAGTATGGATGAAAAAGAGATTTGGCGCTGGACATGAATACGCAGATGGATGATTGATGAATAGTGTCGGCATTTTTGAATAAAGTTGTGAGTTTTTTATTTCGCATCTATAATCCTTTTTCTTGGTTTTTTGATTCCTATAAATTCTCCATGCATTGATCTATGTCTATGTATTTTTGTTGCTTGCATACATGAATTATTTTTAATTAAAAAATTGATTAGAAAATTGAGAAAAAAACGAGCACATTAGCTGATCGATCCGATCTCGTTATCTAGTTGCTGCTACAGTACTTTTGCTACAGTGGTTTGCTACAGTGTCGTGCTACAGTAATTGCTACAGTAAAATCAGAAAAAAAATAATTTTCTTTTATCTTCTGTTATTTCTGGTTTTTGCATATTAAAAGGTAGAAAATAAAAAAAGGTTTCCGCTGTGCGCTGCAATCATTCACCCCCCTCTGATTGCTATCAACGATCCTACAGAAAATAAGCAATGAGATTGAACATTACCACACGGTTCAGGATTGGTGCTATCTCCACCTGCATCCCAAGTCGAGTACACTGGTCGTAGGGCGTGTCTTCGTCGTCGGAGGACTCAATGTCGGCATAGTCATCTTGAGTCCATTGTCCCTTAAGCTTGGACCGCGTCGCACGCTGGTACCAAACTTGGTACCGCCGGAAGTGCTCGTTGCTGTGCGACTCGTCGTTGTTGTCCACGTGGTCTTGAAAGTGTCCCCACTCCTCAACGTACACGTGGTGGTGCTGCTCGAAGTCTGTGACCTTCTTCTGTCGTTGACGATCAAATCTGCATGTCACGTAAACCAAATGTTAAAGTTATCCTGGAAGAACTTGACCTCAAGCATTCGAACGACCTCCTCAAACAGATGAAAGTTATCCTTCGTACCATCCTTACGGAGTAGATTCTCGGCAAGATGCCGAGTGCACCAACGGTGGTGCAAAGCTAGATACCCCGGTATCTGCTCCTGTACGGCAGCAAGTATGTCCTGGTGTCTATCAGATATGACACCAACCTCCCTACCAGGGCCGACCATGTGCCTCCGAACGAGCCGCAAGAACCATCCCCAACTGTCTTTGTTCTCCTTCTCAACCAAAGCAAACGCCAAAGGAACCAACGCGTTGTCTATGTCACAGGAAATGGCTATCAGAAGTGTGCCCTCGTACTTGCCAAGAAGAAACGTACCGTCAATGGAGAAGACGGGACGACAATGCCGAAAGGCCTCGATGGACTGAGCAAAGCACCAGAAAGCACGGAAGAATATCTACATCTCATCTTGAGTCCATTCGTTCGATTTCGGGACATACTCATAATGCATGCCTGGATTAACCGCTTTGATTGCATTGAAGAGTGTTGGCAACTGCAAGTACCCATCTTCCCAGTCCCCATATATCATCTTTCAGATGCGTTGTTTTGCCCTCCATGCTTTTCCATACCTTATCTCGTATCCAAATTTCTCCTTAACAATCCCAGCAAGTGTCTTCACCTTCATATTGGGTTCTCACTTTACTATGTGCCACAATGACTTGGCAATAATGGTAGAGGTCAACTGCCGATGCTTCTGTTTGAGCTCTGCTTCGGCACAAGTGTGTGGGCCAACGATTCTTGTGATCTTGAACTTTCCGTGTCCTTCATTTCTGGCACAAACCTCCATTCACATGTTTCCTTCTCGCACACAACTGTGTACCTCCGCTCCACATAAGAATGTCTCACCTTGAATGGCCTTTTACGAATCACTGAATACTCCTGCAGCCACCTTTTCAATGCAGATAAGTCCTCAAACACCATGCCCTTCTCAATTGTCATGCTTGACCCAGCCTCAGGAGCATCTAGCAACTCGTCATCCCTTCCTTCTGCATAAGCCTCATGAGAATGCCTAAGATCGCTGAATTCATGAACTAATGGATCCCGGCCAGGGCAATAACGCCTGATCAGCTCAATATCACTTTCGGTCAGCTCTCCAAAAGGGCGGTCATCATCAGAATCAACGGCCCTTGCGATCTCGTAAGGCTCCAGATCATCCACAATTTGAACATCCACACTGTTGGAGTCCCTACAGACTTCTTCAACGTTGCCAGATGGAGCAACGGGAGGAACACCCACATTATCAGGAATGTCTCCTGCATCATAAGCACGAAAATGATGGGATTGAGACAAAAGAATGGAATGACGGGAAAAGGCTAAAGTGTTGCTCGACACTTACCGGGATGATCCTAAGGGGCCGCCACGACATCATCAGTCCAACATTCAACTCGAACTGGTTGAGAAATCTGAACCTCGTTCGGGGCAGATAGAGCATCGGGCACCTCAGGCACTTCTTCCACATCCACCGCAAGGTCCGGTAACGGAGGGTCAAAGGGTGCCTGATCACCTAGTTCTGGTGAATAACCATGAGGGGTGGGATCAATGGACACCTTCCGCACAACAAGGTTCAAACATTGGAACTCATTCCTCATAACCAATTTGACATATTTGTCCCACTGATCCTCACAACCAATTAAGATCAACCGCCTTAGAATTGTGTCTTTCGAACCGAAGTGAAGTAACCCCTCAACTGTGATGCTCTCCTCGTTTGCATGACAATGTAGCTCCTCCCGGGCCCTAGCAACCAACTCACTAAACGACGGCCGATCACTGAATATAAGAGGCACCCTTTGCATTTCAACAAATCGAACATTTCCATAATCATCACTTGTCACACTGCCTCCATGATATAGGGTGACTAGGTTGTCCATCTAGTTCATACAGAAAACCAAACTTAATACCTTCAATCGAAATTGGATACTAGATAGTAAATAATAAGTCCCTAGTCACTAACTAAATGCTACCTTTATTCGAAATTGATGCTAATTACCTAACTAAATTGCATAGTCAATTGCATACCCAAAGATAAACAACCCTTTTGTTCGTGATTTGCTTGACTGGCTGTGGCAAACATTTCGATTTCAGGTGCAAACTAAACTAAACTAAGCTCTACTCCACTCTACTACATAGAACTTTCATCAAATGAAAGTAACTTGTACAGCTCCTGATCTATGGTTCCGTTCTCAATAGTCAGTTCTACTTCATACGCCTCCTGGCAATAAGTTTTACTGCCAAATTATTAATACACTAGGTGGCTAATGTAACATTCCAATCCAAATCTGTGATATAATCGAGGCACGCTGTAACAAGGTAATACTACAATCCCATCCAAATCCAACACTACGAACAAGGTAATACTACGTTCATTATCTGTTGCAACCCCAAAGTTCAAGAATGATAAAACCTATCAGAGCCTAGAACATCACAGCAACACAACGCATTTCTATAGCACTAGTCCTCTTGTCGCAAAAGAATCAACTTGACTTATAGCGAGCCATATCGCCGACTCCAATACTCCACACAATCCTTCCATTCTACAAACACCATTGCCCAGCGATGTTGATAAATAAGGGATAAACAGCCTAAGCATCAGACATTCATAGCACCACACATCAGCCCACTCGACATCACATCCTAAAAAACTACAACGACACTTAACAATCGATCTAGACCCAGACCAAATCCACCTAGACACACAGCAACAGGCACCCTACGACCTTTACTACACAAACATCTGAGCGCCAAGAACGAACATTTTGGAGGAGAAGTCGTCACCTTGAGGCACCGCGATCGAGGAGGAGGCGGCGGCCGAGAGGCGGCGGGGCGGAGGAGCCGGCGGCCCGCGAGGCGGCGGGCCGGGAGGCGTGGCGGCCCGGGAGGCGGGGCGGCGACGAGTCGGGCGGCGAAATGAACAGCATGCGCTCGGTGCTGGATAAGTGCCGAGCTCGGCGCCAGATCTACGACTCGAGCTCGGCGCCACGATTCACGGCTCGAGCTCGGCGCCACGATACACGGCTCGAGGTCGGCGCCATCGACCACGGCGCCGAGGTGTCGCCACGTCGGCGACACGCAGCCACCACGCCAGTGCGGGCTCGGCGCTTCGGCGCCGTGGACCACTGCCGCGAGATGGCCGTGGTCACGGCTCCACCCCGAGTCCAAAATCGGAATTAAAACTACCAGGGGTCTAAATGTGAATATTTTTCAAAAAAAAGGGGCTAAAATAGAAAAAATTCGGGTGTTTGGTTGCCTGAATCTCCTTCGTCCTGGCTGGGTGGATCCGTATAATCTGAGAAAGAGTCTGTTTGGTTGCCTGTATGAGTGGATGCAGCCTGCACGAGCGGATGCAAAAATACGCCCTCATCCTGGATGGGTGGATACGCTCAAAATAAGCTTCACTGGCCATCCTGGATGGGTTGATGCAGTGTATTTTATGCGGTCCCACGTATCAACCTCTCAGGTTTGGTAAACTGCATCCGCTCATACAGGCAACCAAACAGTATCTCAGTTTTTTTGCATCCGCTCATACAACCTCATCAAACATCTTCTTTTTCTGAAATACAATTCCACTCAATCTACATCCACCCAGTCAGGATATACGATACAACCTCCGTCCACCAATCAAACACACCTCTAGTGGATCAGCACTGACCCCGCTCGGTTAGGCCTTACTGTCCCCGGGGCCACCTATTGCATTAATTGGATCCGACTGGCCAGTCTCTTTCAATACATCTGCTTTGTTCGTACAAATAATACTGTGTACGATATCGTCTCTTCAAGGTTCCAATAAGAAACATGTGACGCTGAAGGGATTTTGATACCTCATCGACTGTTACTAGAACAGAGGTACGAAGAAATGATAAGTGACAAAATTGCACAGATCTTTTGTATATGTGTTTCTTGTCATGAACAAACACTACAGTCTACAGTAGTTTTTTTAATGAAACGAGTATACAGTAGTAACACCGTGTGAGGCTTTTTTTTTTCTTCCAACGTATGAAAAAAATCTAACCTTATCGTTCTTATTTATTCAATATAAAAAGTGTAGAATTGTATGACGCAATCAGAAAGGTGAATGATTGCCTCTGTTTTTTATACCTAAAAACAAATCTCAAACCAAAAGAAAAACAATCTAAATTATCGAAAGTAGATTTCGACTACAAGCCGTTTGACCACTCGTTACGATCGCTTTTGCACGTAGTCGAAATCCCCCTCCGCTTGAAAAGCTTCGACCGCTTGAACGCTTCGTCGCTCGAACATTTCAACCACTCGAACAAGTACAAGCCAAAGACAACATCGTGCTCGTAGCATGCCGGAACACGATGCGTTAGCACACCGCCGAGAACACCGAAAAGCAATACTCAGGAAAACATGTTACTAATGAACTTTTCTTGGAATATATCTGATCTATTATTTCTATATCATATTTGTGGCTACAAAACGCCCTCACGGCACCCCTAAAAACTCTCACACAAAAAGCCTCGCAAAACCCCCGGCCAAAATACTTGGCTTCTCCCTGCTTTTATATACTAGATCCTTAAACCATGTTCGACTCAAACACGAACACGAAATCCTATCTCTTCCTCAAATCAAGGGGCTCGAAACCCTTCCTAATACAGGTTTTACAAAATCTCTAATCCCTCCCGTTACGGACTCCTTCCATAAGGTTTCCAATCTCACTACATGATGAAGTTTCCAGGAACGCACCTCTCGTAGCTCCATCTCATATCATCAACCTCCATGTAGAAGCCTCCAAGTCAACACCGCCTTAGCTTCTCCACGCATCACCACATTTGACCATGTACTCCAGTGTTAGCCCAATCATCTCGTGTGACATCCTCAACTGTCTGGATCTCAGATCTCCCCCATCCTACTCCCAGTCCTTCTCATCACCTACCATAATTGTCTCCACGCCATCCTACACATGCAAAGACCAAAGACACATTTTTCGACACAAGTTCTCTACAACTTGATCATCATCAGTACACACACCACCCTTGTTCATCCATAGATAAGAACAAAACATCCACGACTATCAACCAGGTCGTCTACGACCACACATTCCATCGCTTACCGCAAATCAGCTCTTATGACCGCTAGCTCAATGAGTACTCGAAAACCATAAGTAATTGGAAAATACTATCGCTCCACTCCAAACACTCAGAGATACCACGCATCGCTACTGACCAAAACCATCGAGTACCAAGCGCCAAGTAAACGACTCTGAGTCGTAACCAACATTGTCGAAATCTGACGTGGTCGAAGTCTAGCATGGTCGAAAGCCGCCATGGTCAAAGTCTATCGTGGTCGTTTAGCCGTGCAATCCTCTGATGCCACTCGAGTGTAGTCCGATGTCTCAATGCGTCTCGAAAGCCATCCGATGCTCCAGAACTACTCAAATACCGTCCGATACTATATTGCTACTTGAATGCCGTCCGATGCCACTCAGACCTGATCGGACTGATCCAAAATTATTCAGAACAACCAAAAACACTCGGAGAAGACAAAAACCACTCGGAATAGATTGAAACCACTTGAACTTGAGATCTTCGACTGCGATCAACCAAAACTTTTACAAACATAAAATCCAAAACAATTCAAATATTAATTATTTATTATCGTTTTATTTACAACCATCTATATCGTCTAACAAGAAACAGATAAAGCCCAACTAGCCATCGGGCACGCAGAAGAGCATCAATTAATCATCGAACATACACGTCATCCATCATCAAATCAAGTCTATAAAAACTGAAGATGGCGATGTGGCGCAATATGTGCCATGCAAATCCAAGAGGGGAAAACTCTCCAGTGGGTCCACTAGAATCTGGGCGAAACACTGAGCGATCAATCACGAAGTGATAATCACAGCGTTTTGTTTTGTTTTTTTGCATTTCAACTTTCACTTTGTCCGAGTGATCTATGATCTTTCTTTTTTTTGGCGAGGATGACCAAGTGGTTATCGTTCTAAGGCTCTGCTCAAAAAGACTTATTTTATATGATTTATGACTAAAAAGTACTGTAATTGACTAAAAAAACTGTAGCTGACGGTGGCTTATTTGACATAATTAAATTTAAAATTTTAAAAATAGAAAAAAATAGGTTAGCCCGTCACGGATAGTACAAACGAATACGGGAAAAAAGAACCGACAAAAAAAAGCTAAAAAAGCCAAAAAACCAGAAAATTGTTTGAAATTGTTGAATAGTGAAAAATAAGCCAGAATTTCAAGCCGGAATGAGCGGGGCAACTCATGCATGATGACTAAGCAGATATCCACAAATTTGTGTTGTTTGACCAATTTATACAGAACAGTTTTACTGGAAATCTACTAGTTTATGCAGTTAGAAAAGAATAAGATTTGTTCTCTATCAAATTTTAGTTAGCTGGTGTGCTTGTGTATATTCAATTGCTAGTTAATAGATTTATCGGGCGATAACCAAGATTTTGGTCTTGATCAGTACACGTGGGGCACCTTCAGCTACAAAATTGTAGCTGAAAGTAAAATAGTATTAATAAGTAGTGCCGTCTATATATATATATATATATATATATATATATATATATATATATATATATATATATATATATATATATATATATATATATATATATATATATATATATATATATATATATATATATATATATATATATATATATATATATATATATATACGTTGTCAGAAAAATTGCAGAAACATGTTAGTATAGTAGATATTTTAGGATGAAGTGTGTTAAACAAAATAAAAGTCATTTTGGCTCTCTATATCCGCTACAGAATTGATACATAAATCAATTCCCCTAAAAAAATTGCAGTAGGAAACCAGGAATTCACTTCAAATTAATGTTGGTGATTGGTTACTCACTCACTTGGTTTGGTACGTGCGTGGTACGAGTAGAATAAACCCCACACTTAATATGCTGACAGTTTTGATACTATTGCTGCAATCTGAAGTGTTGTGGCAGCTAGTATGCATTCCTTGACGTACGTACTGTCTTAGCTTGTGCGAAATGAAAGTTACAAACTGTACTGCATATACCTGGCTATGTTCTGAGTGTTTGTGTACAGTAAAACCTAGATAAGAATTCTGGCAACAAAAGCAATGAAGCTCTAAATGTTATTAAAACAGAAGTTATTGAGGAAATTAAATGAAACAGAAGTTATTGAGGAAATTAAATGAACATGTAATCTATATATATGGCGTATATTAATCAAATTAATTAATAAATTGTCATCCAACTTAGCACAAAATTAAAGTCGATGATGCGGTTAAGAAATAACGTCAATCTATAATTGCATGTGTAGTGCTAAAACACAGTTAATAATGGAGTGTATTCGTTAGTTCATGCAAATATATATACGGAGTTTAGCTTGGACTAGGTGCAGCGCGCCAGTTACCGATCTAGCTCTTCCATGCATGCATGATTTCGGCCAAAAGTTCGATATATCAGTGACTCGCAGAATTAAGAGCAAAAAATTGCACACGTTGTAATGCATTGGTACACAGTTCTCTTCGATCTGTGGACTGAAAAGGGAGAAAGAAAAGGAAATTTGCACCACTACCAAAACAAATGATTTGATCACACCGTATGACAAAAATCACACAAGACCTGTACATTTTTATTGCACGGTTAAGTAGTATATATATGTTACATTTCCCAGACTTTTAGCTAAGCACAAGGGCCGGGACAAGCTAGTGTGAAAACTCAAAGAGCCGAGACAGCAGTACAACATTTGATCACTACAGCCAGCAAGGGCTTTCCATGATCGAAGCAGGAAAAAGACGGGGGAAAAGAAGAGCTAGATCCAGAAGGATCCATCTCGAGAAACCGACCCTGATCATCTACGCTAGCTATTAACTAGCTGCCTAGCTAGCTAGCCTGGACACGTAGGAAATGTTCCGTGCTGACCCGATCGCGATTGATAGCTGGCAAGCTAATTAATTGAGAGAACCTGGTGGCTGCGTGCCGGCGACGAAGAACCGGCCGGAGGCGGCGTCCTGGCTGGCGTAGTACACCGTGCTGGGGCTCACGTGGTTGTGCATCCCCTCGTACGTCGTCACCACGTAGCTCGGGTCGTCCTTGTCCCGCTCCACCCTCTTCTTCACGTTGCACCCTTCCGTCGAGCACCGGTAGTAGTTCCTGCAAGCACACATGTACAATTAATCATCACTCCTATAGTTGGATCAATTGCGAGGATGCAATGTGTTCATCATTGCTGGAAAGAGTTCGCATCATCGATGGATTGATCACTGTATAATATGCGATGATCATGAGATTGATTGCGGGCATGAATTGATTGATTCTGGTCTGATTTTGTGGGGTTGTTGATTGGGTACCTTGGGTTGGGGCTGTTCTTGACGGACTTCTTGCCGTACTTCCGCCACTTGTACCCGTCGTCCAGGATCTCGATCTCCGACCTCGTCCGGAACGCGATCCGCTCCGTTCGCGGCCTCTCCTCCGCCGCCGGCATCGCCTCCGCGGCGCTCCTAAAATGCCCAATCAAGAGTCCCCGTTCAGACCAAAGACACAATCCGAAAACCCAAAATACCAGCTGACAAACGACACGCCACACAAGTCTCACCTAGCGTGAGTGGCTGCACTTGCACCAGCAGCTCCGCCATCGGGCACGACGACGGGCGGGCCATTCGGCGGGGCGGCGAACACGCCGCCCGTGCCGTCGTCGAAGAAGAACTCGGAGATGTCGAACTGCGCCGGTGGGTCGGCGAGCGGCGGCTGCGGGGCGCCGAGGGCGGCGGAGAAGCTGGACGGCGAGCTGGAGGTGGAGCTTCCCCCGTGGGAGAAGTACGATGACATCGAGAAGCAGGCGTCGCCCGCCGGCGCCGGCTGGTGGTAGAGCACTGGGCGCGCCCCGATTGCCGCCATGGCCGAGTAGGAGACCGGCGCGAAAGCTTCGTATTTATAAGGAGGATCAAATCGTTGGTGTGCTGCATGGGATGGAGGATGTGTTATTGGCGGGTGGATTTGTAGTAGTCGAAGGCGGGCTTGGTTGTGTGCGGTTATCTTTTCCGGTGGATTTGGTCGGCTTCGCAGTGAGCTTCCTGCCGAATGAGAAGGTTCGGAGCTGGTGCGGGAGTTTCCGCCCGCCGCCGCACGCGCGCTCTTGCCCGCACGGCGTGCCACTTATAGCAATATGGCGGAAATTGTCTCCGGGAGCAAGACTTGAACGGTCTTCGCCACATAGTGCCCGTGGAGTGGGGCCTCTCACTCTCAGTCGAGCGGGCGCCGGCATATGTGTGGTCTACCCGGTTCAAGCCGCATTCTATTCTGGTCCGTGGAGGCAGTTGGGATTGCACCACCCGCCTCATGGTACTAATTTTTTTTTCACCCGGCGACGGCCTCGTGGCAAATTAAACTGTTATAACTACAACGGTTAAAAAATGGCGAATTGATCCCTTCGTGTATTCCAGCAATTTAGCTGCAATCTTACACCTACGGTTATATGAAAATTGTTCATCTATTTATTATATTATTACCTATTTATTAAAACGATAGAAAAAAGCCAACCCGTTCTCTCTCAAAGGTTATAAATTATCGAATTAATCAAAGAAAAAGAGAAATATTTACACCATCGATTATAATGGGTTCAAATTATCATGATGCGTATTAAACATATTTAGATTACGAGAGTTGTTACAATCGTATAAGGAATATAATTGTATTCCCATCATAAGCATCATAGTTATACAATAAGTACAATTCTATATTTAGATATAACCATATACATTAAGTATCTAGCCACGATGCACAGGAAATTTGGCTAGGTATATATAATTCATAGGTAAATGTACGTATAGGAAAGGAAACTACCTGGTACGCCAAACTTCCTCCATGCACATCAGCAATGCGCATGCTTCACCACTAATCGCCATCATTCCCACCGCCCTGCAGTACTGTTCCCACCGGAGCCTCACTAGCTCACTGCCTCATCACCAGGGGTGGACCCTCCCTTTGGGCAAGGTCGGGCAGCCGCCAGAGCTCCGTCGCCAACCGGACCCTCCTCCAGCAAGCACCAGCGGCCCAGCGAGTGAGAGAACGGTGTGGCACATGGGCTTCGTTCCCTTCTTTGTTTGTGGCCAGGAGCCCAACGGCCCAGCACGTGATGTGGGCTGCCGTCTGGCCCAGCCGCCTAGTAGAAGCATCGAGCAAAGCAGAGCAGCAGTCGAACGAGTGGAGCTATGGAGGGAATAAGCGAGCACAGCAGCCGAGTGCCCAAGTTCAAGTCAGGCCAAGACTCCTACCCCTGCACCTCGTCACCTCATGCTGACCCTATACCCACTAGGGGGTTCCGGCGGCGACCAGTGGCCAATGGGGCGTGGTGGCTAGGGGGCTGAGGGGGGCGCGATGGCAACCACTAGCTACAAGGTCTGCGCCTCCGTGGAGTGCTCCAATTCCATTGGCGCGTGCGCACCATGTATTTGTTGATATGCCTCATGGCTCATGGTAATGTGTTTTTGTTGGTTGTTGGGTCCAGGTTTGCCAGTTGCGCACGTGGTTCGTCCAAGACCCAAGGGGGCACATCGAGATTGGAAGAAGGCCGACAGGAGCAGCCGAGTAGGGAGAAAATCAGTAGAGCAGTGGAATAGCTCCAAATTCAAAATGAATAGAATAAGCAAAAGCTCCTAATCTATATTTTAGTGCTCGGCCTGACGGCCTGCACGTCCAAATCGTCTTTTTTCTATAACCAAGTGTCCTACTCGCTACTTAGGTGCACTGTATGCTATACTTTGGATGTCGCTTTCGTCTCAAATTTTCGAACTAAAACCCCACGATGGCATGCAAAGCGCAATCCAGAAGCTATGGACCCAGATTCTGCGTAGCTTCCTGGACGATTGCAATTTGCCGGTTTACGGTGCCCATCAGCTCGATACCAAATGAAGTCTGGGAGTCCTTTTCGTCCCCGAATCTCGCTATGGTTGGCGAGTACAGTTGACCTTTTGGTAATGGCTTGGTTCGCTTGCGTTTTTCTTTCTTTTGTGTGTGTGTGACCTCGCCAGGTGTCAGGATATAGCCGAGTGTGGCCACGCTGCTACCACCCCATCGAATGATATAGCGTGAGACGCTGATGGCTTCTGTTCTGTCTGTACTGGTGCGAGGCGGCGAGTACATGCATATTATCAGGATGCGGATGCGTATGTGTGCGTGTCGACATTGATGCGCTGATAGGCGTCATGTCAGGACGCACACATCACCTTTTTTCCTGCATGTCCATCCTGATAACAAAGGGAAAGCTAGACTTTTTAAAGAGAAAAACTAAAGAACGATGTACCGTTCCACTTTAAAAAAATAGTATAGTTTCCTACCGTTCGATCTCTCTCGCTCCACTCTCTCGATCTTTCTCTTCTGTCTCGCTCACACTAGTGGGGGCCGCCACCATCAAATCCATTGTCTTCAGCCACGCACCGCCATGTATCGCCATCCCCGACTACAGTGCTGCTGGATCTGATCGTCCCCAGGAGGAGGCAAGGTCGACCGCCTGCCCCAGCTCCAGCCCGACTGTCATCGAGGGTTCGAGGCCGCTGCTGCCGGATTCATCTTCTCCGCCCATGGCATCGCCGCATATCGCTATCCTCGACCACGGCGTTGCCTGACCCAGTCGTCCTCGGCGAGGGTGAGGTTGACCAGCTGCCTGAGCTCTAGCCCCCACAGTATGCCCCTTGCTCCAGCGCTCTAGCTCTCTTTACCCTATCTTCTCGAGCTCCAGCGGGAGAAGTGATGGCGCTGCGACCACCGACGGATTCACCACACCCCCCGGATGTAGAGGGAGATCGGGGAGGCAGTGGTCTCACAGTGCACAGAGACGAAGGGCATTGGGTGGTGGGCGGCAGTGAAGGGAGGCACGATGAGGTGGTGGCGCGCCAAATATTAGGTTGGGTGGGGCAGTGCAACAGGGAAGGGGGAGATGGAGGTGCACACTAGGCGTTGAGGTCGACGTCGGTCACCGGTGGGGGAGGAGGGTGCATGGGGAGGTGGAGGAGGGGGCGCGGAGCTACAGCTAGCGCTAGAGAAGAAGATGGAGAGGGGAGCAGTGGAGGAGGGAGATGGAGGGAAGGCGAAACTTGGTAAAACTCTGTAACGTTGGAGATGTACTATAGCAGCTCCCTTTCCCAAAGGGTCACGAGGCGTCAGACACAACCGATGGATAGATCGAAGCGTGTGCAAAAGTCTGAGTGTGTGGTGAGATGAGACAAAAATAGAACATGATTTTTAGTTATACTTATTTTGCATATACAGTAACAATCAAATGATGCAAGCTTTCCTCGTCAAAGAAAAAATGATGCAAGCTTTATTTAAAGATACTTAGTGTAAGCTCTAGCTCTATAGGCCATTTAGAGTGTTAGAATTTTATGAATTCTATAGGAAATCTATATAACTAGCAGCTTAAGGGTCTGTTTGGTTGGTGCCTAAGCTTACCATGCCTAAACTTAGGCAATATGTGGCTGCCACAGAAAGTGTGGCTAACAAAATTGAAGCCACACTTGTGGCAAAGTTTGGCAAGAAACTGAGTCTATGACGTGTGGGGCCGGGTGCTAAGAAAGTGTGGTATACCACAGTTACGTCAGTGAACCAAACAACTACCTAAAAACTGTGGCACGCCTAACTTGTGGCTAGGCAACTTCTAGTCATGAACCAAACAAGCCCTAAGTGCGGCTCCATATCACGCTAACTACCATACGGACCAAAATAAAAGAGACGAAAATTTATGAGAGGGTTTTCTAGGGAAATCTAGGGTCTATATGTAATTTCAGAAAAATCGAAGGTCTTTTCTTCAAAAAACCAAGGATCCGTACATATTTTTGAAAAAATTATGGGGCTTTATCAAACAAAACGAGGGCTTTTTTGGAAAATTTAAGGACCCATACATAATTTGGGGAAATAGAGGGTCTTTTCATGAAATTGCTGGACCTATTTGTAAGAACTGAGAACCCTTACGTGATTTAAAGAGAGCCTTTTTGTAAAACCGTAATGTGGAGGGCTTCCCGACGCAATCCCCGGGAATAATAGAGGAGTACCCTGTGTTGCAAACAAGGCCTTAACTTTCTATTAATTTCCTGTCGTTGCGCATGATTAAGAAACAACTCGGATCATATTTCGGATGTTTTCGCTAGGTACACACCCTTTACGTCAGAAAGTATGATTATGTATGCGCATCAATCAACATCTTGTATCCTATTCCAAGCAAAAACAAGCAATTAATGCCGACAAGATACTCCAGATGGGGTACTACTAACGATACAACAATAATAGCAACAAAAGAGGCACCACCACGCACCAGGCCACCAACCATCCTCACTCTTTCCTGACCTGACGTAAGAAGCTTCCATCCACCCGCGCACCCACGACTCAAAAATTCAGGTGGCCGAAGCGCCACAGAGCGCGACTCGACGACGCCCGCCCAATTCGCCGTTTCCTCTCTTCTTGGAAGGCTCCGGCCGATCGCTACGCACGCAACGAATACGTACAGTTTTCGCAGGCGTCGATTTCCTTCGTAGGCGGGTTGGTTTGGCGGAGCTGGGACGGGCTGTCCTCGTCGTCGCCCGCCCGTCCATTTCCGTTCCTTTCCGAAGCGTTGATGAGCAAGCGCGCGTCGGCGTGATGCGATCGACGCCGGGCGCGCTCTCTCGAGCTCGGCCGGGCCGGCGTCCCTGCCTGGGTTTGCTTCAGTTTACTTGTGGTTTATATTAAAATATGTACTAAATTTAACTATATCGACTAAAATTATATGTAATTATTTTTTTCTCTATATACTACCTCTTGTAAATAAGTAGAATTTAAATATTTAAAGTATAAGTTATAATGTATGTGGCCAAAAGAATCTGTCCTTATCGAGGTGGCCTTATCCCGTGTGGGTTATGCCTACCCGCAAGTCCGCAACAAAACATGGCATCAAATAGACGTCGCGTCCCCGTCCGATCGGAACCTGCCACGAACGCAAGACTTGTTTGGTTTTCGCACAGCTTGCAGCGCTTGCACGTAGCTCCGTTTGTATATGTCATCTTGTTTACGTATGCTGTGCTGTGCTCTTGTCTTTCCAATCAACAAGCAAAAGAGTCGCTAGCAACGCTAGCTAAGGTGCTAGCTTTATGGCCACACTCAGTTTAACTGAAAAATAATAATTTATAACTAAAATTATATTGTAGCTAGTTGAAATTACACTATAGCTAAAGGTGATTTATTTAGCGTAATTAAATATAAAAAATTTAAAATAGAAATAACATGTTAGCTCATCACAACGTAAACGAATACAGGAAAAAAGAACATGCAAAAAAGCTCAAAAAATCAAAAGTTCAAAAAACAAAATTTATAAATAGTAAAAAATAAGTTAAAAGATAGAAGCTTAGTCCGAAATAAGAGAGACGTATAGGCCCCGTTTGGCACAGCTCTAGCTCCGAGATCCATGCTGGATCTGTAGTTTGTTGACTAAATTAAAGTGATTTAAATATTTTTATTTAATATATAATATAAATGAAATAAGTTATGTAAATGCACTTAACATGCCTGCAACTCTAGATTCAGGATTTCCTAGAGCTACAGATGACCAGCTTTAGAAAATTTACAGATTTCCTAGAGCTAGAGCTCTGCCAAACGGGGCCATAGTCTCGCTAGTATGCTTGTATGTCACGAGCGGATCGATGGATGGCAATTCTTGCCGTACTGGCTAAAATTAGTTATCCCTTCGATCTCGACAGAATAATGGAGGAATTGCCGTCACTATATGAGCCTTGCACTTGCCAACAGCCAACCGCTCTGACCTTGGCTGTGGCGCCACCGCTCAACGGTTGTCGTCTCCCAATCTTAAGGCCTCCCTTATTTGGAACTTCTAGTTTCTAATTTATTTTTTAATATTTTTAAATTTTGTTTCTTTGTTTCTTTAGTTTTTTAGCTTTTTTGTCAGTTCTTTTTTCATATTCATTTACATTATACGTGATGAGCTAATCCATTTTCTATTTTTAAATTTAATTATGCTAAATAAATCACCATCAATTACAATACAATTTTAGCCAGATATAACAAAAATTTAACCATAAACCACTAAAATTCAGTCTAACTGAGCAGGCTCTAAGATATGCTAACTCATGCTACCACGTCATCTGTAAGCGACCAAAACTAACAAAATACTACAAGCGAACAGGCAAATATCCAATCAGCTTGTACTGAATTATCCACTTCAAACGCTGTTTAAAAAAAGTTATTAACAAAGTTGCACCTACTCCTGTAAAATAAGAATAACCAAAGTCATTGAAAACAACCAAAAGTGGGTGGTGCTTTGCCACGTTTGTATCTCCATTCTTTGGTGGTCCAGAAGGGCTTGGATTTAGACGAGAGCTGGTGATCAGTGACTGTGTATACAATAATTAGTCGTGTATATCTTAAACTTTTCAGGAAGCAAGTACCAGTGCAGAAGCGCCTCTTTTTGTCTCCATCTAGAGCCTGTTTGTTTGGATAACCAAGCACGTGGGGATTAAGAAGGGCCCGAGAAACCCTTTTAACGTAAGATAATGCGATTAATGGCAACTTTGTTTTTGGTACGTCCGGATAACGAAATCTGCGTGCCCCCTCAAAACGATTTTTTTTTTCGTATATGCATGTATCCGGTGACCGCCACGGCCCCATGCTTACGCCTGAGCCATCTCCTGCACCAAAAAGGATGGAAGCTAAGCTACAGTCCTGCCCAAAAGAATGCAAACTCGCTAGTGATCAGTAGATCCGTAAACCAGAAGTAACTGATCGCTTTCAGAGTTGGCATAAAAAAGTTTTTAAAGTAAGAAGACAAATGATCACATATTTTATTTTTCACCTCAAAATATAACATCCTGGTTGAGGCAATGGAGAACGGACATATCTCGGTAAAATTTAATATAGCTACCTTATATCATGAGATACATATCTCAGAATTTCCTATACTAGTAGTACATGCATGGTTCATATGAGTGCAGCTATAGTATAAGCAGTTATTTTATCAAGTCTTACGGACTTACGACAACTTGTAGGCTCTAACGTTAGGGATAGAATTCAACGGAGCTAACTCGTAAATAAATCAATTTTCACGTGCTGTCAGCCTTAATAATTCTTTCCCTGCTGCCCATGTTACATTCATTGGTCGGCTCTGAAAATTCCAAACAACGAACTGTGTGTTCAATCCTGTGTGCCGCTATCAGCAGTACTCAGCTCAGTCAATTGAATATAGAACCACACCACCAGACCAGATATCGCATATACACATGTCAGTATAAAACCATGCGACAGCATATGCTAGACTAGTCTCACTGAGCTGAATCACACACTTCAAAACCGAGTTGTCCTGTTCTTTTGCATTTTTATTTTTTTTGAAAGTCTAAATAAATAGTGCGATTTTTATAAAACAAATTATTCAAACTACTTTTTGAATTTAAAATCGTATGTATCGTTCACGTCATCCATCTCCACGGTACATTATTATATTAAAAAAATATAAACAAAACTATCATCAGTTGCTATTTAAAAGAATCGAACCAATGTCGCATTCAAAGGATTTGACCTTCCCTTGCCTTTTCCGAAGCTTCTCGCCGGCAGCTCGGCAGGATCCGAGAAGGGGGTCAGCAAGATCCAGGAAGGGGGTCAAGCTTATCCTGCTCGACCTTTTCGCCCTGTTGCGGCCGAACCCGACGACCAGGGTAATTGCATCACATGGACCGACGGCAACGTCTCGCGAAACGACGTTGTCGCGTCGTCGTGGACAAAATCCCTGCTGCGTGGTTTCGCAACAAGCCGTCCTCGAGTTTCAGGACTGCAGCCAATTACCACTTCGGATCACACACATCACATCAGGGCAGTACAATGAGGGGTTCAAGATAATCTGAACAGGCTTCACAGTGTTTGAAGAGTATCGCAGCTTTTACGGTCTTCGAACATTTCAGCCATCAACGCCCAATTTTGAACAGTGAAACATCCGCAACACTCGCACTGTTGAGTAGGGTGTAATCCGAGTGAATATGGATAGATACCGTTTGTTCTATATCTTATTTTATATTTTTTTTCTTAAAATCAGAATTAGATATGGATAGTACTGGATATCTATTTCTTCATTCCATATTCGTTCTATAAGTCTTTGGACGATCGGTCGAATGAAAATTATATGTTTCTTCTGCACCCCTGCATAGGACATTAAACAATAATAATGCAATTAGAGTGAATATAGAGAGACTAATTGCCGAGATGGCGAAACAAAATCATTTAATATTTCTCGTTTATTTAGATACGACAATCCACCTATCCATTATCTTATGCTAAGTGAAGTCGCAACTGACTTACTCATATCACTTAACATACAGATATATACAGATGTATATCACTTATTCCATATTCTATTCTGTACTCTTTTTTTCAGAGTTAGAGTCGAACACAGATAGTAACAGATACCTATTATCATTTAGTATTCACTTTGTAAGCCTTCGATTGGGTAAAAATTATCCACTCCGTTTGTTATCCTCCGGTTGAGAGCGAGAAGAACTCAGAAGTCCATTATTGTAGTGAATTAGAGTACATCTGTTCTGTTACAAGTTTGCATCAGGATTCAGCATGTTGGAGGTTGAAATGTTATAACTGACGTGGAGTTCGAATGCTACACATGACGACTTCGCCAGAATTGTCCTAGGGGAGCAGATGCGAGCAGAACGTGAAACCGCTCATTAGTATTATAGATATCAGACGACACCACTCTCCACAGTCACTTACTATTGTATAATCAAGAATGGCTTCATAAGCGAGTTAAACAGCTGCAATGCGAGCTTGTTGTACACCATACCGCAACAACTAAAGAGTATACAGCATTGCCTGAAAATAATCTTAGCCAATGAACAAGAATGGCTAGCTGCTAGCAAGCACATCCGCTTGTCGGTTCAGTGTCCGGGACTGGTTCTGCGACTGTCTTGAAGTAGCTGGTGACAGAAAAGAAACATCTGTAAATGATTAAAACAATGAATTAATGCCAGAGCTGCTAGGCTCTGCATGTCCGGAAGATGACCTGAACCCTCCTACATCTTTGCAAGTAAATTAGAAAATCATAAAACAAGGTAATGATGCACTATTTTTAGGCCTTTCAGGGAAAAAATGGGACTGCGCATGAACCTCTTAGCCCACAAGCGTTGGAAACATGGCTTGAGCCTGTCTGTATGCAAACAGTAAACTGAAGATGCTTTTACTTACATGTCTTGGACTCTTGGTCATGCTCTTGCTCCAAAGCAGCTTTGCAATGCATAGAAAAGCAGTGTAAACATTGTAGTCGTCTTTTGCAGAGGTTTCAAAATACGGAATATTGCCCTTGGAGACACACCACTCTTTTGCTTTCTTCTCAGAAACCTGTGGGATGACTCTGGCGGTTAAGGAAATTGCAGAATATATGACCTACAAACAGTGGCGGATCCAGGATTGGAGCACGCCTCGGGCTAAATTTAAACTAAGTAATAGTCTAGTATAATACAAGTTTAGAATTATATTATGATATAAGAAAAAATATACCATGAATGTATCATTGATATAAAAATTTTGTAATTTGTGTTGCTCCTCTTCATTTTGTAATTTGTATCCTTAAATCTTTTTAGTTAGTTCCTAAATAGCAAATGTAAAACATTAAATATATAACATTTGATCATTCATACATATTTTAAAATTTAAAACATAAAAAAAATTTGCATATTAGTTATTACCTCAGCGCTCGGCTCACTGCTCTCAGCATAAATCCCGAAGCCCCAGCAGCCCAGCTTATTTCCTCCATTCCTCCGTCTCCGTGGCTCCGTTCCTCTTTGCGCCTTTGCCCGCCGTCCTTTTCTCCGTCTCCTCGGCGCCATCGGCGGCCCCTCGCGGCCTCGCCCCTCCGCGCTCCTCCTCCCTGCTCGCTCGGCGCCTCCCGCTCGGCGCTGCGCGTGCTGCTCCGCAGCAGCAGCGCAGCCGCAGAGAGGCCGAGAGGGGTCGCCGTCGCCGACTTCGGTGGAGGCGCGCGCGCGCAAGCGGCGGCGGCGTGGAGGCGGCGCGCACACGAGCAGCGGCGGCACTCGGTGGAGGCGCGCGGCACAGCAAGCGCGCGGCCGGTGGAGGGCTAGAGGCGCGTCCGGCGGTGGAGCGCGCAGGAGTCAGATCTGGATGCCTCGACGACGGGCGGCTGGGTCTGGGATGCCGAGTTGGGGAAGGCCGAATGGGGATTAGGGTTTTGCACTTTTGCTGGTGGATGTCTCTACTCTCTACTGCTGACTTCTGTGGGCTGGGCTGCATTGTGAGCTGATTGTTGTGTGGGGGTGGGGCTGTGGGCTACCATAGGCCTCGGGCTGGGCTGTGGGGTAGATATTTTTTCAGTATATAGTAATGAGGGTAGTATTAATAGTTTTGCTGGGCCTCGGGCTATAGCCTATCCAGCCCGAGGCCCAGTTCCGCCCCTGCCTACAAAAGTTGAATGTTAAAGAAACTAACCACTCGTCTGCTTCCAGCATCTGCATCAATCTTGTTTCTGACTAAAATGAATGGAAAACTTTTAGGATCTGATGGGCTAGCCTAAAAATGGAAATGGCAAATACTTCAGTTACAGTCGGTCTTCCGATGCCATAGACTGTTATACACGGGCAGAAATTCTGTGCTACTGGGATCCATACAAAACGAAATCAAAACGAAGTAAAGCTCGAGTCAGTTTAAATAATGTACAAAACAAGTAGATGGAGGGGCTCAAAGAAAGCCAGAGCCGTTAACATGTTTCTTTACAAAGAAACTTGACCAATACATTTGATTTTTGGAGAAAAATCATGAAGCCTGCACAATCTAAAATGAATTTATGAGCTGTTTCATAAATAGCAAAACTTGATTGACATTCACCAAGCAACATGAATTTCCACTTTTCAGCTTTCAGCTTGCATTAATCATTTTGGTAAGATGGAAATTTATAACCAATGCGTGATCTAGGCCCTTCGCGGTGACGCCGGCGAGCGAGCGATGATGGACGCGGCCACCTCTCCCCCTTCCTATCTCTTTTTTTTAAACCTCTCCCCCTTCTTATCTTGTATCACGAGGAGCACGGGAACCGAGGGAAAAGAGGAAAGGAATTGAGGAACTTGGGAGGGCGACGAGTCGAGTGGACAGGTTGGTCTGGGATTCTGGTCTCTTCCTGTTTCTTTCATCTTGGAGTAGTAGTACTCGACTACTATTAACTGAAGAAAACAAATGGATAAAAAGAAACTGGCCCACAACACAAGCACCACAATTTGCATTCACTCATGGGCCAATTTTGTCAGATTTAACGGCTATAGCCCGGCCTTAACTATGACACTAGTGTACTACGATCCTGACCATATCGGTTTCTGCTTTTGTCGGCACAAGCCACAAGACATATGTACATAGATTTTTCGAATCAATTTCTTTATTCCTCTCATTTCAGGATAAAGCAGATCATTTCAGGATAAAATAGATGGTCATAAACGTATCACCCCCGCGCCTTCTCCTCCCGATCCAGCAGGCCACATGAGCCGCCTCCTCGCATGGCGGCACATCACCGCCGCCCGGCGGTCCGCTCCTGTCGCGTTGGCTTCGAGGTGATCTGCCTTCCTCGCCCCGGTCCTCCTTTTTTTCGTCGTGATCTGTTTCCCGTCGAAGCTTAGCATCATCAATGGCGTGCGCGGGCGGATCGTCTGTGGTAATTTGGGCGCCGTTTGTTGGTCCGGGTGCGAATTTCTCGCGCGGTCGATCGAGCCACTTTCTGTGCGACTGCGATTTTACGGCGATCTGGTTTGGTAGCTGTCAGGGTTGTGGGGTTGTGGAGTTGCTACTACTCGAGGCTGCACTAACTGGAACGTATGGTTATTTTGGGCTGCAACTCATTGCTTGGGTGATGCGCAGGTGGTTGCACGCGCCGGCATTTGCAACGGCGTCTCCCCCATGGGATTTCAGATTCGAGCCCTGCGGAAGAGCAGAATTTTGGTAAGATAACTGTCATTTTGGGGACATGCTTCTGTGTGTTTTAAATCGGCTCTGCTTGTTGTTACTGTTATCTATTACTTGAGAAGAAAATTTCCAGTGTGCCTGATTTGGACTATCAAATGTCATGCCTATGAAGTTCCTAATGGGAAAAGAAAAGTTTGCTCATTGTCGTACTTTATTTAGAGACTTACGTTATGATTGCTTGATGCCACACCTTCTTACTAGAGGCTTTTCAGTGCAATGCCATGTGTTTAATCTCCAGCTACAGAAACATTCAGTTCTATTGAGCAAGTACCTATTACGTATTAAAAGACGGAACCTGAAATCCAATTGCTAAAACATGGAATCATTTTACTGTTTGTACCCTTCACCTATTACTATTATTTTTCCTACGGAAGTGAGACTTGTTATTTCAGCACAGCCATTTAAATGCTCAACAAATGTAGTTCTGATCAGACTGTAAATAAAGTTAAGTTCAGTGCAGGGCAGATGGACAGCGTCTGCTAACCGGAGTTGGATAGTTGATCCTTTAAATGGTGGTAAATTTATCAAAATTGCTGAGATTCAGGGAGCCGAAATAAAAGGTATACTTTGGGATGCTTCTCTTGTGTTGTCCATGTTACGGTGGTATGAGCTTAATTCAGTTATATCTAATTGTTATAGACTTTCCTCAACTTAAAATGCAAATATTGGCTTTGCTATATTAAACTTGCTTGATATTGCTGTGAATCTGTTATAGACTCTGCTCTGAAGTGTGTGCTCAGAAAATGTGCAATATTTTTGTGGTGCAGCCATTTGTGGAGAGTTTATCTAATTGCCCAAAGCATGGACCTCACAACCCAGTTGGAGCTCCAGAGAGGTTTGTGTAGTTTTCTTGTACTACGAATGTAGCACATATATCACATTTCATACCAAGGCTGTCTAATGTTTTTGAACCGATGTTTCAAGGCTAACTTAGTTCCCAGGTAGGCAAGCTAACATCACAAATTTTATTTGCCTGATCCACTTATCCACCCTCTTAATTCTCTTGTTGAAATCACAATTTTAAATTTACAAAAGTTTTCCTCACCCTTTACTTGGTCACTGAAGTTTTTATGCTACACGCCTACACTACACAAACAATTTTGTTACGGTATGCTAATTATTTTGACAAAAGACAAGTGTTACATATTATTTTGAAGTGACCTATCTAAATTACTAAATATTTAAAAAGATACCATTGATCAGATATCAAAAAGTTTAACCACGTGCTTCCCACAGTAACAAGCTTTTGTGACTGGAAAGAATAGGCAGCAAACATAGCATATGAACAAAACCACATGGCCTATGTATACTTATGCTGATAGTAGCAGTGGCTGGTAATAGAAGCATTCATATATGCCTGGGTGAATTTTGAAATCTTCAATATGCAGGTATCCAGGGATCAAAAAACCGGAACCGGGACAAATCCCGGCCGCCGGGCGGTACCGGTAACCGGCCGGTTACCGCCCGGTAACCGGAAATCCCGGATTCTAACCGGTCAAAATTCGTCAAATGTTTTCTTTGGGCGGGGCGGGAGAAGACCGGTAACCGGACCGGTTACCGGCCGGTTACCGGTTTTACCGGTGAGAAAACCGGAAAAACCGGTGAGAGGGGTTTGGCTAATCCAGTTGTTGATTCAATTGAGATTTTTTGAACTTTGATGTTGAAGTGATTTCTCAATCTATTGTTTCCTGGTAGATGAGTAGATCCTTGGCCCCTGTCTATTTGTGCTTCATAACTCTTGATTGATTGGGCAATCTTAGAGAAGTGGTTCATTTTTCAAGAACTCACTTGGAAACCATTTTTGAGTTTGGTTTGTGGTGGAAATGTTTGGAGTTTGCTAAAGTGCTGCAAACCACTCTCAAAGACAAGCATCCAATGCCCTTTCGAGTACAATGGGCCCAACATGTTTGCTTCCAATCAACACTAGCTGCCAATGACAATAATTCACCCTTTTTTTACTTCCAACAGCAGCTAATCAACCTAATATATCAAAAACAATACCTAAACTAATATACCCACTGCATTAGCAAGTCAAAAATTCAAATCTTCAATTCAAAAAATTTCAGCCGGTATTTCGAAACCCGGTTGCCACCGGTATTTCCGGTTACCGGCGGTTACCGGCCGTAACCGCCGGTTTTCCCAACCATGCAGGTATCTCATGTATGGAGATATATCTGCAGAAGCTGCACACATGCTTGGTCAACCTGTGGTATGCCATCTTGAAACTAAAATGTATTCAACTTCCTTTTGTTCATAACAATTTTTTAAATGACTCTACTTGTGCATGGACGGATATGCCTTATGATCTGAATGCAACAATAAGTCACGTGGAAAAGGAGAGAAAGAAACTAACACTTGTTTCTCATCTGTTGCTTTTCATCACTGACATATGCTTAAGGTTTCAATGGTATTGACTGTTGATGTATTCGACAGATATTACTTGATTCTAAGATTTCTTTGGCATTGTTCTTAAGTAATATACTTACCTATTCTTGAGTGCATAATTCAGGTGGTTACTGAATACTCTCGAGGATCAACTTGGATTGGTATTAGAATCCTGCAAAAGGATGAATGTGCATCTGACAGCTGCAGTAGTTTCAAACGATCCATTATTCCTGCAGGCAAGTTCGTTTTCGTCTCTGTGAGTGTTGACATCTATATTCATTTACTTGCTTGATTGTCCTGAAACTCTTCATTTCCGGCACCAAGCCAGTCAGATAAACTTGTGATTTCTCAAGTCATCTTCTAGCGATATGTACACTATACTTTTGTCCCTTTTCCATCAATAAAAACACTTCAATGAGTAAATGACCTCAGCTTGGTGAATGATTCGCTATTCTCATCTCAATTTTCAGGAAGTACTTGGGAGATAAGTTAACGGGACAACATATGCTGGAATTCGAGCAAGGACCACTGGCGCTCCGCAGAACCACTGGTGAGCTAAGGACCTGGTGCCAATATCAATGATCATTGGTGTATGTTATTGATAATTTAACATTTTCGCTCTGGTAATTCAGGTTTGGTCCTGCTGGTGACCCAAGAGGTGCAGGGATCGGAACTCCAGAAGCCATCAAACGTGTTTGGTCTTGCCATAGGGAGATCATATATGACACTGCGTTCTTGCCTAAGAACTGGGCACTTCCTTCCCCAACATAATATGCCGAGGTTAGCTAGCTAGAAGAAAATAACTCTCACCAAGAATAAAGGGGGAGTAACCAACGGGACCGAATGAGCCAAGAGCTGAAAGGTAGCCATTTTGAATAATTTGCCTCATATCTAGGCAATTAGGCGTTCTCTCGACCCCCAAGGATATAATAAAGGGAAGGAATGGAATGTTACAGTGGCTGTAAGGTTCGTTGGAACTAGATAGTATCAGTTTGTTAGAGAGAAAAAATGTTTGCAGGTTTACTTTATGGTTGCATTAAGTAGTGCCTCTATGCACCACCCTAGCAACAAGGGTGCAATGGATGCGAAGCACCTCTGGACGCAGAGTAGGCACTGCCGCACCCCACCGGCGATACTGCATGGCATTGGCGGCGCTTGGTGGCCTGTTTAGATGGGGGTGGGGTTGGGTTTGAATCGTTGGAAATTCCCAAAGAAATCCGCCTCATCCTCAATCCCATGCTCTAGGTACCATCCTCGCACATGCACACAGAAGGTTTGAAGACTCGCTGGATGTTTCGGGGCTAATCGGGAAATATCGGTAAAAGAAGCTCCAGGACCAGGAGGAGCAACATGAACTAACCAAAATAGAGGCTCCAGAGGTGCAAAAACATAAAGCACAAAAAAAAAAGGCGTGGACCAAAGTTCAGATTAGCTCATAACATCTGAGGATCAGATGCTTGCGTGACGACCCAGTTGTCACAGAGGAGCATTTCATCACCACTCGGTCCATTATTGTTGGGGGTGAGGGGGGCTCGAACTCAGGACCTCACAGGATCAACTCAAGCTTACGACCCACACGCTAACCAACTGCGCCACAACCTGCTGGTGTGTACTTAATAATGAACTGGCTACTGATACTATGCCATGACCTAATGTCTTAGACGGATAAATCCACGTAACACTCTAAGGGTGATCGGTTCGGCTGAAAAGTTCATAGCTTATGGCCGAAAACACTGTAGCTGGCTGAAAAAAACACTGTAGCTGACAGAGACTTATTTAGCATAATTAAATTTTAAAAAATTTAAAAATATAAAAAATATGTTAGCCCATTACGTATAATACAAACAAATATGGGAAAAAAAGAACTGGCAAAAAAGCTCAACAAAAAGCCAAAAATTCAGAAAAAGACGAAACTTATGAATAGTGACAAATAAGCCATGAGCACTGTTGGGCAGGCATGTTGATCGCGGCCTAAACTTTGCTTTAAAATCTAACACTCTTGAACTATGAAATCAAATAAGTGACTATCTAAACTTTGCAATCCGATTCAAATAACATCCTAACTGGTTTCATATGGCGGTATTGCTTACATAGCGTGATGAGTGGGCAGTTTTGTCAGTAGGATAACACGCTAGCTAAGTTAGATTAATAACATATAGGGCCACAAGAGTTTCTCCCTTACCGAGCTTCTAGCTGTATTTTCGTTGCCACAACCCCTGTAATTTCCCCTCTTTATTCCGATTTAGGAGAGAAGACCTTGTAGGTCATACCTGTTATTCATTTAAATTTAACCAGCATATCATTCTACGTGGTAAAACCACTCACTCATCGTGCCACGTGAGTAATACCACCATCTAAAACTAGATTAAAATATTATTTGAACTGGATTGCAAAGTTCAAAAGATCAAATATCCGGTTTCATAGTTCAATATGCTAGACGAACTTTCGAAATTTTTTTAAGATGTTATATGTACATTTACCTCTCTGGTATCATTGGCTAAACGTCATGAGGCCAGACAAAATTTGAGGAAACCTCGTAAACTTCTGTATCTGTCACCTTCTAAAACAATGCATATGACCACATTAGCTCGAGCACGATCAGAGAGCGACGTCGCCATGTCAGACAGCGGCACCCACACGACTGGCCGGCTGGGTGAGAGATAGTTCGTGACTAGTGTGGCACGCAGCTACGTACGTAATGGAACGACACGTACGTAATTTAATTGACAGTGTTGCTAGTCGATCAGGGGAAGGCCAGTCAGACCGGCAGTGTGCCACCTATCTGACTGATTGGTGCAGCGGTTTGACCGCCCAAGGGTTGGTGGTTTGACCGGCCGAAGATTGTCCAGATGGGGTCTTTTAGCCAGAATTCATATTTATGGATTTTAAGTTGAGAAAGAGGGTTTTGGTGAGTATAGTCAGTGGTTTTATGTTGCATAAGCTATATTACGACTAACGTGGGTCAAGTTGTGAAGCACTTATGCTCGAAAGCGATTTATTTATCTTTGGATATGTAGGGTCGCTTGGAGTCAACTGTGGCCAACTGCGAGGATCGAGGCTAAGCTCATGGAGAAGTTGAGACCCAGAACGATCGAGGATGTCGGGTGAGACGATAAGCTCAAGCATGACATGAGAAAGGCGGAAAATTTTAAGGCGACTTCGAACGGCGGGATTGCACCATGTAGCTTGCATGAGCCAAGTGAGCCGTGGTTCGATGAAACTGGGACAAGAGAGACTTAGTGACGCATGGTAAGCTAGTGATGCAACTACACGCGGCAAGCATGACGATTGCTTGCAGTGGTTAGTGATGACCGAGGGTCAAAAAATGGTATTTTGATAATTTGACCAAAATACCGAAAACTATCTTGGATCAAAACTGCGGTGCATGGACAATGTGTTGGAGAGCGATTTAGGTCAAGATGGAACTGGTTTGATCAAGGCAGATCAAACTAAAGATTTATCGGATGCACAATTATGCACTTTGAAAAGCGTGCATAAGTAAACTTATATGAGTAAAACCCGTATGTGTGAGGGTTAACGGGTTTCCCCCATTATAATAGTGGATAGTATTCATTAAGGTGAATAGGTGGCTGGTTGTCCACATATAAAAGGGGTTAGAATGGAGACATGTAAGGTTAGCCATTCAACCTATCTCTCGTGCTCTCTTCTTTAGGGTTAGGGTTTGAAAATGAGTACATTGGATACTTTTTGTCCTCCAAGGTAGAGTGGCTATAAAACTTACCTTCTCAAGTAAGCAATATACCAATCTTTGTGTAACTTTTGAGTCTCTCTTGTTTTTAATTGATGTGCTTGACTTTTAGTTGGTTTTGATTTCTCTTCTTTCCTTCTTGTGATTTTGCTATACCAAGGACGTGTAAGATACAGAGATAATCATTGAAAATACATCTCCACTCATCTAGGCACATTGAGTAAGATTCACGAGAGAAACTAGTTTTGCTTGACTTTGACCTCTTTGATCCATCTCTTGATCTGATGGTTTTTGGTTTGGTTTATATAGTGATCTAATTTGCTATGACATGTGGGAATACATCTAGACCATTTTTAACCATCATCTACCAATGAGCAGTGGCGGAGCCAGGATTTAGTTACGCCCCGGGCTTAGTGGTAGAATGATCTAGGCTATCTGGACTGAACCATAAAAATATTACCCAGGCTAAACTAAATTTACCCGGGCTATACACTAGATATTTTTCCACACCCCGGGCTGAAGCCTACCCTGCCCGGGGTGTGGATCCGCCCCTGCCAATGAGCAAGTTGTATTCACCGTTTGGGTTTTTTAACTCGGTTTTAGTGCACCTCTCCTTCAAATTGAAAAGATCTCAACTTTGGTCACGTTTTTTATGATCGTTTGTTAGAATAGATTCACAGTCCCATAGAGAAGATTCCTGCAAAATTTCATATCATTTAGATCTATGAATCAATAGTTCTCTCGATTTTGGTTTTTGAAATCGAGCTGAAAATACTATTCATTTATCTGATTTTACTGTAACAGCAGTCAGACCATCAGAGACCGGTCAGACCACCATTTCTATGCTGATTAGAATGCCGAAACGTGGTTGCTTCAAGGTTTTGTGTCCTTGAGCCATTTGTCTTGAGTTTTTAAATGAAAACTTTATTTTTTGCAACTATGTAGTTGTGTGAGAATAGAATCTTGAATAATTAGGGGAAAATTTAAATTTACACTATTTATCCTCCTTTATTGCCATCCAGTCCAACAAATAGAAAAAAATCATTATATTTTTATGGATAATACAAAGAAAAAATACATTAAAAATCAATCTATAACCAGAAGACAGAGTCCATCACTAATCCTAGTCAAGGTGGTCTACGTAGCGGGGGAATGCTACGAACGGAGCGTCGGCGCAGTGGACGGCTGTGCGGCGGTGTCTGCACTCTGCAGCCGCGCCGCAACAGTGAAACGGCCGACGGAGCTCGTCTAATCAAGACAGTTTTAGTTGCTACGCAGAAATTATTCTAAGACCTTCTTGTGCACACAATACAGACAAAGCGTAGCCCAGACAAGGCAGAGCACAGGTTTCTCAGCTCGCTGCTGCTTTCTTGTCTTCCGATAAAAAGAGGCCAAATCTGGGTTTGGACTCGCCTGCGAATAGTTCTTTGCTTCTTGTTACAAATATGCTCTATTGCTCTTCATTAGAAAGGAAAAATACAAACACTCGATTTCTCGCGCTAAACGTCTCCCAGCCGCCATCGGACAAAAAGCCCCGCTGTTAAACTCGATGTTTCCAAACATGGATATTGACAAAACCCACATAGTAAAGACAGACACAGTATGTCTTGGAAGCCATGAAATCACCAACATCTTGTCTTCTGTCTACTAGGAGACAAAATCTGTCACCAGCCGAAGTAGTAGCATATAAACACACCGGCAGGTAGTGGCGTCTCACCTGGCTCAGAGCTGCTTCAGTGCTTCTACCATTCGTTCGGTCCTGAAGCTAGCTAGCTACATTGGAGGCCGTAAGCAGGGAGAAGTTGCAGCCATGGACAACATCATGATGGTAAAGAGTGAGACCGAAAACTACTCGGGGTCATCTCCTGCCATGATGATCAATGCGCCGGAAGGTGGCGAGGCGGGCCAGGTCGTCAGAAGGAGGAGAAGGGAGCCGGCTATTCTCACACCGATCAGTGGCGATACCAACGGTGGCGGCATTGGTAAGACGTCCTTGCCAAGCGTCACCGTTAAGAGGAGCTCCAGGTTTCGTGGAGTTAGCAGGTAAAAGAAGCAAACATGCAACTGCATGTATTTCTGTACATTTGGACTGCATGTTTCCTGACAACCTTGTAACCGGTTCAGAATAATAAGATAGATGACAAGAGCATCTTGTTGTTCAGGCATCGATGGACAGGTCGTTTTGAAGCACATTTGTGGGACAAGAATTCCTGGAATCCAACACAGAGGAAGAAGGGCAAGCAGGGTAGGTGTGCAAGTGCTCTGAATTTCTTTCCCTCGACATACTTGCCACAACAGATCTACATATGCATCAGATGATTAATTTTGGATATGTTATTTGATTTGTAACAGTCTATCTTGGAGCATATGATGAGGAGGAGGCAGCTGCAAGGGCATACGACCTTGCTGCTCTCAAGTACTGGGGACCAACCACCTACACAAATTTTCCGGTATAAACATGCAATAGCTTTACTCCTGTTCTGTGCAAGAATAGCAAGTAGATTCATTCTGCAAAAAACAATGAGCAGTTGACTAATGAAATATGTCATGTTTATAATAATTTTAGTGACTTGTTCAGTTGATATGTTTCAGGTTATGGATTATGAAAAGGAGTTAAAGATAATGGAGAAACTTACAAAGGAAGAATACCTTGCATCGTTAAGGAGGTACATATATTTCCACCAAAATCTTAGCATGTTCCATCGCCTATTCGTCATGTATTCAAGTCTGACAAGTTTAATCTGATGGCAGGAAGAGCAGTGGTTTTTCAAGAGGAGTGTCCAAGTACCGAGGGGTTGCCAGGTATATTTCAACAGAAAAGGCGTTGATTTCTCCATAAATAGTTCCAAAAATACATTTGTACACTGATTGTTATAAGATAATTCAACATTGCAGGCATCATCAAAATGGAAGATGGGAAGCAAGAATTGGGCGTGTTTTCGGAAACAAATATCTCTACCTTGGAACATACAGTGAGTACAGCAACAAAATCTCTACATTCTTAGTTGACATCACATAACCATGCCTATAACGTCAGATCATAACATCATAAGTACTGAATTTTGTTTCAGGCACTCAAGAAGAGGCTGCCCATGCATATGACATCGCCGCAATAGAGTACAGAGGCGTAAACGCAGTCACAAACTTCGACCTGAGGTCATACATCACATGGCTAAAGCCAAGCGCTCCACTTGCCCTGAATCCTGAACATCTTGCAATGCAAACTCCTGCTGAACAATTCCTCCCAATGGAAACTCAGATGCTCCCCCGGAACAATCCTTTTATCCTAGATCATAATGTACCATTAGGCGGTGGTGGTGGTGGTGGTAGTAGTAGTAATCAAGAAGTCTCTGCTATGATCTCTTCAAGTGGCTTAAGGAAGAGAGGTTCATCCACTGCACTCAGCCTTCTACTGAAGTCATCAATGTTCAGGCAGCTGGTTGAGAAGAACTCAGGTGCAGGCGAAACAGAAGGGGACATCGGAGAGCCCGGTGCCCAGCCAGGAGAAGCCTACGAATACCACAACTTTTTCCAAGGGGATTCTCTAGACATGTGTAACCTCTTCTCATCAAGCAGCGGCCATGCTTGTAGCACCGGATTTCAAGGGGACGTCGCGTGCTATGACGATGGCGAGAGAATAGCCTGGAATGGTTTTGGAAACATGTCGTCGCTGCAACAGTAACTGTAGAATTGCGTTGGGGGGCAGAGTATCGTATGTATATTAAGTTAAACTTTCACAAAGCAACCTTTTCTTTTCACTGCCTAGTTTCCCTTTCACACGTTCCAGACTTCCATGGATCAACGAAGAGAGAGTAACAAGGAGCACGCACGCGTGTTTGTACGATCTGTCACGGAGATCTTGGGCTCACTCAAAAACGTCCACGAATCCATGTTCCATCAGTTGAATTTTTTTAGATACTGTTCCATCAGTTGAAATATACTTGTTGGTGCGAGCGATCACTCTATAATCTGTACGCACTATAATCTACGATCTGTCACGTGTTTCTCAAGGTAAATTAGTAAGGTGGGACTAACACAGAAATTCATGTGCACACACACATGGGCCAACATGGGCCGGGGTGTCACATATATGTGACATGAATTTCTGGGTTAGTCTCACCTTGCTAGCTTACCTTGAGAAGCACTTACATATAAGTCTAGAAGTTCCAATGGTAGCATCCCCAGTTAACTGTTTTGCACGAAGCGAGGACGAAAGCGCAAGCAAGTTGCTACGTGTGCGTGGCCTATCCAAAATGTGGTTAGGTCTGAGCCGGTTTGGACCCTAGGGCGTTACAAATGATATCAAAGCCGACTCTCGCGGTTACATGGGCGCGGGCATATGGCGCATGGCGCGTGTGGGCCCGTAGCGGATACACGGCATGGCATATGTGCTGGCACTGAACGTACGGACATGTGCTAAGAGAGGAGATCCTTATCATTTGCCTCGGTGTGGGTATGTTGGTCCGACGCGGACGTCGAGTCCTTTGAGGGGGGTGTATGTGACACCCTAGCCTATGTTGGCCCATATGTGTGTGCACATGAATTTCTGGGTTAGTCCCACCTTGCTATCTTACCTTGAGAAGCACTTACATCTAAGCTTAAGAGTTCCAATGGTAGCACCCCCGGTTAACCATTTTACGCGAAGCGAGGACGAAAGTGCAAGCGGGTTGCTACGTGTGTGTGACCTATCCAGAATGTGGTTATGTCTGAGCCGGTTTGGACCCTAAGGCGTTACAACTTTAGCTCCGGTAAAACAGCCTTCTCCCACATTCACCAGCGTTTCAAGTGGCTCTATTGCTACTTCCACAACGCATGAGGTACAAGACACGTCTACATCAGGACCTCATCTTCACATTCAGCGACGACACCCTTAGAATCAGATGATTAAAGATCTCTATAATCGAGTTACTCGATTTAGATATCTCTTTAGATTCTTATACACATTCTATTTTTGTTGCTTCTTTTGAACCCCAAGATGTCACTCATGCTTTATTTAATTTCTATTAGGTCAATGACATTTGACATGTATGAAGAGCTCAAAAACTTCGAAAGAAATAAAGTCTGAACTTTAGTTAAACCTCCTCCTAATCATAATGTAATTGGAACAAAATAATTTTTCAAAAATAAGCAAAAATAATAAATGATTTTGTCAAATTTGAGTTATAAGATGATTTGTTTTGTCCTAGGTCATTACATATATGTAATATGATATATATTTCAGCTAACATGAGTCATCAAATCAATCAGGAAACACTTTAGCTATACATGGCAAGGCAGGACGCAAAACCCTATAAAATACGTCAAACTCGCATCAGGTACAGCACAACAGAGCTGGTCCATTGTCACGGATGAGAGAACATTTTTTACATCAGAAGCAAATCAATTGGAACGAACTGCAGACATCATCCACGTTGCACTTCTCAAATGGAGGATTTGGCCTTTGATTGATTGCCTCTTCACCGTCTCCACTCAGCTTTGACTGGTCTCTCTGCACATAGTTTTTTTGGGAGACAAATTAAACCGAAGTGAGAAAATATGATATACAACACTCAAATTCACATTTAATCATTATGATCAACAGAGCTGTGAAGTGACGAATTTATGTGACCACCTATCCCTTGGCTATCCTTATCTTTTGTGCCCATAAGTATGAAATTCAAAATCTTAACAAGCACATGCGGTTTATATAGGTACCTACTACGTTGCGCGGATACTTCCCAAAAGTCACGTACCGGTATCGGATACTGTACCAGATACGGATACTACCCCGATACGCGTCGATAGGTATCCTGTAAGTATCGGAATTTATTGATTATCCAAAAAAATAAATTAATTCCCGATACTTCTCCGATATTTTTATGATACTTCTACCCTAATATCCCCACCAAGCCATCCAAATCTAGATCTGAATCCCCACCCACACCGCGCGTGCACGCATTCTCCCGCTCGGCTGGCCTCCTCGCCTGGCGCCTCCGCTCGCCTACCACGTCCGTCGGTCCGCCTCCGCTCGCCCGCCGCGTCTGCCGGTCCGCCTCCGTCCGTCCCCTTAGGTCGCCGTCGCCGTCGTCTCCGCCGTCGCGTCGCCGCCGCCTCGCCGATCGCCTCGCTCGCCGCCTCGGCTGCGACCTCCGACCGCCGCGCGCCGCCGCCTCGCCGGTCTGCCTCGCCGCCGTCTCGCCGTCGCGTCGGCGCGCGCCTCCGTCCGTCCCCTCCGCCGCCACCTCGCCATTGCGTCGCCGTCACCTCGGTTGTCACCTCGCCGCCGCCGTCGCCGCGCCGCCGTCGCCTCGCCGCCGCCTCTGTCCGTCCCCTCCGGTTGTCACCTCGGCTGCAGCCTCCGCCCGTCCCCTCCGGCCTCCGGTCGTCACCTCGGCTGCCGCCTCCGCCACTCCGCCAGTGCCCTCCCGCCGCTGACGCCTCCAGTCGCCACCTCAGTATGTGCTCTGTGCTCACTGCTCCTGTTGTTTGTTGTGCTCTGAACTTAGTGTATGCACAATGCAGGAGGATGCAGCAACTGCACTAAAGAGAAGGCCTAAGCTTATGCTAACTAGGCCAAAGGAACCTGAGCTTCAGACTGCCCACAGGATCTGAGCAGTCAGAGCGAAGAGCTCTGCAGAGCTAGAGGAGGAGATGCTGGCCAAGATCCCAAAGTTCAGAGCACGGCCATTTAACAAAAAGGTGAGAATTTGTCTAACTGTACATTTGTTTGACTCAACTAATTACAGACTTCAGGAGTTGAAGCCTAACTTAATTACTTGCTTCTGCTTCAATCTTGCAGAGTCAGAGTAGCAAGCCACTGAAACTGACAGAACCAAAACCTCCACAACTTGAGACAGTAATACGAGCTAGGCCACCAAGGTTTGCCTTTGACACTCATTCATTGAGAAACCAATAGTCACTTTATCTTTATGTTCGATTCTAACATCATTTTTCAACAGGGTGAAAAGTTCTCAAGAATTGGAACTGGAGGAATTGGAGAAGGCCCCCAAGTTCAAGGCCAAGCCACTGAACAAAAAGGTCTTCGTATCTCACTTAAAGCCAATACATCTGATGACATTATGATTCAGAGCATCAGTCTAAACTTCATTTCATGCAGATTCTTGAGAGCAAGGGCGATATTGGTGTGCTTGTCCATCCAAAGCCTCAGTCAACAGCGCCCAAGGAGTTCCACTTTTCTACTGATGATCGCTTGGGTCTTCCTACAGTTGCGGATCTATTTGATAAGGTGGGTGTAAGTCATATAAGGGATCCCGTTATGTAAATGATGAATTAACGCATACTTTACTACCTACTATCAATCATGATTCATGACTTGTGATTCTGCTTTTTACTTCACTATTTGTGTACATGTACTTATCTATTCTATTATTCTTCGCAGATGGTTCATTATATTAGTCTAACAGCCAGGAGAGAGAGCTGAAATATCAAGCAAGTTGCTACATCAATATTAAGGTATTCTCAATTCCTTATAAGAATTCATTAATTTCTTATCTTTACTATATATATATATATATATATATATATATATATATATATACACACACACACACACACACACACGTATCGCCGTATCGGTGTTTTTGGGAAAATGACGAATCGCGGTATCGCGTATCCGTATCGGGGTATCCGGGTAACATAGGGTACCTATGAGCAGAGGCTGCTAAATCTGACAGGAATAGAAAACAAAAGCCACAGTGTCACCCCTGCTATCTTTAATACTATATACTGTATATTACTCCATGTGCACAAGAAGTAGCCCAACAGCACCTACCATTGTCTGTTGATAATGTGTCCTGCATGTCATACATATTTCTGTTTCTTCACAGGCTCAATTTTTGGATCTTAGGTGACACTGACGGATAACCACTATATCTACCCTATTTGAGCGAATGTTCTATAACTGATATCCTCTTAGAAGTTTGAAGAAACAAGCTAAACATAGGCACATATCCCAAATCTTGATAAAGCCTTTTTCATCTAATTCTGAAAATTGGATCACACAGTATTCATGATTTCAGGGTGCTTGCATAAACATGGTCATAGTGATTTTAGGTATATTCAGTCAGTTTAACTGATTACTTTAGCAAAACTAATAAGAGGGATATTTGACTTTTCAGAGAGCCCAGCTATGCCAAAGAAAAACGGAGCATGGAACAGTTTCTCATTTTTATGTAAAACAAACCGAAGGTGATAGGATATGATAGACAGGGATTTGGCTTATTCTACCAACAATTTTCTTGTCAATTATGCAAGTTATCTTATGTCGAGATAATCAGTTAGTACAATGTTTGTAAGGTTGAACTAGCCAAAAACCTTCTATGCATATTTCAAGAGAAGAAAATCAGTTGCATAATATGACAAGGCACGCAACAGATATACTAATGTTAACATGAGTCTTCAGAGATATTTACTACTTACCACTGGAGTCTCTTGAAGACAACATAGACTTGTCGCCTTTCACTCTCTCTTTGCCACCAGCATGGGTTGGCCTTTGTATACGCGGCGACTGTGTGTTCAGCTTACCATTGGTAGAGGAAGAAAGAGAATGGAGGCGGGTGAAGCCATTTTTCTCCTCTGAATCAGAACTAAGTTTAGGTGAAATCTGTCCCCGCAGTTTCGCCTTTGCAGATTCTGTTGCAGCCATGTAGCTGGGCAAAACTGGAGAATTTTTTGATCCATTTTCTGGATATTCTGACTTAGTTGGGAATGAACACCTCCTCGTGCCGCTTTTAAGGCTTTCAGTAGAAATAGGTTCTTCTTTGGGTGTCTGTTCCACATCATTCACTACAGCATTTTCTTCATTATTAATGTCTTGCAGAGGCATAATTTCAGCTGCTGGAGCAAAGACAGTCGATTCTTCAACTTCTTCAGTTGTGATTGGATGCAAAGTAACTTCCGGTTCAGGTTGGAGATCAGGTATCGGAATATCTATCTTTGCATTCTCCAATAGATTGTCATTGTGAGGCTCTTGAATCTCAGGATAAATTGGAACTTCCTGTGCACTTCGCAGTGTTTTCTCACATTGGACCTCTTGATGGTCAGGGATCTCAGTTACAGGACTAGATACCTTTGAGGCTTCGGCCATGGATTTAGTTACCTTCCTAAGGTTACGTTTAACCTTCTCAAGTTCACTTAACTGGCTATCAGGCACGGAATCAGCAGGAGCGCTAGTGAATTTCCTTGGGTTCCGTTTTGTTTTTTCAATTTCCAAGGTCAGGTTTGTTTGAGAAGGTTCAACTGGCATGGCAGAACTCTTGCGGGCATTGCGCTTTAATTTCCCTGACTCTGTTTCCATCGCATAACTGGCCTTCCTTGTATGTGGTTTGGCATCAGTAATAGCAGCTCTCTTTGTTTGGGAAATGGGCTTCCAGACACGACTTATGGTCCATCTCTCCAACCAGTTGAAGGCTGAATTGGGATCCCTCTCATCATACTGAAAGTGAAGAGCCTCTGCCACAATTGGTGAAGCTAGAAGCTACAACATAAACAAAAAATTGGCTTAGCACAAGATGAAAAAATTTGCAGACAGACAGCAAAAGAGTGATATGATTGGGCATTTATTTGTTAGATAAGTAAAGCGCATAAGAGACCCAACAATAGGATCAAGATATTTTGTTTTGTATATTCAAGCTATCATATGACTATATTTTGAGGCTCAAAACAATTATACCTTACGAGCAAATGCGTTTGAAGATAACTTCTTCCATGCATCTGGTTTAGCACCCTGCAAAAAGGCAAGAATCGTGTACTAAACAATTTGCTCCATATTAAGTTATCAAATAGAAGGTCACATGGGCAGATATTTCAGTTCTATTCACCTTTCCAAACAAATGAAACACAAAGCATAAACAAGTTGCAAGAGCATGCACAACAATGTCTACATTTGGCATTATAGTGTTACTGCCTGCTGAAGTTGAATCAGAAGGTACAAACATGTCGATGTATAGACACATTTATGTTTGCTTCATTGTAGGCAACATAGGAACAATTTAACGCTCATTATATCCAATGCAACCACAAAAACAATGATGAGACCAGTGAAAAATTACAGCTTTATCTTCTATACAATAGTTCAAGTTATTAAAGCTGTGGAGCAAAAGAATATCCAAAGAAATAGTGCAATGTTGACAACAAGCATAATAAAGTACGTAAGTGTTATACAACATTCGATTGTTTTTTGGGGGGAGTTAGTCAAATTTCATAACGTTCAATTTGTACCAAGATTCGTGCTCCCGCCCACCTCCATATCTAGCGTGGCTCCCTGTTATCCTGTTCTCCGATTGTCGCCAGCAACTTCAACAGAGGCGCTGAGTTAGGGTTTGGGTTCACCGGTAGTCACCGGGCTTAGAGGGATGCTAAGGTGGCAGCGGACCAGCAGTGGCGCCGCCGGTGAGGAGGACGGTGGGCGGGATCGGTGGGGGATGGAGACAACAGATTCGGTGATGGGTGGTGGTGGGGGAGGTGGATCCGGTGACAGCAAGCCACCGAAGACCGGGAAGAAGGGCAAGCCAGGGGGTAGGCAGCCACGGAGGGAGGTGGTTGCCGGTGGCCCTTGCCGGCACCGGTGGCAACACCGGCAAGGAGCAGGCAGCGGCGCATGGAATGGATGGGGAGAGAGAGGGAGAGGAGCGGGCGGTGGTGCGTGGAGTAGATGGGGGACAGAGGGGGAGAGGAGCGGGAGGCGGAGCGTGGAGTGGATGGGAGAGAGAGGGAGAGTTAGGGTTAGGGTATTTTATAGGATTTGGGGGTGAATATGGGGCGTTGGATCTCCATCCAACGGTCCTAAAATCTGCCCATGCCCCAAAAAATAGTCGAATTTTCTATAGACAGACCCAATAAAGTATCTAACTTTCCTTACTACGGTACTACTGAATGACGCATGTACCCATTCGATGATATGAATCAGATTAAAAAAAGGAATAAGCAATACAAATTACAAAACCATGCTGTGTCTGTACTTTGCAGCTTACTCCAACTGCATTTTCTGTAAAAAAAAATCCTCTTAGTATTTTGGCACCCAGGAGAGAGCTAGTAGGAGGTTACAGGTTTCTTCTCTGTGCCACACGAACATCCACAACAATGCATCCCATGCAACCATCAAGCATCGGTAGAACATTTGCTTAGAAATTAAGATGAAGTTCACAATTGTACTACTTGCATATCAATTACCAAATCTCCACAGAAATTTTTCCAAATGACTTTTGAAGGAGGATGATGTCAATTTTTCAAATAAGTACTCGAGCGACCTTATATGGTTTGAACAACATAAATGAAGACCAAGAAAAGTGATCAATCTGTCCTTTTCTGGTTTTACCTTGATTTCGTTCGTATTTTGCAAAATAACACATCCTGATACAATCATGAGGAGTGTCTCTATTCAATACGATTATTAGTGAGAAACAACTAAACAACTAAAAAAGGAGCACTATCATGATCAGGGGCGGATCCAGGATAAAATCTGAGAGGGGGCACAACAATACACATAGTATGCTGAATTGTTCTCATTCATAATTTCAGCATGAGTGAGGGTCTTTTAGTTAGGCTGAGTGAGGGCACTAGCATTAAATCTTAAGCTATATACCTGGGTTTCTGCGAATTGAGTGACGGCCTGGGCCCTCACTCCCTCTACATTGGATCCGCCCCTGATCATGATGAATATATTAGGTACGGAATGAACCAGGACGAGCAAGGAAATTACCCGAGACTTCTGGTGGGCAAGCTTCCAACTGACTTGAATGGCATCGCTAGAAAGTCTGACATTTCTACCACGAACGAGAGCTTGAAACTTCACAATCAACCATGTTGCACGAAGAGTTGAAACCGCTTGCCTCCTTACAAGATGCCCACGAATCAGCGCTTGAAGTCTTATGATTCCTTTCAATGCACGGAATGCCCGACGTGCCTGGACCAGTATCATGCAAAAATTAGCACCGCACTATAGCGAGATATACCAAGTGACTACGGAAAGAACACTTTAGCTACTAGGATCAGTGAGGGGAAAGATTGATTCTGTGTGTATGCAGGATTTGAAAAGAATGGGTGCACTGCTAGAGCATAAATAATATCACCGAGGTGCAACATAATAATTTTGTGTCCTTTTTCCGATCATTTTTACATGTATGCAAAGGAATTTTTTTACATCAAGATAAGCTAGGCCAAACAGAGACCCAAAAGGCATTACCAGATAACCTCGGAAGGCAGCTTGTGCCTTGACGGCTGCTTGCTCTTCTCTCAACCTCTCGGGATTGTTGGACGCATCAGACCCAACCGTGCTCTGCTTCTCCAAATCTTGATTCACATCGCACACCACTACTTCACCTTGCAAGATGGAATTATCACCCTTTCCGACCTCTGGCACGGTCTCACTGTTGTGGGAGGTAACAAGCACCGGCTCTGAAATCACCGGGGAGCTCTCAAATGCAGGCTCCTTCCCAGCAGCAGCATACCCTTTGTTATTCGCAGCCTTCTGCATATGGAGAACAAAAGCATCAATCGCAAGAACAGATCTCTACTCTCTAGCAGCAATTGCATATCTCGTTTCCACAGTCCTCAGAAAATTCAATACTTAACAACATATGTACACAGAAAGGGTAACATATATTGATATATACCGATAAATCCTTCACCTTGGTGGAGCCAGACCTCGACGACTTCTTCCCGAAGAGCACGGACTTGATCCATTTCGCCGGAGACTTTCCCATTGGAGCCTAACCCGCCACACGCCGGAGGATTTGGACCCTGCAGTAGAACCGCACGTCAGTGCACAGATCTATACCACGAGCAATCTTTATGTAGGAAAAACCACCAAGAAACGCAGCAGCCAGCTAAAGCCAATATTCTCACTACTGTCCCAGCGAAAGCAACCCTCGCATAAGATCAAATAAAGCCCAAGAAAAGAGAGAGAGAGAGAGAGAGAGAGAGAGAGAGAGAGAGAGAATATTGACGCTTGAAACAGCTTGCCGGGAACTCCCCCAAATGCAGCACCAAGAACCTCAAATCCAGGCCACAAAAAACTCAAAACAGCACAAACTAAACACAAAACACCGTGCTCTGAACCACCAAACAAGACAGATCTAGACGGCGGCGGCCTGGAGGTGGCGCGCCGGAACTGGGAAGTGTCGGCTCACCGGAGGACGACGTGCAGGAGGAGGCGGCGCAAAACCCTAGCTCCCTCCCCCCTACGCCTCTACTCCAGGGAGAGAGCGAACGAGCGGGAGGCTACTGGCACTGGCTGGTAGTGTAGTAGAGCTCAGAGCCACTTCCCGTCGCGCCGTTGGGCGCCTCCCCTCCCCTCCCGTTGGCCCCGTACCCCGCCTGCCCAGTGGGTCGCGTCTACGGAAGCGGACATGTGGGGCCCACCGCCGCTCCGCGGGAGTATGGCTTGTGGGCCCCACGTGGGTTTATGCATGGCGCGGAACGTCGGTGGGGTGTGGTGGTGAGTTACGCATGCGGTGGAGAATGGCCTGGTGTGGTGTGGGACCACATATCAGTGGCTTTGCGATATTTTTTCGCACAGGTGCAGTTTTTTTAAGGACAAACAACTACCCCGCACGCGCACGCTTGTGTGTTTCTAGCACACTAATACAAGAGGTGTTAGTACTAATTTTTACTGATAGTTTTATCTATGACTTATAATTTTTTGTTAAAAATAAATCTTAGTAGATAAAAAAAATAGCATTTAGAAGAAGGGGACGAGGGGTACAAAAACTGAGAGCGATGTATGCGTGTCATGAGAGCGAGAAGATTGGGGTAGGTTATACACCCGTGACCCTCTGATTTATCCTTGAAGTAAGATAATAGCGAGAGGAGTGGAGTAGCCGTTTCAAAATATTGAATGTTTATATTAGTTTTTAATTTTTTTTGTAGAAACTAGAAACAGAAATTAATAGAGCAGGATCAAAAGCGGAAGGCATGAATCTTAGGGCCTGTTTATATTGTTTTTTTGTTGATGGCTAAAGGCTGCGACGGATAAATAGTAGTGAATGATAAAAGCGACTGATGAATAGTAATATATTATATAAAAAAGATGGTACAACAAAAGACATCATAATATTATATTTTAAATAGAGTTTTGTCCATGTAGATTCCTATTTAGCTCCTCTCTAGACTCTAGTCGTTGCTCTATGTGCTACACGTTCACTCGATTAGGTCTTGTTTTTCGTGAAAAAAAGGTCTTATTTTGCCGTCGTACAAAAGAATGTGTTTGAGTTTGACACAGATACTGCGATTTGAAGTTTTGAACACGTCACAAACGTGCAACTCGATCGAGTATCTTATGGGCTGAATCACCAAAACAGTTGGTTTAGTCGAGAAATTTACGAAGGAAAAAATATTAAGAGCTTACGATTAGCCCGAAGCGAGAGAGGTAATTGGGGGCTTAATCAAATCAAATCAGCCAGAATCTAGTAGCCCGTACTTAATTAACACTGCGACAGCAAAGGGAGGCAGGAGACGTTCGGACGATGGACCCGCCAACCACCGGCCATCTGTCTGCATGCAGCAGTGACTTGGGCCACCTGTCTGTTGCGAGGTCACGTCGTGCCGGGCAGCTCCCGGCCGTCAGATCATCGATCGATCGGACTGATTAGTAAACACCAAAACACTAATTATAACGGTCGGAGAGATTAGGCCCTGCCTATAATTACATGCGAGACTATTGATTAGCTCCTCACCAGTGAGACATTGAAGTCGAACTCACACTCACCGTGACACTATCTATACTATTACTATTATAAAAAAAATAAGTTGGTGGTTATATGTCCATTCTCTTTTAAGTTTTAACCGCTCTATTCACTCAACTTTTCACTATTCTCTATTTTTCAACAGATTAGAGCGACTCCCTTCTATAGCACGATTCTCTATATATTCAATGAGTTCTATTGTAAGGGTACGTAACTAGTATGATTTAGTGTGTATGTGTGATGTACCCTGAGGTAACGGAATGGTGAGGGGGTCTTGGAAAGTTGCACCATGCATGCATCCATTGACGAATGGTTTCCCTTGGATGGGTGCTGATGATGTTCTTTCTTGATTTGATAGCGATTATGAACTTGTGAAAAAGTTTGGGGCCGGGGCAGCTTATACGATATAATAGCCTCAGCTCGCATGTTCGTGTCTCGTTGTGCGCAACAGTGACTCATGTGTATCCGAGATTCCGAGTGTTGCGCATAGGCTATACGATGGTGTATGGTTCTGTGCCACACATTGGTGTTACAGGACGGCGGATCATCCAAGGAAGGAGTGTGGTTTGGTAGTCCATTTATGCCATGTTGCCACCGAGCGTGGCTGTCTGCATATATCGTGCTGCATGCCGTCAGGGGTGGCTTGAATCACGCAACACAGCTGAGTTCGGTCTCATTTTTAGGTATATTTTTTAGATAACAGTGGACGGTAAAAATGTTGATGTGAACTATGTATACGGTTTTAAGTTTAAGAAGCCGTTTAGAGAATGCTCTTTAAGAAATTATTCTGTTTATTTCAATTTTTTTAAAGAAGGCAAAAAATAAAAGACTAAAAAAAAAGACCTTCAGCTAACTAGCTGTCGGCCGGCCCTGGCTTTAACGCGCGCCGCCCCAGAGACAACGAACCTTTTGTGCTCCCCCGCGCGCAGAGTTATGGTTCAACGGTGAGGGTACGTACGTGCACGCTACAGCGGTTAGCTCTGTCCCTCCCTGGCCCCCGATTGGCACGAATGGAAGACAGTAAATAGATTGCATTCACTTCTCCTCTCTTGCAAACTCTAGAGTTAACACATGCACGTGCATGCCCAACAATGGCTCTCCATTGAGCAGCAGCAGTACGTAGCAGAATTTCATGTGTAGTACTGAACCGTCGGTTAGAGAGATTGAGCTGTGAGAAAGGGAGGCATCAAGTGCTCTTAAACTCATACCTCGACAGTTCGTTATACTAGTGTACTATTCTGCATTTAACATGGCTTGCAATGCCTGGATGGCTGGAGCAAAAATGACCGAGACTCATCTGGTTGAGGGCTCGCATGTATAGAATATTCAAAACAAGGAAAATTATCTATGCAGATTTACGCAGAGCAGAATCCTATGCCAAAGGTGGTCAACAACATAAAAGGGAAATGCAGCCAGCTTGAAAGGAAAAGGGTACCTAAAGTTCCATTCTCGCACTGTTCTTTTGCACAAGAAACAACTACTCACCTAAAGAGAACAGTTTTGACCCTCCTTATTTGCTGTACCGCCCTCATTGTCCTAATGCAGTAGTAAATTAAGTACTCCAGCTACCAGTGTCCACCTTCAATTTTCTGCTCCTATGTTAGAGATAGCATCGTAGCAGTAGTGGTTTAGAAGGACGTAATGGTACGGTACATCCATGAAGCTAAGGATATGTTGCAAATTGCTACTGATTTTATAAAAAAAAAATATTCTGTTCGGAGGAAAGACCAAAATGTTTCTTGAAGACTTTTTTTAGTGATGAGGAGAAAGTTACGTACTCCTGAAGAAAATGAAATGCTTGAATCTCCTTTCACAGAAGAAGAGGTAAAAAAAAGCAGTTTTCGGGTCCTATGCAGAGGGGGCACCAGGACCTGATGGGCTTTCTTTTTTTGCCCCCCTATCAGCATTTCTGGATGTTATTAAAGATGACTTAATGGCCATGTTCCATGAACTGTATAATAGGAATGAGTTAGATTTGTTTAAATTTGCCATGATTACTTTAGTGCCTAAAGACAATGAAGCTAAATCTATGCCAAAATTTAGGCCTATCGGTTTGCTTAATTGTTGTTTTAAGTTTTACCAAGGTCTTGACTAATATATTGGCCCTGATTATTGACGGACTCATTGATAGCAACCAATCCACATTTATTAAAGGCAGATATATATTAGAGAGTTTTGTAACTGCTCATGAGATCTTACATAGTGTATATCATGGTAAAAATGAAAGGGTTGGTGTTGAAATTAGATTATGTGTTGAAGGGAATTTTTTTTCTTGACTGGGAAAAGACTTAGACAGGGGACCCACTGTCCCCTTTGTTGTTTAACTTGGTGGTAGATGTGTTTACCAAAATGTGAAGCAAAACTAAAAATGAAGGCCTTATCCAAGGGTTGTGTTCTGATGTTTGTCAGGGGTGTGTGGTTAGTTTTGTTAGTAACATGCGCTAGAGACAATTATAAAGATGATTGTATTGCTTCTATATTTATGAACTTTTGAATAATACACTATTTTATCTCTTGAATGAAATGCCATTTATATTGACTGGCAAGTACATGATTTATTCGTGAAACTCTATATTTGTGTTTATGATGTTATTCTAAACATCTCTAATATTATATCATTACGTGGGACACTTATGATTTAAGGATAAACACATGTATTAATTGATGATCACATTTTAGGGATCATGGATATGATATATCAAATCAATAATGTGAACATATGTTAGAGAATATAGTGTTGAATTGATTTACTTTGAGACACTATGGGAATTATTATATTCTTAAGTGTCATTAGTTGATCTTATATATAGTGTATGTGGGATCTTTAGATCTAAGGTCATTATAATTTACTACATGTGTAATAGTTTATTTAAGTGTTGCAAAAAAAACTACTACATAAATAGGTAGTTATAAATATAGCTTTCGGGTTTACTATGAAACATGCTAAGGAATATAAGTGATAAAAGATGGAATTTGCCCCTCCTTTTAAATGTGAGAGAAATCTTTAGACCCCTCGATGTGGTTGGATTAGGAAAGTGTATGACATGCTAACTATGGTTGAGAAGTTAACTACAACTAAGTAATCCGCCACAAGATCAAGTGAATGATCGAGCTATCATAGGATGGCATATATCTCACCTTGAGTTTGATCTGATATCATGAGGCTGCTAAGGCAATTAAATTTGGGCATAGATGGATAGTAGGAAATGGAAAGAAGAGATTTTTGGAGGACAATTGGTTTGGTACCTCTCCTTTAGCAGCTCAGTTTTGGGATCTTTTATGTCATTGTTAGTGAGAAGGGTAAAACAGTTAGTGAACTCTGGGAAATGGGCAGCAAACCCTGAACCCTAGCAGTAGTGGTAGGAAAGGTGAAAGACAAATCAATGAGCGAGAGTTGTAACGGAATTGATGGAGAAGCTGCCACCTGTAGGCTGCTACAAAAACCCTTTTTTAATTTTGCCACTTATCATATTGATTTCTAAAAGCTATTTTATTATAGTAAATAGCTTTTCTATGGTATATATCTTTCAAACAGAGTGGCTTTTCAATACAAGATCTACTAGTTGATAGTAGTATACACTTCAATAACTTTATTTATATCAGTTAAAATCACATACGAATATATCTATCTATAAACTGTTACTATTTATAAGCCAGAATCAAAAATAAAAAACCAAAGGACTATATGAATGGGCATCCGTCTGATCTACATGAACGTAGGTGCTGTGATGTCTGGTGGTACGCGCAAGGCGATGGGATGCATGCATTCATGTATGGCGCCGCCTGCATGTTCCTGTTGCCTTTTGTTTCTCTGTTCTGGCCCCATTATAAGCGTTAATTCACAAATTCTACTGAATTTGGTCTCGAGCACCTGCATTTTTCATTAATAAATAGGACCACTATATAGGTAAGTAGATAGAGTTTGAGACGGCTGAACGTGCTTGTCATTGAACTGAAGCTTCTGCGATGTGTGCAATCTCGTGGTATTAAATCAAGTTCTCTAATCTCTACTACATAAAGCTAGACATCCAACTACAATTAAAGAACCTCGAGCTAGGATATCGCTTTCATATTTACAAAGCTACGTATCAAAAACTGCAGTTGCATGTTTGTTTATTTAGATGAAGTAGTTGGCCCTTAGAGTTTCTCAATGAAGAAAGCACATTCATGCTCTTAAGCCATTATCATATGGAGTACTATACCATAACCAGTATTTCCCATCAAAGGTTGGATGGGTTCTTTTAGATGTGGCTTATGACTTTTGAATTCTGGTTGTTTATAAGAGAGAATATGAAGAGAGAGATAGTCGTATGTGATTTTGACCGGTATAGTTGAAGTCGGTATAATACCTACTACAATCGATTTGTAGATCTCGTTTTCAAAAGATACACTATTTAAAAGCTAGTTAATATAACAAAAACTATAAACATAAGCTCAAAAGAAACCTAGCCTAAGCTGCCGAACTCGATGGATACTTTTTTTTTTTGAGACGGGATCGAAACTTGCTGGGCAATGCTTCCTTGGAGTTGAGCCGTAATTCTCACCCAGAGGCAGACTCGAATAAAGGGCGCGATGCAATGCAAGACCCTGTTTATTTATTGACGCGATTGCTTGGGTGGTTGTACTGGCAGATTCGAGCGAAAGGGTCCTGCACTCCTGCGTCGATCACAGTGTTAAAAAATATGACACGTTCACAAACCTTAAAACAGACGACGATAAGACGATAAGTCAGCAAACTTTTGCTACTCCAACTAGTCAGAGTGCAGGCAGGTGATGAAGAGAGGAGGATAACAAGGCCAAGAAGATGAGCAGTGCACATCAGGTGTTTTGACGAACGAAAAGCACTACACCAGGAAGGAGCTATAGTAACACGTCTATATGCTACTACATATCAATAAAGGTGTTACTAGTCTTTGCAGTAACATAATTTTTAAGTGTTCTTATAGCCTATGTTACTAGCTAGGTTTGAAGTAACACGTGATAAGTGCTACTACATGTTTGAAAACATGTTACTACCTTGCAACACATATCTTATCTATAAGAACACATATTATGTGCTACAACAAACTACCCTGGTAACACAAATATGTGCTACAACAAGCTACCCCAGTAACACATTTTTGGAGCAATAGTAACACCATTGTAATGAGTAGCAACACACTTTCTTACACCAAAATATTTTGTAGAAACTTATTTTAATACATATAAATATATATACACAGAGATCTAAAGAGAGGAAAAAGTAATGATTTTTTCGAAATGACAATTAATTAATTGCAGAATTATTTTCTTTCACAAGAATCACATATTGCACAAAATTATAACCATCACCAACATTGCATTCCACAGAGAAATATATAAAATATGATTCACATAATTTTATAACATACATGACAATCCATATGAGAAAACAAGTCTTGAGAATAACAACACAAACTTTTCATCCTAGAATGACATAATGATATCTATCTATTCTTCTCAAAATCTTTGCCCGATGATCTATCCATGAGGTGAAACAAGTATAAGATTTCAACCATTAATCTTAGAACTCGCATGTGGCAAACATCACTAAATAAGTTAGTAGACAAACAAATTCCTTGAAGGGCAGCTACAAGAGTAACAAGGAAGCTTCATTTCTATGCCAAACGCAAATATGCACAACCCAACATGTAATTACAAGTCTGCTTTCTCTTTTGACTATCAAGATACAAGATAATCCACAGGAGTGTTTGAATATCTGGTAAAGTTTTTGTAATGTCTTTTCCTTATTATTGTAAATTGATCTTAAAATATACATAATTAATTCCCTTCTCTGTTCATCCTTGTCTGCGATAGTGTCATCTCCCAAAGAAAAACAATGGAGGAGTAAAAATCATGACTACTACAATGGAAGCAAAGCTAAGCTTGTGTTTTTCCATTTAATTTAGGCTCCGTTTGGCATTGCGGTGGGCGGTGGCTTTTCAAAAGCACGTTGGTTGAAAGCATATTTTTGGAGCCATAACAGCAAACTCTTACTAGAATTAGTAAAGTAGTAAACATTCCGTAACTAACTAGATTCCGTAGTGCGACACAAGACAAAGAATCGCAAATTGGCCTTTAATTGTAATGGTTTTGCAGCTTTTGCTCTATCATGTGATTCCTTACGCTTCACATAGTTCATCTTTCTTTGTCTTGTTGAAGAAAATGAAATAATTCAGTTCTACCCAACAAATTATCATTTGCCAATTCGACCATAGTCGAGTCTATACTTACGTTAACTATTTCAACATCATAGTCTTTAGAACAAGAACTTTCCCAAATAAAGGGTATCAAGCACACCCATGCTAAGAGTTTCACTGCAAGAGTACAATTGCTTCAAACAATAATTTACCCGCGGTCTCGGTGAGACCGAGGGATCAACGGGTGATCACATAATACCCATTCTCCGTCACACCGAGATGCTCGGGAGCGAGGCCCGATGAACACCGACTTCTCCTCATCGAAATCGCCTCGCACACGATCTTCGGAACTCCAGCGCGGCGGATCATGCATGGCGTGACGATGACACATCGTTCCACGCTATGGGCTCCATCTCCACCTCGCGTCCTGTAATCCAGCATCTCTATCGATATTCAACAAGAAACAACACAAAGTGAGGTCTTCTTCGCTAAGCATGTGGGGAGTAAGGAGCGGAGTGCGCGCGCGTCTTGTGACCTTCTCCCGCCTCGGAAGAGCTGCCATGTGCCGAGGCCGAGGGTGATGGCGCCGGGCGAAGAGGAAGAGCTTGGACCATGCGCTCGCCTCCTTCCCCGCCCTGCGCGTGGAATACGACACGAATAATGACAAAGCAGTTTTCTTATGAATGTTTGGAGAGGAAACAGAGGCGGTGCGGTTTGCGGCAAGCGGCGGTCCTCCTTCTCCTTCCGAGTCCCCATCGCCCTCGCGAGCTCCTCCTCCATCGTGGCGACCGGAAGAGGATGTGGAGGCGGCAGATCTGGATCTGGAGGTGGGGCGAGGCGGCGGCCGGCGGGAGGAGGATGTGGGAGGTGGCGGCCTCGAGGAGGGCGGGGCGGGGCGGCGTGCGAGGAGGATGGGGCGGGGCGCGCGAGGAGGATGGGGCGGTGGGGCGGCGGCGGCGGCGGGGAGGAGGATGTGGGAGGTGGCCGGCCGAGAGGAGGGCGGGCGGTGGTGGGCGGCCGCGAGGAGTGGTGGGATCGGAGGTGGGGCGGCCGGGCGGGGTGGCGGCGATCGGCGGGAAGAGGACGTGGAGCAGTGGAGGCGATCGGCGGAGGAGTTGTGGGATCAAATCCTTCGGCGCACAACCGGGAGGTCGGAACCGGCGGTGGAATGGCTCGAGAGGTTGGAACAGGGAGGCTAGGGATTGAGGCGGAGCGGAGAGGAGAGGAAGGGGATGGCGTGCGATTCGTGGGGAGGATATTCGGGAGGAAGGGAACATGAGGTAGTGCGGTTGGGGTGGGAATTGGCCGCTTGCAGTTTCCAAGGAAAATTTCGATCGTGGAGGCCAGATTTGCCTGAGATTATTGGAGGGAAAATTTTACATTAGCGGGAAGTATATGGAGGGAGATTTGTATGTGAAAAATTTCAGACTATGCATAAAACAGCATCATTTTTAAATGATTTTTATATTTGATCGCTCTATGGAAAAAATATAAGGCTTTTTTAAAGTATATTTAGCAAAAATAGAGCGTACATATTTTCCAAAACTCTAATGCTTTTTAAATGATTTTAATATTTGATCGCTCCGTGGAAAAAAAATATAATTACGGACTCGGCTCTAGATTCTCACTTGTTTTAATTCGATTGTTCATTATACACTTAGTCACATCACTTTAAATTGTAATTAAATTTAGGAAACTATATTTTTGAAGATACCTGCTTAGTCACATCACTACAAATCTATCAATGTTGAACAAGATTATCCCTACAGTAGAGAGTAACACATATCTGTAACACATATATTATATGTTACCAAATGGCTTTGTAACACATGTTTATGTTGCGGTACTATATGCTTGTAACACGTTTATTGATCATACTGAGTATGTGTTACAGGGTCTCTTGGGGACACAAAGTATGTGTTGCTGAGTTTTTTGCCTGTAACACAATTTGTATTGTGTTACAGTCAAATGTTACCATAGCCATGTTCTGTTGTAGTGAAGCTGGCAATCGTCCAGATTCCATTTCCCAGACTCGTCGCTGTTGCTCTCGCATGAATGAACCGAACGTGTCGGTCTATCGACCGCTTAGAACATAGGCCCGCTCGAGCAGGCAGCACGCTGGATGTATTCTGACTGAAGGGATTTCAGAAAAGCACTGACGTACAGCAACTGCTTAACCTACGCCAACAGCGAGGTCACACGAACGAACGTGTTTGATCAGGGTGCGGCATGCCGTTCACCAACAGCTTTGAAGTGATACATTCGTCCCACTCGTTTAAGTTTGGACTTCTAGCTTATTTATTATTACTATTATTATTATTATTATTATTATTATTATTATTGATTTTATCTTTTTCTGATTTTTGAGATTTTTTTAAACTTTTTTGCTGGTTCTTTTTTCTGTATTCGTTTGCATTATACGTGTTGGGTAAACCTTTTTACTTTTACTTTTTTAAAAATTTAATTATATCAAATAAATCACTATCAACTACAGTATAATTTCAACCAGCTACAGTAAAAATTCAACCATAAGCCATAAAAATTCAGCCCGACCACGCACCACCATTATCATCGATTCCGGGCAGGCCAAATGGCCAGTGCATGCCGCTGACAGTGGCAAGTGAGAGCCGTCTGATCCGATGGAGTCTATCTCCAGAAAGCCCGCACCTCGCCAACCGTCCAACGTCCAAATGTTGAGATCTCCGCAGCTTTGGTCCGCGGCCGCCCGCAGAAGCTTGGGTTTCATTGGCTGCCAATCCCGAATACCCCTTGGTGCCAAAACGGCCCGAGACCAAGCCGACCCTGGCAGACGTGGGCCGCCGCATGCTGCGAGCCAGACGAGAGGCTCAACAGTTTCCAACGAGAATTCCTGTATTGCAATTTACAATCCTGATTCAGTACTACTAGAGCTACAGTTTACTTTGTCAGGCTTGCTGAATTCCAACCACTTCCAGTTCGCGTAGGGCTGCGCTTCATCGTCGAAGGGAACAGTGTCGTTGCAGGAGTCTAGCTCACCTGATCTAGGCGCCTCCGAAATTTGCTCCCGGTATCTTTGTGCCATCTCTTCAGCCTCAGAGAACACCTTCTGCGACCAGAGAGAATGGAATATGTGACAAACCTGAGCACTGACACGGATATATAACTGAAAATAGAGGTATGGAGCTCCTGACGGAAAGCCATTTACAGTGTCCTTACTTCTTTGTTAGAGAGAAACAACCCAGGCTCGCTTTCAAGGTCCTTTACTGCACAGAGCGAAGCAGGAATACTTTCAGTGGACCATAACAGACGCAATGAGCTACAGATGGCCTCTTTTACAACGAAAGTGGCTATGCAGTTATATTTCAATGCCTCTTTTACAACAAAAGTGACTATGCAGTTATATTTCAACGAAGTGAGCTATAGTTGTTACAAGTTTGCTCTGGTGTACCTGAGAGCAATTCTGTCCGGAGCTGCCGATTTAACCACAAGAGCTTTCACTCTCTCTCGCCCACTTTTAGCACATCACCGACAGATGTCAGCTGACCGTGTGTTATTGTTTGAGATATGCAGCAAACCACTGCAAATGGCAAAACATTATGCAGCTGTAAATTTGACTCGAAATGTTTCCATTTGTAGATGCTGACAAACTTGCCATCACAATGGAGTGATCTCTATGATTCCGTTGAACCAGACATGAGCCCAGTTAATATTTTGCAAGAACAGGACATGCAGAATAGTTCACAGTCCAGGCAACGAAAGTAGTTCATCGAACCTTGAGATGCAGTACGTAAATAGACAACATACTAGATCACAACTACAAATGCTTGAAGTTATATGATCTACATATAAATAAATAAAAGTGAAGCATCGCACATACTGATGTAAAAGATAGTGGCTGTCTAGTACACATTTCAAGGGAACCAGCCCTTATCTAAAGCACAGCACAAGTGTCCAGAATCTAAGCCAGGAGATTGACAAAGCAGAGAGCCCTCATCAATTGGCATGTTATGTGAATATGTAATGAAATATTGAAAGCCATCAATGCGAAGGTCAATTAGTAAATCTCATTTTTCACTCAAGTCTACTGTCGTGCCTTTGTTCTGGTAATCCAGTCTAAGAATGTTAATTATATCATGTAAACTCAAGCCTCCTAATACATATTGTTAGCTTCAAAATAATTTGGTAGACCTACAATTTGTCTGGTCCAGAATATCTGAGGAGTAAGACATACTAAAACATATGCTTGATTTAGGGTGATTTTGGGAACTCTCAGATACAGGAGATGCATGGGATTAACCTACATCATGCTGATTAGCAGAAAATATGGCCAGAAAGGAACCCTTTGGCATCTACTAAATGAAATAATGGAATGGGAAGGAAGGATTGTGCACTAGTTCTAAAAGTGTTTTGAATTTCAGCTGAACAGGAAGAAATGCCATATGTAACAAACAGGTCAGGGATGTTACCCTCTGTTAGTCTCGCCGATCCTAATTTGTGCACCATATGGAAATAACTTGCGGACTGTCCCTTGCAAGAGAGTTCCTTCCCTAAGGTATGTCATTGCCTAAAACAAGTAAGCCAATTTAAAATTGATTAAAAAACTAACGATAAGCACGAGTTCACTCAATACAAGTAAAATTTGATGAATGTATTTGCAGAAGTCAGTGACACAGATACTTTGAAAGAGTTTAGTAAAAGCCATTTAAATAGAAGGATTTCTTGCATAAGTTAGTGTTTGTAAGCAATCTGATAAGTTGATAGACCAAGAATACCTACTTTGAACAGTCAAAGCAAAAAATACATAGGGTGTCCTGGCAAAGAATATGATGGTGAATGCTTCAAAAAAGGGGCAACAGAGATCAATGTGGTAAACTTACCCATGCCTCTTTTTCACTAATTATTATTTCGTTAGTCCTTTCATCAATCCTTGTAATGCAGACATGGATCTGTCGACCAACCTGTGTAGGAGAAATAGTATAATCCACACATCACAATCACTTTCTTAATAAATAGCTGACAAAATAGATTAAAAATCATCAGTTGTGCTGATATACCAAGGGTGGAACAGCATGCGTGATGTGGTTTTCAAGTGCCTATATGGGATATAAAACGATATTACATATTATGCTGAACTTACATTATTCTTTAGATCCGTGAAATTTCTTGGTCTAGTCATCATCTCAGGCTTAGGGAGGAACGCCCGGAGGCCCTAAGGAGTGAAGTGAGTTTTAGCCATAATATGCAAAATTGGGCTATGTAATGTAGTACAGTAAACTCATACCTCAATTCTTGACAGCAAGCGCCTCCGGCACTCAAAATTTTTAACCTTGATAGGTACATTTAACAGCTTTATCTGGAGATCAGTGTGTACAGAAACAGTCATATAAAAACATTCAGAAAAATAACAAAGATAATCATCAATCTCAAAACTTATCAAGTCAAACTTTCTCATAAAAGTGCCAATAAGACAATCATGTATATTGTCATTGAAACAAGATATCAAGAAAGCATGCATTTTCCTTGTACACATTTCTTACAGAACTTTTTTCTGTACTGCTCTGCATTCATGTAATCAGTAATTCCATACATGTCCGAAGAACATCAATTTTAGAATGTAATTGCTTAAACCGCCTGTGCATGTACATTGTACCAACTCGTGTGCAGAATATAAGGGCCCATAATCATAGGATTCAATGTCAATTACTTCTCTTTGTATGAACTTAATGTCAAATGCTGCTGATCCACACCATCCTAAGATACGAATTTGCTTTAAACCTAGGAGCAAGATATATCACCATGCTTTAACAGCTCGAGCTTCTAGAGCAGGCAGTTAGTTTATGAAAACTCCTCATAGGCCCTGTTTGTTTCCACTTAAAATTATAATAATCCAGCTTATAGGTGGGGGATTATATAAGCCAGATTATAATAAGCTGGTGGGAAATAAGCTCTCAAATTTTTTGGGCCCGATAGACGATGGGAGAGAGTGGCGAGGCCTCTGGCGACATTAGTGGCGATGCTGCTGGTGATCCGCCGGATGACGACTCCGGCGTTGAGGGCCGCGGGCTTTCTCCGCCGGAGGTTGGGGAGATCGTTGGCTTCGACGATCTTGAATCTGCCGAGGCATCATTTCCTCGTGCGGAGAAGAGCATTGACAGCATGCCATGCTGTTCGGATCCAATTTTACACTCTTCACTGCAGGTTTGTATTCGTTCTTCTGTTAGCGAGACTGGTGTTTCTTCCCGGCCGAATTGCTCCCGGGCGGGTAATCCTTTTTTCGTTGATCAATCGGGAGCGCATCGAAAGAATTCTTCGTGCGTCTTTCCGCGCCGTCGTGGTGTTGTTCGTCCCTGGAAGGGACCCCTGCCGAAAGCGAAATTTACTCCTACACTCACGCTGGCTGCGTTTTTGCCTGCGGATTTTGCGCCAAAATCCGATCGGGTGGAGACGGGCCAGACCGCTGTTACACGAGCCCACCTGGAGCGGGCTGCTGGGGCGGTTGGGGCCGACCTGCAATCTGTTGGGCTTGTCGAAAGGGCTAAGTTTTATTCTTCGGCTAGGGTTTACGGACCTCGCATTGGTCCCAGGACTGCCGTTCTGGGTTGCCGTCGTGTGTGTGTCCCTTCCTCGCGGTCTCCCGATCGCTCCGGTGCGTTGCCTTCGTACGCGGAGATGGCGTCCCGCCCGCCGGTGAATCGATCGCAGACGCGAAATAATGTGCCGCCTCGCGGGAATGGTGCGTTTCCGCGGGGTCCTCCTCCTCGTAGCGGCGGTCCGCCCCCGCGTGGTTTTGCTCCGGCGATGCCTGGTCAGAGTATTGGGCAGGGAAGTGGGGGATTCCAGCAGGATGGACATGGGCAGCCGCAGGTTCGCCCGCCTTATCCCAGCCGGGTGGTAGGGAGTCGTCATCAACCTGGGAGGCCGTTTGGTCCTGCTCGTGGTTCCGGCCATGGCAACTATGGGCCGACGCAGAGGTATCAGTCGAAGCAACCTGAAGAAGTTCCTCAGCCGCGCAAGAGTGATGTTACTCCTGGGTTGGGCGATGATCTTCAGCATGCTGTCCATGTTGAGGGGGGTGCGATTAAGGCTAAGAAACCTAGGCCGCCTCACTGCTTCAGATGCAAGATGAACGGGCATTTGTCGGAGGTATGCAAGGTGAAACTTGATTGCTACATTTGCAATAAGAAGAATAATCATTTGCCTATCAGATGCCCGATTCTCAAGTTGCCTAAACCAAGCACTCAAATGTATGGTTATGCTAAAAATGGTTTATGTTTCTATGGTATGCCTGATTTTGACATGAAGCAAGATGATCTAGTCTTGTCGCCCACAGCGTTGGTGACAATCTCTGGTGGATCCCTTGCTGCTGCAGTGGTACAGGATGAGTTGGCAAGGCTCTCTCGGGCTGATTGGAATTGGGAGGCTTTACCACATGAGGATGATTCCTATTTAGTTGTCTTTCCATCCGAAGATGAATTGCAGAGGATGTCTGATGTCGAGTTCAAGTTGAAAAATCACGGGGTGACTTTAGTGGTCTCGGCATGGCAGTCTAATGGTGATGTGGTGCCTGCTTACCAACTAGATGAGGTATGGGTGCATGTCTCGGGGGTGCCGCATACTTGGAGACATTATTTGGGCTTCTGGGCACTGGGAACTGCTATTGGCAAGACCATTGAAGTGGATATGTTCACGTACAGGAAGTTGGGCGTGATTCGAATCAAAGTTGGTATGATGGACAGAGCGTTGCTACCTGTGAAGCCCGATGCTGTTTTCGGGATGTTTGGGTATGACATTACTTTCACTTTGGAGAGTGATAAGTTTATTCCCGCTGTCCCTGATCAAGGAGTGGATGATTCCATGAATCATGATGGAGATAGAGCGGGTGACCATTCAGCAGATGGACAGGGTGGTAACCTTATGTCGAAAAAACAGAAGCAAGCAAATGATCCCGGCTCCTCCTCGAATACAGTGGTTGTTGATGGTGGACCGACCCCAATGCAGCTTAGTGCGGGTGTGCCTGTGTCTTTTCCTGGCAACAGTACTCCTGTTCGGTCTGGGATGGAGGTTAATTCGTCAACTGAGGAAGTATTTGGTGCTAATTCTTTCGGTTGTTTGGCTGAGCTCCAATCTGATATTGGGGAAGACCGGCCTTCACCTCCTTCTGTTTTGATTGGAGAGATACCGGTGTCTGTACTTGGGGGTTCCAATAACAAGACTGTTTCTGATGTTGCGTTGCCAACAAGCAATGTGGATACTCAGGAAAAAGGTACTAGCTCATCGCCTAATGTGTTTTCGATTTCATTTGCGGATTGTGATTCATCCTTTCCTGCTGAAATCGCCTTTGCTTCTCCTTGTTTGTGCTCAGTTGATGCTCAGCTTGCAGCAGTGGATTGTGAGGGGAAAGCTGCTGATCGGCAGCAGGAATGTGCCCTGCCACCAATCATCTAGCATGCTGTCATGCCTATTATCCAGCATGCTGATATGTGTGCGGCTGGTGCAGATTTGAAGCCACGGGGTGAGCTGGTGGATGAGACAGCTACACCAGATATTTCAGCGCGAGTAGGCGGAAAATCTGGTAAAAACTCAAGTTCTAATATAACCGATCCTTTGACTGAGAATTTTAATGTTGTGGATGGTATTCGCCGCAGTTTACGTTCTAATTCTAGAGTCAATGGGATAATTGCAGCGGATGAGCATATGATGGCCAAGGCAATGAAGCGAACTGCGATGCGGAATTTGGACTTACCGAGGAGTAACAAGATGGTGGCCTCTGATAGCGGAATGCCGCACTCGTCTTCCGCCCCACAGTTACAAATGAATGGTAATCCTATTTCGACCTCTCCGATTTCGTTTGTTGGTATGCCTTCTGATTTGTGCGCTAAAAACCTTCAAAGTATCGGGTTTAAGCTAGGCACGGGTTGTAATGATAGTGTTCATATGTCCATTAATGCGCTGAAACGTATTGAGATTGATCGAAGAAAATTACAAAAGGTACAGAATGATAAAAGTAAGAATTGCATAGCGATTCAGGTGGATAACTGTGATGATGATGTTGCTGAACCTTCGAGCGATTTACTCTCACAATTGATCCAGGAGGTTTCAGAGGTGGATTTTGATGAGGAGATTTGGATACAAGGATTTGTGATCTTAAGATCTCTCCTCGAAAATCAAAGAGTAGGAAGGATAAAAGGAAAAATAAAGGTTATCAAATGAAAGGTTTTTTTGAATAGCGAGGTCTTTCAGACTTGGCTAAATATAAATACATTCTTGTGCATGTTAGATCACAAGATAGATTTTATAGCTATCATGGAAACAGAAATCAAGATATGTCAAAATCGAATTTGTACGACTCTCTGGAGGTACCGATTTTATTTGGCATTGTCTTCCTCCGAAAGGTCGGTCTGGTGGCATTCTCCTTGGGGTTAATGCTGCTGTCCTAGACATATCGGATATAATTGAAGGAGAATTTTTTGTCAAGTTTCATTTGGTTAACAAAATGGATAAGTTTCAATGGATTTTGATGGCGAGTGTATGGTCCACTCAAGATGACTTCAAATCAAATTTCTTGGTGAATTAGTTCGTACTTGCCAACAAAATCTTTTGCCTACTCGATTGGAGGATTTTAATATTATGAGATATAGTAAAGAGAAGAACAACACAAGGTTTAATGATCGGTGGCCATTCCTTTTAATCTTTGTGATTGTGACTTTGATTTAAGGGAAATTGCGTTGGTAGTCGCTTGATTCACTTGGGCAAATTCCTTACCTAATCCGACTTTTGAAAAGTTAGATCGAGTTCTCATGTCCACGAATGGGAATTAAAATATCCGCTAGTGTCGATTCGGGCTTTAGATAGAGGGTATCGATCATACACCGCTACTCCCGGACACGGGCGACTGCGTATTCGGGAGGAGCGAAACTTTTAGATTTGAGTTGAGTTGGTTCACACATGAGGATTTTCGGAGCGAGTCACGGAGGTATGGAATAAGCCGGTGAAAGGAAATAGTTCAGTACAAAGGTGGAATAATAAACTCAGCGCCTTGCGAAGGCATCTGCGTGGCTGGGCATCCAATATTAGTGGATGTTATAAGCGTGCGAAGGCGCTCTGCAGCTACTATCACGAGATCTTGACACGATGGTGAGGTAAGGGAATTGAATGAGGCTGAGCGCACCCTTTTCGATCAGTCTCGGGATGACCTTACCAAATTACTAAGGGAGGAGGAAATAAAATATTATCAGCGGGCTAAAGTCAAGGATATTTTATATGGAGATAACAATACTAAGTATTTCCATATGATTGCAAATGGTAAGCATAGGAAAAAAAGAATTTTTTCTCTTGATGATGCTAATGGAAAAATCGAGGGTCAGTCAAATCTCAAAGAATATATTACACAATTCTATAAAGCCTTGTTTAGTGAACCTGAAGAGAGTTCCTTTAATTTGATTGCTGATCGGATAGAGGATATTAATCAGGTCACTGATTCTGAAAATAGTATTTTGATCGCCCCGTTTTCGGAGGAAGAGGTTAGAAATGCGGTTTTCTCTATGGAACATAACAGAGCGCCAGGTCCGGATGGCTTTCCTGCTGAATTTTATCAGAAATTTTGGGAAACCATAAAGGATGACCTGATGTGCATGTTTTATGAGTTCCACACAGGAGAGTCGCCTATCTTTAGTTTGAACTTTGGGGTGATTACTTTATTACCAAAAGTCCAGAGGCTAATGTTATTCAGCGATGAGGCCCATTTGCTTACTCAATGTGAGTTTTAAGATCTTCACTAAAGTGGCGACAATGAGAATTAATCTAATTCTTGATAGAGTCATTAGTCCAACTCAAGCGGCGTTTATGCGTGGGCGAAATATCCTGGAAGGAGTCGTCATACTGCATGAAACGGTACATGAGTTACATCGTAGGAAATTGAATGGGGTAATTTTGAAGCTTGATTTTGAGAAGGCGTATGATAAAGTTAAATGGCCTTTCCTTTTACAAGACTTACGTATGAAGGGATTTTCTTCCAAGTGGATAACTTGGATTCAATCCTTCATGCACGGGGTAGTGTGGTCATTAATGTCAATGGTGAAATGGGTCATTTTCCGGACTAAGAAGGGACTTCGTCAGGGTGATCCTTTATCCCCAATTTTATTTAACATTGTCGCCGACATGCTCGCCATTCTTATTAGAAGGGCTAATGAGGGGGGCCAGTTTGACGGCATTATACCCCATCTGGTAGATGGAAGTTTATCGATTCTACAATATGCGGATGATACGGTGTTATTTTTGGATCATGATGTTGACAAGGCGAAAAATCTGAAACTCTTGCTATGCGCTTTTGAGCAACTATCTGGACTGAAGATTAACTTTCACAAAAGTGAAATTTTACATTTGGAGATCTTTGAAGACGCTAGACAGGATTATGTGGACCTTTTTGGGTGCCAATCCGGTGAGTTTCCAATTAGGTATCTCGGCATTCCGATTCACTATAGAAAATTGAGAAATGTCGACTGGAGAATGGTGGAGGAACGGTTTGAGAAAAAACTTAGCAGTTGGAAGAGCAAACATCTCTCAATTGGGGGTCGATTGACGTTGATAAATTCCGTCTTGAGCAGCCTCCCAATGTATATGATGTCTTTTTGCGATTCCAAAAGGGTGCTAAAGAAATTAAATTATTTCAGATCCAGATTTTACTGGCAAGGTGATGAACATAAGAGAAAATATCGACTTGTGAAGTGGAATATTCTATGCCAGCCAAAAGATCAGGGTGGTTTAGGAATAGCTGACTTAAACCTCAAGAATATAGCGTTGTTGAGTAAATGGCTTTTCAAGCTTTTAACAACGGACGGTACTTGGCAACAACTGTTGAGAAACAAGTACCTGGGATCTAAACCCTTAGTGCAAGTCGAACGTAAACAAAGTGATTCACATTTTTGGGCTAGTCTGTTGAAGGTTAAAAGCATTTTCTCCTGCGGATCTTTTATTATTAAAGATGGCTCACAAGTCAGATTTTGGGAAGACAAATGGTTAGGCGATGATAGTTTGATGAACCAATATCCTGGTTTATACAACATTGTTAGACCAAAATTTGTCACCATTTCAGAAGCTTTGGGCTCTTCGCCACCTAATTTTTCTTGGAGACGTGATTTAATTGGTCCCAAACTGGTGGAATGGACTAACTTATTAGCACGACTATCCAATATTCAGCTGACACAAGGACAGGATGAATTCCGCTGGTCTTTACACCCAAATGGGCAGTTCTCGGTGAATTCTCTTTATAAAGCGATGAATCAAACACCTGTTCCTTATTTGAATAAACGTCTTTGGAAACTGAAAGCGCCTCTTACGTTGAAGATCTTTTTGTGGTACCTTAGGAGGGGTGTGGTTTTAACGAAAGATAATCTAATCAAGCGTAATTGGCAAGGGAGCAAGACATGTTGTTTTTGTCATAGTGATGAGACAATTCAGCACTTGTTTTTGATTGCCGATTTGCGCGAGCCGTTTGGGGTTTCTCTCAAGTGGCTCAAGCTCATAAAACCACAGTGTAGCACATATGTTTGGTAGCTGGTTAGATGGTATAACTAATCATTTGAAATCATTAGTCTTGCTTGGGGCAGCAGCAACATGTTGGTCTATCTGGTTGTACAGAATGATATTGTTTTGAAAAGAACAACTCATATTCCCCTTTGCGAGTTATTTATGCGATCTCTCACCGACTCTTAGTGGGCTATTCTGCAACGACCGGAATTGCGAGGATACGGTTGTGGTGGCATCGCGACAATTGGAGCAGTTGGCGAAGGATATCTTTACCCGGGCATATGGGTGGCGATCTAGTCTTAGGATTGAATGTCACTAGATTTTGCTCAGATTTGTTTTTACTCACAAGCTGTATGCCTAGTTTAGGCAGAGGCTGGAAGTTTTTGTTCCAAGGATGTGTATCATCTTGATGTACAAAATTGGAATTTAATAAAGTCTTCCTTTTCCAAAAAAAAAGGTGTTTGACAGCCTGGATTATCAGAGTTATGGATTGTTGTATTTGAATGTTTAAAGACTACAATGCCCTTGACCTTTTTTGGTGACTTATTTATTCTTTTATGACATGTTTTTATTAGTTTGGACTTGCAAAACATTAGTAACATAAGAATTTGAATACATAAGTGGTAGAAAAGCTTAATTATTCAAATATCCATGATCATATGTTCGTACAAATATGCTCTTACAAACAAATTACTCTCTTCTAGCAAATAAAGCATTAGCAATATTATCACGAAAAGCATTCATGCCCCCCCTCTTCGTCTCCCAATTGACTTGAACCCACATGAGAGGAAGGCATCGGCATATAGTTTTCATCTCGATCACACCGGTCAAACTCTTCATCACTCAAAGCACTATCCTGAATGAAGTTATGGAGTGTCATGCATGCACTATCTCGGTGCCGGCAGCCGCTCCTGAGGAAAATAACAGGCAATACCATCATCTGTTGCATTCCTTTGGACAGTTTTGAACAATTATGCATCAATTATACAAATGAAAAGCTGCAGCAACAGTTTAACCAGGTACTAAAAGGAGTTACAGCCGTCAGGAGGCCAAAAACAAATCAACATAAGCACAATCGTTATGGAGCTGAAATGAAGACCAAACAGGACGTCACAAATGCATACTTCACAGATAAAATCCTCGGCCCGCACAAGTTTATACCGAAGCATAAAAAATTTATCAGCCATCCGATCAGTATACCGAGGCATAAAAAAAATTTATCCATGTTCTTACGAACATACACATGCAAAAATGCTCAGAATTATCTAATACCAATACCTCAAAATGCACTCAAGAGACCCTATACATATGAACTAAAAACAAAGTTTTTTTTTTGCATTTGGGCTTGTAATGCCAACTGGCCTATCAAATGTAGTAGTTCATAATCTTTGGACTAAAATTATCTTTGCCAACATATCTCTGCAATGTGTGCTTTACACAGATTCATACAACAATTTATTGGTCATCAGATCGAGCAAGTAGATTAACAGCTTCGTCTTCACATCTCAGCAAGTTGATCGAGCAAGTTTATTGGTCATCACATCTCAAAGATGATTAACGATTTCATCCAAGCTTTAGAGTACAATCAAGAAAAACCCTCTGCACATACCAAATCCCAAAGACGCCACCCACCCACAGCCGGCGCCGATGCCCGCCCGCGCCCCGATGCCCACACCGAGGCCGCCGCCACGCCTAGGTCGTCGCCCCGAGGTCGCCGCCCATGCCCAGCCGCCGCCCGAGGCCCGGCGCCGGCGCCTAGGCCGCCGACCACGACGCCTCGGCCTCTCCGGCACCACGTCCTCCCGACGCCACCCGCCGGCGCCGCCTCGCCAGCGCCGCCCCCAGCGACTTCTCGGCGACCGGGGCCGCGCAACGGAATCCCGTGAGGCAAGCGCACGGCAAGTCCGCCTCGCATCATCAAAATCTTGGGGATCCATCTTGGGGAAGAGGAGAGGAAGGAGGCGCACGGGAGGGAGAGAGAGGCGCTGGGAGGGGAGGCGCGTCTGGGAGAGGCGGTGGGAGGGGATTCGCTGGGAGGGGAGGCGTACAGAGGCGCTGCGAGGGTCGGCGCTGCGAGGGGAGGCGCGTCTGGGAGAGGCGCTGCGAGGGGAGGCACGTCTGGGAGAGAGGCGCTGGGAGGGGAGGGGAGGGGATGCGTTCGGGATATATCTGAATGGCAAAGGTGGGTAATTTTTGTAAAGTTTTATGGTCATTAAGATAAAGGGTGAGAAATAAGCTGAAATAAGCTCCTTTTTTGAGCTTATTGGATTACAATAATCTGGGGTATTAGATTATAATAAGTTACCTTATAATCTAGGCTGTTTGTTTCCACTTATGATTATAAGCTGGATTATAATAATCTTAAGTGGAAACAAACAGGGCCATAGTATATAGTATACTAGTGGTGTTTGAAGTAATTGGATTATGTTCAATCTGCCACTGGCAATGCATGAAAATTCAAACAAATATTGAATGTGTAGGATCGTAAGGACTTTCTCACTCCAAAGCTAGCTAATGAGGTGATGAACTCCCCCACTTTTAAGCTAGGTCTCTTGTCCTTCCACAACCAATGTGGGACTATTCCAACAATATCCCATTTCACACATTGGTGTCCTTCAGCCGTTCACCGTCCGTTCAACGTACACCGACGGTCCCTCAGAATCACAGTCCATCAAGCATCCACACACTAGTGTCCATTGGGCCAGAGATGTTAGAATCAGGCTTTGATACCACTTAGGGCATGTCCAATGGTGACTTATCAGCTAGCTCTAAACATATTATTTCATATTTTAATAGAAGAGAGAGAAAAGCTAGCTCTTGATCAAAAGCTAGTCTCATACACACATTCCAAGATTATATGAGGATGTCATGTAGGACTATTCATGTTATGAGCTATGTGCTAAAAGTTAATATCATCGGAGAAGTTATCTTAGAGCTAGTAACTAACTCATACCATTGTACATGCCCTTATAGGATTTGAGAGCCTTCTCGCTCCAAAAGTTAGCCAATAAGATAAGGAACTCTCTTACTTTTAAGTTATGTCGCTTACACTTCTACAACCAATGTGAGACCATTTCAATCAAATTATTGCAAATAAATCAGTTCATCAAATTCCAACAAATGTAGAGAGGAGAGCCATAGAGGACCTGCCTCACTCTGTGTCACGCGACGCTTGAATGGAACGACTGCTTGACGACGAGCGCCGCCCACCAAGTGTTCGACCGAGGACCTCAGCGAACACCACCGTGCCGACGCCCATCACCGGCACACCTTGCTCCTTCCCGTTCCTCCCACCCGTCACCTCCTCCACTCGCTCCCCGCCGCTGACCACGACGCCCACCCTCCCACGACGAACTCCTCCGCACCCTTCGACGCAACGTCGAACGCCAGGAACCCAAACTCCTCCCCAGACATCGGCACCGCCTCCAGATCGGACGTCGACGTCGAGCGTCCTCTCGTTGCCGCCGACAACGACGCCGACGAGGCGACGACAAGGTCCCCGGGCTTGGGGTCGTACCGTCGTAATAAATGATCCCACGCTCACCCACGACAGCTCCGGCGCTCCCCGCCCCCTCCTCCGCGGCATCCTGCACGAAGCCCCCGGCGGCGTCCGTGTCCTCGTCGGTTCATGCTCTTCACCGGAAGAACTTCAGAAGGGCGCGGCGCCGTCCGTGGACAGCGCCGGAGTGGGCTCGGGCTCGGGCTCCGCCTCGGCGGAGGGGGACGGGGACGGCCTCTCGAGGAGGTGGAGTTCGTCGCCTCCACCGCTGCCACCGGCGGAGGAGGGGGAGCGTGAGGCAAGGAGCGGCGAGGGAGCTTGTTGAATATATAAGCACATGTAGGTTTAATTTATTCCATAAATAAATCATGACATCATGCACGCAAAATAACGAGAACCATCACGGCATAAAAGATCTAGACATGTAAACCAGAAACCGTACATGAACAGATCTATCTACGAACATGAACATGACCGTGCATCGATGGTTACATTACGATCGGCTTGCCGATGTAGACGCCGCAGCACGGTGAGGATGACACGAAGTCGATGACGATTCGCGGCCGAACGACGAGGAAGACGAGCGAGCTACAGGCGAGCGATCGCAGAGCGCTTCCAAAAACCTTATTCGCCTCTCCGGTGCAGACTTGGCGGCGGTTCCCGAGACCGCTCTCGAACGATGCGCACGCGGCGGGCGGGGCGGAGTAGACTACGTGGGGCGGCGCGGACAATGGATGGAGGAGGCAAAACCTAGATTGATTTTCGCGTAATGTCAGTATGGAGGCGGCGACTCGTATTTATAGAAGACCGGGGCGCGTGATCAAGACGCCGCACGCTTCTCCATAACTCGTAATCGAACCGGATTAGTCGCGTAACCGATCCGGATTCACCGCCACACAAAACAAAGAAAAGATAAAGCGCAAAGGAAGCGCGTCGCAAGCACTGGAGCGGATTTTGGCGGACCATTCACGCAGTGCGTGCGCGCGCGCGCGCCGCCAGCCTTGAGCCCAAATTTCCCAGCCCGGCCCGCCGGCCGAGGCGAGGCGGCGGCGGCGCGCGCGTGTTATCCTCTAGTTCTCTCCACACATGCCTCAAGTGACTAGGAGTGCACCATCCCTTTTAAGGTGGTCTTCCTCTCCTAGAACTAGCAATATGGTACTAAAGGTCACATGCATGCCTCCTTTGCATGAGTGGGCCTTTGAGATTTAATAGGAATTATTCTTATTATATGGGCTTGGCCCACATAATCCAACAATCCCCACCGATCTCAAAGTCCCACAGAGATTTGCTCAATTCAATGTCTTTGTTTATATATCGATTTCGATGGAGACCGATTAAGGTTGAACATCCACCTAGAACTCCAAGCTACACTTACTCACAACTTGAACAATGGACTATGCCTTGAATTGCAAGTTTGGTGCAAGCAAGCTTCACTTAAAGACTTAATCGATACTAGGCGCGATGAGGCTACCCCTCGGTTGGAGCGTATAAGTCATACTCCTTGGTCTCTTCATGAGCTTAGTAGGAGATTACCCAAGATCTCCATAGATGCGACTATGATCGGACTCATATAGGTGTGTTCTTTCAAGAACGCTCTGCGAGATAGCGTCTTCGCTTCTAAAAGCCAATGGAACACATTAAGACCTTAGTCAACTTTGCCTTGCGCTTTAAGAGTATTGCATCTTCACATAGAGAGGGTTGAAATTACTCTCCTCTGCTTAACTAATGGCTTGTTTTCCCGGATCTAATTCACGGAATCTCCGATCACATAGGTTGGGTTACTACCATAGATAACTCACATGGGTCTCATACCCATCTCCTTGATGCACTATCTATCACATTCGTGATAGTCCCTTTATAAAGGATCTGCGAGTTTTTATCTGCTTGGATGTAATCCAAGGTTATAATTCGGAGTTTCTCAATTTCTGATGCACTTCAATCGTCTCTTAACATGCAGGACGATTTCATATTATCCTTAGAACTGTTCACTTTAGCGATAACGGTTTGATTATCACGATTCATAAGGATAGCGCGCATCGGCTTTTCCACCGTAGGTAGATCCATCAATAGATCTCGTAGCCATTCCGCCTCAACAATAGCGGTGTCTAGTGCCGCAAGCTCGCTTCCATGGTTGACCTCGTCAAAATGGTGCATTTGCAAGACCTCCATGAAACAAAGACCACCACCAATAGTGAAAACATATCCACTAGTGGCTTTGATCTCATCGGCATCGAGATCGGTTGGAATCACTATAACCCTCCAAAGACCGACGGGTACCCAGATAATGAAGTCCAAAGTTCGAGGTACCTTTCGGATAGCGCAACACTCGCTCAAGCGCCTTCCGGTGATCATCTCACGGGTTAGATGTAAACCGACTCAATTTGCTCACAGCAAAGGAGATGTCCGGCCTTGTTGCACTAGCTAGGTACATTAGTGAGCCAATTATCCGGGAGTATTCCACTGATTCCTAGCAATTTTCTTATTCTTACGAGTAACACGCTAGGATCATAAGGTGTTGGAGAAGGCTTGCTGCGTAAAAGCCAAAACGACTCAAGACCTTTTCCACATAATGAGATTGCAAAGTGTAATCCCATCCTCACCTCTAACCAATTTAATGTTTAGAATAACATCACCACTCCCGGATCTTTCATATCAAAGTTTTGAGACAAGTATGATTTGACCTCATTTATCACACTAATGTTTGTCCCAAAAATCAAGATGTCATCCACATACAAACATAGAATAACTCCTCACCCCCACCATAACGATAGTATACACATTTATCTCGCCTCATTGACAAAAAGCTGCGGATGTCGGTGTTCTATCGAACTTCTCATGCCACCGCTAGGGGCTTGTTTGAACCATACAAAGATTTCAACAGCTTTAACACCTTGCCTTTTTGACCTTCTACTACAAATCCATCAGTGTTCCATGTAAATTTCCTCATCCACTCTCAGTTAAGAAAAGCTGTCTTAACGTCCATTTGATGAACGAGAAGACCATGTGAGGCAGCCAAAGCAAGTAGTACTCGAATTGTGCTCGATCTAGCAACAGTGAGTAAGTGTCAAAGAAATCTTCGCCTTCTTTACGAGTATAGCCCTTGGCAACAAGCCGAGCCTTATATTTTTAATAGTACCATCGGCCTAAGCTTCTTTTTGAACACCCACTTGCACCCTCTTGGTTTGCACCCATAAGATTTATCTGTCGGCTCCAGTTCCATTAGCGATAATGGAATCCATTTCACTACTGACACCTCCTTCCGATGAGTCCGCATCGGGGATGCATACGCTCAAATAGACTTGGGAGTGTCGTCCACAAGGTACACAAGAAATCATCACCAAAGGATTTGAATATCCTTTGTCTCTTGCTCCTTCTAGGAGCTCGACTGTCATCCTCCTCATTGACAAGTTCATGTGTATGTTCAAAGGTTGGGTGATGTGATTGAACCGGGAATTATTTGAAGGTTGACTAGTAGTGTTATGTGTATCCTTCATAGGAAAAATATTCTCAAAGAATGTTGCATCTCGAGACTCCATAATTGTACCAACATACATGTCGGTACCTCGGTTTTAATTATCAAAAATCTATAGGCAATGCTATGATTAGCATATCCCGAAAAACGCATCCACGCTTTAGGTCCAAGCTTGCGTTTCTTAGTTATTGGCACATTAACTTTCGCCAAGCACCCCTGTGCATAAGTAAGAAAGTGATGGTTTTCTCCCAATCCATACCTCGTATGGTGTTTTGTCCTTATTTCGTTAGGAACTCTATTTAATACGTGATTAGACGTTAGCAAAGCCTCCCCACCATGCCTTAGGTAATCCCGCAGATATCTAACATGGCATTCACCAAGTCGATCAACGTGCGGTTTTCCTTTCGGCAATCCCATTTGACTCGGGGAATAAGGAGGCGTCCTCTCATGTATAATGCCATGTTCCTCACAAAATAAGTCAAATTCGTTGAGAAATACTCTCCACCACGATCGACCTAAGTCTTTTATCTTTCTATTTAACCGGTTTTCAACTTCGCTTTATAGATTTTAAAATAGTCTAAAGCCTCATCTTTCGTTTTCAATAAATACACATAACAGAACCTAGTTGCATCATCAATCAATGTCATGAAATATCGTTTTCCACCCTTCGTCAACACGCCATTCATCTCGAAAGATCGAATGCGGGAGTTCTAGTGGTGCCAAGTTTCTCTCCTCGCGACCTTGTGAGGCTTACGAGGTTGCTTTGATTGCACACACTATGGCATTTAGAACCTTTGGTGATGGAAACGTTTGGAATTAAATTCATCTTTGAAAGCCAAGACATCAAACCAAAATTAATATGACATAGGCGTGAGTGCCAAACATTAGCCTCATCATCCACACCGCCACAAATATGGTTTACGGTCTTATTGCAAAAACGATAGGGAAAAGCGGAACAAGCCTCCGCACTCATAGCCTTTACCAATAAAATATCCATGTTTAGACACGACTACTTTATTAGACTCAAATACCAACTTAAGCCCGTCTCTACATAAACGGAGCCACTAACGAGATTCTTGTCTATAGAAGGGACATGCTGCACGTTCTTGGTAGACGATCTTTCCAAGTAAACTTGGATCTACCGTGCCAACACCATGAGCAGTAGCATGTGACCCATTCCCCATTAGGACGGAGGAATCTCGGGCGACTGATAAGAAGAAAACAACGAAATATCGGCACACACATGTACATTAGCTCTGTATCAATCCACCAATTGGTAGATTGACTAAGCGAAAAACGATGAGGTAAATTACCATACCCAGTCCCATCTCGGTCTTGCCAATGGTCACGTTGATGCGGACTTAGAAGTCCATCTGCAGTGCCTTCTTTCCTTTGCGTTGTGGGCACTTCTTGGCCATGTGACCGGGCTCACCGCACACAAAGCAAGTTCTATCATCCCGATTGTTGTTGTTCTTCTTCTTCTTGAAGTTGGTTGTCTGTTGGGCTTTAACAAATTTCCCTTTGTTCTTGCTTGAGGGTTTCGTACCACATTGGCACTAGATCGCCCTCCATCACCCTTAGACACGGCGTCCTTTTCCCGAGCTTTCTCCTCAATTTCAAGAGACCCAATCAGATTCTCAACGAGTATTCTTGTCTCTTGTGTTTGAGTCTTGTTCAAATTCCTCCATGAAGAAGGTAATTTCGCAATAATACATCCACCACAAACTTGTCGGGTAAGGCACACTTCAGAGTTCGAGTTCCTTGGCAATGGCCTCGATCTCATGAGCTTTGATCTACTACTGAACGGTTATCAACCATCTTGTAGTCATGAAATTGCTCCATGACATACATGTCATTGCTGCATCGATGAGCACCGTATTTGGAATTCAGATGCATCCCATAACTCCGTCGCGTCTGTCATGTGCATATACACCTCGCACGACGGTCGGCAAGAACACTAAGAATGCATCCAACAAAGAGAGTAGTGGCGATCTCGAATTCTTTACGCTTTTCAGCATCAAGAACACCTTCAGCTTGCCATTACTAACCTGAATACATTCATAGCGAGAAGCCACGAGTGACCACGATCGCCATCTCTTAAAGTGCACACCGAGAATTTATCCGGCCTCGGTGCATCGGCAAATCCAGCCATAGTAAAACCACAATGCCTACAATAAGGTTTTGGATTGTTGAATATATAAGCACATGTAGGTTTAATTTATTCCATAAATAAATCATGACATCATGCACGCAAAATAACGAGAACCATCACGGGCATAAAAGATCTAGACATGTAAACCAGAAACCGTATATGAACAGATCTATCTGAGAACATGATCATTGCATGCATCGATGGTTCTGCTCGATCGGCTTGCCGATGTAGACGCCGCAGAGCACGGTGAGGATGACACGAAGTCGATGACGATTCGCGGCCGAACGACGAGGAAGACGAGCGAGCTACGGCGGCGATCGCGCGAGCGCTTCCCAAAACCTTATTCGCCTCTCCGGTGCGGACTTGGCGGCGGTTCCGAGACTGCTCTCCGAACGATGCAGCACGCCGCGGGCGGGGCGGAGTAGACTACGTGGGGCGGCGCGGCACAATGGATGGAGGAGGCAAAACCTAGATTGATTTTCGCGTAATGCTTTGTATGGAGGCGGCGACTCGTATTTATAGAAGACCGGGCGCGTGATCAAGACGCTGCACGTTCTCCATAACTCGTGAATCAACCGGATTAGTCGCAGAATCGATCCGGATTCACCGCCACACAAAACGACAAAAGATAAAGCGCAAAAGGAAGCGCGTCACAAGCAAGCACTGGAGCGGATTTTGGCGGACCATTCACGCAGTGCGTGTGCGCGCCGCCGCCATTGACCCAGGCCCGGCCCGGCCCGGCGAGGCGAGGCGAGGCGGCGAGCGCGTGTTATCCTCTAGTTCTCTCCCACACATGCCTCAAGTGACTAGGAGTGCACCATCCCTTTTAAGGTGGTCTTCCTCTCCTAGAACTAGCAATATGGTACTAAAGGTCACATGCATGCCTCCTTTGCATGAGTGGGCCTTTGAGATTTAATAGGAATTATTCTTATTATATGGGCTTGGCCCACATAATCCAACAATCCCCACCGATCTCAAAGTCCCACAGATTTGCCTGAATTCCAATGTCTTGTTTATATATCGGTATTTCGATGGAGACCGATTAAGGTTGAACATCCACCTAGAACTCAAGCTACACTTACTCACAACTTGAACAATGGACTATGCCTTGAATTGCAAGTTTGGTGCAAGCAAGCTTCACTTAAAGACTTAATCGATACTAGGCGCGATGAGGCTACCCCTCGGTTGGGCGTATAAGTCATACTCCTTGGTCTCTTCATGAGCTTAGTAGGAGATTACCCAAGATCTCCATAGATGCGACTAACAATCGAGACTCATATAGGTGTGTTCTTTCAAGAACGCTCTGCAGATAGCGTCTTCGCTTCTAAAAGCCAATGGAACACATTAAGACCTTAGTCAACTTTGCCTTGCGCTTTAGAGTATTGCATCTTCACATAGAGAGGTTGAAATTACTCTCCTCGATTAACTAATGGCTTGTTTTCCCTGATCCTAATTCACGGAATCTCCGATCACATAGGTTGGGTTACTACCATAGATAACTCACATGGGTCTCATACCCATCTCCTTCGATGCACTATCTATCACATTCCGTGATAGTCCCTTTATAAAGGATCTCGCGAGTTTTTATCTGTTTGGATGTAATCCAAGGTTATAATTCGAGTTTCTCAATTTCTGACGGACTTCAATCGTCTCTTAACATGCAGACGATTTCATATTATCCTTAGAATCTGTTCACTTTAGCGATAACGGTTTGATTATCACGATTCATAAGGATAGGCGCATCGCTTTTCCACCGTAGGTAGATCCATCAATAGATCTCGTAGCCATTACGCCTCAACAATAGCGATGTCTAGTGCCGCAAGCTCTGCTTCCATGGTTGACCTCGTCAAAATGGTCTGCTTGCAAGACCTCCATGAAACAAAGACCACCACCAATAGTGAAAACATATCCACTAGTGGCTTTGATCTCATCGGCATCGAGAGATCGAGCTTGGAATCACTATAACCCTCCGGCACCGACGGTACCAAATAATGAAGTCCAAAGTTCGAGGTACCTTTCGGATAGCGCAACACTCGCTCAAGCGCCTTCCGATGATCATCTCACGGGTTAGATGTAAACCGACTCAATTTGCTCACAGCAAAGGAGATGTCCGCCTTGTTGCACTAGCTAGGTACATTAGTGAGCCAATTATCCGGGAGTATTCGGTGATTCCTAGCAATTTTCTTATTCTTACGAAGTAACACGCTAGGATCATAAGGTGTTGGAGAAGGCTTCTTGCGGAAAAGCCAAAACGACTCAAGACCTTTTCCACATAATGAGATTGCAAAAGTGTAATCCCATCCTCACCTCTAACCAATTTAATGTTTAGAATAACATCACCACTCCCGGATCTTTCATATCAAAGTTTTGAGACAAGTATGATTTGACCTCATTTATCACACTAATGTTTGTCCCAAAAATCAAGATGTCATCCACATACAAACATAGAATAACTCCTCACCCCCACCATAACGATAGTATACACATTTATCTGCCTCATTGACAAAAGCTGCGGATGTCGGTGTTCTATCGAACTTCTCATGCCACGCTTAGGGGCTTGTTTGAACCATACAAAGATTTCAACAGTTTTAACACCTTGCCTTTTTGACCTTCTACTATAAATCCATCAGTCGTTCCATGTAAATTTCCTCATCCACTCTCGTTAAGAAAAGCTGTCTTAACGTCCATTTGATGAGCGAGAAGACCATGTGAGGCAGCCAAAGCAAGTAGTACTCGAATTGTGCTCGGTCTAGCAACAGTGAGTAAGTGTCAAAGAAATCTTCGCCTTCTTTACGAGTATAGCCCTTGGCAACAAGCCGAGCCTTATATTTTTAATAGTACCATCGGCCTAAGCTTCTTTTGAACACCCACTTGCACCCTCTTGGTTTGCACCCATAAGATTTATCTGTCGGCTCCCGAGTTCCATTAGCGATAATGGAATCCATTTCACTGACACCTCCTTCCAATGAGTGCGCATCGGGGATGCATACGCTCAAATAGACTTGGGAGTGTCGTCCACAAGGTACACAAGAAATCATCACCAAAGGATTTGAATATCCTTTGTCTCTTGCTCCTTCTAGGAGCTCATTGTCATCCTCCTCATTGACAAGTTCATGTGTATGTTCAAAAGGTTCGGTGATGTGATTGAACTAGGAATTATTTCGAAGGTTGACTAGTAGTGTTATGTGTATCCTTCATAGGAAAAATATTCTCAAAGAATGTTGCATCTCGAGACTCCATAATTGTACCAACATGCATGTCGGTACCTCGGTTTTAATTATCAAAAATCTATAGGCAATGCTATGATTAGCATATCCCGAAAAACGCAATCCACGCTTTTAGGTCCAAGCTTGCGTTTCTTAGTTATTGGCACATTAACTTTCGCCAAGCACCCAGTGCACGCAAGTAAGAAAGTGATGGTTTTCTCCCAATCCATACCTCGTATGGTGTTTTGTCCTTATTTCATTAGGAACTCTATTTAATACGTGATTAGGCGTTAGCAAAGCCTCCCCACCATGCCTTAGGTAATCCCGCAGATCTAACATGGCATTCACCAAGTCGATCAACGTGCGGTTTTCCTTTGGCAATCCCATTTGACTCGGGGAATAAGGAGCGTCCTCTCATGTATAATGCCATGTTCCTCACAAAATAAGTCAAATTCGTTGAGAAATACTCTCCACCACGATCGACCTAAGTCTTTTATCTTTCTATTTAACCGGTTTTCAACTTCGCCTTATAGATTTTAAAATAGTCTAAAGCCTCATCTTTCGTTTTCAATAAATACACATAATGAACCTAGTTGCATCATCAATCAATGTCATGAAATATCGTTTTCCACCCTTCGTCAACACGCCATTCATCTCGTAAAGATCTGAATGCGGGAGTTCTAGTGGTGCCAAGTTTCTCTCCTCGGCGACCTTGTGAGGCTTACGAGGTTGCTTTGATTGCACACAACTATGGCATTTAGAACCTTTGGTGATGGAAACGTTTGGAATTAAATTCATCTTTGAAAGCGAGACATCAAACCAAAATTAATATGACATAGACGTGAGTGCCAAACATTAGCCTCATCATCCACACCGCCACAAATATGGTTTACGCCTTATTGCAGAAATCGATAGGAAAAGCGGAACAAGCCTCCGCACTCATAGCCTTTACCAATAAAATGTCCATGTTTAGACACGACTACTTTATTAGACTCAAATACCAACTTAAGCCCGTCTCTACATAAACGGAGCCACTAACGAGATTCTTGTCTATAGAAGGGACATGCTGCACGTTCTTGGTGCACGATCTTTCCAAGTAAACTTCAGATCTACCGTGCCAACACCATGAGCAGTAGCATGTGACCCATTCCCCATTAGGACGGAGGAATCTCGGGCGACTGATAAGAAGAAAACAACGAAATATCGGCACACACATGTACATTAGCTCTGTATCAATCCACCAATTGGTAGATTGACTAACTGAAAGAACGATGAGGTAAATTACCATACCCACCCATCTCCGCCTTGCCAATGGTCACGTTGATGCACTTAGAAGTCCGCCTGCGCAGTGCCTTCTTTCCTTTGCGTTGTGGGCACTTCTTGGCCATGTGACCGGGCTCACCGCACACAAAGCAAGTTCTATCATCCCGATTGTTGTTGTTCTTCTTCTTCTTGAAGTTGGTTGTCTGTTGGGCTTTAACAAATTTCCCTTTGTTCTTGCTTGAGGGTTTCGTACCACATTGGCACTAGACCGCCCTCCATCACCCTTAGACACAGCGTCCTTTTCCGAGCTTTCTCCTCAATTTCAAGAGACCCAATCAGATTCTCAACGAGTATTCTTGTCTCTTGTGTTTGAGTCTTGTTCCAAATTCCTCCATGAAGAAGGTAATTTCGCAATAATACATCCACCACAAACTTGTCTGGTAAGGCACACTTCAGAGTTCGAGTTCCTTGGCAATGGCACGTATCTCATGAGCCCGATCTACTACTGAGCGGTTATCAACCATCTTGTAGTCATGAAATTGCTCCATGACATACATGTCATTCTTGGCATCGATAGCACCGTATTTGGAATTCATTGCATCCCATAACTCCGTCGCGTCTGTCATGTGCATATACACCTCGCATGAGACGGTCGGAAGAACACTAAGAATGCATCCAACAAAGAGAGTAGTGGCGATCTCGAATTCTTTACGCTTTTCAGCATCAAGAACACCTTCAGCTTGCCATTACTAACCTGAATACATTCATAGCGATAAGCCACGAGTGACCACGATCGCCATCTCTTAAAGTGCACACCGAGAATTTATCCGCCTCGGTGCATCGGCAAATCCAGCCATAGTAAAACCACAATGCCTACAATAAGGTTTTGGATTGTTGAATATATAAGCACATGTAGGTTTAATTTATTCCATAAATAAATCATGACATCATGCACGCAAAATAACGAGAACCATCACGGGCATAAAAGATCTAGACATGTAAACCAGAAACGTATATGAACAGATCTATCTGAGAACATGACCGCATACGCATCGATGGTTCTGCTCGATCGGCTTGCCGATGTAGACGCCGCGAGCGCGGTGAGATGACACGAAGTCGATGACGATTCGCGGCCGAACGACGAGGAAGACGAGCGAGCTACGCGGCGATCGCGCGAGCGCTTCCCAAAACCTTATTCGCCTCTCCGGTGCAGACTTGGCGGCGGTTCCCGAGACTGCTCTCCCGAACGAGCGGTGCACGCGCGGGCGGGGCGGAGTAGACTACGTGGGGCGGCGCGGCACAATGGATGGAGGAGGCAAAACCTAGATTGATTTTCGCGTAATGTCAGTATGGAGGCGGCGACTCGTATTTATAGAAGACCGGGGCGCGTGATCAAGACGCCGCACGTTCTCCATAACTCGTGAATCAACCGGATTAGTCGCAGAACCGATCCGGATTCACCGCCACACAAAACGACAAAAGATAAAGCGCAAAGGAAGCCGCGTCACGCAAGCACTGGAGCGGATTTTGGCGGACCATTCACGCAGTGTGCGTGCGCGCGCCGCCGCCTTGCCCGACCCAGCCCACCCGGCCGGCCGGCGAGGCGAGGCGAGCGCGAGCGCGTGTTATCCTCTAGTTCTCTCCACACATGCCTCAAGTGACTAGGAGTGCACCATCCCTTTAAGGTGGTCTTCCTCTCCTAGAACTAGCAATATGGTACTAAAGGTCACATGCATGCCTCCTTTGCATGAGTGGGCCTTTGAGATTTAATAGGAATTATTCTTATTATATGGGCTTGGCCCACATAATCCAACAATCCCCCACCAGATCTCAAAGTCCCACAGAGATTTGCCTCAATTCCAATGTCTCGTTTATATATCGGATTTCGATGGAGACCGATTAAGGTTGAACATCCACCTAGAACTCCAAGCTACACTTACTCACAACTTGAACAATGGACTATGCCTTGAATTGCAAGTTTGGTGCAAGCAAGCTTCACTTAAAGACTTAACTGATACTAGGCCGCCAGTAGGCTACCCCTCGGTTGGAGCGTATAAGTCATACTCCTTGGTCTCTTCATGAGCTTAGTAGGAGATTACCCAAGATCTCCATAGACTGCGACTAACAGTCAGACTCATATAGGTGTGTTCTTTCAAGAACGCTCTGCAGGATAGCGTCTTCGCTTCTAAAAGCCAATGGAACACATTAAGACCTTAGTCAACTCGCCTTGCGCTTTAGAGTATTGCATCTTCACATAGAGAGGGTTGAAATTACTCTCCTACGCTTAACTAATGGCTTGTTTTCCCGCATCCTAATTCACGGAATCTCCGATCACATAGGTTGGGTTACTACCATAGATAACTCACATGGGTCTCATACCCATCTCCTTCGATGCACTATCTATCACATTCGTGATAGTCCCTTTATAAAGGATCTGCGCAGTTTTTATCTGTTTGGATGTAATCCAAGGTTATAATTCGGAGTTTCTCAATTTCTGATGCACTTCAATCGTCTCTTAACATGCAGGACGATTTCATATTATCCTTAGAACTGTTCACTTTAGCGATAACGGTTTGATTATCACGATTCATAAGGATAGCCGGCATCGCTTTTCCACCGTAGGTAGATCCATCAATAGATCTCGTAGCCATTACGCCTCAACAATAGCGATGTCTAGTGCCGCAAGCTCTGCTTCCATGGTTGACCTCGTCAAAATGGTGCATTGCAAGACCTCCATGAAACAAAGACCACCACCAATAGTGAAAACATATCCACTAGTGGCTTTGATCTCATCAAAGATCGAGATCCAGTTGGAATCACTATAACCCTCCAAAGACCGACGGTACCAAATAATGAAGTCCAAAGTTCGAGGTACCTTTCGGATAGCGCAACACTCGCTCAAGCGCCTTCCGGTGATCATCTCCGGGTTAGATGTAAACCGACTCAATTTGCTCACAGCAAAGGAGATGTCCGGCCTTGTTGCACTAGCTAGGTATATTAGTGAGCCAATTATCCGGGAGTATTCCAATGATTCCTAGCAATTTTCTTATTCTTACGAGTAACACGCTAGGATCATAAGGTGTTGGAGAAGGCTTGTCATCGGAAAAGCCAAAACGACTCAAGACCTTTTCCACATAATGAGATTGCAAAAGTGTAATCCCATCCTCACCTCTAACCAATTTAATGTTTAGAATAACATCACCACTCCCGGATCTTTCATATCAAAGTTTTGAGACAAGTATGATTTGACCTCATTTATCACACTAATGTTTGTCCCAAAATCAAGATGTCATCCACATACAAACATAGAATAACTCCTCACCCCCACCATAACGATAGTATACACATTTATCTGCCTCATTGGCAAAGAAAGCTGCGGATGTCGGTGTTCTATCGAACTTCTCATGCCACTTTAGGGGCTTGTTTGAACCATACAAAGATTTCAACAGGTTTTAACACCTTGCCTTTTGACCTTCTACTACAAATCCATCAGTCGTTCCATGTAAATTTCCTCATCCACTCTCAGTTAAGAAAAGTGTCTTAACGTCCATTTGATGAACGAGAAGACCATGTGAGGCAGCCAAAGCAAGTAGTACTCGGTGTGTGCTCACCTAGCAACAGTGAGTAAGTGTCAAAGAAATCTTCGCCTTCTTTACGAGTATAGCCCTTGGCAACAAGCCGAGCCTTATATTTTTAATAGTACCATCGGCCTAAGCTTCTTTTGAACACCCACTTGCACCCTCTTGGTTTGCACCCATAAGATTTATCTGTCGGCTCCCGTGTTCCATTAGCGATAATGGAATCCATTTCACTACTGACAGACCTCCTTCCAAAGAGATCCGCATCGGGGATGCATACGCTTCTGAAATAGACTTGGGAGTGTCGTCCACAAGGTACACAGTGAAATCATCACCAAAGGATTTGAATATCCTTTGTCTCTTGCTCCTTCTAGGAGCTCGACTGTCATCCTCCTCATTGACAAGTTCATGTGTATGTTCAAAAGGTTCAGTGATGTGATTGAACTAGGAATTATTTCAGAAGGTTGACTAGTAGTGTTATGTGTATCCTTCATAGGAAAAATATTCTCAAAGAATGTTGCATCTCGAGACTCCATAATTGTACCAACATGCATGTCAGGTACCTCAGTTTTAATTATCAAAAATCTATAGGCAATGCTATGATTAGCATATCCCAGAAAAACGCAGTCCACAGTTTTAGGTCCAAGCTTGCGTTTCTTAGTTATTGGCACATTAACTTTCGCCAAGCACCCCAGTGCATAAGTAAGAAAGTGATGGTTTTCTCCCAATCCATACCTCGTATGGTGTTTTGTCCTTATTTACATTAGGAACTCTATTTAATACGTGATTAGACGTTAGCAAAGCCTCCCCACCATGCCTTAGGTAATCCCGCATATCTAACATGGCATTCACCAAGTCGATCAACGTGCGGTTTTCCTTTCGGCAATCCCATTTGACTCGGGGAATAAGGAGGCGTCCTCTCATGTATAATGCCATGTTCCTCACAAAATAAGTCAAATTCGTTTGAGAAATACTCTCCACCACGATCGACCTAAGTCTTTTTATCTTTCTATTTAAGCGGTTTTCAACTTCGCCTTATAGATTTTAAAATAGTCTAAAGCCTCATCTTTCGTTTTCAATAAATACACATAATGAACCTAGTTGCATCATCAATCAATGTCATGAAATATCGTTTTCCACCCTTCGTCAACACGCCATTCATCTCGAAAGATCTGAATGCGGGAGTTCTAGTGGTGCCAAGTTTCTCTCCTCGGCGACCTTGTGAGGCTTACGAGGTTGCTTTGATTGCACACAGCTATGGCATTTAGAACCTTTGGTGATGGAAACGTTTGGAATTAAATTCATCTTTGGAAAGCGAGACATCAAACCAAAATTAATATGACATAGACGTGAGTGCCAAACATTAGCCTCATCATCCACACCGCCACAAATATGGTTTCTGATCTTATTGCGTAAATCGATAGGGAAAAGCGGAACAAGCCTCCGCACTCATAGCCTTTACCAATAAAATGTCCATGTTTAGACACGACTACTTTATTAGACTCAAATACCAACTTAAGCCCGTCTCTACATAAACGGAGCCACTAACGAGATTCTTGTCTATAGAAGGACATGCTGCGTTCTTGGTGCACGATCTTTCCAGTAAACTTCAGATCTACCGTGCCAACACCATGAGCAGAGCATGTGACCCATTCCCCATTAGGACGGAGGAATCTCGGGCGACTGATAAGAAGAAAACAACGAAATATCGGCACACACATGTACATTAGCTCTGTATCAATCCACCAATTGGTAGATTGACTAACGAAAGAACGATGAGTAAATTACCATACCAGTCCCATCTCCGCCTTGCCAATGGTCACGTTGATGGACTTAGAAGTCCATCTGCAGGTGCCTTCTTTCCTTTGCGTTGTGGGCACTTCTTGGCCATGTGACCGGGCTCACCGCACACAAAGCAAGTTCTATCATCCCGATTGTTGTTGTTCTTCTTCTTCTTGAAGTTGGTTGTCTGTTGGGCTTTAACAAATTTCCCTTTGTTCTTGCTTGAGGGTTTCGCACTACCACATTGGCACTAGACGCCTCCATCACCCTTAGACACAGCGTCCTTTTCCCGAGCTTTCTCCTCAATTTCAAGAGACCCAATCAGATTCTCAACAGAGTATTCTTGTCTCTTGTGTTTGAGTCTTTGTTCAAATTCCTCCATGAAGAAGGTAATTTGCAATAATACATCCACCACAAACTTGTCGGGTAAGGCACACTTCAGAGTTCGAGTTCCTTGGCAATGGCTTTGTATCTCATGAGCCCGATCTACTACTGAGCGGTTATCAACCATCTTGTAGTCATGAAATTGCTCCATGACATACATGTCATTCTTGGCATCGATAGCACCGTATTTGGAATTCGATGCATCCCATAACTCCGTCGCGTCTGTCATGTGCATATACACCTCGCATGCACGGTCGGCAAGAACACTAAGAATGCATCCAACAAAGAGAGTAGTGGCGGTCTCGAATTCTTTACGCTTTTCAAGATCAAGAACACCTTCAGCTTGCCATTACTAACCTGAATACATTCATAGCGATAAGCCACGAGTGACCCCGATCGCCATCTCTTAAAGTGCACACCGAGAATTTATCCGGCCTCGGTGCATCGGCAAATCCAGCCATAGTAAAACCACAATGCCTACAATAAGGTTTTGGATTGTTGAATATATAAGCACATGTAGGTTTAATTTATTCCATAAATAAATCATGACATCATGCACGCAAAATAACGAGAACCATCACGGCATAAAAGATCTAGACATGTAAACCAGAAACGTATATGAACAGATCTATCTGAAGAACATGATCACATGCATCGATGGTTCATTACGATCGCTTGCCGATGTAGACGCCGCAGCGGTGAGATGACACGAAGTCGATGACGATTCGCGGCCGAACGACGAGGAAGACGAGCGAGCTACGGCGGCGATCGCGCAGAGCGCTTCCAAAAACCTTATTCGCCTCTCCGGTGCAGGACTTGGCGGCGGGTTCCGAGACTGCTCTCCCGAACGGCGGTGCACGGCGGGCGGGGCGGAGTAGACTACGTGGGGCGGCGCGCACAATGGATGGAGGAGGCAAAACCTAGATTGATTTTCGCGTAATGCTGTATGGAGGCGGCGACTCGTATTTATAGAAGACCGGGGCGCGTGATCAAGACGCCGCGTTCTCCATAACTCGTAATCGAACCGGATTAGTCGCGTAACCGATCCGGATTCACCGCCACACAAAACGACAAAAGATAAAGCGCAAAGGAAGCCGCGTCTGCGCAAGCACTGAGCGGATTTTGGCGGACCATTCACGCAGTGCCGTGCGCGCGCGCCGCCTGCCCGGCGGGCGAGGCGAGGCAAGCGGCGCGCGTGTTATCCTCTAGTTCTCTCCCACACATGCCTCAAGTGACTAGGAGTGCACCATCCCTTTTAAGGTGGTCTTCCTCTCCTAGAACTAGCAATATGGTACTAAAGGTCACATGCATACCTCCTTTGCATGAGTGGGCCTTTGAGATTTAATAGGAATTATTCTTATTATATGGGCTTGGCCCACATAATCCAACAGAGCTCGCGTTCTGGGGACGGGGAGGCGGGAATGGAGGTGGTGGCTCGCGGTAGGGGCTTTGTGTTTGGCTCGGCGGCTTCGGCCTTCGCGGGCAGATGGACGCGGCGGCATGTCGAACTCGCGAGCTCGTGGGGAGCGGCGTGGCGTGAGTGGGCAGCCGTCGCGTGTGCTGTAGATCCTCCCTCCTCGAACAGTTCACACAAATAGTATTAAGCTTTTTTCCCTCCAAATTTGATCTTTGAGTGTCTATTTTTATAAACTAGCATATTCTTGAGCTCTGCAACAGTAAGTATTTAGTGATTAATTAGTGTTAAATATACGATATTAGTCTAATCATGCCGTAGTCACTTGCTTATTTACGGGGGGCTCGGCAGGTACTGTCAAGCTTAAGTGGCTTGGCTTCGACCTATCGAGTGGCTGTGGCAGGTGCTATTGAACTTTGATGCTTTGGTATGACCTATCTAGTTATTGTAGCACAGCAAATAGCACGTGTCACTTGCCACAGCTACCGAGCTCAAGGAGGGTGTAGATTTGTAAAAATAGATATTTAAGGGCCAAATTTAAAAAAATAGCTACAATATCATTTTATGTGAACAGTGACATCGGTGGTGGATGGGGATATTTAAGTTTTCCCGATCGTTGTTTGCTTCGCACTTTTTTGGTGCAAGAATCGGCCCGACCCAACATTAAGCTTCAGTTTTTTGAGTTTCGAAGCCGTTTTTCCGGCCAAATGCTTGAGCTTTGAGCCCAAAAATGAACTAAAAGTTGAAGCCAAACCCAAAATGAAATGTGAATTTGAAGCTCGGATTTCGTAGCTTCTCTTAGAGCCTGACTTTGAAGGCCAAAAGAGAGAAGTCGAGCCCAGCCAAACGGCACCTAAAGATCTATCTCAACCAGGTTCCCATTCTCATCTAGGGATGGAAACTGATAGGATATGATCGGATAGTCTCAAATACGAATCCATATTTTAAAATGAATACAAATTCGAATATTCTCGAGTACGAATACGAATTGAATATCATAACGGATATGAATTCGAATCAAATATGTACTTAATTCGATCGAATACGAATATCCTCCTACAACTCCTATAACAAATCTCGGTAAACAAATTCCTAGCGGTTTTACCGGTTTTTTACCAGTTACCAAAACGGTTACTGGTTTCAAACCACCAAAATTCAAATTCGAATCATAAAATTCATCCAGATTTTTTCCGGGTCCTGGAAATGGATCAAATATGAATCGAATAGTCTCGAATACGAATATTCTTAAATACGAATACAAATATTCTCGAATACGAATATAAATATTTTTTAATACGAATTTTACTTACCATATTTATATTTACTCGGATACAAATATCGGATAAAACGAATTATCTGTTATCGTTTCTCACCCCTATTCTCATCCTGGCATACCTGGGCTTGGGCTGTTCCATCATGGTCTAGTACAGAAGAAGCGCGCTCTTCTGTGGGCCATCCGAGTGAAACCTATCCAGTCAAGAGATGATCAACCGGTTAGTGATCGTGAATTCGTGATTGTTGATGTTTAAATTTTCCTTTCTGTACATCTTAAAATTTTGATCTGCATATTTACACACTAGAATTGCAAGCTTCTACCACTAGAATTGCATAATTGGCTCAAAATGTATGGACACTTTATAATTTATGAAAAAGGAAGAGAGTTTTTTTGCTACAAGCAGATTGTTCTTGTGCATTCAGAAATAAATAAAGATATACTAAATATCAATAAAAATACACATATACAACTATTTCAATACAAATTACCAACCAATATGAAACTAAAGAGATGAAAAAAAAATTAAATGCTTCATATAAGGTTCGAATACCTAATGTTTTGTTTTAACTAACTATGTGTCAACCAACTGAACAATGCTGTCTTTATAACAAATAGTGCATGTTTGCACAAAAAATTTAGGGATGCATTTGTACCCTCGTGCTACTATACTACCTCCGCCACTGGCACTTTGTGTTTGACCATTTACATTTTTTGCCCCAAATCTGTTGAAATGAAATTCATTTTGCCTTTTCAAGGAGTAGGCCGCTGACATAAGGGACCCCATGGCAGGCCACAGAAGACTTGGGCGATAGGTCGAGCCATCGACGCGAACCCAAATCGTCCGTCCCAGTCGAGACAAAACAAGAAAGCCTCGCAGCACGGAGCGGCGGAAGGAAGGGGAACAAGCAAGCAAGGCATAGGCAGGAGGCGGCGAAGGTTAGACTCCTCAAGAACCGGAGCACGATGGGGTTCATGCTGCGGGTGAGGCTGGCTTCCTTCTTCGCCGGCGCGGCCGCCGCCTCCGCCGTGGGCGGCTACTTCCTGTATAAGGACTACAAGCTCGCCCACGACACCATGGCCCTCCAGGTCTGCACAGCGCACCTTCCTCCTCTCCTCGCCTCTGATCTTAGATTCTTGCATGCAGCCCACTATTCGAGCCCTTAGCGGCGGTTTCTTGGGTAGTGAAATTCCATGTCCCAAGTGCATCTGCGGTTCTGCACATTGCGTGCGGAATGGGGTTTATGGAAACCCCTCGTCGAGGTGGCGCTATACTTGCAAACGGAATGCGTGCCTAGGTCGATACAGCTACGAGTTTTGTGTATCGATTTGATGTTCGTGTGATTCGTTGGTGGAGAATGCTGCAATATTGTTGATTTCTTGATGCAAGGTGGGGAAAGCACTTATCTCCAGATCATGTGCTTGTGTACTCTTCCCTTGGCATTCTGACTGAAAAGGGGATTGACATTGTTTGTCCTGGGACCGGATGCCCACACACGAATACCCCAAGCTTGAACTGTTTCCCCTCCCAATTGTTTGCTGATCATTTGGGGTATATGTGGTGAACTGGTGATTAGAGGTTTAAGTTTCTATGAGCCTATCACTTTTAATTTAATTGATATTTGTATTCAATCGTATTACTCAAGATGTGCAATTTATATAAATAGTAACTAGCTATGCGCCAATGTTCTTTTGACCTGTATGGTTAGCACTTAACTGTTCCAGTGGGTACCATATCACGTGATGTGTTATCTTGGCCTGTCAATCGAAGGTCTATTTGGCAGTTTATTAGGTTGTAGCATGCTATGATCTTAGGAGCAATCTGATGAACAATGCTGGAAGACTGGCGTGCATTGTTCATCAAAGCGATTGGCTTGTGGGATTGACTATGGAGAGAACCAAAAAACGTCTTTGGTCAAGTTCCCCAGTAATCCATCTTATCTAGATGTTTATGAGTAGCTTGCTGCAATTTGAGATTCTGGAATATGGCTAGATGATTATGTTTTGCTGTAGAACTATGTTACACCACAATCTATTTGAAATCTCTATTCACTTTGAGGCTTAAAACAATGTGCCTGCAGTCCCTTGTACAAGATGATAATGTCTAGGTGTTCTAAAAAAGTGGAAGTGGCTGTGAATATTAAGGTACCATTTACTTTTAATAGTATGACATGATTAGAGTTGAATAAAACTCGGTTTCCTATAAATGGCTTGAGCATAGGCATTGCCATTGGCACTCAATTTCAGGGTTTTCAGTTTCGTAGGCACAATTAATCTTCCAACATGTATTTTGCAAACTATAAATGGTTTTTCAGAATAAACATAAGGAATATTTTAGAACTTACATATTGCGAAGTGTTGAAATTGGTGTGTTCCTTTTGTCAGCGAGAACTCTGGTGGTACTACTAATAGATTGCTCTAACTCTTGTGAGATATTGAGCTTTGTTCAGAAAGATGAACTAATATGTATGCCGATAGTGAATAATGAGAATAAATCTTACGTGTGAAAAGCCTAGACATTCAGCAAGCAATAATGGAATAACTCATGGAAATGAGTGGAATTATCTAGTGGTCTAGTGGAAAGCTGGAAAATGTTCAGGCAGATACAATAAAAAGATCCTGATGTATGATGATTGTATGGTGTTTCATAAGAAGTTGCTTGAAATGGGCGATGAGCTTGGCTTCTTACGCTAGCTCCAATTGTTCCAACTAAGGCTTTATTGACCATCCTTGTCTGACCTGTAAGATTGAGGTTTCTATTTCTGTAGGTCTAAACTTCTAATCCTGCTCCCTTTGCACAAATTCTCTGCGTATGTTAAATTCCACTTTACACTGCATGATTCTAGTTGTGTTTGAGGTAAGCACCTGACCTTTAAAATGTGTATTCTCAGGTGAAAGTTCTCCATGACCATGTGGACGCCCGATACAAAGCTCTTGACAAGCGACTTGAAGCTTTGGAAGGCCAGAAAAACACTGAGTCTACTCTGGATGTGGACAGGCCATCTGATTAGTTTGTTCATTACGAGGCTTGAGCATGGATGATTTACGTTTGTTTACTTTAACCTGCGGTATCTTCTCATCTGAAAGCAAGAAGCCCACTACTGACGACAAAATAATCTAATGAACGCAGATGCCTGAGGAGATATATATATATCTTTACAAACCATTTCATATTTTCCTGTCACTGAACCTGGCCAGCAGGGGGCTTAAACCTTTTATCGATGTGCATCTCTGAAGTTCTAAACTGTTTATTGCTAGCAACATAGATACTCTAAGATGCCTGTTGTTCCTCGTTTCATATTCTTTACTTATCCGTGCACGTTTTACGGCAAAATGGCCAACTGATAATTGTTACTTGTGAAGAGACTTGTGAGTATGACTCTGGCCATCTGTTAGGGGGAACTGATTAGTAAATGCAGTATTACTAAACACAAACATGGGAGGATGGTCCGTCTGGTACTATATCTAAGAATCAGTTAAAGAGTCTTGGGGGATCAAATGCAATCGAAGCGAACGGCCGCGTATAGCATGCAGGCAAAACTTAGGACCGATATCACAGCAGAGGGGGTAAATAGTAATTTCAATTTTTTTAAAAGTATTTATTGATTCTTCAATCTGATAGATACAGAATTAGGAAGTTTGAAAAAGAAGGCTAACACAAAAGCTAGTAAATCAAAGAACCAAAATCCTGAGAATCTCAGGGCTTGGATTGTCAGACTGGTTGCTAGGGGCAGTCTGACTGGACCTGGTGGTTGGATCACTATCTAGGTGCTGGTCTGACCGACCCAGGTGGTATGACCAGAGGGAGGGGCGGTCTGACCGGCATCCTTTGTTCTAGAATTGAAATTTTAGTTTGAAGCGATGCAACTTTTGGTGTAACTTAAAAAATATAAGATCAAATGAAACAATTTTACACACACATTATTTAAGGTTTTAGGAACTTAGTCTAAATAAGGATCACAAGAATCCATATCAAAATTGACCTTTCTCAAGATTAAATAAGATTACACTAAAACTAGGCAAAAATCGAAAACTCGAAATAAGGCTTGCTCGTGGATGAAAAATGGTCAAGATAACACTAGATGTATTCACATATATCACAATAAGTAAGAACATACAAGGAATCGAGATAAAAACAACTGGATCAAGAAAACTCCCGAGAAGGTCAAATTAAAGAAAAACTAGGTAACTTCATAAATTTATCAAAATTGATGTCTAGATGGATGTGAATTGATAACCATGATACATCTCCATCACTTACTCATTCTTAGCATCTAACAAGATTGAAGATCAAAATAAACCAAATCAAGAGAAAATCAACTAAACTACGAGGGATCCAAGATAGATGAATAAAGTTGATATAGCGTCACTTGAAGATGAAGGTTTTACAATCACTCCCTAAATAACTAAATTTTGGAATAAATTTAATAAAATTAGCAATTTAATTTGTATCAAACTCCAATAAAAATAACTAAATTTTTGAATAAAAATAAAATTTATAACAAGGATTTTCCTTGAAGCTTATACTTCAATTAAGTTTTTTAAGTTGGATTTTCCTTCAAAATTATCTTGTTTATTTCCCATTTTATAATGTTAAAAATCTAAATAGTCTACGTAATATCTAAATATATTATGAATCATCTAAATTATATTATTTAATACCATAGACTTTGAAACAAATTTAGTCATGTAAATATGCGGACCATTCTGCTAGTTACACATAAGTAACTACCCATATACTGAAAAACACAACAGCAATAGCCAGGCAAGAGATCGCACAATGTGATCATATCATCATACAACAAGCGATCTGGACTATGTCCATGTATGTCGCCTTCAGACTATGAACAACAGAACAACTGAAAAAACCCAACAAGCGACAAAGCCAATATCTCCCTGAACTCTAGGTTAAGCCTTTCTCGCAACCTTGTATCCTAGGCATGGACGTCGATGCGTCAGCCGTCAGGAACATTACAAGCTATGTGCAGCGGAGGCCATCAGGACGGAACCTGATGCTGGGGATTTATTCAACGACCTGAGAAGTTAGGGTTGCAGGCTTCTTCAGCCGGTACTGCTCGAACCGCTGCCTCGCGTATTCCATGTAGTCGAAGTCGATGTCATTGACATGTTCCTGCAGCCAGAAGATGTAGGTTATATGGATGGCACGGTGTTCAGGCTCACTGTAAAGAACCAGTGATACAAATTGTGCAAACAAACCCACCGAAATTATTCCCCAGAGGCCCCAAACGAGATGGCTAGCGAGGGTGTACTTCTCAATACTTTTCATCAGATTCTTGACATTCTCTGCGTCAGGTTCCTCACCTGCTAGTCGTGGAAACAGAAAGAGAATTACTGTTGTGTAAAACAAATAGGGGAGAACGTGAAACAACCTAAAAATTTAAATGAACCTGAATTTCTTTAAAACTTGATTTCATTCAAATCTGTGTTCAATTCAACACCTTTTCACACTCAATAGTGCATCTCCCTCTCTTGGACATATCTCTCACTGGCCACTTGTGCGAAATTCCAGCCGTCGGCTACTGTTCACCATCTGAAAATATCATCGTCGCCCTGTTTTCGCCAGCCACTCAGTTTCATCTCGTTCACCGCCGTCACAACTTCCCGCCCCTGCCAACTGGTCAGAGCCCGTACCACCTCGTCCCTCCCGTCTCTGTCACCCTCTTAAATGCTCCCGACCGCGTGTCAGAGTAGCCGCCGCTGTTCCTGCTTTTCCCGCCACCGCCTCTGCTCTCTCCTGTCTCATGGCCGACTACTTTACACCGCAAATTGCCTTGCCACCTTGCCAGCTACTACCAAGCCAGTGTACGATATCCCTGACACACTTCTTAAATGGCCGCAGCTCTCACCTAGTTGAGCTGTCATGGCAATTTCACCACCGCCTCTGCCTTTCCGCTCTCTCCATTCTCTCTCGGCTAACCTCTTCCACCGCAACCTTCAGTCGTCTCAATCCATTTCCCCGCTGCCATGCCTCTGCCACTCACCCTTGGTCGTACGCCTCGCCAGCCCCGCCCCTGATAGCTATTAACCCCTTCTATACTCACAGTGAGGCTTTCAAGTTGGAATTGGCTGCCGCCTCCTCTGGTTTGCCTACCGTCGCCTCTCAGTTCTTCCTCTGCTCTCACTGCCGACCTGACCGTGCTTCTTTTGACCGTCGCATCTCGCCAGTCGAGGAGGCGCACAAGCCAAGATGCCACTGTTGACTTCCTTAGCCTCTGCCGAACCTCGCTGAAGCCTCTCGTGCCCTCCCTCCTGTCCACGCACCAAAGCTCGAGCGAAGGCTACCACTGTGCCGAACCGCCTTTCACTCTATTTAAACCCTCAGGCCCCTCCTTTGATACGTACCGGTGCCCAAGGTGAGCCATCCACCCCAATTGCCGACGACTACCACATCACCGGTGATCACCAGAATACCCCGAAGTAAGCCAATTTTCAATTCCTATTATTGAGTCGATTACTTTTTAATTGCATTCAGCGAAGCATCCTTATGCTTCCTAGAACACCACCGAACCATTGCCATAGCTCCTCGAGCCCCCTTCTTCTAGATCACCGAAGTTCGCCACCCAGCTAAAGACCATTACGTGGACAGCTAGGCTCAGCCATCCCTGACCCGAGCCACCACTTACCCAAGCTTCCCCTACCCCCAAGGATGCTCAAACACTAATGCTCTTATTCCCTTCGCCCTTGAAGCTCACCATTGCCATTAAAAACTATCACGAAGACACCTCACCGCTGGCGAAGCTTCAGCCATCCCCGACCACACCAAAGGCCAAAAATGGAACCCCCTCGTCACCAAGAACCCACCCATAGTCACTAATTGTTGTTTCGACCGCTCCACCACTTGAACTCTCTGACCGCCCCACCGCTTGAACTCTTCAACCGCTTCTCACAGTTACAACTACCCCTGGCACTCAAGAACTCGGACTGCACTGGGCTGTGTCCGACTTCCGACCACAATACGCACTCAAACGCTTCTGACTGCTACAATGTTCTTCCGACTATGGCTGCCTTAAGACCATGGTGCCTTTGACCATGGTGCATCATCTCGATGCTACGACCATGGCTTCTTCGTGCTCGATGTCTTCAACTGCCAGTACTTGGAGTACAGTACTCAGAGCCTCTGACTTCGACTTTCGTAGTTTCGATTGCTGCTTCGGCTACAGCTTCGACCACTGCTTCGACTGTGGCTTCGATCACGACTTCGAGTGTGGCTTTGCTCACAGCTTTTACGACCACTTATAACTCATCAAGATTACATATAACAATCCCCTCAGCCACTCATACGCCGTCTAATCCCTTAAGCTACCCAGACGCCGTCCAATCCCCGCAATTACTCAAACATCGTCCGTTCGATCTCCATTGACTTCGCACTCGAAATTGAACCTCGACCGTCCACCCAACTTTGTAGTCGTGCCTGAAACTGCTAAGTATGACTACTCAGGAGTCGTCATGACCACGTTGTTGTTACAACCACGTTGCCGTTTACGACCGCGCTGTGGTTTACAACCGTGCTGTGATTTACAATCACACTGAATACTCGATCTCAATAGTCATAACATGATTACGACCACATCTTTCAGCTCCACAAACACCTCCACTCGTAAGCAATATTTGTACCAACAGAAACTACCTGAGTACTTGTAACTCTGTTCTCCGAGTACGTAGTGACAACTCGATAAGGACTAAACTCTCTATGAACAGTAAAACATGCGATGAACAATACCAAGCCCGTTACTGTTCATGAAACCCTAAAATGCATATATACATCTATTTCGATCGTTTTGAACCCATCTATCCATTCCTCAGCTCTATTTTCCATACCGAACTCCTATAATCCCTAAACCTATTTATTTGGTTTTTCTGGATTTTACTTCTTTATTTTCTTTCTTTTTATTCCTAGCTCAATACTTCAAGCATGGAATTGATTTGTTTCTTTTGCTTTGCGATAGCACGCGACGTCATAAACCAGCCAACACAGGAAGGAGAAGCTCAACTTCAAGCTCAAGAATCAGAATAATATGAAATCATAGAATACATTGATCCGCAAGGCAAGTCACATATTTTTGATCATATTGAACCTACATTGCTTTAATTTTTAATTACCTGTATTTTCATTACCTTATGTACACACTTATTTCTTGTATAATAAATATTTAGAATGACATGTTATTTATTTATATCCTACCACATGAAAAACCCTATTTTATTTGATGGCTATATTCACCTTGACAAGTCTTAGTAATAATAAATTACTATAAAATATACCATGGTAATTTAGAAAATTCATCTGCTTTACACTAGTAGTGACAGTACCGCAGTGCACTGGGATATTTATTTGTGAATGGTTACTTGGTTGATGAAAAGTAAGGACTAGAACCTTATGTTAAGTAAAGAATATAGTAATCGTCCAACCACAAGCGTTGATTTGTCAAACCTGGTTTAGTAGCTACTCAAATTGATTGAATATCTACGGCAAAGATATAATATATTGTTCCAGAAAAGGGAACAGCAGGCGTAAGAATGTGGTATGGAAACGGTAAAATCATACTTTCACAACGGTAGGCTCCGCTCTATCAGGCCGTCGTATTCCGTGACAGGGGTACTTAGTCTATCAGATAGAGGCTATGTAAAGAGATGAGCAGTGAAGCAATCTTGTTTTCTTAACTCAGTCATAAGGGTTAAGAAATTTTATGGGTAAAGTTGGGTAACTCTGCAAAGTCGTTTATAAATGGTATTCGAATAAGCCGTACTTTCGGTAAAAGAAGCTGTGCTTAATGGGTAATTCCAATAGTGAGGCATAAGTATATTTGAAAATATTGCAATTTGGTAATCAAGATGTTGAAACCCCAAATTCCTTAAGAAATATATGATTTGTTACCTTATTTAAAATTAAAAAATATTTACAAATAAAACTGCATCCACATAAAATGTTAACACCTATATGTCTCCATCTCTTGGAAATCCTTGCATGTAATTAAATATTGTTTCCCCATGTGACTTGTTGAGTACGGTTGGTTGTACTCAGTCTTGCTTCATTTTCATAAAAACAGAGATCGGAAGAAGAAAAGACATTTCAAGATTTCGTGTTAGGGTTACGACCGCATTCAAGCGTTCCTGTGGGAGTTTTCTTCGGATTTTCTGATTGTAAGTTAAGTTTTAGGCTCGTGACGTCTGTTAAATTACTAAAGTTGACCATTAAATCTATATTTTAATTAAATTAACCTATTTAAATATTTGTAAGCAGGCATGATATTCCTTCTATCCGCAACAGAACTCTTAGGTTGTTATGGGACGTACGACGGCTCTGTTCCTAGAAACGGGCGCATTACAGAACGAGAGGTTAATGACAAACTTTCTGCTTACCTGAAGAGCTCAGGTAGGTCTGCACAAATCGCTTCTGTTCATCGATATCTGTCGCAGTAGGAGCCGAACAGATAAACAGGGTGAATAGAGAGTATAGGCTGATCAAGATAACTACTAAAAGACAAAAAAAAAACACTGTGCAAATCAGTAGCTTTAACAACTATGCATTACCTGGATATTTAGTGTAGTCCAGTATGTGAGGCTTTTCTGAATGGTAGTCCGCAGCCATCTCGCAGAAATGATTTGCGATATCATAGGCAACTGGGTTAAAACTTGCATACTCGTAGTCCTGTAGAGGCGTGAGGAGAGACATTGAGACACTATATAATATCCAGCTTTTCTAGGCTACAAATGGGACACTTAACATCAATACAAATCAAGGCTTCAAGTTCAGAAATAAACATGACAGGCCATAACATGGAGGTTAATAAGTAAAGAAAGCATCAATTCTTAATACAGAATGTTGTCTCAGAAACAAAATCTTCCTACTTTTTGGCAGTAGCATGTCAACGTGGTGCTGGGAAACACAAAGATGCAGCAACGATAGTGAAAGAACATAATTAATGAATCAAACATACACCAGGAGCAAGAACTTACAATGATGGTCAGCAATTTGGTCTCTTCGTCAATCATGATATTGCCGTACTGGAGATCATTGTGGCAAAACCCTATGCACTGATATTCCCCTGAAAATTCATTCTCCAATGCAGTGATATCCTCCTCCATGCCATCCAAGCAGAACTCTTTGGCTTCGTCAGAGGGGCACAGACTCTTGGCAGTTTTGAGCCAGTTCCTATGGAAGATGAAGGTAGGCGCAATTGGTACTTCACTATGATGATATGTTTCGTTTTACAAACTGTGCTACACTAGGATAACTGTTCAAGTAAAGATTCAGTAGTACCTCAATCTATCCCACATGAGCACAGATTTTGGACCTGGCATGTCAAGGTTGTGGAATTCCCTTGACTTGGAGGCTATAATAGCTGAAATCTCTGGATCACGCAGGTCAGCAGCCGAAAGTGTCTGAAAGGAATATTTACATCAGTTTTTTTTCGTATATTTCTTCATTCTATTAACATATCTCCTGTAAAAGCAAATATGGTGTCCTAATGCTGTATCCTGTATGTTTCTGTTTCATCCTTTTTTAAACCCAGAAAAAGAGAATATGATGCTTTTTTTGAAAAATGGTAGAAACAAATGGAGAATAAAGATTGATATTCCCACCCTACAATTTATCCTTCTAAATTGAGAAAATTGGATGATGCTGGAGCTACTTTATTCTGAAGCTAATTTCCCTCCATGTTCAGTCAACTTTAGTAACTCAGTCATATGTCCTACTCAGTCCAAGTCAATCGATTTGTTCTCACTTTTTTTTCTTCTGAAAAGACATTTCACTTGGACAGTTTGACTTAGCCTTCTTGAGTAATTTCAACCTGTCCTTTGCGAGGTAAATACACCAAAATGACTCCATATTATTTGTACCCTACAAGACACACTACATGAAAAAAAAAGGAAAATCGAGGCGTTGAATACAAGGAATTATAAAACAAATTCATAAATAATACTGAAATATTACAACTACTAATAACTCCAAGAAGCAGAAATGTCAAATAATGACAACAGCCTGTTAACCTGACAAGTTGAAACCAAGTATTTATTTATATGCTTTCTGCCACAAGTATCGAAGAAGCTATCAAGAAAGCAATTAAATATGTAGCATGCATGCATAGTTTAAACAGGAGAACAAAACAATGGCTACTTCTATTAAATTGGAGAGTTCATTGAGGACCGACTTGAATGAAAATTTCTGGTTAAGATTCTAAAGTCAAACTGTTGAAATTTATGATACTACAGTACACATCTACATCATCAAGGGAGGAAGATTTCAAAGAAAGACAACTGCAATTCATTAGCAATACGTTGTTATCTTACCAATAGGTCCACTACTACATGAATCCCACATGTAGCCTGAAAACCATCATCTGTACTGTCTAGTCTAACAAAGAATGCATAATGAGTTTGTTTGTTTTTTTTTCTGTGGCCGATGATTTTTTCTCTAAAGTAGAGTGAGCGTTTATGTGAATAAACTAAGTATTGATAGTCACTTCGAAAAGTCTATATCAATGAACCGTTTTGAAAAGGTGATGAAGAAGTCGTTTTATTTATTTATTTGGAGAAAACCATAAGGCATAAACTAAAAGGAATAAAGGACAATATCTTTCCAATACGTTAAGACAACCCTTTCAAATTCTTCCTACAAAGGAAAACGTGGTGATATATTACAAGGACCAATAAAAACTAGGCTCTAAATTAACGGAGCAAATTTATGCATCCCAATTCCAAGTTGGCCATCCAAATTATAACTAAAGAAAGCTTCCTTCCGAAAAGGAATTCAAGAAAGGTTAGCCTGGAAAAGAACGGAGGGGGATAAAAAAGAACGATCCTAGAAGCGGGCAAACGGATTGAACGAGACAAGAAAGAAAAGAAAGAATAAAAGGCGAATAATCTGCACCCTTGCGTTGATGAACTCCTCGACGCGGCCGTTGGGGAAGCGGCCGAGGAGGCGCGGGCCGTGGCCGTGCCGCGACATGCACTCGAATGTGCGCACCTCGTAGTCCCTGTCGAAGAACAGCTCCACGCCCTCCCCGTACACCCTCACCAGCACCTTCCTCGACTCCCTCTCCCCCACCGCCTCGCCGCCTCCTCTCCCGGTGAGCCACCGCACCTGGTACACCTCGTTGGTCATGGCCCCCTTGAGCGGCACCACCTCCAGCGCCCGGCAGTCCTCCACGTCCGTCCACGCCGCCGCCAGCTCGTGCAGCAGCCGCCGCGCCTCCTTCGGTATGCTCACCTCCGGCTTCTGGCTCTCGATCACCACCATCCTCCAGAAGAATTCCTTGGGATTGGACGGAATCTTTCTTTTCCAGAAACGGGAGGAATCTGGGTGCTCGAGCGCGAGCCGTGCCGGCCGTGCGTGCCTCGCTTTGGTTTCTTGATTTCTTCGGGGAACTAGGAAGGGACGGGGTATAAATAGCGGTCGTACAAGATGGTTTATTTGCTTGGGGCTCTTTTGCAGATTCACCCTCTAAAGTTGGGGTTATTGGGTACGCGATTGCAATGTGGTCAACAAGTCAACCGTGGATATTGCAAAAAAAAAAAAAAATCTTCACCGCATCCTCTGCCTTTCGCGGGGAAAGGCAGAGAGCTGCCATTTGGTCCCCCTCAACCACAAGATCAAGCTATGGATGGCTAGGATTGAAAAGGAGGATAAAATCTAATTTTCTCGCGAGAAATTGAGATACACCAAAATATCGTACGTGTTGATCCAGTGCCTCCAATCGGAATCCAACGGGCCACACTGCCGTGCCGTTCGTGCCTTTTGAACATGATCCCAAACAATACAATATTGTCATCTAACCATAATTTAAAAGATCATTGCTGTGAGATAGTTTTTTAGGGATTTTTAGCATGCCTTCCAAGCTAGTCAGTATGTTGAAAAGGGGAATCACTAATTAGCATGACCAATGGTAAGCTAGGACAACTCTTAGTTGTTTCTTGGATAAATAGAGGTTAGCCTTATTGTTTATACACTAAACTAAGAACGTGAATTGGTTGGTTCACATCATAAGAAGTACTAAAAGCAACTATATTAAGATAGGAAATAACGTAAAGAAAACAAATTATTAGACAATGCCTTGTTATAACTTAAAACTCATTGATACATCTTCTCCAGTTAGCTGAAGGATATTTTCAAGTTCAAACTGAAGAGAAAGCAAGTCAGATTTGAGTGTGGATATCCGCTTAACTAAAGCATGTGTTGACATGTATGTTGGCACCGTAGCTTAAACATCTACACAAAAGATAGGCATCATTAAAAATAGGTGAATTAAAATCTCAAACTGCTAACTGATTACGAAGTTGTCTGCTGACTTGAGTGAATACATAGGAGATCTCACACTGTATAGTGGAAAGTGTTACAATCATCAATTGCTCCTTGTTCACACACCTCGGATGTAGCTTATTTTAATGATTAATGGCCCTAAAGATTAAATCAACACAAATAAAATTTACAATCTTTATAAAGACAATAAGAATGTTGTGTGAAACAAGTATTTCTGAAAGTAGCATGAAACATATATAGACACTGAAGAAGTGAAGACATGGAGGAAGTTCACAACAATAGAGATTGATTACTAGACAAGTGTTGATTGCTGAGAGGTAGCTCTATAACTTAGATTATATGACTCTAAACAACGAGGAAGCACCAACTATGTTCTTCCTTTCAAGTTGGCAAGCAGTATTTAGAAACTAGTATCTGGCAAGATGATTAACCAAATGATTGATGAACTGCAAAATGAATAAAATGTCACTACACAGTTCTACACAACATATTTTTGGAATTCCAAATGGTACTACACATTTGGATGTTGTGTAGTGTTGTAGCATCAAGTTTGTTGACTTGAACTAATTGAATTATGTGTTAAAAGAAGATGTAATTTGCAAGTTGTGGCCTAAATGTTGATGCTCATGTATCGAAGTTTTCTCATGCCCGTAGATATAATTTTCACTTGTGCATCTTCTAGTATGGTTCTAAAAACTAAAAGAAATTGGTATAAGTAAAGAAGATAGATATGATGCAAAACCTTAATTATGCATGTTGTGCAAATTTTCGTAATCTGACATGATTTTAAAGGTAATTCATTCCTATTGTTTTAGTTATTCATTATATGTTGCATTTAATACAAGAAAAAGAGAAAAAAGAATAAACACTTAGCCTACTCCAGCTCAATGGGCCAGCCCATTTGGCCCAATCCCGTCGCCTACTAACACTAACCCTAACCTTACCTACCCCCTCACTCTCTCTTCCTATTTCATTCCCTCACTGCTGTAAGATCGAGGAGGCCGACTAGAGAGGGGTGAATATGCGGTCTAAAAATTCTCTTTCAATTATTATCAATTAAAGACCTTTCCTTTTTGTCTAAATCAAGTATAGAATGCGGAAATTTAAATCAAATTGGTTTAGCACAAATGAAGCCTAAATCACGTATGATCACCTAAGTGCACCAACACCTTAGAGTTATGTCAAGGTTTACAATCTTAGGATGACAAGTAATCAATTTAATTCTATGAATATAAATTGCTTGAATGTAAATTGAGCACAAGAAAATAAACCATAATTGACATAACCTCTTTTTACCATGGTGTTCGGAGACTTGCCGGTCTCACTTAGTCCACGTTGAAGTTAGTCTAAATGAATTGGACCGGCTCCACAAATTAAGCCAAAACATCTCAATCCACTTGTGGTTGCTCTTTTTTGCTCTGGGTAGGTGAGCTCCAACATTCACACTTCGTCGAGTTTTCTCACAACCTTCTTTGAGAAGATCACCACGCACGACGCCTCCAACGTTGTCTAGGAGTTAGCAAACTCTAAGAGTAATAAGTCAAGCCCCTCGCATGACTCTCACAGTGTGCAACGAATGCACAAACTCGAGTGGATACTCAATCTGTCTCTAGATGCAATACATGCAATCTAGAGCCTTTCTCCTTGCTCACATGGTGCAACATATGCACAATTGAGAGGAGGACCTCACACTAGTTCAAGAGAGTGAAATGGAGTGTAGCAATACCTTTTCCAACCAACTACAAGGGGGTATATATACCCACACCACGAAAACTAGCCGTTGGAAGCACAAGGCTAGAAAAATCCGGATTATCGAAAGTACTAGTGGCAAAACTATGGTACGTTCGCTCCCCTCGCAACGGTAAAAAAATTAGCTGTTAGAAATAAAGGACTAGTCAAATCCGATAGTTCGCTGTACAATTTCCAGTAGTTCTGATCATCGGAAGTACCACTCTCACATACGGAACTACCGCTCTCGCGGGGAGGAGAAGACCACCACACAGGTGCCTCTCTGGAAAAAATATATCACTACACAAGCTAGATATTCTGCAAATCAAAAGCAACACTCACACAGAGCCGGTCGTTCTGCAAATCGAAAATACAACTCACACAGAGCCAGTAGTACTGCTTGCTGATCGGACCGCTCACACAGAGCTGATCGACTGCTCACACAGAGCTAGTCGAAAGTGCCGATCATTGACTACACTGGTCCCTGACCACTCAGGTCTCTGACTATATTGTCCAGTTCGATCACACAGGTCTTTGACCATATTGGTTTTGACTACTCAGGTCTCGTCTTCATCGACCATGTCGATTTTTGACCATGTCAGTATTCGATCACACAAATCTCTGACTACTTTGTCGATTTTTGACCCTATTGTATTAATTAGGTCAATTTGACCATATTCGATCATATCAGTTTTGACCACGTTGGTTTCAATCACATAGCTTCAACCATGTTGGTTCGACCATGCTAGTTTTGATCACACAGATTTTCGATCACGTCGATTCGATCATACTGATTTTGATCACACAGATCTTCGACCATGTTGGTTCGACCACGCTGGTTTTGTTCACACAGATCTTCGACCACATTGATTCTGACTATGTTGGTTTGACCATGCTGGTTTCGATCACACAGATCTTGACCACGTTAATTCTGACCACACTGGTTTTAATCATACAGATCTTTGACCATATAGGTCTTTGACCATACAGGTTTTCGACCATATCAATTCCGACCACGCTGGTTTCGATCACATAGAACACACATGTCTTCGACCACATTGGTTTAGCCAAGTCGGCTCTCGACCACAAGGTCTTCAACCACCAACGCATACGGTAGTTCCATGATTACAACGCCGGTAGTTTCGGTCAGTGGTTGTACCGCAGATTACACTGTGGCAATTTTGATTTCCCTTAGAAGTGCAGATACTTCAATAGATTTTGCAAAACACATTTGCAAACAACAATATCTTGCACAAAAGGATCAAACATGATTTCCAATAAGTTGCAAAACGTATTTGCACATTTTTCGAATCATGACACAAGGATTATGTGAGCTTTAACTATTTGCAAATATAAGCCTTATACTAGAAAGAATGAAAAGATGGACTTCAAACACTTGAAAAACATATTCGTAATGTATAGACCATGTTACAAGACCTCAACACATGAGCTTCAACTATTTGCAAAACATATTTATAAATACAAGTCTCATGCCAAGTTGAGTTAGAAGAGGTGAGGTTGAGTTATCAACACATGATGAGACTTAGCCTACCAGACATGACCCCTCTTAATAGTACGACAACCTATATTAGCAATTCAGTTTTCCGGCCAAACTCCAAGATGTGTAAAAGACTAGGAACACGTCCTTAACCCTAGCTAGTCATATCTTTACCTTAGCATCTTCTTGAAGCATGATGACACACACCTTTACTTCAAGTCCGGGTTCTTGTCACTTGAACTCCATCAACACATGATGGGTCTTGACTTGACTTGATGATCCACACACGAGCATCTCCTCTTGGACATGCATCAACTCATGATGTATCCTTCACTTGACTTGGTGATCTTCATCACATGAAGCCATCACAAATCATCATCTTTTGTGGAACCTAACCCATCCATCTAACTCATAAAAAATGTTAGTCTACAAATCTATTGTCATCAATTACTAACTTCACTATTAACTCATAATGGAGGTACTAGATTCCACAGATTTCTTTTTGGTAATTTATGATAATTTCAAAAAATAATAAGATAAAAGATTATTTTTCGAGCATACAACATGTACACAATAATTGTATACTCTAAGATAAGCTTTTTAAGCAAAACTTACTTATCGGGTTGTTATTTATCATTCAATCATGAACACATAATGGAGAAATTAGATGACAACCCGATTATGAGTATATATGAACTACACAAGTTATATATACTTAAGGGATATATTTCAAGATAAAGATCCTTAATATGTGGAAAGATAAATATAGATCAATACTAATGAAACCACAAAATATAGAGTGAACTCCCCGTAAATGTGTGCATACAAGAATGCGTAATAGAGACATATGCATATATTCATGTTTAACTATTTGGTAAAGTTCAATCTATATTTTGGATCCGAGGAATGCAACAAGAAATAAGAATGTGATATAGAATACATACCCCTTATGGTTTTCACTTTTTCATCCAAATGAGACTAGGTAATAACATAATCAATAAACAAGTTAGTCTCATAATTAGATTTGTCATTATCACCAAAATCTACTTAATGGAGCTTGAACTTACAACTACCACTCTCTCGCTCTCTCTGTCCTGGGCACCACCGCCCAGATTTACCACCTCCGATGGCCTCCCTGGCTTCTCCTCATCCTCCTTTGTCGACCCCTCTCACTCTCCTACACTACTACCCGCAAGCACCATCACCAACACACCCTAGGGTTGTCGGTCGATCTGTCAAGTTTGGTGGCCTCCTCCTTCACCGTCGGCCATCGGCCATCTTTCTTGGGTTCGGTGGCCTCCTCCCTCCTCCTCCTACCACCTTTAAGCACCGTTGCCTCCTACCACAGTAACACCGACACCCTAGATGCTGGCCATATTCCTTGGGTCTAGTGGCCTCACCATCGTCTCTGACACCTGGCTCTAGTTCCTACCTAGCCTCACTCCCATGGCACAATCATTCCCATCGGTTGCGCAGCCATGTAGGGAGCCGATGTCGACCCATGGGTTCCACGACCATGCCTACGCTGCTTCCTTTGACGCTGGTGATGTAGCTGCACCGGCACCACGTCCAATACAGTGTCGTGCCTTGGAGCACGGTGGCCGCCGCCACCAGCAGCGTAATGCAAGGACTCATCATGGTGATCCCTCAGCCTCTACTGATAGGTACGATCTAGTGTGCTGGGTTTTCAGTTCTGATTTGATTTTTAGGGATTTTTTGGGCGTCTTTTTGTGTCTGCAGGATGTTGTGGTGGTGTAAGAGGAGGAACAATGAATACTCACCGGTGATCCTAAAGAGAAAGATAGTGACATTGATGGCCACGATGGCCATGGAGGCGCAACGATGAGGATGGTAGTGCTATGCAACGTGGCGGCGATAAGCGAGGAGGAGGCGGAGATGCTTGCATGGCTGACGTGGAGCAGGAGGTGGTGGTAGTGCAGGGATGGATTAGGATGAAAATGTGTGTATAGATATGAGACCCAAAGGGTCATATATATAGGAGAGTACAAGAGGATATGCCATATAGAGATAAGGCATATATGGAATAGAATACAAACTCTATATACTAATACAACTCTATCTCCTTAACACCCCCCTCAAATGCAAGGTATATGCAATAGCATTGCATTTGAAAAGGGAGTTAACACTAAAACAAGAAAAAATCCGAAGTCCGAGTCTTGATGATGTCGTCGTTGTGTGCAGCCTTTGAATAAACTGTCAAATCAAGACAAAGAGGAATAGATAGAAGCATGACGGCGCAGATCGAAGCCCGAGATGGCGGCGCAAGAAGGTGCCTGAAGCGCAACGGAGGCGCAGTGCAAAAGAAGCGCGGCGGCTTTAGAAATTCGGGGCGGCGGCTTAAAGAGAAGCGGCGGCATCATAAAGACTTCTACGGTCTGCACGCGGCTCAGAGAATAGAGCGACGGCTGCTGTCATGCAAAAAAATCCTACACTTATATGACCGACAATAAATTTGTGGACTCGCACGGCTTTGACCAATTAAAAATTAGAAACTACGAACTTTCGGATGGACGCAACGGAAGACTCACGAGGAAAAAAATCAACGTCGACGGAAAAAAATACTAAGCATCACTCCCACCACTGCATCTCTCACGCCGTCACTATCCATATCTCCTGCACGCAAGAGGGTGGACTCCTCACTCCCGCCCGCCTGCTCTCTTCACGCCCCCTCCTCACTCTCCCGTCACCTCCTCGCGCCTTACTCGCGGCTTGGGAAGAGCGGCGGCGACGGGGTGACGGCGCCGAGGCGACGAAGAGGAGCCAGGAGAGGCAGCCGAGCGAGCCGAAGAGGGGGGCGACAGGGCTGTCGACCACCAGATCCAGGAGAGGCGACGAGACGCCACAAGAGCAGCCGCGGCGGCTGGATCGAGGAGAGGCGACCGGAGAAGAGGCGGCGCGGTCGGATCCTCACAAATCCAGCCGGAGGCAAGCGGATCCGGCGCATCTTGGCGCCAGGAGACCTCGCAAGTGCGGCCGGCCGAGGCGTCGACAATATCCGAGGCGGCGACGGCCGGCGAGCCGGATCCAGCACGGAGGAGGCTGGATCCGTGCAGGACGGCGGCGTCCCGACGCAGATGCGTGAGCACGGACGCGGTCTACGGTGGCATGCGAGCGCAAGCGGGCGTGGGCGACAACGACCGCGTGTGAGATAGCACCGGCGGCCGGGAAGAAGCCTTGGAAGCCGGCGCGGCTACCGGATCTGGGCGGCGGCTGGAGGTGGCAGCCTGTAACCGGCGATGGCGCCGACGGTGGAATTGGCCGGATCTGGGCAGGACGGCGGCGTCCCGTCGTCGAAGAAGCCCGAGGAGGAGCAGTGACGACCGGATCTAGAGGCGGCGGATGGATCCAGCGCGAAAGAGCAGCGACGGTGTGCTGCTTTGCGGCGGCGGTCTCGGAATCTGATCCGAGTCTTCTCCCGGCGAGCGTGGAGGCGACGGTCGGCTCCCAGCAGTCGGCTTTGGGAGCAAGGAGAGAAGACGAGGTGACCGCCCCCGGGAGCGTAGATCGATCCTCCCGGGGGCAGCAGATGCAGAAGACAAAGCTGAAGTAGATCGAGTTAGGGTTTTAACCTAAGTTCTGATACCATGTTATGAATATTGTGTGTATAGATATGAGACCCAAAGGGCCATATATATAGGAGAGTACAAGAGGATATGTCATATAGAGATAAGGCATATATGGAATATAATACAAACTCTATATCCTAATACAACTCTATCTCCTTAACAAAAAGGATGCGGTGTGGGGAACTCGAGATAGTGGCACGGTGAGGGAAGGATGTCATCGTCTTTGCCTCTTCCTCGTGCGTTGTCGCCGCCTCCCCTCCCTTTCCTTGTGCCGCCGCTTCTCCTCCAAGGTACTGACACCTCCTTTCCTCTCCTCTCTCCCGGTGCCTTCTCCCGTCCCCTGATGCTGCCCTACCATGCCATCGCCTCCCATCCCCGACACCTCCTGTCGCTGGTGTAGCCGGTAGAGAACTGCCCCAGTGTCACTCAACGATGGTCTTGCTGACAAATATGGCAAGCAACCATTGCAGGAGGTGGATGGGGAGGATAAGGGGATGAGGGGGTGGCGTAGATCAGAGACTCAGAGGGGACAGAGGAGAATGGTAGATAGTTAGGGGCACAGCCGCACAGGGAAAGGAGATCGTTGTAGGGAGCGATTGGGGAAGCGAGCGAGCGGTTCAGGGAAGGATGCTAGTGATGTCGACCCACTTGTCAGCGTGAAAAAAAGAAGAGGAGGAGGTTGTGCCTGGAGTGATTAGTGTAAGGGGATGGATGGTTCAGACCATAACTCATGGCCAGATCGAACGACTGCAGAGAGAGGAGGAGAGAACGAATCACCATCAACTCGTATTTTTAAGTAGTACTAGTTAGGTGCCCGTGTGTTGCAACGAAAAACTGAACTTTGTAATAAATATTTTGTTGCAGGCTTGCAACTATACATTCTTGCTATAAGAAATAGAGGTTTATTGTTTCTTGACTATGTCCACTACAAACAAAGTTGAGAATCTTGATTGAAATGATGACTAACAAACTAATTAATGAATTGTTTGGATCCACACGCAACTAAGGAGGTACATTTCACAGATGTATATATATGCTAAATTTTGGACTTCTGAAAGATCCAAATAGATATCAGATAAACTTTTGTCTGCGAGGCATATGAAATTCCTATCATGATGATAGCCTGATACTACTATAGTCGATTTAGTAGGACGATCTCTCCATGGAAGCTAGGAGCTGCCTCCCATTTTATGCACTGTTTGTTGCTTCTCTATATATATGGTATCACCGTTTATTCCACTGATGGTATACTCCTAACTTGAATCAAAAGGGTAAGTATTTTGAATTACAACATTATTGTAGAACACAAAGAGAATTTAAATGAAGATTGTAATTTATTATTATGGTACAATAAAATGGCATTATATTAAAATGACATAACACTTCGTGGGGCCAATCCAATGCTGTCATACTTCGATGTAGTCCTGTGTTTCTAAAGAACTTTTCCGTGATATCTCTGAACTTGCAACGAAGCCATCGCTTGCTTCTCCAAATTCTTCAGCACCATCCACTTCAAATGAGGCCAAAAAAGTAGAGGAAAAATTCAAGTGAAAAAGGCGATGATTTGGAAATTCCTGCGCCAAGCATGCAGTTGTCACCTCACTGGATTCACCTCTGCTTTTCGCTTTTCATGCAGATCTATTGTTGGTGGGCTAGACCACAGATTATGCTCCATAATAGTTTTAGATTGGCCTCATTATATGTTCTTAAGAAAAATTCGAGTTTAAGTGCATTTGGATTCGCAGTTTGATCAGGATTTGTTGGGGATTCACTGAAAAATTATGCCGAAATGTCATACTTTGGTCATAGAACCTACCGTTGTGGAGCTTTTGCATCTCTTTGTTCTCTTCCACTTCACCCGCTGGTGGAGCTTTGGTTCCCAAATTCGTCAAACCAGATTTCTGTAAAAGTGAAATGACCAAATGAGATGTGAAATTAACATTTTTTCAAGCGGGATACATGAAGATTTTCCCCCCTTCTGCCTAAATTTCGTAATGCATTATCTTCTCAGCTCCACAGCAGATAAGCAACTGATCACATGACTGACTCCTACTTTTCCAATCTTTCGCAGATCATGAGTTGCTATGCATGATCAGCGAAGAAGTCCGAAAATGATGTCACCTGAATAAAATCACAAGCTAACCATTTCCTCCTGAACTGACTTGTCCAATGGAATCAATCAACAGAATCATATGTACTCAGAGAAAGGGAATTCAAAGTGGGACCAAACTACCAAAGAGCATAAAACAAGAGCAGAAGGGACCATATCACTGTAAGACAACAATATATACACTTTGCTCCATAAGTATATCTGTCATGATGAAAATATGTTTCTTTCACAAAGTTCATACATCCAGGCTCCAGCCAAGATAAAATCTGCCATTATAGGATAGTAAAATTGAGCAAAATGCTCATTTCATTTATGACCGACTATTGAACAGTAAACAGGTAGGTAGCAGCAGTATTTTGTATCAAACAAAGTCATGCAGCTGTAAAATATCAGCAGTCAGTTTAGCAATTGATGTGGTAAACGATTCAGAACTTTACACGTTGAAATGTAAGGTTGTCGACTGAAAAAAAAAGTAGGAAAAAAATTATAGCTTCTCCTGTCTCATATGTCAATCTGTAGCTTTACACAGACATCTCATCATCTCGGTGGTACAGATCGGAGACTAGAGGCCATGGTCATGGTCATAGATCCATGAGCGTGCGATCCGCTAGGACCCCTGGCGACGCCGGCGTGCTCTCGCCAGATCTCGCCTCTGAGGCTCCGTCTTCTCCGGACTCAGTAGCCGGTGGGGGGTTTGGATGGCGATCTGCCGGGGTGTTGGATCTGGGCGCTACCCGGAGGCATTCGGCACCAGTAAAGATGGGGCCGTTGGCGCCGAAAGTGGATCTTTGCTGCGACCCTTCGGGTTCAAGGTTTTGGGCGTTGTCGGGCGAGGCAAGCTCGGATGAGGAAGAAGCTGAGGTCCGTGGGGAGTCCGGGCTTCTGCCAACGGATGAATTCATCCACGATGCGTTGTCTTTGGGGTACACCATGGACGATGTGTTGATGGCAGAAGACCAGTTGTTGTCGACCGTTGTTCCGTCTCCGGAGGTGCGCTCTGTCTCTGCAGGGGAGAAGGTGGGTAGACTGGCGAGCCGAATCGTCAAGGACATTGCTCAGCGGCGGCAGGTCGGCAAGCCTTGGCGTGGACCTCTGCCTGTTCGGAGGACGTCGCCGCGGATCTCGCTGGCCGATGCAATGGTCAGGGCGACGGTGGTCTCGTCTCGGGGGACGAGAAAATTGATGATTTGCCATCTTCAAGAATGGGTTTCGCACTTTTGCCACTCTCAACGTTGGCTTCGCAAAAATGCCATGTAGTACATTAATCCCTTGATTAGTATGCCATTTCATCCCTTTAATTCTTTTTCTTTTTCTTTTTTCTAATTTCAGGGACTGGAAAAGACCCTTCTACCCCTGGCTAATTTCTCACGATGCATGGATCATTCATGACTGTGGGAGTACACCTGCGCTAGCATTCACGACTGCGGGAGTTGACTAGGTTTGACTAGTATTTTACACTTGCCGAAGCTAGCAAGCGCATGACTAGTATCTTACGGATGAAACTGCTGATAGAGTTTAACTTCGGACTGGATCCTTGGGAATTAGAATCCATACAGAAGCTCTGATCTTAATTATGCATGTGTGATTACTTGTTGGTATGCGTTTGTTCAAGCTTAAGCCGATTTGATTGCATTGGTTCTCATTTGGTGCAGTGCGTAAGATCATTGTGTGACAGGGATTTGGCGGGTCTAAGGTTTTTTTAAAAAAAAAAATCTCAAACCTAGTCAACTCCCGTAGTCGTGAATGCTAGCGCACGTATACTCCCGCAGTCGTGAATGATCCATGCATCGTGAGAAATTAGTCTTTTCCAGTCCCTGAAATTAGAAAAAGAAAAAGAAAATGAATTAAAGGGATGAAATGGCATACTAATCAAGGGATTAATGTACTACATGGCATTTTTTCGAAGCCAACGTTGAAAGTGGCAAAAGTGCGAAGCCCATTCTTGAAGATGGCAAATCATCAATTGTCTCCTCGGGGGACAGCGCAAGGTCATAGTGTGGGTTCGGCTGCTTCATCTTCTTCGACGGTGGCCGCCGCAGCAGAGGTTCGGCGACAGCGTGATTCAGATTTTGAATTCGGAATGCGAGCAGATGTGGGTCCCATTCGGGGAGGCGAGCGGACGGAGGCGGGACTGCTGCGGGGTGGTTTGGGCCGGACCAGGTGCGCGGCCCAGTTTCATTTTCCTAAGGGTCTTGATCTTTTTTTCTCTCATTCAGGTCACAGCCGCGTAAGGGTTTTCGCTTCGAATTCCACCTCTCTGTCAGCATGCGTCGCTTCGGTGCCGACGATGGTGGGCGGTGGTGGTTCCGGTGGTGGCAACGGGGGCTATGCTCGTGGTGTCGGCCATCAAGGACATGCGTTCGGGGGTGCTGGGCGAGGTAGAGGTGCTGGGATTCATAATCGGCATCTTCAAGAGGATGACAGGGAAGGTTAGCGCTTCGGTGGTGCTTTCCATGGCCCCGCTCAGAACTTCGATCCCGGCTATGGTGGTTTTGGCTCCACGGCTCGTAACCGGGGTTGGCCGAGACGTGGTTTCCGGTCCCGTGGTGTCCAGGGTTTCTCGGCACAACGTGGCAATTTGGTGCGAGCTTGGCCATGGAGTCTTGGTGGGTGGTGGACCGAACAGATTGTCGGCGACTCGGGCACCGAAGTGCGATGTCGCAATTTCCTTGGCTAGGGCGCCGCCGCTGCCTGATGCTGGTGCTCAAGAAAGAGGTGTGCTTCCCGTGCAGGCGGACATGGAGGTTGATGGAGCTACTGTGGATGTTGGAGAGCCTACCGGAAACAAGATGAGTAGCAAGCCAAAGTTTTGTAGCCGTTGTTCTCAGAAAGGGCACTCTGTTGCCGAGTGTGTGAATGAAGTGTATTGCTACATATGTGACGGGCATGACCATGTGAATCATCGTTGTCCAGTGCTAAAGCTACCAAAACCTATTGCTCATGCGGTAGGTTACTCAGTGGCAGGTCTGGGTTTTTTTCATATTCCTCACGCCCCGCTTCCGAGGAAGAAAGACTCAAAATGTGCTTTGGTGTCTGTTGTTGGCGGTTCGCTGACTAAGGAGCAACTTGTGCTGCAACTCCAGCGGATTGTTCCGGCAAAGTGGAAGTGGGAACCTGAGGCGCACGAGGAGAATTCCTTTGTAGTTCAATTCCCATCTAAAGCTGAGTTACAGAGATCTGTTGCTTATGGTGGGGCTGATGTGAAGGTGAATGGAATTTTTACTGGAGCAAGGTTGAAATTCCAGGAATGGCATGTCAAAGAGGAAGGGTATCTCCTTCCTAAGGTGTGGCTCCGGGTTACAGGTTTGCAGAAGAGGTTGAGGGAATATTTAAATTTATGGGCCATTGGAACTCTGTTTGGATCGACTCAAATGGTGGACATGGTCACAACTAGGAACAATGATTTTGGGCGTATCCTAGTTGCTGTGTTGGATCCTGCTTTAATTCCATCTAGCATGGATGTTGTAATCGGGGATCATTACTTTGAGCTCAAAATTGAGAAGGAGAAGGTGGGTTTTGATGATAATGGTGATGAGATGGAGCTGGATTTTGGGGATAATGGTGATGAGGGGGACGGGAAGAAGGAAGGTGAATGTGAGGAGGATCGGAATGCTAAGAAAACTAAGCCATCAGGTGATAGGGAGGAGGACAGAAACATCAATGGTGTTGTTGATGGTGGGGCTGATTACTTGGATAAGGGTCCTGTGTTGGACAACCATCGGTTTGATGGTTTGGTAGGGGATGTCAATTCAGACATTGATGTTGTTTTTCTGGATAGTGTTGGGGGTTCGGTTAGTGTTGAGTTGCAGAGCAGTGAGGTGCAGATGGTTCAGGCAGCTGATTTGCAGTTGGCGTCGCTTGGAGGTGGTCTTGTGCCAGTTGGTGACCGGGGTGAAGCCGGGTGTTTTGTTGGAAGTGTTGTTTGCGCTGCAGGTGGCCCATCTGGAGGGGCCGGCGCTGCTTTGTTCAAGACCGAGAGGGGTGCAGCGCTTGTTCAGAAGCGCGCAGTGGACAGTCAAAGCAAAGGTGGGATGGATCAGGACTTGGTGAATGTAGTGACTGCTGCAGCAATTGAGGAGGTTCGAACGACGCCGAAGCGTGCAAGTCCGAGGTTGGCTAAGCACGGCGAAGTCGACTCCTTGAAGAAAGCTAAAAAGCGGGCGGCTTGGAAGAACTTAGATTTTAGTGAAGGTAATCTTCAGGGCGACGTACTGGATCCGACAGTGGTCTCTAATGCATAAGGAAGAGGAGAGACCGGCGTTCAAGCGCGGATGTAGAAACTTGGAGGCATTGATTATGGCGGTCTTCAAAAAGTTTGGGTGGAGCTTTTGGAATCGAATTGAAGCCTAGTACTACTTCTTTTCCATTTTAGTAGTTGTTCGTCCAGGTTGGGCTGAACCTTGTTGCTTTTATTTCCTCGTTCTTGGATGTAAGAGTGTGAGCCTTATGGCTTTGGTTTGTGCGTAACTCTCAGTTGTGTACCATCCTCGGATGGTAGAGGCTGGAACTTAGTTCCATTATCTAAAAATCTCGGTGGTACAGTTTTGTCTTCACCACTAGCTCTGTCATGAGGGTCAGACGCTAATCGCAGATACAGGTGTGGAGGCAGAATGTCCAAGTGATTAGAGGAACAATTGGGGTCCGGTCAACTGAACTCAAATTCACCACGAATGTCCTTTCTCTATAAAAAAAACTCAAATTCACCGCATTGAGCATTTGAGATTTTGAGGCCTCACCTGTATCCGGTGGGAAATTTAACTATTTACCACTCTTAAGAATGCCACCTATTCAAATGCCACCCTCTTTGTTGCAATTAATATTTTACCACTCTCGAGCCTACGTGGCGCCTAGTCACCGCCATGTCGGCGCCGACCTCCCGCGCCACCGCCGCGCGCGCGCGCCGCCGCCGCCGCCGAGCTTGCACCTCCGTCCCGCTCGCCGCGCCTCCCGCGCCGCGCCGCCTCCCGCGCGCTGTGCTGCGCGCTGCCTCCGCGCCACGCCGCGCGCGCCATGCCGCCGCCGCCTCCCGCGCCGCGCTGCGCCGCCCGCCTCCGCCCCGCGCCGCGCCGCGCCTCCGCCCCGCTCGCGCGCCGCCGCCGCGCCTCCCTCGCCGCCGCGCGCTCGTGAAATCTTGCGGTAGGCGGCGGGAGGCGCGGCGCTCAGCGTGGCGCGGGAGGCGGCGATAGCGCGCGGCGGTGGCGCGGAGGTTCGGCGACGCAGCGCGCGCGCGGAGGCACGCGCGGCGCGCGCGGCGAGGCCGGCGACATGACGGTGACTAGGCGCCACGTAGGCTCGAGAGTGGCAAAATATTAATTGCAACGAAGAGGGTGGCATTTAAATAGGTGGCATTCTTAAGAGTAGCAAATAGTTAAATTTCCCGTCTCCGTTAGACCGGGACCCTTTATCTCACATTAGTGTCAGACACCACCGTGGGCTCAAGGCTCGGAACCAACCAAGCCGCACAAAATACGGGCCTGGCTGAAAGGGTGCCGTCAATATGGCCTGTAAGGCCGATGATCTCCCGTGCCGCACGCGCAGCCTTGATCCTAGCGCGCGCGAACACTCGCCGTCTTGCGTCGCGCGCGCGCGGGCACCTCCTCCCCGCGTGCCGTGTGCCTCCCCTTTTCGTTGCCGCGGGTTCACCGTGAGCGCGCGGTGGTGGTGGATTGGATCGGTCGTGCACACTCCTGGGGCTGCCTACACCGCTAGACGGCAGCCCTGTTTCGCTCGGTTCCACCCACCCGTAAGCCATAGGTTGGTGGAATTCTTGGCATGTTTTTTAATTTAACATTCAAAGGAGTTCGTTTTTATAAATCTAACTTTTTTCCTAAGTTTAGTAACAATGGCAGACGACATGCTCTACTTCACCTCGACAGGAGGGCACCACCACGACAGTACCTACCGAGCTAGAGGAGCTCAGCAGGCGTTCACCGAGCAACCTAGCCTCGGTAGCATGCATATATGCTAAACTTAATCATGATTTACACTAATTAATCATGCTTACGCTAATGGAGTGAGTATCTATCTCCTACCATGGCCAGCTAACTCGGCATGTCCTCCTACTGAGTTCTCTTAGCTTGGTAGACGGTAGATACCTACCGTGATGCGGGGGCTCTGCAAATAACACATGTCATCTATCGCTACTCCCGTGGTTGTGGAGGAGACCTAAAATTAAAAATTCGTGTGTACCGAGAGGTTAAATTTGAAGAAACAAATAGCTATAATGCCAGATATTTGAAGGACTCTAGGCTGGTGGGCTGGATGGGGGTTCGGCCCAGCGTACATCCCGAAAATACGTCTATACAGCCCATGTAGGCTGCAGCCCGAAGCTTGAACCGCTCGTGGCGACCACAATTGGGCCGGTCGCTAGTCGCTCCTCCTGCTACGTCCGGCCCGTTCGGACAGAATGCGTGATAGCATTTTTACTGTTACACGTTAAATTTGTTTCTTTAGCTGCGTCCCAGCTTATTATTACCGTACGTACTAACCACCGACGCTGTCGAGTGTCGCCCGCCGGTGACAAAAACTTTACGGACGAGATGGCCGCGCACGGAGAGTTGGTACATATACGCGCATTAATTAAGCTCGCAACGCGACACGTACGTACGTACGTATGTACACACCGCGCGATTCCGACGCACGCGTATATATATACACATGCCGTGCACGTGCCATCCCGTCCCGGCAAGCTGGTTGTATACGTACGTACTTGACCCGCGTTGCACGTGCGAACCGGGCGACCTGTCGGGCGATAGGGCCGTCCGGGTACGTAGCCATGGTGTGGTGTACACAGCTTCCTAACCGATGATAATAAAATCGGGAACCACCGTTCTTTTAGCTTTTTTTTTTCTAAGCTACGACAGATACCTATTATAGTATAGTTTTTATCTATATTTTTTTAAAGTGATAGAGCTTCCTATGTAGACAACATATACGATTTGATGCTTAAAAAGTTGTTTAGAAAAATAGTTTTGAGAAATCATTCTATTTATTTCAGTTTCTGGAAAATGGAAGAGGAAAGAACTGCGCCAATATAAAGTACACGTGTGTGTGTCCTTAATTAACTAGGTCAAGGAAAATTAACAACTTGGGAGAGTATGTAACAACTAGTCAGCTGTTTGTCCTTTGTTTTTTCTTTTTGAGAGTTGCTGTTTGTTCAGTCTTTTGGACTTTGGTGAAAACTAGTCAGATCATTTCTCTCTGGCAACAATCAAATTTTGTGCCATTATATAGATCCACCGTATGATTGCTCCGGTTAGAGGAGTGGAGGTGTGGGAAGCTAGGGAGGCGACCGAAACGGTCGGATTGGCAATCACAGAGGAAAGCCATATATAGAGTCTATTCTTTTCCTTCGAAGCTGATGGCTTTTAGCTTTTGCTACAGTATCTAATTTTCAAACGGAATATTTTTTCAAGACGGGTCTACAAGTTAAACGATCTACACCTTAAAAGCCCAACATCTGTACCAGCCAAAATCGTAAGTGAGTATCTATCTCTCCATAATCTGTACTGTAAACAGCTAAAAATCAAGAATTTCAGCTAAAAACCATAAGCCGCAGTAGTTGCTAAAGCAGCAGCGGCAAGTCGATTGTCCACAATGGAATCGACATCAACAAGCAATGGGGTGGCAATAGGGGGTATACCCAGCATGTGGGGATGGTGGCAACGAGAGTCTCAAATATGTGAGAAGTAAGTGGAACGTCTAGGGTTTGTTGCGCGAATCCTAAAGCTATCACAGGGTCCAAAATTTGTTTTTTTATTTGAATAGTGTATAGACAGTCCTTATTTTTCATCTGAAGTAATCCATCGTATACGTTGAGTTTCGCTTTACTAGATAATTACACGAATAATGTGCATGCAAGTCGGGGCATTTTGGGCAAAGTTCTGCGCAATGCTTTTATCTTATCCACATTCCTTTCGGCCTCAAGGCCTTGTTTTATATCTTATCTCGCCAACTTTCCTCAATTTGTGGCGATAGATGAAAAGTCGGAAGTATATAAACCCTAATCTAATTACGACATCATGATGTTGAAAAGTGTTTGAAGTGCACGAAGAAACGGGGAAAAAGAGTCTTTATGCTTAATTGTAGATTGGTGTTTGTCTTCTTTGCCCCATTATCCGGCCATTCCTAGCCCATGTTCCTTTGTCTCATGTAAGCATCTACATCATGCGCACACACAAAAGGACCAGACTTGTTAATTGTCAAGCATGAATATGTTACCATATATATGATGCCCAGATTCAAACCAGAATTTTATTTTTAGTTGTAGCTGTGACTTAGCTGGAGCTCAGGTTGGGAGGTGAACCGAGTGATAAAATAAAAGGCATTGTGATGTGTTTGCACTCCTCCACAAACCAACGGCGAGTGCGGATTACACACTAAATAATTGTATTATTGTATATGCCCTCTTGTCACTTCCAGATCCAAGTTTGCCCAAAGAATCATAAAAGGTTCTTTAACAAAAGTGTCTTTCAATAAGCCTACATGAGGTTCCCAAATACTGCTGCCGGTCGGGCCTATTTTTGTTTTGGTTTTGACTATGGCTTATAACTTTTGTTCTATTCGTGAGACAGAATATAGAGTAACAGAAACTCACATGCGATTTTACCATATATAAATAAAGTTGCTAAGTGTATATTATAATCAACTTATAGACACTATTTTAAAAAGACATTTCATTTAAAAATTAGTTACTGTAAAAAAAGCTGAAAGCACAATTTTTAGAAAGTTGAAAAGAAAAGGCCCTAACAAAGGGGGACATGTATGATGCCTAGATTAATCAAAGCCCGCGAATCATGTGCGTGTTTGGTGGTGTCGTTGGGGTTAGCTTTAGTTAATTGGCGCTTGGTAGAACGGAAGAAAAAAATGTTGTAAACAATTAAATAAATGTTCAAATTTCTCCTTTAAATAATGCCAAATCATCAATAAGTCTTCCTCTGTTTAGAAATTTACCATTCAGTTTTGGAGGACATGCATGCAGTCATGTAGTAAAGCTTTTGTAAATTTGACAAATAATGGCCATGTTTTTTTTCCTTTTGGCTTCGGTTTCTCCAGAAGCCGAAATAAACTGAGTGACTTCTTGAAGCAACTTCTCCAAGTAATTTTTTGAGTTTAAAACCGTGTGCGTTATCTACGTTGACATCTTCATCATCTATCGCCGTATCGAAAAATACAAATAAAAGACAACGGCCACAGCTCTAAAAAAACAGGACCAACATAAGTATCTAAAATTAGATTTACCATACAGCTATAATAGATTCGCCATGAGTGGGCACTTTCGTAACACCATATTCTTGTATTATTTTTTTTCAACATGTAGCATTTTGGTAGGAGTTAGTGGGTCGAAGTTACATGTTAAGAGATCATCCGAAATTCCAAAATGACATACACCTGTAATCGGAGACTGTACAAGTTGACTATCAGACGATAATCCTTTTTATTAGCGGGAAAAATGAGACAAAAATGGAGGACATGTGAAAGGTTGTACAAGTACTCCACAAACTAAGAACTGCATCGAGACATTTCTATCTGGCAGCTAATCCAGATTTAATGCAACCTCCATACTATGATACTAGTCCATGACCACACACGTGCGATCCGTTCGTGCGATGCATATGCGGGTTTTGGTTAATAATCCTTGGGACACCTTCGGCGACGGACGTGTGCGCACATACACTAATCAACCACCACTTTGATGATAAGGCGGCAGCAGCAGCGATGGCGACACTGCAGGGTGGGCCACGGGGCAGGGGCTGCAGTCGCGGGGCCCACATGCTGCCTGCGCCGAGAGCTACGTGCCGTCGATCATGGACGGTACGTGAGTGTAAGCGTCAGGGTTTTCAATTCTGCCCTAGGAAAGGAAAAGTTAGATGTGAATGGCGACGAGAGAACGCGGAGCCACACCAGGCATATGCGATTGGCTAATGGGCAACACACACACACACACACACACACACACACACACACACACACACAGTGGTGCGAACAAACGGGCTACGATTTTTAACACCTAAGATCCTTACTTCAGAAGAGGATTTTGATCCTTACTTCAAAAGAGGATTTAAACAGTTAAGATCGATCACTGAATAGCCTTTTCAATAGCTTTCCTTTTGTACTAACAACAGCATGCCTTAGTTTGTACATGTTATGTCTCCGCCACCAGTATCTTACATTCTGCCTACTGCAGATGTAGCAGACATAATGCCTCTGGTAGATGCAAACCAGTTACTATCCTCGACGAGGGAAAATAAAAATGCAGATGTGAGAATCTATCCTTAGAAAGCTTCCAACTAATTGATAAACATAGATTTTTTTTGGTTACAGAAACTAATTGCATGAAGAGAAACTGGGGTAATCTGAAGGACAGAAGCTTCAATGTAGATGTTGGCATGCTGAAAGCAGTAAGCATCACTTGATCTATCCTGCAATGTTCTTGGCAAGTGTACCTCGACTCATACACTTCATAGTTTCTTCCATTTAGTCCCTAAATCACTTATTTGTGAAGGCTCTGACAAACAGCTTCACATTTCAATTTACATAACAAGCGGCACAAGAACAGTAAGAGCAATTAGCATCTCTCTCAAAATTGACACACAGAATCGCCAATATAGCAGGAACAAAGATATCCTAACAATCATGAGCGAAAAGTAGATACTTCTCCAATACTACCTTCTAATTTAAACTACTACTCAAAAGAATTAGATCACTGGAAAATAAATATCCTGAAAGAAACGGCAAAGATCAGCACTCAATCCAGAATTGAATCTATCCTGACTTCAGCACTCAATTCAGCACAACCCTGAAAAAATTACAGGATGCATACTTGGTTTTGGTGAGTAGAACCTTGCCACCTAGTTGCTGCTGCATTCTGCAATTTGCTTGCTGGATTTCACAAAGTTCACTCCTCGGTCAGTCACTCACCTGCAGCCAGCCAGTCACTGCCATCACGACCCTGACCTTGAATGCCCTACATGTTCTCTCCACCTAGCAGATAAGGGTACATGCGCTAGGCCATGTACAGTCATCACAGGGCTCCATCACATGATGGCCTTCCTTTTGAACATCATATACATACCTCACACGCATGACCAACATTGCCAAACTCAAAGATCACCATCAGTTAGAGCAAAATGATTCACAAATCACAAACACTGATACTAGCTTTACAAGCTTGAATGAAATTGCACTCTAGAGATTCTTAATAGCCTTTTAAATCCCTGAACTTGCCTTTTATATCTGTAGAGAGGACAGAGGTCAGAGGGTCCATTCCGAAGCACAGTTTGTCAATGTCACCAGCCACCAGGCACATGTAGCTTTTCCAAGCTTTGTGTTATTTTGTGTTGTTTCATGAAGGGACTAGTGAGAGAGTACATGGAGCTTTTGAAGTAGTCGAAGGCCAAAATTCTTTGCCCTTAGGAAAAGAACTTTTGTCGCCTGTGCAGAAGTTATGCATGTGAAGATCCTAGTAACAATCTTACAGATGCTTTCAAGGGTAAACATATGAACTTTTACCAGATCTGATGAGTACTGACCTCTAAAATTTTCACTCTGAGAAAAAAGAGAAACAAACCATTGCAAAGAAACGCATGCAAACTCAGAATTTGAATAAGAAAAGCCAAACCAATTATGTCTGAACAACCCACTTGTGGTCAGGGAATCTTGCTTGCATGCCACTTGTTATGAATATTGTGTGTATTGATATGAGACCCAATGGGCCATATATATAGGAGAGTACAAGAGATATAAGGAAACGAATAAGAGTCCTATTCTATCTCTAATATCTTATCTCTAATACCCTTAACACCCCCCCACAAATGCAAGGCGTATGCAATAGCATTGCATTTGAAAAAGGGTTAATACTAAAACAAAAAATATCCAACATCCAAGTCGTGATAAAGTCGCCGCTATGCGTGCGATCGTCGAATAAATCACAAATCAAGCGAAGAGGAATAGATAGAAGCATGACGCACGCATCGAAGCTCGAGACGGCAGCGCGCGCGAGGCACAAGAAGCGCAACGAGGCGCAGCAGCGTAAAAGCGCGGCGCAATGCACAAGAAGCGCAACGAGGCGCGGTGCAAAAGAAGCGCGACGCAATGCACAATAAGCGCAACGAGGCGCGGTGCGTATAGCGCGGCGGCCTCATAGAGGCTTCTACAATCTGCAGCAATGCAAAAGAAAAAATTCCTACACTTATATGACTGACAATAAATTTGTGGACTCGCACGGCTTGGACGAACGAAAAATCAGAAACTACAGATTTTGGATGGACGCGACGGAAGACTCACGGAAAAGTACCAAACTGACTTCTTAAGACCGAGACTCAACGAATAGAGCTAACAGAGTTAACGAAGAGAGTTAATGAAGCAGTAGCATAGCCCCTCCCCTCTCTCCCAGCATATCCTCTCTCTCCCTCCTCATTCTTCACGCCCGCGCCCTCACTCCCTCCTCCCTCGCGCTCGCTCATCTCCTCCTCTCTCGCGGAGGCGGCAGCCAAAAGGCGGCGCCGTGGGCGGAGAGCGCAGAGACGAGGCGGCACCGGGCGAGCGCGCGACGCGAGAGACGGCGCGCGCGCGCGGCGTGGAGACGGCGCGGCGCGAGGCGCAGCATACGCGGCCGGCGAGGCGGCGGCCGATCGAGCTCCGGCCGAGGCGACCCGAGGCGTAGCGCTTCGGCGACGGCGACGGCGCGCGTGGATGCGGCGAGGAGCCGAGGCGGATCTGGCGGCGCCGCCGGATCCGGCGGAGTCGGCTCGGCGACGGCGGCCGAGGCGATAATGGCGCGGATCCGGCGGCATCGGCCGGATCGGCGCGGCGCGTGGATGAGCCGGCGACGCAGAGGCGCGGCGGTGGAGGCCGAGGCGGAGCGCGTCGCGCGTGGAGGCCGCCGCGAAACGCCGCTCTGCGCGCGCGCGACGAGACCGAAGAAGATGGCCCGGATCTGGCGGCGGCGCGAGCCGGGAGGAGCCGGATCCGACAAAGTCGGTGACGGCGGATCCGAGCGTGGAGATGGCGCCGGCGACAGTGGAGACGGTGTGAGTCGGCGCCGGCAAGAGCGGAGTCGGCGACGAAGATCACGAAGATCTCGGGGATCTCGGGTGGGCCGGAGCGACCTCACGCGGGCGTGGATCCAGATCGGCCGAGCAACCCGAGCAGTCTCCACCGGTCGGCAGAGGGCGGCAACAGAGATGGCCGCCCCGGGAGTAGAGATCGATCCTCCCGGGGGCGGCGACGGCGGCGGCCGGCGGTGACCGGCGGCGGCCGGAGCGGAAGAAGATCGAGGTTAGGGTTTTGACCTAAGCTCTGATACCATGTTATGAATATTGTGTGTATTGATATGAGACCCAATGGGCCATATATATAGGAGAGTACAAGAGATATAAGGAAACGAATAAGAGTCCTATTCTATCTCTAATATCTTATCTCTAATACCCTTAACACCACTTACTTTTCAGACAAGGATCATTAGTTTAACACCCAAGCAATTTGAAAGAAGAGGGAGGATTATAACAAGATCAGGAGCCGTGTTACCTAGGTGATTAAGATACCTGTAGTGAAAACAAAAAAATGCACAACCGAACCTTTTACCAACCAAAGGCTAGGCTAAACCCCTTAATGATTTGGATGCCAAGTCTGTCTGTGTGTCAGTGTGTGGACTGTGCCTGAGACACCACCCATGCCCAAAGCAATGCACTATCCCACATGGAAACAGGCGCTGTGTCAGCCTCTTGACTGGCCTTCTGCTGTTTAATTTTAGGGGTGCCCCTCCTTCAGAGTACACAACATGAACCACCGCCCTTTCCCCCTCTTGTTATTTCTTTCTCATGTGGAGACCAACTTTTCAGATCATTGGGTAGCTACATGTCTCTGAAAGTTTCTGTTGGATCTGCAATTAACATTATGCATGGTCCTTACATCTAACTAGTATCTCTAAGAAAATGAACAGTCAATGTGGCTTGGAGCAAATAGAAAAGCAACAAGAATTGGTTTTGCAGTAAAGAGAAATAAACATTTATCTATGTACATACACAGTTAAGAGAAGCTTAACAAAGATGCGAAAAAAGCAGATCTAATTGTGTAGGTACAGAAAATCTTGCTAACATCTATCTTCCAACTGGTCAAGCTACAGGGGAGCATTTTGTTTTCACGTACAATCAGAAGTGGGACGTGATTCTGGCGTGGTTCCAAAATGACACTGATCACAAAACTGAAGGACTCATCCACAGCATTCTCACCGCTGCCTTGCTTGGTGCCGCTGCCGCTTGGCACTAGTCCCTTGTTGTGGTACGCGTGTCCATGCTTGCCTTCAATCCATCTCCTCGGAGCCTTCCTTCAGGCTCATTTCCACAGCCTCAAAACCGGCATTATCGATCGATGCTGCGGCTACTGTCGGGGTCTTGGAGTCGACCGTTGACCCAGCCTGTATCTCCTTGAACGTTGCCATGACCTTCAGCATTGTCGGCCGCCTTGAAGGCCTGCCATCCAAGCATGCACAGGCAATTTTCAGGTGCTCCAGGAGCTCAAGCTCTAGGGTCGGGTCTTCCTTGAGTAGCTCAGGATCAAACACATCACTGATCTTAAGCTTGGTGTGCTGCTTGACCCACCCTACTAGATTGTTGTCCTCGCCGAAGTCCGATGAATCCGTTGGCTGCCTCCCCGTGAGAAGCTCAAGCAAAACTACACCATAGCTGTACACATCTCCCTTGGTCGTGCACCGGAAGCTCTGGTAGTACTCTGGCGGCACATAGCCCGGTGTGCCTGCAAGGGTGGACACACTCAGGTGCGTGTCCATCACACTCATCATCCTCGCCATTCCAAAGTCAGACACCCTGGCCTCCAAGTGCTCATCAATAAGCACGTTACTGGACTTCATGTCCCTGTGAATGATGTGTGGGGTGCAATTGTGGTGGAGGAATGCCAAGCCCCTAGCTGCGCCCACAGCAATCTTCCGTCGGGCTGCCCAATTCAATTTGATCCCAAGCTTCTTCCGGTTGTGCAGCACATCCTCCAAACTACCAAACTTCATGTAGTCGTACACCAATAGCCGCTCCTCACTGACCCTGCAATAGCCCAGTAGTGGAACAAGGTTCCGATGCTTGATTCTGCCGATCGTCTCCATCTCTGCTGTGAATTCCTTGTCACCCTGCCCGCTCACGTGTATCAGTTTCTTGATAGCAACAACCCTCCCATCCTTCAGCTGTGCCTTGTAAACATCCCCGAAGCCACCGGACCCAACCAGACTATCGTTGTGGAAGCCGTTGGTGGCCTCAACAAGGTCAGCCAGAGTGAGCTTCTGCAGCGGCTTCTCAAATGTAGACAGGTTGATGTTAAGCGCGTCCGTTCCAGATAGCTTCCAATTGGAATTGACGGTCCCAGACAGCGACCAGCTGTCAATATAGATGTCGCGGGAGCCGCTCGTCTCCTTGTTCTTCTGCGGCTTCCTGCTCTTGAAGGCAATGATGACCACCCCGACTATGCAGAACAGCGAGAACAGCAGCCCCATCGCAACACTGCTCCCAAGGGATGCCTGTCGACGGTTGGAATGGCGGTCACCAGTGACGCTCGGCCCGACAATGTGCTCGCACTGTGGGAGAGGGAAGCCGCACAAGCCACAGTTGTTCTCATACTGGCTCTTCGGGAAAGTGGCAAGGGACCCAAGCTCCGGTATTGATCCATTCAGCCTATTGTATGATAGATTAATCTCCGACAATGATAGCATTGAGAATGAACTGGGTATTGGGCCTTCCAGCTGGTTGTGTGACAGGTCAAGCACAGCGAGCTTCTTGGCACCACCAAGCTCGGTTGGGATGGCGCCAGAAAGCACATTGTGCCCAAGATTCATGATCATGAGATAGAACATGTTCCCGAGCTCCCTCGGGATCTCAGAATCGAGCTGATTGAAGGACAGGTCCAGGAATATCATGGAGCCATTGTTGTTGAAATTGTATTGTGTGCTCCCCATGTATGTCCTCGTGAAATTACACAGCTTCTTGCTTGGCATCCTATTTAGGTCGTCAGAACGGATGCTGCTGAACTCAAGCAGGCTCCCCGTGCCACGGCACTCACTGCTCAGCTCATCATTGCGCAAGTATGCATACGGCCGTCCAGTGATAAGCCCCACAGCCATCTTACCAGACTGCTTTGCCAGTTCTGGTGGTATTGATCCATTAAGCTGGTTGTTGTTCAGGTCCAGCCAAACTAAGCTCTTGCAGTCTCCTAACTCTGGTGGTATCGGACCTGAGAAGGAATTGTTGCTCAGCTTCAAGATTGCAAGGCTGTCGAGCCGCCCCAACCATGCAGGTATTGACCCGGACAGTCGGTTGCTAGCAAGCGATATCCAGTTCAGATCCTTGCAGTTCACCAATTCCGATGGGATGCTGCCGGTGAGCCCATTGTAATCGAGAATGAGATTCTCAAGTTGGCGAGCACCGGCCAGTGACGCTGGGATCTCACCCTCCAGTTCGTTCTGCCACAGGATGAGGTCCTGAAGCCCACGAAGGTCGCCGAGGGATGAGGGGATGGACCCATTGATGTAGTTCAGGCTGAGGTCGAGAGACTTGAGGCTGGCGCAGTTGGAGATTACCCGCGGGATGCCGCCGGTGAGGTAGTTGTTCTGCAGGTAGAGCACCTGGAGCTTGGAGCCAGTGTCCGGGCAGAGTGACGCCGGTAGAGCGCCGGTGAGCGCGTTGGAGCTGAGGTCGAGTGTCTCGAGCTCGGCGAGGGCGCCCACGGACTCCGGCAGGGAGCCGTTGAAGTAATTGAAGGATAAGGAGAGCGCCGTGAGCCGCGGCAGCCCAGCGAGTGCGTCGCCTGGGAGCTCACCGGAGAAGTTGTTGCTCGACAGGTTGAGGTAGGAGAGCGACGCGAGGTCGGCGATGTCCCGAGGGAACGCACCCTCGAAGTGGTTTCCGGAGAGGTTAAGCGACACCAGACCACGGCAACCGGAGAGGACCCCGGCCGGCACCTCACCGGAGATGTTGTTGCCGGACAGGTCAAGAGACTCCATTCTGGAGCAGTTGGTGAACGCCGGAAGTGACCCAGAGATCTTGTTCCCGGCGAGGTCCAGCCGGCGAACACCCCCGCCGCCGAAGCGCACCATCCAACCGAGGTCTTCATCGCCAGAGATCTTGTTGTACGACATGTCAAGGACATCCAAACCGGCAAAGCCCCCACTTCCACCTCCCTTCCCACCGCTGCCGGCGACCGCGTCACGAGAAAGGTTCAGCACCCTCAGCCCGCCGCACGCACCGACGAGAGCGGCGACGTCGGCGACCGACCCGCGCAGCGCGCCGTTCCCGGACAGGTCCAGCGAGGCCAGCCTCTCCCCGCACCTCCCACCCCCGGCGTCCGCGATCGAGCCGCTGACGTTGGCCCCTCGGAGGCTGACTTCCTCCAGGCCGCCCAACTGCAGAAGCGTGCCGGCGACGTCGCGGAAGTCCACATTGAGCGGGACCCCCGCGAGGGACAGCGTTGCGAGCCTTCCTCCCCTGCACCCCGCGCCGGGAAACCTGCACGCGCCGTCGCCGCGGCTCCATCCCCCGAGCACCCCCCGGTTCAGCACCGCCGCCTTGAACTGCTCCAAGAGCTGCGCGTCGTCCGCCGCCGCCGCCGCCGCAAGCAGCAGCAGCGCCGCCAGCCACAGAGCACTCATAGCACCGCGAGTCCGCAACCTCCGCCTTCGCCTTCACCGCCGGCGCCCACTACTCCGCCGTCACCATAGAAGAAGACCAGCTCAAGCTTGAGAGATTTGGGGAGGGGAGAAGAGTTGGGTGGGGCGCGCAAGGGGATAGAGAGAGGAAATGGCGAAGTGTGCAGTATGGGGATGCGTACATGCCATGTGCCCGCATCGAATCGCAGTCCTCTCCTCTCGCGCCTAAGCCCGGGATTAGCGTTCGGTTTAGCACCCGCTAATCCTCACCCGATCGGGTGCAATCACGGGGTTAGTCCCTAATTAATCAGGGCATGGAAAGTACGGGTTTGAGTTCGGAGGATTGGGTTAGAGCAAGTACAATGGTGCTGACTAGGTTGCCTCTAGTGAAATCTACATCAGCACAATCCTAAGTGGAAGAGAGAGAAAAGAGAGAGAAGAAAGTGCTCATGCAGAGGTGACCTCTAGACATTATACGAGGAGAGAGAGATAAACTACCCTTCATGCAAGAGGTGACCCCTGATATATTTATGTAAGTATTAAATGTTTGAGTGCTTTAGTAGAGGTAACATCTACTCTACTCATTGTATTAGTTACTTCCACATGAGCTACATGTAGTCTTTTTACTTATATGATTAGTCCTAGAGGTGGCAGCCACCTCTCCTATTGTACTTGCCCTTATGGGCGGGGGGAGTTTGGGGATTTCGGGGGACGGGTCGCGTTCCAAGCGTGCGCAATCTGGCGGACGTGGCCGCGTGGGTGACCTTAGGTTGGCCGAGGGCTTCGGCTCCAGCTGGCTCGTGGATCCGGCCGGGAGGACGCGTGCGGCATACGATGCGGGGATGCACCTTTCCCGTCTGACCGAAATGCCCCTATAGGGGGATAATGCGGATTTAGGAGGATTTGAGGATAATGGGATATATTGGTTACAAGATGCTTCCACTAAAAGATTATAAAAGGATCTTTATAATTTTTCTACGATCGGGAGATTTTGATTAATTCTTCAGGATTGATCTCGGATGCTCCTCTTCTTCGTATTATCTTATTTGTTGTTCTCGTTTCGATTGTCTTCTCTTGTCATCCTTTAAAAAGCTTTAAAGGGGCGTCAGTTATCTGCATGAATAGGTGTCTTGTTGAATTGTCACATCCAATCGAGCGAACATTTGCTATCAGGAGAGAGATCTAACAATAACCGATTTTCAATTATTGTCAGTGGGAGAGAATCATAGAGACATCGACAAGGCGGTTGTGATCAGAGATGTAAGGTTGAATCGTTGTGCTATTGGGGAAGGGATAAAGAATATGCTTTATTCATTGCACGGGAGAGAATTGCCAGGAGGCGGGTTCTTATACCAGTTCACGAGATCTCTGAGTGGTTGCTGGTTAGGTAAAATATACTCAGTCTAGCTTTAAAGTTGTTAAGTTAGAGATAAAGGTAGTCTTAAATGTCTATGCTGCAATCTATGATGTGGACTATTATTTAACAAATAAGATCTTATTAAGTAATAATCAATAGACTTCTACTTTTATCTAAGGCCCTATTCATTTTGGTTTGAACTTCTAGGTTCTAGTTTATTTTTTACTATTTATAATTTTTTGGTTATTTAGCTTTTTTACCGGTTTTTCTCCATATTTATTTACATTGTCTGTGATGGACTAAGCTGTTTTTTATTTTTAAAATTTAGTTATATCAAATAAGCCATTATTAACTATAGTATAATTTTAGTTATAAATTAATTTATTTTAGCCGAATCGAGCGGCACATAAGGTAATGAAAATATGGGTGCTCGGATCAGTGATCCCTTTCTCCTGCCTGGCCTCGAAACAACGTTGGCAAGGGCATTTTCGGGAGTATGGAAAAAGGTGGCACCCAAAGCCTCCGCCGCACGCTCGGGCAGGATCGGATCTACCAGCCCACTCCGGAATCAAAGACAAAAACCCTTCGCGAAGCAACGCAGCCCACGCGTCCGACTGCCTCCACGCCAGTAGGGATCCCGCACGCTCGGACCGCGACCCCGGCACTGAGAAATCCCCAGACTGCCCACGGGCCCGACGCCGGTCGAGCCGCCCTGCGCGAGCCCAGAGCAGTCATTTCCACGCGCGGATTAACATGGCCCCGGCGGCACGTGACCGCGCCTCGAGCTGAGCACTGCCTTGTCCCCGATCGGGGCAGCCCCGGCCGTCCGATCGGATCGGGATCAACCTCGCCGTAAGCAGCGGATAAACACCGTGATTAGTATACACACGCATTAAGGAGACGCACTCACGCGGCTCAAGCAGCTTTATTTTATTTCTAGGGCTTGCTTTGTCTTCAAATCATCAATAAGGGAGCTTTGCTTGGCCTTTATAGCAAGGCTAATAATACAGTCTTTAACTGACTGTATGAATATTTATAGTTCACTTATCAGACTATTTATATAGTAGTTTACAGTCAGCTGAAGGTTGTATGACCTACCCCTTTCTCTCACAAAGTTTCTTGGTTCTTGTGCTTCAGCTGGCTGTAAACTTACAGCCCACCTCTCTTCTCTCTCCTCCTCTCTCTCCTCCACCTCAGCATACAGCCTACTAACAGCCTCTTATTAACTTGCTCTTAGTTGGTCCAAGGTTCCCTTAAGCATTTTTTGTCCTCTCTCTGATTATATTAATCGCCTAGGTAACATGGCTTCTCTATTATAATTGCATGGTGCTGTGTCCAATGTTTGGGCGTTGTTATACTAATGATCTGTGTCCAGAAAGTAAGTGGCACACTGGCGTGCATGCAGATTCCCTCAGATTTGAGGAGGATTGTTCAGACTCAATACGTAGTATGGTTGCTCCCAAGTCCACGATTTGAGCCTGCACTGCAGCGTGTTCCTTGTTTTGGTTTGTCTATCAGTTCACTGTGAGAGAATTCAGATAGCAGCAGCAGCCATGTGTGGTAAAAATTCAAGAAGATCATGTGAACTAGGCTCTAAGAAAACAAATGGTGAAAGATTGAGAGTATATCTTAATTAGAGTCCCATGAGCTGTAATACTCTAAACTATATGGCAAATTGAGTAATAGCTCTTAATGGATTCGATGCCTTATACGACAACTAGAACTGTCCTACAGAGTTGCCAGGAGAATTCACATAAGTGAGTATGGTCATGGGGTCACGATCAAAAGAAAGTAAGTATATGCTTTCTTGAATACTTATGAAAAGATACGAGAACATGACTGTAACGTTCCAACCCGCGAGGTGTGGTTCAATTGCGCTGTACAAAGTGCAGCATAAGTAGAAGTTCTCATACCAAGCACTAGATTAAGGCTAGTCCTCCATTGTCTGTGCATAGTCAAAGCTTTTGTTGTTAGGCATTGGGTTCAAACCCGCAAAGTACCCTTGTCAAATGACTGTATATCAAACATAGCTACTTCAATACTATTCAAGATGTGGCAAATTGAGGAAAATTGGTGGGGGTTAGGCAATATGGGAAGTTCCCTCATTTCCAAATTGAAGAAAGAGGAAAAGAAATCCCAGTGTGGGGCCCACCTGTAAGAGATATGAAGGAGGGGGATGTGGTCGGTTGACCGATCAGCTGAGATAAAGGGCCAGATCATGCTCTCCTCTTCTTGCGCTGGCATCACCTGCATCTCGGTTTCATGATTTGGTGAGTACTTATTTGTGAAGTTGGACTTTGTATCTCCGTTAACCTCTCCGGCAATATTCGAGCATACGCTGGTGATTGGTTTTCTAGAACATCATCCTCACGACGAGCCTTGCCCTTACTGTTGTCTTGGTGGCTTGGATTGCCACCGTCCAGTAAGCTGTTCTTTACACTCTTGATTCCTATTATGCATGTGTTTGCCGTGCTAGTGTGATATCTCTGTTTAATTATCTTTGAAATCTGTGATAATTGCTAGCACTAGGAGGACCTTGCATAATAGATTCTGGGCTTTGAGATTGCTCGATGAGGAAACTAGTCATATTTGATATCACAGTGACAATTTAGAGATATTCTGCTAGTTTGACTTGTTTATTATACTTCGAGTTAGTGCCTACTCTCTCTATTTTGTTCTGGTCATACCCTGAAGTCTGTTTTGTTTAATTGACTTGCATGCTATCTCAGTCTCAAGAGATATTTATTTAATCTTCATGTCATTTATTTCCTGCTGGTCATATGCTTTACTGTTATTGCTTATATCTGGAATTAATCTAAAAATAATGCTAAAAGTGCTTAATCTTCAACATATAAAACCATTTAGGTGGTATGTTTAGTTTTTTTTGAACATACTCCTTTTTATACATGAATATGAATGCATTAGTAAAATATGTCAAAATTATATGCTCCCTTGTAATTTTTCATGTGATTGGCAACAGAGTATCTTGGAATTAGTACATGAGTATACTTAATGTAATAAAGAAGTAAGCTAAATTCGTTCAGTGGTATATCATGAGTAAAAGTAAATACACCTAGAATAAGATGTATTTTTCCTATATACTTCTCAACCTTTCGAAAAAAAGAAGGAAAAGACAACCAGTATTTTTTTTTCTTTTGCCGAATTCTTTCTAGTCATCCTCACCAGTCACCATTAATGGACAGGAGCCTAAAATGTGCTATGTTGCTTGGCCGATTTCTTACAGCGTGTTTAGAAAATTTAGGGTGGAGTTTTTTGCACGTGGTTTTTGATTTCTAACTATTCGCGGGATGTATAGAGTGACACTCGTATATGATTTTGTCCAATACAAATAAAGTTGATATAGTGTCTATTATAATCACTTGTAGACTCCTTTTAAAAAGATATTATTTAAAAGCTAGTTACTATAAATAATTCAAAAAACATAAGTTATAAGTCAAAAAACAAGCGAGCCTAATTAGTCCACGGTGTTCACATCAGCATTTGAGAGTTGTTTGAGAGTGTATGTAGCAATGGTGTTGGCGACGCATGCATGTATGTTTGTAGTACTACATCGCTATTTTTTCCCTGTCTCTGTTTCAAAGAGGGCATCATGCGTGATGGGCCCCAGGATGGCTGTGCTTGGCCTAATGCCTCCACCCTTATCCGTTGGGACTTGGGAGAGGACATGTAGGGCATCCAGGAACAGGTTTACGATGGCACAGTGACTGGCTGTAGCTGAACGAGTGACCGGCTCAGTGATTAGTTGCATCAGTGGCCCTGTTTTTTAGCTTCTAAAAATTATTTTTTTATTTTTCTATAGTAACTAATTTTTAAATAAAGTATTTCTAAAAATAGGATCTACTAGTTAATTGTAGTATATACTATACCGACTTCATTTATATCTAAAAAACTGTATGGGAGTTTTTGTTAGGCCCTGTTTGTTTCCACTTAAGATTATTATAATCTAGCTTATAAATTATAAGTGGAAACAAACAGCCAGATCATAAGGTAACTTATTATAATCTAATAGCCCAGATTATTATAATCTAATAAGCTCAAAAAAGGAGCTTAGTTCAGAAATTTGGACAGTATTGGTACTGTTGCTCATCAGAATTCCGAAAATAGCATTCAAATCGTAGTAATTCCCGTTCTGGCGCTGCCGACCGCACCACACGTGCTCTGGGACCGCACCACATGGGCGGTGCGCTCGCACGCCGCACCACCCCTGGGTGGTGCGCTCCCACACCGCACCACCCTAGGGTGGTGCGCCTCCCCACCGCACCACCCATTGGGTATCTTGCTCAGCGTCTTTGCCGCCTCTGACCGCGCATATATGTATTTACTGTGTATATATATTTATGTATATGTAAAGTTATAATTTAAAAAATTATGTGTATATATAAAATGAGTGGAAAAATATGAATTTGAAGTGTAGTCCATCTATCATCGCTTGTGTTATTTTTGTGCTATTTTGAAAATTTAAAATATTGTTTGGTGGAGTACTGACGAAATTTGTGTGAAGTAATGATTAGCGTATTTGTGATTTTCATATATTGCTGACCGTGAAAAATGTGTTAAAGTGACAATAACAAATTTCGATCATGATATGTTGTTTTATTGGAAACAATTTAATGAAATTTTTTTAGCACAAATGTGATATGAACAATTGGACGAAATGAACGAAAGTGATATTGAACACGTTTTATTGCAAGGTTTGGTAATTTTGTAGTTATAATCTGGGAACGAATCTGATGAAGTCGTAATAAAAGTTTATGTTCATTGCAATTTGTACATGCAAAAAAATTATGCTTAATTTTTTGCCAAGGATTGAGCGTAGAAATATCGATGCATAAAGTAGTAAGTGAATTTTAGGGTTTGAGCTGTTTTAGGGTTTGCAATATCCGTGATTGTTTTAAGTTTTGGCAATTTTGTAGTTATAAACTGAGTAAAAATCAGATAAAGTTGTAATGAAAGATTATGTTCATTGTAAGTTGTAGATACATAAAAAATTTGGTACATTTTTAGGAAAGATTGACCGTAGAACGGTCCATACATAAAGTGGTAAGTGATATTTGGAGGTTAGTGAGAATTGGTATGCGGTGAGGACCGCTATGTTAATATTGGTAAATGAGGTGCTACGTGAATCATGGAATGCGAAAATACGAGATATTAAACTTCATAATACTGATTGGGAGTAACATGTCGCGTAGATTTTTATTACATGCATAACATATAGCATGATATGCGACTAACCCACCCAATCGCTCGTGACGACCTCTCGTGTGGACCGGGCCACTTTCCTTCCTTGCCCGCTCGGCGTTGAACTCCTCCGCGCCTCTTTTGCCTTAGCCGCATTTCCTCTTTCTCTCGCGCTCCATCTCGCGAGCCTCCCGCTCCCTACGCGTGCATGCTTCAAGATGAGCTTGCGCCTCGCGCAGATACGCAGGGTGTGCTCGTGCTTGCGCGCTCCTCCTCCAAAGAACTCCTTCTCCTTTGTGACATTCCACTCCTCGAAGTCGAGGGTCCATTGGTCCTCGTGGTGGATCTCAAGATCGATCCATTTGCGGTAGCCACACAGGCTCCGAGACCGCAAATACATGGGAGATATTGTTAGTGCGTCTTGTGAAGGAGAAAAGGTAGGGAAAGTGGTGCATGTGGTCGCACGGCCGATAGGTTGCGGTGTCAAACGGCGGTTGGGGTAGTCATCGGAGTAGTTTGCGCAACCCGAACGCATACCTAGACCGATGCGGTGCTTAGATTTGAAGAACTTACACACGCCCCGCACCAACAAACGGGAGGTGTCTCCCCCTCAGGTGGTAGTTGTGGCGAACGCTCGGTGGGGACGTCCGGGATGGGGTTGTTGCTACGCGGGCGCTCTTTGGGGGGACCTTTCATCGTAGCACGATGGGCTTGTTCTACCCGGGCTTGTATAGCCCTTATTTTCTCATCGCGGGCGGCATCGCGGGCCGCAGCTGACCGTGCTATGTCACGGGTCTCCTCCCAATCCTTCACCATCTTGTCCCATTGCTTCTTCTTGCCTTTGTCCATCCCGGTTGGGTGAGGGAAGCGCGATGTAGTATGGGGTTTGGATGTGCAATGTTCGCTGGGAAATGGAATGCATACCAATTTATAGGGGCCGTTTTGTCTCTTTAGTATTGTCACTGCGCAAAGCTGGCATATTTTGTCATCTCACCGAGCAAAGCTGCCCGCTTTGTCATGTCTCCGAGTAAAGCTGCCCGCTTTATCATGTCACCGTGCAAAGCCGGCATATTTTGTCATCTCACCGAGCAAAGCTGCCCGCTTTGTCTTGTCTCGAGCAAAGGTGCCTGCTTTTGTCATATCACCGAGCAAAGTGACCTCTTTTGTCATTTGACCGAGCACACCGCTCTCTTTAGTAATGTCACCGCCAAAGCCGGCATATTTTGGCATCCCACCGAGCAAAGCTACCCCATTTTGTCATGTCACCGCCCAAAGCCGGCATCTTTTATCATCTCACCGAGCAAAGCCGCCCGCTTTATCATGTCATCCGCAAACTCGCATCGTTTATCATCTCACCGAGCAAAGCCGCCCGCTTTATCATGTCATCGCGCAAAGTGGCATCTTTGTCATTTCACCGAGCAAAGCCGGCATGTTTTGTCATCTCACTGAGCAAACCCGACCTCTCATTGAGCAAAGTTGACGCTTTTATGATGTATGTGCAAAAAACATCCCTCTTTTATCCCGTCTCTGCGCAAAGCTATCCTCTGTCATCTCTTTGAGCAAAGCTGCCCGATTTGTCATGTCACTGCGAAAAGCAGCCTTTGTGTTGTCATGTCACCGAGCAAAGCCGCCTCTTTTGTCATTTGACTGAGCACAGCTGCTCTCTTTAGTAATGTCACTGCCCAAAGCTGCACTGTGTTGTCATGTCACCGAGCAAAGCTGGCCTCTTTTGTCATTTCATCGCAAAGCGCACTGCTTCGCATCTCTCGAGCAAAGATGCCCGTTATGTCACGCTCATGCGCAGGATCGCCCTTTTATTCGCTTGAGGTGAATGCGATAAGTTGTCTCGTTTGGTATAAGTAGCACGGTTGGGGTCCCAAAGACATTGTTCATCGAACAAAGAAGTACCTGTCTTTCGCGCTTGAACAAACCATGCCGGGCCGAGGCCGGTGGGATTTGGGTCACCGAAGGACGATATTCCCTTAGAAAGGAGGGATATGTTCGGTCCACAGTACCGATTGATACCAAGTCGGCGTGCTCAACCAGCGTGGCCGAAATGCAGACACAATGAGTACGCGGTCGTCCAAATCTTGGATTCCCCGAACGATGGCGGGCGACGTTTCTTCCGATGCTCACGCTCCGGGGTACAATTTAGTAATATTACATTTTTTATTGCTTATGGACCCGCGAAGTTTACCGTCCTTTTTTTTGCAGGTGGCAAAATGTGACTTCTCCGGCTGGATCGACCCTCCTCATGAACGGTATGTTGATCGTTATGTGGATACATTATGGGCTCGAATATGGGACTTGGAGCACCGGTTTGTCATGTCACTGCGGAAAGCTGGCCTCTTTTGTCATGTCACTGCGGAAAGCTGGCCTCTTTTGTCATGTCACTGCGGAAAGCTGCCTCTTTTGTCATGTCACTGCGGAAAGATGGCTCATTTTGTCAAGTCACCGGGCAAAGCGGCCCGCTTTGTCATGTAACCCGAAGAAAGCTGCCCGCTTTGTCATGTCACCGGGCAAAGCCGCCCATTTTGTCATGTAACCCAAAGAAATCGCCTTTTGTCATGTCATTGAGCAAAGCCGCCCCTTTTTCGAGGTCATGCGCAAAGTCGCATGTTTTGTCTCCGCACCGAGCATGGTGTGGGGTCCAGACTTGTGTTCTCTTTCAATATTTTATGTACGCCCAATGTATGTGCTAGTTCGTCTTTGTTATTGCATGATGCCTTCTTATTCTGTGGTCTTTGTGCGTGAGGTCGCCCCACAGGCTATAAAGGGAGCCATCCTCACATACTCCCTTGCCATGTTATCACCACCTCCCGAGTTAGTTGTTCGCAATCTTTGTAGTTTTCTTTTGTGCTCACTCCCCGACTAGGCAATGAGTCACCAAGACGTCTTCATGGGCACCACGGTGATGTGCCCAAATTGCAACACGGCGGTTAGACGTAGGACATCACAGACGGCGCAAATCTGGCGACACTACTACAAGTGCCCCCATCACTCGGTCGATCCGATTGTTTCGGTTCATTCAAATCGTCTTTGGTATGTTTAAAAATCGTCTTGTCATGGAATCGCAGAAGTCTGCTGGTGGTTGCCGATTCGGGTGTGGAGGATGAAATGGGAAATAGGATGCACAATGTTCGCCGTGAGAGAGTTGTCGTGGGGGTTGCGACCGTCGGGATGCGGCATCGCTTCGACAGCACTAGAGTGGAAGATAAATTTAATGTTGTGCGCTATTTTGTTTCTTGTGTTTATTGTTATCCTCAAGTTGTAGTGCCGAGGTTCTCCTCGTGTATGTTGGCAATGTTTTATGCTATGTTGTTGTCAAGCTATTTTCTTTCTTGTTTTTCTTGTGTTTGTTGTTATCGTATCTTCTCCCGCTGGAGAGGTAATGTATGTATGTGTAATGTATGTATCGTGTATGTTGGCAATGTTTGGCATATAGGCAATGAGGTGTACGGTTGTGTTGTATTTTAGTTGTTGTGTTCGTTGGTGTGTTGGTGGTTGTACTACTTGCTACATTTCGTATACGTGCAATGTATGTGTTGTCTCGTGTTGTCATTGCCTGATGCCTTCTTATTATGTGGGTAGTCCCGTGTTGTCATCTCTATGTATGCCCTAGTAAATGAAAGAAATAAGAACAACATCTGTAAATTGCTATCGTGTAAAGCAAGATGTACATAAATATTTTGCACAACATTGCATAATTAATTGCAGGCAACCATAGGATCGGTACAATGACTCAATTACAAAAATTTATTTGTCATCTCGTGGTCGCTTCCTGACGCCGTATGTGATCCTCCGAGAATGTGAACCTGCTAGGGGAGCGCGGTGCATCTCGAAGGTCGTACTGCGAGGGGTGCGCCCGAGGCGGTGGTGGGTACAACTCCGTGGAGGGTTGTGACGGATGGCCCAATATAGAGCTGAGCCATTCGGACGAGGGGTCTATGTCCTGCTCATACGGTACAGATGAATTAGGTCATGGCAAATATATGAACTGTTTGTAATGAGTAGGAATATCAAATAGACATGTCATGTTTACTACGTTAGTACATACCGGTCTATACGGCTGTCCAAATGATGATGACGCTGCAAAATCACGCATGTACTCTTGGGCGGTGTAACCTTGGTATCTTTGCTCGAACCAATCGTCCTGTCCCTGGAGGGTGGACTGACCGCCATGCGCGTATGTGGGGTACGATGCCGGCGGTTGCTGCTGCGAGTCAGCGTCGCTATCTGGAGAGAGCTCCCGTGGCCGTGCAGATAATCCACGGTCCACATCTGCCCTCCGTGATGACGATGGATGCAGCAACGTGCTATCACGTCGCAAGTGCTGCAGGGAAAAACAGTAGGTACACGTAAATGCTGATCGAGTTGATAAACTAATTGAAGGCAAAATACGCACCGCAGGTCCGAAGCGCTGGGAGGATGATCGATCGATGCTTGGACGACCACCAGATTGGGACGGTCGACCGCCAGAGTGCGACGGTCGACCGCCGGAATGCGAATGCCGAGCACCGGACTGCGATGGACGTGCTGACGGCGGTGCTGATGGCGGTGCAGACGGCGGTGCTGATGGCGGTTCTGGCCCGCGCCCTCTGCGGATGCGTCGTGCACGTACATCATCCCTGTGTACACTACAGCTCATGCTCCTGATCGCAGCCCGTATGTTAGCGAGGATGGTACGCGCCTGCGATAGCACCCATGTGCCGCCCTCCCCACGCTCCACCATCTGAACTGCACGGTCCTCGACAATATGCATGTACTCGAACTGCAGGTAAACAAACAATGAGTTAAAACGTATTGCATGAAAACAAAGCATGAGACTAGTCTCGTACCGCCTCGTCGTGCCGTGCTGCTCGATGACGATCGGGCCCTGCGCGTATGGCAGACTCGTGCGCGATCTCTGCAGGACGGTGTGGGCAGGCCCGGTAAGGCTGCTGCGAGTGCGTGGAATGTACCACTCAAGGTACGTCTGTACGTGCCGAGGTCGTATGGCCGAGTCACGTCCACAACCTCTGTGCTCGCCGAGTCATGCCACAGGTCTGTCCACGGTCGCTGTGTGCCCCTCAAGTCGTCATCTTGGTGACCTCTTCTTGTTTGCCTGCAAGTTAGTACACACATTACACAACTTGTACTAACGACACAATACTACATTGCGTACAGTTACCATGCAATGACTTACGTGTGGGCCTTGTGTGGTAGTGGTCGTCCTGGGAGTGGTGGCACGTGCTGGTGGAGGTCAAACTGCCTCAGACTCTCTGCGGGCTGTATGGCTCGACAATGTGGGAGAAGACGAGGTGGCAGGTCGTCAACCAGTACGTGTGGTCTTGGTGGCACTGAGATGACAACCCGTGGGGGGCTGTGCTCTGAATGAATTGTGCACGCCATGGCGACCATATTATGTCGCTGTCATGAAGAGACTCGAACTGGTTATGGAACTCTGGGTACACACGCCTCGGTCTCTCCCTGGCCCAGCGCAGCTGGCCATGTGTCCAACGCGTCCCCATAGTCGGCCCATTAATGGGGTCATGACCACCAGCCTGATCGTAGAACTCCGGGCTGAGGTCATAAGGGTGCACGGCCGTCCCGAAGTAAGGCCTCCCAACCGGGAAGTGCTCCCAAGACCAGTACTGTAGGAGCACATAGCACACTGCCAAGACCGGCTCCCTCGCCTCAGAACGCTGCGATGCATCACACAAACCTCTGTATGTACGGCTCAGGACTGCCGATCCCCAGCTGTACTGCGGCACCTGGCCTGGCAAGGCATACGCCAAGGACTCCGCAAGGTGTATGTACGTAGGATGCACGGAGACTCCAGTGGTCGTAGGAAACAACACCCACCCGAACAAAAAAAGGAGGTATGCCATGAGGTGCATCCGCACGACGTCCTCAGGAGCGTCCTCAGGGCAGGTCACGAACTGTCGTAGCCACGATTGTGGCACACCATACACGTTTTCAGCGATGGGGTGCCCGGCCCGACACCAGGCGACCTTCCGCTTGCCGCCACGGGGTGGCACTCTTCGCTGCACCACGGATGGGTAGACCGGTCAGCATGGACACGTCCTGAAGTGTAACAGTCATCTCGCCCCACCGGAAGTGGAAGGTGTGAGTCTCCGGTCTCCAACGGTCAACGAGTGCGGACAGCAACGCCGCATCGAACTGCAAGGCATACGGCACATCGATCATGCGAGCAATGGGCAAAAGGCGGTGTCTCGCAGCGATGGGATGTACCGCGCATCTAAAGGCCGTGCTCTCGGGGCTCCTAAGGATCAAACTCGAGGGCCGTCGCCAGATGACCATGCTGTACATCGGTGCTGGTCATCCCAAACGGGGTCAAGCAACTCGTACGCCATCTCCTGCCGACATATGAAAACACGTCAGTACACTGTGACATGACAATATGCAACATACGTAATGTACAGCTAATGACAATAAAGTGCAACAATAATGAAAACAAATGACTACAACAAATTGCACACGCAAATATTTCCGTAAGATACATTCATCATAGGTTACAGCTTGCAAGATTATGTGATCGCATACACAATATGACCACAACAAAGGCGCTCAATAGTTACAAAACATGGAACCAGCAATGAACAATGAAGAACTATGTGTTTCATACTATGGAGCGTTACTTGATGCCGGCCTGTTTGGGCACTGTCTAAAGGAATGGCCAACCGTCTTGCATAGTCTGCACTTGGGGCGCCGAACCCGATCCCCACGCTGGCTCTCATCCATGTCATTGCGAATGCGACGGCTATGTCGTCGCCCACGGCCGACGTGCTTCAGTGCATCGTTCGGCACCCACTTAATCTGCCCTGGCCAGAGTTCCCTGTAATGCATGTCGAGCCCATACGAATGGAACTCCGTGCTCCAGGTTTGAAACAGGTGGTTTATGTCGATATCTTTGTGACATGTATCGCGTGGCGCTGGTGCCATACCGCGCATGCCGCGTACACATGGTAGCAAGGCTTATGTAGAAGGTGCGGCTTGTTGCACCGTGCAAGCTCTGTCATCAATAGTGCACACCGCTACGATCGCCTCTAGTCCGCCCATCATGTACTGCATGCGGCGTACCTCGAACTTCCTTCGTAAGCCATCCATGGGGAATGCAATATGCGAACGAGCCTTCGCCAGCTTCTTGTCCATGTAGGCCTGCGCTACCTCTGAGAAAACTTTGCCTTCATCAAGATGCTTCTTCGCCATCATGGCTCTATTGACAAAGTATCCCACTGTACGGTTCCAAGTCTCTTCGACGATTGCAGTGATAGGTAGGAATCTCACACCCTTTAGAACACCATTGTACACCTCGGACATGTTTGTCGTCATGATTCCATACCTTGCTCCGTCGGTGTCATGCGAGAGAGACCACATCGCAGTCTCGTGCATTGGCATGAACCCATTGTGAGAACTCCCAACAGTGCCGAGCCTCCTCCACGGCCGCAGCTTCACCATGCTCGCGACGCCTCACTTGCTTGGTGGTCTCCTCATCAAGGTGCTTCCACAAGGCCTCGAACTTCCACTCCTGGTTCTGCATACATAGTTTTTTGAACATCTTCATTAGTTCCTTGCTATGGAACCTTCTGTGGAAGTTTGCCGCAATATGCCGCATGCACCACCGGTTCTTCAGGTCATTCCACTGGAAGGGGGGCTGAGTTCCGTTCTGCATCGTTCGCATTGCGCACAACAAGCTCAGATTGCGGTCCGATATGACACACACATCGGGCCGATCTTGTACTACGGCTTGCTTCACATTAGCAAGGAACCACAACCGACTATCGTATTCTCACTCTCTACAATTGCAAATGCCACGAGTAATCGGTCATTTGCATCTGCTGCAACCGCGGTCGATAGTACCCCGCACTTGCGGATAGGAATGTGCCGTCCATCGTGAGCACAGGACGGCACCACTTGAAGCCTTGTATTGCACGATGGAAGGCCCGAACACTCTGTCAAGCACAAAACAATTCGGACCTTGCGTCTCATGAACCCGCTTCGTACTTGCTAATGTACGTGTGCGGGTTTGCTTGTGCGATTTGATGAAGCATTCTTGGCACTAGATCATATGCTCCTCATATGTCCCGAACATACGCCGCAGACCTTCTTTTGCCCTCCACACCTTCTTGTAGCTTACATCAAATCCCACCGTGTTCGCTACCTCCGTCATGAGAACCTTTGGAGAAATGGATACATTTGCCACCACAAGATGGCTTATCGGCTCGCAACATATGACGGTGTCATGTTGCGGTGCCTATGTAGTGGTGCCGCAAGCTCACAAGTGTGATCCTTCAAAGACCGTTATCCGGAAGTCCGTGCTAGCGCCCGAACACAAGCGCACGGACCTTGCGTGTAGGAGCCGTCGACACATTTCACAATGTAGGTGTCGGGGTTGGACTGTGCACCGATATGTCCTACCGATGTTCACGGCGTATGTGGCAATAGCTTGTCATGCGGCACTCTTTGTTCTGGAAGGATCGCCCTACAAGGAGTGTGCCCTCATTGAATCCCCACTCTCCTCCTCCGCCCGTGGCAGAATTAGGGATTGAGCTGCGATGTCATCCAATCTGGACGGCACGTACGCAACGTCCGTGGTTACAACACCACCTAACACACCTCCCACTGTAGGTTCCCCTTCTTCCTCCTCTCCTGAACTAGCTGAATCCACATCCTCCTCCTCCTCGCTTTCCACTTCCTCCACCTGGTTCGCAAGATACTCATGACAGTCAACACGGGCGGCCCACCACCTCTCTGCACCTTCATTCGGCAGAAAATTCTCCACGCGCCTCCGCAGGTCTACATCTCCCATTGACTCGTTGACTCCTTCTCCTTCACCAGCATCTTCATGACCGCCGGAGAGTAATGCATGCTCTACATCTCCGCCAGCACCACCACAGAGTAATGCAGTACGTACATCTCCGTCATCACCACGAGATCCACGCATGGCGGATGATTCATCCTCTCCACGAATTGAACATACACCATTGGCACGCCATAAATCGGCTGCGTCACGGTTGCACACGACCTCCATGTAGTTCGCCCATGAAGCGTCGCCGTCACCTTTATAAGTTGCCACACTCTCTCCCCTGCAGCACCTCCCACTGTGGCATACACTGCCTCGATCTGTAATTTGTTCCTTGCGGTGTCCCGATCAAATGCGGAACGCACGCATCTCCGTAGCTCGATGGGCTCATGGTGTTCATATTGGGTGCCCGATCACGGTCCGGTCACAATTAGACAGTTCGCCTGCACGCCCGTCGCGTCTGAGACCACCGCCGTAGAGAACACGAACAAGTGTTGGATGTCACCCATGGCGTACCTAACATAAGTCCATACTAAACCCTCTTAGTATTTATAACATGCAACAAGTGTACCATCGTACAGTATATACCACCTACCAGCAAGTGTTCTATCTCAATTTCCTTGTTCTACCTATCCCATACAAATATGAATATAGTTTTTTTAATTTATACATCTAATTTTTATTTCATTTATGCAATTAATTTACAATTTCTCCAGATTGCTCTCCTAATTAGTATTATTATTATTATTCTACTTAATTCACCAATCCAACTATACATTTTTCTTCATTTTCAACAAGAGCAGTACAACCAAAAGACATGCATTTTACACTACAACTACAAATATTTTACACTACAGTTAACAATATCAGTACAACTACAAAATACAACTACAACAAAGTATAAAATACAACACAATACAACTACAAACATTTTATCAACAACTGACATGCTGCAACTCCGTACAGCACGTTTATGCTACTTACAAGCTAATTAGTAGCTAATTACTCTATTATGTGATCTATGCCTCTATTCTGCTATTATATCATTCCATTACTTAGGTATGTCTATGTGTGCAATGTGTGTCTGTGTCATATAAAGTATCTAATTATTGCCTTCAAACTACTACCTAGACATTCTTGCTGCATCCATGCCAATCTAATTACATGCAGGATATTATTTTTTTTCTTTATGTTACTTTCTCTAACGGGGAGCAATATTTTCTTTGGATTGCAATGGTACAAGTTTAGCTCGCTAATTGCCAGATTATACTAATTACAAGCTAATTACTACGATAAGAACATAGATGTAAGTAGATGATATTTACCTTTTCTTGAAGCTCACGAGGCGATCTACAACTTTCACACTTGCCAAAACTTCCGATTCCAAAAAAAAATGACTCAAAATCTAGTGCCTATTCTCGTTTCTTCCTTCATGACTCCTCTCTTGCTCTTGACTTCCTGCTCGCTATGCTTGAATTCTACCCTCCAAAGCATGAAACGCAGCTGCCCTCTCTCTTTTACGCAGAGCTCACGCAGGAAGGTGGGGGACGGATATAACACGTAGAATAGCTGGCACGTGTGCATGGCATAGAATACAAAAATCATTCGCATGCATTGATTCTTTGCAGGGCAATAAAGGGCAAGACTATTCAATCAAAGCATGCATGCATGTAGTCACGGGCGCGAGATGCCTCTGCTTTCGGCGGTTCGAAATGACTAGCACAGTGCGGAATATTGCACAGTGCAAAACACCAATTATCGGACAGTGCAAAACACCAATTATCGGTGGCTGGCTCTCCCGCGGGTGGCGCGGCTCCCAGCGCGTGGTGCGGTTCCCAGGCGCACCACCCGCGCGTGGTGCGGTGCCGGAGTGCACCACCCGGGTGGTGCGGTTCCCTGCCGCACCACCATGCCACGTGTCACTCTCCGGTGCGTGGTGCGGTCGGCAGGGGGCTAAAACTGGAATTTCTACGCTATCGATGCTATTTTGGGAATTTTAGGGAGCAACAGTACCAAAACAGTCCAAATTTCCTTAGTTCAACTTATAGATCCACTTTTTATCTTAATGACCATAAAACTTTAGGAATATTACCCACCTTTGCCATTCATCCAACCCCCAACTTCCGTGCCTCTTTCTCCCAGGGCATTGTAGTCTTTAAACATTCGAATACAACAATCCATAACTCTGATAATCCAGGCTGCCAAACACCTGACAGCTTATTTCCCACCAGTTTATTATAAGCTAGCTTATATAATCCCCACCTATAAGCTAGATTATGATAATCTTAAGTGGAAACAAACAGGGCTTTACTCTATAATCTCTTGTACAAACAGCCCAAAAGCCACAAACTATAATAAAAATCTATAAGCCACAAACGGCAAGGTTAGCACTGGACGACGGCGTGGATCGTCAAGGGGCTTTGGCGGTGTAGCGGCAGTGCTGGTAACTACATTGGCCGAGCTCCTCACTAGCGCGAATGCTAGAGCGGAGAGTTAAGGCGTCGAGCGCTTCTCAAGCGATTGATGGCAGAGGTAGCAGCGGCGAGGTCGACGGTGGTAGAGGGCGTGTGGCCTGTTGTGGCGTTTTGGTGTAGTACGATGGCTTGGCGGAGGTGATGCAGTTGTTATGCTTCTGTTGATGATTTGCAGTGGTGAGTAGGCGCGGACAAGCTGGCGAGCGTGCGAACGGCAAACTGCCGCTTGGCAGGAAGAACAAAAGAAAGGTGCCAAAGGCAAGGTGAAAACGGGTTTTCCCAAAGAAGAAAGAGTAAAATTAAGAACTGGTTCCAATTTGGCAAAATTTCAAATTCAGGCGAAATTTCAAATTAAATTTAAAACATTGAATTTTTTTGGGTTGTTCCAGTTCTCCGGTTATTCTATATGGTAAGTCTTAGAAATATATGGAACAGCCGCCGTACGACAAGCATTTTCTAGAGCTATTCGTATAGTGGTGAGTTTTCCAGGAGACTGCTCGTGCTTTTAAGGATGGAAAATGATACGACACGTTGCACTGCAAAGTAGGGTAATCAAACAGAACAGCATGGCGAGGCCCAGAGAGCAGGCGAATATTAGAACGGATACGGTGCCTTCAATTTTCACTCAACTTCTAGAAGTACAAGTGGAGTTTTCGCAAGGGGCATTTACCCACCAAACAACGTGCCATCCCACCTTTTAAGCCGCTGCAATCGTGGCATCTCCATACATTTCTCTTTCCGATGCCGCTATGGCGCTATTTGTCCGAGGAGCACTTCATGCGTTACTAGTTTTTTTGTCTTTTACTCTTTCTTCGTATCATCTTTCCAATAGATTTGGACACGATTGCAGATCTCAAAACACTAGTAAAAGCAGTATGCTGAACACTTTTTGAGTGCTAAGAAATTATTGCGTACAAGGTGTTTAGTGTTCTTGAATTCCATGGTAGTAACATCCTTCCCAAAAAAGTTGCTACTACAAAGTCAAACTGCAGGTTTATGTGTGTGCAGGTCAACACTCCAAAATAATTAAATGCAGCAGAAATGTCAACCCATAAACTGAGAGAAAAATTTTACTGGTATTACTTTAATACTTTCCACTCTGACAAAAATGATACTAATCTTAAATCACACAAAGAGATAAATAATCATTATCTACTATTTAGTTCTGTTTTAAAAGTTATGCAAATTATTTTGAAGAAAGTATTAAAGCACCTTTCAAATTGAATTGCTGAATTATGAGTAGTACTTTGCGCATCTTCTTACTCGTACTGTAACCCTTTGCATAAGAAATTGGTTGGAAACTTAGAACGCGTGAATCACAATATGGTATTCGACAGAGAGGGCTGTGAGTGCAAGACTCTGGATTTTAAATTAGCCTACATAATTCTAAGAGGAAAAATAACCGCAGGAGTCGAAAGGGGACGGTAACAGACCTCTCATCCGAACACGAATAATTTGAGATATATATTCCGCTTCTACACGAGAAAAATGCTAATACAGCAAAGGAGCTAACTCGTTCTTGTGTAAGCTTTGGCTGTGGGCTTATTTAGTATTGTAGAGGTTTTTTTTTGCGCTGTAACCAGTGACGGATCCAGGATTGAATCACGCCTAAGGCTAAATTTTAATCAAGTAACAATCTAACATAATACAATTCTAGAATTATATTATGATATAATAAAAAATACGTCACAAATGCATCATTGATATAAAAATTTTGCTTAATGCTTAATATTTGAAGGGTTCAAGTCTTCAATACAAATCACAACAAAGAAAGCATAAGAAACTATAAAAAATGTAGCATAATAAAGATACATCGAATACCTCAAATCCTAAATGATGGAGATTTACTCACTATCCTATGTGCCTAGCTCACCATTTCCTCATCAATAGTAGGACAAGAACCATAACCTACAAAGTCGGCATAAAAAATAAAATAAAATATGCATGTAAATAAATTCAAAGAGCATAAATATTACATTTGAAATAAACTAACTTATCACTTGCACGAGAAAGTTGTTTTTTGGTGACCTCATCCCTGGAAAACGCTCTAAAATCTTTTTATCTTTAATACTTGCAAATACATCTCGCTCAATATAGTATGCCATGCTATGATTCATCCACTCATCATTCATCTTGTTTCGCAAATCAGTTTTAATGATGTCCATAGCTGAGAAGGACCTTTCTACAGTTGTTGTTGCCACTGGTAAAATCAAGGCCAATTTAATGAGACGATATACCAATAGAAAACTGTATGTCTGTCAATCTTAATCATCTTCACTGCAAGATTTTCAATGTTGGTACAATTTGCAAAAGATAGACCATCTCTTGCATCAATAATAAATGTGTGAAGTTGGTCCTTAAGAGCAAGTACAATAATGCTGACTAGGTCGCCTCTAGCGAAATCCACGTCATCACAATCCTAAGTGAAAGAGAGAGACAAGAGGAGAGAGAGGCAAGCTGCCCCTTATATAAGAGGTGACCTCTAGCACATCATACGAGGAGTTAGGGGCAGCTTGGAGGCGATGCTAGTTCTTAACTTATTGTATTACCTACCTCCACGCGTTTTATGGGCCTAATTGATATATTTATGAAAGTATTAAATGTTTGAGTGCTTTAGTAGAGGTAACCTCTACTCAACTTATTGTATTAGCTACCTCCATCATGAGCCACATGTACTCTTTTTGCTTATTTGGCTAGTCTTAGAGGTGGCAGACACCTCTTCTATTAAGGGCCTGTTTGGATCCACTCAGATTTTAAGAATCTGACTTTTGGAACCAGGTGGGATCCAAATGACCGATTTTTGGGCGATTTTAAAATCTACCTACCCAGATTCTTAAAAACCAAGAACACGTTGATACCCGACTTTTGCGCTTTTTGCACAAATACCCATTTACCCTCATTAAAGACCACGCATGGCTGTTTAATGTGTTGTTCAAGAGCAATAAATGTAAGGGTATAATAGTCTATTAGCACCAATCATAAATGAAACCAGCTTTTAAAAACTAGGGGATCCAAACACTCCATCAGTTTTTGCTTAGAAACCAGCTTTTAAAAACTAGAAGTAATAGCTGGTTTTTAAGAATCTGAAACTGATCCAAACAGGGCCTAAACTTGCTCTAAGGACAACATGGTCATATTAAGAGAAGTCAGAAGTATATATTCTAACAAGTTCAATTAATTTGTCCTCATAAAAGTTATAAGTCATAGGGTCTGTTCTTTTATATTGTGACTTATAATTTTTAACTATGACTTAGAGCAACTCCAACCGGTTCTTTATCCTGCTCTTCATTGTATATTTACCTAATATGACTCAAGAAATGGACTCCAACCGGTTCTTTATCCTCCTCTTCATTTTTATCGAGTCGCTATTTTCTCCCGGCCGCTAGCTAGATTTGGCGAGCGCCTCCTCACTCGCTTCTCAAATAGCTAGACCATTGGAATGCTAACTCAAATAGAGAGCTGAAAATAATAGCTAGCCTCTTCATCCTAGGAAATAGAGAGGGAGAAATGACTAATGGGATGGAGTTGCTCTTATTAGGGCCTGTTTGGATCCACCCAGATTTTAAGAATCTGGCTTTTGGAAACTGGGTGGGATCCAAACAGACCAGTTTTTAGGGTAGTTTTTAAAATCTACCTACCTAGATTCTTAAAAACCAAGAAGCTGTTGATACCCAGCTTTTGCCAGTTTTTTTTGCACAAATCCCATTTACCCTCATTAAAGACCATGCGCATGGCTGTTCAAGAGCAATAAATGTAAGGGTATAATAGTCTATTAGCACCAATCATAAATGAAACCAGCTTTTAAAAACTAGGGGATCCAAATACCCCATCAGTTTTTCTTAGAAACCAACTTTTAAAAACTAGAAGTAATAACTGGTTTTTAAGAATCTAAATCTGATCTAAACAGAGCCTTAGTCTATGAATAATGATCGCCGAGAGCAGCCAACAACCAAACATCGGTAAAAACAAAAAAGATTATGTCCATAAACCGAAAAAAGGGGGATCTGTGATGCGCTCGATCGGCACGCTCTGTCTCCTCGTTTCGCTCGCATGCGACCGACGGCCGTCGCTTTCTGCGCGCTCGATCCATCGATCGGAACGTGGGGCCCCCGATGGGCTCCGCTGCGCCGTGGCCACCCCGCACGGTCGCCGTCCGAGCCATTGATTACCCCTGCTTTTATCACGGGATGGCTGGCTGCCTGCAGCCGGTGGTTGCTTACTTGCTTAGCGCATTGGCGCACGTCCCAGTCCCTTTCACCAACTGCATGTGGTACCACGAGTTCCCAACCACAGCATGCAATGTACTAGTAGCGAAAGTTACTGCTGTTACTACGGTTGGGTGGATTGGATTGGAGCCAACGGCCTGCAAAATGCAGAGGAAACTACCGGCTGTATCGATCTCTCCGAATGATGCTTAGTTTGCATGTGAATATAAATAAGATACAGTGTCAAGGTGCCGATCAGTGCTGTCACCAGTTTAACTCAGGCAAAGTATATTATCATAGCGGTTCTGTGTACATTCCGCTCGTTTCGGCTTCAGTTTCTGACTTATTTTTCACTATTTATAAATTTCATCTTTTTTTGAACTTTTAGTTTTTTGAGCTTTTTTGCCGGTTCTTTTTTTCCCTGTATTTGTTTGCATTATACGTGATGGGCTAATATATTTTTTCTATTTTTAAAAATTTTAAATTTAATTATGCTACAGTATTTTTTTCAGCCAATTAAAGTGCTTTTCAGCTATAAACCACTCAAAAAAGCCATATTGAGCACAGCGGTCCTTCCGTCTTCTCCAACTGGATTGGATTAGAGTTGGCGGCCTTGAATTGTGGATTGGATTAGACGTATGTTACGTACAGGGGTTCTGTATATTTAGCCGGGGCATTCATCATGCAACCAATCATTGGCATAAGCTTTAAAGCTAAGCTGCCGCTATTGACCTGCACAGTACTATGATTGAGGCGCACAGTTTATGGATGCATGAAGCTCGAAACGGAAACTGGGGAGCACCAAGAGATCGTACGTGACGATGCGTGCTTAAACTAGGACGTACTAGAAGTAAAATAAAGGAACTAATGATGAACGCAAGGAAAAGCCTACGGAGCCGATCAGATTCTAAGGGGCTGTTTGGTTGCCTGCATCAGGCTGGCTCGCATCTGCATATATAAAGAGATGGTGTTTGGTTGGCTGCATCGGGGCCAGAGCCTGCACGAGCGGATGCAAAAAAACAACTGGAGTCAGGCTGAGGAGGAACGTGGCTGAGGAGCTTCCCTCCTCAGTCTGACCAAACTTATGCAGGCTGCTCAGCTCATACAGGCAACTAAATAGCCCCTAAATCTTTTTCCTTACTGCGATCAAGGTTCCTCAACTTGATCGATGTACTCCATATTATTATTATTGAAAGGAGCAACTTTTGAACATATACTACAAGAACTCTGAATCATTTTTTTAACTAGATGAGCGATCAACTGAATAAATCCCAACTAAACCACCATCCACATGCTTTGGCGAATTTATTATTTTGCTCGACATACAAGTCTCCTTTATTAAAGGGCCAATTGCACCGTGACAGATTTGCAGGACTTCGAAATATCCTACTTTCCTTTGACAAAATTGGATCTTGAAGTGACAGGAGGCACGCACCCTTAGAAGTTACAACTGGTGTTATCCACATCTATTATTGCCTCAAGGAGTGGATGAAAACAAATCACCACACTTTGTTGTAGCAGCTGATAGATTCAGCTCCCAACATAAGTTCCAGGCCTCCAGCAAAGTCCCAGCCCAGCTACATCCAGTTTTTCTTGTCGTACGGCTGCCTAATAGCACGTCCCACTCATTTCAGCTTGAGCTTCTGACTTCTAACTTATTTTTCACTACTTATAAATTTCGTCTTTTTTTAAACTTGTGTTCGGTACTGATGGAGTTGCTTTGAATCTAGATTGCTTATAGCAGGCTCATATTTACTCATGAAAGCTGCATCTCTATATGGTTATCTTTGGGTGGAGAAGATGATCAATCCGGTGTCAAATCATGTCTTTTCCACATTTTCATTTCCAGGCGCATGAATTTCGAGTTACATCAGGAAGCAATTTGTTGCGCGATATTATGTAATTCATACTGATAAATGGATTACATTGTGTCCTAAATATGGATGTGAACAAGCAGAAGTTAAGGATAGTTTGAAAAGCTAGGCTATCATAGAGATGATTATATCACTTCTATATTTATAACTTTTGAACAAATGTTATTATGTTATAAAGGTTAGCAAGTGTCGACCCACAGCGGTCAGACGACTGTTGATGAAGTCACGACCATGATGTGGTCCCGAGTGTTTGTGCAGAGTTTGTGGACTTCGCGTGAGTATTTATACTTCGTGGAGTTCACGCGGAAGCTGTGGACTCCGCGCGGGTATTCATACTCCGTAGAGTTTGTGCGGAGGCGCGAGACCACAAGGCAGTCGGACGGATGTCGACGAAAGCTGCGACCACAAGGTGGTTGAGCATCAATGAAGTCTCGACCCCGAGGTGGTCGCACGAAGTCGCGACCGCACGGTGGTCGTAAAATGCCGCATGACCATGTCGAACATGGCATGGTCATGGGCAGTTGGACGCAGTCCTCGCTCAAGGACGGAACTATCGTTCGATGCCATTAGTGCGGCGATATCCCTTGAGGGGCACATGAAGCACACAAAGCTCCCTAGGTTATCGCTAGTACAGGGGACTCCCTAGCGAGAAGCGCTCGCAGCCACGAGCGCTCCATCCCCGCACCGCACAATTTATTTATACTCCGTAGAGTGCCACGGGACACACAAAGTTTCCGGCGCTTTATACTCCGCAGAGTATACCAGGGCCGAAGCCACCGTGCGATTTGTTTTATACTCCATAGAGTTGTCCAGGACGACTAAGTTCCTGTCTCTTTATGCTCCTTAGAGTATGCCAGGGCGTGATGCCACTGTACGATTTGTTTTATACTCATAGAGTTGCCCGAGACGACTAAGTTCCCTGTGCTTCATACTCCGCAAATTATGCCAGGGTACGAGGCCACCATACGATTTGTTTTATACTCCGTAGAGTACGCCGGGACACAAAGCCACAGTGCGATTTGTTTTATACTCCGTAGAGTTGCCCGAGATGGCTAAGTTCATAACGCTTTATACTCTACAGAGTACACTAGGGCGCGAGGCCCTGTACAATTTGTTTATACTCCGTAGAGTACGATGGGGCACAAGGCCACCATGCGATTTGAGCACAAATCCAGTTGAGTAGACAGAGAGGAATGCTAACGCTAATAAGTACCAAATATCATGTATGCATACTACACGGTTGGTTTGAAGTTTCTCTACCTTCTTGCACTTGTTGCGCCTTCCTTCCAGCCAGTCAAAATCCAATGGATATCCTTCATGGCGGCGACTCTTCCTTGTGCCAACTGTAGTGGTATGAGCACAATAGTGGGTACAGGGTATCCCTTTCCCTTTAGTGGGCCAGTCAAAATTTTTGAGCAATATTTGTTATGGATAAAATTCCCACAAAATTACACTGCGAGGAAAGTTGTGTCTGAATGCTGTACATAAATTTTCGTAATTGTTCGAGCTCATTTGATATATTTAAAAATTCAAATAAACACTAAATAGAAAAAATTAGTCGGCCTAATTACCCGCCGCCTGGTGCCTGGGCGGCAGGCTTGCCTGCCACTTGCTCTCTGGGCGATAGGCTGCTTGCCGTCCAACCTCCGGGCGGCATGCGCTTGCCGCCGGTGACAGCGCCACGCGTCGCCTCGCGGGCACTGCCGCTCGGTCCGCCGACGGCAAAAATGACATTTTATCAATACATCTTGCATACTGCTATTTTTGTAAATACGGTACAAAATAGTGACAAAACTGGCTTTGATTCATCTTAAACATCCCTTTTAATCACGTGTGTATATACTGCATAGCGGACTACAGTGGTGTAATCGACAATCATATATCTCTCAAACCGAAGTCATCAAAACCTATATTTGCTTTTAAATAACAAGTCTCACGCGTGCGATTTTTGTTTTACGAAAAACATGTGTAGCCTAGTTTATCCACGGCTAGCTAGTGGCGAACTCGGCATTCAACGAATCTTTGATGCGTTAGCATTCAACGATTTCTGCAGATAGTACTATTGCAGTACATATGATTACATTGATCCATAGATCCTGCATGCATGCATGTACTTCAAAAGCAAATCCGGCCCGCTAATATGATCGATTTGTATGATTAATTGGCGGCCCTTAAAAATTATTAAAGTATTGCCGCTCCTTTCTTAACTATATCTGTTTTGGAAATCATTTTTTTAATTGTATCATGTCATGAGCCCTTCTTTTTTGTGAGTGGGGAGTGGTGTATTTGAAATCCAATCAGAAGAGAGAAACAAAGGATGGATTCTTTTAGATTGATAACTTATGACTTATGGTTTAAATATTTGAATTTTGGTTATTCGTAAGAGGTAGTATGTATAAAAAATAGTCACATGTGATTTTGATCGATACAGCTGAACTCAGTACACTTTTACTATAATATTCATGTTGACTCCGCATTGAAAAAACGCACCGTTTAAAAGTTAGTTACTGTAGACAATACGAGCATAAGACAAAACGAACCTGCCCAAACACGGGCTAAGAACGGGGAGCAGCCAAGCTTGTTTGGGTTTTAATTTTTGGTTTCTAGCTTATAGCTTCTAGTTTTTTAATTTCGTCTTTTTTTTAGTTTTTTTTTGGGTTTTTAGGTTTTTTTGCCTTTTTTTCATATTCGTTTGCATTGTCTGTGATGGGATAACCTGGTTTTCCTATTTTAAATTTTTTTAAATTTAATTACATTGAAAATGATATCACTAATTATAGTAAAAATGTCTCAAACAGTGAAAAACCAAAAATCATAAATTTAAGCCTAAATGAGCACATCTACACGCAAGAAGACGAGCCGATCTCTAGCTTTTCCTCTTCCTTTATTAGTGCACATGGAAATTTTCACTACCATAATGACATAATTAGGTCCCTGCTTTCTCATGTTCTCCAGAAAGAACCGGTGGTGTGGCAAGGAGAGGGAAACATACATGGACCCAAGTAGTCAGATAATTAAGTGCTAATTATACTATCTTGCGCGATTGGTCCACATCTTATTTGTTAGGGTTAGGATTCTAGCCAAACTCTCATCATCCAACATTCCAAATAGGCTCTTATTAGTGGAAGAATTTTACCCCTGATCGCATCTTCACGGCTTGCTTGATTAATTATGATCCCCAAGAGCACACTGAAAGCTCAAAAGGTTTGCAGCACTGCCTGCAATCTTGTTTGCACTCTACGCTAGATCGTGGTCCAATACGTACGTCATTGTAACTCAGATGTAGTACGACAGTACGAGGCCTTGACGAATAATGGCCGGTCCACCCGTCTATACTCACGCACGTCCCATCATTCCCCCAGCTGGTCGGTACTAGGTACTGGCTATTAAAGGAGCGGACATGCCCCCGTCACCGATAAGACGAAAAGCATGGCTGCCTTTTATGGATTTTTTTTCAGTTATAGGTTATATCTTATGATTTTTTTCTCTACGTGAGTGTTTGTATGAACAAACTAAATATCAATAATTTGCTTCATAAAGTCTATCTCGATAAGTTACTTCGAATGTTCTTTTTAGATTTTCAGTGACTTTTGATTTTTTATCTTCTCTGAACAATCATTATTCATTAAATTAATAAGCTGTAACCAAAAGGTATAACCCATAGCCCCAAAGAACAAGCCAACCTCGATCAATATACATATAGATCTATAGGATCGGTATGATAACAGAGGGAGAGAATAGCGTCTCAAAATTTTTTTCCAAGTATTCACCAATTTTTCACTCTAATAATTACAAAACTATAAAAATTAGGATAAAAAGGCAACACAAATCCCAGCAAATTAAGAAGCTAAAAATACAACGAATGAACTATAAAATTGGTAATATCGCTACAGTACCACTATAGTGAATTCAACTCGATGACCAGTAAAAATAGCACTATTTTAAAACTAAAAATACATCTAACTTTTGATCCATAGATTTAAATGACTTGAAACTTGGCATGTCTTTCCTTCTAGGTCGTTCGATGGATCACGCCGTGCACATCAGGCACCCAGTGCGGCCACCATGCTCACCCGCTAGGTCATCGCGACCTAGTGAGTCAGGTCGGCCATCACAATCTATCGAGTCTGTCCGACGTCATAGTACTAGTCGCTGACCATCCGTGGGCCGTATCGATAAGGAGGTAACTTATATATAAACCTATGTTTTATTTTCCTGTTAGGCCTTACGTTCCGCTAACATCATAGCGTTCTCCCGCCGCAGGTCCGTCATCGAGATACAACACTTTTGACGTCCGCACCACCTACATATACTACCCTCCCCGTCATTCATCTTTGTTGCACATCCGGGAGGTACAAGATTCGCATTCTACATCCGAAATATTTAGAGCAAGTACAACAATGGTCTTATAGCCAAGCTAGTCAGCATTTTTGCTGATGTAGAGGAGAGAAGAGAGGAGAGAGAGGAGAGCTTGGCTCTCATGCAAGCAACAAGCTGCACACGGGAGCCTATGCAGTGGTGGGTCCAGATAATAAATGTATGTGAGGAGTAAGAAAGAGAATGTGAGACATGGTACCACATAATAATAAAAAAATCTTTTGTAGACAAATAGAAGACAGATTATTGTATAACTTGGTTCTTATAACTTGACTTATAGCCAAACACTTGGCTCTATTATTGGACTTGCTCTTATTATGACTAGCATCGTTTCAACTTACATCCTCCAATTCAATGTGGGGATGACATCAAGTCCACCGATAACGATACGGGCCTCCCAGATATTTCCAGGGAGTGATACAGAGTGCCAGGGTTTGCAGCGTATGTACACCAGAGCTTATCGTTCACAACATACCCAAGTTTGGAGATTTCGATGGGCAGAGCTTCTCCGGCTTCGTTGCCACGTTGTACAGTCAAGGCGAGAGTTTCTCAGCACCATGAGGGAGATTTCTAGCGTCCTTTGTTCACAATATTATTGCTAGCAGCCCACAGTTCGGCATGTCTCAGCTGGAGAATATCGACGCTTACTGGACCCAGCCTGCTGTACCTCAACCTACTGGACCACTGCCGGCCACTGAACAAACGAAACAGTCTCCATACCAAGACACAAGCTTCAAACCGGCTGACGTACCCCACGAGACATGCCCGTGCTCAACGGAAGACAAGGCCAGGCACGGAGAGACAGACGCAGTGAGGAGATAGTAGTGACTCGAATGGGCGAGCCATATCGCATCCCGCGCGATGCGTTTTTTACTATTACATGTACTTTTACAAATATTCATATTGTATAAAATTCTCAAAAAATAGACAATAACTACAACTATGTCAAGATGCTGCGCATAAGATTTCGTAATTTTTGCAGCTCGTTTGCTACATTTAATGTTTCTTAAAAAATTGTAATAGTATGTTCATCGGATAAAATTGCTAAAAATTACACGGTTAAATACATTGTGTCGAGAGGCTGCATATAAAATTTTATAATTTTCTGAGCTTATTTGCTATATTTAAAAATTAAAACAAACAATATAAAAAAATTAAGGCACGCAATTAAGTCAACCAATTAGTTGGCTTAATTACCTATCATCTGTCAATAGGGTGGCCTGCCATCTGGTGGTGCGGCGGTAGGTTGTCGCCAGTGGCACCCTATGTGTCAATTTTACGGCGTGGCCGTCCGACCACCGAACTACAAAAACTCAATTTTTATAAATATAATATGTATACTACCACTTTCACAATTACGAATGCAAACAATATCAAAAACTCTACTTTACATCAATCATGGTCATGTATAGTTGGTACGCAGCCATCCATCCACGTCGCCGTCGAGGTCGGGCTTGGGAAGGGGACACGCGGCCCCAACGGAAAGCGTCGTTGCCGCCGTATCCCCGCGCCGCGGTCTCCGTCGCGTACATGTGCAGACAGCGGTGTGCCCCGCGCGGCGCCATCCATCCGATCGACCGGGGGCGGGGTACGTTCAGATCGCTGCTCCCCGCGGCCCCCTGCTACGTACTAGCGACCTGTGGCCAGCCAGCCGTGCCCGTGGATGGACGGACGTACGTGCCTGTTCTATAGTACCAGGGGCGGAGCTAGTCTTGTTTACTGGGGTCAGCTGACCCCAATGAAATTTTTTCAGTAGAAATTATTGTTCATAAATGCTAATGATCTCATTAGATAAAGAGGAAAACCTCAGTCATCTTCTGGCCTAACTTCGCCACTGTATAGTATGATTAGTTAGTGCTTGTGTGATGTGTCGCTACGAATTACTGGGAAGCTTTGGATGCTCTTGCTCGTGCGCGTGTGCGTGTGCGTGTGTGGTCACTTGTCCCTCTCGTGGCGCGGCACGAGGCAAGAAGGGAACGAGGCGGCAGGTGCATGCGTGAGGGCGTTGTGCCGTGCGCGCGCGCGAAGTGTGCTTCTTTCCAGAGGAACCACGCGTGGGTGTCCTGGACCTTGACTGGGCATGTGCAGTGAACTTGCTATGCTAAGCAGCCGCTGATGGGCTCCCCTTCTATTTTTCCAATCAGGGATGAGATGGATGACAGGACTGAGCATGGACGGAGCCAGCTAGGACGCCCATAAGCACCCCTAATTTTTTTTGAAAATTATATATATATATTCTTACTAGCTATAGGTTTAAATTTGATACTACTTGAGAAAATTAGGTACAAATTGTATTCCATGCTCTCTGTTCAGAGTTTATAGATAGACACACATCTTTTTTTTCCCTCTACCAATAAGGTAGTGTGTAAATGATATGAAAGTACTTATTTTATTTAGGTCTTAGAGAATTCTTTAGTTTTTAACTAAGAAGTGAAATGTCAGCCTGATTCCCTATTTGTTTGGATCATTGCAACCATCATAACGAGTGCAATGATTCAAAACTAACCTCGAGTATCTTATATGAGACATTTTACTTATAAATTTTGAAACCATATATGACATAAATAGGCGCCAATACTAACCTACTAAGTGTAGATGTACTAAAAATCGTATATGTTTCTCAAGTGGTAGGGTACATGAATTAACATGAGGGGCTTGACGTACTAATAAAAAAGTGAAATGGATATACATTTGTAATAACATATTAACACATATTTAAAATATTTTTCCTAATATTATTATTTGTTATTGTTATTACTCTGTAAAATAAGTTGGTTTCATAATTAAAATATGTAAAGTAGCCAATTAATTGAAAAGAAAGCCCAACTAATTATATAAGAATATTAAGTATGCATAGTTTAATCGACGCTACCATTCAATCAATCAATAATCACTTGATAGCCACCTTTTATCCTATCTTTAAGCATTAATAGTTCGCACCCATTACAAATTTTCTACCGCTGAAGGACGAGCAAATGGCTCCACAGGTATCTTACTGAATGCTAGATCGATGTGGGTTCAAATCAAATCTCTATGTTATGTGCCTCTCTTACCCCCAAGAATGTTATGTGCTCAAAATGGGTGACTTATGGCTGAAAAGCACTGTAGCTGACTGAAATACGGGAAAAAAAGAATCGACAAAAAAGCTCACAAAAATCAAAATACCAAAAAAGATAAAATTGTTAAATAATGAAAAAATAAGGCATAAGACTAAACCGTTTTAAGCGAGGCTAAGCTTAAAAGAGATGCGTGAAATTGCCAATTGTAGTACTAGCTTTTCAGTGCTTATCAAGCATGTCTGACCATTTCCCAAAATTATTTAGGTGCACACTGAAACTTTGTTAAGGTCCCAGGTCAGAAACACAATATGCACATTTTAGTACTTGTTTGCTCAGCTGAACAAAATTACGTCAATTACCATGTCACCTGTTTTGGCCATCTCCGATGCCACGTTCAAGCAGGGCATGCATGTGCAGCACAGACCACGCCATGTCGCCATGCCTGTTTGTGCAGTATGTATACGAAGCTAGATCCTATTCGGGCAGTAGAGTTATACTCCCTCTATTATCAGCCGGGGAATATTTTTTTTAAAAAAAACCTTCTTTTTCCCGTAAATATAGGGGCCTGTTCTTTTTCTCCGAAGCTAGCGGCTTTTGACTTTTGCTACAGTGCCTAACTTTTAAACGGAGTATTTTCTCAAGACGGGGTCTATAGGTTAAACGATGTACACGTTAAAAGCTCAACATTTGTACCATCCAAAATCGCAAGTGGGTATCTATCTCTCCGTAATCTGTACCGTAAACAACCAAATTTCAAAAATTTCAGCCAAAAACCATAAGTCGCAGCTGTTGCCAAATAGGCCCATAAATCCACCATAATTACATATAGATTCTTGCTTTCCTTTTTCATATGTAGACTTATGATACAGTGTAGAACGCTCTTTTACTTGATTCACGTTGTACTGCGTTTTCGCAGCTAGTTAAAGCTACTCATCGATCTTCCAACGAATGAACCCCATGTGTCGTATACGTATAAATAATAATATGCTCCTGCTAGTACTGCCCTACTCCTGTTACAGATAAGGCCAAGGAGAAGCTAGCTAGGTGAGATCGAAATTGTACAATCCAACAGGGTAACACAAACCACATGACCTGGGCTGTCGGTCTCGCATCCTCTCTGGAGTCTCACCAAGTCTCAAGTAGACGTGATCTGAGATATAGTACCATTAGCGCGGTTTAGATACAATCTGGTATAAACAGTAAACAGACTATACCGATCTAGTCTAACTAGATGTATCATATTTGAGTCGACATCTTGGCACGATTGGTTGGTCCAAACCAACCGATATGGTACGAACAATCACTTTTCTGTGGTAGTACAATAAAATTATTTATGTTAAGGTTACTGCATTATTTTGAGCGTGAAAGGGTGACTGGACAGTAAAATTACTTTGCAACAGTAAAAATATTTGTGACTTAACGACTAGTAGAAAAATTATTTGTTAATAGCAGTAAAGTTACTAGTGAGGCCTGTTTTGGCTAAGTATATCTGAATCAGCCTAACACGATCCGTCCTCTCTTTGCATCGTGTCTGAGATCGATAGATATGATATGATAACTTATTCAAATCAGCGAAGACATAATAGATCTACGTTGTACCGTGCCGAGCGCCCATTTTACCAAATCTGGTCCTAGGTCTCAAGCGGTCGCTCTGCTATTTTAGTCCACTGCCAACGTGCGTGCTCCCAGTTGTGTGCATGCATGCACTGGTCTCTGCTTTCTATTCCCCTTGGCTTCCTCCAAGACCTGCAGCAGCTTGTTAATTCTTGCCAGTGTCAGTGTGTCAGGGTCGAGCATGCACTGCCAGTAGGTAGTTTCCTCACGTGACACGCCCACAGATTTGAGATTGTAGTATTTCGTACTCGACGAGATTAAATCTTTACTAATGTAACCTGCAGTTTGTTCGTTTACTTATCCCCTTCTATCCTCTTCACGTAGCGCACGTGTCCTCCTCCTCCATGTAACCACCATGATGTCCTCTTCACGTAGCGCATCCACACGCACGCTCCTCCTCACACAATTGCCACGACCTCCTTGTGTACCTCCCCTTTCTTCCCACAGCCTCTCACTCCCTCTTCCCTCTCTCGCCCGAGCTTCCCCACCTCCCACTGCCCCGCCGGCCATGGCTGCAATCACCTACGCGCCAACGGCGGTGGCTGCCATCTCCTTCTCCCTCCCCTCCCCTGCACGCCACGCGCCTCACTGCCACTCCCGCCCCTCCCAACTCCGTGTCGCCTCCACCATCGCGCCCTCCTCCCTCCCCACCCCTCCATGCCGTGTGCCTCACCGCCCCTCCTAAAAACATAACTTTCTCCCCTTGCCTCCCATCATCACTAGATTCCGAACCTCCGCCATAACCTCCACCACATCCTCCCACCCAAATCTCATATCAAAACACCAAAAAAGGAAGGATCTATCACTTCGACAGACCAATCGAATACGGATTTTATTTCCCACATTCTCGTTTTCTCGTATATGAATATGGGATAAAACGGATTATTCGTTACTATTTTCCATCCCTAATGTACACAAGCTGGGCTGCACGGGTTGGGTTGGAAGGTTAGGCTAATCCACCCGCCAAGTGGCCAAACCTAACGGGGACTCGGAACTGTTTACACAAATCATATTGTATCATTTTTTCTTCAAATTTGGTATTTGGATATCCGTTTTTATAAATTTAACTCTCTCGTTAGACCTGTTGGGCTCATCTGCTGAGCTATAATAACTCGGTAGACAGGTCGCTGGCCGGATTAGTATTTATGCTTAATTAGTGCTAATCATATTTTAGTTTATACTAATTATATTTAATTAGCGCTAATTATAAGCTTTAATTAGTGCTCATTATAGTCATTAATTTTACTGTCGTTGTAGCGGTGCTCGGCAGACACGTGGCGAGCTCTCTTAGCTCCGCAGGTACCTATCGAGCTCAACAACTAAATTTCTTTTTAAAAAATTTCTTTTAAAAGGTATGAGTCGTTGGAAGAAGAAAAACATGATGGGATCAACCATGCGGTACCGACGAGCATGTAGATATATAGGAACAGATGGTGTACGTACGAAGTTAACCAAAGTATGCAACAAATGAACTCTTTGGTGGAGGGTTCGGGCGGGCTAGCCCAGAGACCAACACATATTGCGATGATGTGTATGAGCCGGGGGCCGGGGGCACTCCCAAAGATGGGAGAAAAAAAAGGAAGAAAAAAAGTAGTGCCGACCACTATATAAAACTATGAGGTGTGGCTATAGGAGCGCAAGGCATAAACCAACTCATCTAAAATAAAAGGTGCATAGAAAGATTAGAAGCTAGTTTATTCTTTATCAATAGATTTTTATACAGGGCAATGATTCGATGGTTCTAAAGGGTTCGAGAGTATTATGAGAAAGCGACAATCTCTTGTACTTTTTGATATTGTGTTTCAATAATTTACGGTCAGTTTCACCAAATCTTTCTCCCTCGTCGTAGTTGGTTTGTCGTCATTATTTCAATTATTTCGATAGGATTTGTTTACTTCGTTCTTAATATCATATATGATTGTATTATATCTATCTAAGAACTGTTGTGCAAAAGAAGGGTATACGAGTATAACACCTACGATCCAATGCTGCCACAGAAACAAAATCCACGTGAACTGGAATCATTCAATTTTTCCTCTGTTGCAATTAACCACCGCCTTGATGATAACCCAGCAGCAGCGAGAAGCTGACTAGTTATGGATCGGATGGTGAAGCGGCAGGGTGGGCCACGGGGCACGGGGGCAGTCGCGGGGCCCACATGCTGCCTGCGCGCGCCCCCTCCAGCGCGGCGAGAGCTACGTACCGTCGATCATGGACGGTACGTGAGCGTGACTGTATAAGAGTCAGGGTTTTCAATTCTGGCGTAGGAAGGGAGAAGTAGATGTGAACGGGGAAGCTAGTGGCTAAGTACTATACTTAATCAATATATCTTCACATTTGATGGAGGATTTACCAAAGGAGTTTAGTATGTTGGAAAAGCATGGAGCCATGGAAGCATGCACTATTCGCGCGATAACCACATTGGCCTGCTGATCTAGGGATTATTTAGAATGTAGAAATTTCACAGGAAGTTTAGAAGAAACAAATACGTTTTACACATGATTCCTGTAGACTTCCAGTGTTCCACAGTGGGCCTGATTTTTTTCGCAACAGCAACAGTACTCCAACAGCGAAAAGGATATCGAAATTGCTCCTTGCAATTTAGCATCTCCTAGAGTTTTCTGGGATATGCGATGATGTCCAAATCAGATGGAAAGAAAGGTGAGGAGTGAAAAGGAAAGACCATCCCACAAAGTGCTCCATGCATAACAATGTAGCATTCATTGCCAATGGCATCTAGGGCACGAACTACTCATGAATGAACCAAGTCTCACAAAAAGAGATGGCATAGTTGTTGCTGCATTCTGCAACTTGCTTGCTGGATTTCACAAAGCTCACTACTCGGTTAGTCACTCACCTGCAGCCAGCCAGTCACTGATCTGGCATCACGACACTGACCCTGAGTGCCCTACATGTCTCCTCTCGCAGATAAGGGTGGAGGCACTAGGGTGGTGATCGGTTCGGCTGAAAGCTTCATGGCTTATGGCTGAAAACACTGTAGTTGGCTGAAAAAAGCACTGTAACTGACAGAGGCTTATTTACCATAATTAAATTTAAAAAAATTTAAAAATAAAAAAAACATATTAACCCATCACGTATAATGTAAACAAATACGAGGAAAAAAAAGAACCGGTAAAAAAACTCAAAAAAAAAGTCAAAAGTTCAGAAAAAGACGAAATTTATGAATAGTGCAAAAATAAGCTGAAGCCAGAAGCTGAAGCCATATTGATCAGGGTCGGCCATCTACAGCCATCACAGGGCCCCGTCACATGGCCTTGCATTTGAACAGCATATATACACACTACACACATGACGAGCTTTTTTAAAATAAATTATTTTTAATCATTTTACGAAAATAAACCTCTCATTATTTCTTCACAAAAATAACTCAAAATTGTGCCACTGTTCATCTAGCGGAGCCAATCGCACGCGGGCTCGCGGCACCACGGCACTCCACACAACGGTCCAGTCGCACTCGTGTTGCAAGATTCAAGCCCACAGACAACCGGTCACAGAATGAAAGGTCGACATAAGGCCATGTCGCCCAATCGTGGCACGTTGCACGACTGAGGCCCCACAAGCTCCAGTAGCGTTGTGGTTGTGTGACTGACACCAATATAAAGGCTAAAATTCGATCGAAAATGACATTTTTAATTCTTAAAAAAAGAAGAGAGAGGAGGACAAGAGACAGGGTTACAAGAGAGGAACGGAAAAGGGGAGGAGGAGGAGGACACTCTATCCGTTTGCTTCCATGTATTTACTTTTTTTGCGGTTAGTTCTCGTTGCCCTTGTAATTTCTTGGTCATTTTGATGAAAATATGTTAGGTTAGTTATAACAAACATAGATTAGTGGTAAAACTAGGGTTGCTAGTTGTAGATCCCCATGTTTTAGTGGTAACGCCGTATGTAGTGTATTAGAATCCAAGTTTTTTGCATGTTGTATACAAATGGTCAGTTAGTCCTATTTGTAGATCGATTAGTGCAAGACCTAGGTTGGTTAGGTTTAGATGCGTATGAATTAAGAATCCAAATTTAGGTTGTTTGTATGTTGTTGTTAAAATTTTATTTGAACATTTGTAGTAGGAGATGTAGATGAAACAAAGAGCATTTTGATACACATGGTATGGTTTATTCGTGTGAGGTGTAGTTTAATTTGGTTTTCATGAGGCTTGATGTAGGAGGCATAATTTCCATGCATTATGAATATTTTGAGTCCTGTGGTAGGTCATGGAATGAACAAGTCATGGTAGACCTACCTGAAATCGTGCAGGCGTCATAGCTATGAATGCATCATGTTGGTGCAGGCCTATGTGAATCATTGTTCAAGTACAGTTGCCAGTGACCATAAAGTGGAGAGTAGTTCAGGTGTGCAGGTGGAAATTGAGGATGGTGGTCAAGATGCAGTTATACACGAAGATAGCAATGTTGAACCTAGTGGATAGGTAGGTGAAGGGGAGGACAATGAATTCATAGTAGATGACTTGGAGGGGGAAGACCAAAGGGCCAAGGCCAAAGAATAAGCATTGGAAGAGGACGGGGATGAGGACAACAGTTCAGATGATGAAGATGTCTATAATGTGCCAGTGCCTGATAGTGGGAACAAAGACGATGCAGAGCACTTAATTGTGAATGATGGCCATGATTCCTCGTGAGAGTACCACAAGAATGAGGTGTGTGTACACACCATGTATGCAGACAAGCTGGCACTGTAGGATATCATCAAACTATGGGTGTTGTCAATGCAGAGGAGTTTCAGGGTTGTCAAATTGAATAAACAACAATACGTTGTGAAGTGTGAGCAACCTGAGTGTCCTTGGTGTATTCACGTGTACAAGCCGAAGTATGAAATGCACTGGATTGTATCAAAGGTGGCGGCTCACTTGTGTATTTTGAGCAACGTGTTGGCAAAGCACCGGAACCTAACTACCTCTTTCATTGCAAATCTCATGTATACAGAGATTGTGGAGAAGAAGGATATGGAAGCAAAACATATCATACTAGCTGTAGAGAAGTATGAGGACAAGATCAGCTACATGAATATGAGGAGACCAAAGCATAAGGCAGTGGAGAAAATGTTTGGCACGTTCAAGTCCACCTATGATAATCTACCTTTTGTATTGGGGATGCTATAGGAGTGAAACCCCGGGACATATATCGATGACAAGCCATCAGTCACACTACCGAGTTACATAGTGATGCGACTGGTGTTTCTTGCATTTGGTGTCTACATTGATTCCTTTCGGTAGTGCCGATCACTGATGTGCATGGATGGAACATTCTTGATGGGAAGTACAAGGGGCAGATTCTAATGGCATTTGGGGTGGATGGCAACAATCAGATCATGCCTATGACTATTGCATTTGTGGAGTGTGAGAACTTCGATAGTTGATTATGGTTCTTTAGGCATCTTAAGGTCGGTGTGGTCGGGTAATGTCCCGACGTTATCATCATACATGATCAACACACTAGCTTGATGAAGGGTATCAAGAAGCTTCAGGAAGATGAAGATGAGCCTTTTCCTTAGGTTGAGCTGCAAAACCATTGGTGCATGCAGTACTTGGGGGCCAATTTCTACAAATAGTTCAAAGACAAGTTGATGTAGCTGTTCAAGAAGTTGTGCAAATAAAACCAATAGAGGAAGTTTGATGCAACATGGGATGAGCTGGATGAGTTGACACTGAAGCATGTCGACTAGAGGAACAAGCAACCTGCTGCAAGTACAGACCATGTACCTGAATGATTGGAGCCATTGCCAGAGATTGAGCCACTTGGGTTGAGAAGGAAGACTGCAAGCAATATCGAATGTTTCTCACATTGGATCGAGGCCGAGCCAATGGAGAATTGGACCTTGCTTCATGACACCAATGGCGAAAGCTATGACGTAATAATGACCAACTTGACCGAGGTGTACAACTGTGTACTATGGGGCATGCGTGGCATGCCCCTCGTGACCATCGTGGAAAGTGTGTTGTATGGTACAATCAAGTATTTCAAGGATTGGCACCATGTTGTTGTACTGCATATGAACCATGATGATGAAATATGTGGAGGAGAAGAGCAAGAAGGCGTAGTTGCATATAGTCTTTCTTATGGGGACTAGACAACTTTGATTTGACATATTGTTTAGGAATAGAGATGGGTTTAAAACCATCCGTGTTGTGATCACTCACGAGGTTAGTCTTAGATATGAGAACAAGAAGTGCGAGTGCACAAGCAACAAGCTAGGGTTTCTCCATAAGCTATGCTCCTATGTGTTGGTGAAGAATCTAGACCCGTCATTATGAGTTATTAACATATTTTGGTAATTAACTTCAATCATATTGTGGGACTAATATTTTTCGTGAGTTGGATGAATAGATCATATCCCATGATGATGAAGACTTTGGATGGCATCATGAATTGATCGTTATCAAGTCAAGGTTTGAGATGAAGGATGACATCACGTGTTGATAAGTATCAAGTCAAGATCCCAAAGAGAAGATGGTCATGAGTAGATTATCAAGTCAAGATAAGGCCCATCATATGTTGATGGAGAGCAAGTAGAGGATATATCATGGGTTGATGTATATCAAGATAAGAACCTGGACATGAAGTGAGGATGTTCATCGTCAAGCTTCAAGAGGATACTCGAGGCAAAGTTATAATCAGCATAGGCTAAGGACGTGTTCCTAGTCTTTTACCGGTCTTGGTGTTTGGTTGGAAGACTGGACTGTTAGTATATATTGTTGTACTATTACGAGAGGTCATGTCTAGTAGCTTGAGTCTCAACATGTGTTAATAGCTCAATCTCACTTACTCTAGCTCTCCATGGCATGATGCTAGTATTTACGAATTGTTTTGCGAATAGTTGAAGTGCATGCATAATCCTTGTAGCATGTTACTAGAGTTTGTAAATATGTTTTATAAATATTGAAATCCATGTCTCCTACTCCTTGTGGTATGATACTTAGATTTGCAAATAGTTGAAACTCATGCATGATTCTTATAACATAGGACTTAAGTTTGGAAATGGCTAAAGTCCATATACCTAATCCTTATGGCATGATTCTAAAGTGTGTAAATGTATTTTGTAACTTGTTATGAATCATGCTTTGACTTTTGTATGTATGATACTATAATTTGCAAATATATTTTCAAAATTTATTGAAGTATATGCACTCTTGTCTCTGGTGGGAAATGCAATGCAATATGACTGCACCCTATGAGGTTGATCTGACTGGGGCGGTATGACTAGCTCTGTGCGAGTGGTTGGACTGGCCTACGGTATGATTGCTCTGTGATTGGCGATATGACCGGGGTCTGATCGACCATGTGTCGACGATCTTAATGGTTATTAGTTGGTGGTTAGACTGGGTCATGGCAAGCGGTACAACCAGTGTTATGCGAGTGGTTGAACTGGAACATGTGGTACTACCGAACATTAGTTGTCAGTGGTTATTTTCTAGAGAGCCCCGTTTTCTCAGTCTTAGTTGAGCGGTCAAAGCAGTTTGTGTGGCGGTCTGACTGGTCGGTTTGGTTTGCCTACAGTAGTATCGTATTTCCTGTTTTTGCTCCCAACGGCTAGTTTTTTTTGTGTGAGTTATGAATACCCCCTTGTGGCTAGTTGGAGAGGTTGTTGCTACACCCATGTTCACTCTCTTGAGCTAATATGAGCACTCTTCTCACAATTGTACATGAGTTACACCTCGTGAGTAAGGAGAGAATTCTCTAGATACATGTGTTGTATCTAGAGGTGGATATGTACATTCATTGCACTTGGTGAGAGTCAAACATAAGGCTTAACTTGTTACTCTTAGATGTTACTAACTCCTAGACAGTATTAGACGCGTCACTTTCATTGCTCTTTTTTAGCATTATTCTTCCTCTCTGATTTCTTGATGACCACATTGCCGAAGGGAGAAATTTGGGTCACATTACTTGGGCCACATTTTTCATTCATATGAATTTATGTGATTTTTTCTCGATTTGGTTTTGCATTTTGCAAAAAAATTCACACAAACCCACACACACAATTTGGTTGGTTGCCAATGTATTCATTAAAGGAAAGATTGAGAGACTATGTGGATGGTTACTTAATGATGAATAATTGGCACCGAATATTGTTCATCAAGGGGGAGTGAAGTGGTCCGTGCGTGGACTAATGTGGATCGAGTTGAGACGAACTTGTTTCTGAAAAAGGATTTCTTTGTCTTTTATGTACAGGTTAAGCGTGGAGGCAATCGTAGTCGACGGAGAGGTGGACCGAGACTAGAATGGAGATATAAGGTTTAGATAACAATCAAGAGTGTCGCGATATAATCGAACTCATGCTTGGGCATATGAAGGTTGAAGGAGGAGTTGAAAAGGAAGAGTTTGTTTCTAGGAGTTGTAAATTGAAAAGTCCATAGTATAGAAGTCGTATTCAAAGAGAGAGAGAGAGAGAGAAGGTTTAGTAAGAGATTGGAGTCAGATTAGGACTCAAATTTGTGATCCATTCGGAGAGAACTCTTATGGTGTCAGAGGATACAAATAGAGGCAGAGGGGCATAGCAAATGGACGGGTTTTTAGAGAAGCATAGAAGAGCCTTTAGTTTTGGCTAGACTTTTAGAAGTACTTTTGAGGACACTTTGTAAAGCCACAAAATCCAACAATAAATATCACTTTGAATCAATCTTGTGCATGATTTGCAGAAGGTGCTGGTGATTGCAGTAGGTGTCGAAGCTTACAAGTACGTGCAAAGGTGTCGAATCGTCGCCGGAAAACAGAAATAATACGAGTACTCAAAGGTAACAAGTACAAGAGTGCTCGATCAAAGTTCGAATGCGTGCAAATTGGTCAAAGTTTGAGTACGTGTAAATCGGTCGAAGTTCGAGTACATGTAAATCGATCGAAGTTTACAACTGTCAGTCATGGTCGAAGTTTACAACTGGTAAAAGTTTACAAATGCTGAGTGGTCGAAACCATCATCAAGTTTACGACTACTGAATGATCGAGCGCCGAGTGATCGAAATCTTCATCTAATAAGTTAGATTGCTTTTGAGTTCCGAATAACAACTATAATGATTCATCCTTCTCATTGCAGTGTTCGACACTACGCAAAGCAACGCATGCAAACTCAGAACTTACAAGAAACGCCAAAACCAATTATATCCGAACAATCCGCTTGTGGACAGAGGGAATCTTGGTTGCATCCACTTACTTTTCAGACAATGATCATTAGTTTAACAACACCCCAACATTGGATAAAGCACAGCGCAATTTGAAAGAAGAGGGGGATTATAATAAGATCAGGAGCCATGTTACCTAGGTGATTAATTAAGATACCTGGAGTGAGGACAAAAAAATGCTTAAGGGAACCTTTGACCAGCCAAAGGCTAAGGCTAAATTAACCTCTCCCCCTTAATGATTTGGATGGAGAGAGAGAGAGAGAGAGAGAGAGAGAGAGAGAGAGAGAACTAAAGAAGTGTTTGTCTGCGTGTCGACTGTGCCCGAGACCCCACCCATGCCCAAAGCAACGCACTACCCCGCATGGAAACAGGAGCTGTGTCAGCCTCTTGACTGCCCTTGCCCCTCCTTCACAGTACCCACCACGAATCCAGGAACCACCACCCTTTGTTGTTTCTCAAATTTGGAGAACGACTCTTCAGATTACTGGGTAGCTACATGTCTCTAAAGTTTTCTGTTGGATCTGCAATTAATATTTTGCACGTACATTTACATATAACTAGTGTCTCTAAGCAACTGATCAGTCAATGGGGCTTGGAGCAAATTGAAAAGAAACAAGAATTGGTCTTGCAATGAAGGGAACTCGACATTTATCTATGCACATACACAGTTAGAGAGAAGCTTGACAAAGATGAAAAAGAAGGGCAGTAACTAATCGAGTAGGCACAGAACATCTCACTAATATCTATCTTCCAATTGATAAAGCTACAGGGGAGGATTTTGTTTTCACTTACCATCAGAAGTGGATGGCAATCTGGCGTGGAGACTCCAAAATGACATTGATCACAAAACTGACGGACTCATCACCCCAGCATCCTCATTACCGACCTGTGTGCGCTAGTCCCTTGTTGCGGTATGAATGCCCATGCTCTCCTTCAATCCTTCTCCTCCGAGCCTTCCTTGAGGCTCATTTCCACAACCCCGAAACCGGCCTCATCCATCGATGCCGCTGCAACTGACGAGGTCTTGGAGTCGACTGTCGACCCAGCCTGTATCTCCTTGAACAATGCCATGACCTTCAGCATTGTCGGCCGCTTTGCAGGCCTGTCGTCCAAGCAAGCACAAGCAATTTTCAGGTGCTCCAGGAGCTCAAGTTCTAGGGTCGGGTCCTCCTTGAGTAGTTCAGGATCAAACACATCACTGATCTTCAGCTTGGTGTGCTGCTTGACCCACCCTACTAGATTGTTGTCCTCGCCGAAGTCCGATGAATCTGTTGGCTTCTTCCCCGTGAGCAGCTCAAGCAAAACCACACCATAGCTGTACACATCTCCCTTGGTCGTGCACCGGAAGCTCTGGTAGTACTCTGGTGGCACATAGCCCGGCGTGCCCGCAAGGGTGGACACACTCAGGTGCGTGTCCATTGTGCTGCTCATCATCCTAGCCATTCCAAAGTCGGACACCCTAGCATCCAAATGCTCATCAATAAGCACATTGCTGGACTTCATGTCCCTGTGAATGATGTGTGGGGTGCAACTGTGGTGGAGGAATGCCAGGCCCCTCGCAGCGCCCACAGCAATATCCCGTCGTGCTGGCCAATTCAGCTTGATCCCAAGCTTCTTCCGGTCGTGCAACACATTCTCCAAACTACCAAACTTCATGTAGTCGTACACCAAGAGCCGCTCCTCACTGACCCTGCAATAACCCAGCAGTGGAACAAGATTCCGGTGCCTGATTTTGCCGATCGTCTCCATCTCTGCCATGAACTCCTTGTCACCCTGTCCGCTCACGTGTTTCAATTTCTTGACAGCAACAACCCTCCCATCCTTCAGCTGCGCCTTGTAAACATCCCCAAACCCGCCGGATCCAATCAGACTGTCGTCGTGGAAGCCATTGGTGGCCTCAACAAGGTCGGCCAGAGTGAGTTTCTGCAGAGGCTTATCAAATGTAGACAGGTTGATGTTAAGCGTGTTCGTGCCAGAGAGCCTCCAACTGGAATTGACGGTCCCGGAATGCGATTGGCTGTCAATATAGATGTCACGGGAGCTGCTCGCCTCCCTCTTGATGGCAAATATGATGACCCCCACTACGCAGAACAGCAAGAACAGCAGCCCAATCGCAACAGTCCTCCCAAGGGATGCCTGTCTCCGATTGGAATGGCGGTCATCAGTGGCACTTGGCCCAGGACTGTGCTCACACTGCGGGAGAGGGAAGCCGCACAAGCCAGAGTTGCTCTCATACTGGCTCTTTGGGAAAGTGGCAAGGGATCCCAGCATCGGTATTGATCCATTCAGCCTATTGTATGACAGATTAATCTCCGACAATGACAGCATCGAGAATGAACCGGGTATTGGGCCTTCCAGCTGGTTGTGTGACAGGTCAAGCACAGCGAGCTTCTTGGCACCACCAAGCTCGGTTGGGATAAAACCAGAAAGCAAATTGTGCCCAAGATTCATGATCATGAGATAGAACATGTTCCCGAACTCCCTCGGGATCTCAGAATCGAGCTTATTGAAGGACAGGTCCAGGAATATCATGGAGCCATTGTTGTTGAAATTGTATTGTGTGCTCCCCATGTATGTCCTCGTGAAATTACACAGCTTCTTGCTAGGCATCCGGTTTAGGTCGTCAGAACGGATGCTGCTGAACTCAAGCAGGCTCCCCGTGCCACGGCACTCACTGCTCAGCTCATCATTGCGCAAGTATGCATACGGCCGTCCAGTGATAAGCCCCACAGCCATCTTACCAGACTGCTTTGCCAGTTCCGGTGGTATTGATCCATTAAGCTGGTTGTTGTTCAGGTCCAGCCAAACTAAGCTCTTGCAGTCTCCTAACTCTGGTGGTATCGGACCTGAGAAGGAATTGTTGCTCAGCTTCAAGATTGCAAGGCTGTCGAGCCGCCCCAACCATGCAGGTATTGACCCGGACAGTCGGTTGCTAGCAAGCGATATCCAGTTCAGATCCTTGCAGTTCACCAATTCCGATGGGATGCTGCCGGTGAGCCCATTGTAATCGAGAATGAGATTCTCAAGTTGGCGAGCACCGGCCAGTGACGCTGGGATCTCACCCTCCAGTTCGTTCTGCCACAGGATGAGGTCCTGAAGCCCACGAAGGTCGCCGACGGATGAGGGGATGGACCCATTGATGTAGTTCAGGCTGAGGTCGAGAGACTTGAGGCTGGCGCAGTTGGAGATTGCCCGCGGGATGCCGCCGGTGAGGTAGTTGTTCTGCAGGTAGAGCACCTGGAGCTTGGAGCCAGTGTCCGGGCAGAGTGACGCCGGTATAGCGCCGGTGAGCGCGTTGGAGCTGAGATCGAGCGTCTCGAGCTCGGCAAGCGCGCCCATGGAGTCCGGCAGGGAGCCGTTGAAGTAGTTGAAAGCTAAAAAAAGCGCCGTGAGCTGCGGTAGCCCAGAGAGTGCGTCGCCTGGGAGCTCACCGGAGAAGTTGTTGCTCGACAGGTTGAGGTAGGAGAGCGACGCGAGCCCCGCAATGTCCGGTGGGAACGCGCCCTCGAAGTGGTTGCCGGAGAGGTTGAGCGAGACCAGACCGCGGCAACCGGAGAGGACACCGGCCGGCACCTTGCCGGAGATTTCGTTGCCGGACAGGTCAAGAGACTCCATTCTGGAGCAGTTGGCGAACGCCGAGAGTGACCCAGAGATCCTGTTCCTGGCGAGGTTCAGCCGGCGGACACCTCCCGCGCCGAAGCGCACCATCCAACTGACGTCTCCGTCACCGGAGATCTTGTTGTACGACAAGTCAAGGGCATCCAAACCGGCAAAGCCACCACCTGCACCTCCCTTCCCGCCGCCACCAGCGACCGCGTCACCAGAAAGGTTCAGCTCCCTCAGCCCGCCGCAAGCGCCGACGAGCGCGGCGACGTCCGCGACGGACCCGCGCAGCGCGCCGTTCCCGGACAGGTCCAGCGAGGCCAACCTCACCCCGCACCTCCCGCCCCCGACGTCCGCGAGCGAGCCGCTGACGTTGGCCCCCCGGAGGCTGACCTCCTCCACGCCGCCCAGCTGCAGCAGGGTGCCGGCGACGGCGCGGAAGTCCACATTGAGCGGGACCCCCGAGAGGGACAGCGACGCGAGCCTCCCTCCCTTGCATCGCGCGCCGGGGAACCTGCACGCGCCGTCGCCGCGGTTCCATGCCCCGAGCGCCCCCCTGTTCAGCACCGCCGCCTTGAACTGCTCCAGCAGCTGCGCGTCGTCCGCCGCCGCCACCGACGCAAGCATCAACAGCACCGCCAGCCACATAGCACTCATAGCACCGCAACCTCCAGCGCCACCACCCACTACTTCTCCGCCGTCACCATAGAAGGCTAGCTCAAGCAGAGCGATTTGGAGTGGAGAGAGACTTGGGTGGGCGATCGATTGGACTATTGGAGAGGAGAGAGAGAGAGGAAATGGCGAATGTGCAGTGTGGGAATGGGCTAGGGGCGGGGGTTTAACATGCCATGTTCCTGCATCGAATCGCAGTCCTCGCCTCGCGCATGTAGGTCCGCTTATTTCGGCTTTAGCTTACTGATTTCTGGTTTATTTTTTTACTATTTATAAATTTCATTTTTTTTCTGAACTTTTAGTTTTTTGAGTTTTTTTATCGATTCTTTTTCATGTATTCGGTTGTATTATCCGTGATGGGCTAGCATATTTTTTCTATTTTTAAATTTTTTTAAAATTTAATTATGCTAAATAAGTCATCTTCAGCTATAGTAAAATTTCAACCGCTACAGTGAAATTTCAGCAATAAGTCACAGCTTTTCAGCCCAACCGAGCAGGGCCGTCCCACTTATTTTGGCTTGAGTTTCTAACTTTGTACTTACTTTTTAGGAAAAATTTGTTCAGTAGCACTGAAAGTTCACTGCTTTCGAAAAAATACCACCGAAAAAACCAGGGTCTGGAAATTACCACCAAAAGATTCATATCGTTTCGGGATTTACCACTCTAGACAAAAATGCCCTTACCCCTCCGCTCCTCCTCCGCCGCCACCTCCCTGCCCCTCTCCCTCCCCACCCTCACCTTCCTCTCCTCTTTGCCGCCGGCCTCCCCGCCTCCTCCCTCCTCACGCCGTTCGCCTCCTCCCTCTCCGCGCACACATCCCTACGGCCGTTGCCTACCTCCGCCTCCTCCTCGCCCCGCCTCCTGCTCTCTCCTCTCTTCTCCCGCCTCTCCTTCCTCTCCTCCTCTCCTCGCCTCCGCGCCCCGTCCCTCCTCCCGAGGACGATCGACCGGGTGGATGAGAAGAGGCGGCGAGCGCGATCCGGCGACCCAGCGGACGAGACGTGTGCGCGAGGCGGATCTCGCGACCCGACGGACGAGGCGAGGCGGATCCGGCACCGACCGGGCGGCGGTGGAGATCCGGCGCCACGGTGCTCGACGATGAAGATCCGCGACGGGCGGAGGACGGCGGCCGAAGGAGCTGCGACGACGAAGAACAGCCGCGACGGGCGGCGGACGGCGGCTGCGACAGAGATAGGCAACGGCGGCGGGGATGGGGTGCACGGAGAGGGAGGAGGCGAGCGGCGTGAGGAGAGAGGAGGCGGAGGCCAGGCGAAGAGGTGGGGAAGAGGGAGGCGCAGGCGGCGCAGGAGGAGAGGAAGGTGAGGGAGGGGAGGGAGAGGGGCAAGGAGGTGGCGGCGGAGGAGGAGGAGCAGAGGGGTAAGGGCATTTTTGTCTAGAGTGGTAAATCCCAAAGCGATTTGAATCTTTTGGTGGTAATTTCCGGATCCCGGTTTTTTCGGTGGTATTTTCCGAAAGCAGTGAACTTTCAGTGCTACTGAACAAATTTTCCCTACTTTTTATTATTTCTAAATTTTGTTTTTTATAATTCTTTGGTTTTTTTAGCTTTTTTGTCGGTTGTTTTTTCCGTATTCATTTATATTGTCCGTAATGGGCTAACATATTTTTTCTATTTTTAAATTTTTTAAATATAGTTACGCCAAATAAGCCACCATCAGCTGCAATGTAATTTCAGCCAGCTACAATGTAATTTCAGCCATATACCAGCTTATTTCAGCCCACTAGTAGTGTGCCCGTGCTAACGCTACGGTAAAATACAAAATAAGATAAAATTCGACCGCCTCTCCGCCGACCTCGTCGACCGCGCTGTCAAGACCCTTGATGTCCTTAACGCGGTCTCCCTCACGCTCGCCTCGCTCCAGGGCTCGCGCCGCGCGGCGCTCACCGTCGCCTCCTGCCTCCTCGGTCGCCGCGCGCGCGCCCACTTCACCGCGCGGGCCATCTCAAAACTATTCGGACGCCGCCAAGGTTGCCGCGCCGTCCCCTTCCTCCCGCGCGCGCGCACGCTGTCCTTCAACGTGTTCAAGAATCGCCCACGGGCGCCACGTACGCCATGGCGGCGCACCTCTCTCCACCGCCGCAGCGCCTACGGCGGCATCCACGGCCGCCAGGTGCGGACTCGGGCTGGCCCTGTACACCATGAGCTCGGTTCTTGTGTTCGCCGTGTGGGCGCTGGTCGCCGCGGTGCCGTGCCAGGACCGGTCGTCCGCGTCTACCAATCCCCCGGTAGTCTCGGACGCAACTTGTCGGACGTCTCGGTGCGGTACGTGCGCTCCCCCAGCGAGAGGCCACGTGAAGAACTTGTCCTTGAACCCTATCTCCGCCTGTGGCACCAACCAACCAGATCAAAACCGCCGTTTTCCAATTCCACCCCCATGCCATGGAGACCCACCTTTATTATCCGGACGTGCGCGATGTCGGCGAACTCGCTGGCGGCGATGGCCCTTTCCGAGTCACGCGAGGCCCTCTCGTGTTCGTGGCGGCGCGGCGTCCCCAGGAGTCGCGCGAGGCTTCGCGGAGTCAAGGAGGCGACGCCTGGGATGGCGGCTATGACACGATCGCGCGCGGTGGGTCCGCTTGGGATCACGAGTCGCGCGGGGGAGGTGGGCATCGCCTTTGAATTTGGATTTGGATCGTTGGATATGAGTGGGTAAGGAGAGAGAAAGGTGGGAATTGATCCTTGATCGTTGATTTCACTGGTTGGTTTTGCTGGGGACACGAATTGGTGTGGACGCAGGAAAACTCATGACTACTGGGGGCACAATTTGGGGTGGTCGTAGGAAAGAACTGAACTGGTGGATTTTAGGGGTAGAGAATCGAGTGGCACCTAAGACAGGATTAGCGGTGCCTAATCATGACCAACTCGACGGCTGGGTTGATAGAGTTAATCTAGTTGTCTTCAAGTTTGATCACGCTGTCTTTATGATTATCATAGCTTACGTCCAGTGTGTATACTATAGCAGTCATAATAGTAAAAGTATTGTAATAATCGTAATCGTAAAAGTACTGTAGCAATCATAGTCCTAAAATGTCATAGTAAGTTTTAGGATTCAGAGCGGTCGTAAAGGAAAGTCGGGGTGTGTCCATATAGGACTCTTAACGTACGATGCCACGTTGCTTACGGAGTCTTGTATGTTACTTCTCTATATAAGAAAAACAAAAAGGACATAGGTGTACCACGTTGCCAAAGATCTATCTATGCTTACTTGTGTTCGCGTGCGTGATCTCAAAGTTCAAGTTCATCGCTCGTCTAGACCCTGGGCAAATTCTCTAACAATTAGTATCAGAGCCTAAGGGGACGAAGCGATGGTCGGTAACGTTGTTGATCCGTACAAGTCAGGAACGCTCATCAAGACCACGGGCAACGAGCTCGATACATCGAAGGCAAACATGTTCGTCAAGCCGATGACTAGAAACGCCTCGATCCCAATCCAATACCTGATGTTGAGCAAAACGAACTACGGCATATGGGCCATCAAGATGAAGGTAATCTTGCGTTCGATAGGGGTATGATCGGCGGTCGAAGATGGAGAAGACAACAACAACAAAGATCAAGGAGCAATGGTGGCCATCTCGCAAGCGGTGCTAGACGACATAATGATGTCAATCGTCGAGAAGAAGACGGTGAAAGAAGCCTATATCGCACTCAGGGAGATGCGAGTAGGCGAAGATCATGTCAAGAAGGCACACGCTCAAGTGCTGAAATGACAACTGAGCAAGTTGCAGGACTCAAAGACGATCACTGAGTACTCCATGTATCTCACCACGTTAGTAGGTAAGATATGTTTGCTTGGCACAAAGTTAGAAGAGAGCGACATCATTGAAAAACTGTTTAGCTCGGTACGAGATCGGTTCCTCCAGATCATCGAAACGATTTAACAGTTCAGCGATGCCGCGGCTATGTCACCCTCAGAGGCGATTGGTCGCCTCAAAACCTACGAGTAAGGACTCAAGAGTCGACGGTAATCGAATGATGGGAGCGATAAACTTCTCTTTACCCAGAACGAGTGGGAAGAAAGGAGCTCGAAAACAAAGAAGCATGAGGGCACTTCTAGCGCCAAGAGAGGAGGTCATAACAGAAGAGGTCAGGGACGCGACTGTGGACAAGGTGGAGGCCGAGGTGATGGTGATTGTGTCATCGATGAACATATGCCACCAAAATCTAACAAGACAAAGATCAAGTGCTTCAATTGTAACAAGTATAGGCACTTTGAGAAAGAGTGTTCCAAGCCAAACCGAAGAGAAAGGGCCAATCTCATGGCGAAATAGAATGACGAAGGTCCTCAACTACTGATGGTCAAAGCATGTGAACTCGTCCATACTGTCTCGATGCCTGAAAAAGAGGTATTTCTGCACGAAGATAAGGTGATGCCAAAGTTTAGCGGCACCCAAAACAAGGCTTAGTATCCTAATACTAGCGTAAGTAAACGCATGACCAGCTGTAAGGAGAAATTTATTGAGATTGGCACGACTGTAAAAGGCTTAGTTAAATTTAGAGATGGTTCGGCTGTGGAGATATAAGCAAGGGTCTCAAAGCTGGTGGAGTGTTCTACAGGTGAATATCACATTCTCATGAATGTTTACTACATCCCGAAGATGAGAAGCAATATAATCAGCCTTTGTCAAATGAACGAGAACGGTTGCAAGATTGTGGTCGAAGGAGCAGTGATGTCAATCTTAGACAGAACTTGCAGGTTGTTGGCTAAAGTGAGTAAATCAAGAAACTAGATGTATATGTTGCACATCAATCCGGCTCTCCCAGAGTGTCTTCTGACAAGAAGCACTGAGGAGGTGTGGCGATGGCACGACAGATATGGACATGTGAACTTTTATACTCTAAAGGATACGGTTCACAAGAAGATGGTGCATAGGATGCCCATGATCGAGCACATGAATCGCATCTACGATGGTTGTCTGGTCAGCAAGCAACATCGAAACTCCTTTTAGACCACGTCTCTATACCGAGCAGATATGCTCCTCGAGTTGTGGCACGGCGACATCTGCGGGCCACTCACTCCGACCATGAATGGAGGAAATCAATACTTCATGCTGTTGGTGGATGATTGCACAAGGTTTATGTGGAGAGCTTTACTCCGAAGTAAAGCTGAAGCATTTAAGGCATTTAAGAGGATCAAGGCTATAGCCGAGATGGAGTAAAATCTAAGGCTGAAACCTCTACACACCGACCGCAGTGGCGAGTTTACCTCAAACGAGTTCACAAACTACTATGAGCTGTTGGGAATTAGCCGGTATCTGACAACGTCGTATTCTCCCCAACAGAAAGGTGTGGTTGAAAGGAGGAACAAGATGGTGGTTGGCATGGTGAGGAGTCTGTTGAAGAGCATGGAAATTCCAGGCAAATTTTGGGGAGAAGCGATATCGACTACTGTTTATCTCCTAAATCGGGCACCAATGAAGAACATCATCGACAAAACTCTATACGAAGCCTACTACAACTGCAAGCCAAGTGTTGGTCACCTCCTTACTTTTGAGTATATTACACACGTGAAGACGACCATGCCACATCTCTCCAAGCTAGCAGATTAAAGCAAGCCAATGGTGCTCATTGGATATGATCCGAGGACAAAAGGTTACCGGATGTTTGATGCAGAGACACGACGAGTTGTGGTGAGTCGTGATGCAGTGTTTGAGGAGGAGAGAAAATGGATGTGGAGCAGAGATCCCTCGTTAGAGGTAAGATGGATTGAAGACATCTTTACGGTACATTATTCTCCTAACACTGATGCAGGTCCTGATGATCATGTGAAGACAACCGACATGCCAACCACGAAGGGTGTAATGGAAGGATCCGACCACAACACGGTCATAGATCCTGACGACCACATGGTGGCTTTTGATACTATGACCACGGAGGATGTAGTCGGAAGACACGACCATGAAGCGTCAACACCAGGCACAACCACGACTGGTACGACCATCGGGTCTAGGACACCTGGCTCATCTACACCACGCACACCTACATCAACGCTGGGAGCGCCGGTCTCAGCTGGAGCTCCGCTAAAGATGGAGCTCGACGAGAGCTCAACTGAAGGACCACGTCAGGGGCGTGACATCAAAAGTCTCTAGACACCACATCTCCAATAGAGCTAGAAGATTCAGAATTCAGCTTACTCAGAGAGGAGGAGCCTGCGAACTTTGAAGAAGCCAAGGCGAAGCCAGAGTGGAGAAGAGCTATAGAGGAGGAGATGTCCTCTATCCAAGAGAATGGAACATGACAGCTTGTTCCATTGCCAGACAGCCACAGACCAATCGGATTGAAGTGAGTTTATAAGTTAAAGAATGACACTCAAGGCGTGATCTTAAAACACAAAGCAAGGCTAGTTGCAAAGGGATACGTTCAATGACAAGATGTTGATTTCGACGAAGTCTTTGCCCTGTTGTGAGGCTAGAAACGGTGCATCTGCTTATTGCGATCGCGGCGCATGAAGGATGCAAGATTCATCGTATGAATGTGAAATCGGCCTTCCTCAACGGCAACCTAGAAAAAGAAGTCTATGTTATACAACCTCTAGGGTTTAAGAAGAAAGAAGTGCACCTAGTGTCAAGATCGCACAAAGCTTTAGATGGTATACATCAAACCCTAAGAGCTTGGAATTCGAAGCTAGACAAGTCCTTGGTGGCACTCGGTTTTGAAATATGCCCGCTAGAGCATGAAGTGTACAAATGAAGCCAAGGAAAAGGAAGTTTGTTGGTTGGAGCTTATGTGGATGATTTGATCATCACTAGAGAGGGTATCAAAGAGATCAATAGCTTCAAAAGCCAGATGAAGAAGTTGTTTAGCATGAGCGACCTTGGGTAACTCAGCTACTACTTGAGCATTGAAGTATATCAGAGCTATGAGAAAATTACTCTTAGCTAGTCCGCATATGCAACAAAGGTGTTGGACAAATGCGGCATGAAGAATTACAATCCAACGCAAATTCTGATGGAACCCCGCTTGAAGTTGAGCAAGGACAGGACAAACCCTCTTGTAGACAAGACTATATCGAAGCATAGTTGGAAGTTTGAGATACTTGCGACACACACGCTCGAACTTAGCGTTCTTGGTTGGCATGGTGAGTAGGTACATGAAAAGGCCGACTACGAAGCATATGGGTGATGTAAAGTACATATTGATGTATGTAAAAGGAACGTTGAGTTACAGGTGTATCTACGAGAAGAAGTAAGAAGGTTTGGGGCTACTCGGTTACTCTGATAGGACCTAGTGAAAGCATCTAAGCCCCTAAAAACGATTTTGATAATTAATGAATTTATGTGAATATGGGACTAATGTATTTGTTAAGTATTTAAAAGGCTAAGTCCCTAAAATGATGACAAGACGCATGCAAAGGATTAACATGAAGATCAAAGTGACTCAAGGCAAAGGTATATGTAGGCTAGGACCCTCTTTTTATTTTTACCGGTTTTAGGAGAAAAGATGGAAGACCGGATTATAGGCTAAATGTCGTACCATAAAGAGGGATCATGACAAGTAGCTTGATAGCATATTCTTATGCCATTTGGATCAATTTAGGATTATACATTCATTGAAAATTTAATTTGATAGTCAAATTTGTGATCTGTATGAAAAAAACGTAAGTACCGAAGTTTTAACGACAGAACTTCCATAGAGTGAAAGTTCCGCAGTTTTGAGCGGTACTTCCGTTGCTCCAAAGCTTCGAAAAACCGAACGGAACCTTTTTTTTTCCAGAGAGCACCACCAGAGTCGCTCGGTGCTCTGTCCGGACAACCGGAAGTACTGACGTGAAAATCGCGGTACTTCCGCTTGCCGGAAGCTTCGGCTATCTGAGCGGAGTCTTTTCCCAAAGAGCACCCTTGGGATGATTCTGAGTCCGCGACTAACGGAAGTACTGGAGTTTCAACGTCTAAACTACCATAAAGCGGTAGTTCCACAGCCTTAAGCGGTACTTTCAGAGCATGGAAGCTCCGAAAGGTCGGACGGAACCTTTTTCCAGAGAGCGCCAACTCCTGGTCTCGGTCTAAACGGAAGTACCGCGCCGACTTCTCGGAACTACCGGCCAATGGAACTACCGAATTTATAACGGCGGTAGTTCCGCGTCGACTTTCAACGGTTAGTTCAGAAGCTGTAATATAGCCGTTACTGTTGCATCAGAACAGGTGTGGAAGTATCGACATTTGGCCTGCAGTACTTCCGCTCGCCCTGAATTTTTCTGGAATTTGCTTCCAATGGCTAGTTTGGTTGGTGAGGGTATAAATACCCGTACTCCTGCTCAAAGACAGTATGAATAGACCCTATCGAACATCTTTGAGCATTGAGCATTCACTCCACACCTCATTTTCTCCTTGTGCATTTATTTGAAGTGGTTAAGCCAAACAAGTGCATTACATCCTTAGATTGATCCTTTGTCACTTGATTGTGATTAAGTGAAGTTTGAGATCTTTTACTCTTGGTGTTTGCCGACACCTGGACGACTTGGTGGAGTTTGCACGGTGACTTCTTCAAGAAGGTTGTGAAGAAGCCTAACATCGACTTGTGAGTAGTTTGGAGTCCACCACCTTCGAAGTGAAGGAAGGACTACCACTAGTGGATCGAAGAGCTGAGGTTTAATTCGTGGAGCCGGTCCAATTCGTTTGGGCTTTTCTCAACGTGGACTAGTCAGTTATCCTTGATCTTACACCTAGTCGGTGATATTGATACCGAAAGAGCACTTTGGGCATAGCGTCTTCCTTGGGTCAAATCCACTCAATTGGTGTTCACAGAAGTAGAAGGTAATCGCTTTATCCTCATGTGAAGCGGAGTACATTGCAGTTTGTGTGGCAGCATATCAAGGGATATATATGCTAGTGACGAAGGTTGAGAAGGTAACTCTGAAGATCGATAATCAGTCTGCAATTGCGTTGTGCAAAAACCCAGTTTACCATGAGAGAAGCAAACACATCGATACTTGTTTCCATTACATTAGAGAATGTGTAGAATCAAGGAAGATAGAGGTGCAGCATGTTTGCACAAAAGACCAGCTCGCTGATATCCTGACCAAGTCACTTGAAAGATTGAAATTCATAGAGATAAGGGAAAAAATCAGTGTGCAGTTAATCAACGGGAGACAACAAGTTTAAGGAGGAAATTGATAGAGTAATTTAATTGTCTTCAAGTCTGGTCGAATCCACGCTAGTCCTACGACCACGGTAGTTTTTACGACCACTATAGCTTACAACCAATATGTATATTGCAGCAGTCGTAGTCGTAAACGTACTGTAGCAGTCGTAGTCATAAAAGGTCAGAGTCCGTTTAGAATTTAGAGCGGTCGTAGTTTTGTATATTACTTCTCTGTATAAGAAAAATGAAAAGAACACAGATGTATCGTGTCACCAATTATCTTTCTATACTTACTCGTATTCACGTACGTGATCTTAAAGTTTAAGTTTATCATTCGTCTAACCTCTAAGCAAATTCCCCAACAGGGGCGGGCCGGTCGGGTCCACTCGAGGGGTCAGTCCCTACTTAATCAGGGCGCGGAAATGACGGGTTTGGTCTCGTGGGATTAGGTTAAGCGCGGGCAGTTTGGGGATTTCGGGGGACGGGTCGCGGTCCGAACGTGCGGAGTCTGGCGGACGTGGCCGAACGGCGCGCGGGTCTTTTCCCGTCTGACCGGAATGCCCCTGTAGGCGCATCTTAAAGCCAGAAAAAAGGCTGGGCAATTAGAAATAGGGAAGCTGCCATTGGACGGCATTTTACGTCCCACGGATGATGCATCATATGCTTCTTGTAATTAGTATAACTAGCCTCATAGGCGCGGCGCCATGCTGCGCCAGCCACCGTGTGTACCGAAGTAAAAGAGGCGATAATCCGTGAGGAGTTTGGTAAAAAAATTAAAAAAATCGAGGGCGCATGTGTATTTTCGAAAATGTCAAAGATCTTTTTCGTAAAAAACCGAGGGTCTGTACGTAATAAATGAGAAAGTCGAAGGTCTTTTTCGTAAAAAATCGAGGGCCTGTACGTAATAAACGAGGACCCGTACGTAATTTAGAAAACGCGGGGCGTTATCCTGCAAAGTGGAGGGGCTTAAAAAACTGGCAGGGACCTATTCGCGAGGAAAAAGGACCTTTACGTAATTTTCAGAAAATACAGGGAAACTGCCTCCTCCGACGTTACAGAAATTCCGAAGCCACGCGTCGGGCGGAGCGATCGCAGGGGTGACGTGGATGGCCTTTCGCGCGGGGAATCCTTCGGAGCGTAATACTGGTAAGATTTAGACCACGGATTTTCCGCGTTAACTTTTATATTTTCGCTAGAGAGCTTTCGCATAATTACCGCGGCAACTTTGCAATAAGCGGCTGGTTCGGACATCTGATCGACTTATTGAGTTGAACAACATGTGTTCATGCTCAAGGCACAAAGGTTTAAGGATGCTATATTTTTGTGATAATGTGATAACACCTTAAGAGAGTAAAACCGCGGCTTCAATTTAAGGGGCTATTTAGAACAGAGGAATTTATTTTTTAAAGAGGATTGAGAAATTTAATTTGCATGAATTTTATAGGAAATCAGTTTTTTAAGAGGGATAGAAAACCGTTTAAGAGGGATAACATATACTCACATCCCAAGCAGGCTGGTAGTCGTAATGAAGGTGACTGGACAGGGGTTAGGGACAGGCGGCGTTTTGGTCGATGGAATCATGGAATGGTGCTTGGTCAGGGCGCTTTTGGCCACTCGCGACTGCACGTGTTGTCCAAATCGGTCACCTTTCCTGGTTCCATGCAGTCAGTGTACCACGCCTCCTGGCCGGCATGCAGCGCAGGGTACCGCGCCAGTCAGGCCCTTCTCCACCGTCCGATGGGACCGATTGAGGGCGTCAGATTCCATCGAGCAATTATGAGGATTTTTTCCTCTCAAGCTCACGATGCTTTGTTTGTGCTCCACGTGACACTCTAAGTTTATTTGAAAGTTTGTCAAGTACTTTGATCATAAAATCAGATATTTGATCTGAACTTTATATTCCGATTCAAATAACACTTTGACTTGATTTTACATGATGATATTACTCGTATAGCATAATAAGTGGACGTTTTTACCACATAGAATGACATATTGGTCAAATTAGATCAATGACATATAGGGCCCACAAAAGCCTCTTCCACATTGAGCTCTTAGCCGTGCTTCCATGGCCACGCCCCCTCCCCCCGTGGTTCCCTCCATCTCTATTTTGATTTAGGAGAGAAGACCATGTGGGGCTTACCTACTATTATCTAAACTTGACCATCATATCATCCTACGTGGTAAAATCATCCATTTATCACACCATGTGGATAATACTACCATCTGAAATCAGATCAGGAGTTATTCAAACTAGATTATAAAGTTCAAATAAATCAAACATCTGGTTTCATAGTTCGGGTGCTGGACGGATTTTCGAGTAAAGTTCAGGATGTTATATGGACTGTTCTTTAATTAATTAATTGTTCATTTGGAGTTGGATTCCTACTCCACTTCAGAAGGGTTTTTTGGCTGCAGTAGCACTATAGCAATCATTAACTTTTTCTAAGGTATTCAATTAAAGGAAAATTAAGAAAAAAATACGAAAAATGGGGGAAAACATAATTATATCTCTATGGATAATGCAATGGAAAAAAGAAAAAACACGTTGGCTTATGGAAGCCAAACGCCATCATTGTTTGAAATCGAGCCAAATCCACGAGGGGGTGGTTATGGAGAACCCAAGCAACCAAGTATAGAAGCCACTCATACAAAGGTAAATGTGCACGAGAGGATTAGATAGTAGGTTATTCTTAAGTATTAGATTCTTATATAGAGCAAGAATTCAATTGTCCTAAAAGATTCAAGAGGGTTATGAGAAAGTAACAATCATTTATACTCTTTTGAGGAGTACTTTAAAGAATTTGCAGCCGGCTTCACCAAATATTTTCTCTCTCATCGTGGTTGCTTCAATGTCGTTATTCTAATTCTATCTACGAGATTCATCTTCTTTATTCTTAATGTCGTGAACACACTTACCATATCTCATAAACTCTCATCTAATCTAGGGGCTAATGTGCATAAGAAGGGGTATCGGAGTGTAACAAGTGGTATCAGAGCATATGCCGGATTAATCTAATTTGTCAAAAGGTCAATAAAGCATCAGTGGACACAAAATCAAGATCGACAATGATGATGTGGAAGAGAAATTTGACGGCGTAGGAAATTTCAGCGTGTATCAATGCGTAGTGAAGGATGTCCTTATCCAACAGGGGCTAATCAATACTTTTCAAAGGGACAAACTAAAAAAGTTATCCACGGAAGACTGAAAAGTGATGGAGCAGAAGGCTATTATCACAATCTGTCTATGTCTCTCAGATGATGTAAAGTACTCGGTGATCAAGAAAAAATCACTGAAAAATTATGAGAGAACTTAAAAAATTGTATATGAAAAATCATTAACAAACCAGTGGGTGCTAAAGCGACAACTGTACATATTGCACATAGAGGAAGGCAAACGGTTCGCTGACCATCTCAATATCTTTAACAAACTTATCGCATAGCTAACTAGTGTGGATGAGAAAATTAAGAAGAATGACAAAGTCGACATACTGGTATCATCTATACTACCATTATTGGATTAATTGGTAGTGAATATTCTCATCGCAAAAATCACTCTTAACTTCAATGAGGCAGTTGCGTATCTGTTGGAGGTGAAGTTCTTGAAAAAACCACCAGAATGTTTATCCTTAGGTGATCAAGCATTACCTATAATTGGTGTTGTGGGCAAAAGCAAAAGTCACAGTAAGAAGAATGCAAGAGCAAGTGTATATGCGTATGCTATCTATATGAAGAAGAATCACATAGATAAAAGATTGTCAGAGTTTGAAGAAAATAAGGGTGCATGCTTAGTGGTGGCAGTAAAGAATGATTCGAATGTAATAGTCACCAGTCAATCATGCACTTCTCATAGTTGAATATTAGCTTCAGGTTGTTGCTTGCATATATATCAAGCGAAAAAGATATTTGACAAAGGATATCTACGCTCAGCACAAAGAACTATTCACATAGCGGATTGTAAGGAGTATGCAATTACTGAAGTGAGAACGGTTACATAGGAGATGTATGATGGAGCACATTGCACATTGACAGGAGTTTGGTATGTTCCTAGCTTAAAAAGAATGTAACATCTGTGAGGTCACTTGAAATCAAAAGTTGTGAGGTATCACTTCATGGTGGAGTCATACAAGTTACTTGCAAAGAACAAGTGGTCATAAAAAAGTTTCTAGAGCAATTGATGATACTGATTGATGGGCACACTTGAAGAAAGGACAATCAATGGAAGGTTTGATAAAAATCCTAGTCAGGAGAAAAAACCATATCATCAACAGTAGGTATTCAGATCTTATCTGTATTTATGTGTAGAACTGCAAAGATGATTGCAAAATCTAGCAGACGTCAAGACAAAAGTGCGACCTATTAGAAGAAGGAAGACACGGTGGGACCAAACATGTGGTACCCTGAGCAGGTGGATCTCAGAGGTGGTACAACCCTACGACATGGAAGATTGTAGGAATCAGAGGTATGGTTAATTAAACTACACGACAAAAAAGCTCTCAAGTGGAGGGTCTAGACAGGTTAGCCCGGACACTGATACGCATATTACGGTGATGTGTATGAGCCCTTGTGATGGGGACACTTGTAAAGGTGGAAGGAAAATAAAAAATATAGAGCTGACTTGGAGCAAGTTCTTGGAGGAGCACAATGACTTTAACGAATAAGAGTCATGGTAAAGACTACTAAGTATAGTGACTCATATGCTAGTCTTTTATGATTTAAAAGGTGTGTTGTAAGGAGTTTTATATAATAATATGAATCCTAATAGAATTATGATTCATACTTTCTTTTGGAGTAGGATTTCTACTCCACTTTGGAGAAGGGTTCGAGGGACTATATAAAACCATGAGGGGTGGTCATAAAGAACTCAAGCAACAAAATAAAGAAATCACTTATCCAAAGGTAGAGGTACGCGAAAGGATTAGTTGTTAGGTTATTCTTTTAGTACTAGATTCTTATATAGGGTAAAGATATGAGAGTCTAAAAGATTCAAAAGGGTTATGAGAGAGCGACAATTCATCTTAAGATTTCTAATCTAACTTGCTTAATTTTAATTTTATATGCGCACAACGTTTATTCAAAATATGAGATTCTGAATTTGGTTTGTTGTGTCACATGCTTCTTTATATCCTTGTTCCCTCCCAATTTAAATGGCAAAGACACAGGTCGAAACTCAATAAAATTCAAACGGTTTCGGCTTCTAGTTTCTGGCCCACTTAGAACACGTCGGCTTCTTAATTTTAGTTTTTTGTTTTTGTTTTTCTCTTTATTCCTTTGTATTATCTATGACGTTATTACTGCCTTTTCATTTTGTTTCTTATTTTTTGACTTAAAAAACTAACAACTATTACAGTATATTTATAGCCAAAAGACAATAATTGAAGTCAGAAGCCAGAGCTTTTAAGCTAGTTGAAGCAGCCCTGAAAATCAGTAAGAATGGAAGTACGTGTCCTGGATCAGCGTAGGACTATCTATTAATGTTGTAAGGCACTGGTTAGTTCTGACTGTACGTGCATTACAAAGCCGACTTGTGAAACTTTCAATACATTAGGTGGGTTCAGTTTGGCTTAAAGTCAGCTTATATTCGTACTGTCTATAGTAACTAACTTTTAAATTGTGTGTTTTTTAAGGCGGGGTCAATAAGAAGATTGTAGTAAAAAGTGTACTGATTCAGCTATACCGGTCAAAATCGCATGCGATTATTTTCCTGTAAGTAGTACATCTTATGAACAGCCAGAATTTAAATATTTAAGCCATCAGTCCAAAAAAAAAACACACCTATTGTACACGCATACATGATGGGAACATTGATAGAAACATTGCTTTGTCTCTAGCAATATTTTTATCTGAAACTTTTGTGTTCCAAACGGTCCTTCCCGCTGTGATTTAAGCCATGTATAATGGTGTGGTGTCAGCTATCTATAAATTTTATCGCATAAGATATGAGATAATATGAGGGAGAAAAAGAGCATAAAGAATTAGATCGTTTTTCATACAGTAGTCGACTGTAATATGATAAATAAGATAAATTATGTTATGAAGAAGTTGTTTATAGAGACATACAAAAAGATAATTTATTGTATGATTTATCTTTAATACTGTTCATAAAAATATAAATATTATAGACAGTAATTATATATACCATTGTATATGCTTTTAATCCTAACGACTGATTGGAGCCGGCTAAAGACAGGAGCTTTATTACGATCTTAATCTAAACAAACGAAGACTAGAAAAGGTCGGGTCAAAGGTTAAGGTACGAGAGGCCTTTAAGCACAAGTGGGCGTTGGATCATGGGCGATGATGACGAGATAACTCACGGTCGCAAAGCCTAACGCACCCGTGCGGCTCACATTAGTGCCCTGAGAGCGCACCCCCGAGTGACGTGGACCCGCCGTGCGCTAACTGTACCGTACCCGCCGGATCCTCTGGCCTCACTGACGCTGGATCCCGTAAAACATGGGACCCACCTATCAGCGGGTGGTGCTGGGCGCTGTAGAGTACTTTGGAAGCCGCTTGAGGTGGGGCCCACCAGACGACAGCCAGCACGTGCGCCTGTCCCGCGACGGGCGGCATTGGGGCCTCGCGGGGCGTTCGATTTGGCCGCAGGAGATCCCGCCCGCCCGAGGGGGGACCCACGCGTCTGAGGCCCGCCTCCGCAGGTTGGTGAGTGGATACGGCTAATCCTGCTGTTGGATCCCTCCTCCCTGTGACCTCGCATGATGGTGAATTTTCGAACCTTTTTCTCTCTCTAGAGAGGCTGAGGAGAGAGAGAGAGAGTTAAGTTTGAAAATGATTTGAACGACAACTATCGGTTAAACCGAGCTGTAGCACGTTAGTACATGATCATTCCGTCCCGTAATATAAGTTTCTATTTTTTAAAACATCATTTTATAATATAAATTTATTATAAAAATCAAAATATAGTTATTATAATATTTTTTTTATCATATCCTCTACTTTAATATTGAAAAATAAATAAGTAGTTATAGTATATCATTTAATAAAAGTATGTATGGTCTAATGGTATTATTTTTTAAAAAATTAATATTTCTTTGATCTATATATATAGACTTTATATTTATATTACAAGACAGGGAATAGTATATCGTTTGATTGATCAGAAACGGAGTGTTACAGCCAAGTCAAGCCAACCATAGAATAGAACACTTGTACGAATGAGACTATGTGCGCGCACCAGAATGATTGTATTCATGGGGTGCTCCACACATGAGACTTGAGAGTGGGCTTAGAGAGGGGTCTTCACCAATCATAGCCGGTCTATGACTGTGGGCCTCCGCGCCTCCCTCCGTGGCCGGCTTTGAATGGCATTTGCGGGGAAGCAAGCAACCACTGTAACATTTCATCATTCATTAACCTGTCCCTAGCCTGCTGTATTAAGGTGATGCTTTTTTTTTTGTTTTATAAGCTTACCTTATGGTTTATTTGGCGTCATAGCAGTTAAAAATATAATGTAATTGATCATAACTTTTTCAGTGTAATTAAATTTTAAAAATAAAAAAGATATATCATTATAGACAATACAAAAGAATAAAAAAGCTAAAAAGCTAAAAATCAAAAAATTAAAAAAAATGAAATTAAAAAGATAAGGCTTGGTGCCTAGATCGCGGGAAGCGGCTCAGCCTCCGCGTCTCCAGCCGTCCTCGTCCTCGTGGGCTCATGGCTCGCTTCTGGTCGCGCGCATCATCATTGCTCGTTCCAAGTCCCCAAAACCTCGCAAACGTGACGTACCGGACATCGAACAGCAACGACAAGTATCTGGCAACAACTAGGTTGACTCGATCACGGGTTTAACGCACTGAAATTCTGGAGCTTGATCTTTTGCCAAGCCCCTCAAGATGTATGGTAAGCTTCGTCAACATACAGATAAACATATGAAACATACAGCAAAAGAATAGGGAGGATATCGCCGCAAGATGAAAGCTACACAGACATACCTATCCTGAAATGAATCGACTACTAGCGAGCCATCTCATTCCTGAAAGCAATTCTCCGTCAGATATATGCTCGGGCAGATCAAGAATTTGGTAGACACCAACTCGGAAGAAGCATACTTCACCTTAGTGAATGACACGGGAAATGAACCATGAGGCTCATATATACGCTGCCCGTAGTGGAAAGAACGGTAGCTGGGCATTGAAGCGCTATTATTTGAACGGCCATTGCTGAGCCTGAACTTAGGTTTCCTTTCAGAATCCTTCAGGTCTGGCGAGTGTTGTAGGACTTGCAACTTCGGCGCTTGTGCGCGACCAGATGGAACTGAACGTCTGAACCTCAGATATTGCTCCGCAGTCATTGCACAGTATTTGGACCTGTAGCAAGCAAAACAAGCGGTTACTCAGGTCACAGATGCGCTCATCATTTGTTGCATCTTAGTTGCTTCAAATTCGAAACGAACCTTTTATGTCCCTGCACATCTCGGAAAATATCATTGTGAATATACTCGCTATGGTGCTACGCTGACACTGCACCACTGAAGTGCAAGAAGGCGAAAAATAGAGAACCTTACCATTTTATCATCATATGAGTCAGGCATAGTTGCAAGCTCCCTATCCAGTCTCTCACATGCTTTGGACTCACAAACTGACTTTGAGCAAAAGGGACATGCAAACCTAAATTTGTTTGAAAGCATGTTAAAATACAGTAATATAGATGATAAGTTACTGCATACATCGATAAAATGCAGTGATATAGATGGTAAGTTACTGCATACATCGAACCAAGAAAAATGAACTTACTAGCAATGCTCTTTCATTTCCAAAATGAACTTACTAGCAATGCTCTTTCATTTCCTTCAAACATTTTATCCACAAGGCAGTACAGAAACGTCATTAGTTGACTCAAACAGGTACCGGAATTTCAGTGTACTTGAAAGTGCACTAAAAGCTTTAGCTCTTGAAAAATATGACCAAAATGAAGCATCGTTGCAAGTATATAAACAAGAAATTAACAAAGAGCAAAAAAGAGCACCGACCTCAAAGCAGATGGGACAGTCATGATGCATTGCTCCTTCCACGCAAGCATGGCTGTTTCTCAGCATGTTAGAATAACAACACCCTAATTGAAATATGCAAAGAAAACAAAAGTTCATAAACACCGAAGTGACTATACAAAATTTTTTCATTAACAGCAGAAGAGACAAGAGCTTAACGTGGACTGTGATTTATAGTGTAATTATCTTATGAAATAAACAAGGTATTAGGTCACTTTATTTGAGGTAATGAACAAAGTGAATGTCCCATGTGTCAAGTCATTTTAAGGTATACTACCCATGGTTCAAAATCCCGGCGGTTACCGGCCGGTAACCGCCGGTTACCGGTTTTACCGGTGGAGACCGGTAACCGAAAAACCGGCCGGTATGAATTTTTTGATTTTTCGAATTTTGGCCGGTTTTTTCCGGTTTTCGGTTACCGGCGGTTTTTCCGATTACCGGCGGTTTTCCGTTACGGTTTCAAAATATCTCAAAATTCAAATTTTGATTTTTAAATTGTGACCGGTTTTTACCGGTTTTTCCGGTAACCGGCCGGTTACCGTTACCGGCCTCCGACCGGGATTTTTTCCGGTTCCGGTTTTTGGAACCTTGATACTACCACATGAGACTAGAGTTATTTCGTTAATAGCTCAGAGAAGCTACGTGAGTCTTAATTAAGTGCCAATTGAGGGGCTGATAAGCACGTAGCCACAGATATTTAGATGAAATTTTATTTTGTTCAGAAGAGAGTACATATTACATTTACAGGAGCATGCAGGTTCTTGTAACTGCACATGCAACAATCAATCTGTTTTTGCATTGAAAAACTTCCCAGAGGTGGGATATGCTCTATTAGATAAATAATCTAAAGCAACATCCTTGAACAAAAATAATCAAAATGTAAGCTAGGGAAAACATTACTCCATTTGAAGCAATGGAAATCATTCTCACGTCCACCAATCCTGTCATTAAAAGATCAGAATGTAGAGAAGTATCATTGGCAAAAGAAAAAAATTTAAGAAAGATATGAGCAAAGATTTTACAGACCTATATATATTATGGTCCAATATTCAGGAAGTATTGTAAGAGCATACTGTAGCTACTAGTCACCGCGGCACTGTACCACATGGTTACTGTTCACCGCGAGCACTGTAGCACGCGTGTTGTAGCACCACACGTATTAGGCAGAGTTTGTTATTTAGAAATCTATCTATTAGGTGTTTAGTATTAACTATTAGTTAGACAAATTATTATTAGATTGAATTGTTAGAAATAATTTTTTTTATAAATTACTTCTTAGAAGTCATGTCGAGTCGTCCCTATAAAAGGGATAGTATGTATCTATTATGAAGGAAGAAAAGATGAATAAACAAGTCCCTAATTCGTAAAGTCCAGCTGTGGTTGTTCCCTTGATCAGCTATTTTAGATCTATTTCTCTCTCAATCGGTGCCCTCTTTCGTCTAGTGTTGTTTTACTTCAAGTCGTCGCCATCCGATCTTCCTTCGATGGATGATTACCCCCTTGTTATGCTAATTCACAACAATTGACATCAGAGCCACTCACCATGGCTTCCAGTGACGCACCACCTCTCTTGGAGAAGTTGAAGGCTAATAGTGAAGAGCAGAAAGTCTTCAACCGTGGCCATCACCATAGCTCGAGGACGAGCTGCCTCACCACAAGGGGTGTAATGCCATGGTCTAATATTCAGGAAGTACTGTAGCAGCATACTGTAGCGCGGTTACTGTTCACTGCGGGTGCTGTAGTACCACGCGTATTAGACAGGGTTTGTTATTTAGGAATCTATTTATTAGGTATTTGATATTGTCTATTAGTTAGGTAAGTTATTATTAGATTGGATTGTTAGAGATAAGTTTTCTTATAGATTATTTTTTAGAAGTCAAGTCGAGTCGTCCCTATAAAAGAGATAGCATGTACCCATTATGAAGGAAGAAAAGATAAATAAACGAGTCCATAATCCCTAAAGTCCAGCTATGGTTGTTTCTTTGGTCAGCTATTCTAGATCTGTTCCTCTCTTAATCGGTGCTATCTTTCGTCTAGCGCCGTTCTACTTCAAGTCGTTGCCGTTCGACCTCCCTCCAACGGATGATTACCCTCTTGTTGTGCTAGTTTACAACAACTTATCTCACAACCATTGCAGTGATACTAATGTTTTGAGACCTGGGATCACAAATAGAAATATCAGCAAAGCATACTCCCACATATCAATCAGAATAAAATGTGATATCTAAGAATCACAAAATTCCCCTTACTGACATGATTATCGAAGAGTTTGCATATTTGACAAAAGTAACTCCCCATGCAGACACCACAATTGATGCATATTTGCCTTACCTGGTAAGAAACAATTAAATTTAAATTGCATCTAAGAATCACAAAATTCCCCTTACTGACATCATCATCGAACAGTTTGCATATTTGACAAAAGTAACTCCCCATGCAGACACCACAATTGATGCATATTTGCCTTACCTGGTAAGAAATAATTAAATTTAAATTACAACGTGACAAAATATAATAAAAGAGATGGGGCCAAATGCTATATGTCAAACAGTTTGGTTACTATTAAGCAACAACAAATTAACACTAGTTTAGAGATGTACCTCTTGTTCAGTGCCACAAATTGAGCAGACAACCTAATTAAAGATCAATCAAACTCAGTACAGCCGCAAGTGTCATCAACATTACCGAGTTAAATAATACATATTCAGAGAAAGTCATAAAACTGACCTGCCGCACTACATGGCGTGGAACTTCACGCCGCTTTGTTGTATCAACATCCATTGAATTCTGACAGTACAGTACAAAATATAGATGACACGAAATCAGTTTCTCAGTTCTATGTTATCAATCAATTCATGTCCCAAACGTTCTACAGAGACATAAAGCAAAAGGCATGGAATTTGCATCCCAAAAATGCAACAATTAAAGCATGACTTAACGAACTGTGAACCTTGAATGTTTCTCTGAAGCATTCAACTGCAGAAAATCTGATCTTGTCAACATCTTGCAAGTACAAGGAATTACTTTCATCCTAATTTCAGTACATAGTCAGGTAGTAAATCCAATTAGCAACTTCATAACAAAGTTGGAAAAGCACTATACAAAAAAATGTGAGTGATCTATGAACCGATGATCACAGGAGCAAAGACACTCTCTATTGCAATACTGAAGGAGAAACATGGTACACAAGAGTGAGTGCACAAATATAACCAACCTTTTCTTGTAGAGAGTTTTGTTTCTACCTCAACTAAATTATCTCTTCACAACAGCGATATAAGAGATAACTAGTATAATGCTTTCAAAAGTTCTCTGGTCATATTTTTGTGTGTGAGTTATAATAAGGGTGTAAAGCTGTTGTTGTATCCCTGTATTCCCCTCCTTCGCATAAATGAAATAGAAATACAGCATTCCTGCACTACTCTTACAGAAGAGACAATAAGAACACTGGTTGGTGCTGTAGTTTTGGTTTGATCACTCTAGTACAAGCAACGATAAAAGTAAACTTAAAAGATAAATATCGATAAATAAGTTTGTTAATATAAATGAGAATAACATGCAGTACATATCTGACTGTTAAGCATTCTTCCAGATGAACTATCACAGCGAAATTATACCTTTGCTTCATTGTGGCAGTATTGGCAGTCAAAAATTTTATTGCAGCATGGAGCCCGTATCTATCTGGCATCTCCTTCGATAATGCCTACACCTATAATCAGAGCAGGTGTTTGTTAGTATGGAGTTTCCTAACCAAACTATTGGTCTAAGACTGCAATTAAGCAGAAAACATAAAAGCTAGAGCAAGAACATACCCTTACTGCATTGATCCTTTCTTGAGTATCTCATGATTGTTGGACTTTGAACCTGTGACCTCCTCTGTGTAATTTCCATCAGATGATATGGAGCTCTGTATATGCGTTTCTTCATTTGTTTCAATTTTTTGGTGTTGATGAATAGCTGACTCAAGAAGGTCTGCGGTACTCATCTAGTCTAAGTTTCACAGCTAAAGCAACGATAGAGTAGCAGATAAAACAGATGGACAGAAACACCTGCAAATCTGGTTATACATAGCAGGATGATTCTCAGTGCATAATACAATCTGAAACCGTACAAACGGAGGAAACCACTGCAAGCACTTCTGGACTGCAGCATACTTCTAAGGCCAGCATATGAACACAACACCAAAGTAGCTGAACAGTTCCAACCAGCAAAACCCCAACAGACTGTCATTAAAAAGTACAGCTACAGTACTAACTGTAGGTTGAATGGAGCTCTGGGAGCAGAAATTTACTACTCAATTGGGATATGTCCCTGAGAAGCAGTCAAAATTAATCTGAACACATGACCCTCTTTTTGGAGGGAAAATACATGACCCTTCGTCACTGAATTTAACCTGGTGTCCATCCCCAATCTCTGGCAATAGGAACACATGATAGCATCAAATGCCAAGAAACACACAAAAAGACACGATGGTTCAAGATTGCATGCTCACGACTTGACATAATAGCATCATATACATTGCTCGAACATGTTAGTAAGCCTACCTCCAGCAGCTACCAGCTTCATCTTTGATAAAAACTTGTCGAATATTTAGGCAAAAAACCATGCCTTACATATGTTAGCTTATTTCAATTCTTCCATTGTAATTTCCACAAGAAAACTGACATGCCTTACATTTTATATATCCAATGAAGTGATTTTTCTTATATGCTTTGCTGGAACGAACCTGAAATTTCAACCATCCATGTTCCTAACAAATTAATAAAGGTCATCTTTATCACTGGTCATATAAAACAGTGAGCATGCATAAGCAAATCATTTTTCAAATTTTCTTCCAACAAGGTTAAAGAAAACTAGTAGCCACTATATAGCAGTGGACCACATATTGCTGCCTTCTCTACAATCATCTTTGCACCTGAGGTGCACGACTGCATAAACATGCTTGTCCAGAAGAATGGTATTTTTTCCTAATCCCCGTCATGCTTAGATAGTTATATTCAAACAATGGATATTCCCTTAGGTTCAATGAAAGTGTGGCAAGGTAGTAGTAGAAAGTGGGGAGTAATAAGGTACATCGTACTCTTGAACATCAAGACTGATCATGGGCTATTCTGTCTTGACTGTCAATTTTTCGATCAAATGACACAAGCATAAAATTCCATCTCTACAGTGAAGAAACCACATTTAGCAGTACGAATGAGAAGCACGGTACACAATTAACAAAACTAGTGAAGGCACTCGCATTTTGCATGCGTCTGGAAGAGATAACATGCACCAAAACTGATACCAAACTGATGCGCATTTGCATGCCAATCAAACGCATACGGCACCAGCGAACAAATAAACGAACTAAACTGGCAGTCCGGCATCAGTTATAAACAAAATTCCTACTATTTCGGCAAAAGCACATTTTAGTTAGTTAGTACACTAATTCGTGAGCAAGTCACTCGCGCCTACGCTATTGCGTGATCAAACAGCAGAGCAGATGCACCACCACCATTCACCACAGCACGCGATCAAACAACAGGGTCGTATATGCAGACGCAGACGAACGAACGAAGCATCCACTTACCTAATCGAGCCGATCGAGGAACATATAAATCAACAGCTAGTGCTAGAAAGCAAGCGATCCAACGAGCAATGTATACACGCGACACGGAGAAACCAGAGGGATAAAACAACAGAACCGCGAGGAGATTCCACCAACTTCCGACGGAGCGCCCCCCGCACGGGGCCGAGACCGAACCGAGCAGAGGAGAGCACGCGGCGCGGTCGCCCTCGGGCGCGCCGTTCGCCGGCCGGAGCAGCTCGAGCGGATCCGGCGTCCGAATTGGGGGATTTCGGGGGCTGGACCGAGTGGATTTGGTGTGTGCGCGCAGTAGAGTTTTGAGTTGCGATGGAATACGTGTGGAGTGTGCTCTCGTGCTCTAGCGACTGGCGCGGCGAGGAAGCGTGCGGGTGAGGCCTGCTTTTTGCTTTTTAGCCCAAAAATTTAAAGTTTTTTACATATGGACCCTGGAGAAAAGATTTGCAAAAATGGACCCCTAACACAGCGCCAACTCACATGGCGCCCATGGTACACGTGACGGCGCCACATTCTATGGCGCCGTGCGTGGACACGTAGGATCCACGGTGGCACAAAGACGGTGCCAACGAACATGGCGCCGTCATGTAAACACGCGCTAACGGTAGTGGCGCGCTGCTTCATGGGACTTAAACCTGAGCGCAGCCCCGGCCAACCCCTCAGTTGCTCGAACAGACCGAGCAGAGAACAGGCGCCGCCGCCCGTCTCTCCCCTCCCCAAATCCATCCCAAATCATCGATTTTTTTCGCGATTTTGGTTCCAAACCGAGCAAGCAAGGTGAGCTCCTCCTCTTTGATTTGTTGCGGAGATATGGATAATTTGAGGTACATTTCGTAGGGCAAAATTTGAAACCCTAGATGAAATTAGTTGGATTTGGTTTGGTTTTAGGTTCGATTCGCAATAGATATGCGTAATGTATTAGTAATAATGTGTATAGATCCGTTTCTAGGGTTGAAATTAGTTGGATTGGGGTTTGATTTGGGTAACTAGCTAACCTAGGGTTAGAAACGAGAAAAATTATAAATCTTATTCATTTCGCATTTTAGGTTGTCATGGGCTTCACTCGTTTGCCACCTCCATCCGGTGTTCCCGTGCCGATGTGTTATTGCGGCGATCCTTGCAAAGTGGAAAGGTCGGATGATCCGGATACATATAGGCAGAGGTACTGGATGTGCGCCAACTGGGCGTTCGATCCACCACGTGCCGCCGTTGTCCTCGGCAAGATGGTATGTTGTATTGTCGATTCATCGAATTGGTATTAATTCTATTGGTTTAACGAATCGTACATTTGCGGAGCCTCCACCGCTTTGTGATTTTGAGCGGTGGATCGACATCGCGATCGGCGAGGATGACAAACAATATCTTGACGCCAATAAGAAGTGGGATGAAGAACGAAAGGAGAGGTGGGAAAGGGAGAAGAAACAGGAGGAGGCCGCGAGGAACACCGTGAAGAGGAGCGTGGGAGGGCTGCGCAAAGCGCAAGGGAGAAAGGCGAGAAGAAGCTAGAGGCGCGGCGTGCCAAGGCAGCCCTTGAGCGATACACGATGCTCGGAGGAAGGGAAGTGGCCTCGATGCACTCGATGAGGTTATTTTAATGTTTGATGTATGCGGACGTATGTATTTTCTGAAAATTTATAAACTATGTATGTGGACTATGTATGTATGTGGGTGTATGCACTCGGTATGTTATTTTAATGTGTGCTTATTCATTTGGTGAATGTCAATTAGATTGTATGTGCGGATGGAACGAAACAACTAGGCCGAGCTTGCATATAAAGCAAGTGCGATAATAATGGCGCCAAACAACTTTGGCGCCGTATAAAAGTGTCACGGCGCCAACCATCGTGGCGCTGATATGTTGGAGTTTAGCGCACAAAAGTTTGGCGCGGACTTTGGCGCCAAAGGTACAGCGCTCTTAAGTATCATGGCGCGAGTCTTTGGCGCCAGAATACTGAAACCTCTGAAAACAAGAAAGAGCATCTGCTTTCGCACATGCACACATATACATACATTCACATATGAAACACATACGCATAACTCTCAATAAAGTCTCAAATCATACATACATACATCTATTGACGCTAATACACATACACATACATATATACACACATACATCGTCACGCACACATATAAAATACACATACACATACACATTCACACAACTCTCATCATCATGGGTTGGAGGACGCAGATATGGGAATCATCGTGAGCTTGCCGCGGGGCTCTCTGTCAGAGAACTCGTCCACCACCCTGGTACCTCGCCATCTGTGCAATCAAAATTACGTTAGTGATAAAAATAACAAAATATCTAAAAATTATGCTCTCTAGACCTAACGCTAACTCGAGTGGAACAGCGTTGACACGTCCGTGAATTGTGACCCATTAGACCACACATACCGCAGTGTGTCTCCTGTGGGTCCTCAACGAAGGGATTTGCCCTACCCCTCTTGGTGCGACCAGGTATCCGATCCATATCCATCTTGTACCTTGACCGCTTCCTGCTGCCCCTCTTGTGCCAACGTAACCCCGCGTCCGCTATGTACCTGGGACCCGAGTAAAGTGGCCACTCGCTTTCATCACGATATGGCTCGAACCGTGGGGCCCATGTCCTCACCAACGCATCCACGCTGAATAGTCTCGGGATTTTGGTCTCAACATCGACATTCCGGGCCCTACATGCGGTCACCATGTGGGAGTATGGAAAATGGAACTTGTCGGGAACACCGCATGTGCATGTGAAGGATGTAATCACGACCTTATGCTTTCGGGCCTCTCGGAGCTCTCCATTCTCGGTTGTCCCTCCACCCTCAACAACCTCATACGTGCCCGTCACATGGTCAAAACAGTGGTACTCTTGTTCATTGGCTTGCATATTCGCTTTGGTAATGAAGCCGTGAGGACGAGGTGGCCAACGTGCATGTGCCCTTAACATGTCTGAGGCTTCCCGGTGCCGGTTGACAAACCATGCAACACACTTGTAGAAAGTGAACGCCGCAATTGCGGTAACTGGCAATCCGCGTGCCCCCTTAAGCAGTCCGTTGAAGCATTCTGCCATGTTGCTAGTCATAAACCCATACCTCCTTCCCAATGGGTCATGAGCCCTTGACCATTTGTGCACATCTCTCATTAAACCCCTTATCCAATCACGACCCTCGGCATTGGTTTTCGTTTTCAACTCCTCTAACTTCTCATCAAACAGCTTTACCTCCCTCTGGCGACATACCTCCTCGAAAAGTGCAAAGTTGGCCTTCACCCCATCTTTTTTGAACAAGTTCTCTGCAAGGTGCCTTGTGCACCAACGATGATGCACAGGTGAATGTCCTGGTATCACTTCCTTAACGGCGCTCAAGATCCCAGCGTGCCTGTCAGACAACACACATACCTCCCTCCCCGGGCCAACCACATGGATCCGTACAAGCCGTAGAAACCAAGCCCAGCTAGATTTGTCCTCCTTCTCCACCAAAGCAAAAGCCAGCGGCACAAGCGAGTTATGCGCATCACGACCAATAGAAATCAACAACGTTCCTCATACTTGCCCAACAGGAACGTGCCATCAATTGACAGAACATGCCTACAATGTTTGAAAGCCTCGACACACTGACCAAAGCACCAGAATGCTCGAAAAAAATCTGTCTTCCATTAATCCATACATCGGGCTTAGGCACGTACTCATCTGCATTCTGCATTGGCGCTTTAATTGCGTTCAACATGGCCGGCAAACGCTCATACGCCTCCTCCCAATCACCATAAATCAACTTTAAAGCACGTTGTTGCGCCCTCCATGCTTTCCCATACTTGATTGTGTAGTACCACTTCAGTTTAACGGCCTCTATCACTGCGCCACGCGCATCGCTCGGCATGTGCTTTATCATGGGGTACAGGCGGGTTGCAATGAACCGAGAAGTCAATCGACGATGTTTCGGTCGGGCTCGGAAGACCCACACCATGCGGTCCATCCACAGTTGTAATCTTAAACCTCTCCGTACCCTTCACCTTCCTGGCACAGACTTTCCATGCACACCCTGTGCTCTCACATTTGATGGTGTACCGACGTTTGGCGTATGAGTTCTTAACCCGGTATGGACGGTTGTGCACGATCGAGTACTTTTTCAGCCACATCTTCAATGCCGACATATCCTCAAAGACATGACCCTTCTGAATTATGATACTAGCCCCAGGCCTAGGTACGTCCCTCTGCATTTGCCCTCCATCCGCGACAGCCCTATGTGCGTTGCTTAGGTCATTATAATCGGACACTAGTGGATCACGGCCAGGAAACATTCTTCTCAACATCTCAATTTCGCTAGACGTCAAACTGTGGATCGTCTGTCATCATCCGAGTCCACGACCCTCGCATCCTCATAACCACCTCGTCTCCCGCAAGTCGTACATCCACCTGTTAGATGCTACACAAACCATGGGTTCCTCAAACACTGTCTCTCGTCGAATCCACCAACAAAGCGGTCATCGACATCCTCGGACTCGCCTTCTACAGAGTCAATGGGACCTCACATACTTGAGCCGAGGATACAACTTGCACCTCGACCTCTTCATGATCCGGTGACCCAACCAACGGTGAGTCATTGGGATCCAATGCAGCCCTAGGAGGTGATTGATCTCTCACCACCCTCTGCACAAACAAGTCAGGTGCTCTGACCTCTGAGTCCAAAACAATGACCACATAGTTATCCCATTCACCGTCGCTGCCAATCGAAACCAATCTCTTTATACGCGGCCCCTTTGACGACCCAACATCAATCAATCCTTGCATAACGACATCACCATGCTCATCTGTCCATCCCAACCTCTCTTTCAAGCGATAAATGACCTCACCATACGACGGATATGAACTAAATAGCAACGTGGTCTCTTCCATGCCTTCCAAATCAACACCTCCATTGTCATTTCTCTTCACAGTACCACCATGGTGCAAAGTCACAACCTTATCCATCTATAGCACAACAAACAAACATACATCAGTCATTACGTACAATAATCAAACACTAGAAACGGATCTATACACATTATTACTAATACATTACGCATATCTATTGCGAATCGAACCTAAAACCGAACCAAATCCAACTAATTTCATCTAGGGTTTCAAATTTTGCCCTACTGAAATGTACCTCAAATTATCCATATCTACTGCAACAAATCAAAGAGGAGGGGAGCTCACCTTGCTTGCTCGGTTTGGAACCAAAATCGCGAAAAATCGATGATTTGGGATGGATTTGGGAGGAGAGACGCGGCGGCGGCGGCGCTATTCTCTGCTCGGTCTGTTCGAGCAATTGAGGGGTTGGCCGGGGCTGCGCTCGGGTTTAAGTCCCATGAAACGGCGCCACTACCGTTAGCGCCGTGTTTACACGTGACGGCGCCATATTCGTTGGCGCCGTGCTGTGCCACCGTGGATCCTACGTGTCCACGCACGGCGCCATAGAATGTGGCGCCGTCACGTGTACCATGGGCGCCATGTGAGTTGGCGCCGTCACGTGTACCATTTCTGTAAATCTTTTCTCCAGGGGTCCATATGTAAAAAACTTTAAATTTTTGGGCTAAAAAGCAAAAATTTTACTGCGGGCATGGGGTGTATTTAAAGGCCGCGGCCGGTGCCAAAATTTATTTATTTACCACCCTTACGACTCGGGTGGCAACAGATTTGCCACCCGGACCCATTGTCAGTGACTCAGGTGACTCCACATGTAAGTAACAGAATCTCGATGTCAATCTTAAGAGTGGCAAAAAATTGAATCTCCCGGCACGAGGTAGGCATTCAACCTCGGTCGGTCACACCTGACTCGAATGCAAACCGTTTCCGTTGCGTCCGGTTCTGCCTGCCTGTGCTCATGTGCTCCGAGTTAGAGATGGCAACGGGTAAATACCCATCGGGAATTGCCATTCCATACCCGTACCCGCTAGGTGTAAATTTACCCGTCGGGTTACCCGTATCCGCACGCGGGTAGGAAAATTTACCCATACCCATACCCGCGCGGGTATTACTACCCGACGGGTAACCCATACCCGCAAGCATACCCGGTTCAACACATAAGAATATCATCAATTTAGACATTCATTAATCATACATGCCAAACACAAAAGCGTCTAATGATCAAAATTAGTACATCACATAAACATACTTGACATGACCATATCAACATATGACAAACAAATAAACAATCAACAAACAAGTAGATAATAAAATTAACATTTGAGTGGGATGTCTAGTTGTCTAATGCGGGTATTCATTACCCGCGGGTAGACGGGTATGGGTAGTATATACCCACACCCGCACCCGCCTACCCGGCGGGTAGAGGATTTCGCCTAATAACGTACCCATGGGTACATAAAATTTTCCATACTTATCTCTTTATCGGGTAAAACCCGTCGGGTATTCGGGTATCAGGTACCCATTGCCATCTCTACTCCGAGTCTACACGAGCACGAGACCTTTTCTTCGTCGGTGTCTAATTCGAGTTTAAAGAACAAAAGATCATAGCAGAAATTGAACTATTTCATATAAAATTCATACATTCCAAACATGCCCTAAAACCATGAACCTACAGTTCTGAAAAAGGCGGCAAGTGATTGGCAATCTTTAGTATGATCGGAAATCTAAGAAATCGTTGGCCCAGGTTGTTTCCGGGGCCATCGTCCAACACTCAACTAAGCCATGCATATATATATCCCTCGTGTTTTCTCCAAATGCAAGGCTTCGGAAAAATATATATTGCATGTTTTGATTCATGAATAGGCTGAACCGTGCTGATTATCAAATATTCGGTAAGACAACAGTTAATAGCTGGCAGCTTCTTCCGATCAAATCGAGCAAAAGATTTGATCGAATCGAAGTCACATGAAATGCGAGGAAAACTAGTTGCTCCTGTATGAGATGAGGTTGAACAAACACCCGGCCCACGGGCCACGAGAGGCCATCCTGTTAACCTGACAGAGGGCAACCTTGCCGTTGCCGGATGTCTAGTCTACAGTCTTTTAGTTAAAGTATGACAAATTGACAACTTCAGTATAACTGACTGAGATATGACAAATTGACAACTTCAGTATAACTGAGTGAGGTAACATTTGCCGGAGGCCAATGACTCCATTGAACCGATGATGGCCAGAAAGGTCACTTCATTGCATCTGTGGGCTGTGGATGCGATGTTATGGAAGTTACATGTCCCAATCTTGTTCCAGTTGGGATCTTGAAATTTAATAACCTCATCAACTTGATGCGAACAATCAATTTCAGCCTAAAGCAGGGCCCAACCGTCGAAACTCAAAAGCATGTCCTCACGGAGCTGCTTCCTTTCTAATGTTGATGAACTTGCTATGACTTGTAGCAGAGGTAACAGCGATACGACATCTGCTAGAGATTGATTATCATCACAAGTTACAAAATAAATATTTCTGAAGAGATCACTTAGATGTGAGCTAACTTCCAATGAGAGAAGGCTCACCTGCGTGTGTAGGATTGGTGGATGATAACATGGGAGATCCCTCTCATTGTTGATCGAATCAGTTTCTGAAGCATATCTCGTGGCTGAACAGAAAATTGAATCCGGCATGGCATATACTGTATCTGTGGTGCCGGTGTCACTATACCTCTAGCTCATGCTCTATATGGACAGCTAATGGCCCCAAGTCAGTACTAGTATATTTCATATGGCACCAACAAAAAAATAAGGTGCGCAAGAATTAGATTATACAAGCAACAGGCCCACAAGGGGAAAAAATTTTTGACGCTTCTTGCTTCAGACACACGGAGACCAAAAAAGCTGTGGTGTTTCACTGCATGGCACTGCTAGAGTGTGTGTGTATGTGTGTATCTTCTTGTAGGCCCTGGTGAATGAGCAAAAAATATCAGCATGATAGCATATGATCCTCTGTTTTAAACAAATGTTCTAGTGGCTGCTTATTACTAGATGAGCCTCAAGTTGGATTAGGAAAACAAATGCACGTTACGATATGAGCAACGGAACAACTTCATGAGTACCATTTTAAGCTGCAACGCCGTATTTACTTGGTTTAAAAAGCTCTAGACATCAAATACCATCTAACAGGACCAGCATACCAGAAGGCACTACAGAATACATGTACCAGTCATTATACAGTTGCTAAGGCCATTATATTATATACTTATATAGTAAGATAAGCCCAAAATAACACTGTCATCAGCAAGAAAATTTTCGTTCAACTCCCAGAAAAAAAAAACAAACTTTTCAACAAGAGAGAATTTAGAGAAGAAATACCACTATAGGAGAGTGGAAAAGCCAAAAAGGACAACTGCATAGCTGGTGTGGGCAGATTTTGGTGGATGGATTCGGTGATCTGATAAGGGAGGAAGAAGGCTGAGACGAGCGTCAGGATTGGAGCGAAGAACGTAGCGAGGATAATCGAGGCTCTGAGACGCCTGAATTTAGTGGAAAAACTTGTTTTATTGGCTGCCTTCTCAATACACAATTGGTCCTCTTATATAGGACTTACAACTGGACTCAAACTTAGCATATATGGAAAGCAACTCGGAAGCCTACCTATAATCCGACACAGACTCCTTAACTTGCAACAATAAGACTTTCCTACCTAATAGCAATCCTTCCAAACCAAAACAGACTCAATGATGCGCCAACTGTAGGTCGTCACCATGCTGTTGCCGTTCACGCATTGTCAGCTGACGCCCCAATCCCCGCTGCATCTCCAGCCAATGCAGTCCATTGATTGACAGATCTCCTAGTATAATACTTGCCCCAATAAGAGTCTACAACAATAGCACAAAGACTTACAGTCTCACATTGAACTTATTGAATTTGCAGATAATGGCTAGGCATAAGCACGATAAAGTGCATAGCATTCTTAGATTTTGTTCAGTCTACTGTAACACGGCATTCTTAGATTTTTTTCAGTCTACTGTAACATTCTTTTCATACAAGTCTAATGCCAGTACCTGCCAAAATGAAACAAAAATGAGCTAAGCTAGAAATAGAGTGGTCAGTCATGCAATTACATGCTCTTAGACGACTTGATAACCTTAGAAGCCACAACATAGCAGCATTTTTTGATGGAATAGCAAGAGGAACTCCCAACAAGGAAACAGAGAATTTTGCTATTCTTCTGTATAGACTTTCTTTGCAATTTCATTTTGTTCAAGATTGAACGTGAACAGTAATGTCTTACATGGGGAATTCAACAATGTTAGTCAGAGATAGAAATATCAAACCCGGATGTTTTCATTTCATCTCCTCTAGATATTGAACAACTAGAATATGGAAGAGGCGGGCCAAGTGCCTTGAAGGGTTTAGGAGTTTTGCTATATTTCTTCTATATATAATTTCTACTAGGTCTTGAACTGTAACTACTAGGTCTTAGTGTCTTACTGTCTTACATGGAATTCAACAATGTCAGTCAGACATAGCAATATCAAACCCGCACGTTTGAAATGTAACTACTAGGTCTTAGTGTCTTACATGGAATTCAACAACGTGAGTCAGAGATAGCAATATCAAACTCGCACGTTCTCATTTCATTAGAAAGGGAAAAGCATCTCCTCTAGATATTGGACACCTGAAATATGAATATGCCAGAAGCAGGCCAAGTGAATTGAAGGCAAAAGGCAAACAACAATATGCATCTAGATAGGTCATTGTATGTACGGAACATATAGCATGCTGTTGTGGACGCTTTTGTCGGCAAATACTATACACGCCGCAATAAGCAATCCACATCAGCATCCACAATAGAGTCAGGCTGCAAAGCCACATGATTTAGTTATCAAGTTTGTTAAGATTAGAATCCTAGTTTGATAAGGAGAAGAGTTAGAATCCTAGTTTGATAAGGAGAAGAGTTATTGTTTAGGAAGTATGGCCTAAAGGCCTATATATAATGGTGTAAGCCTGATTCATAAGGCATCAAGGAATTTAGTAAAGAAAAGAGGGATTACCTCAGAGCTTCCTCACGGAGGGTGAGCCTCTCTGCCCTAGCATCTAATCTACTACAACATCTTTGGTATCAGACTTCCGATCCTGCGTCCCTACTCTGCGCCCGCCGCCGCCCCTGCTCTGCGCCCACCGCCGCCCTTGCTCTGCGCCACCACCACTCGCTGCGCGCGCGCCGCCGCTCTGCGCCGGCGTCCGGATTTCCGCTCCTGCGCAGCACTCCTCATCATCCGACCTGATCATGGGCGACTCCTTCACAGCAACCGATCTCAAGGCCGCCATGGACGCCATACTCGCGGATCTTTCCTCCATCAAGACTGAGATGTCGACGATGAAAGGCGACCAATCTCGCCTCACCGTGGCTGTCAATCGGCTGCAGTCTGAGAAGCTCGACACCGGCGGCTCCTACAGCGGCCACGAAGCGACGAAACCTATGCCGGAGCCGCCGCTTCCTCCTTTCCAATCAAACCACAAGCTGCGATTCCCACGCTACGATGGCTCCGCCGATCCGGTTGGGTGGCTACACAAGGCTGAACAATTTTTCGTGCCCATCGCACGCCAAGAGGAGAAGGTGTGGCTTGCCGTTTTACATGGAGGATGGGGCACAAGATTGGTATTACCGTGCAGAGAATGTAACAACGGTGTACCCACTGGCGCGATTCGTCGATCGTGTGCGCCACGGCTTTGGTCCGCCGGTCCGCCTCCAATGCGCTGGCGCTCTGATGCAACTCGCGCCGACGGGCGGTGGAAGAATACCAAGCACAATTCTTGCCTCTGTTGGCCCGGCTAAAGAACGCCACCGAGCAAAGAACAAATAGACATATACACTGCCGGCCTCCTAATCCTCCAAACCGATGTCGAGCTCCAATGTCCGACGACCCTCGACGACGCGATGGCGCTCTCCGTGGCCTTCGAACGACGCCCAATTGGACGAAGAGAGACCCTCCCGCGCGGCGGGCTCCCACGGCGGCGTCGCGCCTCGCGCCGGCCGTTGTCCGGCCATCGCCACGCCGCGCACACCGCTCGGCGCCCGACGTCCGTGCTCCTCTTCCCACACCTCCGCTCCGACCAAGACGGCTCCGCCCCGTGCACGCGCTTTCAAACGTCTTTCCTCAAGAGATGGCGCGGCGCGCATGGATGGTCTCTTCAATTGTCCGAGAAGTTCTCCGTGAACACGCCAGCGGTGAACCATGAAGGGCCTTTATCTCATGGAATTGGATGAAGATATTCTTGGGAAGACGCCGTCGATGAGGACTCGGCTTCCACCGACAACGCCGAGATTTCGCTTCACGCCTCACCGGCATCAAGACCGCGGACACGACGCGGCCGCGCCGATCACCATCGCCGCGGAGACGCCGCGCTACGATCGATTCCGGCTCCACCCACTCGCCGTCGATCCACCACGGCCGCGCGCGACGGCTGGTACGAGAATCGCGCCCGTGCCTCACGTGGGTGTGGCCAACGGCGATCATGTCCCTTCGGAAGGCATCTGCCAGCAGGTTCCGGTGACCATCGGGGGAGAGCGGTTCGGCATCGATCTCTACGTCTTACCACTGGACGACTACGAGTTGGTCCTTGGTTGCCGGTGGCTCAAGACGCTTGGTCCCATACTCTGGGACTTTGAGCGACATTCGATGGCGTTCTGGCGCAACGCTCACCGTGTCAAATGGCATGGTTTGGATGCGTTAACCGTGTCAACCGCACCTCAGCTCAAGGCCATGGGACAACAGGACTTGATGTCACTCCTCCTGACTGAGTTTGCCGACCTCTTTGCGGAACCAACTGGACTTCCACCTCAACGTCACGGACCATCGCATCACGCTGCTACCCAAGACTCACGGCCGCGGTGCGCCATCTGCTACCCACGGCTTCTCAAGGACGAGATAGAAAGCAATGCGCGAGATGCTACATCAAGGCATCATCGTGCCAAGCACGTCGGCGTTCTCCTCGCCCGTCCTTTTGGTGCGCAAGAAGGATGGGGCTGGCGTTCTGCGTCGACTCCGCGCCTCAACGCCAAAACGATTCGTGACGTTTTCCGTCCCGATGCGTCGGCGAGCTTACGGGCGAACTCAAAGGGCCACGTTCTTCACCAAATTGGATCTCGCGGCGGTTATCATCGTGTCGGATGCACCGGACGACATCGACAAAACGGCGTTCGCGCACATCATGGACACTTTGAGTTTGTCGTAATGTCCTTCGGCCTCTCAACGCGCCTCGACATTCCAGCTCGATGAGCGAGATCCTTCGGCCTTTCTCCGCCGGTCGGTTCGTATTCTTCGGCGACATCTTGATTTACTGACTCTTCGTGGTCGGATCACTTGCGACATGTGCGGGCCGTCTTCACCATTCTTCGTGCCCACAAGCTCTTCCTCAAACGCTCCAAGTGTGTTTTCGCCGAACGCAGCGTGGCATATTTGGGCCACGTGATATCCAGGGAAGGAGTAGCCATGGATCCATCCAAGGTGGAGGCCGTCGGCAATGGCCTCAACCGTACTCTCAAGGCGCCGCGGGCTTCGCCAGGCCTCACGGGCTATTATCGCCGCTTCATCAACAACTACGGCACAATTGCGGCCCCATTGACTTCGCTCCTGAAGGACTCCTTCTGCTGGTCCTCGGCAGCCTCGGGCGCGTTCGGTGGTGAAGGCGCCTCGCCTCGGCCACGCCTGCGGCTTCCCGACTTCTCCAAGGGTTTCACCGTCGATTGCGGCGCCTCGGGTTCGGGCCGCCCTCCACGCGAGCGCGGTCCCATAGCCTTCTTCGAGGGACCATCGCCCACAAAGACGCCAAATTGGCGGCCTATGGCGCGAGCTCATCGGTTCGGTTAAGCGGTGCGCCATTGGCGTCCCTACCTGCGAGGCGATCTTTCACTGTCTTGCACGGACCACTTCGCCCTCAAGTACCTTCTTGACGGCTTTCCACAATTCGCGATACATGGGTAAGCCGTCTTTTTGGGTATGACTTTGGTGGAATTTCGTCCCCGCCGTTTGAACACGGTGCGATGCTCTATCTCGCGGATGAGGACACTTCCGCACCGCCGCTGTGCTATTTCGTCGACTTGGACCTCTTCGGCGACCTTGCGGCGTGGCGCTTCCGCTCGAGCCGGTGACCAAACGCTCGGAGATTGAGCGAGGCGATCTGGCGCGCCTCGGACCTTGGTCGATGGGTTTGTTCTCCATCGCGGCGCATTTATGTGCCGACTCTTCGACGCCCGCCACAAATTCTTACCATAGCTCATGGCACCGGACATGAAGGAGTGCGAAGACGCCCATCGCCTACGAGCCTCATTCTACAATCCTCATACCAATCGATCGTGATACGAGAATTTGTGCAAGGTCGCTCAGTGTGCGGCAACACAAGACGGACCATCTTCACCCTGCGGTCTTCTTCAACCTCTCGATCGCTCCGAGCTCGATGCAGGCGGACATAGCTCTTGACTTTGTTGAGGTTTTTCCAAAGGTGGTGGAAATCGGTGGTGCTCACGGTGGTTGATCGCTTCTCGAAATGCCACTTCATAGCCCTCGATCACCCATACACGGCAATTTCGTGAGCAGTGTTTTCTTCGACAACATCGTAAGGCTTCATGGCATTCCATGCTCCATCGTCAGCGATCGCGACCCAGTCTTCACCAGCGCCTTCTGGACAAAGCTCTTCACTCTCTCTGGGGTCGACCTTCGTATGAGCTCCGCCTTCCATCCACAAACGGATGGCCAATCCGAAGTGACGAATCGCATTCTGGGGGTCTACCTGAGATGCCTTGCCGGCGACCGTCCACGTAGCTGGCTGCGATGGCTTCCATGGGCGGAGTACTGCTACAACACATCCTACCAGACGGCTCTACACACGACACCGTTTCAGGTGATCTACGGTCGGCCGCCTCCGACAATGGCCAGCTATCAGCCCGGCTTGGCACGTGTTGCCGCCCTCGACAAGCAGCTGGTCGATCGCGACGCCTTCCTGGCAGACATACGGGACCGTCTCCTCCATGCGCAAGACCACATGAAGCAGTACTATGACTCCAAGCACCGAGACGTCTGAAGACAAGGACGGTGGCCCAGGTATGGTTGCGTCTTCATCACCGCTCATTCGCCGCATCACTGACAAGTCCGGGGGCAAGCTGGCTCCTCGCTTCTACGGTCCTTATCAGGTGATGGAACGTATCGGCTCGGTGGCCTATCGTCTTCGTCTTCCGCCCAAGGCCAAAATCCACGACGTTTTCCACGCCGTTTTCCTCAAGCCGCACCATGGCGCTCGCCATCTACCATGGCGGCCCTTCCTCCCATGGTTCGCGGTAGAGTGATTCCCACTCCGGCATCAATCGCCGCGCCCGCTCAACCGTGGCACATGGGAGCTGCTTGCGCGATGGGTGGGCGTCCCGACTCGGAGGCTACAGGGAACGCCTTGAGACCTTCAAAGAAGAGCATCAGACATTCCACTCGAGGACGAGTGTTTCTCTCGAGGCGGAAGTGTTGTGGGCGCTTTTGTCGGCAAATACTATACACGCCGCAATAAGCAATCCACATCGGCATCCACAATAGAGTCAGGCTGCAAAGCCACATGATTTAGTTATCAAGTTTGTTAAGATTAGAATCCTAGTTTGATAAGGAGAAGAGTTAGAATCCTAGTTTGATAAGGAGAAGAGTTATTGTTTAGGAAGTATGGCCTAAAGGCCTATATATAATGGTGTAAGCCTGATTCATAAGGCATCAAGGAATTTAGTAAAGAAAAGAGGGATTACCTCAGAGCTTCCTCACGGAGGGTGAGCCTCTCTGCCCTAGCATCTAATCTACTACAACACATGCACTCACCGTCACTCAAACCAAAAACAAGTCGCAAAAAATTCCAAAAACATTTATGGATGTATTTCATAGTTTACTCCATCTATGTATAAAATTTTAAGTTCAAATTCATTCTATATTAAAAATTCTCTTTTTTGGCACTCTTAACATAGAATGAATTTGAACTTAAAATTTTATACATAGGTAGAGTAAACTATAAAGTACATCCAGAAATTTTTTAGAATTTTTCGCGACTTTTTTTAATTTGAGTGCACGGTGAGTGCATATGTAACGCCTGGGCCGGATTTGGCCCAGCCCAACCCGCGCAACGCCCTTGAAGAGAGAGAGAACCAGAGGGAGAAGCAAAAGCCGATTTGTTCTTCTCCTCCCCCGTGCTCACCCAGCGCTCACCACTGCATCCACACGCCTGCTGCTGCCGCTCGCCCAGCCACCGTCGCCACCGCTTGCCAGCGTCCAGGGCCACCGTTCTTACCCTCCGGCCGTCGCCGTGTGCGGCCGTCGTTGCTAGGCGTCGTTGTCACCCACGCCGCCGTCTCCGCCCCCTGATGCTGTGCATCGCCACCTGCTGTCGCGCCTCCCCCACGGACGCCAAGTGCCGTCTCCCCACACGCTCGCCATCGCCTAGCGCTGCCGCCCCTCGCCCGCGCCTCGCCTCCCCGCTCATGCAGCTGTCACTGCTCCACGGGAGTGGAGGAGGGCGGCCAGCCGAGGGAAGAGAGGAGAGGGGCTGGCTGGTTGGGAGAAGGAGAGGAGGCCGTCAGGGTGAAGAAGAGAAGAAGGGAGTGCCGGCCGTGAGGAAGAGAAGGGGAAGAAGAAAGAAGAAGAGGCGGGAGCTAACCGACTGAGGGAAGGAAAAGAGAGGAGAAAAGAAAAGAAGAGGAGAGGAGAAGGAAACGAGAAAGAAGAGAAAGGGATGTTGGAATAACGCTTGTATTCCTCATGAGGCCAAAGGGCCAATATATATACATGTACAGGTGGCATATATGCAAGAAACCCCTTATACAATGGGGTAAATACACAGTTATGTAATACACATCTAACACCCCCCTCAAACTCATGGTGGATCAACAACATGAAGTTTGGAGAGATGAAAACTATGCTGAGCCCTGGTTTGTGCCTTTGTGAAGAAATCTGCCAACTGAAGCTCGGAAGGCACATACTGAAGAGCAACAATCTGGTCTTGCACCTGTGTCCTCATGTAGGAAGCATCAACACCAATATGCTTTGTAAGCTCGTGCTTCACCGGATCGTTAGCAATGCTAATAGCTTTGTATTGTCGGACAAAAGAGGAGTCGGTGCGAAAACAAAACACCAAAGTCCTCAAGTAACCACCGTAGCCAAGTAACCTCCGCATCAACAAAGCCATAGCCCGCAACTCGGCCTCGGACTAGAACGAGCGTTTATGCGCTTCTTAGTCTTCCAAGCAATGAGAGAACCACCAAGAAAAACACAATAAGCAGAGAGAGACCGGCGATCAGAGGGATCACTAGTCCAGGTGGCATCGAATATGCCCGGAGTCAGAAAGAGGCGGAGCGAGGGAAAAAGAGACGATGAGAGATAGTTCCACGAAGATATCGTAGAACACGAAGAAGATGACTATAGTGGAGCTGAGTGGGAGCTGAAACAAACTGACTCAAGATATGCACAGGGTACGAAATGTCAGGACGAGTGACACCAAGATAAACAAGGCTCTCAACAAGATGACGATAGCGAGTAGGATCAGCAAGAGGCTCACCATCCGTGGGACGAAGATGAACATTAAGCTCCATGGGAGTCTCAGCTGTCCGCTGATCAGTAAGAGAGGCACGATCAAGAAGATCCTAGATATACTTTTCTTGGGACAGATAGAAACCCTCAGGAGTAGAAATAACCTCAATCCCAAGAAAGTAGCGACGAGGACCGAGATCAGACATAAGAAACTGCTCATGAAGTCGCTCCTTGACAGAAGTGATATACTGAAGATCATCGCCAGTAATTCATCAACATACAAAAGGAGAAGCGTAAGACCACGAGATGAAGTGTGGATAAAAAGAGCAGGATCATGAGCACTCATCGAAAAACCAGCTGCAGTGACAACAGAGGAGAAACGATCAAACCAGGCACGAGGAGCTTGCTTGAGGCCATAGAGAGATCGGCGAAGACGACAAACCGGACCCTCGAGAATGAATACCCGGGGTGGCGCGCATGTAGACCTCCTCACGCAACTCGCCATTGAGAAAGACGGTCTTGACATCCAATCGAGAGATAGACCACTGCCGAGCAGAGGCCACGGCAAGAAGAGTGCGAGCGGTGGTCATGTGAGCGGCGAGGAGCAAAAGTCTCATCATAGTCACGGCCATACTCTGCTGGAAACCACGCGCTACAAGACGAGCCTTGTAACGCTCAAGAGAACCATCGAGCGAGTCTTAACCTTATAGACCCACTTGCACGTGATAGGAGTAACACGCGCAGAAGAGGAACAAGATCCCACGTGCGATGCGCTCAAGGGCAGCAACCTCCTCGCCATTGCATGTCGCCACTCTGATGAACAACAACATCACGATAAGAAGTCGGTTCGGCAAGAGCGTGGCAGCAAACCAAAACGCTCGGAGGCCGAATAGATCGGCGATCGCGAAGACTATAACGACGAGTAGCGAAGGAGATGACCCGTCGAAGGAGAGGGCATATCGAAGGAACCTCAACTCGCGGACGGCGAGTATAGTAGAGAGGATAAGAAGGAACAAGATCGAGAACGACCTCGGGAGAGGATGCCGGTGATGAAGAAGGTGCCGGCGAGAAGAACGTCACGAGAGACCAAAGGCGTGGTGGAGTGGTGACTATAGGACTTGGAAGGAAAAGTCGAAATGAAAGCGGCTCAACGATAGATGCTGAAGTGGAGGAAGGAGACAGACGAGGATAGAAAGGACGAGACTCATCAAAAGTAACATCCCTAGAAATCCGCATCCGTCGGCCAACAGGATCCCAACAACGATATCCCTTGTGCTCAAGATCAGAGCCCGAAAAACACACTCAATCGGTGGCGGTCAGTTTGGTGCGCTCACGAGGTGCAAGAAGAACATAGCACACACACACCCAAAGAGGCGACGTCTGGAATAATCAGGAGTCTGACCACAGAGACGCTCAACTGGAATCCCACCGCAGAGCGAGGAGGCTGAATGTTGATCAAGAAAGTGGCGATGAAACAACCTCGGCCCAAAAATGTGGTGGAGCAATGAAGCAATCATGAGAGCACGAGTTGTCTCAAGAAGATGGCGATGCTTGCGCCACCACACCATTCGAGCATGAGCACCGCCGCTTTCGGCAAGAAGAAAGCCACGAAGGACTCCGACAAGTACTCTCGGCGGAATCGTGCGAAAAACACGAATAGGAGTCAAGCGAGTGCGAATCATGGTGGCAAAGGTCTTGTAGATAAATAAAACCTCACTACGAGATGACATAAAGTATATCCATGTATGGCGAGAAAAATCATCAATAAAATGATATAATATCTATGACCTCCTTTCAAAACAAAAGGAGCCGGTCCCATACATCGTAATGAACAAGGTCAAAGGACGCCGAGACACCGACTCACTAGAAGGATAAGGAGTTGAAGCTGTTTGCCAAGTTTACAACCCTGACAATGTAGAGAAGCATCATCAGACACAGACCCTAAGAGACCTCGACGAAGTAAAGAAGCCATGCGGGAACCACAAAGATGTCCTAAGCGATGATGCCACTGAGCAAGCGAAGCGGTGGAGGCTGCGGCAAGCTGCAGAGGTGGGCGAGAAAGACCGACCGGGCGGCGAAGGAAGGCGGCGATCAAGCTCCCAAAGCCGTTGGGAGTCACGGCGGCGCAGGCGATACCAACCGAGTCCCGTGCGGCGATCCCGAACACAACAAGAGTCGAATCGAAAATAACACGACAACCATGATCGATGGTCGCCATGGATATGAGCTGCATGGTTAGTTTTGGAACATGAGAAACAGCAGGATCATGAAAAGAGGAATTTGAAAGAGTACCTCGTCCTGTGACACAAAGAGAGGTACCATCTGCTGTGTGGACAGTGATAGGAGCAGCTAAAGAACTAATGGAAGTAAGACAGGTGGAATCAGATGTCATATGAAAAGAAGCACCAGAATTAAGAATCCAAGGTGATGTACCTAAGGAAGGAGTAGAAGAAGGTGATCTCTCACCGGAAGACTGAGCAGCAGAACCAGCAGAACCAGACGAAACAGAAGCAACCATGCGGCCTAGCAATGTGAGAAGCTGCTGAGTGTCAGTGGTACCAGAACTCTGCTGAGAGGAGGAACCTCCAGTGCCCCTCGGAGGACGGGCACCACGACGAAGATCCTTCTTCTTCTTGTAGCAAAACTGTTCCACATGGCCATCTTTGTTGCAATAGGTGCAGTGAAGACCCTTACCAACAAAGCAGCAGCCATCAAGGCGGCACAACCGCGGAAGGAGTAACCAAAGGCACAATGGGTGTAGAAGCGGAGAAGCCACCAACACCGAAGGAAGTGATGATGATGATAGCGGACCCGCTCCACGAAGTCGAATCTCCTCGACGAACAGTGTAGAGCCTCCAACAAAGTCACACGAGGATGACGAGCGAATCGAGCACGAGTGCGCTCAAACTCGGGCGAGGCGTGTCAAAAGTCGTAGATCGCGTGAAGCTCCATGTGAGCTAGCGACATCGACAACACCGACAAAGCGACAAACATCTAGCCCCAAAGAGTCGATCTGACGCCATATCGCGGACAGCTGAGCATAGAACTCATCCACAGTGGCATCTCCCTGCTGCAACAACTGCTCCTGTCGCACAACAGCAAGGTACAAGGAATCACCAGATAGCTCGTAGCGGCTGTGTAGATGCGTCCACATCGCATGTGCGGAAGCCAGTCCAACAATATCACCAGTGAGACGCACCTCCATGCTAGCAATCAAAATAGCAGAGACACGAGCATATTCATCAATCCATGTCTTGTAAGCAGCATACTGAGTCTGAAAAGTCTCCATGGCATCCTCAAAAGCCTCAGAAGCCTTTGTACGAGCATCTTGGAAGCATCCCGGGAGTACAGCTCAACGGTTGGAGTAGGGCGAGGCGGGCAAGGCAACTCGCCCATAAGAAACTCCCAAAGACGCCGACCACGCATGTGGATGCGCATGTCTTTGAAACCATCCGATAATTGAGACCATCGAAGATCACCGGCAACGAGGAATGCGAAACGATGCGAGAAGAAGACATTTTTCTTTCTTTTTTTCTTTTTCTTTTCTTTTCTTTTTTTTATCCGGTCAAAACCGACTACTGACCGACTAAAGAGGCGCGGTCGTTTCTGGCCGAAAGCGAGGCAAGACGGGGCGGTGGCCCGCGACGCAAAGCGAGCGGCGGAATGGTGGCTCGCGACGCCGCGGCGGCGCTCGGGGGAGAGGAGAATGGCCGGCAGCGGCCCTCGGGCGAGATGAGGCATGCCATCGCCGCCTCGGGCGGGAGAGCAAGCCGACGGCGACGGCCTCGAGCAGAGGCAGAGCGGCGCCGGTCTTGCGATGCGGAGCAACAGCCGGCGGCAACAGCCTCGAGCAGAGGCAGATCGGCGCCGATCTTCACCGACGGCGGTCTCGGACCTCGGCGACTGCAATTCCCAGTCTTCACCGACGGCGATGAGGGGTGGCGGCGGTCAGATCTGATGCGGGGACAAGCTCCTGAGCGGCAGCCCCAAGACGAGCTCCCGAGCGGCGGCAACCTTAATCTGGATCTTGATGAAGAACGACAGACGGCAGCAACCTCAATGGGAAAGGCAAGCGGCGGCGGTGGGAGAAGCAAGCGACGGTGGGAGAAGCAAGCGGCGGTGGAAGAACGAACTAGGCAAAACCCTAGGTGTAACGAAACCCTAGGTATGAGGAGACCTTACGCTCTGATACCATGTTGGAATAACGCTTGTATTCCTCATGAAGCCAAAGGGCCAATATATATACATGTACAAGTGGCATATATGCAAGAAACCCCTTATACAATGGGGTAAATACACAGTTATGTAATACACATCTAACAAGGGAAAGTCCGACCCGCTGCCAGATCTGTCAAATCCGGCTAAGGAAAGGAAGCTAGTGCCCCGATCCAGCCACTCGAGGCTAGGGTATCACTTCGAAAACCCTCTTCCTTGCGTATTCATCGATTCTTGTAAAAGTTAGTATGTCGACACCTAGGATTGATTCTGTAGCCATTAAAATGTCACTTATTAAATGGATGCTTGGACGAAAATCGGTGTTGCCACTGCTAATATGTTGATTCGTGGCGGGAGCGGGAAAGGTGAAAGAACGAACGGGTGGAGGGAGGAGTGATCCTATTAGCGAGTACTGGAGTAGTAGTAGCATCTGGTAATAGTAGTTAGTAGTTGATAAAGTAAAATAAGGTCAATTAGTATAACTGATTGAGGAGAGAGAGATTAGCAAAAAGAAAGAATAGAGATCTTGTCTTTTTGGCCCAAAAGCGAGTGAAGAAACATTAAGCGTGCAAAATTTAATTTGCGAGTATAAATAACAAAATCGCTAAAGTGTTGGATCAACTGAGCACCGGGACAACGGATCGGTGAGAGAGGAATTGGGTGAGTCGGGTTTATGTGTAAGAGCGATGTTGTTTGCCTGTATTGTTTCCATCGCGTTAGCGATGAATTGAAATGGGTAATACTTGTTTAGGTGAAGGTTCAGGTCTAGTGCCATCCACGTATCGTCCGCCAGGTTAACAGGCAAGTGCATGGCAGAATAGTGAATTGTGATGAATGCTTGCTATTTGTGTTCCTATGCCATGGTCTATAGTATTTGAGTGATGTGCATAATTACGTGCTAAGCATACTTTGATGAGTGTTGCTTATGATTAAATACCAACATTAAAAGTATGTTACATCATGCCTTGCACTCATACACAGACAAAAGGACCTACTTCGGTAGGTACTCCACGGGAGTGGAGTTTGGATTCCCGTATAAAAGAGGACGGGAATTGGGTGGTTTATCGACGGGTGAACATTCCGCTATATCGGTATAAGCTACAGTTACATATGCATTACATTGCATGAAAGTGACAAAGAAAATGATACAATGCTCTGAGATTCAGAATTTACTGATTCCACGATCGTGGAATTGATTTACTGATTCTGATTATGGTTTTGATTTACAGTTCACAGTCGTAAAATTCATTTATAGTTCACAGTCATGGGGTTGATTTACAGCTTACAATCATGAAATCGATTGAATTGCTAAATTGATGTTATTGTTTTATCGTGTGCTTGCTGAATCTTTGGACTCACGCTTGTTATTATTTTTTTTAGGGAGATTCGGATTGACGGCATGCATGGAATGGGAATAGTCCTTTTTGCACTGCACATATAAAATAACATCTTAACCTTACACTAGCGTTTATGTTTAATCTAATGTTAAGTCTTTTGTGGCTCGCCGTTTGATTTAGTTTGCTTGCGAGCCCATGGTGGTGGGTATCTATGGTCATGAAGCTCAAAGTTCAGTTTTTGTAACGGTTATTTGCAATATGAAGTTAGTTAGCTTATTGCTATTATCCTATATTTTTATGCTGGTTGTTCCCAGTTGAGACGGTAAGTGGGTGGTGGTAGCATCCTGGGCCTTGTGGAGGGCCGAGGTGTTACAGCATATTATATGTTACCTAGTACGTAAAAGCTAGTTTGAACTTTGAAGAATGAACCAAAACAGATAACAAAATACTGACGAAGGGTGCATTCTTGGGCAATATTTGTTTGTTTTTAAGATCCACTGGTTCCACAGCTATACCAATGAAGTTGTACGCATCTCAGCAGATGATGCAAAATAACTGCTTGGCCGATTGCAATTTGTTTTTTCTAGATTGCACTCTTCGAATGTATGATATTGGTGTTACAGTTGGAATCAACTAATGTAAATTTTGGCGATACAAGTGGGAGTAGCAGCAAAAGAGGTATTAGTAAAAGCATATGTACAAGCACTGTCAAAATTTGTTTAAAACTTAAGTTCATTAACTCACAGCAACAATAAAAGCTCAAGCTGATTTTTCCCAGCCTACTTCCTCCTCTCTTGGAAATGCTTGAGGAGAGGCGGTGTCCCCTGCATGAAAGAAGTTGCCTCAAAATCATGAGTTGTTCAGCATAACTGAGAAATTGGAACAAATACTATCACAAAGGTAAAATACTGACTATCTATTTTATGCTAACCTGGTTAATGCTCTTGATCTATTTTTCCATGCAACTAAACCATCCGACGGTTGGCAAAACTTTAAAGCACAATTTGGTTTGCTTAAAGATGGTGTAAACATCACTCATGGAAATGCAAAGAGATTGAGTTTCATGGTCCCAGGGAGTTCATCTTGTGAAGTTCATAGACTTGATGAGCTGAATCTGAGGAGTTACTGATGCATGAACTCTGAGCCATGCTCATAGTTTGTTTTCCTTGAATACCTTTCCAATATGTCAACATCACAATTCAGTTTTGCTGAATGAGAAACATCGGACCCAATTTACAGTTTTGTACTGCACTATATTTTGTCAAGGAGGAAAGCAAAGTGTTGGTGCAACACCAGATCGTCTCGCTAATTCCGCATTAACAAATCCTGCATCCTTCATCTTTAAATGGCTATTATCAATGAAGACAACTAGGACAACTTGGTCAGGTTTCATGCTATCCTCCTGTATCAAGTTAAACAACTTAAGAGATCCACCTCCATTTCCCTTATTTCCTGCATTCTTACAATTTAGCAAAAGCTTGTTTTCATTGCACTTGTCATTCCTCCCATTCTCTATGATAGTATTGATACTAAATTCATGTCCAACCACATGGATGGGAAGTGGAGTTCCACAGAATTGAGAAGCAGCACCAATGTAGATCTTTCGGGCATCACCAAAAGTTTCATGGTATTTCTCTTCTTCCAATGTGAACAGTCCGATTTCTTCAAGAGTGCTGCTTACATCACTTTGTTCTGAATAGAAATTACCTTTGGTGTCCTCTTCTGGACCGTTTCCTGCCAACGTTTCTCGAGAGTTTCCTCTCGATTCTGTCCAACCTTCAGATTTTTTGTACATTCCTACAAGTGCATTTTTGACATATACATCAGAGATCAGACCCATCTTTATAATGGAAGCATGCAGTTGTCTTCCCAAATCAATAGCACGTAGATCAGCACATCCCCGTAAGATTCTTGCAAAGGTAACACGGTTTGCACGCAATCCACTGTGCTGCATCTTCGAGAAAAGTTGAAGAGCTTCATCACTGCATCTGTTCTGAATATAACCCAGCATTAACATTGCATATGAATTCATGTTCCAACTCCTCATGCTATGAAAAAATCTACAAGCACTAGAAATGCATCCACACTTGACATAAAGGTCTATGATAGCATTTCCAACAATGACATCCAAGTATTCAGAACCAATCTTTACAAGATAGCAATGGATCTGCTCACCAGCCTCCTTTGCTCTTATACCAGCACATGCACCAAGAATAGTTGAGAAGGTGAACTCATCAGGATGAAGACCAGAATGATATTCCCTACAAAAGAGTAGGAGGGCTTTCTGTGGCAGGAAATTCCAGCAATATCCAGAGATCATGGCATTGGTTACAGCTAGATTTCGTGGAAACAATGTGTTAGAGAATAACTCAGCAGCACCCTCAATGCGATGGCATTTTGCGTACATGTTTACTAGGGATGCACTAATGAAATCAGCAAGCAGTAGCCCAAGTTTAAGAGCTAAAGAGTGAATCTGCTTTCCCTTGTCCATGTCTTGAAGTCCTGTGCAGGCATTTATGATAGTAGCAATACAATGCTGATCAAATGGTACTCCAGAGTTTCTTAACTCTCTAAAATAACCAAATGCTTTTTCAAATTGGAGGTTCTTGACACAGCCTGCCATGACTGCGGCCCATGATACAACATCTCGTGATTGCATAGTTTTAAAGATTGATTCCATGTGCATCCATGATCCAAGTTCAGAGTATATTGATATAAGAGCATTGCATACATTAGTATAAGAAAAGCTTCCAGCTTTCAAAGTATAACCATGTATTTGTTGAACTTCCTCTTTAATATGACAGATATCTAGCACGGTAACCAAATCTCCTTCCCTTAAACTGAGACCCGAAGAAAGAAGATCTTCTGCAAGTTTCACTGCTTCATCCTGACAATTGTTTGAGCGATAACCTGAGATGGCCAAAGAATACAAAGATGCATCACGCCTTCTAACTGCAGCAACAAGCTTTCCAATGTACTGAGTCTCACCTACCCTCCCGGCTGACTTGATCAGCTCAGACACAATAAAACAATCTCTTCCCAACCCCACTTTAAGTGCATAGACATGAATGCTTCTACAAAGCTTAAACATTCCCAGAATAGCAGCAACGCCAGCAACTACCCTCAATGTCACCACATCCATTGCCATACCAACTCGATGCATATCCCTACAGAGCTCAGCAGCCTCCACGAAACATCCATTCTCAACAAAACCTGAAATCATTGCATTCCAAGCAACCGAGCTCTTCACCGGAATGTCATTGAACGCCCTAACAGAATAGCCCACATTGCCACATTTTGCATACATATCAACGAATCCAACTTCCACAAACCTATCAACACCCAAGCCAGACTTGACCACCAATCCATGCACCATGAGCCCCAGCTCCATGACACCAGACCTGGTACAGGCATTCAGCACTGACGAGATGACGAAACGGTTTGGCTTCACCTCAGAGGACAAGAGCTCCTTGAACAGACCAATGGCCTCGACGCAGAGACCGCGGCTGGCGTGCGCGGCAATGACAGTGCACCAGGACACGACGTCCCTGTGTGGCATTTCGTCGAACAGATGGCGGCAGGCCACCAGGGAGCCCCCTTTGGCGTACGTGTCCAGCAGGACGTTGCATACGAGCGCGTCGGGGACAAATCCGCGCTTAAGGACGTGCCCGTGGACGGCGCCGGCGCCGGCGGCGAGCGCGTCGCGCGCGCAGCGCCGCAGGAGGCGCACGTAGAGGCGCGCCTCGGAGGACGGGAAGAGGAGCTCGATGGGGCCCACGATCTCCAGCACTGCGGAGACGGTCCCGTGCGCCCCGCCGCCGCGGGCACCTGCAGTGACGGCGGCGGCGGCGGAAGAGAGGAGCCTAGATGGGGTCGGCTTGGAGGGGAGTGCGGAGTGAAGGAGTAGCAGAGGGAGAGACCGTAACATAAGAGAGGCAGTGGATGGGTCACCGGAGATAGGCGACGGCGGTGGAAGAGGAGGAGGAGGGCGGGATCGCCACGGGCATAGTCACCGGCGGCGGCGGCGATAGGCTTGGAGCTCAGAGGTGCGGGCCCAGTTTCGTCAGAGACATGGGCTAGAGCTCTGGTGCAGTGGTGCGGCCGCGCAGGGATCAGGGATGGACTCGTCAAAATATTCGAGCTTCTCCTGACCGTCCGATCATAATTCTGAGGGCCTGGATTTACTGAATTAAAATGGATTTAGGCAGGGTGGCTTCTGTCGCCATTTCAAATAGGGGCTGTTTGGTTGCCTGCATCAGGGTGGCTCGCACCAGCGCATGCAGGGAGATGGTGTTTGGTTGCTCGCATCGGTGAGAGCTCGCACGAGCGGATGCAAAAATCAATCTGAGCAGCCGAGGAGAAACGCGGTGAGGACATTCTCTACTCACCGCCACGCTCATGCAACAGATCATCATGCATGCGAGCAACCAAACAGCCCAATGATGAGGGGTGCAGAGCATAGTTGTCAATTCTGTTCCAGAGGCCATTCCGATTTACCTCTTGGTATATAATATGCTGCTACCGGTCCATACCGGCGTATCATTTCAGATTATAGATATATTCACTTGGAATCTCACTTCAAAAGTTCAAATATATAACCATAGAATAAAAATGACATATAGTTCAATCCATACAATTACGAAGAAACCTAACACAGAAAGATGGCACTACAGTGAGCAGAATGAAATATCAGAATATCACAACAAAAGACATGACTCAATAGTCAGTATGGTAGGTTTCTCTCTTTCACATATCAACAAATAAATGAAAATAACTATTATGTTCCTTTCAAATCTAGTAATACAACAGGTAAGAAACATATACTCATGTGGAGATTAGAAAGTTAACTTCCTTAAAAGTGCATCAAGGGAGCGAACTGAAGGTGACACTTGTGCCGGTTTCATGCACTTCCTCCCGGGCCTTCACGCGCGCATCGGATTCACTTGTGCTTGCTGGGCCTTCACGAACTTCCTCCTGGACTGGCTAGGCCTTCACGCACGCCACCTCAAATTAGCCGGCACCGGAAATACTGAAACAACAATTTCACCTATTGAGACCGGTATAGATTGAGGCTTTTGTGTGCCGCTTTGGGTGCCGGTACAGTATATTCCAGCCGGTATCGGCATGGAATTGATAAGTATGCTGCGGACATCTCTATCGCCATTTTGAAATAGTGATTGAAGTTGTGGGGGCCTCTATTACCATTTCAATTGACGATTGGTCTCTTCGTTGCCAATGGAAGCTTAGGTAGCGATTTAGGGTTCTTGCTTCCTATCTTGCTTTTATATTTCATCTATGGACTTGATATTCACATTTGTATTGGACTATACTTTTAGTTTAAAATGACTATGTTTTTAGTTTAAAAGAACCGTGGTTCTCTACTTTGTGTTGCATGATATGTGTATCAACTTATTTGTGTTTATCGGTCATAGTTATACTTAAGACTATAAACCAGCTAATCTCGAGTTCGAGCGAGCCTAAGTTGGAGTCCGAGCCTAGAGCTCAGCTCGGCCCAAGCACGAGTTTGGCTCAAATAAACTCGACAACAGTTAAAATAATTTAATATGCACTAATTTTCAATAATAAGAAAAATTCGAGCTCAAGCTTGACTTGAGTAAGCTCGATAATAGTAAAAAATAACTCACCATATACTAATTTTCAACAATAGAAAAGCTCGAACTCGAGCTCAACTTGAATAAGTTCGGTAAGAGTTAATATGTATGTAGGCTATAAAAAAAGTTCGAGACTCACGAGTTATTCGAACTCGGCTCGTTGAAACTCGCAAGCTCGGAATCAAACTTGAATCGAGCCTAGAATGAGGCAAGCTCGAGCAGTTCATAAGCCTCAAGCTTTTTTTACAGCCCTATATAGTTGCACAGGCTCCAAAATTTTTCTAGCCACTGACGAGACCTATTGAACATCACCTTTTGGCTTTTTGCCGTTTGTTACAGCTGATAAGGCTGCCCGGTAGTGTGGGTATATCCCCAGGCCATGGTTGACCAAATGTACTATGGTAAGTTCATCACACAAAAGATGAACAACATACACAATTGACCATAGAACAACTCATTTTATGAAATATTTGCTCACGCTGATACAACCTACAATACCACCTCACCTTCGGAGGTTGAAAATTGAATCCAATTTACAATACCATATGGAAAATGGGGAGTCGTGGGGTGTCGCCCTGGGTTCGAAAAAATTACAATACCAATGGACTTTTTTGAACAAAAACCTAATGCTATACACAAAACTTGTCGGGCATTTCTTGCCATTTCACTTACTGTAAGGAAAAGAGCTTTCCTCTTTCCCCGATGACTCCTACACCTGACATAACATAACACGGAGGTACGTATCATAAACGGATCTAGGCAAAGGGGTTTCCACCAACTCGAGGTAAAGAGCTTTGGGCCATGGCTTGTAGATTTGGAGCAGCCATAAGTTGATCCATCGAAGATAAGCCATATGCGCTGCCTGTTGTGGCAATCCCTCTGGCCCTTTGATATCTACAATTATTCAGATAGTGGAATGAAAAGAAGGGGTTATTTTGGAAGGACTGGTGCTCAGTGATGTGGTTTCAATAAAAAGTAGCATATACATTAGAATCTATGGCAATAAGATCATGCAAGGCAAATGTCTTCAGTAGCACAGAGAGAAAAAGAGAGAGGATTTTGCTAAATTACCCAAACGGGAAATTATTATTCTGTACTTGATGTGGCATGTTAACTGCATGCTGCTGGACCATGTATTGATCTGCAAATAGGGTGTAGAGCACAATAACAATGGAGTTAAATCTGATTTCCAAATACGAAGAAAAAAGAGAGTAGAAATCACTACTGTTTGCCGCCAATGAGGGTGGAACTTGTGGAGGCGTCATAACTGATCCAACAGATCCCATGCTTGGAGCCCGTGACAACAATATCATACTGCCCATATCTGGTGATGCTCCTTGCATAGAAGCTAAAGATGGGAACTGTACACAGACAACAAGATCATTTCTTCACTTACCCAATTGAAAACAATGAAACTGGAAAATTGTACGTGATAATTTACTAGGGTAATGTCATTTCATCATGCGTTGCTAGGATAAAAAAATACTTCTAGCAAATGTCACAAGTAGATAGCACTAATACAAGCATAAAAGTACAAAAAGAGAAGTGCAACTACAACCAGGAAGGAGCTACAAGGTTGTTATCTTATTACTACCAAACAGCCAAGGGATGATGAAGAAAAAAAAACAAAAGGGCAAAAAGTTGAGGTAAAGATTAGAATTGTGCTTGATCAAAAAGCCAGAAAATAAAGTCCACAAACACACAGTTTATGTGACAAATGAGTTTCTACATTGTGCGGTTCCAGAGCATTTCATCGACCTAATTTTCATCAAGCTTGTTTATCACTAATACAAGAGGTAGAAATTTGCATATTGTGGAAGCATGAGCTAATGTAGGCCCTCTTGGCATGTTAAAATAGATTTATTCTATTTGGATGGGCAAATGATTGAGTTGTCTCCAAAGGAAATGATAGATGAGAGCAGCAAAGAGAAATAAGAAATTAATTTGAAGTGTTAACTGGTATGAGATCACAGAACTTACATTTACAGATCCTACAGGATACTGCATGCCGTATTGTCCATAACCCATATTTACCTGCGGATTTGCTTGCCAATCCCAGGTTGAAGCATACACTGGACGATAACTCATTGTAAAAATATCCTACGAATTTTCATCATTTTAGGGAAAAATAAAAGGAGAACAAACGTCTAATGGGAGCACAGAAGAGTAAATCACTGATACCCATTACCTCTGGAAGCGCATTTCTTCCACTAGATGTGACCTCTGTAACAGGTTGCTGTGATACTGGTACTATCACAGGATCATGTGTTCCTATCAATATATTTGAGCCTTGATTACAAGGAAGAGCACTACTCCCTTGTATTGGTGCATGTGATGCTGCTCCCCACAACTGAAAATAATCATGCAGGGGAACAAAGGTCTAATACATTTTCTATTTGAAAATTATTTTTCTTCTTACACAATATACATAGAACAACACTAACCTGGCCATTAACCGGAGCACTACTAGCTCTGTTCAATGGAGGATTGTTAGACTGAATATTATCCACAGGGGACAAATGTAGCTGGTGCTGCTGACCTCCATGATTTGCCTGGGGAAAAGACAAGGACTTGGCAGTTTGCACGGTTGGAAAACTACATTGAGGTGCTGAGGCAGAATTAAGGAGCTGAAGAAGTGGACCCTCCAAAGAACTGGTACTGGAAATCGAAGGCATGGTTGTAGCATTTTCGGGAGTAGCAACATCAAAAGTAGCCCAACCAACATTGGCTGAAGGTGAAGACGAGTTCTTCTGCATTTTGATTTGAACACAACCTTGATGAGGCTCCATATCTGAATCAAAGTCAATCAAACTTTTTGACATATCTAGTTTAACATCCCTGCTAGTTTCAGAACTGGGAATACGAGCTCTTGGAGGTGCTGCTTTCTGCAAAACAAGACTTCAGCATAAATACTTTTACATAAGAGAAATCATTCCATTTTTATTTTGTTCCTTTTGACATGGACATTGTCTGAAATAGGAAAATAATTGCAAGAGTAATGCAAAAATACAAACTGGAATATCTTCGTAGTTATTTAAAAGCTTGTTAGCACAAACCAGATCAGCAGAGCATGGTAACTAATCGTGCACTAATGGAAAAAACAGAAAATAGTAGAACACTAGCCATATGCTGAAGTACCTTCACTGTTTCTATTGGTAGCTTCTAGCAGAGTAATTATTCTGGATTACGGGCTAGCTTTGACTTTTTGAGATGCCAAACAAGACTGGGAGCTTATAAAAAGGAAAATAATAAACTATGGACAAAGCATGCAGATCAAACCCTAACAAAAGTAAGTAAAAATCACTTTTTTTAACGGGAAAGTAAAAAAATCACATTACCTGTGCTTCACTAGAGGTAGTAGATGTTGTGGCTTTATGAGACCTAGGAGGGTCAGGAAGTTTGATAGGCAGAACTACTCTATTGGAGTCTTTTGAAGGTTCTACCACAGAAGAAACTGATGTGGTCACATCCTTCTGGTTATTTTCTGACCTTCCACCTGTCTTCCAAAGTTCATCTGGATGCTGATGGTTTCTAAAGTTGGCATTTTCTCAACCCATAGTAGATCTATTCTTTTGATCCATTCTACCAGCTATTGGATGTTTATTGAGATTACTTTTATCTTCTGAGGTGTTTTCAGTGCTATGCTGTGGACCATGATTATCTTCAGAAGCCCCACCATATGGGCTTCGTAGAACTCCCCTGAATGAGTCCATGTTGTTGTTTCCATAAAAGTCATCTCGACTACCCTGAATCATTCAGATGCTCAATGTGTGAGACTAATAGTATATGTTTACGAGTTATGGCTACTAGAAGCAAATGATTGCTACCTTCACCTGTGGTGGATGGTCACCAATTCTTTCTCCTGTGTACCTCCGGTCGACATATACATTCTTGATGAAATTTCTGAGCCTATCTACATCGCTGGATGTAGAAACACAATAATCAAATTCAACTGCATATTTACAATATGCACGATGATAATCATCTGGGTTAGATGGCAAACCTACTGTCAGGAACAGGCTGGCCTTGGAAGTTCCAATTCTTGAAATATATTTCCTTGGCACGCTGAAATAACAAAAATGTATGTTGTAAGAGTAAAAAAGGAAACACCTAGCAGCTCAAAGGATTCTGAAAACTAGAAATAATGGTATTAGGCCAACCTCATTCCCCCCTTCTTGAAGAGCAGAAACTTCTTGAGAAGTAAATTTAGCCATTGATATTGACTTTACACGATGAGTGAATTCCCGACTAAAGATTAACACAAATTCAGTATTTAGCACAACATTGCTCAGCAGTTTATTACTTCTATCTAGAAATTCATAATTATCATACAGTCAAACTAGTGATGGCATTGCAGCTTTAAAGTGAGAAGCAGAGAAATCACAGTAATATCATATCTACAAGGATTTGATCATCACTTACTGTATTCCGCTGCAGTTAATGCAGATGAAAGTTGAGAAGCTTGTGCATACATATTGTGGTCCCTGTTAACGAAGAGTACTTTTTTGTTATTTATGTCACGAAAGAATATTATGTGTTTTTCATCTCTCATGATAAACCAATAGCAATACATTCAACAATTCACTTGACCATTTCTTCTCAAAAAGGAAAAATAAATCATATAATTTGCAGAACGCAGAAGAAATTATTGATATATTGTATATACTCTTTCCAATGGTTATGACTTGTGCAATGTTTGATAGACACAACAACCACCTCAGCTCATCAACAAGACTACAAAAGTACTATTATTCAAGTCAGGATCTTTCGCATCAGCAGATATCTAACTGAGTGCAAAAAACATTAGACAGTAGATGTCATTGTCACAATTGTTCATGTTACACTCTGGGCTACAGGTCTAAATGGGCTGAACACAACTAAGCCCACGGAGCAACAGAGCAACAACATTATAAGTGGTACTGGGCCTTCTCCCCCCAAAAGACTAGTCCAATGGGTAGGGGCTCACTCACACTTATAAGTTGTGCTTGCTCCTCTCCCACAATCCATGTGGGACTATTCCTAACAATCTCCCCCTCACACATAGATTGGACACTTCTGCAACCCTGAGGTCCAAGGAGATGTTAGACACCTGGGCTCTGATACCCCCCACCCATTAGACTAGTCTTTTGGGAGGAGAAGACACAATACCACTTATAAGGTTGTTGCTCCGTTGCTCCGTGGGTTTAGTTGTGTTCAGCCCATTTAGACCTGTGGCCCAGGATGTAACAAGTGGTATCAGAGCCCTGGTGCCTAACATCTCCTTGGACCTCATGGTTGCAGAAGTGCCTAATCCATGTGTGAGAGGGGGATTGTTAGGAATAATCCCACATGGATTGTGAGAGAAGAGCAAGCACAACTTATAAGTGTGAGGGAGCCCCCACCCATTGGATTAGTCTTTTGGGGGGAGAAAGCCCAATACCACTTATAAGTCTGGTGCTCCGTTGCTCCGTGGGCTTAGTTGTGTTCAGCCCATTTAAACCTGTGGCCCAGAAATGTAACAGTTCAAATTAATTCAAATTCATATTTTTAGGTATAGACGCATATGATGATGTGTGGGGTTGATGTATAAATCCACTACGTGACGGGGTACTAATTGCTAAATAGAAACTGACAATTACATACACATTTTCACGTATGATATGTAGGGTCATGCACTATTGATTCTTTTGAATTTTTTGTACGGATACTCTATTTTTTATTTGAAATTACAGAAATATACCTATGAAATTTTTTTTACAAAAATAGGCTCCAGTCGCCCAATGGTTGGGCGATCGAGCCTTCGCCCAACCAAAGAATGACAATCGAAAATCGCCCAACCGTTGGGCGATTAATTGCGCCGCTTCACCGTTGGCGACTTTCATCGAGTCGCCCTCCCATTGGGCGCATCAGATGAAAGTCACCAAATGGTTGGGCGACTGCACTCAGGCCCCCAAGAGAAAAAAGAGAGGAAAGAGTCTATCTTTGCCGAAATTTGGAAAGTGCATCAAACCTTCGCCAAAAATAGCGAAAATTGGTGAAACTGTTCTTCATACATCCAACAAACCTCTAGAAAAAAATTTGAGCAATTTCGCCACGGATCAAAAGTTATAGCGATTTGATCTGTTTCGACACACCTTCAATAAACGGGCATAACTTTTGCATACGGTGTCCGTTTTCGACGTTCTTGTACTCGTTGGAAAGCTAACGACGAGCCCGATCCAATAAAAACGACCTGCTTGCGTCCGTCGCCCTCCAAGATCTCAAAAATCGGCCATCTTTGGATCTAAACCTGCGTCGCAAGTTTTTGATTTATGTTTTTGTCCTTTTTCTTGGTCTTCCTTTCGGAATTTGGATTTTGCTTCAACTGAAAAGTTGTAGATCTCGTCGAAACCTTTCAAATGAGTATATATAAGCCATATAGAACTTTACTATTTTATCTTTTCAAACTAGTTGTTTATATTGCATCGGTACATAAAACGATCGGTACATACGGCTTTGTCGACCCCTGAGTGCAGTCGCCCAATGGTTGGGCGACTGCATGAAAGTCGCCCAATGGGAGGGCGACTGGATGCAGTCGCCCAATGGGAGAGCGACAGGAACTTTGTCGCCCCCTGGTTGGGCGATAGGGTCCAATCGCTCTCTCATTGGGCGACTTGAGCCTATTTTTGTAAAAAAAAAATTTCACAGGTATATTTCTGTAATTTCGAATAAAAAATGGATTATTCGTACCAAAAATTGTGATTCTTTTTAGTGCATGAAGATTGCATACAACTCTTACAGCACATAGCTTGAAGTCGATCATCGACATGGCTCCAATTTTAGACAGCAGCAGGAGCACAAAAATTCAGGTGGCAGTTGCTTGCCTAAATCCACCATCCTCCACCTAAGGATCAGAACAAGCAAGAGGCCAGTTGCAAGCAAGTCCCTGGCATACACCTCAGAAAAATTCAGAAGGGCAGGCACCTTAACCCCTTCTTGCCCAACCTGTGGAAGCTACCTTCCTAACACCGCCTGTTCACCCAAAGATCAAACATTTCTGAGAACCCAAGCTCACCATGCTGTTGCAGTTGATGCAGCGGCGGTTGCCGGGGAGCTTGAGCAGGCCCCGGATGGCCCTCTCGTTCCTCTCCTCCTTCACCCTGCTCCCCATCGGGCCGACCGATCCCTCCAAGATTCCGCGACTCCGGTAGCAAAATCAAGCAGCAAGAACCTGCAACGCTGTACTCGGAGTGGATTGCGAAAGGCCGAGAGCGAAATGCTTCGAAGATTAAGTAAAGGGGGAGGTGGCAACTATGTTTGTGGGAGCCAAAGCTGCTCCGGTGTGCGTTGTTCTTGGCTTTGAGAGAGAGAGAGAGAGAGAGAGAGAGAGAGGAGCACCGTGTCAGAGTCAGAGTGGATGCTTTGAAGGCTTGGTCGCCCAGTTGGCGAGATCGTCCAGCCGCCGGTCTGGCCGTGCACCGGTGACCGGTCCACCACGCCACGGTCGTGCGTGCCTACCTGTGGCAGGCCGTGGCTGATTACTGAAATGTCCTCGTCTGCTTAAGGGACTGGATTGCGAGTTTGCAATGTAGGAATTTCGAAGCGGTGTGATTCTGACGGAAATCAAATGCCCTGTTTCAAATATCCTGTTTTATCATTATGAAAGTTTCCCTTGATCTAAAAAATATCCTGTTTTAAACAGGGTATAGGATTGGTATTTGTTGGAACAATACCGATATGGGCTAATTTCTCGTAAAGACACTGATTTATTTTTTTGCCGCACACATTGATTTGAACAAATTTGATTGACCTGGGGCAGCGGCGGATCCAGCGGGGGCTCGAGCCCCCCTACCGCTACCGGACCCTTGGAGCCTCTCCTAAATTTTTAGCCATGAATGTATAATGTAGAAGGGGCTGAGGTCGAACTGAAGGTACTTCAGCCCCTCCAAAAAAATTTTCTGGATTCGCCACTGCCTGGGGGCTTAATCTAAGAAACCTGTAGCATTGTGCCAAGAGTTAAGAAAAGAGAAAAAAAAATATAACGGTTAGCTCCTTAGATAATCAGTTAGTTAAAGACATTCTCCATCGGTGATTGTCTGGTTGAGCAACTTGTGAATAGATTAACAAAGAAGACCAAGCAGCCCTGAATAATGAGCAGGTACGGTTGGCAATTCGCGATGGCACCTCCATTCCGGAGGGCATTATCGGCACACTGTTGTTAGGAAACGTAGGTTAGCGGGTACAGCCCATTAGGGGCTGCACATAAGAAAAGGCAACAACATATTTTCATATTAGAAATAGTTAGATATATATCTTCGTATCACAATTAGTTAAATACATATCTTCATATTAAGAATGACTAGATGTATACCTTTATATTTATATAGTATAGATGTTATTTCATGCTTAATGATTGGTTGTATTAGATAAGATAGTTTTTATATTATTAGTAGCTAACCTCATCTATATAAAGAGAAGAACCGCACTATTCTAATCAAGTAGGAAGAAGAAAGGGTTATTTTAATCTCTCCCTAAGTTCTTTTTCCTAGCTCATGATCTCCCTTTTCTCCAAAAGCCTCTCCCTTTAAGCCATGTCATCTTGACCATTTTCTGTACGGTATTTACCCATTATGAAATAAGATTCATAACAACTTAATATCAGAGCCAACATCATGGTTTCTACTGCCAAAGAGATCAAAGCCATAAATACCACCTTCGACAAGATAAATACCAGTCTTGCCAACGTGGAGGCCACATTGGTGGACATTGTGACTATGGTGGCCAAACTGATGAAAAAGGAGGCATGGGTAGCTGTTGCTGTGCGCTTTGCGTCGGCACCACTGGCATTGCCATCAAGAACGCTTCTCTCAATCTCATTGCCTGTGGTTGTGCTAATGTCACCCTCGCCGAGGAAGAAGAAGGCCGTTGTCCAGAAGTTAGCCTCTCCACGCAGGCAGCTGACATAATGCCTTTGGAGGTACGAAACGCAACGGGTCACGTGTGGGCGATCACAACGCCGTCGTGTCTTTCACCCACCCATTGCACCTCGTGATGGAAAGGTCAATAATATTGCCCTACGCTCGCTCTCTTCGTTGACAACACCTTCGTCAACATCGGGTAACATTAAGGTTCATGTGCATTCGCTGTCAACCGCCATCAGATGCCTATTATGCACTGGTGCAATGCATCGCGATCGCTCTTCTTAGCGGGGCATCCAAGTGTTGCTGCCATGGTCACCACCACAGCTCGAGGACGAGCTGTCGCGAAAGTAGAGTGAGGTGTTACGGATGTGGGCTAGGAGGCACAACCCATTAGGGGCTGCACACAAGTAGGGGCATCAACATATCTAAAGGGATCCTAGGGTCAGGCTCTCCTCTTCGCCGAGGGATCCTGGGGTCGAACCCCCTCTTCGCCTAGGGGTTCCCAGGGCGAAGCCTCTGCCTCTGCTCGAGGGGTCCTCGGGCCAAACCCGCTCTCCTCCTAGGGTGTTCCGGGGCAAAGCCTCCTCCTTCGCCTCCGCCCGGGGGGTCTCGGGGCCAAGCCTCTGCATCTACCCGGGGGTCCCGGGGCCAAACCCTCTCTCTACCTGAGGGGTCCTAGGGTCGGACCTCCACTCCGCCCGAGGGATCCTGAGGCCAAGCTCTCCTCTCCACCCGGGGTTGAACCTCCTCTCCGAGGTGCCCCGGAGCCAAGCCTTCCCCTCCGCCTGGAGGAGTCTCAGGGTTAAGCCATTGGCGTGCTTGGGTAGACTGAGGCCACACAATATCCCCGCCCAAGACGATACGGGTGAGCCCAAGGGAAGTCCCAAGGCCAGCCTGGGAGAGTGTTGTTGGGGGGGGGGGACTGAAGGGATCGAGTCGCTCAGGAAATGATTGGGAGGAGGCAACTGATTTGGGGCCAGTGGTGGAAACCTGTGGAGGAACCGGATAGGAGTATTTATAGGGTGACGGTGGTCCACCATGGACCAAGTTCGTCCAACCTACCAACCTTTGGGGCACGCTTGGTCTGTACCGACGGCACTTATCTATATAAAGAGAAGATCTGTCCTATTCTAATCAAGCAATAAGAAGAAAGAGTTATTCTAGTCTCTTTCCACATTCTTCTCTTTCACAATAAATGTGTTCTGAAAATGGGCACGCTGCTGCGCCCGTGCTCACGCTCGAGCGGGTTCAGAATTCAGAAACTTGAAGAGGGACATCAGAACTGACATTTTGCTCTTCTAGAGGAAAGAGAAGAAAATAGCGAGCACCCCGCGCATGGAGAGGACGTGACGACCAGCTCAATCGAGAATCGAGAAGAAGAATGTCGTGTTTAGTACGTGCCGGCCGCTGTTAGAACGTGAAATCAACATGGAAAAACAAATTAACCTACGTGAGTTGATTATAGCCGGTCAATGTAACGAAAACGATGAGCTTTTCAACGAACGGTTACTGCACCTGAACGAGATAATGGAATTGATTGTCTTCTTTGACAGAAACATATATTGTTCTAGAATAAATTGACTTCGCGTCTTGTTTTGTTTTCTGTCATTAAAATAGCCAAAATGCTACGTAGTTGGATAGTTCCATCAAGGCATAGTTTGGCATCCACAATTAACACATGTGAGCAACAGGTTTTTTTTACCGTTTTAGCGCATGATTTAATAAGGTTTAAAAAAACTCTTAACTTTACATTGGCTTGACTTCTTTCATAATTTTCCTGTAGATACCTGGTAGACGGAGACGAAGGATTGGAGGACTAAAAAAATTTTCTACTTCCTTTTACTTAAGGAAGATTGAATTGTGCATAATGTTACACATCTTAGCGCTGCAACTCTAGTATAATAATGGTGTTTATAACTAACCGACATGCTCCTCGCCAAGGGAGAGAGAGGAGAGAGAAACAACACAAACCGAATTTTTTGTATTTTAGCCCTTTTTTTTAAAATATTTACATTTAGACCCCTGGTAGTTTTAATTCCGTTTTTGGACCCAGAGCTCGGCGCCGTGACCCACGGCGCCGAGGTAACACGTCTCGGCGCCGTAGACCACGGCGCCGAGGTGCCAGACCTGCGCCGTCGTGGTGGCCTGCGTGGCGCCGACGTGGCAGCACCTCGGCGCCGTAATCAGTGGCGCCGACCTCGGAGCTGTGAATTATGGCGCCGAGCTCGGAGCCGTGGATCTTGGCGCCGAGCTCGGAGCCGTGGATTGTGGCGCCGAGCTCTGAAAATTCAGACCAGCCGCCGTGACCAGTGGCGCTCCTGCTCGGCGCCTTCAAAATAATCCGTAGCTTTTGCAAACATTCAGAAAATTGATGAATTGTGTGAAACACAATTTTTGTTTCCTGCTACATTTTTTGATGATGTCGTGTTCAATCTGAAAATTTCGGGTGCTAGTAACGTAATGTCGTGTTCAAGTAGGGAACTCCGATGGTCAAACACCAATTGTTAGACAAGGGGATAATGGTGTTGCTTATTCATGGAATTCAAAAGAGCTAAAATGGGGCAAGGTAAGAACCTATGTGCCTTAGACTTTTCCATTATATTGCCCATAAGTAATTATGTCGCTACCTCAAATCACATGGTATAATCTGCGAAGTTGATGATATAGTTTAATGTCTTGTTGTTCTTTTGCAGACATTTATGTGCTTGAAAATGTGAATTTTCCATGTGATGATTTACAATTTTGAACTGAGTAGGCATGATTTCCCTGTTCTTTTCTATATGCAAACTAATCCATTATGCAGACATTCTTTGGAGCAAGCATGGGTGGGCAACATTATGCACTCTATTAAATTGTAGTTTTGTGAAGCACCGATACGCAATACCGTCATACCGGTAGTCTCAAGTGCAATCGATCTGACTAGGCAAACACAATACAATTGCATAATAATAGGATTACATAGACCGTAGATAGCGTGGGTCTATTCTACGGGTGTAGCGTGGTTGTTTCCCCTTTTATTGGGCCACGAGGATGGCTCATTGCATCATTCTTCCCGTCACTCTTGGTCTTGAGAGCGCCTCACGAGCTTGAAGCTCTTCCTCCGACGCTTGATGGTCGCTTCACGCAGACTTAATCGCTCCCGCCTCCTTTGCGGCGCATCCTCCGTACCCTTCAGACGGATTTGGTCCACCTCACGCGGCGCTCTTGCTCAAGCCGCATCCGCTGCTCCACCTCGCGAGTCGAGTCATCTTGACAAAGTATTGTCCTTTGTTTTCCACCTCCATCGCCGGTTATTTGGCCATGCCGCGATACCGATCCACCCATTCGATGAAAGTGCAAGCCTATGTGTGGCGTGGTAGATGTCATGGATCAAGTTGAAAAACGATAACGAGAAACAAATGAATTAGTTGTCGTCGTTACCACGAAGTCGTCATCCAGGTCTGGACACTTGAAGAACTTACGACCGTATTTGGCTCGTTGTACTCGATCCGTCCAGACTCCCAACATCGTCCTAAAGCCGCAATGGCACTTCGGGCGCTCATACCACTCCGGCACTCCAAATGGGTCGGACCTCCAGGAAGACATTGTTGTGTAGTAGTATTGTGATGGTTTGAGGAGAAGATGTGGTATGGAAGACATAGGAGGGCTTTATGTAGGCAAGTTATCTGGTGCAGTGGGCATAGTCCATGGAGAGGAGGTCGTACGAATCTTTTTGCTTTTTCAGGATTCCAGTTTAGCAATAAATATTCCTATGTAGGCTTTTCAGAGCCTGAAGTCTCGTAATAAATTCAAAGTTCGTAGCCTTTTCAGTCGTTTGCAGGAAACAGCTCGTAGGCTTTTTCAGGATTGCAGTTTAGCAATAAATGTTCCTATGTAGGCTTTTCAGAGCCTGAAGTCTCGTAATAAATTCAAAGTTCGTAGCCTTTTCAGTCGTTTGCAGGAAACAGCTCGTAGGCTTTTTCAGGATTGCAGTTTAGCAATAAATGTTCCTATGTAGGCTTTTCAAAGCCTGTAGTCTCGTAATAAATTCATAGTTCGTAGCCTTTGCAGTCGTTTACAGGAAACATAAATTCATTGCAGCAATTATAGAACCACAAAGTACAGACTACGGATTCGAACACAAATATCACATGAATATAACATATACACATATATACAACAAGTAGCTCATTACAAACACATCTCAGTCCAACCACATACCAAGTGCCTCCTAGCTCATTACAACATATATACAACGACTTTTAAGCCCAACCACAAGCTTACACATAAGTATCACTGCCTCCTAGCCTTACCCTTACCCTTACCCAGGGCGTCGGTGCCTGGAGTGTAACGGCTAGGCCCGCGGCGGCGTCTGCGTGGTACAAGCTGTGAAGGCTGCGTCGAAGGAGCCTCAACGAGCTGAGACGGGCCTATCTCATCGTAAGTCTGCTGCTCCACCTCGTCCTCACCGCCCTCGTTAGGGAAAGTGTCGCTCCTCGTGGGGGACGAGCTCTGCCCCGTGTACGACCCTAGCCGCGTCGGGTCTGATAGACGTGTCGCAGGCACATCTACGTCCCTCACCGCGCCTGTGCTGCAACCGCAACGACCAGCCGCACGACGTAGCCGACCTGCCAGCCTCTGTCATCCAACATTTTGTTAACCAACAAGATACGAAGATATTAGGTACTAATTTTGTGAGTGGTCGTGGCGGCTTACCTCTAGGAAGGTACGCGTCCCGTCGCCGATCGTCCCGAGAAACGCCTATGTCCCGTGACGGATCGCTTGAGTGTTGTCTGTGCGGATCGCCAGAGTGCCTACGAACGAGCCGCAAGAACCATCCCCACCGCCTTTGTTCTCCTCTCAACCAAAGCAACGCCAAAGGAACCAACGCGTTGTCCGCATCACAGAAATGGCTATCGGTGTGCCCGGTACTTGCCAAGAAGAAACGTCTCGTCAATGGAGAAGACGGACGACAATGCCGAAAGGCCTCGATGAACGGGCAAAGCACCGAAAGCACGGAAGAATATCTCGCATCCCATCTTGAGTCCATTCGCTTGGTTTCGGACGTACTCATAATGCATGCCCGGATTAACCGCTTTGATTGCATTGAAGAGTCCGCAATCGCAAGTACCCATCTTCCAGCCCCATATATCATCTTCCGGATGCGTTGTTTTGCCCTCCATGCTTTCCCATACCTTATCTCGTATCCAAATTTCTCCTTAACAATCCCAGCAAGTGTCTTCACCTTCATATTGGGTTCTCCCTTTACTATGTGACACAGTGACTTGGCAATAATGGTAGAGGTCAATCGCCGATGCTTCTGCTTGAGCTCGCTCAAGACAAGTGTGTGGGCCAACGATTCTTGTGATCTTGAACTTTCGTGTCCTTCTGCTTCCTAGCACAAATCCTCCATTCACATGTTTCCTTCTACACAACTGTACCTCCGCTCCACATAGGAATAACTCACCTTGAATGACCTTTTACGAATCACCAATACTCCTACACCACCTTTTCAATGCGGACAAGTCCTCAAACACCATGCCCTTCTCAATCGTCATGCTTGACCTACCTCGAGCATCTAGCAACTCGTCATCCCTTCCTTCGCATAAGCCTCATGGGAATGCCTAAGATCGCTGAATTCATGAACCGATGGATACCGCCGTGGCAATAACGCTGATCAGCTCAATATCACTTTCGGTCAGCTCTTCAAAAGGGCGGTCATCATCAGAATCAACGGCCCTTGCGATCTCGTAAGGCTCCAGATCATCCACAATTTGAACATCCACACTGTTGGAGTCCCTACAGACTTCTTCAACGTTGCCAGATGGAGCAACGGGAGGAACAACCACATTATCAGGAATGTTTCCTGCATCATAAGCACGACAACGATGGGATTGAGACAAAATAAAGGAATGACGGTAAAAGGCTAAAATGTTGCTCGACACTTACTGGGATGATTCTGGGTCAATCCCATCTCCTGAGGGGCCGCCACGACATCATCAATCCGACATTCAACTCGAACTGGTTGAGAAATCAGAACCTCGTTCGGGCGGATAGAGCATCGGGCACCTCGTGCACTTCTTCCACATCCACCGCAAGGTCCGAACGGAGGGTCAAGGGTGCCCGATCACCTAGTTCGGTGAATAACCGTGAGGGTGGGATCAATGGACACCTTCCGCACAACAAGGTCCAAACATTGAAACTCATTCCTCATAACCAATTTGACATATTTGTCCCATCGATCCTCACAACCAATTAAGATCAACCGTCTTAGAATTGTGTCTTTCGAACCGGTGAAGTAACCCTCAACCGTGATACTCTCCTCGCTTGCATGACAATGTAGCTCCTCCCGGCCTTAGCAACCAACTCACTAAACGACGGCTGCTCACCGAATATCGAGGCACCCTTTGCATTTCAACAAATCGAACATTTCCATAATCATCACTTGTCACACTGCCTCCATGATATAGGGTGACTAGGTTGTCCATCTAGTTCATACAGAAAACCAAACTAATAAGAACCTTTAATTGAAATCGGATACTACATAGTAACTAATAAGTACCTAGTCACTAACTAAATGCTACCTTTATTCGAAATTGATGCTAATTAACTAACTAAATTGCATAGTCAATTGCATACCCAAAGATAAACATTTCTTTTGTTCGTGATTTGCTTGACTCGTTGTGGCAAACATTTCTATAGCACTAACTAAATTGCATAGTCAATTACATCACAGCAACACAACACATTTCTATAGCACTAGTCCTCTGGTCGCAAAATAATCAACTTGACTTATAGCGAGCCATATCGCCGACTCCAATATGCCACACAATCCTTCCATTCTACGGCACCATTGCCCAAGCGCCAGTGATAAATAAGGGATAAACAGCCTACTCGACATTCATAGCACCATACATTACACATTCATAGCACCACACATCAGCCCACTCGACATCACATCCTCAAAAACTAGCTAAAAATATCCTCGACATCACATCTGAGCACCAAGAACGAACATTTTGGAGGAGAAGTCATCACCTTGAGGCACTTGTAGCGGTCGCTCTGGGGCCTCTCGACAGCAGCGGCGGGGAGGACGGCCGGGCGGGAAGCACGTCGGACGGGCGGCCGGCCGAGGACGCGCGTGCGGGGAGGGGAGGCGCGCGGCGCGACGAGGAGGACCTCGGACCGGCGCCGCGGCGTGGAGGACGCGGACGGCGGTCGAGGAGGGTCGGCGCGCCGCGGCGGGAGGACGCGCGTGGCGAGAGGAGGCGCGCGCGGCCGCGCGGGACAACGGCGACGAGGCGGCCGACGAGGGAGGCCGAGGCGGTCGACGAGGAGGCCGGTGGCGCGGCGGGAGGACGCTAGTGCGGGAGGGGACGGAGGCGCGCACCACCGGCGGCGGGGGGGAGAGGAGGAGTTGCGAATGAACGAGGCCCGCGTGCTCGGTGCCGTTTCAGAAGCTGCATGCTCGGCGCCAAGATCCACGGCTCCGAGCTCGGCGCCACGACCGACGGCGCCGAGCTCGGCGCCATAATTCACGGCTCCGAGGTCGGCGCCACTGATTACGGCGCTGAGGTGCTGCCACGTCGGCGCCACGCAGACAACCACGACGGCGCGGGTCTGGCACCTCGGCGCCGTGGACCACGGCGCCGAGACGTGTTACCTCGGCGCCGTGGGTCACGGCGCCGAGCTCTGGGTCCAAAAACGGAATTAAAACTACCAGGGGTATAAATGTGAATATTTTTCAAAAAAAGGGCTAAAATACAAAAAATTCGGCAACACAAACTACTCCATCGATCATTGACGTGCTCTTCTCCATCGATGGCAGCAGCGGAGTATGCAGTAGTGAGGGCACTGTTGTACTTGTAGAATTAAAAGATGGTTAGTGACGAAGACGAGAGTCAAGTTAGGTTTTGGAGCGACTATAATAATCAAGCAAGGAAGATATAATACACAAGTGATAAAAATTGGCCTATATGAGTACTGTCCATTTTCTTAATTCTAAAACATACATAGTTTAGTACCATATTATTAAAGTAAGATGTGGGAGACCCATTAATAAGGTGGAGTCCTCACTACTCCTTAAATATGGATAGAGATAGTATAGGAGGGTTTTGGCTAATCGCGCACGCGCGTGCACGTGCGCGTATTCGCGCATTTTCACGTGAAAATCGCGTGTCGTGCCACTTGGCAGATCAATTCCACCTTATTTTTGCTAAATTATGCATCATCTCTCATATTTTTAACTGGTCATAATACTGCTTAAATATCATAATTTGATTTTATGAGGCAGTTACTAGTAAGTTTACACTGCTTAATTTGTGATTACCAGTGAATAATTCTATTTAAACGCAACAGTTACTAGTGAATAACTGCAGTGCCCTTAAAAAGATCTGGAGACATCCAGGAAGAAATAGAGAGTTTTCTACCTCCATTCATGTACTTTCTTCTCTGCGAGTTTGTGCTGTTATGCTGTGCCGTCTGAACCTCGCTGGCCTTTCTTCCTGACGTGCGCCTAGAAGAAGGGAGAACGACTATCTCCGAACTAGGGGCGGAGCCAGGATCCAGACAAAGGGGGGGGGCCGACCCGCCAAGGCGTCGGCGTCATGGGCCCTGGGCGCCGTGTGTCGGCAAAATTAAACATACACATATATAATTAAACATACGCATATATATTGTCATATAAATTCAATCATAACACATATGGCAAAATAATGTAGCATATGTCTAGTAACACAAAAGAAAAGTACTTTCATTACATCTCCACAAACTTGAATTTGTTACATCTCCACTAACTTGAATTTAGCACGACGATTACCAACTAGATCATAAGATTTGATAATATCATTGGAACTAATCTTGGCTGCCAATTCCTTTTCAATATAAACTATCATATAGCTTCGCAAAAAGCCATCTCCCATTTTAGTCCTAGTACGTGTCTTGGCAAGTTTCATGGCTGAAAAGACTCTCTCAGTGGTCGCTGTTGATACTGGAAGAGTTATGACTAATCTTAGCAATCTATCGACCATTGGATAGATAGAATTTTTACCTAATCTCACTAGTCCCTTTGTTAGATCAGCAAGTGATGGCAATGTACTTAGCTCTGGATGGTTGTATACATCAAGTTGAAAATGTGGTAGTTGACACTCCAATTGAGCTTGATCTTGACTTGAAAAATCAGCGGGATAGTACTTTTCCACCAGAGTACTTATCTTTGAAATGTCAAAGCCATCTTTTCTTGGATCTAGTGAGGCACAAAGTGATAGAAGCTCTGTTGCTTGAGAACTGAATCGATCTTCTAACTCAATCAACTGTTGGTCGACCGCAACATTAAACACATCTATTTTATAATGGTGAAGAGTGGTGGTATTATCATTTTTGTTCCGAGATTTGGTCACATCCACGTACCTACAAATTGCGATATGTAGTTAGACAAGTTAGATATGTACCATAAGAATACAAAAATATGTATTTGTGCTCATATTAAAAAACTGAAGGTAAGATAATAACTTACTTGTGATTTAAATCCGAAATCTCAATCTCGTGCTTGTCACAAAAGGCTTTCACCTCCTCAAGAAGTGGTTCCCAGCCATCATTTCTCAAGTCACTAAGCAATGATTTTGTGTTAGAAACGCAATCAATTGCGTTTACAATATCTAGAGATTTCTTCCGAGAGTTTGGCACAACACATCTGTGATCTTCATTATCTTTTCCATCATATGGAGAATAAACACAAAATCAAATGTGACAATAATTCGGAGAGCACCTCCAAAGATCCCCTCTAGAATATCCGCAACAGAACGGTCATTTGCAATGCTACGCAAAACACTAATCGTGGCACCAAACATCTTTTTAAACTCGGATTGACTTATAATGGGAACTCCATCTAGTATCCCCTACCTCTGTAGAGACACCATCCGATTTTCTCCTCTTCCGTATCAAGTTCTCCCAGTTCAATTTCATGAGCAATATCTGCAGCTTGCTTTGCTAGTAACTCATCGTTACGCTTAGTAGAAGCGCTAACAACATTTATGATAAAATTAGCATGCTGGAAAAAGTTGTGCACCTCATGTACCTCACGTGATGCTGCAACAAGAGCCAGCTGGAGTTGATGGGCCATGCAGTGAATGTAATATGCATATGGGCAATCACCAAGAATTAGAGCCTTCAAACCATTCCACTCTCCTCTCATGTTGCTTGCCCCATCATAGCCTTGACCTCTAATATCATTCACACTCAAGTTATAATCTGCTAGAACAACACAAATTGACTCCTTAAGCGTCATTGCAGCTGTGTCTTTTACATGAATAAGGTCAAGGAAACGCTCCATTATAAGTCCTTATTTGCTGACAAAACGAATAACTATAGCCATCTGTTCCTTTTTAGATTCATCCCGAGTTTCATCAACCATTATACAAAACTTGCTATTCCCAATTTCTTCTCTAATCATGCTCGCACTTTTCTAGCATATATGCTTAGAATTTCCTTCGGACATCCGGGAAGTATACTTTGCATTTCTTGGTGCATTTTCTAACACAACACTTTCACATCCTTGTTATAAGAGGCTATGGTTTCATCGGTTCAAGAAAATTGCCCGATTGATAGAATCGAGACTCATCATGACCTCTAAATGGGCATGCTTGAAATGTCAACCACCGATGACATAAAGCATAAACAATCGTTAGATTGTATATTGAGTGCATATAAATTTTTATTTGTAAGGAAAACATGGCATACATAGAAAGTGTTATTACCTAATGCAATCAATTGTAGTAGTAAGCTCGAGTCTTGCATCTGCGATAATTTTCTCATTTTGTTTAACAATCACCTTGTCAATATGAGCCATACTAATTTTGAGGTTATTAAAACACCGAATCGAATAGTTATGAGTGAACTAGCATCGCGCCCATGTGAGTGAGAAAAGCACAATTATCTCCATCATGAACCTTCTTCCAATTTTGAAATCCCTTAATCAGTAAATGTGTCGAGCCACTCCTCCTGTTGGTTTTTTGAAAAGAGAAAACATGGCAGGGCAATATGCACGATCTGTGTGTGGTGAATACTCAAGCCACCAAAACTCTTTGAACCAACCACTATTAAATCGACGACGATGCTCTAAAGGACCCTTAAATGGATACTCTGTCAATATTGGCTGATACGGACCCTCGGATATATAAAACCGTAGAGCTTCATCTTATTTTGCAGGTGGGAAATTCTTTATTTGAGCACGCTTGCCCAGATCCCTCTCAAATGCCGTAGTTACAACTCCTGCTGGTTCTGGTTCGGCTAGGGATGGAGCAGAAGTACCTTGATTGGGAGTTTGCTCATCAGTTGGTTCTATATGCCGATCATTGTTATTGATTGCATTAGTGTTTTCATCGTTGCCATTGCCAGAGCTTGATCTCGGCTTAAAAAAACTATCGATCATTCTTAATCTCTTCATCTTGAATTCTTGATCAAATGCTAAATGCCTAAATTGAAGGTAAAAATTGAAAAGGAAATTAATCATAGAATTAACAGCGATTTGTGATCTGTGATTGTGAAACAGTGAAAGGAATCAATAAATAAACTACTAAACGTAGACACGTAGTGGGCTGTGAACTGTGGAGACGTACTGTTTGCCCGCTTTGGATCTGTGATTGATCAAATGCTTTGCCGCTTGCCCGCTGCGCTTTGGATCTTTCTGCTCAGGCTCAGCCGCCCGCCCGCCCGCTCGGCGCTCTGCCTCTGCTCACCTTTGCCGGCTTGGCGCTTGCCTCTGTAGTCTGTACGGCGAGATGGGAGATGGAGATGGGAGACGAATCGTCGCAGCACCCAGCACGCCGCGCGGAGTAGTCGATTCGCATTCACCAATTGGGATTGGGGGGACGTGAGGACGTGACTCTTCGACTTCGTTTCCTTTTTGCATGGGTCTGGACGTGAGGATGTCTGGTGGACCATTGGGATTGGGTGGGGGTCCGTGATCGGTGGGCCATTGGGGCTGTGCCCCCGCCGCCCCTCTCTCCGCCTCGCTCAACCGCTGCCGTGAGACTACCTGCACAGGACGACAATAAAGTTTCTAGGCAGTGCATCTTCGTGTCCGCTCGCTTCACTACGTTATTTACGTTCTGCACTGCATCAAGCCTACGTTGCTTCCTATTCTTCATCAAGCTCAAAAGGAAGTCGTTCGCACGTTTGTTCGACTTTGTTAATATATTTTCTTTGCGTATATTCTAAAGTATGATGAGTAGCCTACTATTAGTAGGCAAGTTTTGCATCACTGGTTTATTGCATTTGTCTCCTAGTAAATTTTGAAATTAAAATATTGCCCATATTTTCAACAACAAACACAAAGTGCACAATGATGGCTTAGAGCAGATCCAGAAAAATATGGGTGGGTTCTTTTGGGCTAATGACTTACGGCTTATAGCTTAAATATTTGAATTTTGGCTATTCACAAGAGGGAGTACGCAGAGGGAAATAGTCGTATGCGATTTTGGTCGACACAGATGAATTCAGTATACTTTTTGCGACAAATTTCCTATTGACTCGACTTGAAAAATGCACCGTTTAAAAGCTAGCTATTGTAGATAGTATAAGTATAAGCCAACTTTAAGCCCCAAAGAACCCAGCCATAGTCGTCGGGTCACTAGAAGGATATAGGTCCTGTTCTTTGTAGCTGCAGCTTATGGTTTTTTGACTATGGCTTATGAATAGTAGATGAATAGTGATTGTTCGTGAGAGAGAGTACGAAAAGAGAGACACTTGCATGCGATTTTTATCAATATAGATGAAATCATTACACTATGTATTACAATCGATTAGTAGACTCATTTTTAAAAGATATTCCATTTAAAAGCTTATTACTATAGAAAAACCGTATATTATAGAAAAGTCAAAAACTGAAGTCACAAAGAACAAACCCTATGTCACTAGTTTACACTCGAGATCTTGCAACAAGTAAGAGCTTCTCGTTAGGATTTGCTAAAAGTTAATGTGGCTATCTACGCCAGCCATTATACTGGAATCCGAATCCGCCCTGATGATTGCAAGAGAGCTATGGATGGTGAAAAGATGGATAATAGAGACAATGGAGCCTAGCCGAGTGACATTGGGTGTGTTCTTTTAGATTGATGGTTTATGGTTTAAATATTTGAATTCTTGATGTTTGCGAGATGCAATATGTAAAAGGAAATAGTCGCATGTAATTTTGGCTGGTATAGTTAAACTCGGTATACTTTTTACTATAATTTTTCTATTAACCCTATCTTAAAAAACCGCACCGTTTAAAGACTAGTTACTGTAAATAATACAAGTTACGCATAAAAGAATTCAACCATTAACGAGCCTGGGAGGTGGTATGTCCATGCACAGTTGTTTTGAGCATGTACACTTGGAAAGAAATTCTATGTGACGGGTCCTAGCTCCCACCTCTTGATGCCCCTTTTCGATTTTGTGATATATGATATACATCAATTTTAAAACATAATAGCAATTTTAAATAAAAGGTCTGACTCCTTCTCACCTCTCATTTACCATATAATTTATGTGTCTCTAGCATAATAGCAATTTAAAATTCATGTATTTCAAATAAAAGAGCTAATCGAGCTACTTTAAAATTCGATTTGGCTATGTATCACAAATCTAAGAGGGACCTTAAGAGGTGGAAGCTAAGGTCCGAAAGGTACACTAGAAATATATGAATTCCATGCAGAGTTTGCATGGAAACAGACAAATAGTAAAAACTCTTTAGAAGTCTTCCAGGTTTAGCATTCCATAATCGAGGAGACTCGTTCACAAGTAACATAAAAAGCAGCTTTTGCTCTAAGGGCGTCCGCAATGGTAATAGCTAGTACTAGTTATATAGTCAGCTGACATGGAGGTGAGAGACAAAAGCAAAGACTATTTTATACTATTGGACCCACATGCTCTTTTCTTATGTTCTTGAACTATGTGAAATAGATCAGCTATTTGCTCGTCATTAGTGACTACTCTCTCTCCTACTTTTTTCTTGGCATATCAGATTTAACTAACTAAATAGCCAGCTGTTGGAGACGCCCTAAAAAGAAAGGGAAAGGAGTCTCAAATAAAAAGAAAAAGGAAAAGGCGCTTAGGCTCCTTGGGCAAATAATCTTCTAGAAGCCTCATAGAGACTAGCCAATGGGACCCACGAGCAGTGTCGGAGTGTGGACCAGTTGTGTCAGTGTCACGAAAGGACATATTTAATTCCAGGATTTGGACAGTCTCACGGTCCAATGGTTTTATTTTTTTTAATATCATCCACCTCTCCTCTGATCCTCTCCTTCCGTGGATAGCAAAACTACACGCAGAAGCAGAGGAGCACGGGAAGCCTCTCGAAGCTTCCAGATTCCATCAGATCCTCCCCCGAACCCTAGTTCTCTCGCCCAATTCGCCTGATTCGTCTCGCGATCTCGCTATTCGCACCAATGGCCGAAAAGGAGAAGGCGGAGAGGGAGGAGCAGGAGGAGTATGAGAGCGACCTCGACGACGCGCCCCTCCCGGCGGTGAGGCGCCGCGCCGCGGCGAGTGATGACGAGGACGAGGAGGACGGAGGTAGGCCCTCGCCGCGGAGGAAGGCCGGATCCGACACGGAGTCTGATGGGCAAGGCGCCGCCGAGGTGTACGACGAGGACGTGTACGAAGATGACGAGGAGTATGAGGAATACGAGGAGGTGTACGAGGATTTCGAGGAAGGGCATGGTGGAGAGGGCGGAGTGGACACTCAGGCGGCAGCCGCAGCGGAAGGGGCGCTGGACATGAAGCGGGAAGCGGAAGCTGAGGCGGCGGCTGCTGCCAGGGCAGGAGAGGAGGTGGAGAAGAAGGGGAGCGAGCCCTATGCCGTGCCGACGACCGGCGCCTTCTACATGCACGATGACCGCTTCCAGGAGGCCCGCGGCCGTGGGGGCCAAAGGTTCTAGCCTTTCCGTCTTACAATTTGTTGCTTATCTTGCTATTAGTTCCGTGAGTGATTAGATATCTAGGATAGGGTCTAGATAATTACTAGTTAGTATAATTTAATTGCATCTAAATTTCAGCTTGAGGGGATTTCATGTTCAATTAGTTTTATATCTAAGTTTACGGGAAAGCGTATTATGTTGACTAGTGTTGTAAATATGTTAGAAGCCAAACACTGATATCTGTGCACTATAGCATTTGATTTGTGGCCTGCTGGCCTAAACACTGACATATGAGAGTTACATTGCACAACCGTTACCAGAGTTGAGTTGTGTATAGAAACATGAAGCAAAAAAACTCGGTGTATAAGCTGCCGCATGGAAAAGTGATCTTATTTTTTATATATAGCATAAAACTGGACAAGACCAACAGTTAAACAGGGGAAACTGGGAACTTGGAGTCTGGTCTGGTCCAGTTGAAGTGTTTTGGCCAGAAATGCAGTACCCACGCTGACCTGAAACACAGTTTACTAGGCTGCAGCAATACTGATATAGCTATACATGGCACCAGCACAGTACGGTATGGATATGCTGATAACCTGATACAGCATTTTACCCAAAAAACACTGATACAAATAGACAAAATTGCATGTAATAAATAACAGTTGAACTTAAGCATCGTTGAAATTGCATGTTCTGAGGACCAGTCACATGCAGCTTTTATCAAACTGGCTCCAAATTTTTAACATAGCATGAACTAGGGATTGAATGCACTCCCTCTAGTTTGGAAAGTACAAACCTTACAAAGTTGGATGTGGTTTAGCTTGTGATGTCAACCAACAGAAATATGCACAAGCCTGTGAGTTACTAAACCCGTCCATTTCATATTATATGTCATTCTAGTTCTTAGTAGAAGAATTAAGATGTGTGGTAAAATGGCGAAATAACCTTATTTAAGAGAAGATGTTTATTATAGGTAGGATGGTGCAATGAAGTGAAGGGTATTGGATGGAAACTGTGGCAAATTTGTCTCAGAGAGGTAGATTGACTTCAGTATGAAACAAAAACAAAAGCATAAAGTGAGTACAGTTATACTCCATGAACATAGGGAGTATAGTTGACCTGTGAGATGTTGTTTTGTGGAATTTACATATTGCATATATTGTTACATTTTTTTAAAATAATATCGTGGTCCAACTGGTGAGCCAGCAATCCAACAAGTGATCTGGGTGCTGAACTCAACTGTGATAGAGAACTTTGGTTATGTTTGCATGAATGTTCTATCTTAACATCAGGAATGCTGGTTTGATGCTTGATTTCATTCTTACGGTATTCATGATGAACCATAATCCTGGTTTCAATTGTTGCCTAATATATCCATATTGTCTATTCAGGAGAATGCTGAGTAATAGAAAGTTGTGGAATCCTAAAGAGGAGCAAGCGTGGGTCCATGACAGATTTGATGATATGAATTTGCATGATTCACATAATGAATATGTGAGTATTATGCTTTCTTACTTTCTATGTATTGAAATATCAATGCACCTTTTCTTACCAATATACTTCTTTTATCAATTGTACTTGTAGACAAGAAGAAAGCCGAGAGGCCGCTTTAGAGGACGTGGTGGTGGACCTGGTGGTAGAACTCGTGTGAGCCGTGGTAATTTCAGAGGCAACAGATCTCAAACATACTATCATGATGCTAACAAGAACTACAGTTATGTCCCAAAGGAATCTCATATTTACCATGATAATACTAAGAACGCTCGACGGGTTTCGTATGATTATGGGAAGAATAGAGCTCCCAAACCATCTCATGCTCACTATGATGATGCCAATACCTTTGAGGTTGTTCCAAAACAATCTCGCACTTATTATGGTGATGCCAAAAGTCATAAGAACACACCAGGACCAAGAGTAATTCGAGGGAGAGGCTTTAGACATTACCAACCACGCTGGAGGAGTACCACTGAGATATCTTCAGAGCAAAACAACAAGTGAGTGGAAGGTTTCCTCTGTGGTCTTATCACCTTTTGTTTGGATATAGAACTAATAGCAGTACCTTTGTTTTTGTTATCATATTTCAGATCACAGAATCCTGAAAATGCTTCTTCAAATGCAAACTTGGGAAAACACCAATCTCAAATTTCAAATTCTCGGCCTGAACAAGGTTTCCCAATTAAGCAAACCTTTGCATCAAACTTGAATTCAGCTTCACCACCCTTTTACCCTTCGAAGTCATCCCATCGGGAACTCCCAATTAGTCAGAGGGGGAACGCACAACCTAGTGCTACTAGCAGGCCCTTCTCAACCCCCATTGGTATGGAGTTTGTTTCTCCAACACCACAATATGCCCCCATAATGAGAGGGAAGGCTTTTGTACCATCTGTTGGGCATGGCAAGTTGCATGTTGAAGCTGCTATAAAGGGCATGGATAGTCCATTGCATTCATCTGCACCATCATCAAATAGTTCATTTCCTGTAGCAACTAATCAAGTCACTAGAGATTTCGTTCAGTCCCCACATCCAGTTGTTCAACAACGGTCGGTTGAATTGTCTCCTCAATCCGCCCCAAGGATGCCTTCCCAGATGTTTGGTGCACGATTTGGTAGTAGTGATAAAATGCCATCTTCCACACAACCCACATCAACAGTTTTGACTGAAGACACAGAAATTTGTTCACCTCGTGGATCAAACAAAGCTATTACTCGATTGACGGTAAAGGGACAGCACGGTGATCAGGGAGAAGAATGTGCTTCCTTTCTCTATGGTGGAGCTCATGTTCTCGGGGCTACAGGAGCGATGGGTCTTACACTTGGTGACCAAGGTTTCCATGGCACCCCAGCATTATTGCCAGGTTTGTATTGTTACTTGGTGAAATAATAATGTAATAACATGAGTGCTAAATGTTAACATGGATGAGGAAAAAAGAAGTAATCCAACCATCTAAAGGATCTTATATCTCAATTGATACTAGGGGTATACCAGCTACCGTGCATTTTGAGGGAAAATATTGACTTTGCCCACACACACACACAACAAGATTGGTGCTCCATTGAACTGAATCTGAATCAAGTTTTTGATCCAGAGTGACGCTACAGAATGCCTTTAGCAGTAGATTTTAGGTTGTTATTTCAAAGAAATGGATTGGGTTACAAATGCACAGTATGATGCTTGCATGGTTATCAATCTCTTAGTAAATTCACACTAACATAGGGAGGGTGCATACAACACAATACAGCATTCAGTTGCTTACTGTCTCCTCTTCATGCCTTTTTTAATCTTGCACATGTTGCAATCTAACTAATAATTGTTTTCTTTCATGCAGTTATGCAGTTTGGAGGCCAGCATCCAGGTGGACCTGGTGCTCCTTCAGTTGGTATGGCTCTACCAGGATTCGTGTCTCAACAACAACATGGCCTCAGCAATTCTGAGATGGCATGGTAAGGAGTTAATTATCACCGAAACTTTTGGAAGAACCATTGCTTTGTTTTCTAGACCTCAGTTTGGTATGATGTGGCATTGTACTCCATTCAGAAGTTAGTGCACTGCTGTCGGTATCATGATGGGGTATTTGCATTGTCGTTAACCACTTGAGTTTACTATGAATGTGCTTGTCAGGGTGATTTAAAGCAATTCTGTTTGGTATTACATAGTTGTATACTACATGTACAAATTGGTGTAATGCTGTAGCATTTATTCAAGTTGAATATGACATTCATAATTAGCTTTTACCTAATTTCTTGGGTTGCATCCTAATGAAATTAGGCTACCAATATTGACTGGTGCCTCTGGAGCTTTAGGAGCAACTTATGGCTCACCTTATATAGCTGTGGATGGCGGCTATTATTCCCGACCTTCTGAACAGGCATCTTCATCAGTTTCTCCTAGGTATGTTGGTCTAGTGCTCTAACATGATGCACATTACAGGGTTTGGGATTTCTTATCGCAGTTACATTCGTGTATATACCTTTCTAATAAAAGAAGTATGAATGATTGTTGCTGTTTCATCTTGTTGCTTCTCCATACAGAGAACCTAGTGCAAGCAATGCCCCTTCTCGGTTGAAGTCCCCAGAAATAACTGGTAAAACAGCTTTATTCCCATTTCATCTCTTTTTTCTACTTGATTGTTTTTATTGATTTTTAATTTCAGATATGTTAGTAGTTTCTCCAGGTTTATTATCGTAGTGTTTTGAGACATTTTCCCCCTTTGCAGAGGCTGTAAATGATGAACTTAGTCAACGCCAAAATAAACCTCGCCGGTACTTCAGAGATATATCCATTCTGTTCGCTGTGCTTTCTGGTTCAACACTGTGTTAATATCATTTTACATCTTGTTACAGATACTCGGAGATGAACTTTGGCCAATGAACATACTGCTGATAATTAACGAGGACTCATTTATCAGCTTTGGGTCTGTGTAAGACTTACGCAAGACCTATCATCTCAACAAGGGCTTCCTGAGTCTTCACAACACTTAAGTGTCTAATCTGTAGCACTTTGGGTTGTTTAGTATCCCAAAAAATGCCAGGTACACATGGCTTCTATTGCATGCTGAACGTGTCCTTTGTTGCTGTTCCTTTTGTTCCTTTCTGTTTGTTTATATCAACTGGTTGTGGTCTGTGCTCTTGCCCTTTCACTTAAGCCTTGAGAGTAACATATGGAAATTTTTTTGCCATTAGACATTAGATCATAGATGTGTGTCACTGCTGCACAGGTCCCACTCAGTGTGTCTATTGGAATGTTCATTGATGTTGGTCTTTCTGATTGTATTTCTTATCTTTCACTTATTATGTATTCGTAAGGATATTATTGCCTGGCATTCACTTCTAGATTGTTTTATCACAGTGGACAACCAGGTTTGGAGTATCATTTTATTGGCCTAGACCTTAGACTTCAGAAGCTAATTCAGAATCTGATTCCAATGCTATCCATTTTTCTCTCTCACCTCCTTGTGTTACAATTTGCTGCAAGGATTTTCTAGATCTCTACAGCAGGCTTGAAAAAAAAGTGTTGCATCAAGTTATTCTAATAAAAAGAGGTAGTTGGATCTTAGAGATAGCCAAAAACTAATTTAAAGAGTCAGCCATACCTTTTGACTGCCTTTGGAAGCGTAGTTTGCCTTTTTTTTATATATATATTTTATCAATATTTATAAATTCCAGTGCAATTTTTGTGATGTTACCCTAAATCTACCTTTCATTCTTGTGTTGTCATAAATGAACCTTGTGGCATCCCTTCTACACTGCATCCGATTCATGAGTGACTGTTCAAACTTTTCATCCAGAAAGGATATATAGTATGTTACATGGTCCTACACGCCTTCAGTGACTAGATGTTATTATTGTTATTGTAGCTCAAACTTGAAGCTGCAGTTATCATGTATATCCTGCTCCTGTCGTGCATATCCTGCTCCTCCACGCGCTCCATGAACATTCCAGAATCATATGATATGCCATGCTCAGTTGCTATCACAAGCCATGCATAACAGCGTTGACAAACTTGACACTGCTCCTTTGCAGGTTTGACAGTTGAAGGTGTTTAAATCCTTACTATAGTCATTTGCTGTGATTATTCTGATGAGTTGGTGCCATTGCATTATTAGGTAAGATTGTCGACAATTGAAGGCGTTCAAATTCTTAGTAGTGCCATAGTGAATGTTGAGTTGACTCTTTCATTGTTAGGTGAGATTTACATGGTACTCCATGCTGTTGATACCGTGTTGTTATTGAGCATCCCATTGGCATACATAAATGTGAAGGATGTGGTGAAGAATATATCAGATCTCCGTTCTGTAAGCTCTCTCATGATGAAAGAGGGGGAATGCAAGGTGTGGGTTTGCTTGTGTGCTTGCCTTTGTGGTATTCAGCTGACTTGCCCGTTCTATGTTTGTGAGCTTGTAAGACTTGCAATGTGGTCCACTGTTTGCAACATATTATCACAATATTAGTAAGGAGTTAATATGTTTCGAGTTATGCTGGTAAATTTTCATGTAACTAAGGATTTTAGCATTATATCTCCGATGTACGCAACCAAATTTCAGTAACAAGTTCTGCAAAAACCTTTTGCGTGGATCTTCCAACGATGTTGCATCTCATAGGAATTTCATATGAAATCCAACATTCAGTGAGGGCAGTTTTTTTCGTATCCTCTAAAATTTCTATGAAATTATAGCATTCCAAACGGATAATAAGATTAGGTAATACCGAGCTAAAAGTGCTGAATGCTACACAGACTACGGTTCTAAGCTTAACGCCTTCTTGACGCCATTCTTCGCTTGTACTTGGTCCAAGCAGGTAAATGCAAGCACCACTCTTTTTTCTTGAAATCGCAAGCATCAGACTCGATCTGTGTAGTTCTAGTCCTGCCTTTACAATTTACTCATTTACTCACTGTCTTGTAGTACTAGTGTATACTGTATGATTCTTTTTCTAAGAGGAATTACTCTCGTGCATTACAAAGAAGCAGAACCATGCTGGTACACCCAATTCCTCTTGGTTTGCGCGCCGCATCACCGTGTACTGAGTACCGACCCGATAATATTTGTGCTGGTCCAGTACGGTGCCCGCCATCCATACCTGCCCTGCCATTGGCCACCCACCAATGCATGGAGCTCTGCTTTTCTGATTCACAAACGATTTTGTTTCGTTTCTACGCAAGGAATTTGTAGAAACATACGCGGCGATCTGTCAATCAGGTGCTCCCCTCTTTCTTCGCTTCCTGATTTTTTTGAACATCCAGACCAGGCTACTAGGGCAATGGTCCATTGGCAGCATGATTACTATCTGGAATCAATGATTAAGCTTTTTCTCTCAAGATATTGTCATCTAGTGCATATTCTGATACAATAAGAGGCTATGATCGAACAACTATATGATCCAATATTGGCGGCACTAGTGCTTGCCCCCGAGGTGCACATTGTCACATGGAGAGCCCAGCAACTTGTCCCCCTATCAAGCCAAAACTCGTGTGCCTATATCAATTATCAAGCACTGTTTTCGCATCAACCGGGCAGCAAAAATAGCTATCCTTACACAAGAATACTCATCCTTTATTGGTATGTAACTTGTTCAAATATATTTGAGCAAAAGCTAGCAAGCCCACGACCAAATTTGCCAGTGCTGTGAGTACCTGGTAGGTCTACTGCCTCATGTTCCAGCCTCACCGATCTCTTGCAGTAGTGCCCCACTGCCCCATGACACTCGTACCATTCCTACCATCACTTCATTTATCATGGGCATAACTAGCTAGATCTCAGCCAATCTTGATGAGAGAGAAGTGAACACTGGCTGCTCTTTTAAGAGGGTGTGTGTATGTGTAGTAACTTCGATCATAGTTCATAGACGCGAGAGAGAGAGAGAGAGAGAGAGAGAGAGAGAGAGAGAGAGAGAGAGGCGCCAAAGAGGTAAAGAGCAATGAGGAGGCTACGCATAGGCAAGGTCTTGGAATGCTTCTCCTTCTCCTTGTGCGCAAGCACTTGCCTCTGCATACGCACATTGGAAGATGAGGAGGAGGCGGCCATTGAGAGGAAGGCCCTAGTGAGTAACCACCTGGACCAGGCGCTGAGGCTCAGAGATCTTGTTGATGGAACCAGGACGCTCGGTTTCCATCTAGAGCCAAAGGTATTGATTGAACGATCTCCTTCTCCTCCATGAGATGTGGATCTGCAATTAATCAATGTGCTTGTAGCACTGCCTAGCTAGTATGTTTTTTCTGATGTTTCTTTCTCTGTTTTGCTTTGATTGATGCAGACTGTGGAGCTCAGGGTGTCCATGCACTGCAATGGATGCGCTAAGAAAATTCAGAAACACATCTCGAAGATGGAAGGTATCAGAATATTATCCTTCATTTAATTTTTTTAATAGGCAATTCTCAGTCCTCAAAAACAGGATTTGTTTTCGAGACTGTTCCGACTGTTTGATAGGTAGAGAAAGGATTGATCTTATCCAATCCAAACAGACCCAAAGATTCTCTTGACCAGACTGACCAAATGAACTCCATATTCATAATCAACTTATGAACTTTTCAACAGATAAGTACAGTTTGCCTTGGAGAGTCGAGGATAAAGATCATGTTCTTTTCAGTTTCTAAAAGCTATTTTTTTAGCTTTTCTACAGTAACTAACTTTTAAACGGAGTATAGATAGGGTCTACTAGTTAATTGTAGTACATGCTTTACCGACTTCATTTATATCGGCAAAAAATGTACATGAGTTTCTATTACTCTGTAATCTCTCGTATAAACAGCTCAAAAGACACAAGCCGCAGCTAAAAAGAACAGGTCCAAAAGCTTTCCTTTCTCCCTTCTTTTTCCTTATTCCCCTGAAGTTGCAGTCACTTTAATCTTGGATGGTAAACTTCCTCCCCACATTCCGAAGAAATAAGTTGAGAACTTGCCATGCAGGAGCGTTTAGTTGTCTTCTCCAACTGCTAGGTAAAAGGGCTAGGTATCTTTTGAGTTGTGCAGCTGAAAAAACGTGCAGATCAAGGTTGTAGACGCATGGTACGGTGAACATTAACACCGCTGCCTTTATACATTCGTTTGCCCTGTCCTGCCACTGCCATGTACTTTGGATCTTGATCCTCCTGCCTATCGTTGGAGGGCGCCAGTCCACCAAAAAGGAAGGGGGCGTTGGAATGGTTAGTGTTTCTTTACTCCACCACCACCTGGGTCAGTTTATGCATATGCAAGCTCCTGCCTCTTACTAAAAAGGTTGTGAGCATCCGATCACTATGCGGGACCATTCCGATCTCAATCCTACGTAGAATCATGTAGTAACATGTAAAATAGCGATTCAGATGTTTCTACCATAATTATTGAGTTGCATGCATAGTCAATTTATCTAAAAACTTAAGCTGATAAGAAAAGACGAACAATTCATTTATATTTCAATACTCTCGTTACGTGTAGGTTCCCGTAGGACTAAGACATGACAATAAAATAGGTTATAATTATTTTTAATTACATCAATCGGATCTTAAACTCAAGACATATCGACTCTAATAGCGAAAATAATTCATGCGCACATTTGATTCCATAGCCAGCCATGAGTATATACAGAGAGAGTACAAGAGCAATTAGCTCTAACTAAAAAACAAAGAGATTACATGCCAGGATTAGACTTAACTAATTATGGTAAGAGCTATCATAAAATGTGGCAGGGAATCCAAATATTTGGTGCATACGTGCGCCTAATGTCGCACGCTATAGTACCCAGTACCGTGCATGATACTGTATACATCTAGTATATACATCCACCAATAGGACTGTAGATGACCATCTTCTCCGAGTTTTGCTCCGGCTCCGACTACAAGAGTGTTAGACGTATATGCTAAACGTATACAGTACCATGCACTGTATCAGGTACTGTAGCTTACCACACCGGGCGAACGCATGCCGCAGACATTCGGATTCCCCTGCCACATTTTGTGATAGCTCCTACGTACCGTACGTAATTGTTAAGCCTAATTCTGGCAGAGTAAAGTCCATTACCGGTTCTTAAACTTTTTATGATGTGTCATCTCGGTCCATAAATTTTTAAAGTATGTCATTCCGGTCCTTAAACTTTCAAAGTGTGGCAATATCCTATGTAGTTGTAGCAGTGAACTTTTTATGCTGTGTCATCCCGGTCCATACACTTTCAAAAAAAATTATCACACTTTGAAAGTTTAAGGACCGGGATGACATAGTTTAAAAATTTATGGACCGGGATGACACAGCATAAAAAGTTTAAGGACTGGTAATGGATTTTACTCCTTTTGGTATGTAATCTCTTTGTCTTTTTAGAGCTAATTGCTCCTGTATATATACTTATGGCTGGCTAGGGAATCAAATGTACGTGTGAATTATTTCCGCTATCAATAATCACATCAACCTAAAATATGACTCCGCACAGTATTATAAAATTTGATCTTGATAACCTTGCTTACATGTGTTCAGTACTTGGCTGGCTAGGAAAGGACACGTTTATTGAACCGATCGATCGACCGTAGCACATTCATTACTAGTCCAGCACACGAGATCTTTGGACCAAGGCCTGCATTTCAGAGCTGCCATAAATCATGAATACAATGTTTCACAAGCTCACCAGTACTTGTCTAAACCACCAATCAAATGACACTGGCTCACACATTGCATGTCTCTACTCCATGCCGCTGCTGCCTTTCCATGATGGATAATTTCAAAATCGACCAGAAAAACTGTACTGCAAGCTCCCATGTGAAGTGGCTGGCTAGCTAGTAGTAAGGAACCTTTTGTCCTGGGCAATCTGTCGCACATGTTTAGTTAGATTCTTGATGTGCCACTAATTTTGGAACTGTTCACTAGCTAATATGATCCTGCAACAAACTTTTTCCCCCAAAAATGCTTTCTGATCGTCTATTTTTACAGTAATAGTGCTCTTTCTAAATTCAAAAGACACTATAGACGATACGTAGTATCAACCGCACCCCTCTTACTCAGCACAGCACTACACGAGACTTTGGCGTGGCAGCAGGCAAGCCGGCGTAGCAGGCCGATTCCTGCCAAGCCGTGACTGTACAGTTGCCTCCTACCGAGCCGCCGTTATGCAATAGGACTGTAGTGCACTATAGCACCACTGTTTAGCCATTAATTAGCACTAAGTGCAATTAATTAGTACTAGTGTAATTAATTAGTGCTAATTAAATCGCTAAAGGGGTGTTTAGGACTGCTCCACAAACTCCACCGTGGAGCAGCTCCACAAAAAACTGGAGTTTGTGAAGTACCTCTTTAGGTGCTCTCACAACTCCACCTTTTTTCCTCGAACAGGGTGCGTGGAGCTGAAACCGTTTGGCTAAAAAACGTGGAGCGGAGCTGAAAAACGTAGAGCGGAACAGTCCCAAACACCCCCTAAATTGATAGCATTTCATTTAGTGCTAGTCGTATTCAATTAGCACTGATCATGTAGTGTTAATTCAACGTGCATAATATTTTATTGCGCTCATAATTAATTAGTACCAATTGTATTTAATTATTGCTAATTAAAATTAAAATTTTTTTGCGGGATAAGATTCAGGACCAATGCCGCAACTGTGGTAAGCAGGGTCATTGGGCCAAGGGCTACCGCAGCAAGCCCATGTGAGGTAAGGCCCACCTGGCCCAAGGGATGACGATTAGCCCACTTTGCTTATGGCTAGGACACTCATCAACCATGACCCCTTCGCCACCACACCACGAGTCCCCACCACCGACGCTGCCACCACGCCATGAATCTCCATTGCCACCACCTCGCACCCACGTCGAGGTGGCGAGGACAAGGTCTTTGTCCAGGTCGGGCAGAGGGAAGAGCGCGACCACCGTTGATGGGTCCTGGACATGAGAGCCACCAACCACATGACCGAGTCAAGATTGGCCTTCTCTGAGCTTGATGCCAGCATATGTGGCACAGTGAAGTTTGGCGATGACTTGTCTGTGGAGATCGAGGGGCACGGCACTATCCTCTTCTCCTGCAAGTCAGGAGAGCACCGGACACTCACCGTAGTGTCCTTCATCCCGAGGCTGACGGCGAACATTGTCAGCCTTGGACAGCTCGATGAGACCAGGTGCAGGGTGGTGATCGATGGTGGGATCCTGTGGATCTTCGACCAACGATGATAGTTACTGGTGAAAGTGAGGCGCTCTCTAAGCCGCCTCTACGTCCTTGAGCTCAACATCACCAGACCGGTCTACTTGTCCACACGCAACTCTAAGTAGGCCTAGCACTGGCACGCTAGGTATTGGCACCTCAACTTCCAGGCATTGTGCAAGCTCGCACAGTAAGAGATGGTGTGTGGACTGCCTCCAAAGGACCAGGTCGAGTAAGTCTGCGACAGCTGCCTGGTAGGGAAGTAGATGTGGCCTTATTTTCCACAGGAAACGAAGTACTGTGCAAAAGATGCCCTCGACCTCATCCATGGAGACTTATGCGGGCCAATCACGCCTGTCACCCTGGGCGGCAACAACTACTTTCTCCTCCTAGTCGACGACATGAGCCGCTTCATGTGGCTCACGCTGCTTAAGTCCAAGGACCAAACGCCAACGGTAATCAAGCGATTCCAGGTCAGCACCGAGGTGGAAAGCAGGCACAAGCTTTGAGTCCTGCGCATCGACCACAATGATGAGTTCACGTCGGTGCAGTTCATGGAATATTGCGCGGAGCACGATGTTCAACGTCAACTCATAGCGCCCTACTCCTGCAGCCAAATGGAGTAGCGAAGCGCTGGAACCAGAAGATCGTTGCCACTGCTCGGAGTATGATGAAGTTGAAGAACATGCCCAGGAGGTTTTGGGGAGAGGCGGTCACCACCGCCATCTTCATACTGAACCAAGCATTGACGCGGAGCCTGGACGGCAAGACTCCCTATGAAGCATGGCACAATGAGCACCCGACGGTGCATTTCCTTCGCACCTTTGGGTGCGTAGCATACGCCAAGAGCACCAACCCACTCCTTAAGAAGCTGGACGACCACGGCATCCCGATGGTCTTCCTCGGCTATGAACCAGGCACCAAGGCCTATCGCCTCTTCGACCTAGTTGGTGAACACATGCACATGTCACGCGACGTCGTGTTCAACAAAGACGCATAGTGGGACTGGAGTGGAGATGATGGAAACCAAGGTGCATCGCGTGGAACCTTTCACTGTGGAGTACATGGTCACCAGGAAGCTAGTGTGTGACATGCGTATGAACACCCTGGACCACGTTTGAACACTTTTGCCACAACACCTACGGCTGTGGTAGAATGAACCCCAGTGGTGATCGAGCACGCCACGCCACCTATGCATGACACTGGCCTTGACGTGGTGCTGATGAAGATGTTCCCCAGCGCTACCACACTATCGACAACATCCTCGGTCTGGCCATGCCACGAGGGTACGCACCATGCCAACTTGACCTTGATGAGCTTCACGTGGTGAGTGCTGAGGAACCAAGCACGCTGGCTAAAGCAGAGTGGAGCGATAGCTGGAGGAAGGTGATGCAAGAGGAAATGGACTCAACTGTTGACAACAAGATTGGAGCCTTGTTGATCTTCCTGCAGGTCACTGTGCGATCGGCCTGAAGTGGGTGCACAAGGTGAAGCGTGATGAGCATGGAGCCATTGTGAAGCACAAGGCGTGCCTTGTCGCCAATGGATACGTCCAACAACAGGGGGTGGACTTCATGAGGTTTTTGCCCCTGTTGCCCATCTAGAGTCCGTGCAGCTCCTACTCACCATCGCTGCGCACCAATCCTAGGAGGTTCACCATATGGATGTCAAGTCGGCATTCTTGAATTGTGACCTCCAGGAGGAGGTTACGTTGCACAGCCACCAGCTTCATCGATAGCAAGCACAAGAACAGGGTGTCGTGTCTCCACAAGGTGCTCTATGGTCTTCGCCAAGCACCGCGTGCCTGGAACGCGAAGCTGGACATCACTATGCTCTTGCTCGGGTTTCATCGTAGCAACTCCGAGCACAAAGTGTACACGCGAGGTGAAGGCGGGAGTCAGCTGATCGTGGGTGCCTACGTCAATGACTTAATCATCACCGGTGGCAACACCAGCAACATCCACGAGTTCAAGGGAGAGATGAAGAGCCTGTTTCGGATGAGCGATTTGCGGGCACTCAGGTACTAGGCATTGAGGTGCACCAGAGCCCGGACGACATCATGCTCGGGCAATCCGCCTACGCACTGAAGATTTGGAGAAGGTCGGGCTGGTGGACTGCAACCCCTGCCAAACTCCAATGGCGGAATGCTTCAAGCTCAGCAAATCGAGCTTATCCCCGTTGGTTGACGTTACTCTCTACCGGAGTCTGGTCGGGAGCCTCTGGTACCTCGTCCACACTCGACCGGACCTGGCCTACTCAGTAGGCTATGTCAGCCATTTCATGGAGAGCCACATGAAAAGCGCCTCGTCGCTATCAAGCGCATAGTGCGCTATGTTGCAGAGACAAGAACATGAGGTGTTTTCTACACGGTCGGGAAGAAGAAGAGCGTGCGGCCATATTTGCTGGGCTATAGTGACAGTGACTTGGCAAGGGATGTCGATGACAGAAAGAGCACCTCAGGTGTAATCTTCTTCCTCAAGGATGGACCCATCACTTGGCAATCTCAGAAGCAAAAGGTGGTGGCTTTGTCCTCCTGCGAGGCAGAGTATATCGTCGTGGCATCCACAGCTTGCCAGGGCGTCTGGCTGGCGTAGCTTCTAGTAGACATGCTCTGTTCAGCGTCCAGTGCGCCGATTCTGAAAGTGGACAACAAGTCTACAATCTTGTTGATCAAGAACTCAGTGTATCATGATCGGAGCAAACACATCGACATGAAGTTTCATTACATCCGTGAGTGTGCAGAGAAAGGTCAGATCGATGTCGAATTCATGGGAATAGCAGAGCAACTCGGTGACATCTTCACCAAGCCACTCGGCCACATTAAGTTTCAAGAACTTTGTTCCAAGATTGGCCTCATTGACATCGAGTAAGCACAACAAGACTTAGGGGGTGTTTGTTAGATAAGTCTTGGGCGTAGTTGTATGCGTGGTCGTAGGAGTAGTCGTGTGCGTGATTGTGGGAGTAGTCATGTGTGTGGTTGTGGGTGTAGTTGTGGTCGTGGATGTGGGTGTGGGTGTCAGCTCGACGCGCACATTGTTCGTGCGGGAGCAAATCATAGTGGTGCCATACACGGTTAGTTCGTTTGTGGCGCGAGTCTAGGAGGCTATATATGCCACGTTCTATACATAGAGTCTTTCAAATTTAGCCATACAAGTTAGAAAACGCTGCCACCTTACAGCACAAAACTAGTTATTCACCGTGTTCAGGTGTATTCATATCTCGGTTTTTTCTAACACTCCTAACCTCATTGCCTCCTTGGACCCACCCCCAGTTCCGAACCCCGCCACTCTCTACTACGACGACGAAGACGCCGTCGTCGACCGCCGGCAGCTCGCCGTCCTCGCCGAGTCACGTACCGGCGACGTGCACGTCGTCGACCGGGCGAACCGGGTCACCTCACGCGGGCTTGCCATGGCCGGCGGAGGCCTGCTCGACGTGGCCGCGTTCCTGCGGGCCGACGCTGGCGGCGAGGTGCGGGAGATTGCACGTCTGTCAGACATGACGACGGCGGCAGGGCGGTATTGGTAGTTTGCCACACGTTTCTGGTCCTCGCCCTAATTCCTGCTGATATATTGCTTGTTCTAGGGTTGGGTGCCATTGTCTGAGTGAGTAATTAGTTAGTTTATGCAGCTAGGCAGGGTTCGAGACGAATTGCTCCCTGTAAAATTTCATTTCGCCCCTTCTAACCCGGGCCTAATCAAATGTTGTTGTCGTCGTGGTCGTCACAGGCGTCACGTCATTCGAGGTGGATTTGGAGAGCAAGAAGGTGGTGGTGATGGGGGACATCACGCCGTCGGAGGTGCTGCAGAGCATCTCCAAGGTGAAGTTTGCAGAGCTCTGGATGGCAGGGCCCCTCATTAACTAACTAGATCTCCATCCATCCGGAAAAAAAAAAACGGGCTGGCCTTCGCGTGTATGTACGTTGGGGTCACCGTGGGCGAGCCGGCCGGCCGGCCGTAACCGCAGATTCGGCGACCGTTTTTCCTCAACGCGCTTGCCATAATATAGCATGTACCGGCTCTTCATTGGTACCGGGCCTGCGGGCTGCAGCAGCTAGCTCTGCATGCATGCGTGCCACGGTTATTTAAGGCTGCACAGTGTAGTAGCTCGTCGATGGCGTTCTTCCCTACCTAGTTACTGGTGTTACAAGAGAGTGAGGGATCTGGAGACTTGTAAAAACTGTAATGGACTATGAAATTAAGCAGCCAATGATACATTAATATTGTTTACCATGAGATGGTGATCCTAATGTTTCCTCACTGTCGCAGAAAATAACATTGTTCGTCGAGTTGCCTTTGGTTAGAAACATTTTTTTAGATGCAGACCAAGAACATTATGATTTGGTTTTATTAGGCAGATTTGTTAGGCCGCGCCTAGCCCGGACCTGAAAAAAAAAAATGTAAAAATGCTCATGCACCACCCCACGGCCAGTCAGCCACTGAGCCACGTGACGACGGCCGACGTCATGCCATGGATTGAGCCCAATACATGGTCAGGCCCACTCCCATTAGAGCTTTGGAACAGGTATTCTTGTCGAACTGTTATTAACTTATTGTCAGTGGAGAGCCATCGATTAGCCACAGTAACAGACATTGTGAGACCATGTGAAAGTTATGTTATGTTGTGTAATGAGTATTTGAGTTTACTTATGCTTCGTTGTCGAAGTTTGAGTTTAAGTTTGTATCACTTGCATTATCTGGTTATGCTGTCAGGTGATCAGCGATCTGACCGGCCATGGATGGCTGTCTGATCAGAGTGCGGTTGTATTAGTCCATAGTTGATGGTATGTTTATTCTAGAGAGATCCTCGTTTTGTTGTGTGAAAAAATTTGAGAGCGATGCGACCAGCTATATGATGGCAGTTCGACCAAGGGTGTGTCGAGCGGTCTGACCAGTATGGTTGCTATAGTCAGATAAGCTACCCCTGTTATTGGGGTTTGACCAGGGTTGATTGGGGTAGTCTGAGCTGCTTTTGCTGAGTGTGTGAGCTGAGTTTTGTCTTAGTTATATTGTTGTTCTAGGAGCTTTTCAGGAGTCCTTGCAAGGTGTAAGTCATGGTGGGAGTCCATATAAGTGTTCGTTATGGTGAGAGTCTATAGAAGTGTTGGTCATAACAGGAGTCCCTGCAAGTGTTAATCATGGTCGGGAGTGTTGTATGATGTTTGGTAACGAGAGTCAAGTGCATGTCACTTGTACTTGAGACGATTGCTTGCTCTTTGATGTGCAGAGCGGTTAGTGATTATTGATGGTTAACAACAAGATCGAGGCTAGAGGAAGAACCGAGGCCATAGAGGGCCATGTAAATCTAGGTGAGGCTATATCTTAAGTGGAGATGCATAAAAGAAAGATAAGGATCGTGATGAGACAAGTGTATGCATATGATGCACCATTGGACTTAGTGGCGGATCTTGAATAAAAATGATGCGGGAGCCTTATGTTCCATATATATACTTATCGACGCATCCATCAATAATATAGCAAAGAGTAATACATTCTAAATTTTATATATTTGGACTCGCTATACTCAAGCCAACCGCTATACTGGTCAAATCATGCATGGTTAAATATTTTCTTTTTCTTCCCAAACATTGTATATAGAAAATCATATGTGCGAGATTGGCAAGGTCCATTATCCAAGTACTTTCTTCTTACCACATCTTTCGGATTAGGGAAATAGTCGTCTATTCTTTCCCTTTCCCAGATCCAACTGAATCTTCTCTTCTCAATTGATTTATGGACTTTATTTATTCATAGTATTTTCACTTGAACTTTGTGCCTTTCTGTTTAGAAATCGCTCCATGACTACGGACTACTTGCCGTTGAGAGATGACAATTATTGAAAGATATAACATACTGGACTAGATATTGAAACACATTGAAAATTTTCCTAATTCAATAGTTGCAAAAATCGAAACAGGGCATTTTAATATTAAACCCCTGACCCACAAATATTTTAAATATCATAAAATTAAAACCCTAAAATCTAAATCACAAAATTTAGTACCTATTTTGGTTGGCTGATCGTTACTTCGTTAGCTATGGAGATAATTGCACATTTGGACTTTGAAAGCAAGGAGCCAAGACAAGATGATGAGTGGACAACCTCACTTATTGCCATGACCGTCGGCCATACTGCATACAATATACATACACTGAGATTTACTCCATTTGCATGTGCGCACAGTAAGATTAACATTGTGAGAAATCTAACCATACCATCCGATGTACGTAGGCGTAAGTGAGAAGTGGCCGCATGCCCCTGGACGACAGTAGCTTCGACGCAGGACCCGTGCTACATGTTTTCTTTTCCTCCCTATTTGTCAACATGTTTAAGCCTTAGATAGATGTAGTCCTTGACATGTGGGGGCACTAGTTTTTGGTATATGGGGCACACACTATGTAGACTTGGACTCTAAGCAATAAAAATTACAATCGGCCCAGGGGCCTGTGCCCTCCATGGGTAAATGTGGATCCACCCCTGATTTGACTTGAGTCGTTTCAAGTGGAGACAATCCGAGAGTAGACCGGAGACGTATAGGCTTGGCAGTAAGTCATTGGGGGCATCATAGACTTCGTAAGGAGAAGCATCGTGAAGTGTAGGCTAGTTGTTAGGGTTAGGTATGAGGTAAGAAGCCTCTACTATATAAACCCTTGTGTGTTGAGAAAAAATATCTTTTGTGCTTGGATAGGCACTTTAGGATTAGAGTTTCCTTATGTTAGGAACTTTGTGTGGGTGCTCTAGTGTTAGAGCTCTGTTATTTATGATGGAGTGGTTGTATACTCAAGTTAAAGTTCTTGATTTGGCTTGGTCTGTGGTGTTTCTTTCTCTCCTCTTGATTTTTCTTGGTGCCAAGTATGTGTAAGTGGTAAAGATATCTCTTGAAGACCAGATCTCATCTATCTAGGTACTTTCTATGAAAAGTTCTTGAGTTTGCTCAATTTTGATCCGTATTGGAGCTCTTCTTGTGAAATCTTGTTTCGGGGGTTTTGGTTTCGAATGTTTGGGTGTTCTTGTTTGATGTGACATGTGAAAACTCATCTAAGGTCATCTTAACCATCCCATGAGCAAGCCTTTGGCTCCAAGTTTGATTTTGGCCCGTTTTGATGTAACCTTTCTTGTTTTGGATAAAGGTCAGAATTTTGACATTGATCGTTTGTTGGAATAGGTTTCTAATATCTTTGTGAAGGTTTGGCAATGGTTTTTGAATTGACTCTTTTGAAGGCTTGAACCCGAGCTGTTCTTTCCTCTGCCCGAACTCCGATCAGATTGGCCCAAGGCATCGGCCAGACCGGCATATAGTATGAAGACCATGATTGTCACGGCGACCTTGGCGACTACGGCGCTTAAGGGGCTCCAGGACGCCTAGTCGTCTAGGCAGGCGTCTAGTTGTCCTCGAGGCGATGCTAGGCGAGCTAAGGCGAATCACTTTATGAGTACTTGACTACTTAACTAAACGAAATTAAAGAAAAGTCAATAACAATTGCATATCTAATACTTAGATGAGTCTGCCATTCTTTTGTTCTTTTTACAGGTAGCCAAGCACACCTCCATTTTTTCTCCTCTTTTCTTTTCTTTTCTTTTCTTCTCTTTCTTTTCTTTTCTTTTCCTTCCTATTTTCCTTTCTTCATATTTTCTTCTCTCTTTCCTCCTTTTCTTTCTCTCCGTCGGCCTCATCCTTTGACCACTCCCCACTACCTCCACTCATCCTCTCTCTCTCTCTTTCTTTATTTCGGTTCGGCCAAATGGCCTCGTCTTCCACCCCCTCACTCCACACACTCTCTCTGACCTCCCGATTGGATCAGCGGCGTGGCCGCCCTCCAGGCTGCCGCCCGCTGGACCTCCGTTGATTTCCCCCACCTGGCTTCACCCCTACTCCTGTGCGCCAACTCTAGCCCTCCGGGGCGGCCGGAGCGCAGGAGGGAGGGAGGCGGCGTGGTGAGAGGGAGGGAGGCGGCGCGGCCGGGGCTGCAAGGGAGTGGAGGTCGGAGAGGAGAGGACGTACCTAGTGGCTGGGAGCTGGCGCGGTGAAGCGGAGGGGCAGCGACGGATAGCCGGCGGCTAGGGTTCGGGACGTTCGGCAGTCGGCTCTGCCTTTCCCTTGCGAGTAAGTAGTGAGTGACCTAGCCACCCAGGTAATCACCTTTGAGTCTTATCCTCTTCGCCTCTTCGGACTCGACAAGGCGCTTGCCCAGACCTTCGCCGTGGACGCCTCGTCGACGCCACCTCAGCGACCTGGGTGCCCGCCTAGCTAGCCAAGGCGAGGCACTCCTCCCCGGCATCTCCTCCGTGGCGCCTGGACATTGTGACAACAATGATGAAGATATTAATAACATTTTATCCTCGCACAATCACGCTTAATCATTCTAATTCATTTACTTTTCCTAAAGAAACACGAATTCACGTTCAATTAAAAAATTTATCCAACTAATTAGTCATATTGTTATAAAATATGCATATTGCTTCATCGAATACAAATACATATAGTCTGGATAAAATAACATTTTAGATGGTAACAATCCATACCATATTCGCATCCATATTTTTTTATACAAATACGAATAGGATAGAAATTATTAATCAGATGGGAAAATCTATACCACATTTATATCTTACCGAATATGGTAACCAGATAATACGAATAATTCATATTCACTTTTTACCCCTAAATGCAACTGTTTCATTGTTGGTATTTGCTAGCAGTTCACCGTATGTTGCACAGTTCAATCTTAGCAACTTGGAACACAAACTAGAGTTGAAAGCAGACGGTGAGCTCTAGACATACTATTGACATCTCGATTCTCATCTGACACGAAAATAAAGCGTATTATACTACGTTGTGTAAGAATGTTTGCCTTACAGAGTATCAAATACAATCCACGCATATATTGAGGAGAAACAATCAAACGTATGATAAATCCATAGCTTAATTGCCGACAGAGCTACTAGAAGGCAGAGACGGCAAATGACAGCGCGTTTGGGGTTGCTTTGAATTAGTCCGGGCACCCTGATATTATTCTGGTAAACATAAAGTTCTAAGGCCCCATCATCATGGAAAATTTTGGCTCCACATCCTCGACAGTGCAGTGGGCCTACAGATTCTTCGTCAACAAGAACAGCAATTATCTTCTCTTTCCCCTCTCTTGCATCAGGAATCTGCAAGTGGAAGGACCAAATTAATGTCAGTCTCAGTTACTCACTGGAATGGTTAAAATAAAGCACAGATCACCTCAAACATTGCTTCTGTCAAAATGTCCTCCATTATAGATCGTAGTCCTCTAGCCCCCGTTTCTCTTGCAGCTGCTTTCTTTGCTATTAGCCGCAAAGCATTTCCAGTAAAGTGCAGCTTCACCTTATGGGCGAAAAATGAACACAAGTAAGTTTCTTGTCTATAAATCATCAAGGAATTTTTAATCAGAACTTGCAATCGTGTTAACAATCAATAGAACAAAACCCAGACTAACATCATTCATTTTGAACAACTTCTTGTATTGCTTTCCTATTGCGTTTTTGGGCTCCCTGAGAACCTGAAAAGAAAAAATAGCTATGTTTTTCAAGTAGTGGGCATAATGGGAAGAAAAAACCGAAATGCAGAATCAAATAGTAGACTGGAACAATATGTAAACAAAGCAATCCTTCTGGAAGTAATCATTACTTTATTAGAAGAGAGATTATTAGAAGAGAGAGGTGATCATAAATACAATAGCCAAAAAGAAAACAAACTTATGCAAAGAATTTGCTACCTGAACCAATTGATCTTCACTGAGATGAGTCAAGCCAACTGTTATTGGCAACCTCCCAATAAATTCTGGTATCAGGCCGTAGGCAATCAGATCATCATTCTCAATCTAATTAGGAAGTTATTGAAAATTATCTCCATTATCAATGTGGGCTTAAACAAAAAAAGTGAAACAAATATCAAGAACTGAGCTTACAGCTTCAAGTGAGCACAATTCCTCAGGAGCATTTGTCCAAGCACAATCCCGCAAATCACGACATATTGGTATTCCAAACCCAAAAGGACAGTGACGATGTCTTGCATGGTACACAAGTACTTTGAGACCATATAAATATAGATAAAAGAAGGATAATACTGAGAGGTACAGATTTGTATTATTTCCAACTGTATAACCTTTCTGAGACAATCTTTCCCAAGTCAGAAAAGGCACCTCCACAAATGAAGAGTATATTTTTTGTATCAACCTGCAAAACAAAATAATATGCATCTGACAGCAGAATGCTTGCATATTGATGCACAACTCATCATCGAATCTCATAATATTTTTGCTACATCAAAATGCAAGGTGCTGATTACACTCTTGAAGTATTATTATTATTATTTACAGCCAACTGCTTGCCACAAATAGAACAGTGGTCAACAACTATATATCGAAGACACTGATTATAAGTCATAGCACAATGCAAGAATTTATAACTTTTTAGTACTAAACTGCTGAATACAGCTAGGTACTATGTAACGCACTGACAACTAATCAAAAGCTTTCAGAACCAATTACCTGGACATAACCATGGGATATGTTATCTTGACTTCTTTTTCTTGGGACATTGATCACCTAACAATGCAAACAAGAAACTGTTCTTGTTTAGAGACAAACAGAGAGAGTATGGTATATGTGAGTTCGAAGTTCAGGAAGCAAAAATATGCTCAGCGTTTGTCACGCGTAAACATTGGAAGACATGGTGCTAGTAATCCATGTGTAGTTGATCAAATCTTGCACTCTTCTAACAAGCATGTGCGACTACCAAGCTGCAATAGAGAGAAGATAAACTAACATAGGCACTCACCGTTCCTTCAAACATCTTTAACAGCGCTTGCTGGACACCCTCTCCAGAAACATCCCTCCAGTCCTCGCAGCGATCAACCTGAATGTAGCAATGGATCCTATTACTGCAAGTGCAATGAGCTTCACTATATGACGCAGTACTATTAATAATGATCAGAACTATTGTTCAGCAACCTTCTTTGTAAGCTTATCAACTTCATCAATGTAGATGATGCCACGCTCTGCAGCTTCGACATTGAAGTCAGCAGCCTAAGAGGCAGACCATGTCAGATAAGTAATATGTGGTTTACATGTTTATTCAAAAGAAAATTAAATATAATGATAGTTATCAGTGTGATCTACTGCATATAATGTCCAAAATAACTGTTGGAGACTACTGTGAACACTGAAAAAAGTTCCCTCGGAGATGCTAGATGATCCAATGGATCATTAAAGATACAGAGGAGTTTGTTATTACTAAATTACTGAAATGTGTCGGTACCTTGTTTATAAATAATGGTAGCACACACTAGTAACACTACAGAGCTAAACACAGAGTCCACAAAAACAGAAAGAGAGTGCTAGGCTGATATGTACCACTAGAAGTTCGCAGATTATAGATTCCACATCTCCTCCTGAATACCCAGCCTGAAAAGGCAGTCTATTTGTAGCATCAGAAAGAAGGAAGAAACATTAACAGTCGGCTTGCTGATTCTTTGCCAACATATATATGGCATATAGGACATATAGGACTAATGGAATGCGTAAATGGAACAAATCTCGTCAAAGAAAACTTTCGAAATGCATGTCACCAGGATTACCTGTGTAATTGCTGTTGCATCAGCAATCACGAATGGTACATTCGCAAAGCGAGCCAACGTTTTTGCTAACAGTGTTTTACCTGTCCAAAAAGAAACAATCGCATTAGCAAACAGACAACTTTACAATAGTAAATTAATAAAACACGCATGTGTACACAGTACCTGACCCAGTTGGCCCAATCAGAAGGATGTTACTCTTTTCAAGTTCAATCTCATCACCACCACTCGTACTAACATCACAACACGTTGAGCGTTTCACAGAACTAGGTTGATCACCACAAATGAAACTCGAAGTTAAGAATTGCAACGTGCAATTGAACCACCAAATTGAGTCATCAGAATCTAACCACTTATTTGAGGACTCATTGTATATCCTCTTGTAGTGATTGTGCACAGCAACTGAGAGCACCTGCACAACCAAGTTCCCTGCTAAGTTCATGGCTTATACCAGAATTTTTTTTACCAAATTCACACGGTCCGACTTCCTGGTGCATAAAACAGACATGTAATATGTACTGAAGCAACATAATTCATACTTATACAGGAGCAGATAGCATAGCATCAGCACTAGTCGAACTCGGGAACGGCGAGATGGTGGTTCAGTTAACCTTTTTGGCCTTGTCTTGGCCGACGACGAACTCGTCCAAGCCCCTGCGGATCTCCTTAGGCGTAGGGAAGCGAGGCGGCGACGGGGACGGCGCCGCCGCGGAGTAGGAGGAGGAGGGCGCCCACATCGCCGCGGGCACCCGCGCCGCGGCGCAGGCGCGGGCGGAGAGGAGGCGGCGAGCGGCGGCGTACATGAGGCCACGGTCGTCGGAGCAGCCGCCGGACGGGCGATTTATCTCCCGATTCGCCGCGGCGTCACCACGGGCTTCGCTTCAGGGTCTAGTATTGCCGTTCGGTGTTCGTCGCTTTCTTCTGGGCCAAAGGCTGTGGTGTGTGGAGACTAAAGATGGCAATGGGTCTATACCCATTGGGTTTCACCACCCCAAATCCATCTCCATTAAGCAAAAATATCCCCGCTAGAGGATCCAATAACACAGGTGGGTACAACATTTCCCCCAAACCCATACCCGTGCGAGTGAAATAAACCCGACGGGAGACCCATACCCGAGACATGATATACAAGATTAAGGATCAAATCACCTAAACAACAAGATCACCATTTAAATTAAAGAGTGCATAAGCATACCAATGCATAACCCAATCCAACATAATAGTGCATAATCCAATCCAACATAATAGCACATAATCCAATGCAACATAATAGTGCATAAACCATTCCAGAATACAACCATCAGGAGTTATATGACTTCATTCACTTCACTACTTCAATAATCAGTACATCAAAAGGCCAATGGACAGTGGCCAATAGGCAATAGCACATTATTAAGCTTCCTGCAATGGAAACAAGGGTTAAAGGAGGCGAGGAAGCTTCACCGATCGCCGTCGTTAAATCGAGCGGAGAGTGCCACCATGGCGTCGGCGGCTTGGCGGATGGGCGACGGCGGCTTAGCGGATGGGTGACGGCAGCGCAGCGAGAATGCGCGCGGCTTAGGCGAGGTGGCGAGGATGGCTTGGAGGCGGCGAGTCGAACGGCGAGGGGCGCGCGCCGAACGGCTTGGAGGCGCGGCGCGGCTGGAGGCGCCCAAGCCCCGAACGGCTGAGGCGTGAAATGGGAATTGGGTCCGCGCTGTCTGGGGATAAGGTTAGGGTTTTAGTTTACATCTATTGGGCTGGGCCAAATATAATTATTTGTTGTGTGGGCTGGGCTACAAATAGATGGCCCATAAATACTCGGGTATCCACTAGGTAATGGGTATGGGTAGTGTCAAACCATACCCACACCCGCGTACCCATTGGGTCCTATTTTTCTCCATTAGTAGACCCATGGGTAGACATTTTAACCCATATATGTACCCTAATGGGGTAATTACCCATCGGGTTTCGGGTTATGGGTACCCATTGCCATCTTTAGTGGAGACCAGAATCGTCTCGTGTTGGGTCTGTGCCAGTGGTGGGCCAATGGGCGGCCCGGCACGGTACATTACGGTACGGTCCGAATCTGATAGGGCATATAGGCATATTCTTTTTAGCTGCGGCTTATGGCTTTTGGCTGAATTTTTTGAATTTGGCTGTTTACGGTACAGAATACGGAGAGATCGATACTCACTTACGATTTTGGCTGGTACAAATGTTGAGCTTTTAACGTGTACTATATTTAACTTGTAGATCCCGTCTTGAGAAAATACTCCGTTTAAAAGTTAGGTATTGTAGCGGCTGCCAAAAGCCGGCCGGCTTGTGCCCTGCCGAGCAGGGCCATAAATGTCCATTAGGCATGAGTCTATTTGACTCGTTACCAAAAATGGAGTGTGCCATATTGGCCCATGGACTGAGCCTCTGGCCCAGGAGAGTGACACGCCGTGTTGGGCTGATACAGATACGATTAGCCCATCGGGCTAGACCAGTACGGCTCATCTATTTAGCCCGTCTTGCCTGTTTGGCCCGAAAAAATAAAAAAAATTAATTTGTTAAGAAAAATGTGTAGAATTAAAAAAAGCAAAATAAATTGTAGATAAAGTATAAAAATGCACACTAAATTGTAGAAATTATAGGATACACACAATAAATTATATAAAATATAGAAAGGACATATTAAATTATAAAAAATGTAGAAAAAGACACAGTAAATTGTAGAAATGTAATAATGAGTTTTTATTTATGTTAAAATAGATGCCTCATTAAAAACCTTGCCAAATAAAAACTCAACTCGAGAAAAACTTGGCAAAGAAAAAAGAGTACAACATGTAGCTCAGCATTACAGGTGGAAAAGTATAAAAATACAATATATACATGGATATTCTAAGAATCGTTGTCGACGTCTTGACTGCCTTCATCGTCATCTAGATACAGATTGTTGAACGTGTTTTTCAACTCTGTATTCACCACATTGTGTTGGTCACGCGTCTCAGCTTGTTCCTAGTCTTTCACTGTGAGAAGTACTTTCACCATCTCACTCGTGAGTCTTGTTCTTCTCTCCTCCAATATTCTTTCGGAAAGACTAAAAGCAGACTTGGAAAAAACTGTTAAGATAGAAACGGTTAACACATCCTGTGCTAATATGGATATCACCGGATATGTTAGTTTGTGCTCGTGCCACCAGTCCAAAAGGTTGAAGTTCTCTGTACCAAATGGCACGAGATTGCTATCCAGGAAGACTGATAGTTCTCCGCGGGCCTTGATATGGATTGACATACCTCCGCTACTTGAAGATGTAGAGGATCTCCCGGAGGAAAACATGGTGCCCCACATGTTTGACTTCATACCTGTAGTGGGTGCTGGTGAAGGTCGTTGTAAACACGTTCCTTGAAACTTATGCTCATATTTATGGTAAATTTTAAACAATTGTGAATGAATAGCTGCAAAATAGTTAGAATAATCTAACCCTATAGAATCACATATAATATTGAGAACATTAGTGAAACATTCAATTTTAGCTCTTGGATCTAAAATAAATGTAAATGCATATAAATATGGAATCTTTTTGTAATATTTTAAATATTTAGTTTTCATAGCGTAGACAGTCTCTCGTAACAGTGTATCATTTTCAAATTTTTTCAAGTGAATGGCAATAGCATGAATATGATGAACAATTAACGGAGATGTTGGATAGTACACATCCGGTAGTCCTTAGAGTGCAATATTTCCGGTATGGCTGTGATAGTGCGTGTGGATGAAAACAAAAAAAGTGGATTTGTATGGGAAAAGATTTTGTAGCATGAGATAAGTTGAGTCCCACCTTACCGAGATGTCCACTGCGAACTTTCATGACATGTACCCATCGCAATATAGTAGTTCTTATATGCTGCAATATGTTGGTTAGAATTATTTACAAAAGAAATTGCATCGTGGAAAGCTTGAAGATATGGATCCGACCTTTTCAAACCAGTTTTAACTATAAGATTAATAATATGGCAGGTGCATCGTTGATGTAGTAAGAAGGAATTAGTATATGTATCAAATAAGGGAGTGAGAATATCTATTGCCCTAGAGTGTGCTATAGTATTGTCTAGGGTAATTGCAAAAAAAAAAATTATAAGACCAAAATCTTCTACAACTTTGATAATACATTATGCTATATGCTCACCTGTATGTGCTATGTCTATTAATTTAAAACCTATTATTCTCTTTTCTAATACCCAGTCATCATTTATGTAATGAGCAACTATAATAAGATAATTCTCCCTAGCACGACAACTCCATATGTTCGAGGTTAAAGCCAGGAAAAATGTACATGTTTCAAATAGTTCTTTAATTTTCTCACTATCATTATTGTAGTATTTAACTAAATTTCTAGTTGTTATCTGTTTAGATACATGAGTAAATTTAGGATTTTGAGCAGTTCTAATATATTTTTGGAATGCATCTGTTGCACCAAAGTTTAAAGGAAGATCTTGCGAAGCAATTAAACGTGCTGAAGATTCACGAGCTACATCGGGATTATAATCCCACTTACGTACCATACCGTCGGAGTTGTACATCAGTTGTATTTGCCTCATGGCGATAACTTATTTTTCTTTACATCTCTGGGCATGTCTATGCAAGTGTCCGGTTCCACTTGTAGACTTTGCAGACAATTTATGATGACATATTTTGCAAACAACAACTCTTACCTAATCTCCAGACGATAATTCCTTCATGACCTTGTCGAAATCTCCCTACACATTAGACGTGCTCAGTCTAAACCTCTTAGCTCCAGTGCTTGCTGATGCAGAGGCACTGTAGAGCCTAACAATGGTGCAGTCGTGGTCTGCTCAACGGTGGCCTCGGCTATTTGAGGTGGAGGTAGACTTCCCTGAATGATGCAAGATCTTCTAGATCAATTCCATAAACAGTGGTAGCAAATTTGTCAAAATGTTCCATGACAAATTTCAAAATGCACAAAACAACAAAATACAAGTACAAAATTATATTATTACTATTGTAGGGGCGGCCCAGCCTCAAACAACTGGGCTTTGCAGTAGGCCCAATAGTATAAAGGAATGAGCTAATGTATCTTTACCTTTTGTAATTATTAAGGAGTAGGAAGGGAATTTTCCATCCTACCCCACTCATGTATATAAACCCCCAAGAGAGGTATGAGGAGGGTAGATGCACTTATTTTACACATAAGCTCTCTCTCTACCGTCGTTAACTCTCTTTAGCTCTACCTCCTCCCATGGAGAAATGTGTACCATATACCCCTTATTGTAGCCATGCTACAACAATTGCCTAATTTGTATTATAGTAAATTATAAAAAGAGGAATAAAAATAATACAAGAATATGGAAATTAGTATTCTCACCTCTTTACTTGACCGCGCTTGGATTTTGAATTTTTAGAATTTTGGCAAAATTATTTTGAATTTTGCTAAATTACCACAAAGAGCTTCGGAATTTTCACAAGAGAGTGAGGAGAGGAGAATGTTGATTTCAGTGTGGGTAGATGAGGAGGGTATGGTGCCTATTTATAGAAAAAAATTTTAAGGATTTTTTGAAATTTCTCGTATTTTAAAGCTCAAACAGCCAAAAAGGCTACTTTTTTTTAAAAAAACAATTGTTGGCCGTGCTAAATGGGCTGTGATTTTCGTGCCGTGCCCATGCTCGTCATGCCTAACGGCCGGGAGTGCTGACCGTTGCCAATGGGTCAAATGGGTCGTGCCGAGCCGCCATCGTGCCGGGCCGGGCCTAGCATGTTTGTGTCGTGCGGTGCTGACACAGTGGGCCGAAGCTTCGGCCAAGACACGGCCCATGGCCTCACGCCATGCTGGCCCAGCCCACCGGCGATCGTGCCGGGCCATGCCAAAGTACTAGGCCTCGGGGCGGCCCGTTTGGCCATCTCTGGTCCGTGCGCGAATGGAGCTGTTCTAGCACCTGTCCATCGGTCGTAGACACGTCAATTCATCCGGTACCCCATGTCGCCGTTGCGTGTTTTGGGCAATATCCTTCTTTTCTTTTCAACTTATATCTTCTAACTTATGATTTTCTTTGAACAAATAAACAAAAAAATATTTCTTCGTCATCTTTTTAAAACTAATTATTATGATAGTTTTTTTGAAGCGACTTATCGGTTTATCGATATTTAGTTAATTTGCACAAACGCTCACGTTACGACCAAAAGCTATTAGATACGATCAGAATCTATCAACCGTAACTGAAAAAAAAAGCCATTTGGCGAGTTGCACGAAAAGTGTGCGTTGATTTGGGCTTGGCGCATCTGGCCTCGTGGTGAGGCGCGGGTGGCTACAGCGACGGAGGCGTGTAGGCGGCACACGGCGCAAGCGGGCGAGGGGAGACGGCGGGTGTTGTGGGTTTGTAGCGCGGCACCGCGAAGAAGACCACATGCAATGATGCAAATACGGTGGTGGCGCGGGCGAGGCGAGCACATGCATCAGCTCTTCAGCAGCCGCGATCAGGCGTGCTCCGCGCGCGTCCGCCGTGTCCTTTTTCACGGCCGCGGTGGAGGCACCGCGCGTGGTATGGTCTATGGTGCAAAGCCTGCGCGATCGGCTGGGTGGGTGCCGAGGCGCCGAGCCGCTCCTCCTCATGGCAACGCAAAGCAACCGAGGACATCAATCAATAACATAACCGGAAAAAAATGCAGACTTTAACTAAGATTCACCAAATTATTATACCTCATCAAGTTGGTTTCACTGAGACGGACGTATTTCACCAGCGTCATGAACATTTCAGAAAACAAAACTTTGCGTCAGATCACAAAAAACTGGTTGCCTAACAGAGTCTTCATCGACAGACGTAGCCTGATGCGGTTGCTTAGCACTCACACGTAGTAGCCCGTGAGAGTAAATCCTCTACCAACGATCTCACCAACACATGACCACGCATACAACTCGATGCCAAAAAGTGCCGCAACGCCAGCATGCTCAACATTCAGATCCTTTCTATTTCTCCACAAGAGCTTCACCTGATCAAGCTCTTTCCAGAACGCTTCATAGCGACCAGGAAGGCTGCAAGAAACATGAGTCAGTACACTGTACACAGATACACTGAAGATTTCAAGTTGCAGATTATGATGTAAACACATTGATGTGAAATTATACCATCACGTAAATGCAATGATCCAGTATCTTTTGGCAGCCTTTTCATTTTCTACTATGAATTAGGTAACTCCTATGTTGATTATGCAATTCTAAAGCATCGTTTCAGGAAAGCTGCATGTACAGATTTAGATTTCATGGCTTCACGAAAACATTACAGAGTTTTGGTAAAGCCATGAAGTCTAAATGCAATTCTCCCCTTACACATCAATATATTCAATTATCACGAACAAAGACAATTAACAAAGTAATACATTAGTTTACCTATAATGGACGAATGGAACGTGTAACATAAACAAACTTACTATTACTCTATAAGTCCCAAGCAAAACTCAGATTATAGCTAGAATAAAGTCTTCTTAAAAAAGAAGTGAAGACATAATGGATGATCAGGAACATATTCACAGTCTGGAATTGGCCAAAACAAATAAGTGTTTCAAGCAATAACACGTCATGGTTCATGGTTAAGTTAATCTCCATTTGTTTGCAAGTAACTTCCTTTATGCCAGACCAAGTTAGTTAAATAAGGCCTAAATCCACAATGCTTTAAATTTTGACATAAAGGTGGCCTTCAACCCACATGACCATATAAACTTGAAATTGATCTCACATCTTCAGTTACAGAGAATTAGGAAAGAACTTCTACTTTTCCATAACTCACTGAACTACTTGCAACTTGTTCAGCAAAACATTCTCACTTACCAACCTAAGCACTGTAGCATCATTAACGCCTCAACAGGCGATGTTGCAAGACTTATGGTCACAACATGGCCATAGGACATGAACCTACAGTAGAATTAGATACATAGATTGCCAATCACTATCAATTTGTCCAGCTTCCAGAACCATACTGTCCATTATTCCCAAATTTTAGCTCAGCATTTTTGTTCTTGTAGAGAACATCGTCACAACAACCCACTTTTCACAATGCAATTTCCGTAGTTTGTAGGGCACAAAGTCTCTGCCCAGCCACTTCGCGTAATGTACTACTAGTTTATTAGATCAAACAGCCAAGATAATTAGATTCAGCTATACATGCTTAGAATCTCAGCAGTAGCCCTTGTAGAATATTGAACTGATGATCTTAACAAAGTCAGTATGTTACTAATTTTCAGTTTAAACTAGATGAATCAAAGTCATACATTGAACAGCAAGTACATTTTCTTTTGTTGAAATGTGTAACAATAATATATGAAGGAGAACAGTACACCAAAAGGAGAAAATTGCTATAATGGGACTCCAAACAACGTGTTTCGCTATAATGGGACTTCTAATGTTGACATCGCTAAAATGACACCCGAAACACTGACTTCTCGTAATACATGACATTTGGCTCTTTTAATTCCAATATTCGGGTATTTCGAAACATTAGCCAAATGTCATGTATTACGAGAAGCCAATGTTTCGGATATCATTTTAGCGATGTCAACGTTAGAAGTCCCATTATAGCGAAACACGTTGTTTGGAGTCCCATTATAGCAATTTTCTCCACCAAAAGGGCTAAGAATCCTTGACTACCATTATTACCTTCCCTGAAAAGGGGAGTGCTACTCTATTCAAACCAACCTGTCGCATCAATCTCACACTAAACCTCAATGCTCTTCCCATCAAACTCACATCCCACACCCAATATGCCAGTACTACAACCACACAAGTTATAGGAAAGCTATCACTCGAGGGCTATTTGACAGATAACATCAAGAACCGCATTGAGATCGTGGAGGGGCATGCAATCTGCGATTAGAGATACTAAGATGGGACCGAGAGACGGGGAGGGGGAGGGGGGATCGTCCAGACCTGGCGAGGCGGGTGTAGAAGAGCTGCTTGGAGAGCTCCTGGCACCTCTCGATGGTGGGCGGCTCCACGACGTACTTCTTGTTCTTCTCCATGAGCGTCCTGTGGTACGCGCAGCCGTGCTTCGCCGCAAACCTCGTCGCCTCGCACGCCTTGGCCTGCATCTGCGCCAGCTTCGACGCCAGCGCCATGGATCTGCTTCGGCCGCGACTCCTACGACAACCAAGGAAAAGGGGATCGCGACAATGCACTGAGATCGCGTGGAGGGAACCTATCTGGGTTCGGGATCGAGTGGCTCCATGGGAGATGGGGGGTTTACCTCTGGGGGTCGGAGGGAGAGGAGATCGGAAACGGCGGCGGCGCGAGCTCCGCTTGTGCCTGTGCGTCGGGTTATGTTGTTTTCTTTGTGAAGGACTGAAGGGGCGGCTTTAGAGAGGCAAGAAGGGGTTTTCTTGGCTTGGGGAAGAGGTCAAGGACGGCTTATTTTTGGGTAAATCACGATTTGAGAACTACGATTTCCCTTGATCCCTTCTCTTCCTTCCTTGTACGGCCCGGATGGTTTTAGTTCATCTATGATTAATTGCAGATATGTTACGGATGACATGCACACCCCAAACTTTACAAACTTTAAATTTTGAAGTAGTAAAATTCTCAGGATTGAACATCTTACGCGGGCAATTCTAACACAGGCTACTCAAGATCGAAAGTGTAGAGCTCTGGAATCATAATTACAGTGATGGCCATCTGCCGTCCACCCACAAACGGTAGGTGATTAAACCGACTAATTAGCTGGTATAATTACCTGTTTAAATTCGTAATTTTACGTTCTATTTTTTAAAATTTTAAATATAGAAAATAAGCTTAAAAAATTATGAAATTTTGTACATAACCTTTCGACACAACGTACTTCATTGTGTAATTATTGATAATTTTATCTGCTCTAAATGTTGCTCAAAAATTCGTACGATTTTGATATTTGTAGAGTTGTTACATATAGCAAATGAGCTCCAAAAATTACAAAATTTTATATGAAGTCTCCCAACACAGTCGACCTAATTGTGTAATTTTTTGAAAATTTTATATACTCCGAATTTGTCATGTTAAATCATGTTAATTTAATCATAATTAAAGATATGCGATGCTCAGGCATCTTTTGCAGTGCGTGAACTCTGTCCTTCGCACATATGTCGACCCGTTGCTGCTATATTTCCTTTTCCACTGCATCCTTTGCACAATTGTCACTCTATCCGTATTGTCCCCCTTGCGCGCTCCATTGTCCGCATTAATGTCTTTATGTCTGTGCCGTCCACTATTGTCTGCTCTCTCGTCTCCATATTTGTTAGTGTTACCATGTCGTCCCTCTCGCCGAAGTACTGTGTATCGACAATGAGTCCTTAATTTGCGGAGTGAGTTCACCGAATTCCTTTTTCGTTCGGCCATAAATACGAACTTCTCGTAATTGGTCATCTCAGTCGCTCATCGTGGAAACTCATTTTCACGGTTGTTGCTCAAAATTAAGAGTGCATAGCTAATTATTTTGATAAACCAGTGCATAGCTCATTAAGAACGCGACAGAAGGACACGACAATGCTGATTGCTTTTTCCGAAAGATAAGTAATTTTTTATTGCGTACTTTCGACGTTATTCTCATAGTCCTAGTTAATTAGTGTTATTTAGTTAGTCGTAATTAATGTAGAATGTGCAAAACCTCTGGGCATCCAATGAAGGGTTGTCCCAATAGATCGAGCTCATCTAGTCGCCACTCAGCGTCATCATTTTGATGTATCTTTTAGTATCACATTAATTCATATTTGTACCAATTTGAGATGCAATTGGCAATTAATCAATTGATTACCTAAATGATTTACTCCATAATATATTATCGCACGTGATGTCTATAATATTGTTCTATTTTTATTTGTATTCTTTTGTATGATGTACGTTTGTTCAATGCATATTGACTCTTCTAACTTAATGCACGTGCAAAGGTCAACAAATATGACACCTGCGCGAAGTCCAGCGGAGATCATGCGAAATCCGTTGAAGATCGTGCTTGACACTATTCCGCAGTGTGCCATCCTCACAAACAGATCCTCCCCTTGTTGCATGGCGAGATTCGACGGTTGGAGCTAGTCTATGTCGCGCACGGATGATTCCCTGGTGTCGTGATGATGGCGACGAGAAATGTCGTCCCACCTCTGCAGAGTACCTCTGGATATTGCATCAGGCACGGAGGGCGAATCCCTGGTGTCTTGATATCGATGGTCATGCCTGCACGGGCGGCTTCGGCGACGGTCATGCAAATATCGGCGTTGGAGCTAGCTTCTCGTGTTGATGCTGACCGCTCACTGCCTGCGGCGCCAGGGCGTCGCTGCCATGGGGTGGCGGCCCTTCGACCACAAGCTGCCGCGTGTTGGACTTGACGGTTGTTGCCGTCATATTTCCTTTTCGCTTGGTTGTCGTTGCTTTCTAGCACCTTCTCTTGCACAGCTTCGTGCGCGTTCCCCACAGACGGTGACAACTGTTGTAGCATGAGCACAATAGAGGGGTACAGGATACCCTTTCTCCATGAAAAATTCTTATCCTACCTCAACCATATATATAAACCCCAAGAAGGATATAAGTAGATTAGATTCACTTATTTTACACACAAACACTTTCTCTCTCCCCCCTGTTGTACGCTGCGACTGCGCACAGGGAGGGTGGAGGCGGCTATCTGACTACCTGGGCCCCACCACATGGCGCGGAGCGGGGTGTGGGGCCACGACGGCAGCCGGCAGTGGGCAGAGCATATTACCTTTCGAAAGTCGGCATAGTATTCGCGAACAGGGACGACTTGTATTTTTAGGGCCCCGGGAGGTTTTTTCAACTTTTTTACACATGGAAAATGAACAAACGGTGCATCTTGACTCGGTTACACGTCCCTTTTCGCGCGAGGGATGCATTTCTTGCGAAAACGCACGGAAAAAGTGCCAATAACTCTTTAAACACCACCATCGCCGTTCGGCCTCCGCAACCCACCGGCCGCAAGCAATCCTCTCGCCTCCCCCACCAATACAATCCCTCCCCGCGCCCAGGAGCCGCGATGCCGGCCGGCCAGCCGCGCGCGCACGAGCCCGATGGCGGCTTCGCGAACCACTCCAACCACCGGCCCCTCTCGCCGCCTCCCCCGCCGCTCCCAGCGGAGGTGGTGCCGGCCTTCCCGCCGCCGGAGTCGGAGGACGACGAGTCCTGGGTCTGGACCCAGATCAAGGCGGAGGCCCGCCGCGACGCGGACGCCGAGCCGGCGCTCGCCTCCTTCCTCTATGCCACCGTGCTCTCCCACCCCTCCCTGCCCCGCTCCCTCTCCTTCCACCTCGCCAACAAGCTCTGTTCCTCCACCCTCCTCTCCACGCTCCTCTACGACCTCTTCCTCGCCTCCCTCACCGCGCACCCCTCCCTCCGCGCCGCCGTCGTCGCCGACCTCCTCGCCGCGCGCTCGCGCGATCCGGCCTGCGTCGGATTCTCGCAGTGCCTCCTCAACTTCAAGGGGTTCCTCGCCATCCAGGCCCACCGCATCGCGCACTTCCTCTGGGCCCAGCACCGCCGCCCCCTCGCGCTGGCGCTCCAGTCCCGCGTCGCCGACGTGTTCGCGGTCGACATCCACCCCGCTGCCGTCGTCGGCAAGGGCATCCTCCTGGACCACGCGACCGGCGTCGTCATCGGTGAGACCGCCATCGTCGGCGACAACGTCTCCATTCTCCACCACGTCACCTTGGGTGGGACTGGGAAGGCGGTGGGCGACCGGCATCCCAAGATAGGGGATGGGGTGCTGATAGGCGCAGGAGCGACGATTCTTGGCAACGTGAAGATTGGAGCCGGGGCCAAGATTGGGGCCGGGTCGGTGGTGCTGATAGATGTGCCGGCGAGGAGCACAGCGGTGGGGAACCCTGCCAGGCTGATCGGCGGGAAGAAGGGTGAGGCCGAGAAGGACGAGGACATGCCCGGGGAGTCCATGGATCACACGTCCTTCATACGGCAGTGGTCGGATTACACCATTTAAGGGGGCGACTGGCCAAGGTGTATTACTCTTCCTCTGTGTCATCAGTAGTGGTGATGTGCAAAATAGTGATATACTAGTTGTGTGCTTTGGTTGCGTTTGGGGTGAACTTTCAACTGTAGTGTGTATGATCAATCATTTTGCCAGCTGAGTCCCCATGCTCAGATACTGGTAACTGATGATTGATGAATGAATAAAGTTGAATTTCCATAGGGGAGTTGGTTGTATCATTTGACGGACGAATCAAGCTTCAAGGACATATTAGAGCATTAGATTTTGGTGTGTAAAGTGAAATTTTATATGGTCGAGATTTCTTCATTACTTATTCTGTTCTTTCTTTGGTAAAGATTTATTACAACAACAACAACAATAAAGCCTTTTGTCCCAAACAAGTTGGGTAGGCTGTAAAGATTTATTATTATTATTATTATTATTATTATTATTATTATTATTATTATTATTATTATGAATGTGATACGTTGTTCATTCATAGCGGATACGAAATCATCATGAACCAAAGCAATCAGTACTTGTGCAAGTCCAGTCTCTAATCCCTATATCTGTGTGTGGTTCAACCACAATGATGTCACAAAATATAGCTCTGGACATCTGGAGTAGGTTTAGGTGCCACACATTTTTTTTTCAACCCCATTGTCATTATTTTAACGAGACCAAAGCTAAATATCGCTTGTACTAGAGCCCTTATGTTAAAAATTTCACTCTGAAAGTCCGAAATTCTCGAAGGAATCGATGAATGTCAGTCTTAACTTTGTTTGGCTGAACCTCGTCAACTTGCTAATGTCTCTTCAGAAAAATTTTAAAAGCATCTCCCCGTAATATAAATAAGATTTTTTTTTTATTTTAGCAGTATGAATCTGGTGGTAGTTTGTTCTCATCAATTTTTATATGTTTTCTTATCCATTTTTCTTTGGAGGGACATGTGGTGGTGTTTCGCATCGTTGAGCTCCATGTACTTTGTCTATCTGCATCTATTAGTAACTTGAAGTCAAGTCTTCTGCCAAATTGGTTAGATCGTATTTGTGCCAACTTTAGTTATTTGTTGCACTTTTATGTATGCCCAAGTGTTGACAGTGTCGAAGGTACTGCAGTTGAAATCACCAGTGATCTGTCAAGCTTTCCATCCCTCATGACTAATGACTTGTACATCTGCTAAAGTTACTTTTAGTTTTGTTGTTTGTTTCTATATGCTATCCTTCTGATCTTCTTGGTTAGTTAAACACTTACACCCTGATGTATCTGTGGAACTATATGGAATAGGTAAATAGTAAGGCTTGACTAGCTTGGTTTCATTTCTACATTTGTCCCACCTTTTACCCATTGGTAGAAAGTCAAACAGTCATGATTCATGGCTTAGCTTATATATAAGCATTTTATCTTCATAATTATTTGGTTTCCCCTTCTTTTCTGTATATCTTGTATTCTTGTGTATTTTTCTGCTGGAACAGTTTGCGTATGAGTGTATGAGTATGACAAGGAATAGTTTGTTTTATGCTTATGTGTTCTGCTTATGAGTAAAGTGGCACATGTGACATTGCGAATTCAGGAAAGACAACATAGTTTGCATTGTTACAATAGTTCATAACATATTGATTTAACCATATTCAAATATATTTACAACTTTTGCAAACTAATCATTGGTGCAAACCATAGATGCATTGCTTGCTACAGTTAGATGCATTTTCTGCCAATTCAATTTGCCCCTGTGCCCTAATTGCTGCAAAATGTGCTAAATTACATTATTGGGAAGGCACTGGGGTTGAAGATCAAAAGTGTAGACCCCAGTCTTCTAGTAGTAATTGTTTGAAGCTAAAAGTCATCCTTCAATTACAAAGGTAATTTAGAACCCTGGGGATGGGGTGGATTTGGCTCTCTTGGAAAAATATACCACCAATCTATTTAAGACTTCACTTAGTCCTATTTCGATAAAGTAAGTTTTGGATTCAAAAACCTTATATAGAACTAGGCTAAAGGGATCCAAGAAAGGACACAGCAAGGCCTTTCTCCTATCCAAAAGATTTTGTTTCTTTGGAAAAATCTTCTCCAAATCTTTCACTAATAATTCTTACCTGCTTTTCCCCCAAATATTTTATGTAATAAATCTTATCCTGCTTTTGATTCAGGCTTGTGCTACCCATTTTGTTAAGTAGTGTATGTCCTTTTCTGTTGTTTGGGGAATAAAGGGGCTTGTTTTCCCATTGTATTTACTGTCTGTTTTTGTGAGTGGTGTGTACTTAAGAAGCGCTCATATATGGTCGCTGCCTTGGGTGAAACAGTCATAGTTGTTGGAATCGTGTGTCGCAGTTGTTTTCAGGGAGGGATTGGTCCGATTGGATCTTGTGCGTTCCCATGAACCACACTTGCAAAAAGTAAGCATAAAACTTGATGAATTCTAGAACGTCCAGGTGTAGTATGTTGATTATGGCCCTGTTTGGGGGAGCTGTAGATTCTGAGTAGCTAGCTGGTCTGAGTAGCTAGCTGGAGATTCTGAGTAGCTAGCTGGTCTGAGTAGTTAGCCTGTTTGGCATCCTGGATTCTAGCTGTGCAGCTGGTCTGAGTAGTTAGCCTGTTTGGCATCTTGGATTCTAGCTGTGCAGCTGGTATCCTGATAGATGTATTGACTGAAATACCCTTAGGTGAGTTGATGTCCTGATTATGTATTGATAGAAGAGATATCCATGCTGTAAATTTGTAGTACTTAGTTCAAACATTGAGAAACTAATATTAAAATTTCATGACAATAAATTTGACTCCAAATCATAATTTTAAATATTATGATACCCCTGGTTGTAACATTTTATCTATATCTGTACACAATTATGAATTTTTTGTCCAAAATTTGTAGGACCATATATACACAAATTATGATTTTTTGCAAATTTTATGTATACATAAGCCTTTTCAAACTTGCTATATCCTTTATACTTGTGTCAATAATAATGTTACAAGTTAAACTTTGACAAACTATACACGATGTGATACATGAATACAAGAACAAGATTTTCAGAATCTGTGAGAAGCTGGGCTAATGCAGCTTCTTGATCCCAGTACAATTGTGCCTTCCCAGATTTTCAGATTCTCAGTAGCTGGCCAAAAAGCTGGACTGTTTGGGAGAGCTTTTGGCTACTAGAAGTAGCTAGCTTGCCTAGAATCCGAAACAAACAGGCCCTATGTTCTACAACTTGTGGCAAGTTGATGCTACACGTCCATTATGCACTGTTATGACAAAAGAAAAGTATTTGCTTTGATTTACAATGATACTGCTGGCATTATTGATTTGTTGTATTCAAAATTGACACTTGACACAGTCTGTTCCCCCTTTGTGATCAACAGTCAATCGTCGTTTTCTTCCGTCCTTTTGAATACCTGCAGAATCTGGTTGTGTTCACTTGTGCTTTCAACTGTAGTTTGATCTTGCTAGCCCGAATTCCTTGCGTATATTTTCAAGTGTGCTACTGATCTGTGCAGCAGAGCATGCAGCTTGCCTGATCCGGAAGACCGAAATACCATCCATCCACAGCAAGCAGGTTGCTCCAGGCATGGCTCTCACTTCTCATTTTCTCAATATCAGTACTCTCAACTCGGACATCTGGATTGGAAGGATAATAATGATTGGGATCGTCTGACAATCTAATGCTAAACCGTCAGTACTTCTAAAAATCCGACCTTAGCTCAGTTGGTAGAGCGGACTGTAGTCGGATGCAGGTCAATCCTTGGGTCTGCGTTGAGAGAGACTTGCAAAAACTTGTTTGATACAGACAAATGTGGCTCAACTTGTAAAAACTTGTTTGATACCGACAAATGTGGCTCAACGTGGTTAGTTGCTTTGATAACAAAATGGGAAAAAGTTGCCCAACGTTGAAGAGCTTATTTTAAGTAGCTTTTGACTGAAAAGCACTATAACTGGTAAAAAAAATAATATAGCTGACTGAATCTTATTTAGCATAATTAAATTTAAAAAATTAAAAATAGAAAAAATATGTTAACCTCAAGTCGAAACGAGCGGGCTATCGTCCCTGGTAGCATTCAGCCCGGAGGTCTCTTCACCTCTGGACTTCTGGCCGCGCTCCGTCGAAGACTCGCGCGGGCCGCGCAGCTCACCTCGCTGGCGCGCCTGGGCGATCGGCGCCGGCGATGCTCGCGTCGCGGCCGCGCGGTGTTAGCAGCGGACGGCTGCCGGGGGGGGGCAGGCTGCGCGGAGGCGGCCCTCTCGGTTTTCGCCCCGCGTCGCGGGCTTCGTCCCGAAACTCGCCACCAACAAAGCCGCCCTGTACGCTTGCGCGGACGTCGTGCGCCGTTGTGGCAGCAAGCACAGGTTAGAGGCATTCTCATCCCAGAACGAGTCTCGGCACGGCCGTCAAGCTGAAGGTTTTTGTCGTACTATTGACGGCAAACCTTTGGTCAATTTTCTTACCCTCGAGAAGAACCTTTGATCAATCTTGGAAGTAAAGAACGACGAAATCACAATCGCTACTTTCGTGCATGCGACTGCAACCAGGGGCGAAACCAGACGACAGGAGCATTGGGGTCACCTCTATTGCACGATGGTGTCTCCTCCACTGATAAACAGTAACAAACAGTAATTTTCTATAAGGTTTGCTAAATTTCATTGGGGTCACTGGACCCCAATGCTTACACACTGGCTTCGCCCCTGACTGCAACTCTGGAAGAACCCTCGCACAATCCGCAAGTGTTGTTGGGTGGATTCTTTTCGGCCGCGGCGGATGGCTTTTACTCTTAGTGTAATCGTTTATGCAAACAAATTAAATACTGATAAATCGTTTCGAAAAAACTATCCTTGTAAATTGCTTCAAGAATAAGACTACTAAGTTGTGCTATTTGTTTGTCCGAGGGAACTATAAGCTAAAAGAAGGGAGCAGGTTTCTTCTATAAGACAGTAGAAGCACCATCAAAAGAGTTTCGATGCGTTAAGCTCAAACACAACCATAAAAAGTTTTCTCCCATAGCATATAACACAGCTGCCTTCTGATCCCGGGGCTGACTTTTTTGGCTGACCGTTCAGTCATCGAGTCACCAACAACCAGAAATTGAACTCCTGTTGAGTTCATAGCACCATATTTAGTGAGAGGCTGGGAGGGGTTCCGTTCGTTCGCACTTCACAATGGAGGCTCATTTCCGCGGTTCTCGGTGATCTTGTTGTCAGTAGATCCATAGCATTGATTGTTGACAAGTGCAGTGAGCAGGCAACGGTCGAGGATAATCTGCGGAGGCTACACCAGCTGCTTCTGAGGATCCGAGCCGTCGTGGAGGAGGCCGAGGGGCGGCGTGTAACAAACCAAGGGATGATCCATCAGCTTAGGATGACGAGAGAGCAAATGTTCAGAGGCCACTACCTTCTTGATGCCTTCAAACTCAGAGAAGGCCAACGATGGGGAGGTGAGCCACTCATTTGCTTTGTCTAAATTCAATCCGTCTAAGCGTTTTCGTCGCCTTTCTAGCAACACTCGAATTCAAAACATAGTAGTTGGTATAAAAAGCAGTAAGGAGTTGAAACAAATTATTCATGGCCTAGAAAGCATCGTTGCTGATATGAAGGAGTTTGTTATACTTCTGATAAGCTACCCTCCCATGCACTGCCAACCTTATGGCACATACCCTTTTTTGGACAAGTGTATGTTCGGCCGCCAAATGGAGAGGGAACAAATCATCAGCTTCTTGCTACAAGCAGAGCCTCTAGGGAATGAAAATTTGGGTGCCCTTCCGGTCGTTGGTCCTGCACAAGTTGGAAAGAGCACTCCTGTTGAAAATGTTTGCAATGATGGAACAGTGCGCAACCACTTTTCTCTTATTTTGTTTTACAGTGGAAATGATCTTAAAGACGAAGAACCAGATGCTCTAGGAGACAGTCGTGCAATCAAACATCAGAATCATGCCTCCCATGGAAGATCACTGGTTGTCATTGAGCTCTTCAGGGATGTGGACAAGCAGTCATGGGGAAAATTTTACTCTTCTAAGACATGCTTAGGTCATGGGAGTAAGATCATAGTCGCAGGTCGGTCAGACAATATCGCAAGCTTTGGAACAACTGAAGCTCTTAGACTAAAAGCTTTGCCTCGTGAAGCATACTGGTACTTCTTCAAGGAACTTGCATTTGGAAGCACGGATGCTGAGGAGCACCCGAAGCTAACATTCCTAGCTATGGAGTTAGCAAACGAGCTAGTGATTTTACTGTGCATGGGGGGTTGGATTTGGCTATTTTGGCTGAATGGCTGTGAAATGGAAATTTTGGAATTGACTCAAGTTGGTTTTTAACATTGGATAATGAAATCTTACGACTGCGAGAGGTGCCGACTAGCTTCGAACAATTTGGTATCACAGTAAGCAAAATGCCTATTTTGATAACTAAACTAGGGTTCTAACGGCAAGTTGCCTTTTAAATTTTCTTCGTTTGTTTGGTTTTTTCGGTATCTTAATCTTTGTTTTTCTCGTAATTAAAACCGCAAGTTATTCTTGTAATTCTGGTTAATTGTATTTAATGTAAGAAATGAGCTCAATTGTAATTTAAATCCTGCAATTTCTGATTAATTGTAATTGTGCTATAATTATGCATATTTTTGAGATGGTTATTTTGATTGAGATTGAGAATTATAAATTTGATGTATTTGAAATGTAATTGATGTAATTCGGAATGTTATATTGATTCAATATGGACTGCTAATATTTTTATTCGGTTCAAGAAAAAATTTAATTTTCACTTGACGGATGTAGTTCGTTTGTTGTAAATAGACTGTAATTAAATTATTGTTGTAATACGGACCGTTACATTTTTATTTGAGTTGACAAACGCTTTTAAATTATCGCTTGGTTAATTGCATTTCATAATCCGGTGTGCTCCAACTGTATTAATTCTCGAAGATAAAATTTGTAAATGTGTTCTTTTTATTTACTGCTCTTTAAGTTATCAATGGCTTAATGCAGGGAAAAAGCTTTAGCTAACTCGTAATTTATTTATTAGTTATTAATTAATTTTGTTTAGCTGTGTAACTCATCGCTTTAAAATTAGCTGAAAAAGCGTGGCGCTACAGTAACAGGTTGCCGTGTCGTGCCGTCGCTGCCGTACTGCCGTGTTCGTCGCAATATGTCCTCGTCGCGGTCTTTTCTTGAGATTTATGTGGCAAAGAGAGCAGAAGAACGGGCTTCTTTCGGAAGACATACGTGCCAGGTAATAGATTCTACTCAAAATCCGGTGCTGAATCTGACGTTGACTCGTCTGCCTGGTCTTCTACTCCATCTCAGTAATTGAGCACACACTTGTTGAATTACCTTGCTGAGTTCTTTTTTATTTTAGTTTTTGCTTAACATTTTTTGTTACAGTAATTAACTTTTAAACGATGCGATTTTTTAAGATAGAGTCTACAAATGATTGTAGTAGAAACTGTACCAAGTTCAGCTATACCGGTCAAAATCGCAACTGTTTTCCTCTACGTGTTGTCTCTTGTGAACCGGCAGAATTCAAAAAATATATGCCAAAAGCCAAAGTCACAGCCCAAAAGAACCCATTTGTCCGGACGATCTAGTATCATAATGAGCGAAATGCCCATTTTAATAATTAAACTACGATTATGACTGCAAGCTGTCTTTTAAATTTTCTTCTTTTATTCGGTTTTTGGGTATCTTAAAATTTGTTTTTCTCATAATTAAAACTGCAGGTTATTCTTGTAATTCTGGTCAGTTGTATTTGATGTAAGAAATGAGCTTAATTGTAATTTAAACCCTGCAATTTCTGATTAATTATAATTATGTTGTAATTATTTATATTTTTGAGATGGTTATTTTGATTGTGATTGAGAATTATAAATTTGATGTAATTTGAAATGTAATTGATATAATTCGGAATGTCATATTGATGTAATATGGACTACTAATATTTTTATTTGGTTCAAGAAAAAATTTTAATTATCACTTGACGGATGTAGTTCGCTTGTTATAAATGGACTGTAATTAAATTATTGTTGTACTACGGACCGTTATATTTTTATTTGAGTTGACAAACGCTTTAAATTATCGTTTGATTTATTGCATTTCATAATCCGGTGTGCTCCGATTATATTAATTCTCGAAGATGAACTTTGCAAATGCGTTCTATTTATTTACCGCTCTTTAGGTTTTCAATGGCTTAATGTATGGAAAAGGCTTTAGCTACTCATAATTTATTTATTAGTTATTAATTAATCTTATTTAGCTCCGTAACTCATCGCTTTAAAGTTGCCAGGTTGCCGCGTCGTGCCATCGCTGCCGCACTGCCGTGTTCGTTGCGATACGTCCTCGGCGCGGCCTTTTCTTGAAATTTACGCGGCAAAGAGCAGAAGAATGGGCTTGTTTCGGAAGACATACTTGCCAGGTAATAGATTCTTATAGTTTCCGCCTTTCCGGCATGGTTGACTTCAAAATCTGGCGCTGAATCTGACGTTGACGCGGCTGCCTGGTCTTCTACTCCATCTCAGTAATTGAGCATATAGTTGTTGAATTACTGTGGATTCTTTTGGCTTTGAATTTGACTTATTATTTTTTACTACAGTAACTAGCCTTTACATAATATATTTTTTAAGATATGGTCTATAATTAGATTGTAATAGACATTATATCAAGTTCAGCTATATCGCTCAAAATTACATGTAACCATTTTTCTCTGCATATTATCTCTTATGAACAGCCAAAATTAAAAGACCATGAACCAAAATCTAAAACGAGAGCCCAAAAAACCCATTTGTCATTAAGCCATGCAACAAAGACCACAAACGAAGACCTGCACCTGCTATATTATTACCATGCCCTCCTCTCGCTCAAGGCAGCACATTCAGAGAGATTCGCAATGGAGCTCTTCTCTGCGATCCTCGGTGATCTTGCCAACAGATCCATATCCTACATAGTCGACAAATACTGGAAGCAGCCGTCTATTGACGAGAATGTAGAGATGTTGCACCGGCTGCTTCTGCGGACTCACACCATTGTTGAGGAGGCAGAAGGGAGGTATGTCACTAACCAAGGGATGCTCCAACAGCTAAAGACCTTGAGAGAGGAACTGTTCAAAGGCTACTACGTTCTCGATAACTTCAGATGCCGCCGGGCTCTGCGAGAGGACGACGAAGATGAAGAGGTGAGACACTCATTTGCACTATCTAGATTCAATCCGGCCAAGCGCATTCGTTTCTCTACTAGTACTTCATTTTGTGATGAAAGCATACAAGATTTAGAACCTATGATTCATAGCCTTGAAAGCGTCATTTCTGACACAAAGGAGTTTATTGTGTTTTTGATGAGCTGCCCTCCCATGTACCGCCAACCTTATAGCACACATTTATTTTTGGAGAAGTGTATGTTCAGCCGTCAAATTGAACGAGAACGAGTCATCGACTTCTTGATATTGATTGAGCCTCTTGGCACTAACATAGGAGTCCTTCCAATCGTTGGCCCTGCACTTATTGGGAAGAGCACTCTTATTGAACATGTCTGCAATGAGGAGAGGGTGCGCAACCACTTCTCTTTAATCCTGTTATATAATGGAGACGACCTGAAAGATGAAACAGTGGCCACTTTTAGAGACAGATGTGTAATCAAACATCAAAACCGTAACACACAGGAAAGATTATTGGTCATCATTGAACTCCTAGGGGATGTAGATGAAGAGACATGGAAGGAGCTGTACTTTTCAGAAAGACGCATGCCGCAAGGAAGCAAAATCATAATCACGAGTAGATCAGAGAAGATTGTGAAATTGGGAACAGTACGAGCACTCAGACTAAAATGCCTGCGTCGTGAAGCTTATTGGTATTTCTTTAAGGTGTTTGTGTTTGGAAGTACAGATCCTAAGGAGCATCTGAAGCTGACATCAATAGCTATGGAGATAGCAACTGAGCTGAGGGGATCTCTACTGTGCGCTTATGTTGTTGGTGCCTTACTAAGGGTTCATTTTGACGCTAAATTCTGGTACAGGGTTCTTGCATGCACGAGAGAGTACATGCAAAAGAATCTTATCTTGATTGGTGAATACCCCCATGATCTGAAGATGGAGAATCATCCTCGATATGCTTGGAGAATTGGTGAACCCAAACCTGTCAAATACATTCTACTATATGACAGCTACCAAAAAGGATCTGATCATGTTGAGGTTCCAAAGATAACAGTCCAAGATCTGCTGTTTGGAGATGCTACAGCTAGAGGGAAATTTGACATCTTGCTCTGGAAATCTCAAATGCCGCCCTATTGTAACTACATATGTAGCTGTGTGATTTAGACACCATGACAAATGGTAGGTAGGAATAAGCCCTCCTGGCATCGTGGTGCAAATTTGTTTTGACATGATTTGGTTCTTGTATAGTGCATACGTTATGTATGTGTACTTTGTACCCAAGAGCATCAGCATGTAAGGTGTCGTATATTTGTATCGGATAGCGGGTAGGTACGACCAGAGGAATCGATGTCTTCTTTCATAATTCACACTTGTGTTTGTCCAAATAGTAGTGAATGTCTCCTGCATAGTTGGTTGGCTTCAGACTTCAAAAATCAAAACACGCGGATTGACGCTTTTGGCTGGTCTTCTACAATCTACTCAACATTCAAGAGTCACTGAGTGAGAAACGACTAGACACAGAAGACTTGGCACTAGTAAATAAATTGCTCCCCCTTTCTGTTGTTGATTCGTTGCCCTATCTCCAGAGGGGTTCACAATGGATATGCTCTCTTCTGCAGTTCTCGGTGATCTTGTCAATAGGTCCATATCATTCTGGGTCGTTAGTATACTTTGATATCTCTCTTTATACGTGGTAGCCTTTAGATTAGATAAGAGGTACAAGATACGACATAAACATACACAATATCAAGAACGAAGTAGATAAATTTTATAGAGAAAACCAAAATAATGATGAAAAAAATCACGATGAGAGAGAAAGATTTGGCGAAATCGACTACAAATTTCTTAAACACGACTTCAAAAGAGTACAAGAGAATACCGCCCTCTTACAATCCCCTCGAATCTTTTAGAATTCTCGGATCCTTATTCTATACAAGAATCTAGTGCTAAAGATTAACCTAACATCTAATCCTCTCATGTGCCCTCCACTTTGAATGAGTTAGTTTGTTGTTTAGGTTCTCTATAGTCATCCCTAATGTCTTTATAAAGTATTTCACTAGATTGAATTAGAGTTACGAGATACGACATAAATGTGCACAATATCAAGAATGAAGTAGATAAATTCCATAGAGAAAACCAAAATAACAACGAAATCATGACGAGAAAGAAAGATTTGACAAAACCGACTACAAATTCCTTTAACACGACCTCAAAAAAGTACAAGAGAATATCACTCTCTTACAATTCTCTTGAATTGGATTCTTACCCTATATAAGAATCTAGTGCTAAAGATTAACCTAGCCTCTAATCCTCTCATGTGCTCTCTACTTTGGATGAGTTGGTTAGTGGTTTGGATTCTTTATGGTCATCTCTAACGGCTTTATATAGTATTTCACTAGTTCTCTAAAATGAAGTAATCTTAATCCTAGTAAGGCTAGAATGGGAATGCTTATAACATATTTCTTCAAATCTTATTATGTTGAAATAGTCCCACATTGATTATAGAAGGGTAAGGGATCTAACTTAAAAGTGAGGAAGTCTCTCACCTTATTAGCTAGCTTTTGAGGTGAAAAGACCCATACAACGCACCTTTTTTTTTTTTGGACAAGTGCGTGTTTGGTCACCACATGGAAAGGGAACGGTTGTCGACTTCCTGGTGCTAGAAATTTTGGTGTCCTTCCAATCGTTGGTCCGGCTCTTGTTGGAAAGAGCACTCTCGTGGAACAAGTTTGCAATGATGAAAGGGTGCGCAATCACTTCTCCTTCATTTTGTTTCGCAATGGCAACGATCTTAAAGACGAAACAATGACAACTTTCAGAGGTAACTGTGTGATCAAGCAACAAAATAGTGCCTCAGATGAAACATTGTTGATTGTCATTGAGCTCTTAGGGGATGTGGACGAAGGGGCATGGAAGAGGTTGTACTCTTCTGAAATATGCATGGCACATGGGCGTAAAATCATAATCACCAGTCGATCAGAGAAGTAGAGTCATGGAACAACACAGGCTGTTAGGCTAAAATGTTTGCCTACAGAGGCTTATTGGTATTTCTTCAAGATGCTTGTGTTTGGAAGCACTGATCCAGAGGAGCACCCAAGGTTAGCATCGATAGCTATGGAGTTAGCCCTTGAGATGCGGGGATCTTTCATTTGTGCATATGTTGGTGCTGGCTTATTGAGAACTAATTTCAGTACTCGAACATTGGTATAGGGTTCTCACACGTTACAGGGAGTACATACAAAAAATTTCTTTATGTTTGGTGAGTATCCTGACGATCTGATGTCGAATGGCCATCCTCGTTACACTTGGAGGATGGCCGAAACAGCACCTGCGAAATTCTTTTTACTACATGAAAGTTACCAAAAAGGTCCTCAAGATGAAGTAAGGATAACAATGGTAGATTTCTATCCGAAAGTGCAAGTGCTCAATAGCGACGCAAATTTGAGGTCTTATTTTGGAAATCTCTAATACCGCCGTACTGCAACGCCTCGTGTTATTACGATGAGGCTAATCACATTTAAACAATGAATTATTATTCATTTACCTAATAAAATACTGTCCCAATAAATAATAAGTCTTTATCAGATGCGCGCAACAGAACAATAATATATAAATTGTTTCTTTATTACAGCATTTACCATGCAGGTTATGGTCTTTAATACAATTATATAAGTAGAAAACGGTATGGAACAAGTACCCTATAGCTCACCTACTTAGTTCAGTGAGACGTCTACTCGTCCCAACCACTATATATATGGTGTTCACCTCACCCTAATTTTCGTAACCATCGCCCTCATCCCCTGCGGCCTCGTCGGTGCCTGCGATCCCTTCATCCCACTCGGAGTAATCCCTGGTCGGACTAGGATCTAATAAAGTAAAATAATGGTAAGCGTGAGTACTAATATACTTAGCAAGTATTTTAGTAGCAAAATGCATTGTACGACTCTCTATTTGTTATCACGTTTTCTATTTATTTGATCCTAGAATATACGCGTATCAAATTAAGTGGCAAATTTTATTTTAGAAAAAACACTACTTTTCACTCAGGAGAAGAAAGACCCCCAATGACTTTCGTAGCTTCCAATCCAGGAGATATGCATGAACTTATGATTTTGTTGTGCACTGCGCAGGCTTGTGCTACTGTACCTATAGCTACTCTAAGTTCTCATGAAACTAGGTATCCCGCACTTCCTTAAGTGCAGTGTCAAGTTCAGAATACATAACGTTTTCCAAGTTACATTATTTAAATCTCCACCCATCCAATTTCCACCGGTGTTCCAGACTCAACTGACTTCCAATAACGTTGGTTGGCGTTGGTTGCTCTATCACCAACACTCCACCTATGCTAATATATGCGCCTGGGAATCACTCACATCCGAACTTGAGCTACTAGTCCTGAGCTTCTCCATTAGCACTCACTCGTATATTATGTACCTATTGTGGAGAGAATAATAATGTAACAAGGTAGCATTTTTTGCTCATTGAAAATAGTAAATTTGGCTGGCACTTAGCTACGGTCCTTTTTCCGAGTGAGAGTATTGTTAGTCCTTATGTTCTATCCATATGTAAAACGGTCTCGTCTTCCCTCTCTTTTTTTCTGTCCAGGGTCTATTTTATCATCCTACTACATGCTCTTGCAACACAGCTGCTCCTCTCAGCTGGACTGCTCTCTTTCCTAATATCTCATCTATTTTCATTTTCTTTATCCGATTTAGTTTTGAAATAAAGTTTTGATGCATGTATACAGTAGATGATACATAATATAGTTTGTATATTTAATATAACTATATTTATGATCAAAGGATAAGCTTGCCTGCATAGTAGTAAGCGTTGGCGTCAACTGCGACTTGGTTCGCTATCTTAGCATGAGCCGACTTCGCCTTTTGCATTTAACAAGCAAACACGAGATTTGAGGAAATATTTATTTAGGATATTTATATATTTTTAGAAAGTTGTTTCCCCTATTTTGGTGGATTTAGTCTGCTCCATCTAGCACTATTGTTTGGGTCTACTGAGAGGTCAGTGTTCTTGGGGGTTTTTTTTCCCCTTCTCTTCCCTTTGATTACTATTCCTAAGGCCTACTCAGCCCGCGCTCATTGGTCCATTCATTGTGCATGGCTTGTTCACATCGGCCCACTCGCGCACGGCCTTAACACCGCACGACCTGGTCACGTGCTCAACCCAAGCATAAGCACATGTGCTCAGCCCGGCCCATGACTCGTGCACGGCCTTAACAGCGCATGCACTTAACACGCCCCTCGGCACTTGACTCGTCGACGCACTCCACGAGCGGCCTTAACACCGCATGGAGGACAGGGAAGAGGAGAAGAGAGGGATCTGGCTGGATAGGAGAGGGCGGCGGGACGGCGAGCCAGAGGGTGAGAGCCGACAGGGAGCTCAAGGAGGGGAGGGAAGATGCTTCGTGGCGCGACTGCTCTGCTAGGCCAATAACTAGACGCTGCTCTCGCGTACTGGAGGGCACCTCTAGGCAGGCCGAGCCTATCGAGCCAGCGAGCAGCCGGCTCAAGCTCAGCTCGTTAAGCAACCGAGCTAAAATCTTGGCTCGGTTTGGCTTGTTTATACCATGAGCGGAGCCGAGCTGGTTTGTGAGCCTCAAGTTTTTTTGCCACCTCTAAGTAGGGTAGACGCATTCCGTCACGTTTTTCTTATTTATAATGGTATAACCTTTTTATTTTTAATTTTTAAAATTTAATTACGCTGAAAAAGCTAACAGCTGCTATAGTGCAAAAAATCCAGGGGCTCGGGCTTAAAATCCAAATAAGCAACACCTTACCCACTCATTTGAGTTTCTGTTTCTGGCTTTTTATTTTTGTTTTTTCTAGCTTTTTAGCTTTTTCTAGCTTTTTGTATTTTCTTTTTTCCCCTTATTTCTTTGTATTTGATATAACCTTTTTTATTTTTAAATTTAATTACGCAGAAAAAGTTAACAACAGCAAGCTGAAAAAAAAACCGCTATACTGCAAAAAAAATTATAAGATTAAGCTTAAAAACCCAAATAAACACCAGGCTGTTTCGGATTTCGGGAGTTAACAAAACGAACGCTGTAGCTTCACAGTATCGAGGAACGAGCAATCGAACTGAAATTGCAAGCTGTTACAATCGTAAATTGCTCGAATCTGGTTAGTTTGGAGAAATAAAGAATGACAGCACGAGTAACATTCTCGTCGGCTAGTTCGGATTAAAATCCACTAGTGAGAATATTACTGAACATTCAGACGATTCCAGCAATTCTGCGCTAAACTCACGAGACTAGGGTGTCACCCGATTGGACTAAAATAAGCTAGCTCATAACTAAAATTATATTGTATCTTATAGTGCTTATTTAGTGTAATTAAATTTTAAAAAAATAAAAATAAAAAACAGGTTAACCCATCACAGTTAATGCAATCGAATATGGAAAAATCCAGCAAAAAGCTAAAAAAAACTAAAAAGACAAAAGTTAGAAATAGTGAAAAGTAGGCCAAATATTCAGACCGAAATAAACAGAACCTAGGAATTTCAGCATGAGCTGAGGCGCCATCTGTCAAAGGACACCTATGATTTACCAGCATCCGGATATGGATGTTACCCGAGTGCTAGTCGCAATCAGCTTCCCAAACAAGGTAAATACCATAGCACAAAAAAAACAATGCTGACAATGTAAGAAATGTTGAGTTGGTGAGAAAAAGTGGATCTATAATAGCATACAAAATTCTGACAAGCAAGACAAGCAACAAGCAACTCCGATATACAAAGTCGACCAAGACAACAGTGAATAATCCACATGCAACACAATTATTTGTTTGATTGGCAGTGGCGTAGTAATTCAGGGACGAACAAAATTTAAAGTTTGACAGTAACGATGATATGATGTTCGAGACAGTACATGCACTTCACTTCCCACCAAGAGTTGGGAATTGGTTTTGGTCTTGAATTGCTGGAGCAGCTGGTGGGGCACGATGACCCCCACCATATCCACCTCTGAAACCTCCACGGTCCCCACGGCCCCTGCCACGACCACGTCCACCATAGTACCTTTCTCCTTCAGCAGGTTTCAAGAACTCATTGATGGTCAGAGACTGAAAAAGAAAAGGAAAAAATAATCCCCAATCAGCGATTGCAAGTGTTGATGTAAAAACTGAGTGTACCTACCTAACATGAAAAATGGCAAATGCGATTTTAACAGCAGGTCAGAAATGGCAAATTAATCCAAGACAGGCCAAAAAAAGTGCATTTATCAGGTTCAGAAAGACCCAAAATAGGCATCAGGGTAATTAAGCGGTTGTTCACTACACCAGAATAATAACAATTTTTTCAATATTTTAGCAACATGATAGGGGAAAAGTAAAATATATCTAAATAAATGCAAGAGATGTACGACCTTCTTAGCACGCTCATCCCGTTCAGCATTTTCTTTCTTCTTCAAAGCATCCTTATCAGAACCCTATCACAAAAAAAAAATCAATCACATCTCCAATGAGTTATGAGAGCATGGAAGGATTATAAGGCATAAATGGCAAATATACCAGTTTGATGAAAACATCATCATTTCCTTTCTTGGTGGAAAGTGGTCGCATAGACTGCAGATCCTTATCAGCTTCAACCTTCCTCTCTTCAGTCTTCAAAGCAAGAAGTGCTTTCCGCTTCTCCTCCCTTAATTTCTCAAACTCCTCGAGAGTCATCTCCTAGATCATCAAAGATTTGATTCATATTGTTGCAACACATATAGATATATCATATATTCTTCCTTACAACAACAAAACTTTTTGTTCCAAACAAGTTGGGGTAGGCTAGGAATCATATATTCTTCCTTCATTCAGTACAGGCATACAACATGATGACAAAATCTCCTAGAAAATGATGGCAACAGAATAGATACAATAATGAGTAATCCAGAAAAGTTTATGTTTGTCTGCAAGCAGCTGATGGAGCTAGGGAGCGGAAGTTGCCTAAAAATTAGTACATGCATAGTAATCACTCAGTTTAAGATTTGGCCCTGGAAAAGCATCTATGGCCATCAGGAACAGAAACGGAGAAATAATCACAATCACCGTAGAGTTCAACTTAAGAGTATCATACTGCATGTCATGGCCAAATTGCCAGTCTATTGGAATTACAACTAATTATCTGTTGTTGTGGACGCTTTTGTCGATCAGGCACATCAGTGACGCCATCACACTTGGTCCACGGCAAGCAGCAGTGCTGCAACTTGAGGACACACGGAATAAGAAAGGAAAGATATAAGTTAGTTGCTATTCTTTCAGTCATGATTTGTTAGGAAGCCTATCTCTGGTAGTTATTTTTTAGTAATCTTTTCTTAGGAAGACACCTAATCTATAAAGGTAGCCAGCTATCTATTGAGAGAAGGCAATAAAGAATTATCAAGTTCCTCTAGTAATCAGCTAGGCCAGAGCCTCTTGCCGCAGAGAACAAGTCCCTGTTGGTGTTGAGGGCGATCTGCACCACCATATCCCCTTCCCTAGCCCCAAGCCCACATCAGTTTGTCAGACCAATTCAGTAACCGTACGAATATCAAAAGCAAGCTTTAACAATCAGTGCTTCCTCCTAAAATGGATATCATATGTTATCAGAAAGGGAGACAAGCCACAAAGTCTCCTGCAAGATTGTTATCCACACTTTTCACCTTTTCAGTCAGTTCTGTAAATACATACCAAATGGTAGTTATGAAGCCATGACAACTTTGTGGCTGTTGTGAATCCAAAATAAATAAATTGGATGTGCATGCACTTACCATTGCACTAATAGAATATTCCAACAGAAACATTCACAAATCCCACCAGCTCACAGAAGGCAACAAGACCACAAAGTTTCCTTTAAGTTCAAAATTAAATATTCCCTGCAACTAAGACACGCACCACATAATAACTATGCAAAAACAAACGTATCAAATTCAAGATGAAATTCAAACAGGGTCGGTGGAGCAAAATAACACCAAAATGGTAACTTTTAGGCCTTGAGATAAAAGTAGCAACCAGAACACATTAACAATCCACACTTGCTGCGATGCTGAGAAGAGGAATGTAGATGCATAGAATTTTGCCTTAAAAATATAATGTAAACTGTACAAAGTTCTCAGAAACATGCATTCAGAGTGCAGTGCAGCAAGCTTGTATACCTTATCTTCTTCCTTCTCTTCTTCCTCATTTGCAGTGACATCTTTGTTATCCTTGTTCTCCTCTGCCTGTGGTGCATCCTCCAGTGCACCCTGCTTCTCAGGAACAGGGGCCTTCTCATCCAGCTTCAGGGCTTCCTCAGTTTCCCTGGTCACCCAACAACACAAGTTACCTCTCATTTCACCAATCTGGATATAAACAGCTTACGACAAAGGGCAGATATCTTACTGGCCAAGAATTTCATCAGTGGAAGTTCCCCAGTTCCCACGGCCCGCACCCTCACGCTTCATCTCATACCCACGGCCAGTACCGCTGTGGCGCTCATAAGTCCTCCGAGGGGGCCTCTCAGAATCATCACCAAACTCACTATCCCGGTAACCACCTCTCCGGCCTCCACGGAATGGTGGCCGAGGGCCCCTCTCCCTGTCTTGGGCTCCTTCTTGACCCCCAACTCTGGCACCACCTCCAGCACCATATCCTCCTTGGAAGCCATTCATGTCTTCACTGCCAAAGTCGCGGTTCTGACCATACCCTCGTCCACCTCTGCCACGGCCACGTTCACCACGCCCGAATCCTCCGCGTGAGGGCGCACCACCATCTCGAGACTCCCTCACTGAAACACGTAGAGCATGAGCATTTCACCCCCCCCCCCCCCCCCAAAAAAGTATAGCTATAATCAAATCAAAATTCCGAACTTCACAATCATCATTCTTATGACATCAAAATTAATTTTCACATACTTAATGACTAGAATATCCTAAAATTATTGACGAAAGGCCCCTCTATCCAAACCCAGGACTAAAAACTGGAGAGAAAATCCATTACCATACACCCCAAACCCCAGATCCGGCACCCTCGCAGCTCAACGTCTCAACCCCGAACTTACCAGCCTGCGCAGGGGGAGCCGGCTTGGTAGGGAACTTGGGGGCGGCCGGCTGCGCGCCCTTCCCGGCGGTCGCGGCCGCCGGCTTCTTCGCCTCGGCCTTCTGCGCCGCAACAGCGGCGGCGGCCAGCAGCTGCGCGGGGTCGTCGCCGTCGTCGCCGCCGAGGATGTCAAAGGGGTTGAGGGTCGCCATGGCAACGGCTACGGGAGTACCTCAAAGGTCACACTAAACTCGCGAGCTTTTGGGGTGGTGGGGACTGGGAGACTAACCCTTCTGGCTACAAGACTCGCCTACCGGACTGCATCGCCATGGCTCAGCCCAGGTCAAGGCGTGGTCAGGCCCAAGAGGCGGCGGCGGCGACAGGATGGAGACGACCCGAGTGGCGAGCTGTGAGAAGACGAAGAAACCCTAGCCGCACTCCTAGTGCTACTACCGAGCACGGCTGCGCCGCGAGTCGTATCCTTTCAACACCGCCCTTCCGAGAGAAATTACTGCTGTGCCCTCGCGCTAATGCGGTGTCTACCGTTTAGGCGACTTTAACCGTGGCCTTGATGGGTAGTTACGGGATTTGTGGCTTGGGTGAGGTCCTTCGGATGGGTGCTGCGCTCGTGGGGTGGGTGGGGTATGTTTGGCTGTGGGGCCGTGAGATTGTGATCCAGCGGCTGGGGTTTGCTCCGCGTGCAGAAACGGGGTTCGCCTGTCGGTGTTGGAGGATTCTCCGCGGCTTTGGTCCGTGGTATTTTTGTACGGGTAACCTTTTGTTTATTCGGAAATACAGAAATATATCTGCGGGAAAAAATTTTACAAAAATAACCTCCAGTCGCCCAATGGAGAGGCGACTAGAGAATTTCGCCCACCCGAAAAGCGACATTTAAAAAATCTGCGAACCGTTGGGCAAATCAGCGCTGTCGCCTGCACGTTGAGCGACTTAATTTAAGTCGCTGTACGGTTGACACAGGGGTGGTTAAGGCTCTGCCAATGGGCCCCACTACCAACCACGTTTTCACTCATTCAAAGAAACACATTCAAATGCACAGAGAAGAGGAAGAAGGAAAAGAAACAAGGGGGAGAAGAGAGGAAGGAGGGGAAGAAGTGGAGAAGGAGAGAAGGAGAGGAAGGAGCGGAAGAGGAGAAGGAGAGGAGGAGGTGAGGGAGGAAGGAGGAGTAGAAGCTATTCCATCAATTTGGATCCAGGTATTTTTTTTGGATTATGTTGTATTTGCATTATTATTTATATGAAATTTTGGTGTTAATAAAAATTATAGATGTAGAATAATTAGTACCGTGTTAGTATGGAAATATTATTGTAGAAAATGTTTGGTATGCAATTTGTAGTATGGTAGTATAGAAATTTTAACAAAGTTTGTGGTATAGAAAGTTTAGTATTGTGCGATATTATTTGACATGTCGCAAAATTGAAATATATATGCAGGCCGACATCATCAATGTCCACTACATTGAGAGTGTATTACGGAGCTGGAATCATTCGTGAAGGTCCGAATGGTGTGGATTTGAGTGGTTTTCCGCAAGTCACTCGTACTTCGATGACGAGAATGCTCGAATAGGAGATGTGCGCTTTGGTGACCGGAGTTTTCGTTGAACCCCGAGGTGTACAAATGCCGTCGTGCAAGGGCTTTGGAGCCGGTCTCCCACGGACATCGATGGGAGTTGAAGACATTGGTGTGCTCGCCACATGGAAGGGCTTTGTGCTAGGTGCCGCGTCGTGGATACGAGTGTGTGCTGCTTGTACAACCGTGCTCGCATACAAGCAAATGAGGAAGCTCGTGCAACACCGTTGTTGTGGGAGGTGCTAGCAACAGCTCGGGCGGGGTGCATGTTGGCGGACATGATGAAGTTGCTCGTCATGAAGCTGATGCGGTACATGAAGGAGAGTTACAGCCGTCAAGCCATAGAGAGCCAACTGGGCAAGCCGATGAAGAAGAGTATAATGAGTGCATTGTGCAGCAGATGGACTCGATGACGAGGGCATGGGATGAAGAGGAAGTTGTAGAGGATGACGACGAGGACAGTTCTGATGAGGATGAAGTTCCTATCCCTCAGGAATGGAACCGGTATAATGCGGAGGGTCTTTCCGCACATGATGAGCATGAATCACAATAGGAGTATCATGAGACAGAGGTTCGGTTGCATGCTATGTTTGCTGACAAGGAAGCGTTGCAGGATGCCATCAAGCTTTGGGCCCTTTCAATGCAGCGGACATTTCGCGTCGTCAAATCAAGCCAGGAGCAGTACACTGTGAAGTGCGAGCAGACTGGTTGCCCTTGGTGGGTGCACGCCCGTAAACCTAAGTATGAGACTCACTGGATTGTGTCCAAGGTTGAGTCGCACTCCTGCATTCTAAACATTGTCTTGGCGAGACATCGTAACCTGACGTCCGGATTTATAGCCAATCTCATGTATGGGGAGATAGTGCAAAAGAAGGACATGGCAGCCACGCATATTGTGGTAGCTATTGAGAATAAATTCAAGTATAAGATTAGCTACGCGGCGGCGTGGCGTGCGCAAGCGTAAGACGTTGGAAAACGTTTTGGCACTTTCGAGGCGCGCACGACAACCTTCCTCGTATGCTTAATGTCCCGCAGAAAGGAACCCGTGCACGTACATCGCCTCCACGAAGCCGCCCATAAGTCCGCCGGTATGCGGTGTTGCGAGAGCAATGTTTGCATTTGGTGCTAGCATCGCATTCGTGCACATGCCGCCATGATCTCAATTGACGGACCTTCTTGATGAGCAAATACAAGGGCGATCCGACGGCCATAGGCGTTGATTGGTAATAATCAAATATTGCCGCCGCCATTGCATTTGTGGAGAGTGAGAATTACGAGAGTCGGCCGTGGTTTCTCGGACATGTGAGGGCTAGAGTTGTAGCCACTCGGCCTAGTGTGTGCGTAATCCATGATCGCCACGCCGGTATTATCAAGGCAATAAGAAAACTTCAAGAAGACCCCGAGGAGCCTTTTCCTTGGCCGGACATGAGGAACCGGTGGTGCGATGCGTCACTTAGCGGCAAACTTTTTCAAGCAATTCCTAAACAATCTTTGGTGAAGCTATTCAAGAGGTCAAGGCAGGCGTAACCAACAGAGAAAATTTGATGCTTTGTGGAGGTTGTTGGATGAGTACACTAGGAAGAACGTCGAAGAGAGGAGCAAGGAGCCATCACTCTGGGCGGCACAACCACAATGCTTGCCGCCAATCGATGCGCCTAACCCAAGTGGTCCAAGAAGAAGGAGCTCACGAAACATCAAAGTGCTTGCGCAGTGGATCGAGGGGAACCGTTGGAGAAGTGGTCGCTTGTTGCGACATGGATGGCGCAAGGTACGGAATAATGACAACTAATCTTGCCGAGGTGTACAATTGGGTTCTAAGGGTCTCCGCTTCACCCCTTGTCGCCATCGTGGAAGGTGTTCTTCACAAGACAATCCGGCACTTCAGGAGAGGACGCGAGGCCGCACTTCATGCGCCAATCCGGAACTCAGTATTCGCAAAATTACCGCTACATGGAGATGAAGGCACAAAGGGTCGGGCTGCACACAGCGCGTGTCATGGGCAACAGGAGCATCGTTTTGAGGTGATATTCCGTGATAGAGCCGGATTTGGGACGGCTCGCTCACTTGTTACCCTCGAGGTATGTCTTGGAGATCATGGAAATGAACCTAGCCGCACGTGCAACAAGCTTAAGTTGTTACACAAACCATGCTCTCATGTCCTCGCCGCATGCAGGACCGTGGTATGGATCCTTCGAACTTCATGTCCGAGTTCTTCTTTAAGGGAGGGTACTGCAGCTTGGTGTGGGAGCTCCGAGGTTCAGGGTGGTGGAAACTTCGCCACTTTGGACATTGCATCGAGGACCGGGTTCGGATGTTAACATGTTGAAGGGTGGGAAGGGTCGGCGACAGAGCCGACGTATTAGGAATGACATGGATGAATCATGTCGGAACATCGAGTGCACGTTGTGGTCGATGCGGTCGGGAGGGCACACACTAGACGATGCAATGCATGTCCCGATCGAGAGTTACATGACTTTTCTCGTATTCGGCCTTGGTTATGTACTTATTTAGTACATGTATTTGTTGCTTGTTAAAATGAGATACTTTTGTGGCTCGTGCACAAGACAATCAATTCATGACATGCTTAACAACATTGCGCATTATTTCGATCGACCCTCGTACATACTACGGTACAACCATACACATCGTTGCTTATATGCCAAATGAGCCTCGTGGCACCCACATGGAGAACTGCTGAAGTGGTCGCCTCGGATGGGGCTGGCCATCGTGGTAGTGGCACGCACATATGCAACTTGGGTTTGCACAGCAACATGTCGGATCGTACGAGCTTCCTATGTTGACAACCTCCTCGTTTCCCCTCTCGCGTTGCATCTGTTGACAGTGAGTGTTCACGTCATAGGCCTGTATCCTTTCCAGTGAGTTTTCATGTCACCTTAGCTTGTTGTTTCACAAATTATGATTACTGGCCTCTGAGAAGGCAATGTTGTATCACTTATTTCCTGCAAACGACTGAAAAGGCTACGTTGTACCAAATACATTGAATGGTCCAACCTCTGAAAAGGCTACGAACTATGAATTTATTACGATGCTACATGCTCTGAAAAGCCTACATAGGGACATTTATTGCACCAGATTCAGATAGCAAGTCATTCCGGTTCTCTCCGTAAACTATTTTTCAGCAACATCAAAATATCACTTACCACTCTATGTATCTATCGTTCTACGGTCAATCATTCTTAAAAAAAATCGGAATTTTTTTGTGCACCTACAACATACAGTGCACATAAACTTTTATTACAACTATACTAGATTTTTTCTCTGTTTCAAACTACAAAATTGCCAAAACTCTACAAAAAATCAGGGGGGACTGAATGAAGTCGCCTACCTACTGGGCAACTGCATTACAAGTCGCCCAGCCATTGGGCGACAGCATTACAAGTCGCCCAGCCATTGGGCGACAGCATTACTAGTCGCCCAGCGATTGGGCGACTCTATTAAATCGCCCAGTGACAAAGCGACTCCATGGTGTCGCTTTCCCGTGAAGCGACACAAACTCTTGTCGCTCCCCGGGTGGGCGAAAGGCTCTAGTCGCCCCCATTGGGCGACTGGAGGTTATTTTTGTAAAAAATTTTCCCGCGGGTATATTTCTGTATTTCCGAATAAAAAAAGGTTATCCGTACAAAAATTTCAGGGTTTTACAAGGAGGAAAATCAAGTGGGGGTGGACTCCATGTGCGGCTCTTTTCCATCCATTGTTGATTTAGTGTGAAGTTTATCAGAAGGTCTCATCTGAAGCTCTCTCCTGTAGAAAAGTGTTTCGTTTTACAGTGTGTTTCGAGTTTTGATTTGAGGCCCACGTTTGGAATTCTGGAATTTTGCAAAAAAAATTCTAATTGAAAACAATACAATTTTTGCAACAATAAAGAAAATTTGGCGTTCCAAAAGAACCTAAGTGGGCTATTTTCTCTCCAAGAGGCTAAGAACATTCGATAAACTTGAAATTAGGCGTAACTGGTTAGGTGCATCGGCCTTGGTCTTGCTACTTTACGGAGGATATTTAGTTGCCGAAAGTTTTTAACCATACATGAACATCTAAGCCACGGATATGTGATTCGGATGAGGCGTAACCAGTTTTTTCGTGCCTCAGAAACAACAGCACAGTTCACTGGTGTCGCTAATTGGGAACATAGCTCTGGAGAATGGCGAACCGCGGAGGGGTTAGTGCATACTAACTAATTTCTAAAGTTAACAAACTAACATTTCCTCGTACATCACCAAAAGTTGCTGTGGTGTAGTGGTTATCACGTCAGTCTTACACACTGAAGGTCTCCAGTTCGATCCTGGGCAGCAACAATTTAATAAAAGCCTTTTTTCTAAGATGTGTGTGTTTCTTGCATTGTTTTTTAAGATGCTTTTAGCATTTTTCCCTGAGACCCTTTTTAGCATAGTTGGTGCTTGATAGTTGATGATAAATTGCTAGCGTGTGTGTGGATCGCAAAACACAAATTATTATTCATGACTGCAAATAGGCGGCGGCATGCTTCGTCACCGGAAATCGGTGGCCCGGCATCTAAAATATAGCAGCATTTTTTGCGCAACATTTGACATTTGGGTTCAAGAAGTTGGGAGGCATGTCCTGAAGCAGCAAATACTTCCACTCCCAAGGAGACCATTTCTCGACCCATCCTTCGGTGCAATTTCTTTGAACAGTGTTGATTGTATCTGATCCTCTTGGTGCGTTCAGCTCCAGTGCTGAATCATCTGATCACCACCTATTACTTAACAGTCCCACACGCAGTGCTGAAACTTTTTGGTTTGAAAAGGACTTGCTGTGCCTACGTGTCCATCGAGCTAAACAGGTGCTCATGGGCCTAGCACAACACAAACACCCGCTGAACTATACTTGGGCCGCCATCTCGACTCATGGGCCATCATGACATGATCCATTCAGGCTGACTGGGCTAAATGGGCTAGTGTCGTGCCGTCCACTTGGGCTGCTCATTCTCTTCTGCCTCAAAACCGCGATGCGCCCAAGTTCAAATTCCCCATCTCCCATAGCCTTCCCGACCGTTAGGCCACCTCCGCCGCCTCCCCTTCCTCTCTCCCGACATGCAGAAGAGCCAGGGAGCCAAGTCGACGGCGCGGCGGCGCCCGCTGCGCGTCCTCTCCAGCAACAGGGCGCTCCACCTGCCGGAATCCCTCCGACGCAAGCGCTCTCCTCCGGCTGCTTCCCCATCCGCCGCCACCGCCGACGCGGTGCTCGACCGCCTCCTCCTCGCCCGCTCCGATCTCGCCGGCCTCGTCTCCCAGGTCGACCCCCCCCCCCCCCCCCAGCCTTCGCTCGAAACCCTAGCTCTCTGTTTCCACCTCGTTGGGTAGTTGGTAGTTTAGTGATGTCAACTGCCGCATGCTGCGCTTGTGCGTTTGGGCGGAAATGGTGTTATCGATTACTTCAGTTCAATGGTCGTTTGAACGGTTGGGTCGGATTGGTAGCCATTATCCTGGTGGGAGTTGAGTTCTCGGGTAGTACTGTACTAGTACTAGCAGGTCTCGGTAGCGATTTGGGGCAGCGAAGTCATGGTGATGCTTGCAGGGACGGGCCTGACGGCCGGTGGCTGTGTACTAGTGTTCACATAACGTCAAAAGGGTGGATTTAAGAAACCTCCGTCCTGCTCTGTTATTGTGAAGTTTTGTAGAGTATCTGTTTGTGTGTTTGATTTGTCGTCACCTCCAAAGGAAAAAAACAATATCTTTGTGTGTTTGTGAACTGAAACGTCAGTCGCTTGTTTGTTCTTGAATCAGTTAGTCACTTCCTGATTCCTGAATCGGTTAAGTAGTATATAGATCTGTGCAGTTAGATATATTCGAAACATAATTTGAAACGTCAATGTTTTCTTTTGTGTAACATGAACCAACTAAATTGTTGGTTCTTAATTCTTATAATATTTTCCTGTTTTCGCTCAATTAGATTGACGAATTGGTCTCCGGTGCCCTTCAATGCCAAACTATATCCAACAGAGGAAAACAAGAGATAGAATCCTTCAGCTGCTTCGTATCAGACACTAATTCTTCTTTAAAGGTCTGTACTATCATAAAATCTTCGTTTATTTCTGAAAACAAATGGACATGCGCATGAGCCTTTTAAGATTTTAGCTCACCTCACCACTTGTCTTTTTCTTCTTCTCATAAGCAGCAATGGTCTGCAAGACTTAAGCAAGCATTTGAAGCTCCTCCAACAAAATGTGAAAATGCCTCAAAGCACACCATGGGAACATGTCCAGTTTCCACTGCAAAAGGGAATGACAAGTTGTTCTCCAGCAGCAGCAACTTACCCAACGCAAGCCCGACATTATCGCCTTCACGCAACTTGGTCTCCTGCAGCACCAATTTAGCTGAGACCGACCTGATTGTCTCGCCTTCACCTCTTGTCTCATGGCGTACTGGGGCATGCATGGTCGACAGTGGCAAGCAGTTATTTCTCTTGACACCATTGCCAAAAACAAAAGCGTGCTCATCTAGATGCCCGGTATCATCAAAAATGCAGTTGAAGACACCTGCTAACATGGATCAGTTGAATCTCCCTAATTTACCTGTTTGGAAATTAACCATTTCTGATAATGATTCTCCTGATCTGGAGAAAGTTGTGAAAGTAAAGGAAGCAAGGACTGGTGTGGTGACACCTCATTGTATTAAAGCAAAGGAGGGCTCGTCAGAAGACAGGCTCTTTTCGCCTTTCAGTTTCTCAATTCAGAAGAGCAAGAGAACGTTACCTAGTCCATGCCTGAATACAGCATTGTCAAGTAGACAGCAGCAGTTTTCTCCAATATCGGAGGGCTTAAGGAAGGAAGACATTCTCAGCACTGGACAAACCGAGAGTGACAAACCTTCTGGAGCCTCTGATGACATGTTATCAGATGAAGTCTCAGAGGATCTGGCATCAAGGTATCCAGACCTGTATGGGTTCAATCAATCTACCAGAAATACATACCAAAGGAGAGAAGCCGACGAGACTCTTGACTGGTTCCTGTCACCCCTCAAGACATGTGTGTTAATGGATCCGTCAGATGATAAGCCCATTCCAACTCCACCAAGGCAAAGCAAGTCCTTGATTGGTACTCCTTGGAAAGGCTTGGAAAGCAATAGCCTGAAGGGGATACATGAACTTTCAGATGACAAGCCCATCCATACTCCAGCAGTGCATAGCAAGGCCTTGCTTGGTACTCCCTGGAAAGGCTTGGAAAGCACTAACCTGAAGGGAAGGCAGGCTGGAGAAACTACTCTAAAGAAGGAACTCTGGACTAGATTTGAGGCAATCTCTACCAACGAGCTGCACTTCGACAAGTCAGTCTTCCAGAGGTCAGATGGAAGGTGTTTCATCGACATGCTCGAGGAGGCGTCGTGATTCTAGAGTAGCACGTGGGCAACTGGGTAAGGTTTTATTTGTTGTTGTAGCAAGTCATGTGGGACTGGACAGTGAAATCAAATCCTTTGTCCATAATGATATGTCGTGTATGAGTGACCAAAACCAAACTGAAATGATCAATGGATCATCAATGTGTTCCACGTGTTGTGGGCTTATGTTCAGGTCTCAGTTGGCGAAGAAAAGAGTTGCTACTAGTCCGGTAATCCCTCGATGTTGTATCAGCTGAACGTAAATTGATTTATCTTTTGCATTTTCTGATGTCAAACTGCACATCCCTGCCAGATTTTTTTCATGTGACTATAGGCATTGGTTGGGTTTCTCCCTGGAGTATGTTTTAGACTTGAGGCTCTTGCTTTGGTATTTTCGTTGTATGACTGATGCCGCTGAGTAGCTGGTAGCATTTTGATCTCTTGGAGTGATTTAGCTCTTTTCAGCCATTGTACAAAATTAAAGATTGCTCCAGTAACACCGTTGAATTAGTGGTTGCTATATATTGCTGCAAGGCTAACTTGAAACTAGAGTGGTACAGGGATGACGTAAGGGTACAATAATATTTTTCCCTGATATGGAGTAAAATAGTAATCTGGATAATTTCTATACTTTAACCATTTGAACTGCCAAGAAAATGTTAACCAGTCTATTCTAATAGCGGTACTTGTGCTTCCCAGTAAGGAGCCTGTCTAGCACGGTCGGTAGAGCGCAAGGCTCTTAACCTGGTTCGATCCCCAAGGCAGGCGTTCATTGACTTTTTACCCCCCTTTTTGACATCTTCATCACTGGCTATTTCGTACCGTCTATGGCATTTCACCCGTTGAAATGTACTCCTTATTGTTTGGTCACCAACGACAACATCTTCGTCACTGGCTATTCGTACCTTCTGTCACATCTATCGCATTTCACCCGTTGAAATGTATTCTTTACTGCTTGGTCACCAACGGCAACATCTTCATCACTGGCCGTCGGCTGGGTTTGTCAGTGCTTAAGACTTATATACGGATAAATAATAATGTACTGTTAAATGATGTATTTTTTAAGACAGGGTCTACAGGTAAATTGTAGTACAAACTATACCGAATTCAGTTATATTGGCCAAAATCGCATATGACTATTTCTCTCTACGTACTGCCTCTCACAAACAGACCGGAATTCAAAAATCATAGCCACAAGTCGTAAACCTCAGCCAAAAAAAATCCACACTTTTTGGTTACCAACGGCAACATCATCGTCATTGGCTATTTCATACCTTCTGTCTTATTTCACCAGTTGAAATGTACTCTTTACTACTTGGTCACCGACTCACCAACAACATCTTCGTCACTGGCTATTTCGTACCTTCTGTCTTATTTCACCAGTTGAAATGTAATCTTTACTACTTGGTCACCAACGACAACTTCTTCATAACTGACTATTTCGTACCTTCTGTCTCATTTCACCAGTTGAAATGTACTCTTTACTTCTTGGTCACCAGCGGCACGTACATATGCCTGCACTGCTCCACATGATCCGCAGCACGTACATATAATGCCTGCAGAGTACATACTGCTCCACATGATCCGCGGCCCGTGAGCTATCTGCTGCAGCCTGCACGGCGCAACAGCAATGCTCAAATCGCCGCCTGGCCCGGCGCCGGCTGACGCCTCGTACCACGTCCTCACCCCCGTCCGCCGAGCCGCTGATGGAGGTGAGTGCAAGTAACCACGCCGCGCTGCCCCCTCCCGTGCCAACGCGTCACCTCGTGGCGTTGAGCGGCCGTCGTGCGCCACCTGGTCGGCAGGGGCGCGTTGCCATCGTGCGTCCCGCCATGCCAACCCGGCACCGCCTATGAGCCATTCGACTATCAAATAACAACGGTTGTTAAAACAGGCTGGCTCAATGAACATAGCAATTGAATACAATTGCTTTGCGCTGTTATTTACAACAACAATGAAGAATAAACTATGAACAAATCCCGGCGGGGGAAAAATTACAAGCCTCTGCCCCTAACGGAACCAACTGACATTCCGGTATGTGAACGAACGCTGTATCGAGTGAGAGAGTCCGGAGGAACTGTCATCACATAACACCCATCGCCTCGGTGATGGGTTTCGGAGTGCGCCTTCGCGAGCTCGATTTCTTCCCCTTTTTCCGCTTCACGGACGGCTTCTTTGATGGGGGAGATTTCCTGCTACCTGGTCTAAGTTTTCGAGATGGTTCGCTGCTGATTGAAGGGGGCTTCCAACCAGACGCGATCATTTGCTCCAGTAGCTCCCTGTGGTACGCCTGGTGAAATGTCAACAGCCAAAAAAAAAGATACTTGTAAGCTTAACATGTGCTGCCTGCCAGTGGGGCACCCAAAATAAAGGCCTCCTGTGCAGTAACTGCCAGGTAGTTGTGTACCAGAAAGTGCTTGAGAAACGAAATTTATATTCGAGCAGCTGCATTACCTGAACAACAAAGTTGCGCCTTTCACAGTCCAGGAACATCTGAGGCATCCAGCCAACTTTAGCCCTTATTTTGTCCCGGACGGTGCTGAAACTTATTTGATCTCTGGAGGTGAAACGGTCAACTTCATTGAACCAAAGACATGTGAAGAGATTCGTGATGGGGATGTGTTCTCTGATGATCACACATCCTTCAGGGACGTCTGCACGCAATGCAAAGAAGGGACAAGATTAACATTTCAGAAAGAAACCGACCTTGCTCTTGCCATACTCTGATGAGACCACTGACCACTTGTGACAGGAAGCTTAGCAGGAGAATAATGTGTTAGGCCCTCGTTTCTGTAAAACTCTATTTGGTAATCGATTGATACATTGTCATACTTTCCAGCAGCTTTATTAGCTTCGGCTTCTTCAAAAACATCAAAGCGTTTGTAATGCCGAGATATCGCAAAAGTAGAATTCTTCCTCCATAGAAACCTGATTGGTAGAATATAGCAGTCAGAGTAAGCATTATAGGTGACAGGAATCCAGAGACCAAAATTCACACAGTAGTCAAAAAATTACAATTTTATCATACTAAATGGTGACAGACCTGGTCATTTCATCAGCAGATCAACAACGAAATACGAACACAAGAACTGAGAAACTGGGTGAGTATGTAACGCCTGGGCCGGATTTGGCCCAGCCCAGCCCACACAACGCCCTAAGAGAGAGAGAGCCAGGGGGAGATGCCAAAGCCGATTTGCTCTTCTCCCCCGTGCTCACCCAGCTCTCACCGCTGCATCCACGCGCCTGCTGCTGCTCGCTAGCATCCAGGGCCGCCGTTCTTGCCCTCCGGCCGTCGCCGTGTGCTGCCGTCGCCCGCGCTGCCGTCTCCGCCTCCTAATGCTGTGCATCGCCGCTTGCTACCACGCCTCCCCCGCGGACGCCAAGCGCCGTCTCCCAACGTGCTAGCGCCGCCGTCGCCTAGCGCTGCCGCCCCTCTCCCGCGCCTCGCCTCCCTGCTCTTGCTGCTGCCGCTGCTCCATGGGAGTGGGAGAGGGCCGGCCAGCCGAGGGAAGTGAGGGGAGGGGCCGTCTAGTTGGGAGAAGGAAGGAGAGGAGGCCGTCAGGTTGAAAAAGAGAAGGAAGCGCCGGCCGTGAGGAAGAGAAGGGGAAGAAGAAAGAAGAAGAGGCGGGAGCCGGTCGACTGAGGGAAGGAAAAGGAGAGGAGAAAAGAAAAGAGAGGAAGGAAAAGAGGAAGAAGAGAAAGTCCGACCCACCGCCAGATTTGTCAAATCCGGCTAAGGAAGCTAGTGCCCTGATACAGCCGCTCGAGGCTAGGGTAACGCTTCGAAAACCCTCTTCCTTGCTTATTCATTGATTCTTGCAAAAGTTAGTATGTCGACACCTAGGATTGATTCGTGTAGCCATTAAAATGTCACTTATTAATATGAATGCCTAGACGGTGAATGCCACTTATTAATATGAATGCTTGGACGGTGAATTCAGTGCTCCCACTGTTGATCTAGTTGATCCGTGGCGGGAGAGGGAAAGAAAGAGAATGGATAGAGGGAGGAGTGATCCTACTAGCGAGTACTAGAGTATTAGTGGCATCTAGTAATAGTAGTTAGTAGTTGATAAATTAAAATAACGTCAATTAGTATAACTGATTAAGGAGAGAAATTAGCAAAAACAAAGAATAGAGGTCTTGTCTTTTTGGCCCAAAAGCGAGCGAAGAAACATTAAGTGTGTAGAATTCAATTTGCGAGTATAAATAACGAAATCGCCAAAGTCTTGGATCGGCTGAGCACCGGGAAAACGGAAGAATGTCCGGTGAGAGAGGAATTGGTTGTGTTAGGTTTATGCGTCAGAGCGATGTTGTTTGCCCGTATGCATTGAAATGGATAATGCTTGTTCAGGTGGAGGTTCGGGTCTGGTGCTATCCACACATCGTCCGCCAGGTTAACAGGCAAGTACATGGTAGAACAGTGAATTATAATGAATGCTTGCTATTCATATTTCCATGCATGATCTATAGTATTTATGAGTGATGTGCATGATTACATGCTAAGCATACTTTGATAAGTATTGTTTATGATTAAATGCTAACATTGAAGGCATGTTACATCATGCATTACACTCATACACAGACAACAGGACCTACTTCGGTAAGTATCCATGGGAATGGAGTTTAGATTCCCATATAAAAGAGGATGGGAATTGGGTGGTTCATCGACGGGTGAACACTCCGCTATACCGGTATAAGCTACAGTTACAGATGCATTGCATTGCATAGTGACAGTCTAACAGAGAAAGTGATACGGCTACAGAGATTTAGGAATTTACAGTTCAAGGTCATGAAATTGATTTACAGTTTACAATTATGGTTTTGATTTAGAGTTCACAGTCGTAGAATTGATTTACAGTTTACAGTCATGGAGTTGATTTACAGCTTACAATCATGAAATCGATTGAATTGCTAAATTGATGTTAATGTTTTATCGTGTGCTTGTTGAGTCTTTGGACTTACGCTTGTTTTTTTGGGAGATCCGGATTGACAGCATGCATGAAATGGGAATAGTCCTTTTTGCACTGCATATATGAAATAACAGCTTAGCCTTATACTGAGCGTTTATGTTTAATCTAGTGTTTAAGTCTTGTGTGGATCGCTGTTTTGTTTAATTTGCTTGTGAGCACGTGGTGGTGGGTCCTCATAGTCATGGAGCTCGTTCAGTTTTTGTAAAGGTTATTTGCAATATGAAGTTAGTTGGTTTATTGCTATTATCCTATATTTTATGCTGGTTGCTCCCAGTTGAGATGGTAAGTAGGTGGTGGTAGCATCCTGAGCCTTATGGAGGGCCGGGGTGTTATTGAGTAGCTCAATAGCTCTCATAAAAAATGTGTTTTTCGAGAACACTGTTGACAATCTTGCTAGTCTAAAACCCATTATGGATATAAATCTACTGTAACCAGTTAAGGACAGTAATGGCATGTGGTGGCTGTCGAAATTGTAGGAAAAGATGTCAGGGTGCAGAGCAGCCCACAAATTTAAATGTCATTGCACAAATTTGACACAACCGTAGCTCTTCGCCAGCTTTTTCTCCTTAAGAATACAATCACCAAGAAATAGCATACAATAAACCAAGCTCTTTGCATCAAAAGCATACCTCTCAAGCAGTAGATAGGGATCTGCAACGAGCTGAAGCTTTGCATCTATCCAAACTGAAAATCTCACATTTGGAAAAAGCCTATGGAGCAGAAGTTTAGGAATCTGCACAAATAAGATATTTGTTCATTCAAAATGCTCAAAACAATGTAAAGATGTAAAGATAACCTCGCTAATGACCATTAAAAATAGGTTTTCTGCAATTGAACTACTAAAGTCACTGAAACTAAAATGTCTTTAGAAGAATATTCAGCTACACATTTGGAGAGAATTCCCTTAAATGACACCCAGGAAACCACATCAAGGGTCAAACTTATGACCTCAACTGGTCTCAAACCACTGAGCTATGGCATGGTCCTCAAATTGAAACAAAGTAAGGTTTTAGGAACCAGGGGAAGGCAGAAGAGCATTTAATGAAATTCTGTTAAATTGATCGGCATATGTAGAGTATTTACCAGACCCCCAAAGATGGATAGCTCAAGCGCATATTTTGCACAGTAGCCCCTCAACAAGTTTGCGAAGCATACTGACCATATCACTTTATCCATTTTCTTTGTTTGTGGAGTTAATATTTGTTTTATCCTGAATTGTACATGATGTATTAGTCTATGACTCTTATGTTTAATACCTAGTGACCATTGGTATTTAATTTACATATAGGTAATGTATCATCTCAACTACTTTCTACTTGCCAACAAGCCTGTGGAAAGATCCAGTAAATGGCAGGATTAAAGTGCTTTCTGTTCTAAAAGAAGCTTCATGTACCTATGTTAAGCACTCACTCAGATATGAGGTTCGTGTTCATTAAGAGAAAATATACCATTAAACATTGCCTCCTATAAAGATACAGATAATTAATAGCACATATCCAAGGACATAATAACAACAACAAAATCTTTTATCCCAAACAAGTTGAGGTAGGCCAAGAATCAAACCTCCTCAAGGTCAAGAAACGAGAGCCTTGTAATAAAACCTACAAAACTAAAACCCTCAGCCTTATATCTTGCCATCTGAACCGAGAGTCCAAAACACCACCCCTAAACCTTCTTATTATGTTATGATTCCGGTACGTGGATCCAAGGACATAATATTGACAGAAATTACAGTTCATAAGAAAGTCACCTTCCCTGTACGCCTTGAATCTTCATAAGGGAGGTTTCGAACAACCACTAGCCTCCATAGGCCAACTTTATTATTTCTGTACAGCGAACTAGAATTCTTGGCATAAGCCTTTGTTTCTTCATCTACAAACATATAAAAACATGCATTTGCCTTTGAAAATTCACTGACATTCCTTGGATGTTGAATCATATCATAATTCCCTGGGCAATGGTATCAAATTTGTGAGCAGATAAATTGAATGCAATCATAGCTAAGACTATTAGTGAACATTGCTCATTACCAAAAATAGCAGAAGCTACAACTAGCTCACGGCATTGCTCCATCTCTAGCAGATCATCATCATTGATGTCAAATCCAGTACCTTGGCCAGGTTTCTTTCCTCTAACAAAGCTGATAAAATAGTGCAAACCATTTACTTCAGTATTCACATTTCAGAGTTCAGACATTAAATTTTTGGAGAAGCTGTGGATTTAATCTGGACAAGGAGATGCATATAACCTACCCGCAGTGGACGGTCATTGATTCATTAATGTCAAAAGATTTATTTCTCTGCTCCAGAGATGGATGCCCTCCAAATACAGAGCCCTGATTTGAGAAATTTGCAGGGATGCTGTCTTCGACAACATAATTTAAGTTCTTAAGGACAGGAGATGGTGAAGCTTGTAGAGGCATCAGAGCAAATGCCTGATCTACGGAGACATAGCAAACAGGGCATGCTACAGGGGAAAATGAAAACAAATCATATGATCAGTGACATGTTAGACACAAAAGAGTTTGCAGTGCTAACTAGAAAAATGCAAAGAACTAAGCTTACGTCGTGGCCCAGTGCGTTTCTTATCAACCAGGGGAGGTGGAACTGAGAAACCTTCACAAGGATGATGTGTAAAGTTTGCAAGATGAAGCCGATTTGGAAGCTCAATTTTGTTGACACCACTAGCAGAGTACTGGTCTCTGGACATCATCAGAGGCCTTGTTGTGCTGGGATACACGGAATTCTGTATAGCATTCGGGACTTCATAATTATTTGCAATGATAATTGAAGTATTGTCATCTGAAACAAAATATATAAAACAAAGAAAAAAAAAGTCAGTGACCATGCTTTCTAGCAGCATCTATGTTAATAAAAAACAACATTTATTTTAAATTTCTTGAGCACAATACATGTTTGACTATTCCCTAACAAAAGCATACAACATGAGCAGTGGGTGGCCAACAATGGTTTTGATCAGCATACAAGTTTTGATATTTGACCTTCCCAAGCAACAGTACAAATTTGAATACTGAGTGCTGCGGTCTCCACAGACCGAAGAGGTCATCTAAGACGGGGGTCACACAGCTCAGCTATGCTGAACCCTGCCATTTGAAATCTTCCGTACTTCAGACCACTTCAATGCATCAAAACTATGATGTACGCTGCCTCAACCAAAATATATAGAACACTACCAAATGAACAGATCACCAGCTACAATATCGAACTATGGACAGCAAAAAGACTGAACATGGAAAGGGGTTCACACAATCTGCACGGTGAGTATGTAACGGGTCCAAACATTTGACAGCATACTATAACTAACAACTAACAAGGGGCATGCAGGATGCGCACACTATTGTTTAAAACCATCTCCAAAAACTAATCCAAATTTTGTAAACGCGAGCTGCATGACCTGAGCACACTACAAAGTAATCTGGAAGGCACCCATTTCGCCACGCAGAAACAGAGCAAACAAGCGGCGGCGGAGGGCAAAAGCAGAGGGATCCACACGCACAGGCCGACCTTTGGCGACCGCGAAGAGGGAGCAGAAGACGGCGGCGGAGGCGACGGCGAGCAGCAGCAGCACGCCGGCCCTGCGGCGGCCGACCAGCCGCAGCGCGCGGTGCAGCAGCTGCAGGCGCTCCTTCTCCCCGCGCCACCCCCACCCCCTCGCGCCCGCCTTCCTCCCGCCGGCGGACGCGAGGGAGCCGTAGCTCCCGGGGTGCAGCCCCAGCGACGCCGAGCCGCTCATCGCCTTCCTCGCCCCTCACTCATCCCAATCGCCGGATCGCGCCCACGCCCCCTCGCGAGCCTCCTACCTCCCGCCAATCCGAGCCGCGAGATCCGCGCCGCCAGCGCGGGATTCGGCCACCGCGAGGAGGAGAAGCCGCAGAGGAATCGAATCAGATCAGAGGATGTGCCGGCTTTATCTAACGGGCGGGAGGCGTGGGATCAGAGGTGGGTGGGGGTTAGAAGCGCGGTGGCGTCGCGGCGATGGGATTTGCCGGTTCGGAATCGGAGCGGGAGGTAGGTGAGCGGCTGCGCGACGCGGTCGAGCATGTGATTCTGCGCGTCGCGTGGGCACTGGGCAGACGAGACGACGCGCTGCGCTGCCTGCGCTTGGGGACGGTGCGCGCATTGGTTTCGTCGTCTGCTTCCTTCCTTGGCCCCACCTCGCCAGCGCTACCGGTCTAGTGGGGGATGGATCTGCAGGCGGACGGAGCTTCTGTCAAACGCGAGCGATCACTGGGCCACTGGCTGACTTGACGCAAACCTCGGCGATGACGGGAGCCGGATCTGAAGCTTGCCATAATAAAAAGGTTGGGTTTTTTAGTCCTGTCTTACGATTTTTCATAAAATTTTTTAAACTTTAGTTGTTTGTGAGATATACTTGTTTGTGATTTTAACTATATATATAAAATCAGAATATTGTCTATTATAACTAACTTGTAGGCTTTGTTTTTAAATAAATATTTTATTTAAAAGCTAGTTGCTATATGTGACTGGAGGAGGATCGGCGTTGGTTCGTCAGCACTTGCCGCCGATAGGGAAATTGTTTGATCAGCATGACAGTGCCATTTGGCAGAGTGAAATTGCCATTTAGTACTTAACAAGGGTAGAAGGAGTACTTGACAAGTGAAAGCACGTTTTAAAATGTTTAATGCGAAAGCAAAAGCGTTGAAGGAGGGAGCGCCACAAACAACGCAACCCCTTTTTGTTGCTTTTTAATGGACTGTGCGTGCCTCTGAAATGACGTCTTATCGACAATAGTGTTTCCCCCTTTCTTTTAGTAAAAAGTTGCAACATTCAAGACTCAACAGCCCTCGGACTTATCTGATTACACGGATTAAAGTTCCAAAACTTTGACCTAGAAGCTGCTCGGTTGAATTAAAATAAACTGATTTATAACTAAAATTATATTGTAGTTGACTGAAATTACACTATAGCTAATTGTGGTGGCTTATTTGGCGACGGCCGTGCAGGACCGAGGCGACGGCATGGTCGGCCGGCCGTGTAGGGCCATGCGGAGACCGAGGCGACGGCGCTTCGGGCGGCCATGCGGGGAAGCCGAAGCAGCGGTGTCCACCGGTCGTGCGGGGTTGGGAGCCCGAGGCGACGGTGCGATCGGTCGGCTAAGCCCGTTGCTTTGCTCGGCGGCGGCAGCAACGATAGAAGGCGGTGGTGGGCGTGGGTGATCAGCGACCTCGAGCGGTGGCTTCGGGCAGCGACCAGTGCGGGGAGGCCGGCGGTCGATGGCCGCTTTGTGTACGACGGCTTTGTGTGTGCGGATTTTTTCTTTTTTTCAATTTACAGTGCAATCAACATCTACTCTATGATATAATCTACCGAGTGACATTATGCCGGTGACTTCAAGTCTGCTCACGGTATATTAGAGCGGATTTGCACCGTATAAAATAATCTAAAAGGCAAAATCTGCGAATTTAGAGCGATCTAGATACAAATAATTCAATCTACTAGTGTTTCGATGATTACCTTCGATTCACCGAAGCGATTCGTGCTGATAACGTGTTGAGGAACCGTTGCTAGCGACCGGTTTGATCGATTCATCTGCTTATGCAAAACCAGATCAATCACAGAAGACAGAAAATAGTACAGTGAAACACAGAGATGTAGAGAGAACTCCTGATCTTTCTTTGTTGCTTTTTTTATTTCATATATAAAATAGCCGATAGTATTACCTATATTATAGTCTGATGATGAGATACCCACCATAAACTAAAACATCAAGTTCAGACTCGGGTTTCTAACAAATTCAACCTCCAAGGCAAAACTTGCTTCGGTTTGCCTCACTGAGTTTGCACTTGGGCTTGAATCTTTAGGCCCCCGTCTCTTAGGACACGCGCCCCACGGCCCATACAGCTGGTGTACCATGTACGATATACCACTCAGCAGGTATAAGCAGCCCATCAGCACTACTAGGCACTAGTATGAAATCGGCTTCATTCTTTTGGATTTTTTGACTTCTTCAAAAAATTAAATAAATAAGATGATTTTTTAAATAGATTCTCTAAATAGTTTTTTAAGCTAAAAATCATATACGTCGTCTATATCAGTCTCTCTGCATCCGTTATTATCTCAAAAAATGCAGAAATAAGTTATCACCCGTAGATAAAAGTTATCTGTTGTAGTAACCCAAAAAAATAGGGCTTATGTATCACTGCAGACCGCAGCTGATAATTTTTAAGAAAGCTCTGCATAGTTTCTTTGCTTACGATGAAATCCTTTATGCATTAAAAAAAATAAAAAAAAAGAGTCTCTGTCGTGTTGTATGAGCTATTGACCATGTGGGACAGGTTTGACACGAAACTGGGTAATCAAGCTTGTTAAACTCTCAGATTAATTGATAGAAAATCAGCAGGAAGTTGTTTTGTCTTTGTTGATATAGGGCTGTTCTTTTTGGGTGAAGCTTATAGATTTTGGCTGCGGCTTATGACTTTTAGACTATTTGTGTGAGAGATTATAAAGTAATAAAACTCATATATGGTTTTTACCAATATAAATGAAATCAGCATAGTATGTACTACAATTAACTAGTAGACCCTATCTTAAAAAGATACTCCATTTAAAAGTTAATTACTGTAAAAAAAATCAAAAAGTAGCTTTTAAAAATTGAAAAAAAAACAAACAAACCCTCACGGTGACCTAGCTAGCTCGTACCTCTATTGGTAATCCAACAGAATATTACTACATCGATCTATGCTGATGGAAGTGCATGTTGCTATCAAGCCTTGATCTTTCCCTCCGGGTTTAAATTTATTCCTTCAATCCATCGCTAAGGGCGTCTCCAACAGCTGGCTATTTAGCTAGCTAGATCTGATGTGGCAAGGAAAAAGTAGGAGAGAGAGTAGTCACTAGTGACAAGCAAATAGCTGATCTATTTCACGTAGTCCAAGAACATGAGAGAGGAGCATGTGGGTCCAACAGTATAAAATAGTCTTTGCTTTTGTCTCTCACCTCCACGTCAGCTGACTATATAGCTAGTACTAGCTATTACCATTGGAGATGGCCTAATGCTCTCGTACACGCAAGCTGGACTAACGGCTCTTCATGGCCAGGGTCCCCCAAATTGTTAGGCAAGCGAAAACAAGGAGCTCTTTGAAAAGAGAATTTTTGTATTATTTAATCTTTTTATTAATATTTTAAAGTTAATCTCTCACGAACTTTATTTCTAATTCTGACATCTTTGGCCACACCACTACCCGTGGCGTGCCCAAAATGTTCTGTCACATCACCCATAGAGACGTGGCCAAAACTGCCACACAAGCCCTCGGCTGCGCGTCGTGCCAGTGTGGATGGCTTGCGTGGCCTCTGTCACGCCATACGTTATAGTGTGACAATCTCGCATTATCACACCACGAGACTTGGCATGACAAGGGTGACTTAAGTGCGGCCGTCTCTCCAGTTCCCATTTTTCTCCACGTTTTTTCGTCCCCGCCACCCGCCTCCTACCCCGCCGCCCACCTCCCTCGCTACCGCCAACCTTCAGCCCTACCGCTAGTTCATTAGCTTATCCCACTAATTTGTCTCCTTATGTGAATTCACTAGTATAGAACCAATTTTTGTGCTAGTTTGTTTCCAGGTAATGTGATGTAGAGACAAATTTTCAGTATATGCTACATTGTTTGTTTAGTATCTATGCTTTCTTTTCTTTATGATAAAACCATTGTATATAAAATGTTAGCCTTCCAATATCATTTTTACCATGAAGTATCAAACAAATTGTACCATATCGTAATTTAAACTACTTGTGAGTTTGTAGTATACTTAGGTGTTAAATAGCCTTCCTGACTTGCTTCTTGGCACCAATTCTGAGATCAATATGTAGTAAGTGGCCAACTCAACTAGATGGCTATTTTGTTTTTTCGGTTTAAATCAAATAATGTTTATTCTTGCACTGAAGTATGACCTCTCTCCTTGCCATTTATTTTGTTCTATTAAACTTCAATCTCATTTTATTTTGTTAACCTTGTAGATGGTTCGATGGTGATGTCGGCGATTGGCTGCAAAAATGAATTGTGCGGCGTCGGCGGGCCACGTTGTGCAACCTACCCTGGCTCGGAGTGGCTCCTCGCGTGCTATGACATCCGCTTCGGGCGCATGCAATGAGGACCCGGAGGGCGACTAGGACAATAAGGAGGGTGCCACGGACAAGGACGGCGGTGAGGACGAGGAGGACAATGAGGAGTATGTGGATGCTAGGCTTCTGAATGAGATGGCCCTATAGGACCTTATGGATGCACCGACCCCCACGCAGCCGACTCAGGCCACACCTCCACGCCTTAAACAGCGTGATCGCATGGACATCAGTTCGAAAAACATCATCGAGGGCATGCGAGTCCAACACCCAGTAGCGAGGTTCACACCGGGGTTGGGTGTGCACCAGAAGCACAGGTGAATGGATCTATGGCACATTTGTTCAACTGCAAAGGCAGAATATCAGAAAGCTTTGTTATCAACTGGGTAACCTTAGTTTTTGGTACAATAGTAGACGCATGAACTTGCTAGAAGTAAGAAATGTATTCTGGATGACCTTTCAAGGGTTTAAATTCATTTCTATATTTTACATTTAACTAAAGCATTGTTGTCCATTGCCTGTATATCTATCTGTTTTGCACTGGAAGCCACTGATACTGAATGTTAATAGGTACTGTCACACCATTTTTCCTAACGTAACCATACGGTTATGTCACGTCATGGACTCTGGCATGACTAAACCTGGCACTGGAAGCCCCTGAGTCAATGTTGACAGCTATGGTCACGCCAGTTTTGCTGGCATGACCATACGGTTCAGTCACACTAGGAGATCCGACGTGACAGATACTATCACGCTAGTTTTACTTGCGTGACACTGAGGTACTGTCACACTAGTTTCGTTGGCGTCCTGGAAAATTACATACCGATGACTCGCAGTGCTAGGTACTGTCATGCCAGTTTGCCTGGCGTGACAAAACCTTACTGTCACACCAGTGATCTTGGCGTGTCACACCAGTGTTCTTGGATGTCATGCCATATCATGCCAAGGCTAGTGGATATGGCATGACCGTACAGGTTAGTGATTAGGGTTTTTAGGTTTTAGGTTAAGGTTTATGTTTATGTTTACCGTATAGGGTTTAGGGAGGTTTATAGTGTACAGTTTTAGGTTCAGGTTTATGTTAGGGTTTATGGTTTCATGATTAGCTTTACATTTATGTATAGGTTAGGGTTTAAGGTTTCAGAGTTTAGGTTTAGGGTTTGGATTAACCAACAACTCTCTTTACTAACTGCATTTTCAAACTATAATTTTATTTGTAGTGCTATCATGTTGTGACTCTCTTTACTATCATGTTGTAACTTCATTTGCAAACTATAATTTTGTTTGTAGTGCTACCATGTTGTAACTTCGTTTGTAAACTGTAACTTTATTTGCAGTGCTGTGCAATCATGTGGTACCTTCATATGCTAACTTTTATTTTATTTGCCATCCTTTCATACTGATAATGACGTATACACCATTCGTTACATACGTTACGAGATTGAACATGATAGTGAACAACTGGGGAGAGTACGATGTTACACGTTTCTCCATACGTGCCTACTGGTAGAAGGTGCCTCATGCTACCCACATAAAGTGTTGCAGAGGGGGACGCCTCGGACGTGATTGACCATCGTTGTAGTAGTACGCATATATGCAACTAGGATTTGCGCAATAACATGTGGGATCATAGGAACTTCAAATGTTGACGACCTCCTCGTTGCCCCTCTCGCGATGCATCTGTTGGCGGATGTCATCGTTCTACTTAGTGAGATTGTCAATCTGCATCACTAACTCTAAGATTTACTCCCACAATGTATACACGTATACCACAGCATGGCGTTCATTGGGAGGATCGATCCAACGAACAAAGTCGTATTTTGCCATCTACTGCAAATGATGATTAACTTGCAAACTCTATTTGTACTAATAGAAAATAAATTATTGGCTAATTTTACTCTCGGAGAGTGTGGACATTTTCTGCCATCTAACATTGTCTGCCGTGGGCTGCTAGATTCCACCTGCCACTAGTACATCGATTTCCGCGTGATTGCATTGTATGCGCCAACGATTGCATTTATGTACGAGAGGACGTCAGTAGGATGACCTTTTTCATCTAGAGAAACATCCCGTTCTGCTCCTAGTTTTTCCTAGATTTCGGTTTTTTTAAAATCAGAAGTCGCTACGTTTTTGTTTTTTCTTTACATTTTTCGGTAGATATAACAGTGTTTTTATTTTTCTCTCTCTCTTTTATTTATCTTTAATTAAATGATTAAAAAACTAATACTGTTATAGTGTAATTTTAATAACGATCAGAAGTCATAGCCAGCAAGTTAATTGGAGCGGCACCAAAACATGTTACACGTCTACCCCTGTAGGAAGCTAACCTTTCTGTTGATGGATACGAAGCAAACTCATTCTTAACCTTCAGCAACTAGTAGTGTGCCCGTGCTAACGCTACGATAAAATACAAAACAAGATAAAATTTGTAAAAAATAAAACGAACAATCAGATTCATTAAGATTCACGTCTCATATATTGTATAACCAAATATTTTTGTCACATAACGACTGATCCTTTGAGGAGACGACAACATCATTGGACTCACCCACCGACGACTTTCTCCATCCCCACATTGTTTAAACTTTGCCCAGAACCTTTACGACCTCTTATGATCGCCTACGACCGGGTTCGACTGCTACCAACCGCTTCCGACCGCCTACTGCTGCCAATCGACCACTTAGGCAGCCGTTCGATCGCTCTTCTCCGTCGTCACGCTATCCTTTCTACAACCGCAAACGATTTACCGTGATTACACGCAGTGATGCTAGCGATAACTGTTCCCCATAGTCGAAACACTCTTTCGACCACGTTCACTTCCTTACAACGTGGTTGAAATCGCCCACCACGCTCAAGTCTTCTTGGCTCAATCGCACTACCTTCCACCACGTTCTAGTCGGCAAAATTTTCTACCGAGCAACAAAGAAGATAGTGAACAGTGGAGCTAAGGGAAACCAATGCCGAGATGCAATTTCCTTTTGATTGTTCACAATACCCTATAAAGTCACCACTACCAAGATCAACCTCATGCTCAGCAGTGCAAATTCTCCTTGGAACTATCAACTATCCTTGGGTATAAGGCGATAGATTCCTTTATCGAACCAATTTCGATGTCATAATCGGTGCATCTTTGCCGATACCCTAATGTTGAACCGCTCATCTAGAAAATCATCCGTATGTGTTATTGCAAAGAAATTCACTATCTTCGGTACTATCACGCTCTTTCGGACTTTTATGATCACAAGATCTTTTGGATCGTTATGATTATCAAGCTCTTTTGGGCAATTATAATCATCGAGCTCTTCCAGACTGTTGTAATGCATGATGACTATATTAGATTTAGATCAGAACACCAAGATATAGGGGGAGAGCAAAAAAAAACACGCGACTTTTGCATCTAGGTTGATAATAAACTATCCACTGTGGTGATGTTACCATGCATACTAATTGCCATGTGAGATTAAAAATTTGGCACAGAGTAGGGGATCTCGCAACTACGGCAATGAAGCAGCAGCGAACTGTACAGTTACTTCTATGGAGAAGAGTGATTCCAAACGATTCCTGTCCTGGTAATTTGCCTATGTATACCTTGTAATTTTACTTGCTACGGAATGGCTACATGGCATAGGTCGCAGCGTAAAATTACAATAGCATTGTACGTGAAATTGGCAATTAAGATTCCTAGATTTTTCTTTTTCTTTTGAGAAGTCCCTTATGAATGCATGATTTTCTTTTGAGAAATGAGATTGCCTATTCACCGACGCAGATAAACAGATACGACATTTACAAAATTTTAATTAGCAATCACACCATAATCACATAAGAAAAATCTACATTAGAAGGAACACACAGAATCGAAGTGACGTATTAGCAACAAATATCGGAAGAACATGCACTTCAACCAATCAGATACATTCCTTTGTATCTATGTACGCATCAAGAAGTTTCCATTCTTCATCCCTACTTCTGGTTTCTGCAAACAAATGGCATTTTAGCAAACTTGCCCAAATTTAAGGTCCAAGAATTCAACGTCAGAACAAAACCAACTCCCACATTCACATTATACACCGAACACTATCACTAAAACCTAATAATTTCAAATATATGTTTCCAAACTATTCAAAATTGGAAGCTTTTTAATGTTTTAGCGCCTTAAAACAACAAGAACTTGACAGCTTAATGCTTGCTGGAGCTGGATAAGAGAGCATCACAACTTACATGATCATACTCCCATCGTGCGGTAAGAGGAAGAGAAACAAGGATACTCTCAATCCTTCCTCCAGTCTTGAGGTCAAATGTGGTGCCACGATCATAGACCTTCACGACAAGCAAGTATAAGAGCCAGAGTAGAGCTAACAGTGATAAGCGATATGACTGTTCATGTAGAATCACTAACAAGGTTGAACTCCACGTAGCGACCCTCCGTGGTCGCTGCCATGACTTGTGCTCTTCGTAAATGCGGTATCTTTCCGGCGTTCTATGATGGGGATGTATGCAAGAATAATCGTCACGCACTCTGCAGAGAAGGAAGTGTCTTAATAGGCATAACTTTGATCGTGATTAGAAGTGCAGTGCCACCACAAAAATGTCAATTTCTATTAGAATCCACTTTAACCAATAAAACATGGTAGAAAAGGAATCAAATCCAAGAAGCTAAATATATCTGCATTTTAAAGTAGGTCCTTGTGACATAAGGTGATGAAAATGCCATCTCATGCATGATAGATGTGTAGGCCATAGTGTCAAGCAACACAAATGCAATTATAAGTTTCATTCAATGATACCTGTAGGGAAGTCAAGAAGCGTGTCTTGATCATAATCATTAAGATCATCAAAAAATATTCCACCCACCCCACATCGTTCGCGACGATGCTGCAGTCAAATATAAATAATCATCTCTGTGTCTTATTCTGGCCACAAGGCATGACAAACTACCTAATGCCCAGTACTGAATAAGACTAACAAGCCTCATACCACTTTTTAGATGTCTGGGCCTGTTTGCTTTGGTTTCTATAAACCACTTTTCTATAGTAAATGGTTTTTCTACTTAGCTTTCAAACGGAGTGCCTTTTTAAGGCGGGATCTACTTTAATACCTGGCTCCTATAATACCATCAACAATCTTTTCCAAAATATTAGCCAAATGAAATATGTAATTAACAATTTCAACTCTGTGACTTGTACAGAAATAGCACGTGGTGGTGCTAGGCGGCCGACGGTGGGGAGAAGATGGGGCGTCGGCGGCCGGAGGAGGGAGGGTAAGAGGGAAGGTGTGCGTGAGCACAAGTACCGCTCCAGGAACATACCTTCACTTGATGATTAGGTGGTGCAAAGCATAATTTACTCCAAAGGAAACAAAGAGAAGTTGCTACCTTCACTTGACAAAATTGAAGATAATGACGCGAAAACGATATACACACGAGGTGAGCGTGCGCACTGCAATCGTCCAAAGTCTGATGCATCATAGAGAAAAATAATCAGGACCACAATCTTGTAACACAATTAAACACAAGATACAATTTCTTTTTGATGAAAAAGAAGTCACATGATCACTCCTCTCCTTAGGATTACATGCGAGAGTAATGTGAAGGTATTATTTGTTGGGTCATCCAAGTTCTTTTCACTCAAATCATCCCGAAATGTGAAGGTATCAAAAGTTGTAGCCTTCTTCCAAGCCTAGAATACTAAAGCCTCTCCTTGAGTTTCTCAAGAAAGTTTTCTTGATCCAGTCAAATGGTGAAAAAGTGGTAGAAAGAATTTTCAGTCTTGGCGATGGTGGCACTAAACTCTATAAACCTAATAAAATCATGGATTGCAATGAAAAATGCAGAAGAAAACTCATTAACAACAAAACTTAAACTTGAGAGTGCAAACAACACACAAAATATCTAGATACAATAAGTTATCTCCTACTCAAATCGAAGCATGTGTTAATAGAGTAACCACAAATGTGAAGCCAAAATAGTGAGAGGGTGACAGAGTATAATTGCCATAACCATAGCAACGGTTATAAGTCTAAGAAACTCGAGATAAAGTTGGTAATGACCACAGACGATCCATGGATCATAATAAACATGTACTATTATGTGCCAGGTGCTCTAAGATAAAAGGAAATTCACCAATGAGAAAAAGGTGTGGAGACTTGAGAGCATACTTATTGTACATGGTATGTAGAATACCTTTAGCTAGATATGTTCATAACAAGATGAAATCATCAAAACTTCAAGAAAGAAGAGAACGAATGGTGTATGGATTGGTCATCATTTGAAAGTCCGTAGTGATTGATATAACATACAAGTAAAAAGACTACACATGCGTTTGTAAGGGTGAATATCACCATATCTAGGACATCCGATTATAAGCATATTTGACGAAAATGTTCTTTTCGAACATAGGACCTAAATAGCATCATGTTTGATGATTGCATCAACAAATTGCAATCAATTTGATTCTAAGAAAACATCGCAACATTTTTTTGCTAAACTTGCTTCTAATATATGAAGCGTGTTGATTTTTTGGTCAACTAACTTGCTTGACCAATGCGCCATCTTAAGATCTCAAGTATTGCAAAACGTTCCATTCGAGAATAGCAAACCCGGCGAACAAATTTGTGACCATTACAAGATCACTGATTCTTCTTCCCCTTGCACTTCCCTATTAGCGAGATCGAGAATCCAGACAGATAGTACGACACTAACGCAACGACCATCTAGAGATTCCTTCACATCCCGAATAGATCTCCCAATCACTCGGATCGGCGAGGCTATGACGATGTAACAAACCACATATCCAGGCCAACAACGAGCGCACAAACATGATGGACTCCAATCTACGAAACCAAACCCTAACAACGATGTAACAAACATATATACCGATCAAGCCATGACCATGAGAGGACATAAGGACAAGCCAAGCGGACGGAGAGTTGGTGGTGGATATGAGCCGTTAATTAACCCCGACTGGGCGAGGTAGATGGCGGCGCTGCCGCGCGACGCCCAGTGGCGGCGGCGGCAATGTCGGTGGGTTGGGGGCGGAGGCGGGGTGAGAAGAAGCGGAAGAAGCCGGACCTCGACAAATTGCTGAGGGCTAACAAATTGCTGCAACAGAGCAATCAAATAAGGGCTCGTCGGGAGGAGGCGAGGCGGCCGGAGTAAGGGTGAAGGGGAGGAGGGTTAGCTTGCAAGTGCGAGTGATCGATCGACCTCTTGATGGAGCGGAAGAGGCGGCGGCGGGCGCGCATGCGGTCGAGGAAGTCGTAGAAGTCCACCCGCGACGCCGGCGACGTGGGGCTCTCCATTGCCTCGTCTGTTGGCGTCGGCGACGCACGGAGGATGCGATGAGGAGCGGCGGGGAGAGGTGACGGTGATGTCGACGGCCGGAGGTGGTGAGGTTGCGCCCGGTGAATCTGGAGAGATGAGGCGTCGGCGGTCGGAGTAGATGGCAAGGAGGAGAAGGGAGGCGGCCGTGTAGAGGCGGCGGCGGATGTAGAAAACGGCGCCTCTGTTGCTCCCTTCCCAATCCGATCGCCGCTCGCGCGCCGCCGCCTCGCCGCGCCTTGCCAGAAGTCCCCGCCGCGCTCATAGTCCCGCTCCGCCTCCGCCGCGCAGATCTGAAGCTAGTGTTCGGTTTCATCGCCGCAAACCCGGATCGGGCTCCGCAATCGGCCAAATGAAATATGTAATTAACAATTTCAACTCTGTGACTTGTATAGAAATAGCACGTGGCGGTGCTAGGCGGCCGACGGTGGGGAGGAGATGGGGCGCCGGCGGCCAGAGGAGGGAGGGTAAGAGGGAAGGTGTGCGTGAGCACAAGTACCGCTCCAGAACATACAGCGGCCGAGCTGGCCGGAGTGTGGCGAGAGACAGTGGCGGCGGCGCGCGCGACGGGGAGGCGACCGTGGCGGAGAGGCTTGGGCGGTGGAGAGCTTCGGCCGACGGTGGGGGAAAGTGCGGGGTGATGTGGCGCTGCTCTTGCCGCACGGAATCGCCCCGGGACCGCTTGAGGAGGGGACGACGGCGGAAGTGGCGGTGGTCGGCCGGAGGCGGAGAAGAAGCGGGCGCGGGGTGGTGTGGGGAGGAGGAGGAGGAGGCGGCGCAGGGGGTGGGGAGGAGGAGGCGGCGGCGGAGCGGGGGAGGAGGCGGAGGAGGAGGAGCGGGGGAGGCGGCAGCGGAGCGGGGGAGGAGGCGGAGGAGGAGGAGCGGGGGAGGCGGCGGTGGGAGATGGGACGCGGCGTGGGGGTGGGGGGGGGAAGCAGGTCTCGGGCGGAAATATCGCGAGGTGGGGGATATCAGAGAGAGGAGAGGTTGAATGATGTGCATGATCCAAACAATTTTGGCCTTAGGATCTTCAATGAGTAAGAGAAGAAGGTTTGAGGAGAGATCTAGACCATTCATTTGTATGAAGTTGGATTACTTGGTACACAAATCTGGGTGAACTTAGATTAGGCATGACTGTGGGGGTGGTTGAGGGGGTGGATTTAGTAAAGAAAATTTTGGTGTATTATAGAGTAGGGTAGATGTACATCAAAACTGATTGTTATGGAGTCCTAAAGCCGTGGCTATTGCATATTATAACATATATTTGATCAATCTCAACTTTGTAATCTAGATCTACAAAAAATCAGCAGTGTAGATCTGTCTCTTTTTACTTCAATTAACATAGTAATTTTTAACCCTAAAAGCGAATGTGATGACTTTTTTTGGACTCCTAAAGTCATGGTTGTTGCATATTATAACATATATATTTGATCAATCTCAACCGTTATAATCTAAACTTACAAAAAAAATGATGGTGTAGATATTTATCATCTTACTCTGATTAACATAGTAATTTCTAGCCTTTGAGAATGAGCGTAGTGGCTTCTTTTTTATTTGACTCCTAAAGTCATGGTTGTGGTATATTATAACATATATTTGATCAATCTCAACTGTTATAATTTGTACCCAAAAACCGATAGGTAGATTTTTTTTCTCTTTTTATTCTGATTAACGTAGTAATTTCTATCATTTAAGAGCGAACTTTGTGGTTTCTTTTCTATTTTCTTTAATAAGATAACAATAGATAGAAGATAGATAGATGCTGGATAGATTAGCCATGTACATTTATTCCATGAACCAGCAAGTCAATTACATACTAGAGATTAATCAAACCAGAGTTTTTCCATCTTTCTTTCTTTCTTCAGCTAAGGTTCTTAATTACTGAAACTTCAGGTTCCATAAACTTCATACACATCCATTGACATTCGCAAGCAATCCATGGTGTTCATTTCTCGATGAATCCGGTCATCCTGAGGACGAGGTTCCTGACATTGCGGAGGTCCCGCCCTTTGAGCGTCCTCCCTTTCCCGGCGCACATGGAGTACGCGGCCGTCCTACCGCCAAGCCTCCTCCGTTCAACAAGAACGTGCGGCGGCACGATCACAATACCATTCATAGTCCTCTTCGCGTCGTCGGTACAGCCAACGTCGTCGTCGCTCCCGTTGGTCGCATCGGACGTGACGTGCCCCGACGTCCAGGAGCGAGACCGTCGCTTCCGGCAAGGCACATGTGCCGGAGCAGACAACTCCGGCGAGACCTTGGGAAGAACTGAAGGCAAGTTAAGTATCACCACGTTTCCGTCGACGTCGTCGTCGTTGTTACTATGATCGTCGGAGTCGGGCCATAAGATGTCTGCCTCTTGGGATTGCTCCATGGCCTCCGCGGCCGGCCGTCAGGGACGGGAAGGGCTCGGCGTCCTTGGTTGGGGAATATATAGTGGTGTGCTTCGGAAGAAGTTGGCGTGTCTTGGTGAGCAAGCACACTTCCTTGGGAAGATGGCAATTAGCACGCACTGTGGGTGGGTATATGCTGGAAGAAGGAAGGGGTTGATTTGGAGAGCGGTACACCCTATCGTTGAGCTGCCCCGTGGAAACCGCCAAGCTAGCTAGCTAATACAGTTGTGTACGTTCGTTCGAGTTCTCTAAGCCGTGTACTCGCACGTTTGTTGCTGGTCTCTATTGCCTTGTTCAAACAGCTTCTATTTTTATCATTTAGAAGCCGGTTTGTTTCTGTTTTTAACATTTAAAAGCTGGTTTTTGAACGGTGTGATTTTTCAATATGATTTCTATAAATCATTTGTAGGAGTCACTGTATTAGCTGCTTTGAACAGGATGACTTCTCAACATGAGTATCCCTTACTCTATCAATCTCTTTCGTAATCAGTTAGAAGTAACAGCACCTTTGAACATAGATTTATTTTTAATTTTTGAAAGGGCGCGAGATGAATTTTAATTGGTACGCACGTACTCCTGATATACTCTCACCTTGACAGATGACAGAGTTGTCACACGGCAAGATAAGTAGCACGGCAAAAACTACAAGAAACTTGTGTGCACGAGCGAGACGTAACGAGAACGGTTCAAATCCAACACCCAAATCGTCTTCTTATATTTCCATTTTCTCGAGTACAAACTGAAGTACCATGGATACAGTTGTGTTGTGCCCCTATATATGAGCACCAATTAACGCAAGTGGGCATGCAGCACTGAGCCGACCGAGCCATGGTTGTCATCCTTCAATGAACCCTGTCATCCGCAGCACGGAGTTGCGCAGGTGGTGCAGGTCGCGCGCCCGCTTGCATGGCTGCCCCGACCGCAGCGTGGACGCGGCCGCCGTCTCCGCCTCCGACCACCGCCTGCCCGATGCCAGCAGGTGCAGCAGCACGATCCTTTTTCCGTCAGCAGGTGAACAACAACGGATTTGATACTATTCATCATAGGTTTACTGTTCACAGCGGGGAGAATAGAAGAATTTCGAGTACTTGGATGGTTTTGGGTACGACTACAAAGTCAGATGGACGGTCAAGATTCGACTTTGAGTGTGAAGTCAACAGATATGGAACGGTGTACAAGTGATTTAAGAGCATCGGACGGCGACGGGAGGACGTGATGGCTTGTGGATGTGAGAAGTGCCCATGGAATGGTGACGGGAGACGAGGCCAAGGCCGAGGCGCCCGTCGGAGGGACTAGAGGGGTCGCTCGAGCCCGCCGTACCACCAGTGCCTGCCGTGATTTAAGATTGATCGTCTTGATCCGATGACTAGGGATTTTCTTTCCCTCACAGTGCAGCGCGTAGGGGGTGGACAAATGGCTCGAAGCTCGTGGCTCGGCTCGGCTTGCAACAGGCTCGGCTCGGCTCGGCTCGGCTCGTGGCATTTACGAGCCGAGCCGAGCCCGACGTTGAGCTCGGTAGATTAACGAGCCGAGCCCGAGTTGGCTCGCGAGCCGCTCGAAAGGCTCGTTTGGCTCGTAACACGGCGGGGTCGGACGGCCCATCGGCCCATCTGTGCGGCCTCCCGATCCCCTTCCGCCGACACCAAGACCGCACGAGTCGGGCGATCCTTCGCGCGCACCAACACCGCGATCCGCAGCCCCGATCCGATCCTTCCGCCGACGCGATCGAACCCTAGATCCGGTGCCTCGATCCTCGCCGTCGCCGGCGGCGGCGCCGCCCCTCCTCTTCCTTGCCTCGGTCTCCACCGCCTAGATCCGGCGCCTCCGATCCTCTCAACCTAGATCCGCGCTACGGTGCGCGCATGTCCCCTCGGCCTCGCCGTCCGCCGCGCGGCCCCTCTTCCTCCTCGCCTCGGTCCGGCGCATGGAGCGGCATCGCGAGCGGCATGGAGTCGAAGAACGCGGCGCGGAGAGGAGGTCCTCGGTCGGTCCGGCCGCCTCGGCATTGACCCGATGGTGAACTACGTCCCCAACCCCGTCCACGGCCACCTTCCGTGGCAAAGCGACTCAGACCCGACACCGCGGCCTCGGTAAAGTAGCTAACCCATGTTCTTGAGAATTTATCCATGCTTCTGCTGTCGCCATTGTTATGTGCCGTGTCCTGTGTGAGGCTATGAAGATGTTTGGGGAAGGGAAGAGGATGCTGTCCATGATGTCTCTTAACACATGCGAACACTTCATCTAAACACATCGTTTAAAGCATCTATTACATTTCTGTCTCAAGACTTGTAGCATCCAAAAGTTCATTGAAGCTTCTTTAATTAGTTCAGGCAGATTATAAGTATATACAAAGAGCTATTCCTCTGCTGCCAGCACTTCAGTTCATCACATTTCAAACTAATGTGAAATGAATCACAAGAAGCACACATTATATATAGTTAAATGTATTCTATCCTTCAGATGAACATATAACCAATGAAACAATCCCTTAGTGCTGAACCCAATATATATGTGTCTGGCTGCATATCAAATAAAGATACTATAGCGAATGCAATCACGCCATCAAAATATGTAATTTGGACTAACGAGCCAAACGATCCAAGCTCGAGCTTTTTATCGAGTCGAGCCTGTTTTTTAGCTCGTTAGTCTAACGAGCCGAGCCGAGCCGAGCCTCTCTTTTACCGAGCCTTAACGAGCCGAGCCGAGCCAGCTCGATATCCACCCCTAGCAGCGCGGCAAAGAGATAGGTGTAAGTTGGCAAGGGGTGCAGTCGTTACTGGGCATGCGTTACTGGAATTGTACAAACTACTCCTGTGGCTATCTTGATAATCGTCGGGACACAAGCAAGTATCGACAGCCGCTAAGGACCAGTTGCAGTGTGTTCCCCCTATTATTTCTCTTTCAAAGTACGCACTAATAACCTCTCCTGTCTACCCACAGTCCTTGGAACCGCTATGTGGCTAACGCAAGTGGATCGACATAGAGATCCACCCACATGACCAGTAGACTCTCGATTATGAGGAGTGGCATGCGAAAGGCCCTACAAGATCCTGGAGGAGGAGTGCCACAACAACGAGCAAACCGAGCATATACGTGGGAGACGAAAACTCATCTTGAGATGTGCATGCGCAGAGAGCACGAGAAAAGGAGGGGCATGGTGGCCAAGGCCAAAGAGGCCACCGAAGAGTTCAACACGGAGCGCACAAGAGAGGCTAAATGGCCCCAATCCATGCAATAGGTCAGGCTGTTCCGTACTAGTTCCCCGAATATTGAATTTATTTCCATGCCAAAAAGACACATATATATCGTATGAGTATTTCAGTTTGTTGCATCGTACATGATGTTGTTTCTTATGTGCCGTCTTATTCCCATCTTATTATGAAGTCTATTTTAATTAACAACATCACATCTCGTCATCTTTTCATGTTTAATTTTTCACATAGTAAAGCATCCAACAACATGATAAAAGATTCTCTTCTATGTATGAATTCTCGGTTACATCACAATATCACTTACCTTCGTACTTACCAGCCGTTGCTATCACTTACCTTTGTACTTACCGAATTAATGTCTAGGGCATTACATGCAGTCGTCTAATAGCTGAGCGATAGGTCCTAGTCGTCCGACCATTCGGCGACTGGATCCTATCGCCCAACGGCCCCACCAATTGCCTGCGTGTCGCTTGGTCGTTGGGCGACAGTGTCCAGTTGTCTAACAGTTGGACGATTGGAGACCATTCCTGTAAAAAAATTTTGTATGAATATATTTCTATAATTTTAAATAAAAATTGGATTATTAAAAAAATTCGTTGATGGCCGGGGGTGAATGGACGGACGGGCGGAATGGATGGGTGGGTGCCTTGGTTCGTCTGGCCTTTTGATGCTACCCTGCCTGCATGCTTGATGTGGTGGTTCGGGGACTTCGGCCTGGGCTTTTGCAGGGAAATGGACGGCACCTGAGACCTCACCCCTGCTACTGTTTACACTTAACAAAATATCTGTACTATTATTCCACCAGCATTGACTGGAGTGATGAACTGATGATGCCTATTGCCTAGCGTAAGAGTAGTCATTTTCTCCTATCGTAACAGTCATTTTCGCTAGGCTACTGGGCCGTAAAGTACTGTCACACTGAGACACGACACCAAATTTAGCCCAGTTTGGAGCCCGTTTATGCGTGTTAGGCCCAGCCGCGAAAGCTCCACGCGATATCTCCCGGCCCTAGAGTCCTAAGCGTCCTCTGCTCCTCTCCCCCAGCCGCCTCGCCGCCTCCCTCTCGGTCCGCCGCCGCCCGCCGCGATGGAGGCCCTACACGAGGAGATGCCCTTCGACCTCGCCTTCCACCCCTCCTCCCCCCTCGTCGCCACCTCCCTCATCACCGGCGAGCTCTACCTGTACGCACCACCAAAACCGCCCCACCTTAAACCATGAGTGATTTTTTGCTTTCCTTCGATGGAGAAATCGATTCTAATTTTTAACTGGTGTCGCAGGTTCCGCTACGCTTCGGAGTCTCAGCCCGAGAGGTATCCCACGATAGTCCCTACTACTCGTGCTTTGTTAATTTCATATTTGGGCTTTGAGTGTTCGTTATTGTTGGTTGCATTGCTTCTAGCATCGGATTGGTGTTCCTAGGGTTTCTTTTTGGGTGCCTATTTTTAGGCTCTTATTCCTTGACGTTTAGAACTTTAGAGCTTCCATCTGTTATACTTTGCTAGAGGTAGAAATGTCCATGTGGTTAATGCAGAAAAGTTTATGTAGGGATTATACTTTTTTAGGCTTCTTTTGTATAATTGGGTGCCTCTACATGATTTTACAATTCATCATGGTAGGACCAGAGAAGTTTGATATGTTACTGAAGGTGTTGTGTTGATTGGGTGGATGTGAACTTCAGTTTATAATGACTCCGTGTTCAATGACGTATACAATCCTCATTTAGTTTTTTTTGCTTGTCTTGAATAGTTTTGTTGGATTCTGAAGTTTGTTATTATAGTTATGCTATCGCAATTCACAAGTTGTTTTTATATCTCAGAGATTGATGTAAAGTTCATTTTTCCCTTTAATTTTAAGGTTGTTTGCGGCAAAAGCTCATAAGGAGTCATGTAGAGCTGTTCGGTTTGTGGACTCAGGAAATGGTAATGACCCATTGTCTTTTGTAATTTAATCCCAGTACCTTCTGACTTGCCAACTCAGCTGACCTGCATTTTATGGGTTATTCCAATCTTTTGCCACTGTGCTTATTTGCTTAAGCATAGTGCTGCAAAATTAGCAACTTTATGCTGGCACCTTTGATCATCATGTTAGATCCTCTGACCGGGTCCTGTGGGTTGTCTTGATGTTGTGGCATGTTTCAGTGATTCTGACGGGATCTGCTGATTGCTCAATTCTTGCCTCCGATGTAGAAACAGGCAAAGCCATTGCCCGCTTGGAGGATGCACATGAGTGAGTTTTGTTAGTTTGCAGTGCTGCTATTGATTTTGCTTGTGGAACTAAATTTTACGCTTTATTTCGTACTTTCTCAATTGTTTTGTTGATATTTTCAGGAATGGCATAAACCGCCTTGTCTGTCTTACTGAAACTACAATTGCTTCAGGTGATGATGAAGGTTGCATTAAGGTATTAAAAATTTATTCTACTGGTCCAAGCTGTATAGCTGTCAAATGTACAGCAGTTTCTCTATTGATTCTCATTTCCTGAACATTTAGGAGAATGAAAATATAATCGGTCATCAGCTTATTTATTCAAGGACACTTGTTCTAAGTATAATCATCTATATGTAGGTGGATAATAAGCAGAATAGCTGTAACTATTTTACTTTACATCTGCTTTTGAACTACACAAGTATTTCCTTTTAACTTATCTTTTAATAATAATAATAATAATAATAATAATAATAATAATAATAATAATAATAATAATAATAATAATAATAATAATTGATGAAGTCAATTTACAGTAAAGCACTTGTGCAATTTTAGGTGTGGGATACTCGGGAGCATTCTTGCTGCAACTCTTTTCATTGCCATGAAGATTACATATCAGATATGACCTATGTATCTGACACAAATCAAATATTGGCAACAAGGTACACAATTCCCACTCCCTGCAATCTAGATCAATGCATTGCATGATTTTCGTATACTATAGCACCATTTTCATAGGAGGGTGCCTATTGTATGCATTTGCAAACTTAAGGTTTCCATGGTTATGAGTTTTACCACTCTCTTGCTCATAGGCCATTATATATCATGGTGTGGCTGCAACCTTTTCCTTTTGTTAATTTACTTGTTATTTAGTGCACTGATGTTATATTAATGTTCTATGAGTCACTGAAATTATATTTCTTTGCGGCTGTTCTGCCTGTTCGAAGTTATGGGTAACTATGTTTTGCCTTGATATTATGGTAATCAAAACTTAAACTGCTTCGGTTATTTGCAGTGGCGATGGGACTTTATCTGTTAACAATCTTCGTAGGAACAAAGTGAGTTGCCTTTGCAATGTCAATACATTAAATCTCACTCCTGTGTCTTAAATCCTAGTTTCAAGTTCGATTTTAAGAATTTATGGATATAATATTATAAGTTAACTTGCATACTCATAGTTATGCCTAATTCGCTAACAGGTAAAGTCACAATCTGAATTTTCAGAAGATGAGTTGCTATCTTTGGTGGTAATGAAGGTATTTTGTTTAACAACTTTTGCTGAGTGACACCCTTCATCTGTACCTTCATGATAAATGAACTATATCTGATTCTTTGTGATTATCAGAATGGTCAAAAAGTTGTTTGTGGAACTTCAAGTGGAGCTCTGTTGTTATATTCGTGGGGATATTTTAAGGATTGCAGGTAACTGCACTAGCAGTGGAAATAAAATATGACCTTTGATTAACTTTGTCAACTATGATTCATTTTGGTTGAATGCTTTTTTTTTGTTATCATATGTAGTAAGGCTTAGCTAATAGCTACACCTGATTTTCTTAGGTTCTCTGTTTTTTCTTTGAAATTGCTAGTCATATAATGTTGTATTTCTTTTTCAGTTGTGATGCTGAAGTAGTAGCTATATGTTTCTTTACTAATATTTAGATTAATAATCATTATCTTTGTGAATGGTGAGGCTCATTATGTTCTCCTGAGTAAACAATACGAGTTTCAGCCTATTTAACGATAAATATCAGGCTCTATCATCTCACGTGTAATTTACTTCCTTCAATGTTAACTGTACACTCATCTCACTATTATTGATTAGCAAAACTTGAGAAGGATCTTGACATCTGATATGCAGACTATTGTGAAAATGTGAAATGTTACAACTTACCACTAGTTTGCCTCTTTCAATTTCTGATGGTAGATCTAGTATGTCTTTAGGTGATTTGGTCTGTAGTTGTGTACTGACATATACTTTTGTGGCTAGTGACCGCTTTCTGGGGCACACACAGTCTGTTGATACAATGCTGAAGGTTAGAAAGACCTAAATCTTTTTATAATTGTTATTGCTACTTTTTTCGTTTATGTAGTCACTAAGATAAGTTTATTTTGTGTTTTAGCTGGATGAAGAAACTCTGATATCTGGTGCATCAGATGGTGTGATCAGGTTTGAAATTTAATACAGTGCCTTGCATTATAACTACTTCTGGCACTCGCCTATTAATATAATTTGTTGTTTTAACATGACATCCATGTTTTCCATGTAGATTAGTGGGTATCTTACCTAATAGGATAATTCAGCCACTTGTTGAGCATTCAGAATATCCAATTGAGGCCCTTGGTATGTTCTGTCCATTTGTTGGTAAAAGTAGGTACAAGAAATTACATGTTCTCAGTTGTTATCTTTGTTCTGCAGCTTTCTCAAACGATAGGAAGTATCTAGGAAGCATTTCACATGACAAACTGCTGAAGGTGATCTCTCTCTCTCTCCTCTCCCTCCCTCCCTCCCTCTCCCTCCATGTATCCATGTTGTGATCTAATCAGGCATGCTGATTTATACAGCTCTGGGACTTGCAAGAACTCTTGAGTGGTCCACAGTTAGTTCATGACAATGAATTGGCTGAATCTGATGGTGACGATAGGGACGATGATGAGATGGATGTAGACATGGAGCCAAGCTCTTCAAAAGGTAACACTGAATTTGCCTTCTATTGAAGTTATGTGCTGCACCATTACCATGACAGTAGCGTTCCTATTTTCTGTTAGTCTTGTTAGCCTTTTCTTCTCTGAAAGCTGTTTCTAATTTACTCTCTTGGGCGGGGTCCAGGATCAAGAAGTAAGAAGACCGGCAAGAACCAGAGTTCAAGTAGATCCACATCAGACTTCTTCGCAGATTTGTAACTCGCATGCCCAACTCGTAAGCTCACTCAAGGCAACTTGTCGTTTAATCCTTGTCGACGTGATTACTAGTGAGCAGTTTTGATTGCCGCTGCAGTTTTGATGTCTTCCATTGAAGTGAGAGGTTGATGTTGTGTCTTAAGTATGTTGACATGTATTAGAGACCTAAGTTGTATGTTCTCTCTGCAGGAAAGAAAAGAGAGCATGTCGTGGTTATCATGTTACGTATATTCTGACTGTAAAGGAACTGTCTCGATATCGCGAGAATGTGAACCATGCCCCCCCCCCCCCCAACACCACACACACACACCACGAATTATGCTTCCTGCCTTGATTTCCGACTGTTTCTGCGGTGCGTGGTGTTTTCAGTTTACAACTTGTTAAATAAATAAATGAATGTTTTTATCATCTTTTTAAAATAATTTATTAGAATAACCTTTTTAAAATAGTTTATCGGTATTCGATTTTTTCGTATAAATATTTATTATAGAATAAAAAACTATTAGTTATAATTATAAGCTACCAATCACATTACAGTTCAAAAGAAGCCCCTTAGAGCAAGGCTAATGGTTTAGCCTGCTGCTGGCTGTATGCCATGGCCATGTCATCTACAGCCTTCAGTATAGCCATTTTATATAATGAGTTGGCTATTAGGCTGGCTAAGAGAGTGACTGTATTAAATAGTAAGTAATTAATGCCTGCATGGTCTAAACCATCTGGTGTGGTTTAGATCTTTGTGGCCATTTAGCAAATAACATGATATGAAAGCAACACATATGCTCATCCAGTAACCATATCAAACATGATATGAAAACAACACATATGCTCATCCAGTAACCACAGGGATATACCAGACATCAACTTTAAGAAACCCAGTTCATTTTCATTACTAGATAGCAGTTATGTGAAAGCAACATTGCACACATAACCTGATGGCATATATCACCATGACACCGATAATAAGCATTACAGAAGTCTTATGAACTTAAATTAACCAACAGTACTATGAAATAAGTTTTCAAGTACGCAAGTCTCTAATTGTTGATCTAAACGACGACGATAAAGGCACATGCCATAGTTGAATCTTCGCAGAAAGGAGCAACCATGCCAACCCGTTTTGCATCGCTAGCTCACTAGCAACACCGCAAGTCAACAAGTGGTAAAATCGAGACAACATATGGGTTCAAATGTAAACAAAAGAAAAATAATGTGTTGGCTTCAGTACTAGTACACGAGTTCAACAAAAGTAAGTAATTTACCATGATTAGGAAATGAAATAACATGTTAATTGAGAAAAAGGAACGAAACATGCGGTAGTATTGTACCATGATTAATTCGATGGCTATTTCAAATCTATCCCAAATGTGCTCAACCAAATCATTTTTAAGTTGGGTATGTTGTGGGCGAGCACGGATAGCGGCTTTTCTACGCAACACATCAAAAACAGAGATTACCACCAACGTTCACTTCGGAGGTTGAGCAAATGATGCCCCTGGATTTTGATTCAAGTCAATGTGAATGGTAGCCTCCTCCCTCTCATCTTCGACTATCATATTGTGCGTAATCACACAAGCTAGCATGATCCTACCGACACTCTTTCGCTTCCATAGGCGTGCGGTAGGCGAACAATGGTAAAGCGGGATGCAATACCCCAAAAGCACGCTCCACATCTTTTCTTGCCCCTTCTTGGAACTTGGCAAACAACTTATGCTTCTCTGTTTGAGGAAGTGGTATAGTCTTCATGAACGCAGCCCATTCTGGGTATATACCATCAGCAAGGTAGTAACCCGTGCTATACTCATTCCCATTGATTGAAAACTTAACTTGAGGAGCTTCTCCTTTCAATATATCAAAAAACAATGGGGACTGGTTGAGCACATTAAGATCATTGTTTGACCCAGCAATTCCAAAGAAAGCATGCCAAATATGGAGATCCTGGGAAGCAACAGCTTCTAGGACCATTGTTGGTATTCCATAATCACCACGGGTGAATTGCCCTCCATGCTAAGGGCACTTCTCCCATCGCCATGCATGCAATCGATGCTTCCAAGCATTCCGGGAAGCCACGAGACTCGTTGACTTGAAGTAAACGCTCATGATCCTCTTGTGTGGGCGTCGCATGTACTCCCACCAAACACCTCAATCACCCCCATGTAAACTTGTCCAAACACTCTAATGCGATTGCACTTCCCAATCTTCAAGTACTCATCAAGAGCATCTGCAGGGTGCCATATGCTAGCATGCGCATGGTCACAGTACACTTTTGAAGTGGTGAAAGGCCTATTCAACCAACACAATCTGCCCTATAAGTGAAATAGGGAGACCACTGACAAAGGGCATCTACAATGCGTTGGAAGAGTGTTTTGTTCATACGGAATCTTGTACGAAACATACTCTCGGGGTAGAGTGGTACTTCAGCGAAGTAGTCCTCCACAAGACGCTGATGAGCACCAGAATGATCCCTCCGGATGCTTTTTCTTGGACCAGACTGTCGCTTAGACATCCCAGCTGAGAAGGAAGCCTGGATCTTCATTGAGAGCGTCCTAGCAAAGGAGTCTAAGATGCTCTGCTCAGCAACATATTCTTCAATGACCTTGGAAGGGGCTAGTTCATCGGAATCATCTGAGTATTCAGATGAATCCGACATGGTTGGTAGGCAGAGAAGGAAGATGAGATGTACGAGAAGGAAGATGGGCTGGGGTGGATGAGTGTGAAGAACTGATGGAGCATTTTATAGATATGACCTGTTGTGGTTCAGCAAAGACTAGATTAATTGCATCACAGAATTTCAGCAAAGACTAGATTAATTGCATCACATAATTTCAGCAAAGACTAGATTAATTGCATCACAGAATTTCAGCAAAGACTAGATTAATTGCATCACATAATTTCTGCAAAGACTAGATTAATTGCACAGAATTACAGCAAAGACTAGATTAATTGCACAGAATGCAAATGCTGGACAAACTGTAGATTTGTACTGCATTGAAAAGATCCATGTACTGCAGCACAACTGTTCTCAGTTTGTTTTCACGTCTTACCACAGATTCAGCTAAAGTCTAAAAAAGGTGAAATGCTGAAACACTAGTATGCAACCTCGAAGCAACGATCAGGTTAAAACTAGTATAAGTTTAAAGCAACAATGGCTAGTTTTATAAGGAACCCAGATTACAAATAGTTTCGGTTGGCCTTTGTTCCAATATGATCGATCTGGACAACGATTTGTTTCGATATAATCATCCATACCTGCTTCATTTAAAAACTACAGAATCATATATAGCATGTTGTTTGTTATATGAGCGCTTTATATATGCAGGAAGATGGTAGGTACATCCATGGAATGAGCTCTACTCTATCTATGCTTTTGGAGTATACTAGAGGAGATTACTATCACTACTATATATCAAAGTTCAGGGAGCCACCGGCCACTGTGCCAGTGTGCCACCTATACATCATTTTCTTTAGTTCCACAAAGTTTTTACTTTTTAGAAAGGTCACCTATACATCGATGTTCAGTAGCTTTTAGTCACCCCCAGCTGCTATCCAAGATGGAGACATGCATGCAACTGTTAACAACCCAGATATGCTATTATCCATATACCATAATATGAATCTATGATGGTCAAGATTTGTAAGGACAAAATGAGCAGACCATAAGTTATGCAAACATTAATGAAAATTATCTTCACATATACGACAACTAAGTTTCAGCATAACAGTACCTTAGTCAGTGTTGCCAAATAACTTTTCCCTTAGACACTTCAATGCCAAAACATGCTCAGATCTCACATCTTCATCCATCCCAGTTGTATCTTGTTTCAACAACTCTCGATATGTTACTAGCATGCCTGACTCCTTATTCTCTTTTGCTGCAAGATACGCTAGCTTTCGATCCTTGACTTGCTTGACTTGCCTTGCCCTATTTTTTGGAGTTGCACTATTGAACGCAGCAGCAACATCTTTCCAATATTGGTCGTTCTTCTTGTAATTTGATTGGATTGGATCTTTGGAATTATTCAGCCATGCACCAACCTAAATAATTATCAAAAGAAGGATAAGAACAGTGCTATATATGTAACAGATGGAGGCCATTACTCAAGAAAAAATAACTTACCAGTACACAATCCTCCTCTTTTGTCCATGGCAAGCGCTTCTCAGTCCTACCGTCATTTGTGTCATCACAAACATTGATTGGCTGCGATGAACTCCCATTGCTCACATCTTGTTCAGGGCTTGTGTTTTTCTTCAAAAAATTAACGAAACCACCTGGTGGGTGTGAATCCACTCCCCTGTTCAACACATATATACACAAAATTAATCACAATATGCTACTGATTTCCTGCATGTAACATGAAATCTAATAGTATGATAGTCTAACAGAATTGTTCATTTGCATCACGCAGAATATCCGGGTGGTCTAGGCTATTCAAAGTAGATTCGATCTCCACATGAATTTTGAATTTTCTCAGTTATACTGTAGTCACTCTTTGAGAGTTAATTTTTTTTTTCTAATACCTCTGTGCATTCCCTGGAGTAGGATGCTGAAGCTCTAATACCAGTAATTTTTTTTTGTAAAACTGACTTAACAGGCAAGTTGCCCTAAAAAGTTGCAGTTAAGAAGCCCATTTTGACTTGTGGGAGATTCATTTACAGACAGTCCAACAACATTACTAGACAGAAGGCTATTTTTCAATTGAAACTAATACTTTCTAAACTGGTCATAACTACAGTAATATTGGTCATTCAAAAGAAAACATCAGGGAACTATACCAAAAGCATGGCCAATTAGTTTCTGAATTTATATCTAAATAAGTGGGCTCTTAGCCAATGATTAGAACAGGATTACACTAGAAATACTATAATATGTCTAAATAAAGATATGAAGGAGAACCAAGTCACAGGACAACTGACAGCCAGCCAACCTTCACAAAGGGGTTGGATTCATTACTGTTTAAAAAGAGATTATCAATCCAAGAAAAAGTTGTAACCGAGATAGGGTCATACTGCCACAAACCAAATCTTACATCTCCATATCTAATTGTGAACTTATGATACCAAAATTACATACCAACCTTACAAACCAAATCTTACATACCAACCTTACAGGATTCAAGATACCAAAATTTTAGTCAACATATTGCAGTTCCTTTACATGAAATCAGATGCTAGGTTGTGTATAAAGTAGACGTAGCTCAAAAAAACAAGTTAGCCATGTCAGCAATAACATATCAAAAGTTTAATACCCAAAGTTTCATATCTCAAGCAAGTTTTCAAGAAACTGCTCGAGTTTTAGCTAGAGTCCCACTGGAGACAGAACACACAATGTCCTCACACAAGTATAAGAGGTATCTGGTCATGGCAATGCTCAGCAGTGGGCTATAATGACTTGGTTTGGAATGTGATTAAACCAACAGTGGTGTTGCAAGGAGATTTTAACCATCCCAGGTGCCGTTTATATGTGATTTGAACAGAAATTCAACTATGAGTACTAGCACTTAGGTAATGATTTGTTACACAACACACAGTATTAGTGGCTAACAAAAAAACAGAGAAGGTGCGGCAGGTTCTATACCATGCTTGTACATCTGGGTCCTCGGCAACTGGGGCACCAATGCCGGCAGGTGCCCACCAAGGGCCTTGAGCCGACGATGAGCCCGTCATGCCTGGTTGTTGCAGTCCGGTGAACCAGTTGAGTGCGGACGACGGCATCGTGGGCTGCGGTAGAGGACATGGCGGACACCAAGCCCCGGGTCCAAACATGGAAGGGATGGCGGGGCGTGGCCGGCCGAGCCCCGCGGAGGAACGGCTGAGGCGCCGGCGCCGAGGTCCTCTTGGACTGCCGGCCAGTCATCTCGCAGAGGCGCCCGGCGGCGGCGTGCGACCTAGGGTTTGGGGGATGGTGGTTGGGGACGATTTGGTAGGGATTTGGGGCTATATGCTCGATGTGGCGCTCGTGGAACCGATTTGGCGCGCCTGCAATCGTTTTGGCGGGATGGGTAGGGGATTCGCGCGCGAGCACCGGATCGGGAGGAAGGCGGCGCGGTTGAGTCGTCGGCGTGAGGCCGTATGCGGGCGGTATTTTCTCGTGGGGAGCGCTGCAGCCGGGCGATAGATCTGGCGCCCGCTCTGTTCTCTCTCTTCCTCCATGTAGAATGCATCTGACGTGGATTTCCCTAGCGCCGGCTGACTAGGACCCAGTATACTTGCTCTTAAGATAAGCTTCGTGTGGAGTTTTTGTCCCGAGCCACGGTGATGCAAGCTGCTCACCGCTGCAAGTTGCGACACAATTATTGAGTGCTGGCACAAGTGTCAGCACTTGCACGAGCCCTCCGCCCCACCAACCATCCGCCGATGATCGCGCCGTGCGACGTGACTCGCCAGGTGAAAATCCCCCAGGCGAGGCCGCCCTGAGCCGGACGCGCGTCGACACGTATGGAGAATACGAGATGCGTGATGCGTCCACCTGCCGCATGAATGAATTATTGCCGTGCGCCGTGCCGACCACCGGCTAGACGACGACGGTTCACGCGAATCTCCGCGCGCCACGAGGGGCCGCGACGTCCCCAATCCGTGGGGCCCTCGTGAATCCCCACACCTCGCTCCCTTGTCTCGGATTGGTTATTTTGGGCGTAGTGCTCGTGCATTTTTTTTACTATAATAATTAATTTTTAAATAATATATTTTAATATAGAATTTATAAATTAATTACGGTGGATAGTATATTAATTTTAACTATACTAATTAAAATCGTATATAACTATCTCTCGTACTCTTTCTTGAACAGTCAAAATTAAAAAAAACCATATCTCCTCTCCGTAGTGCATGTACAGTGATATAGATAGCTGCTGTCTCTAGTATCATTTCGTGTTATCTATAGACAACACTAAATACATATTCTATAATGGATTGTCTGTAAATTGTCTATAATAAGTTACCTATAAAATATAGACAATACTAGTATAATAGCATGTAAGTTATTTATTATAGGTTATTTTCTCGTATTTCGATTTATAGAATCACATTTGATCTTATTTTCTTTCACTTTATCTATCTTAATAAAATTCTTATGAAACATCTTTTATACATAGTCTATATCACTCTGTTGTATATGCCTTTAGCCCCCCCCCCCCCCCATTCCGTGACAGACGCCTCTCCCGTACGCCCGTCTCTTCTTCTCTCCCGGCCTCGCCTCCCACCGATTCGCCGTACCACAGCGGCGCCTCTGCCCGCGCCGCGCTCTCGAGCTCCCACTCGCCGTCTACCGTCGCGGCTCGCCTGTGGTCAGGTAGGGCCCCCACCTCTCTAAGCCTCTCCTCTTCCTCCCTTTCATCCTCCACCGCCCTGCCGGGGAATTGGGCTATGCGTATGGGATTGGAGTCGTCAAGCTTCGTTCTGTTCTGTAACTACTGCTCGCGGAGAGAGATTTTGCTGGCCGCCTCCCCGCGCCGCCAGATCCGGGAGCTCGTGTCCGTGGTGTGGCGTGTGCCTGCCCGCAACACAGTGCGGTGACAATCCGATTTCGCTTTGTATAGGCCAATTTTGTGGGTTTTTTTTTGGGGAAATAATATGAGGAATCGGCAAGCGAGTTCCAGTTCTCCTTTTCGCGGAATAATTCGATGCGTGTTTTGTGCCTGTGTCGTATAAGTGTAATCATACATGTATAAATCGTCTAGATCCAACCAATGATACAGCTTAAAATTGTAGATTTTAGTACTCGTGAGTTCATAATAGCTTTAACTCTATTTTGCCCCAGAACTAGTATAATATAATTTGGTTGTGACTTAGGTAGAAGATGGAGGGAGCCGGCAGAGATGCGAACCCATTGGGCGGCTACCGAATTGGCAAAACCCTGGGAATTGGGTCGTTCGGTAAAGTCAAGATTGCAGAGCATATATTGACAGGCCACAAAGTGGCAATCAAGATCCTCAATCGCCGTAAGATCAAAAGCATGGAGATGGAAGAGAAAGGTTGATATTCATTCGCTTTGTTTATAAAATTGGTTTGTGCTTGTCACACGCCCGCGCACACACACAGTATGTGGGACTGGCTGCAGTTGCATGGTTTCATGCCCTCTTATTTCTAGTAAAAGCCTAAAAGGTAGAAATTATTCATTCTTATTTGTGCTATAATGCTTTAGTAATCAACATGCACTTTGCTAATCAACATTTTCTCTGACGCTTTGCACTTTTGTCCTTTGCCGAAGTGCTCGGCTTTAACGTGTTGCGTTCTTCATTTACAGTGAAAAGAGAAATCAAGATACTAAGATTATTTATGCATCCTCATATTATACGCCTTTATGAGGTGATAGATACACCGGCTGATATTTATCTTGTTATGGAGTATGTTAAATCTGGAGAGTTGTTTGATTACATTGTTGAGAAGGGAAGGCTACAAGAGGATGAAGCTCGCCGCTTTTTTCAGCAGGTAAGTTTTCTTCCTTTTTCCTGCATTCATTCTAAAGATTCCACTCAACATTTTAATCTCTGGTTTTAAATGTAGTATGGACTGTATGGTTACTTACCATAAGATATTCTGCAGACATGTACATCATTTATGTTTGTTAATTGTGCATGTCACCATTTATATTTCGTTTTTATCTGCTGCTATCATATTGCAGATGGACAAAAGTATCTATGTGTATTCTATTCATGCTTCATTGTTCATGGTAGGATAATTTTCCTTTTCTTTGATCTTTTATACAGATCATATCCGGTGTTGAATATTGCCATAGAAACATGGTGGTACACCGTGATCTAAAGCCAGAGAACCTTCTGTTGGACTCGATATGCAATGTTAAGGTTGCAGATTTTGGCTTAAGTAATGTTATGCGTGACGGTCACTTTCTGAAGACAAGTTGTGGTAGCCCAAATTATGCAGCACCTGAGGTATACATCTAGAACTGTTTGCATTTACTCTTTTACAGGCCTTCTTCATGGTTACATAAATGTAGATGTCTTGCTAATGTGTCACACCATACAATTCCTTCTCCATTTGTTTAGGTGATATCAGGTAAACTATACGCTGGTCCTGAAGTTGATGTTTGGAGTTGTGGTGTTATTCTTTATGCTCTTCTTTGTGGTACTCTTCCATTTGATGATGAGAATATTCCAAACCTTTTTAAGAAAATAAAGGTTAGCAAACATCTGCTGTGCATAATCATTCTCATTTCTTCTTAGATATTCAGTAAAATTATTATCTATTTTGTCATTCTAGGGTGGGATATATACCCTTCCTAGTCATTTATCACCTTTAGCAAGGGATTTGATTCCCAGAATGCTGGTTGTTGATCCTATGAAGAGGATCACCATACGTGAAATCCGTCAACATTCGTGGTTCAAAGCTCGACTTCCACGCTATTTGGCTGTGCCTCCTCCAGACACTGCACAACAAGTTAAAAAGGTACGCTGATGCTATTGTGTATCAACATGGCTATTTGGATTTGTTATCTTAATACATTTTTCTCCCATTTTTGTGTGCCGTGTATATGTGTTTGGGTGGGTGAGGTTATGTTGATCAATTGTATTTGTGGCAAGGATTTGCCTGTTGAGACATAAAATGGGAGCTATTTTTCTGCATTATTACGCCTTTTGATACTTCTTAAGCGAATGATTTGACTTCACTGTGAGTTTTGTAGCTTGACAACGAAACTCTTAATGATGTTATCAAGATGGGGTTTGACAAGAATCAGCTAATTGAATCTATTCAAAATAGATTGCAAAATGAGGTATTTGCTTTAGTCTGTTGCACTTTTTTGGTTGCTTTTGATGAAACCATGACTAATCTGCCTGTGCAGGCAACAGTTGCATATTATTTACTCTTGGACAATAAGCTTCGTACAACCAGTGGCTACCTTGGTGCCGAGCATCAAGAATCTATGGTGTGTTGGAATTTCTATCTCTTTTGTATTTGCTTGTTGACTGCCAAATGCTCTCGTACTTGTGCTGCTGCTGATTTGCTTTCTGTGATCTGTAGGACACTTTCTCTCAAACTTCAGCTGAAACACCAAGTTCTGCATCTGACCCTCAGCAGTACAGGTTTATGGAATCTCCAGGGTTTGTCTTGAGGCAACATTTCACAGCTGAGAGGAAATGGGCTCTTGGTCTTCAGGTAATTTATATTTGAAGTTCTTCTTGCCATCGCCCCAAATTCTCCTAATTTATTTGTATTTATTTTACAGTCTCGTGCACACCCACGGGAAATAATAACCGAAGTGCTTAAAGCTCTGCAAGAGCTAAATGTTTACTGGAAGAAGATTGGACACTATAACATGAAATGCAGGTGGAGTCCTGACTTTCCCGAGAGTATGATGCGTAACAACCATGGCTTTGGGGTGGATTCTGTTATAATTGAAACTGATGACCTCAGTGAGAAATCAACCCACACTGTGAAGTTTGAAATTCAGGTACCGTTCTGAATCGTAACCATCTGCCCTTAATTAATGCATAAGCCTCAACATTGAAATGCCCTTTACTCCTCTGTGTGATGACTAAGCAGCAGAATTAATTTTGTTAGGTTTGCATTTGCATGTGAGATTATCGTAACTGTTTCGCGTGCATTCTTTTCTGCTTGTGTAAAGCTTACTCCTCAGTGTTAGTAGTATATGTATATAATCCTCTATATAGGGGGTTTTCTGCTATTTGCTCATCCTTGTACATGACTTATTATGGCCCATGTGGTCCATGGAATGCAGATGAGTTCATCCTAAAACATGGTATCAGAGCAAATATCTCTTTCTCTCCCTAACTCTAACCATAGCCATCATCTGGCCGCCGCCGCTTGAGGACCGCCTCCTCCTCCCTTCGTCGTGGTCTGTGTCCCACCGCTCACACCCACACACCATCCCGCTGCCGCTGTATCTGATCCAGGCAAGCTCGATCCCCTCTGGATCCACTGTCATCGGCCCTCGTCCTGGTCGAAACTGTCGTCGGCCCTCGTTCCGACCGGATTTGGTGTCGTCGCCTCAAGCCAAGTTTGCACCAGCACACCGTCATTACTTGGCCTTGGATCCAGACGTATTTGATGCTACTCTGATCCGCTGCTGCCGCTGCTCTACCCAAGCTCCTGGAGATCTTCCTCCGCCTGCCAACCCTGGCCGTGCTCGTCCACGTGAGCTCCGGTCCTGCGCCCACTAGGAGACTGTCTCTACGACTTCTTGACGCATCTTTGACCAGAGTTTGAGCCGGTTCGTGCTCACCTTCTAGCCGCTCAGCGTGCTATCTCTGGTGGAGGCACTCACTTTTGTTCGTTCCAAGGAGACTCAATCCTTGTGGCATGACTCAACAGCCGCCTTCTGTTGTCTTGGCTGCTCGTACGTCCACTACTCCTATAGCTCCTGTGGTGGTAGCATCTATTACTGCTCCTCCAGCATCGATGGGTGCACTTGGTGTCAATGTGATGTGATGCGAGTGCCTCTCCTAGTGGCCTTCACTGCACTTGGTGTCAATGTGATGTCCACACCTACTAGACCCACTACAGGAGGTGGAGCCAAAGCCGCAGAGGTGGTCGCCCTTAGCGTGGCTCTACTCAGTTAGGAGGTGTTGGTGCTCCTCGCCTGCTAGACATCGCTCAGCAGTTGGTCTCCCTCTTTCAGTCTCTGGTTAGTCCTACCTCAGGCTCTTCAAGTGCTGCCAATCGTACCACTTAGCCTTCAGCCACTTAGTCTCCTACTTCAAGTATACCATGTCCTTGGATCTTGGACTTTGGTGCTTCCTTACACACAACACCGGATTCCATGCACCTCACCTCTTTGAGTTCTTCCATTCTACCTGTTTCCATTCAAATTGCAGATGATACTTCTCTTCCTATTAGTAGTCGAGGCATTCTTTTCACTCGTAGTTTCTATTTGCCTACAGTTGCTCATACTCCTAGGCTTGCTATGCAGCTTGTCTGTGGATCAGATTACTGATCATGACTGTTGTATAATTCTTGAGCCTAACTTGTGCTATGTTGAGGACCACCACACAGGGATACTTGTTGGTACTAGCCCGCGTCGTCTTGATTCTCAACATCTCTGGGAGCTTGACTGGCTACGCCTTCCACTTTGCCGCCTCCATCAGTCAGTCAATCACTACTGCCACTGCCTCTGCCACGACCACTTCTATCACTTTTGCTCAGTGGCATTATCGCTTAGGTCACCTATTTGGGGGCGCGTCTTCTTAGGTTACCTATGTGGGTTATCTTTCTTCTTTAGTTGGTAGTGGTGTTCTTGGCTCTGTTCTTGGTGATACTTTATCTTCTATGGATTGCAAGCTTGGCAAGTAGCAACAACTCCTTTATGGTTCTAGTGATTGTTTTCGCTCGTCCTTTTGATTTGATTCACTTTGATGTATGAGATCTGGCTCCCTTCGTTTCGAAAGTGGTCATAAATACTATGTGATTTTCATTGATAACTATTATTGCCATACTTGGGTTTATTTCATGTCTTCGAACTCAATTTGATTTAGCCATTCGTGGCTTCCATGCTAATTCTGCTGGTGGATACCTGTCTACTGCTTTTCGTCAGTTTGATTCAGCAGGGGACTCTTTCTCTTTACTCCTGTCTTGGTGCTCACACTCAGAACAATGTTTCTAAGCGCAAGTATCGTCACCTTCTTGAGACTGCTCGTGCTCTGGTGCTGGTCTCTTCTGTTCCACCTCACTTCTGGGCTAAGACTTTCTACTACCACTTATCTTGTCAACCTACAGCCTTCCACTGCTCTTCAGGGTTCTACTCCTGTGGAGTATCTTTATTGTAGGTCTCCTCAGTACAGTCACCTTCACGCTTTTGGTTGCGTCTGCTTTGTTCTTCCACCCTGTGAACGCAAGAAGCTGACTTCTTGGTCAGTTGAGTGTGTTTTCCTTAACTATAGTGCTGAGCCAAGGGTTACCGCTGCTATGACCCTATTGCTTGTCAGATGCACATTTCATGCGACGTCACATTCGATGAGTCCTAGCCTTACTATCCTCGTGACACCACTTCCAATCCGAACTCTTGTGTTAAGTCAATCTCCTTTCTGACTTTTCCTAATCCTCAGCTCTCCACTTTGTTGGTTTCACCTTTGGCTCCTTCCCTCCGGCTCCCGTTGCTTCCCCTCCGAAGGATCCCACCTGCTCTTTTGTTGAGGTGTCCCCTTTCCATTCCACCACTCGTCGTCCTCGTTCTAATCTTTCTCTGTCAGCTCTATCACCATCTACCTCTACTCTTCCATCCTTGTTGGGTCTTGTTCCAGTGCCTTTTCTCCCTCCTTATTGGGTCCTACTCCAGCATCTCTTCCGAAGTACGCTCTTCATGATCGGAGTGTGATTCTGTGTCCTAATTGCTACGGCTTTGCAGCTTCTGCTACTTCTCTTATTGAGCCTACATCTTATCGTGATGCTGCATCTCATCCTGAGTGATAGCTCGCTATGGCTTAGGAGATTGCTACTTTGTAGCGTACTAGCACTTGAGACCTTGTTCCTCTTTCTACTTGTGTTACTCATATCACGTGCATTTGGGTCTATAAGATACCATTGAGCACTACAAGGCATGTCTCGTTGCACGTGGTTTTCAATAGGAGTATAGGCCTAACTATTCTGAGACTTTTGCCTCTGTTGCTCATATGATCACTGTTTGCCGTTGCCTTTATTCGGCAGTGGATTATCTCACAACTTGATGTTAAGAATGCATTTCTCAATGATGAGATGCTAGAGATCTACATGCACCCACCTCCTAGGTATTATGCCCCCAACGGTTAGGTCTGTCGCCTCGTTTGTTCTCTCTATGGGCTCAAACAAGTCCTCGTGCTTGGTTTGAGTATTTTACCTCTGTTGTCACAGTTGTCGGTTTCTCCGCCAATGATCATGACTCTACTCTCTTTGTTCACATCTCTTATGGTCGGACACTTCTTCTCTATGTGGATGACATGCTTATCACTGGAGACGATCCTTAATATATTGACTTTGTGAAGACATTTCTCAGTGAGCAGATTTAGATGTTTGATTTGGTCCCTCTTCGCTACTAACTTGGGATTAAGGTCGCCTGTACGCTTGATGGCTATCACATCTCCTAGCATAAGTACATCTAGGATCTTCTTGATCGCGCTTCTCTGATCAGCGCATGGTGGACACTCCTATGGAGCTTCATCTTCAGCTTCGTCCTACTGGCAGTACCCCTCTCGAGGATCCCACTCACTATCGCCACCTTGTTGGGAGCTTAGTTTAGCTTGGTGTCACGCATCCTGACATCTCTCATGTTGTTCACATTTTAAATCAATTTGTTTCTACTCCTATCCAGCTTCACTATAGTCACCTCATTCGTATTCTGCGATATCTTTGTGGGGTCATCACTCAACGTCTTTTCTTTCCTCGTTCCAACTCCTTACAGTTTTAGGCGTACTCTGATGCGACCTAGGCTAGTGATTCTTCTGATCGTCGATCTCTCTGATTTTTGTGTTTTCCTTGGTTCTTTCTTGATTGCCTAGAAGACTAAGAAGCAAATTGCAATTTCTTGTTCGAGTGCTGAGGTTGAGCTGAGGGCTTTGTCGTCTGTGACAGCTGAGATTACCTGGCTACAGTGGCTCCTTTAGGACTTTGGTGTTTCGGTTTTTTGCATCAACTACGTTACTATCGAACAACACTGGTGCAATCAACATTGCTTGAGATCTAGTGAAGCATGAGCTCATCAAGCACATTGGGATTGATGCTTTCTACATGCAGTCACAGGTGCAACAACAATTGTCGCTCTTTAGTATGTGCCTTCAGAGCTTGAGCTATCTGACTTCTTCATAAAGGTGCAAACTAGGGCTTAGCATAGCTTCTCTCTCTCTCCAAACTCAGTGTTGTTGATCCACCATGAGTTTGAGAGGGTGCTAGAAGTATATGTATATACTATGTAGTCCTTTATATAGGGGATTTTTTTTCTGCTATTTGCTGATGCTTGTACATGACTTATTATGGCCCCTGGAATGTAGATGAGTTCACTCCAAAGCATTCGGAAGATGTGCTTGGTGCTGATACACTTCCTCTCTGCAGCTTTACAAAACAAGGGATGAGAAGTACCTTCTCGACTTGCAAAGGATCAGTGGACCACAGCTCCTCTTTCTGGACCTATGTTCTGCCTTTCTAACTCAGCTGAGAGTCCTTTGATGCTGAAGACGGTGGCTTCCGAACTGCGGCCCGTTAGCACCCAGCGGAGTGCCAAGTTACATTCGAGATGTACATAATGATCATAATCCTCCAGCAGATTGTACTCCTGGAGTATGTAGACTCTCGAGGCCGCCGTGATTCATTTGGAGGTTATCGGCTTATCACCAATACCAGAGGTGGCAGGCAAGAGGCAATCTTCCTTTGTATTTCTGTTTGCCATTAAGGGCGCTGTATGGCTTCTGTAGCCCTATCTTGAGTCTTGAACATATTTGCCTGTTAATGATCTTTGCTAGCATTATGCCCAGCCTGAGAACGACCTCTGTGTTTATAATGAAAGTTAAGCTGTTGACATTGCCACTGCTGACCCTGACCCGCGCTTCATGATTACTGATATTTACCACGATGCATATACTTCAAGACAAGACGTTGTTTTCCCCTCGAGGCATCATAATTAGTTTGGCTATTACAACAATCACTTTTGTCTATTGAGTTTGTCACAGTTTGGAGTTCGAGCCGATTAGACTACAAAGCCTAACTGCTTGATCGAGCCAATCGTTAGGTCCGAATGGTAAGATGGCCTCTAATAAAGGTAAAAATGGAGTAGTAGTAATGTTAAGAGGTCAGAAAGGGGACCCTTGTCTAGAATCTCGAGACCGCACCACGGGCCATTTTGAGAAAAGTCAAATTGTTTTTTTAAAGGAAATTCAAAGTGTCATTTGTCACCCCTCATGTGAGTTGATTAATTAGGTTAGGAATCAGATCATCAGATAGGCACAACAAAGCAGAGAGGTTTTAGCAGAAAGGATGGCATGCACATAACAAAGCAGGACAATGGGCTACAAAATTGTATCTGTGCTAGTCTAGCTGTACAGAGTATTTGACAAGGATAATACACAGAAGTCACTGATAATCTCAGAATAGGAAATGCTATGGAGATCCTTCTCTCAAAAGAAGAATAAGAGGAAATGCTAAGACTAAGCTAGTATCAAGGCATCTTAGACAGCCTAAACTATAATGTACATTACAGTGACTTTACATACGGTGATACTAACTATGAATAAGTGGAAATGTTATGCCATCAGGCTTTCTCAGCTGAAGCAAGGTGCCCCATTTGCTCAGTGATCTGATCAACATTGTCCCGGTGATTGAGGCAACTGCAGTCTATGGCTACGCCTGTTCTCACATCGTCCTTTGCTTCAGTCGTCTCTCTTTTACCATCAGCATCCCGTCTTCCTGACCCAGCCCCGCAGGCATGACAAGATTGTGGAGTTTCTGTGAGAAACCGCTCCCAGAATAGATCGTTCACCTTTGCTGGTTCATGGGAAACTCCAGTTTCAGTGGTCATCTCATCTTGTGAAGTATCAGTGGTGCTAGTCTCGGAGTTCATATCAACTTCAGTCGCCGTTTTATGGGCATCTCCATGAATCTCTGCTAATGGTAGCATTGGATTCTGCACATAACTAGGTGATTCTGCTAGCTCAGGAGATGAATGGACACGCCCTGCGTTCAGCGAAGAGGGGTGCGGGCTAGTTGATGGCTGCAGATTGATGCTGGTCTCCATTGGTGCTGTCTGCATCTCTCCTAGAGTTAGAGCAGGGCTGGGTGCAGTGGCAACATTGTACATGTCTTCAGAAGATGCATAGTTTGCTCTCTGGAAGAAGTTCTCCAGGGAAACCAAGGTCAGCTCCATCTTGTCCAAAGGCTCGGCATTTGCAGGGTGCACTGGGAACATGCTTGGTGTTTCTGTAACCTTTGTCTGCAAATACGGCATTTGCTGTTCAACTGCGGGCTCCTCTACGAAGAAATCAATCTTCGGGACTCTCCTCTTCTTGTTGAAATGATCTGTTTCCATCAGGGAGCTTGAAACGACACCACGTCTCTGCAAGATGTCACACAAGGAAGCTACGATATTCTTCTGACGTTGCTCCATTAGCATCAACCTGTCCTCTAGTGACTGCATTTGCCAATTGATCCCACACTGTTGTTGAGTCTGCCTCTCGAGATCTGCCATAAGCACGCTTTTCTCATACTTGAGCCTATTGATCTCGTCCTCAAGCTCACGTCTTTCTGATTCTGCTAGTGCTCCATTGATTTGGTTCTGCAAGGAATGGCTGTGCACCGGTTTGCGTCGATGGATATTTTTCAGAAGGTGCGTATGTCCCCTTATGAAGTCCTCATTAGCAAACTCCCATCGCTCGGGGTCAATTTTTCGAAAACCCTAACAGATGACAAATGAAGTAAGCAATCAGAACAACAAGAGAAGAAGATTAAATAGTCTACCATCTAACTAACTTCGGGAAAGGAAAAACTATAAATGAACACAACCTATCCACTATTGATAAGATTTGTCACTTAGCCTTTATGGGCACATTAAATTTCCTAATTTGTTCAAACATGCGTTGCATTGCCCACAAATAGATAACTGTTTCAATGTTTGTTTTGTTTCGACAAAAACAACAAGAAATAGCCTAGCACATGCGCCAATAATGGAAAAGAAGGCATTTTGTTCAGATGAAGCATGCAACATGCATGTTAACTTGCATATAGCAATGTGGAACCATAAAAAAAAACATGAAGCATGTTGGAAAAATGTTATAATATGGTCTCTGCTCCTAGAACTGAAGCTTGGAAGTATTGAGTCCTTGCTAAGTTGCTATGTAAGAAAGGTTGCAAAAACCTAGAGAGCCAACCATCTTAAGAACATGGCAATGGTGGAAAAGAAAAGCCGATGCAATGCAATCCACATCATAATCTTCCTTGTTTGGCACTCGCAACAGTAACCGGTAACAAGGACTTCCAACAATTTGAAACGAAGTAGCAATCAAACTGGGAACACTCACATAGGTGTTGAGCTGCCTGATGAAGCTGGAGAAGTTGTTGTGCTTGAAGTACTTGGGCAGCAGGTCCCGCGAGAAGTCCGGCGGGTTCCACACGACGAAGCTGGCGCCGGCGGGGCCCCACGACACGACATGGTTGGTCGCCGGGTCCTCCACCATCTCGTAGGTCTTGATCAGGAACGGCGGCGGTGAGCTCGAGCCGCCGCCGCCGCCGCCGCCGGAGCTCTCCATGTCTCCCTCCCTATCAAGTGCAGCCAGGTGCCAACCAACTCAGCTCAACTTAACTCCCAACTCACTAGCTGCCGACAGGACGCAAGAAGTATCTCGGTCTTAACGCCGCTTCCCACGAGGTCTTAACCACCCGAATGGACCCGGCGCCGACAAATTCCACTCCAAGTTGCCAATGACAGCGACTTTTCGATCGATCAACTTGTTCTGCAAGAACGGACGAAATCACATACAAGCACGCAGGTAAGCACGGGTAAATAGTTAAGCAACCATAGCCGTAGGAGTAAAGAATGGAAAAAAAAAACCAGTCACTCGTTAAGCACAGTGATTGGATTGGCTCCAGTTCTAATCATGGCACAGCTAACATTTGTTTAATCCGTTTGACAATTTGGCCTTCGAAGGCGCAACGATAGAATCAAGCACACGTTTTCAAGTAACAAGGAAGGAAGAATCGGAGGAGAAATCCAGCATCCAATCGCCTCCGAAGCCTCACCTAATTAACCAGCGTCGAATCGGCCCTCGCTGCAAGCCGTTGTCCGACAGGAAAACACGAAGCGCCCGAAGAGATACAGAACGGAGGAAGAACCGCTTCGTGGAGACACCAAAATCACGGCGACTCCCCTCCCATTCCGGTCGGTCAATTCGTGCGTCAACTCCGACGCGCTCGCCGGGCAGCCACGAGCGAAGGAGACAATCCGCGGCGGGGCGGACGGCGCGCGCGCGCTCGGCGGCGGGGAGTCTCGGAAGTGCGCGGCAGACGGGGGATCGGAGGGGTGAACCGAAGGCGGGGTGGTGGTGGTGCCACCGGTGCAGGTGGCGCGCGGTGGTCTTATAAGGAGGCCGCCGTCGCCACGTGGATTGTGGATGTGGCTGCGCACGCACGCACGTTTGGCTGGTCGTTGCATGGGATGTTTGACCGACCAACGTATCGATCCTTGCTTCTAGAAGATGCGGGCCCCATCCGTCAGCGGCTCTCCTGTACATGCCAGCATAATAAGTTAATATGATGCCGCTGGCTGGTCCGACAGGAATTGAATGGAAGTCCTGGACCATCGAAACGGGTGGTAGCCTAATTCAAAACACCGCGAAGGGTTGTATGGGAAAAATCTTATAAAACGCATGGTACTTCCTGTGTAGTGTAGTCTTCTGCAAGTTTTAGGTTGCGATCAAATTGGCTTATGAATAGTGCTCATGGCTTATTTGGTACTATTCATAAGTTTTGTCTTTTTTTGAAATTTTGGTTTTTTGTTGAGCTTTTTTGCCGGTTCTTTTTTCTGTATTTGTTTGTATTATACGTAATGGGCTAACATATTTTTTATTTTTAAATTTTTTTAAATTTAATTATGCAAAATAAGTCTTTGTCGAATCTGATGTTTTTTCAACTTCTACATGTTTTCACCATAAGCCACGTGCTTTTGCTTTTAAGCCAAAACGATCACCACCGGCATGGCCGTAACGTGCTTTTGAGTGGTACGACGAATGTTGTTACTCGGGAAATAGTTTTCTGCAGCTCATGGTTTTAGTGGCTCCGAAACCCCTCCCTTAGTTTTGGGTGATGTTCTCCCCTCCTGCTATAGTTGTCACCATTTCGAACCCATCTTGTATTTCTTTTTGTTCAGTGTATCAGTATACCCCCTCTACAGATAGCTTCTTTTTTTGTGTTGTAGTTGATGGTTTTTGTTCTTAGCGTAAGTGTTGGTATGAACGAACCGAATATCAGTAAGCCGTTTCAAAAAACTATTCCGATAAATTATTCCAAAAAAATCAATATAGACATCATTTAATTTATTTTTCCGAAGGAAGCACGAGCTTAAAGAATAACCTACATCTACATCGTAGCTCTGCCTCTGTACACAGCCTCCAACTCCTACCCCTCCGTCTGCCTTTCCCCAGCTCACCGCGTCGCTAGCCTCTTGACGCCTCCCATTGCCCCGACCAACGGTTACGGGCCTGTTTGGTTGCCTGCATCCAGTTGAACTAGGTTGATCGGATGCAGAGTCTCCTTGTTTGGTTGCCTAGTCGCTAGGTTCAGCCTGGCTCTGCTCATGCAAGATTCCCCCCGCAGCCAGGCTCTGGAGAAACGTGGGAATCGGGCGTTTCTGGGGAGCCAGGCTCGCGGGATGCAGATGATTAGTTAGTTGATGATGTTATTAGTGTACATTAGTAAATATCAAGTATTATTAACGTGTTTTGAAAAAGTTTAAGATATAATAAGATACGAACATCTCATATAACATATCTTCATAATCATAATCATAATCTTATATTATTTTTATCTCATGCAACATATCTTCGTACAGGCAACCAAACAATATCTCTTCTCAGCCAGACTCTACTCGTACGTGAACCAAACACGACAGCGTTGCATGCGCTCAACCTGTCCCACAAGAGCCTGGCTCTCAGATACGAGCTAGGTTCTACTCGTATGTGAACCAAACAGGCCCTACAACTCACAGCCGGCCACAGTTGGAATCCATTTGTAAGCCACTTATAGTCAGCTCCGGAGCCATGAATCTTTCAACGCCCCTGCACGTTCGAAAGAAGGTCTCGGCCCTGATCGGTATGGCTGAAAGCTGAAGGCTTATGGCTTAAAACACTGTAGAGGCTGAAAAATTCAACAGAGCGGCTAAAGAAGGTGCTCAGAGCGGTGATGGATAATCTTGTAGTGCTGAAATGGTGCAAGTAATGCTGGAGATAAGCGGATACTTAGGAACGCAACATTTTTGCATGGACTAATGACGTTCTTGAAAAATAACGACATTCATTTCATGGAAATAGCTTACGAAACAATTTGGTACAACACGACATAAGAACGAACAACTACATAACACGATAAAGCGGTAGTAGTCTAAACCGCGAACGACGATGCTATGAAGTCACGTGTGATAGTCATGAGTCGGCGTTCGCGGCGTCCGGAAGGTTGGAGGGTGGTATGTGTGGGCTGCCACGTTCCCGGCAGGCCACACGCCAGACTCGGCGTCAATGATGAAGTTGTGCAACGCCATACAAGCTGTAATGATTTTGCATTGGTCGGGAACCTTGTAGTTCGGAATCTTGTGAAGGATCCGCCATTTGGCCTTGCACATGCCGAACGCACGCTCGACGACATTGCGCAACTGGGAGTGACGATGGTTGAAAGCCTCATGCATCCCGTGCGGTGCGCCACCATTTTGGAAGCTGCCTACATGGTACCGTTCGCTGCGGTACGGAGCTAGGTAACCCAACCGGTTGGCATAACCGGAGTCCACAAGGTAGTACTTGTCTGCAACCAAAAATATTTGTTAGTACAAGAGTGAGAAAGCATGCATTACTCAGATGTAAAACTGTCATACAACCTTGGGGGGGATGTGGGAAGCGGTCACCGTACTTGTCCCTGGTGTCCTTTAGGATCCGAGCGTCATGCGCCGACCCCGGCCATCCGGCGCACACAAACGTGAAGCGACAGTCCAAGTCGCAAATGGCGAGCACATTCTGACTAGTGAATCCTTTTCTGTTGTAATACCGTCCCCTCTCCTCGTTTGGAACAATGACTTCGATGTGAGTGCCATCCATAGCTCCTATGCAATTGTAAAAAGGCGAAAATCTTGGTAGTTGTAGCCGGGGGTGCACCGCCTGGTACGTTGGATCTAAAGGTGCGATGTTGTCAGCCGCTAATGACACAAGACATGTAAGGACATCATGGAACCTTGCGCTTATAGTTCCCGCTGCGTGCTCAAATCGGTTCGTAGCCTGCCGTTGTGGTTGCGGGGATCCGCAAGTCCACAAAAACAAGCCTAATGCTTCCGTAGAGCACATTGCCCGACTTGAGCGAAGACCGTAATTGGCAACGAGCAGATCATGCAGCGCCTCAAATAGATGTGGCTCCATCCTGAACATGTCGTGGCATCGCTTCGTGTTCGCTAGTTGTCCCTATACCCACTGCATTCCGATTACTTTGGCATGCTTGGTACCGAACGACCTCTTCGTCATCATCCGTATCGTCGTAGTACATGGCGACCATTGCTAGCATATAGGGAAAGCCATGCCGTGCCGCCATGTGCGCACACACAAGAAAAACATTTGTTACAAATGGAACCATGACTGCACACATAGCAAAAACATCGCCAGCGGCACCAAGCCGGCCCGCCAATAGTAGGCCGGCCGGCGACGGCCGGCCACCAACGACGGCGGACGGCCACCAAAGAATAGCTCGCGGCCCGGCCGAGCCACGGCCGGCTGCACCAGGCGACCGACATGCGGCAGATATTGGCACTCACAAAACAAGTTCACAAATAAGGAGTTCAATACATAGGAAGTTCAATACATAAGGAGTGCAATACATGACATAAGGTAGCATTATTGTTCAATACATGCACGTAAATGTTCCGCAACGACAACGCTCAACAATACGACTAAACACTGAACCGAAAACGCTCGACCATACCACTAAACACTCAACCGAAACCGTACTCCTCACAGCTTATCGCGAAGTCGTTCCCAAGTACGCCTGATCCAGTCGAGACGAGCCTCATTCGTGGTCATGAAGGAGAAGCTGTGGCGGCACTGGGCATTCATGAAAAGCTGCGAAGCGTAGTAGAGCTCATCGCTTCCTTGCTGCGCACCTGCTTCAACGACCAGTGTCATCAAATGATGGAAGTCTTGCCTTTCGGGGTCTAGTGTAGGGGATGTCACAGTCGTGGCCGAGCCTCCGCTTCCGGACCGCAATCTCAGCTCTCCTTCGTAAAGGTCAACCATGCGCTTAATATTCATGTCACGATCAGTGCGCTTACATGCGCTGCAAGGGGGCAACGGTGCAGGGCATGGCCGCTTGCTCCCGGAGGACCGCCCGACGCACTGCAGGTCGCAAGGGAAGGCTGCTGCTGCCGGTCCGCATAGGGAAGGCTGCTGCTGCTGCCGGTGCATAGGGAAGGCATCTTTGCTGCCGGTGCGCATAGGGAAGGCATCTTCGCTTGCCCTCTCCTCCTTGGCTGTCGTCGAGGTCGTCGATGTCGACGTCGAGGTCATCCACACCCGGCACGAATGCACAGTCACTAGTGATGGTGTTGTTCCCGAACACAATTTCTAGGAGGGCCTCGTGCTTGTCAACAGTGGACCTGAACTTTCTCATCTCGGTCTTTCCCTGCAATGCATGATGTCATCTAACAGGTGTAATGCGAGCAGAACCGCACTTCAAAATTGATACTTACTCTACCCGTAGCTGCCCACCAGTCGGCACTCGCCTCAATGTTGCCTGTCGATGGATCGACCCCAAGGCCCGTGGCATGAAATTTCAAATTTTTCCATTTGTTGTAATCACGAGAAAGTTGCTCCCATTTGTTCTTCATTTGCTTAGGTGTGTACTGCAGCCCAGTTCGTTCGGCAAATTTTCGGAGAAGGTTCTGCTTGCCCTGCGTGTTCAACCGTGAGAACGGGCGGTTGTGTGCCTCCACCTCCTCCGCACATACTTGCAGGAAAACCTTCGTCATGTCATCGGTCCACATCGCAGGTGCCATCTGCGGGCAAGGCAACCATCTCACCCTCAAATTTTTCTAAATTGTAACTCACCCGAAATACAACCCTATAGACCGACAAAACCATTGCACTGCCAGCATTGATCCTCAAAACTACTTACATGGTGGAAGTTAAGCGCGTTTCATTTCTGGAGATGATGTTTCTTACGCTAGCAACAATGTTGTGTTTAAGAGGCAAACTCATTCCTGCCTACGCACATACTAAGGGGAACAAAGTGTACAAATTACAAGCAAAGTGATACTGAGACAAGTCTGTATTGGTACAAGGAGTAGAGTTACATCTCGGCAAGGACCATACCTCCAGCCGCCGTTCCTTGGTGCGCCGATGCAGGGGGGAGCTCGACCGGTGCTTCAAGCGTCGCCGCTTGTTCGTGACAGCACGCACGCCGGGCTGCGCGCTTGGGCCCTCCCCTCCTCGGAGGCGGCGACCTTCCACGGGGACCTTGCACGGGGACCTTCCACGGGGATGGCGACCTTCCACGGCGACCTTGTACGGGGACCTTCCACGGGGATGGCGATGCGGAGCTTGGCCGGCGACGGCGACGTGGACCTCGCACGGGGACGGGCCGTCGCCCTTGCGGATCCGGCGCGGCACTAGGACCTCGCGGATCTGCGTTCCCCGCCGCGGGAGGCCGCACCGGAGGGGCACGACCACGGAGGAGGGAGGGTGGGGGGGAGGGGCGACCTGGGCACCGGCGATTCGCTCGCCACGCCGGCCGGCGGGGGGCGGATAGCCGGCACTCGCGGGTGGCGGCGATGGGGCACTCGCATTCCAGGGGGGTTCGATTTGGGGGAGCGTCGGTCGAACCCTAACGCTAGCTGCTTCATACTGCTTCCGTCGGTACCGGCTTCGCGTGGAGCATGTCGGCTTCGCCTGGAAGCTGCGGCTTCCGCAAAAAACACTGTAGCAGCTTCAAAAAGCCAGCAGCCCGCAGCCCGCAGCCGCAGCCGATTTGATCGCAGCCCTCTTCTTTTCGGTTACTAAAAACTATTTTTTTTGTTTTTACAGTAACCTTATTTATATCAGCTAAAAACACATATAAATTTCTATCACTATGTACTTTCTCTAACAAATAGTCTAAAAGACATAAACTACAACCATAAACCGTAGAAACTAAAAAAAAACATGCCCCTTAATTGAAGCAGCCCAGAATCTAAACGCGCTAGCAAGCCAGGAATCTTTCTGCCACTTCCGGGGACAAAGAAACACGTCCCAGATTTACCAGCACATCAGCAGCGTGAACTGGTCGATATCAAGCAGACGATATCCTGCACGGCTGCATCTCACTGAGCAGGAAGCTGAACTGGTGCGATTTCTCTCCGATCAAAGCCGTCAGCCGTCAGGGTCTTCACACGGTGTGAACCCGGCCAAAAGTTCCAACCGAGAAGCTTCTCCGGCACCGGCTAGCTGGGCCCGTGGAAAAAAAAAAAAATCTTCGCAGCATAATTTTACAGACGCGCGCCAAAAGACAGCGATGTGCGGAACCTTCTATACCGCAGGGGGGTGGCGCGACGCGAGCGTTCTCCGCCCCAAGAACCACTGCGAACTTCGACAGGGACAAGAGCCCCTTCCGGCACGCTTGCGCGTCAGCTATGCTGGCACCGCAGAAGCGGACACACGTTTCCGAAGCTTTTCCCGGATAATTTCTGAAAGTTTTTTGAGATCCTATTACTGCATGCCGTGCGTTCTAGAGAGCATGGACTTTCGATGCAGAGTCCTTGCCGATTCTACCCCTATCCACGATCGGAGGGCCTCTTCCAGATCGTGCAACTTGTGCTCCCCAGCGTATGTACCTTGGTACATCGAATCTAGAGGGAACACAGCTTCCTGTTTCCTTCTTCTTATCCTCATCGTATTTTTATCCATGTGATAAAGATCTAGAGCATTCTCTCTGTTCCCCTGGTGCCCTAGATCTTTGCCACGTCGACGGAAACACGAGAGAGATAAAAAGTTCCCCTGGTGCCCTAGATCTTTGCCACGTCGACGAAAATACGAGAGAGATAAAGAGAAAGGAACAGGTAAGCTGTGTTCAATCTAGAGGGGGAGGAGTGCCATGTCATTGTATGAATGATAACATCCCGTTTGGCTATTTAAAATTGAATATAATTCATTCAATTGGATTCTAAATTTTATTCTAGTTAAAATTGAGTTTGATTTAAGCCAATTCAAAATTCAAATTTTCTATTTCGATGTTATTTGGAATTCTACAAGATTATAGGACCCACCTTTGCACATAGGTCCTTCAATGTGCATAAAGTAGTTTCTCTACACGTTAAATCATCTCCAACAAATTTCAAACAATTTCATGAAAAACTTATAGCATGAACGTAATGTTGAAATTTTAAATACCGAACTTTTACGAAATCATTGTCTACTAGGATGTGGAGACACCTGTGTGCCTAGATCTGCTAATGTGCATAGATTAGCTTCTCTACGTATTGAATCATCTTCAATAAATCCCAGTTGATTTCGTGAAAAATTATGGTGTGAACGCGAGGTTAAAATTCTAAATACTGAAATTTTACTTTTAATTAATTTTGTAGAGTGAATTCTAAATAAATGGTATGTGTAAGTTAAGAATTACTTCCAGCTCTATCATATCTCTTGAAATTGGCTTTGAAATCATCAATTCAATTTTAGGTGGTACACCTTTGAAATTGAATTCTAATTCCATAATTTCAGGTCCAACACCTAAAGCCAAATGAGGTGTAAACCATTTCACTGAATTGTTACGAACTTTTGTTGAAAGTGGAACATGTGATTAGTGTAATCCTGATGGGCCCGCTTGTCAGTGATGTTCACATAAGGATATAAATATAGCACTTGTTCTAGAAGAAAGTTTGTGATGACAAAATAGCATGCCGGAAGTCAGATGATTCTATTGTTGACTTGTTTCATCGGTCAAGCTGAACTGATATCTGACGAATGTGATGACACAACTCCGGGTCATTAGCTTGCAATATCTGACGAATGCAAGATTGAAGTTTCTGAACCACCATAATTGCACTTTCCCATCGGAATGAACACGGTGATTGTACAGATACTCCAGCAATTCCACAGAGCGCTCAGAAGTTAGAACGCTTGTGATTCGGAGTCCGATCTGAAGGCGGCCGGATTCTGGCAGCGAGGAAGAGGACTACTTTTGATCGTGCCAAATTCTAGAACTTAGTGGCATCCTTCACTTATTGGCTGGTTTTTTTTTGGCTCCATGCTTATATGAATTTTGACTTTTTATTACAGTAATTAGCTTTTAAATAGTACGCTTTTTAAGATGAGGTTTACAAATTGATTATAGCAGATATTGTACCAACTTCAGTTATACTGATCAAAATCACATGTAACCCTTTCTCTTAGTACTCTCCATCATGAACAGCCAAAATACAAAATCCATAAACCAAAAATCATAAGTCATAGTTTAAAAGAACCCACCTATTAATTACTAGTTGCTACTCAAGCGAAACTGCAGAAGAGCACATATGAACAAACTAACAAATGAATCTACAGTGATCACTTCATATTTAGACTTATTATCCCTCTGATATGTTGATTAGCCGGTACACAGTACTGTGATGGTAGTGTTTGTCTCAACGAGCGACGGCGGGTTCATCGACGGGCGCGCGTAAGGCGAAGGATCGGCACCCGAGAGCTTGCGCCTCCAGCCGAAGCTGATCTCGTAGGGCGCCATGCCATGTCCAGGTTGACGGCGTGGGTGGGCCCAGAGCGGGCAACCGGCGCCACCGGCCGAAGAGGACGGTGGTGGCCGTTGCCTCGTTGGCAGGGGCGAAGGAGAGGACGCGTTGGAGAGCACATCGCCGGGGAGGCCGGCAGGGGCGCCAGCCATGGACGTCAGCGTGGAGATTGGCACGCTTGTAAAGTGACCTGGGTGTTGGGATTAGATTTCGGATTTCCAACAATTCATATGGGCCATATATGTGGCATTGTTCTCTAGGCCCGAATATGCAATTGTGAGAAAGTAACGAAGTCATATCTATGCATCAGTCTTAATAAAGTAATAACATGCTCACAAACAGAGGTCTCACAAAGACCATTTTTAAGGTATGATCTTAGGAGAATATCAACTTGATCTATAAGTTAATGATAAGAAAAGTTGTTTTAAGCAGTACAACACTAATTAACCAATATTTGAACTCTCGGTACAAGAAAATTTTTGAAGCCTAACTATTGTAAAGCTCCATGTTTCCTTCAAGGAAAGGGACCTTCTCTTCTATCCAGCATTGTCATAATCCTTGCATTAAATCTTATCTATCCCTGTAATGCAGATGCTAACAAAAAATAATGCAATGCTGCAGTCATTTTGGACATTTCATGCTGCTCTTAGTAAGCATAACAACTAGATGTAACCACCATGTAGGTAAGGTAGAAGCCACATTGTTCTGAACATCAACAAGCTCTAAAGATAAATTGCAGCATCTCTTTTAAATTCACCTAGTGTCCGGTCATTTCCAGGTGGATACCTCAAGGCTGACTCCCTTCTTGATCATGCACATCGAAGAAGGCACGTACTTCAGCCGGTTAGACATATCAAAGGTCATGCTTAGTCCAATGGGCTTAAACATGGGACTTGTTAGAGATATATGTATAGTTTGTTATTCCCCATTATTATGAGGGATTCTTTGCATATTTACCTCCTGTACTTTGTGTATATATACTGGCCCATTGGCCTCATATGAATACAAGCGCTATTCATAACATGGTATCAGAGCCAAAACTAGGGTTTTGGCTTACCTAGGTTCCGCGCGCGTGTGCGCCTCCGCCCGTCGCCGACTCGACCTTCGCCGCCGTCGCCGACTCGGCCTCCTCCGCTGCCATCACCGCCCACTCGGCCTTCACGGCCTCCTCCACCGCCGCCTGTCGGCCTCCTCCGCAGCACCGTCGTCGCGCTGCCGCGTCGCCGTCGCCGCTTCTGCTCCTCCTCCGCCCGACGCTGCCGCTCCTCCGCGCCGCCGCTCCTCCGCTCGGGCCGTTGCCGCCGCCTCCGCGCGCGCCGCCGCCTCCGCGCCGAAAGCGCGCCGGCCTCCACCACCGACGCCGCCGGCCCTCCGCGCCGCCGCTCCCGCCCGCCCGCCGCTCCGCGCCGTCTGCGCCGCCAGCGGCCACCGCCGCCGCCTCCTGCGTGTGGGCGTGTGTTTTCTAACGGGCCGAAGGCCCGTTAAGTTTTAGGGTTTCGAAAAAAAGAGAAAAAAAAGAAAAAAAATAACGTCGTTCTAACCGCCGCGCCGTCCAGCGCCGCCTGTTAGACTTCGTTGTCTTGGTCGCCGCGCCGTCCAGCGCCGCCTACCAATGGGCACCGTTTCCCTCCTTCGCTGCCCGGTCATCTTTGATGGTGTTAATTACACCGACTTCGTGTCTCACATGCGTGGTCTTTGTCTCTAGGGCGTCCTCTCTGGCGATGTCACCTGCCCGCCTTGCCCTATTCCTCCGACGGAGCCTACGCCTGTTGCATTGCCTCCGACAGCCGATAAGGCTGCTGCTGATGATGAAGCTGATGATAAAGCTGCCTCTGCCTACCATGAGGCTCTGGATTCCTACAAGGATCGTCGGCCGTCTACACTCCGTGATACGATGGCGGCGCTCGCCGCTTCTTTGTCTTCATCGCCGATGTCCACCTAAGTTTTCTTACGAGGTTGTGGGACTCCTTCGGCTTTCCGGATATGGACTCATCTTCGTCGGCGCTCACGAGCCCTCGGTGATGCCACTGCACTGTCCGTGGTCCGCCAGAGCACTCTCTTCGCAGGCGATGCTCTGTTGACGCTTTACGCTCGAGTTCTGCATGCGGCGTCGGTTGGACTCACTTCGCTGCTTGTTGTCGTACTGTCCGTCTTTGCTGGATGTGCGTCTTGACCGGAGTTTCAGCGGGTTTACGAGTTCCTTACTCGCCGTCCCGAGTTCGAGCAAAGGCGTGCCCGGCTCCTTGCACGCCACCTCGTGTCACTCTCCGGAGGCTCTTACCGAGATACGCGCAGAGGAGACTCGTTTGAGTGGTCTTTGTCCGATGCCACTCCCTGCGTGCTCGCCGCTCGTCCGCTTTGCTACACCGCCTCCTCCAGGCTACCACAGGTGGTGGTGGCCGTCCTCCGTCTGAGGTGGCCGTCCTCACTGTTCCTCTGCGACAAGGATGGCCACACGAGTCCCGGTGCTACAAGAAGAAGCGCATCTTTCACGCCGTTCTTCTCGGCACTAGTGCTTCTACGACGATGTGCGCCTCGACTTCTTCAACACTTCTCTCACCGAAAGCGGAGATAGCCGGACTTCGACGCCTACTTGCCGCTTCAGTTCTCCTCGGCGGGTTCTGCGAGTTCGCTCATCGACTCTTCTGCACCGAGAGACCACCTCCTACGATCAGTACCTCCCGTGGATTCTTGATTACGGAGCATCTTTTCACATGACTCTGATCCTTCCACTCTGTCTTCTATTACACCTCTTGATTCTCCCGCGGTGTTCTTACTGCGATGGTACATCTCTTTCTGTCTCAGTCGAGGATCTCTTAGCAACTCATCTTTTCATGTTCCTTCATTGCTCATGTTCCTCGCCTTACCTTGCGCTTCTTTCTGTGGGCGATTCGACCTTGGTTATCGGGTTATTCTCGACTCGACTCTTGTTGTGTTCGGGATCGCCACACGGAGCTCGGTTGGTTCGGCCCTCGCGCCGTGACTCACGGCGTCTTTGGGAGCTTGGCGGCTTCACCTTCCTTCTGCGCCACCATCGCCGCGGTCTCTCCGCTTCGCCGCCGTCTCACCGGCTCTTTCCAGCGGTGGCATCACCGTCTTGGCCATCTGTGTGGATCTCGTGCTGCCGTCCTTAGTTCGTCGTGGTCTTCGGGTGCATCTCGGGAGACGTGTCTTTAGATTGTCGTATGTAAGTTAGGTAAATGATTCAGCTTCCTTATCCTCATAGTGAGGCGTGTCTCGGCGTCCTTTGATCTTGTTCATTCGGATGTTTGGGGTCCGGCTCCTTCGTTTGAAAGGGGTCATCGTTATTATATTATTTTTATAGATGATTTCTCTCGCCACTTGGATATATTTCATGTCTTCTCGTAGTAAGGCCTTGCCTATCTATAAACAATTTGCCACTATGATACACACACGTTCCCACTCCTATTCGTGTCTTTCGTCTTGATTCTGGCGGCGAGTACCTCTCTCATCACTGCGCAGCCTTCCTTGCCGGCGCGGGCACTCTCGCTTCGATTTTCTTGTCCCGGTGCTCATGCTCGAATGGTGTCGCTGAGCGCAAGCATCGTCACCTCCTTGAGACGGCTCGTGCTCGATGATCGCCGCCTCTATTCCACCTCACTTTTGGGCCGAGGTCGTTTCCATCGCCACCTATCTCGTCAACATTCAGCCTCTTACGCTCTTAAGGGTGCGATCCTGTTGAGCGTCTCGTGGTCTTCTTCCGACTACTCGCCCTTCATCTGTTTGGTTGCGTTTGCTCGTTCTCCTCGCCCCTCGAGAACGCACCAAACTGACCGCTCAGTCTGTTGAGTGTGTCTTTCTGGGATACAGTGCCGAGCACAAGGGCTATCGGTGCTGGGATCCTGTTGGTCGTTGGATACGGGTTTCTCGGGATGTGACTTTCGACGAGTCTCGTCCATTCTACCCACGTCCTGCCTCTCCTTCGGCTTCCTCTGTGGAGTCTCTGTCTTTCTTGACCTTTTCAGATACTCCTATATCTGTTTTGCCCTCGTCCACCTGTCCTACTGCGTCTCCTCATATTCCCCCTGTGGCCTCCCCGCCGTTGTCGCCGCCTGTGTCGTCTCCTACGACTCCCCAGGCTCCTCCCACTATCGTCTACACTCGTCGACCTCGTATTGAGAATATTTCAGATGAGCCATCTTCTCCTGATGTTCCATCTTCTTCTGATGCTCCATCTTCCTGATGGGTCATCTTCTCCTCGCTACGCTCTCGCGATCGCCGATCGCTTGGCCTCCTGCCCGTTTTGCCTTTCTTGGCGCAGCTACTCGTGAGCTTCAGATCCTCACCGGATCTTGTTACTCACCCCGAGTGGCAGCTTGCCATGGCCGAGGAGATTGCTGCCTCGAGCGCTTGGTACTTGGGATCTTGTTCCTTTTCCATCTCATTCTCATCCCATCACATGTAAGTGGGTCTATAAGATTAAGACTCGCTCTGATGGCTCTCTTGAGCGCTATAAGGCGCGTCTTGTTGCTCGTGGCTTCCAGCAGAAGCATGGTGTTGACTACGACGAGACTTTTGCTCCTGTGGCCCACATGACCACTGTTCGCACTCTTCTTTCGGTGGCGTCTGTTCGCCATGCGGTCATTTCTCAGCTTGATGTCAAGAATGCCTTTCTTAATGGCGAGTTGCGTGAGGAGGTCTACATGCATCCGCCACCTGGGTATTCTGTTCCTGAGGGCATGGTCTGTCGCCTTCGTCGCTCTCTATGGCCTTAAGCAAGCCCTCGTGCTTGGTTTGAGCGCTTCTCCTCTGTGGTCACCGCTGCTGTTTTTCAGCTAGTGATCATGATCCTGCACTTTTGTCCACACTTCGCCTCGTGGTGGACTCTTCTTCTCCGTATGTTGATGATATGATCATTACGGAGATGATTCTCGAGTACATTGCCTTTGTCAAGGCTCGCCTTAGTGAGCAGTTCCTTATGTCGGATCTTGGTCCTCTTCGTTACTTCCTTGGGATTGAGGTTACTTCCACTCCGGATGGTTTCTTTATGTCCCAAGAGAAATATATTCGGGATCTTCTTGATCGCGCCTCTCTCATCGATCGAGTGCTGTTGAGACTCCCATGGAGCTCAATGTTCACCTCCGACTCTCTGATGGCGAGCCTCTTTCTGATCCGACTCGCTATCGTCATCTTGTTGGGAGTCTTGTCTCCTTGCTGTTACTCGTCCGGATATCACTTATCCAGTTCATATTCTGAGTCAGTTTGTTTCAGCTCCCACTCAGGTTCACTACAGTCACCTTCTTCGAGTTCTGCGATACCTTCGTGGGACTATCTCTCGCCTGCGATACCTTCGTGGGACTATCTCTCGCCGTCTCTTCTTTCCACGTTCCAGCTCGTTACAGCTTCAGGCTTTTTCAGATGCTACTTGGGCGGCGATCCTCCGATCGTCGGTCTATCTCTGCTTCTTGTGTTTTTCTTGGTGGTTCTCTTATTGCACGGAAGACGAAGAAAGCAGATCGCAGTGTCCCGTTCGAGTGCAGAGGTGAGTTGCGAGCTATGGCTCTCTTGACAGCAGAGATTACTTGGCTACGGTGGTTACTTGAGGATTTTGGTGTTTCGTCACTACACCGACCCCTCTCTTGTCGACAAGATCGATGCTATCGGTATTGCTCGTGATCCCGTGAAGCATGAGCTCACCAAGCACATTGGTGTTGATGCTTCTTTCATGAGGACTTGTGTGCATGATCGGTGATTACTCTTGATATGTGCCTTGAGCTTGGATAGCGGATTTCTTCACGAAGGCCTGGACTCGAGCACAAAGACAGCTTCTACCTCTCCAAACTCAGTGTTGTTGATCCACCATGAGTTTGAGGGGGGGTGTTAGAGATATATGTATAGTTTGTTATTCCCCATTGTTATGAGGGGTTCTTTGCATATTTACCTCCTGTACTTTGTGTATATATACTGGCCCATTGGCCTCATATGAATACAAGCGCTATTCATAACAGGACTTACATAAAGCTATTATCTCAACCAATTCACAATGTTGAAGTTAAAAGGTTGCACTTTACTATATTCAAAATAAAATAATGGAATTTTCTTGATCATTCAAAGGAGCATAAGGCAATGTCTGTTATCAGACATTCATATCACTACCAAGAATGGCTACAATCGGATGTGACATTTGCAGAATTGCAGATCAAAAAATAAGCTCCAAGCTTGCGAGTAAAGTCTATAATATGCAATCTAATGCATTGTTAAATTAGTATCTGCTGTTGTTTGGGAAAATAAGACCGCTTTGGCAATCAACATTGAAGTGACAAGCTGCTGCTTTTAGATTGCTACATGTCATACTCATTTAAATACACTTAAAATGCTCTGTCACTTAAAAGTACACTTTGAAGGAAAACAAATATGTAACTATGTAAAACTACAATCTACTATTTATTAATTGTGATTACTATGAGAGCATTCAAAGCTGAAAACTCAAAAACTCAAATTAATAGTGATGCCTGGAATGCAGATCCATAGTATGCATAAAAAATTGAAGCAATAGTTTTCACAGGATCCTTCAGTTCAACCCCCAATACTCTAACCAACCATTGACTTATTGAGAATAAGTACCCTCAGTGGACTACTTCTATTAAATAACAGAATAGACAAAACTATTGTGACCGAGGATGGTGATTAGCAAATGAACACATGGTTAATAAATGAATTTTACTGCAATAATTCATACTGATTTTGGAGTATCAGAAAACATGTCATTGTGCATGAAACAATGTCATTGTCTATTATGTCATTTCACAAGTTAAAATTTCGTTCACATTGTCCAGCAAAGTTATCCTGTAATACATTACATTCATCCTTTTCGTACCAGAGAACATATGCCTATAAATCCTTGTGTACGACCTTTCTTTACAGGTAGTGAACATATGCCCAAAAGTGGAACATTCTTAGGTGGGCCGTAAACATTTGGGCTCTTTAGGAGAGTTGCTTATATAACAAAAGAGTAGCATTGTTACCAAAGAACTAGATATGGCCGCGCGCTACGCTGCGCTGTTGTGGCCAGTATTGGGTATAGCAAGAGTACATATTGTTGGATATGTTTAGTGTATGTAAACATGCATGGCGGTGTCTATGTGAGGGGAAATGGTGATCTATATTTTGTGCACAGTGATTCAATTGTTTGCGGAGCGCGTGGGCCTTATTGTGCAGGCTGGGCCATACAGTCAGGGGCAGAAGTTGGTTCAGCAATCTGTATTGGCGAGCGAAATAAGATTGGGCAGGCTGAAGCAAGGACGTTAACAATTTGGCATCATACAATTATCAGTGTCGTTAGCTTGAGTAAGCAATCGGAAAACACAGTCATCTGTACAGGGAGGCCGAAACATGTAGAATCATAGTTGTCCAATGGCGTTGTTTCAATTGCTGAGCAAATGTAGAGGTTGTCGGGAAAGATGGAGAGGTCTATATGTGATGCAGTAAATTGAGATGAGTATGGAAGGGGCCTAACTATACATTGATGGTGAAGAGCATAGGCTATGATATTATACAATGCTAAGTCTGAACATAGATTAAGGTAGGACCATGTTTTTTCGTAGCTGAGTTGATAAGGGATGCAAGAACAAAATACGTCGGGCATATGTTGTCTGGACGAGTAGAGCAAAATGTTGTGCCATTCTTAGGTGTCTTTTGCTGTAAAGAGAGGCTGTTTCAATAAGCTAATCTGGAAAATGTTTATACAGGGCACAGTTGATCAAATGTAGTGGTGCATATTCTAGTACTTTTTTTAAGCCTAATTGCTTGAGATATCCTAAAACAAATGTCTTTTAGCTTTAGGCTTTTGTTGTGAGGAGCTGCGATGATTCAATGTAAAGGGAAGAGTAAGTCAGTCATGTATCACAGCTGAGTATGTTAGGTATACATATGTAAATGATTGGAAGGAAATAATCTTATCTTGGCTTCAGGAGCATCAGGATTTTCTTCATCAGTGTGCGCTGTGCGTTTCAAGGCAGGATTCGCCCTTGGTAAGATCTGTAATTTTTCAAATGTTGCTCTGAGATAACCTGCAATGTATAGATTTGTAAAAAGGGAATATGTGTCTGTAATATCTTAGAAAGGTAACCTGCGATGATGGTGGTGTTTCTTTGGGAAAATCCTTTTGGGAAGTAGTTGTGCCAGTATGTTGCTGAGAGATAGGTGACTGAATAACTTGTTCAGGAACAGTCGAAGCCAGTTTCTGTGGTTCAACAGTGAGCACAGCAGAGGTAGGATCGATTGAGTGTGTGTTGGGTGTGGCCTGAACAGGTGGTGTGGACTGTACTGCAGTATGTATATTGCTTGTAGCGGTACCCATTTCAGGTTCTTTCTGTTTACTATTTGAGGCCGGTGTTGAGGCATGTAAGAGAGCCAACATAGAATCAACCTGGTATGATATGTTTGTTCGTTGTAGTGCCCTTCGTGTCACTAAAACTCTAAAGTGATATTGCCTTCCGTAGAGCCTTGTTATCTGCGGTGGTATGAAGTCCTGAAGACCTTCACTTGCGGCCACAAGCGGGAGCAATAGAGCACCAACTAATTCTTCACCTATTTTTCACAAAGAAAATGAATTATGCTACCTTGGCCTCTGGGTTGGAGATGTCTTCTAAATCAACACCATGGATAGTGATTCAATACCTATTATGTAAGATATAGCTGGTAATTATTGATATAGTTGATGATCCGAAGAAGGTGCTAGAAGGGAGAGAAGCTTGCGGTGGCGGATGTGGAGTAGCAGTGGAGGCGGAGGCACGGAGGGGGAGCGGCGGCGGAGGCGTAGAGAAGGAGCAGCGGTAGAGGCGGAGCAGCGGCGTTGAGTCTCCCGATTTTTTTTTCTATTTTAGCCTTTTTTTTTGAAAAATATTCATATTTAGACCCCTGGTAGTTTTAATTCCGTTTTTGGACCCAGAGGGTCGGCGCCGTGACCCACGGCGCCGAGAGTATCGTCTCGGCGCCGTGATCCACGGCGCCGAGGTCCATGGACTATGCCCATCGCACTGATAACTCGCTCGCATATGCGGGCCTGGGACCTCGGAGCCGTGGATCACGGCGCCGAGACGTATTACCTCGGAGCCGTGGGTCACGGCGCCAACCCCCTGGGTCCAAAAACGGAATTAAAACTACCAATGTGAATATTTTTCAAAAAAAATGCTAAAATAGAAAAAATTCGGTTGAGTCTCACATGTGAAGGGGTCTAGTCGACCCTAGGGCGATTGGGTCAATGCCCCTGTTAAACTTGTTGATTTTGGGGCCGGCCCATTAACCTTTAGTGCCAAGAATTTGGAGCGTGTCACGTGGGCCAACGGGCCAAATTGGCCCAGTTGTATCCCTATGCCGAACTTATGGGGCTCAAACTTCAACAAGACGATTTCCCATAGACCAAGTGCAGATCGCACTAATTGTACGCAATCCAATCCGAGAGGGAGCAAACAGTAAAATGTATTAATGAATGGACTCTTCCATAAAACATCCTCCGCTACTCGTTCTGAGTCTATCTAGGCCGCGGAAGGCTAATCAGACGGGTGATGGAGGTACGGAATTTAGGAGTCATTTCTCGCTTTTTCTCGCTTCTGGATCACTCCGACGATAAAACAAGTGTCACGAACATATTACGTACTGCACTCTTTTACTTCTGTCTCACACACGTATCTCTTCCTCACTTCTCCCACCACTAACACCTTCATTTTAAAATTATTTATCTCAATCATTATTATATATTTTTAACTAAAAAGATATAAACCATAATAAAAAATCACCTGTCACAGCCACTCCTGTTGCCGCCTCAGATCGCCCTTGTTCTGCGCGGTCCAATCCGGGAGGGCGCCAACGGTTGTAAACGTCGGGCCTTTCTCCGTTTCTCGTAACAGGGGGAACGGGACGGGACGTGTGGGCCCCACCCTGTCACGCTTAGCGCGAATAATTAATCGAATCATCCACCCACGCCGTCTCGTCCCGGACAAGCAAGCCGTTATCGGATCCCCACCACCATAAACCCCTCGCTTCGATCGTCTCCACATTTCTTCGCTTCTGGAATCCTCCCTTCCATGGAGATCTCGCTCGAGGCGTGGGTTGGCGTGCAGCGGCACGGGCAGGACCTGGCCGACCGCCTCGCACAGGGCTTCTCGGGCCTCCTCCAGGCGCAGCCGCCGCAGCTCATCCCATTCGACCTCGACCTCCCTGTCGTTCCCTTCGTCGGCGGTGGCCAGCGCGGGAGGTTCGACCTCCCGGCGGCGGCCGTCGCGTCGTTCGTCGAGATCGGTGGGCGGCTCGGGCAGGCGGGGTCCGAGCTCGGCGCATGCGTCGGGGGCGCCGTGCAGCAGTTAGCGCGGCAGGTGCCAGTGCCGTTCCGTGCGGAGGGCGCACGCCGTCGGAAGTGGGAGGCCACTCCGCCGCAGCCTGCGGCGGTGGACGAGGGGGAGGTGGGGATCGTTGTGGAGAGGGTTGCGGACAGTGGGCTCGCTTTGGAGAGGGTCGGAGACAGAGGGCCCCTCGAGGTGGCGGCTGCGGCGGCGGCGGCGGTCACAGGAGGTGCCACTGCAGCTAGTGCGAGCGGGGTTGTGGCTGGAGGTGCGGATGGGTTGGATGAGGAGGACGACGGGTTCGGATGCGAGATTGGGACTTTGGGGAACTTTAAGAAGGCTAAGGTACATATGATCGAATTTGCTTCTTAATTGATATGTTTCTGCTTCACACTTGCGTGTTCTAACTGAAAGCGCGTGCAGATAGATGATGCTCAAAACTGATTTTTTTAGATGTATGGCATTCTAGAAAAAGAATTTTTTAGATGCATGGCTGATTGAGGTGTAGAACTGTGGATTATGTGTGAACGTTGAGATTTGAGAAGCCTTTGGTGCTTTAATTGTTTGTGCTCATCTTAAATTTAATATGTTCGCAAATGGTTTTGCATATCAATAGACAGATTGTGGCTATATATTTGTAATTTAGTTGTACATGTAGTTCAGTTATGCTATTTGTTATATTTTTTGAAGTGTCGCATTATACTTTGGGGGGGGGGGGGGGGTGCATTGTGAAACAGATTCCATATTCTCAAGTACAAATCATAACCCTTGTATTGCTCATGATGCAGGGGATTGTAAATATCTCGGCAACGTACCATACCAGGCACCATAACATTGACAGCTCAGTAGTTGCACATGGAGACCTTTGGAGGTTAGAATCATCACGGGGTGGTTCAACTTCTGGAAATGATAGTGCACCTCTTTTCCTTGTTCAATTGGGACCTTTACTTTTTGTTCGAGACTCTACGCTTCTTTTGCCTGTTCATCTGTCAAAGCAACACCTTCTTTGGTATGGTTACGATCGCAAGGTATTTTTCTTTCTCTCAATATGTGAAAATCTCACATGTCCGTTCACATTATCAATTAGTATCTTTTAGCTTTTACCTTCACATAACTGGTGAGAGCAGTGTACTATTTGCTTTGGTTTTTGATGAGTGATAATCTCTGAAGCTTTATGTAATCCAGTTTTATTGTCCTGCTGTATACTATAAGCGTAAAAGATGCGAAAAAATGTTGGTTCTAAAATGCATCACAATATTTTTTTATCCAGTCTACAAGATGATTTACGATGACAAATTCAACTCATTCAGGGCCATGGTTATGCATTATAACTATTTTGTATATTTGCAGGCATATATTTTGCATACCAATTTCTGCTAAATCATTGAGCACATCCAGTGCTTGTGCAACTCCTCCTAGAATTGTGCTGCCCATTCAAGCTCTTCGTGTGCACTTGTTGGCTTATGTTTTGTACACATCTGTACTAAAACTTATTTATTTATCAGAATGGAATGCACTCCTTATGTCCAGCTATCTGGTCAAAACATAGAAAATGGTTGCTGATGTCGATGGTGTGCCTCAACCCGGTAGCTTGTGTAAGTAAACGTGTTTTCCCCCTATCTCTGCTTTTTTGTCCTCTCTATTTTCAGTTCACATTGTTTCCTACTTTCTATCCGGCCTCAGCCGTATGGCAATATTATAGACCAATGTTTCGTATCATCATTTGGTATAAAGAGCAATGGTTGGATAGTTGGGACTAGCTTTAGTGTTCTAAGTATTGGGTCTAGGCTGGCCGAGTTTTCTCGCCTAGGTGGCGATTAGGTGCTAGGTGCCAGTCTGCCGCCCGACTAGCACGTAGCGCCTTGGTGAACACTGACTAGCTATTTAGATGTTTAGCATGCTTTACCCCTTGTGTTTTGCCATGATGTGATCAAAGGACACGTGTTTTCATGATGGTTATTATTGGTTTTTGTTAATGTGATTGGCTTTATAATTGACTTTGGATGTGGAGTTTTATAGAGAAACTGAAGAAATGGAACTTACTCATGATCAGTGCAATCATCTAATTTTGTAATGTACTGGGGAGTGGGAACATGTACAGCCTAAAAAGAATGCAATAGGTTTTTTCTTTGGCTTGACATTTTGTGGAAGTACATTGACTGGCAATTGTATTGCTAGCAAATTTACGACAGGGCATCTTCTTACTGATGCTTGTAACACTTGCTATCGTGTTATGATCACCTTGGTTGTTTTTTCAGTCCTTCATGGATGTGCAATTCCCAAATGGGCAATTAACATATGTTGCTGGTGAGGGGATAACAGCAAGTGGTTTTTTCCCATTATTTGGTGGATTGCTTCAAGCTCATGGAAAATGTCCTGGAGAAACAAAACTGAGCTTCTCCTTCAAGGTTAGTTGATGTTATGTAACTGCGTAAATTTCGTTTGTGTTTATAAATTATAAAATTACCAGATTCTACTGTGCAGACTGTCAAGTCCCTAGCTTTGCTACTTTTCAAATTTAGAACTACAATAGTATGAAACAGCAATAACATGCATGCTATTTTATGATTTAGATCAATTTAACATTACTCAATCCTCTCGCAATCTGTTCCTAGTTCTTTCACTTGTTATTGTTATTTACTACTACTACTTCTCCTTTGAAGAGCAAACAAGGCACAAGGTTTACCCCTATGTTTCAATGGCCTGACAATTCTCTTTCATTTGGAGTTGCCCAAGGCATAGCATGGAAAAGGTCTGGCCTTATGGTGAGGCCCAGCATCCAAGTCAGGTAGGTAAATGTAAACACTTGCTCAAAGCCATAATTAGTGTCTCAGCTCGGTAAAAGTGTGGATTACTGTTAATCACAATGCAATGTGTATTATTTGTAGGATCAGTGGCTTTATTGATATGGTGTCCGAAGCATGTGTATATTAGTTTGTTAAATAGGTTATCTGGGTTGATCATTAAGCATCTTGGCAGCACCATCTGGTGGGATGTTTGCCTGTAGATTCTGCATTGTTAATGTCAATTGGCTAATAATAAGTGTTAATGAATGAAACAATGGCCAAATATGCCAATTGAATCATGCTCCATGCGCTGTTAAGCATATTGCACCCTGCATGATTGTGTTTATTGGTTCCCATTTGATACTCAATATCGCTCTAGTTGTTTTCTATTTTTGCAAACAGAAGAAAACAATGGAAGGTAGTAAGTGATTAAACTGCGTTGATGCTGCTTTTGTTAAAATCCTGTTTTACAAGTTTTTTTTCGTATCCTGTTTTCCACCTTTGAATAATATCATTCGTGGAACTACTTGCACCAGTGTTTGCCCCACTTTCGGAGGAAGTGATCCAGGAATACGGGCAGAGTTTGTCCATTCGTTGAAGGAGGAACTCAATGTAATGTGCGGTTTCTCTTGCTCAAGACATCCTTTGGCTTTCACAGCTCTTTCTGTAAGCCCTCCAGACCTGTTACATATACTAAGCTGTTTCTTATCTAAGCTCGTGTTTTACTTCTATCTGATGTCCTTGTATGGTGTTATGGCAGCTTGGGCGATCCAAGTGGAATGGTCAAGTCGGCAGTTCAGGCCTAGCAATCACCTTGGAAACACCCCTTGACAACATGGGAAGGCCATCTTTATCTGTTCAATTGAACGGAGGTCTTGAGTTCTGACGGTCTCCGCTGTAAGCTGTACATACCACTGTATATGCTGCATGGTGTCCATACGCCATGTTTGTGGAGATGGCTTCCCAACCTATGAAGTAGGGGTGGGCACTTTAAACCCGAGAACCGAACACCGAACCGAACCCGGATAGACCGAATTGTCGGTCTATTCGGGTTTTGGGGTTCGGGTTCGGTCAATATTTTGATTTAGTTCGGTCTTCGGGTTCGGGTTCGGTCTTTGGCCTACAAAACCCGAATAGACCAAATAACCCGAATTATTTGATATGTCTCTTGTCTCTTGAATTCATGAACTTAATATGTGATTTATGTACTTATTTGATATGTCTATCATCTATTTACTGGCTGGCTACTCATTGCTTTATGCATGAATATTATTTGTTTTGTTTAGCTCATTACAATTTACAAAGATTTTGAGGGGTGACAAGGGTCCCCATCTTATTTCGGTCAATTCGGTGGACCGAATAGACTGAATAAAAAATTCGGTCTATTTGGGTTCGGTCCTTATTTTTTTCCTGAGAAATTTGGGTTTTGTTATCTAGCCTGAAGTTTGTGAGCTTTTACGCAATGGTTTTTCCTTAAAACCAGATTATCAGCATTGTATTTGTACCGGTGCATTTAATCTAATTAAAAAAATTGTTTATTCTTGAACCACAGGCCCGACCGCCAAACCATCAGTTGGACGTGTCTAATCCACACCCAAATAGTCAAATACCGTCTATTGTGGCAAGTAGCTGGCAGGTCCAGGGCCTCGGTATCGTGCTGTTTCTTGCGGGCTACACCAAAACGAAACAGCCCAATAGGTCAATCGCATTTGGGACCCCCCCCCCCTCTCCCGCCTACAAGAATGCATGCACATGCACTGCACCTCCGAGTCTCCGACAAGGCCACAGCACGACACGATCCAAGATGGAGGCGGCGGCGTCCAAATCCAAAGCCGCCAGGGTGGCCGCGTCCGCATCGGTGCCTGGTGTTAGCGGCGTTGGCAGTGGCCACGATCGCATCAGCGAGCTCTCGGATGGCGTCCTTGGCGCGATCCTCTCGCTCCTGCCGCTCAAGGAGGCGGGCCGCACCGCCACGCTCTCTACGCACTGGCGCGGCGTGTTCGCTTGCTCCCCCATCGCGGTGGACAACGAGTGCGTGGGCCGGCGCCGCCTAGGCCAGCTGCCCGCGGAGGCCGTCCTCCACGCCGAGCGCATGCCCGTGATCACCAGCATCCTGGTGGCGCACACCGGGCCCATCCCCGCGTCTGCCTCGCCAAGACCTGCTTAGGGGGGCGCTGACTGTGACGGCGCCGGCCTGGGAGCCGAGGCCTTCACCTCGTGGGGCATGGAGGAGCTCATCGTCCACTCGACCCACTCCATCCAGTTCTTCCCCACCCTGCCGCTCCGCTCCCTGCAGCTCATCCATTGAGACTGCTTCGATCATACAAGTGGTATCAGAGTAAGGTAACGATGGAATCGAAGAGGTATGTGAGTCGTCCACCATGTTAGATTGTACTGATTTTGCTTTTTAGAAGTGTCACATGCAAGCTTACATTGAGACTCAAGGTAATAATATCTAGAAAAAGGTTTCTCAAATTTATGTGGTTCCTACAGATGTTACTATCGAAAATAAAACAGATGTAGATTTGAATGCTCGTGCTCATAATTTGCTTTTTAAAGGAATTTCTCATAAAGAATTTGATCGTGTAGCTCACATTGCTTCTGGTCACTTAATCTAAAAAAACTCTTTGTGATTACCATGAGAGAACGATTAAGATTAAGAAAGTGCGTTCGAATCTTTATCAAAAGGAGTACTTGAATTTTGCTATGAAACTTGGTCAATCTATAGATGATCTTTTTGCTTGTTTTGAAAAGATTTTGTGTAATTTACGCAGAGTTGGCGTTATTCTTGCGAATGGATGTAATGCAACTAAAATCTTAAGGTCTTTAAGTTTCGAGTGGTTGATGGTCGTCACAACTATTAACCAAACTGTCGATCTAGATACTCTGACCATGGACTATCTGTACTCTAGATTGAAAATCTATGAGATGGAAGCTTTGCCATCTAAGATTGATAAATCTTCATTTTTAGCATTTGTTCTAACCCCATGCAGGCTGCTTCGTCGAGTATACTGTCTTGTATTTTCTTGTCTGGTTTGACTTCCTTTTCAAAAGAACAGTTCAAGCAGCTACTCGAAGAGGATCTGGAACTGATCTTCTTATGGGCGTACAAGGTACTCAACAACGTGAGGAAGAGGAGGCGTGGTGGCACTTCAAGTCCGATCATATGCTTTGAGTGTGGCGAGCTAAGCCATATCAAGATGGATTGCCCCAAGCTCAAAGGGCAAGTGGTCAAGGAAAACAAGATTCATCATCGTCGACCGTTTAAGAGTAACACCAAGAGTGGATCCTTCCGTCGTAATGTTCTAGCAGCCATCGAGCTCCTTGATTTGAGCGATGAGGACTTTGAGGGTTGCGATGTGAGGTAAGACCGTCATACGATGAGCTTGAAGATGGGTTAGTTAAACTTGCTCTTGAATTGAAAATGACTAAAAGAAAATTGAAAGAAAACAATCTGGCAGTCGAAAGCTTGAATTCTGATATTAATAGACTTAGAGTATCTATTCCTAAAGATGATTCTTATGAAGTATGTGAAGTCTTACACTTTGAGTTAGAAAATGTTAGATCTATTAATGCAACAAGTCTAATTCAACTTAGAGATGCAATTGATAGATTTGATCAACTAAGATTGCTACATAATTCCTATGATGAAAATTTTAAACTTGCTAATGATGAAATTGTAAATCTTAAGTCTAGTTCTTCTAGAGCATGTTCTAAGTGTGATTTGCTGCAAACTAGACTTAACTGTTCTCAGGAATTAATTCAATACATGCTTTATCATGAGACTCTCACTTGCTCTAATCGTCCTAAACTTAACACTGAAATGGAAGTTTTGACTAGACAGCTTAATAATTTTGCTAAAAAGTAGAAGTCGGCTCAGTCTAGTGCTTCTAAGGGTTTTCCTAATGAATCTGTTAAGTGCTCGTCCTGTTCATTGTCGGCTAAAAAGAATGAGTATCTTAAAGACACCTTAAAGATGATTTCGTTTGGCAAAAAAAATTTGAATATAATACTAAATTAATAAAAAATAAGCGTGAAGAAACATGATCTACGATTTAACTCTGTTGAGCATGCCAGGTATCCTCCTAAGATTGTTAAACTCCTTGAATCTGGAAAGTTTGAAGTAGAATCTGAATCAAAACAAATTATTTTTAAATCTGCTAGTATAGCAAAAGATCTCTCTACCAAACGAGTATTTTGAAGTCATCAGATACAACTTTTCGTCAAGTCAAGTATCAATGCACTTATTGCGGTAAGGGTGGTCATTTGGTTCAGTTCTACTTTAGAAAAACAAAGAAAGAGAGGAATGATAGGTGGAGAAAGTATTTTCGACGAGCTACTTCCCGTAGTCGAATGAGCGAGGCTGGACCAGACGTTCGACCAGTTGTGTCTCGTGGTCGGATCAGCTTCTCAAGAGATTTCCAACCAGCGCTTTCTGCTCAACTAGTCTAGTCGAGAGGTAGACCAGCTTTACGTAAGGGTCAGATTATTTTCAACCTGCTTTTACTATGTGTTTAGGTTAGTCGGCTGTCAGATCAACTCTACCGAGGAGGTCAGACCGCATGGTCGAACCAACAACTCATCGACAGTCTTGTCGCAGTATGTCAAAAGCTTCACTTAAATATTTATCAGTACATGTTTTTCTCCTATTTGTCGAGTATCTCAGTACTGAATATGTAAATCTTTATTGTCTAACCCCAGTACTAAGGTACCGATGATTATTCGTGCTCTGTAGGCTTGTCTCAAGAGGAAGGAGAACATATGGTTCATTGACTCCGGTTGCGTTTGCCACATGACTGGAGACTCACGATGGTTCTCCTATCTCACTCGTGCCTCCGGTGATCAGATGATCACTTTTGGGGGACAACTCTCAAGGATGATTTCTTACTAAAAGCACTGTGTGCATTAATGACAAGTTCACCTTGAAGGATGTCACTCTCGTCAGTAAGTTGAGCTATAACTTGCTTTTAGTTTCATAGTTAGTAGACGATAATCTTGAGGTGAACTTTAAAAAGCATTCATGCTATTATAGATTCAACTAGTGATCTAGTATGCAAAATTAGTCAAGTTGGTCATTTGTTTAAGGGTGACTTTTCGTATTCTGCATCTTCTGATCTTAAGTTCTTCTTTTGTTAGTTCTTTTAGCACCGTAGACTAGGTCATATTGACTTTAATCATCTTGCTAGGCTTAGTAATATGAATCTGGTGAGGGAAATTCATAGCCTTAAGATTGATAAGTCAATGGATTTAATCTGTTCACCCTGTTGATGTGGTAAGATGGTCGTATCATCACATCCTCCACTCACTCTTTTCTTGTCCGACTCCCCTAGCCAATTATTGCATATGGACACATTAGGTCCTGCTAGGGTTCAGTCGGCTGGAGGTAAATGATATGTTCTTGTTACAGTCGATGATTACTCTAAATACTTCTAGGTGTATTTTATGGTCTCTAAGGACAAAGCCTTCAGTCACTTTCGAGATCTAGCCCTTAAACTTGTTAATAAACTTCTAGGAGTACTTAGAGCAATTAGAAGTGATAATAGAACTGAATTCAAGAACTCTTCTTTTACTACCTTTTGTGCGAAAAAGGGTTTAGATCATCAATTCTCATCAGCTCTCATCAACTCGAGTGCCGCAACAGAATGGTGTAGTCAAACGCAAGAATAGAACCTTGGTCGAAATGGCAAGAATTATATTAGATGAACATTCAACTCCAATGAAGTTTTAGGCAGAAGCTATTTCGACTGCCTATTACATTTCTAATAGAGTTTTCTTATGAACGAAATTGCATAAGACTTCCTATGAGCTTAGGTTTGGTTGTTCTCCCAGTATTTCTCATTTAAGGGTATTTGAATGTCAATGCTTCATACTTAAATATGGCAATCTTGGTAAATTTGAATCTAGATCATCAGACAGCATATTTCTTGATTATGCAATTCACACTCAAGGCTATAGTATACTCAACTTAGAGGCTAACAAAACCATTGAGACCTGTGAGGTCAATTTTGACGAGGTTAGTCCTGATACTAGACCTGACAATGCAGGTATACAGACCTTTGATGAACTCAAAGACATCTTCTATGACTCTGACGACGATAATAGAGAAGTCCCAGGCCACTCTACAACCACTCCCACGACCATTCTGTCAGAAATGACCCCTACGACCACTAATGAAGCAGAGACCGCTATGAGCACTACGTCCTCGCTGACTACTTCTACAACCACTAATGAGGCAGAGACCGCTATGACCACTACGACCTCGTTGACTACTTCTACGACCACTCCAGTGACCACTTCACAGGCACCTCTACACATTAAACGGAGACATCCCCTAGAACAAGTGATCAGTGAGTTAAACGAAAGAGTTCTGCGCAACAAGTATAACTCAAATGCCTCTTATGATCATTCTGATTTTGTCTCCTCTTTTGAACCCTAAGATGTAAGTCACACTTTATCTGATGAATCTTGGATTAATAACATGCATAAGGAATAAGAGAACTTTGAGCATAATAAAGTCTGGACTTTGGTTTCACCCCCTTATGGTCAAATGTTATTGGAACTAAATGGGTATTTAAGAATAAACAAAGTAAGGATGGTGTCGTTGCTCGAAATAAAGTTAGACTTATGGCTCAAGGATTCACTCAGGTAAAAGGACTTGACTTTGGATAAATATTTGCTCATGTTGCTCGATTAGAAGCCATTAGAATTTTATTAGCTTTTATTGCATCAAAGGGCTTTAGACTATATCAAATAGATGTGAAAAGTACTTTTCTTAATGGCTATATTGAGAAGAAAGTGTAGTTAGACAACCACCTGGTTTTGAGAATCCTATGTTTCCTAATCATGTATTCAAATTGTCCAAAGCTTTATATAGTCTAAAACAAGCATCTAGAGTATGGTATGATAGATTTAAATCTTATTTGCAAAAAAATGACTTTCAAATGAGCAAGGTAGATAAGACTTTGTTTATTCTCAAGCATGGCAATGATATTTTACTCGTACAGATCTATGTGAATGATATCATCTTCGGTGGTTCCTCTCATGCTCTTGTTTCCAAGTTTTCATATACTATGAGTAGGAAATTTGAGATGAGTATGATGGGTGAGCTTACATTATTCCTAGGCTTTCAGATGAAGCAATCAAAATTGGGTACTTTTGTTCATCAGACTAAGTACACCAAAGATTTATTTCGTCGCTTTGACATAGGAATAGTCAAACCAATTTTCACACTCATGGGATCCACGGCTGTATTGGATCCAGACGAAGATGGAGAGCCTATTGATCAAAAGGAATATGGAAGTATACTTGGCTCTCTTTTGTATCACACTGCTTCAAGACCAGAAATACACTTTGCTGTGTATTTGTGTGCTCGCTTTCAAGCTTTTCCACGTGCATCACATTGTCAAGCGGTAAAATGAATCTTCAGGTATCTTTAGTCAACTTTAGAATTTGACTTATGATACTCTTCTTCCTCTTATCTTACCCTTAGAGCTTATTCAAAAACGGATTTTGGAGGTTGTCGAATTGATAGGAAGAGTACGTCTGGCACATGTCACTTTTTAGGCACATCTCTTGTTTCATGGACTTCTAGTAAACAGGTGTTTGTTGCATTTTCCACTGCTGAGGCTAAATGTATAGCTTTTGCTTCTTATTGTTCTCAATTGCTTTGGATGACGGTTACTCTTAAGGATTTTGGCTTAAAATTAGATAATGTTCTACTTTACTGTGATAACACTAGTGCGATTAGTATTGCTAAAAATCCCGTGCAACATTTAAGAACCAAACACATTGATATTCGCTATCACTTTCTTAGAAACCATGTGGAACAAAGGATGTTGTCTTGCATTTTATTGATTTCGATTCTTAAGTTGCTGATATTTTCACCAAACCACTTGATACTTCTAATTTTGCTCGGTTGAGAAGTGAGTTGGGTGTGTTGTATCCTGTGAGATTATTCTGAGGGGAGCTTGGTACTTCAATATTTTGGAAGCTTTGTTTATTATGCTAATCATATAATACATCAAGTCCAAGTCTTTGAAATCAAATGAGAAGTAGAGCGGTTTTTATCATGTTTACCCATATGCTATGTAGCTTTGATCATGATAAGTTGTAATTATATTTTGTCAACTTGAACAAACAACATGGCAAGGCCGAATTCTTTGACTAAGTTTTGATTAGAGTGATTACTTTTTGAGATGTGTCATGTTTAAATACCTAGTTAAATCCTGATTCTAAGACAAGTCTAAGTTTGAGCCATTCAAGTTCCTTCTTGAATCACTTTTAGCTTGTCTAGAAATACATGTGCAAATTGTGGTGAAATTGCTAATCATGTATGCATCTCAACAATTCTCTCTTATGAGACGGCTTGCTATTGCACTAGGTATGAACTTGGAGAGAGTTTTGTATGACCGAGATCATGAAACCTTAAGTTTTTTTTTTTGCTTGGCATGATCGATTAGATAAGGCTTGAGATACTACACCTCATGAAATGTGAATCAAGATGGCTCAAAAAGATCATTTTAAATGTGCTAAAATTAATATGGGTTGAAGCTCAGGAGGCTGTTGTAGATGGCTCTCAGTCTAGGACATGCTTTATTGAGATAATCCATAATCAAGTGTCAATCCTATTTGTTGAGTAATGTAAATCTATGTTAAACTTTGTGCTTCAGTTTGGCACTTGTGACTCACTTAGCACTTGATTCTAGCATCTAGATTTAAATCTGTATTTTAGATGGCTATCTTCTCGAGTGAGATCTTTAGCGTAACTAGTCATTTTATGAGAGTCTGCCATGTACATTAATTTGCTTAATCATTCTAACGACTTATTTTGATAGTCTAAATTTTGTCCGCTAAAAAATTCATTCGCTAGAGTTAAGGGGGAGTTTTCTGAGTGTTCTGAGCTCTTCGGTGTTTTCTGCTATGGTCTGTGCTGCTTTCTTTTGGTTGTTATCGGTTCTTTTACAAATTCTCTTATTCAAGAGTGTTTTGAGGTGTTGTCAATGTATTTATCAAGAGGGAGATTGTGAGACCCCTGATGGTCGTGCATACTGTTGATGATAAATAATTGACATTTGGGTTTATTGCAATTTACTTTCATGAGAGTTTTGATCGGTGCGCTTCTATGTTTGAGTTTTCAGGGTGGCAAAACGACCATGTTTGGTAGTCAATGGTCCGAACGGCCTTATATCGTTGGTCTGAATAGCTCTGTGCTAGATGGTCCAAACAACTTTGTTCGATCCGTAGACTTCGATCACGTTTGACTTCAACCATGTCCAGCTGCGACCACGACAATCCGACCATGGCATTTCGACCCCATCATTTTTTGATCTTGACATTTTGACCACGGAACATCATCTACGACAGAATGACCATACCTAGTTGAAGATGGTAAGTTATAGTATTTTACTAGCCGTACTCAATAGTTTTATATCTTACTAGTCGGTAGTCATAGACTTTATTGGTCAGTAGTCTTAGATTTTGTGATCGATAGTCATAGACTATGCAATTACAAGTCGAAGACTTTGTGCTTGATTATTGTCGGCTCCATGGTCTGTTCTTGTAGATTTCATGGTTGGTACGAGTGCTTTAATTCTTGCGAGTACTCGTGTTTGGCTAATTGGCTAGCAGTATGACTGGCTGGGGCAGATGGTCGTAGTACTCAGTAGTTGAAAGGACTCGATACTTGATAGTCATGGTTTCTACGTTCGTGGTCAGTGATCGGTTGTCGGAGATTTGTGGTTGGTGCTTTGGTACTGTAGTTTGTGCGATACTCGATGATCATTAGTGCAGCGAATGGTTGTAGATCAGTAGTCGTGGACTTAGCAATCTGGTGCTTCAACGATAACGATCGGTACTCTGTAGTTGTTACTCTATGGCTCTGTGGTTGGTAGCGATGCAGATGTTTTTTCGAGTGTTTTGAGTGGAGTGATGGTACTTCCCGAGTACTTGTTGAGCTAGAAGCGTTTTGAGTGTTTTGAGTACGGTGTTTTGAGTGTTCTGAGGGTGTTTTCTGGATAGTGATAAAAAGTGTTATCTTAGATGTCTTGGTTAGTGATCGTGGATGGTTTGGTTCTTGTCCATGTATAGACGAGTGTGTGCTTCGAGTGTGTGTACTGATGTCGGTCAAGTTGTGAAGAATTGTGCCAGAAAAATGTTCTTTGGTCTTTGCTTGTGCAGGTGGGTGTGGGGACGATCATGGTCGGTGACGAGGAGGATAGGGTTTAGGATGGGGAAGTCTAATGTCCAAGCAATCGCGGATGTCACGCGAGATGGTCGGGCTCATGTTAGAGCACATGGAGATCAAATGTGGTCATTTGTGATGAAGCTGTGGGTGGTGCGATTCAGGAGGCTTCGACACGAGTGATGATGATGCGTGATGAAGATTCAGGATGTGTTGTCCAGAAAACTTTGCCATGTGTAAGGATAGGGGTTGTGGATGAAGTCTATAACTGAGAAGATTAAAAGAGTTACGGATAGAGTCCATAACGTGGAAGAGATAGAGATATGAATTAAACATGTGTTGGGAAGGGTTTCGGTTTTCTTGATTTGAGAAAGAGATAGAATTTTGTGTTTATGTTTGAAGTGAACAAATTTGGACATTAGTCTATAAAAGCAAGGGAGGCTAAGGGCTAATGTGTGGTTTTTCGGGAGAAAATTTTTTAGTGCAGTTTTGATTGGGGTTTCATCGAGAAGACTTTTAGAAGTGCTTATAAGGGCACTTTGTATATCCACGGAGATCCTGCAATACAGATAAGTCTTGAATCAATCTGGTTCTCGTTTTGCTTGTAGAGTGGTTGTGATTGCAGATGTTGTGGATTTTACGACAACGTCCAAAGCGATCAGGCTAGCAATCGTACAGAGCGATCGGATACGCCGTCGTAAGCTGAACGATTGATCAGGTGGTTCGGTTTCGAGTGATCGAAATCTGTTTTAACTGCTAAAAGACATTAAGAAACGGTGACAATCATTCACCTCTCTCTGATTGTTGTCTCAATCTAACACAGTTCAACCCGGAGATACTGAACATCTTTCACCTGTAGATGGTTCATTCCATGGAGCAGTCGTTGGTTCGCATGGATCACGGAAGATTGGAAGTGGTACATGTTTCATCTGTACAGTGTACATGCAGTGAGCCGTACAGTGCAGACAAATCTGGGGCCTTGCCGTACTATTGGGTCAGACATGGCACTACTAGAGTATGTGATACGATGTTCCCGTCGTTTCAGTGTGATTGTTTATGATTCTCTCGATCTATCTCATGGAATAAATGGTAAATTACTCAACTGTAAGCATAATCTCAGAGTCTCACACTGAGGTCTTTTATTTACTGAAGAACTTCATTTTTTTTTAGTACATTATGGCAAAAGTCGACATATGAGCTTGTGCATGCAACTTTTTTTCTGTCGAAAATACAGGTTTGTGTTTCATTTATTAAGGAGAGTAAGAAAGTGGTACAAAGGTGACCTAACGGCCGCATTGGGCAATAACAATACAGATAGAAAAACGAGACCTGCCGCTAGATTTGCAAAGCACCGAACCTATCTCTCAGGATTGAGAACTTCGAATTGACACGACAGGGAAATGGTGACGCTGACGCTGGAATTGTTCTCCATTCCACTGCACCAAGGTTGCATGCATCAGCTTACATTATTTTCAGCTGTCTCATGTACAAATATACATCATGATGTATCTTTTTGAAGGATCTTTCATATTTTTTTATCTCAACGAGACAAGGATACAAGTAGAGAAATCAAGAAACTGCGCACAATTCCCCTGCAAACTTTTCTTGGAAACCAGGGAATTGAGGCTAATGCCCAACACCAGGGCTCGGCACGGACCGCATCAACCGCTCGGCCCTGCCGCTAACCGAAAACCCCCTTGGCACCGCCGACGACTCCTCGCCGCTGTCAGCGCCATCGCCGCCGCCTCTCGGCAACACTCTGAGCACCAAGCCACCTTCGAAGTACATCATCTTGCCTTGCTCCTCCACCAACAGCTTGCGCCCTTCGCACGGCGAACAGCGAGAGAGGAGCAGGCACAGGGCGAGAAACGCCGCCCACACGAGCTGCAACGATGCACCCCTCTTGTTGCTAATGCCACCATGCGAACCCATGTCGAAGAGAAGCAAAAAGGCGTTAGCCTGGAAGCTGAGGAAACGAGAACTGTGAGATGATACTTCTTCTTCTGCTCTGCTCTGGTGCTTGGGCTGAGCTTAAGCGAGAAATGGAGTTGGTCAGGACAGGAAATGGCGCTTGGCTTGCTAGCTGCCTTGCCAAAAGATCGACTTGCTCGAGCTGATGGGGCCGAGAGGCGTGCAGCGAGCTCTATTTATAGCCCCGCGGCGTGGACGCTTCCTCGTTTCCGGTGGAGAATTCTTCACTTTCCGGTGGAGAATTCTTGACGACTATCTGCCGGCCTCAAAAAAAAACTTTTCTGAAACGGCGTGGTCTAGTTTTATTCCATTTTTTTTTTCAGAAGTAGCAGCAGGTGAAGGAGAACTTCATGTGTAGTCACAGGGGCGGATCTACAGTGGTTCATGGGTGTTCAGCTGAACACCCAAAATTTTTGACAAAAAACCTAGTATATATGAGGTATAATACATATGTATATATATAATTGGATCAAATCAACTGTTTATACCCCAATTCGGCCGACCTCCCGAGAGAAACGGAGCGCCGCGACCGCGCGTGTGGCCCAGCCCATTTTCTTTCCGCGCGCGCGCGCCCTATCCCCACCTGGTCGGCGGTCCCGGTCCCGCTCCCCGATCCCCATTCGGCAAACCCTAGCCTCGATGCCTCGCCTCGCCTCGGCGCGCGCAGCCCTCGCCTCGCGCCTCCGCTCGCGCCGAGACCGCCTCGCCGCCTCGCCCTCGCCTCCACTCCGCCTCGCGCGCTGCCCTCGCCTCGCTCCGCCTCTCGGCTCCGCCCTCGGCTCGCTCGCCTCGCGCGCCGCCCTCCGCTCCGCTCGCGCCGCGCGCTCGCTCCACCGGAAGACCCTCGCCACCTCCGCCCTCCGCTTCCACTCCGCCTCGGCGCGCCTCCTCGGCTCGGCTCGTGCCGCGCCGCGCGCGCGCATGACCGGCGGCAGCGCCTCCGCCCTTCGGGCTCCAGCCCTCCGCTCCGCCACAGTCCACCACCGTCGACTGGCGACCTGCGACCGCATTTTACTAGTACCTGACCGTCACATACCATGTATTGCCCCTGCGTTGCAACTGTCAAGAATTTAGATGCTAGTTGTGATGCTATGTTGCTCTGGATTCTATTTCTGCCTTTCTGGTGAAGCTTGCGCTTTGTAGGTGAAATGGCTATCAAATCTGGTGTGGGTGAGGTTTTAATTGCTTTATAAGCTTGTTAATTCACCGCTAGTCAATTATGTGGTCGCTGCGGTTTCAGTTGGTTAGTCATTTGTAATCATGCAATGCTATCAACTAATTTTGGTGTTCTAGTTAAATGGCTTATACATTGGGGAAAAAAGTGAAGTTGTCTGGTCAATGATGGTTCCCTACATGCTACATGCTAGAAGTTACCTCTTCTGTTGTTTTGGCTGAGAGGTCATCTGATTATTTGTAATTTTGTGTTAGTGTAAAATGTATTGAAGCTTAGTTAAACAACCAAAAATTACATTACAATCACTGTTTCCTTTGCCAATTGCCATTCATGATCTTGTCAATATATTATTTTTTGTTAATTGGGAGTCTTTGTAGGAACAGATATTTCTTTGTATGTGAGTATCAGTATGTCGAGATTGTTGTTATGTGTTGAAAAATGAAAATGAGCAATGCTTTTATGCTTGTATGTGAGTATGTCTTTGTAGGATCTTGTAACACTTGTATTTTATGATTTTATAGATCTTTGAGTTTTAAAAAATGAATAAGTCTACAAATCTGAGATCTTTGTGGGAGAGAGCTAAAAAGACACAGAAGATAGTGTCCACCTGTGAATGAAAGCCAAGTTCAGAATGAGACGAATTCTCCTTCTATTGACAATGAGCTATAGCTGGTATGTTAACTATTACTATTGTAGATCTCTATGTTTTGTACTGAAAAATATTTTTATAACTTCGAACACCCATTCCAAAATTCCTGCGTCCGCCACTGTGTAGTCATACCTTACATGTAGAATCTTTCTCCATGTTACTATGTGGAGAAACTGCTCTGTTGCCGAAACGGCATATCTGTGCTTTGCTTGCAGATTAAGGGCTTGTTTGGGAGAGTTTTACCACTGAAAACATAGATCTGGAGCAGCAGCTCCACCGTAGATTTGGGATCCCACCATAGAGTGTTTGGCTTGTACAGCAGCTCCAGATCCACGAAATTGAGGTTTTGGTGGGAATAACCACTTTTGGTGGGATGGAGTGTGTAACCAGTGGCATTGGTGGGTAATTACCACCCAACTCCACGGTGGAGCACCCCTTGAGGAGCTCCATGAAATCCATGGATCTAACCCTCAAATCTAGGATTTTGGTAGATACAGATTTCGCGGAGCTGATGCGTTTGGGTAAAATTTTGTGGAGTGGAGCTGTTTTTTGTGGATCTAGAGCTGGTAGAGCTCTTCCAAATAGACCCTAAGTGCTTAGTCGAAATGTATTCAGGCGTACAGGCGATGACATCGTTGAGTACTTAGCTCTAATCAAGAACTTGTCAACCAGCTGACTAATGTGTTTTTTAGGGAAGAAACATGGGTAGTTATATACTTACAACTGATTAGGTAATATCAAGCGAGAAAACTACATTTGGCAACATAAAGCGTCTCCACTGCAAAATCAAAACTCTGACGTGAAACTGCACGAATCATCAATTAATTATTGCTACGACCTTCGACTTTTCCTGAGTTATAGGCTTTAGTACTGAATGCCACATGGTCTCGTAAGGCGCGTCATGTGTGGTTCTCTTGACCTATGAGAATTAGAATTAACCTAGCAATTTAGCATCGGAATGTCGCCATGTTAGCCACTGGTTAGCAAGGAAAAAAAATGAAAGGAATAACGAGCGAAAACGATCGGTCTTTTGTCTGAGACGGGGCCTTTTCGACGAACGGTGAAGAGCGAAAGGGAAATCAAATCTGACTCAAGAACGCATCGAGAACGCATTTCAGGCGGCCTGGATTACTACATCTGGCGTTTTTGTTCCCATCTGCTCGCGTGATAGTGCAACCAATCCAAGTTGGTTTTCTCGTGGAAATGGCATATTCTTCGCTTGACCGGCTGACTACAGTTCTATTGGGGGGAGGGGGGGGGGGGGAAGATGTTTATAAACTTGAAGATTTTTATATTATCATGACCGACCATGGTAGTTTTGCAAAAGGGAAACGCAGAAAGGAAAAACTGTCGAGACAGAAAGTTTATAGAGGCCTTTTAAACTTGTTGATTATGTCTTTAGTTTTAAACTCGATCAGTTTTGTAAAGAACTAGATTGGCCGGTATGCAACTGCAAATGTACAAGCAAACCTTTCCATAGGCCTTCACATCATGGAGGTCATAACCTCTTCGCTTGATGCAGCAAATTCTTCTGATGGTTTCCCAGGACTCCTACAGTAATCACTGATTAGGACTTCGCCCCCAGGTTTTAGCCATTTGAAGAAGCTTCTGAACAAATCAAGTTTATTCTGTAAAAGCATGTGTAGCACTTGTCTATATTTTGGCTTTTGATGTTAACTAGTAAGGAGGCCCGCGCCCTTGCACAGGCATCATTATTATAAATTGGTAAACTATAATTAAATGTGCATAAATATTACTAATTTCTAATCATACTAATGTAGATGTATTTCATACATGTGTTTCCTATTTATTAAACCTAGATGCCTTCTTTATATGTGTATCATATTGTCCATGTAGTCGAAAAAATATAGTTGGAAATCAAGCAAAGTTGGAAATCAAGCAAAAAGACTATATTTTTCATACAAATTATTTCCTTCTTGAGGAATAGTTCAGTGGTGGAGAAGTGGGTGAACGTACCACCGGCTGGGTTCGATCCCTGGATCGACCCAGTGTGTCTCACCAAAATAGATTGGGTACACACTGGTGCGAGCACCTGTTTTTCAGTGACGCCTTAGGGATTTTAAGATTCCTTGCATGTGTAGGGGCACACGTGTGTCTGCGCATGCATGTGGTGTGAGTGTGATGTGTGTCCACCTTGTATCCTCTCAAAAAAAAACACTTTATTCTTTGTTTCTATTTTTGTTCTTGTTACGAAAACTCTTCGTTAGATATGCTTAGAGAGACAGCTGAGTGAGACGTACGTGGGTTGGGTCTATTTAGGCTAAACTCTATTTTTTGTACTTTAAGTTCCTTTTTGTCTTTTAATCTTAAAATACAACCATTATCTCTTATCTTTTGAGTTTAAATAGGTTGCATAATAGCATCTAATGGTTGTGAATTATAATCATAGGTTGGGTCCATCAAATTAAGGGCACGTTTGTTTTTCTTTTTTTGTGAAAATTTATATGCTATTTTTCTTTTTTCTTTGCAGCTGTAAACCACTCGTCATCGACTTTTAGGGCCTGTTTGGCAGAGCTCCACTACTGAAAAAATGAATCTGGAGCAGCAGATCCACCAAAAACAGCTCCACCGTGAATCTGGGATCTCACCATGGAGCTAGACAAAACTGTTTGGCTTGCACAACAGCTCGGATCCACGAACCGAGTTTTTGGTGGGAATAGCTGTTTGCCCATGGGTTTTATGGTGGTATGGGATGAGGTGTGTAACCAGTGGCAAAAGGTGGGTAATTACCACCCAACTCCACGAGTAGGTACGAAACAAGGTTTCGTGGAGTATCCCTTGAGGTACTCCATGGATTTCATGAATCTGGAGCTAGATTCAGTATTTTGGTGGATCCAGATTTCGTGGAGCTGGAGCGTTTGGGTAAAAATTCGTGGAGTAGAGCTGTTTTTAGTGGATCTAGAGTTGGTGGAGCTCTGTCAAACAGGCCCTTAGTATATAATAGGTAGATGTAACTTGATCACTTGTTGAGATTGATTCTACTTACTCCCAAATTATTTATTGATAAAATTTTCTAAATTTCCTTGCTTTAGTAAAATTTGTTATTGTTTACGTAGTTGCACATTAAGAAAAAAACACAAAACTTTACGTGCTAATAACTTCCTTGTCACCTGTGATCATCGGCATTCAAAAAACGGTGGGAACTGACCAAAGACGAAATAGTAAATCTCTGTCGATTTTAGCAACAACGTATAGATAGACTAAAAATTACTCTTAGTTATGATTGATTCTACTTACTCCCAAATGATTTATCGATAAAAAAATTCTAAATTGGTTTGTTTTAGTTAAATTCATAGCACTGCAAATCACTATTGTTCAGGATCTTGTTTTTTTTTGGTACCAGATAATCCTTAACCTCCAACACTACACATCTTAGGGTATAGAAGAGTTAAATACTTAAATTATTAATTATATGTAATAAATCCTGAGAAGTACTATTTATTGTAAGTAAACATAACTTGTAGAATTAAATAAATGAGGGTGAAGGTAGAAGATGGATAAGAAAACTTTATATATTCTTGCTGCAAGGGAATCCTCTCCATGGTATTTGATGCATTGCAACTTGCAACGTTGCAGCACCTTGACATGCGTTGATTGCCTTGGTGGGGTCCGCGTTTCAGGCTGCGGATTAATTAGAGGGGACGTGGGAAGGCTTCTATTTTTTTTCTTTTAGGTTTGTTAAGAGCATCTCCAACAAATCTTCTAAAGTGCTCATATCCCTTATATTTTAGAAGAAAAGGTAAAAAAAGGGCTCTAACAGATCCCCTAAATGGTACCCAAAAATATAGAGGACTTCATCCCTGATTTTTCGTCCCCTATATATGGAGGACGCACACCATCCCCTAAATCGGCCCCAACGCTCCTGCGCCGTCCGATCCCCTAAATTCTTTGGTTGGTAGTTTTTGTGGACCCAGATTTTAATTTAGGGGACCATATTTAGAGAACTTGTTGGAGGTTACATATTTTTAGTCTTCTATATTCTAGATTGTGTCCTCTAAAAAGTGATTTAGCGGATGAGATTTAGAGAACATTGTTGGAGATGCTCTTAGTCCCTCATATATGGAGGATGCACACCATCCCCTAAATCGGTCCCAACGCTCCTGCGCCGTCCGATCTCCTAAATTCTTTGGTTGGTAGTTTTTGTGGACTCAGATTTTAATTTAGGGGACCATATTTAGAGGACTTGTTGGAGGTTACATATTTTTAGTCTTCTATATTCTAGATTGTGTCCTCTAAAAAGTGATTTAGAGGATGAGATTTAGAGGACATTGTTGGAGATGCTCTTACTATCTTTATCTTGAACTATCATATATGAACCTGGCCGATCTACCATATTTAGGATCTACCGTATAAGATGTCCCTTTAAGGACCGGATTTAATTGTATTTATATGAACTCTTTCTTTAATCTGAGTCATTATAATTTAGGTCTACCAAATTAAAGGCTAAATGTTTTGTCTTTTATGAGAAATTCTAGATATGTCTCTTTTTTTTATAACTCTAAAGATATGTCATCGACTTTTCGTAATAAATAGATATGCCAAAGGATGAACACTCAAGCGGCTCAACATCCCTTGCTTTTGGAGGATTTTTTTAAAAGAAAAGGACATCATAATTCACAAACCTGTCATTGGAGAATGCAAGCCGTTCTGCAAAAATATTGGACGGCTAAGATCAAAGTGAGCAACATGGTTCAAACGTATCGCACGGAGTTCCAAGCTTTTTTTAGCGTCCATCAGGAACCTAGGAATTTCACAGGAAATTTACAGGGATTTCACGGGAATCAATTTATTTTTCGCTCCACAGGAATCAAATTATTTTTCACAGGAACGAGAAATTTCCACTAAAGAGGGGGTATTGTACAGTGCATTGTGAAGTAACCCCATGCTAAAGAATAATAACGTGTGCACTTTATTCCTTAGGCACCTCCATGGCTACGACGTCCAAGCCATCGGTTTGCGACGAGCGGCTCCCATGAGCCGCTGGAGTTGACGGCGGACGATACAAACGCAGCCATCACTGTCCTTGTCATGGCTGCTTGCATGGTAGTGCGCGCGTCGGACGAAGAAGGCAATTCAATTCTGGTGCCAACGTGGTGTTGCTGTTGTAGTCGTCGTCGTTTTCGGCACGGGGCAAAATGCATCATGCTGCTCGACGGCAGAGATTTACGTGCGACGTGGCAGCGCATGGCGAGTTTCGTTCCGCCATTCTAGCTAGCTCCACGATAGGGACAGATCCAGTGTAACCATCTCCGCCTCCTCGCAGCGACCAACCAGAGAGAGACGAGCTCTCCGGCCGCGACACCCACCCTGCGATTGGATCACGGCCGACCGTGTGTGCATCACTCTGACTGCGACCCGGACGCCCGGTAATTGAGCAATTGCTCGTTCTTGTTCTGGAATTTGGTAAAAGATGCATCTGGTTAGGGGGCAATGTGCCTTCGAATTCGATGAGGTTTTGATCACCGCCGATCTGGTTGCCTCTGTAGATGAGTTTCTCGGAATCGGAGGGCGATTCCTTGGCCTCACGGCGATCCAAGAAGCCCAAGTGTGCGTGCCGCATTCTTGTCCCCCTTTTCTTTCGTAATTCCTAGATGTTTTTCCTTTTGATCTTTTGATTACTTATATTTTGATTTTTGTTAAAAAAAAAGAAGAAAACTTCAAATTGTTTTCCCCCATTTGCGCAAGTCTTCGATGTTTAACACCTCAAATGTGAAATGTCCCAATGTCTTGGGAAATTGATGCATGCTTCTGCAATTCAAGGCCCTTTCTTTTGTGCAGATTCTAAATTTACACAGCAGGAGCTTCCAGCATGCAAGCCGCTGTTAACTCCTGGCACTGTAATTACTCCATCTACTGCTTTATTATCCTGTACCAAGTATCTTGATTCTAAACATGAAGGGCTAGAGTATCTCAATCTGAATGTAACATGACAGGTCATAGGCGCCTTCTCGATAATCGGCATCGTCTTTGTCCCGATAGGGCTCGCTACGCTGTCTGCATCAGCGGAGGTAAATGCAAACGCAATGCAGCATTCCTGTTGCCTATTCAACACTATGTCTGATGCATTTGTGCTGTTTCCTAACCTGATTTACAATGTAGGTTGTCGAGTTGATAGACCGATATGATGCAGAATGCGTACCCGCGAACGACAAGGTCGGGTTCATTCAGGACTCCAAGACTGACAAGGCGTGCACCAGAACGATAACTGTGAGTATGCCATGGAAATATGGGTGTAGTTAGCTCATCACACATGATGTCTGACCTTGTTTCTTTCAGGTGCCAAAGCCTATGAAAGGCCCCATACATATTTACTACCAGCTCGAGAACTTCTATCAGAACCATCGACGGTATATAGTAGAATTGATCCTTTATACATATGTTAATTGCTTTTGTTTCGATCTCAAACAGTCCATTGTTGGATTGGATATCGTATAATAATCTTAGGTATGTCAAGAGCCGAAGTGATAAACAGTTGCGATACAAGGATTCTGCACATGTCGTAAAGGATTGTGAACCTGAAGGCACCAGTGAAGATGGTGCCCCGATCGTTCCATGTGGCCTCATTGCTTGGAGCTTGTTCAATGACACATACGCAATTTCTGTCAATAAGAAGGCTGTTGAAGTGAACAAGAAGAACATAGCTTGGGACAGTGACAAGAGCAATAAGTTTGGCAGCGATATTTATCCCAGTAATTTCCAGAAAGGGGGACTTATTGGTGGTGCTAAGCTAAATGAGAAATTACCAGTAAGTGCAACAGCCTTTTCTCATACCGCGTAATCATGTTTTTCTCACTAGACTAGTCCTTTCATGCATCTTATTCCCCCTGGATTTCACCTGCATTTTCAGTTAAGTGAGCAAGAGGATCTCATTGTCTGGATGAGAACTGCTGCCCTACCAACATTCAGAAAGCTTTATGGCAGAATTGAGACGGACATTATGGCAAGTGATGAAATAACAGTGGTTATACAGAACAACTACAACACGTACAGTTTTGGAGGGACTAAAGCATTGGTTCTTTCTACTACCTCTTGGATTGGTGGCAAGAACAATTTCATTGGCGTTGCATATGTGGCTATAGGCGGCATATGCCTCTTCCTTGCTATGGGCTTCTTGGTTCTCTACGTGGTTAAGCCAAGGTATGTCGCATACCATGTAGTACTCACATAGTTGGTTTCGTATATAATGTGATCTTCTCTCTAAATTGCATGTGAGTTTCAAGAAAATTGTATATGTTGAAGCAACTTAATTCATTTGGTGTTGCTCCCTAAATTTCAGGACCCTCGGAGACCCCTCATACTTGTCATGGAACAAAGAGGGCCCTGATTATCCTTACTGAAAGACTGAAATCTCCTTTGTGCAGACACACAAATTTGCCAATGGAACGTTCGTCGACGTAAGAAAGGGGAAAAAATCTTTGGATATCAACACATATTCTATTTTAGCACACCTTTGTCAGCTCCTATTTTTCTTCTACTACTTTCCTTATCGTTGAAGCCCTGTTTTACATGGACAATAGCTGGCCTATAATTTCATAGTTTACGTTCAACTTGATATGCAAGCTCCAACTTTGTGTGTCCCCTCCACATCCTTGCGTGTAGGAAACGATGTTGAAATTTGTGTTTGATCCGAACCGAAGTGTCGTATTATTTCTTCAATTGTTGTTAACAGAACTTATGTTAGATTTGGTTGATAACCTCGCATGTACAATAAGACGACATTAGCTATCTATAAAAGATGCAACATAAAAAATTTGCTGAGGTGGATGAAAAAGAAAGGGGAAAGAGAAGGAGGCCGATTGTAATTCTACATACGGTCGAAATGCGAGAAAATAGTTTACTATAGACAGTTTACTTGCCATTGTATTAATGTTGTCTATATTTTATAAACAACCCATTATAGAATGTTTCTTTAGTGTTGTCTACAAATAACATAGAATAATAATATAGACAGCAATTATCTATATCACTATATACCCTCATACTTACATACAAACACACAAGAGAACTAACAAATCGGAAATTCGTAAATCAATTTTTTCGGGTCGTGGTTTTTTGTTGTTGTTAGTGATTTTTAACTATATTTTTTGAGATGGTGACAAATAGCATACGTATCGATAGGTTCAAAAACTATTAAAAAAGTGGCTTTAATATACCGTTTTATTTATTTTAACTTTTTAAAAAAATCAAAACTAAAAGTCATTTAAAAGTCCCAAAAGCCCAAAAGAAGGCTAAAAGGACACGGCTGGCAGCAACACCATCACGTTACGTGATTGGGATGAGCTAAAAAACGATCGGTCAGTCGACGGCGGCCGTAGCACCAGTTGTAACCGCGGGATAAGCCCAAGGTCGATCGGCCGACCAACGGCAACAGCGCTGTCGGGGTAGGTAGGCGTCGTGGCAGGGGGTCTTTGGCATCGTTTGTCCGTGTGTGTTTATTCGGGAGAGAGACAAGTTTCTCTATAGGAATATATAGTATACATTTAATCTTATGGTATACTCATCGTATATTTAAATTAAAAAAAATTGAAAATTCTAATTCTTTATATACTTTATGATTTACTTCATTTATGTATAGAACTAGCAGTGTAGGTCGCGCACTTGCACAGCTAGATTTGTTCCAAAATTGTTAATATCAAACGATATAATTTATATGTTTAATAATATATTTACGTATCTCATAGGTTATTTAAAATTTTGAGACAACATAAACATTGTAGATGATAATAGAAGCTTGAAATAAAAATATAACTTGAAGATATAATTAAAGTATGAGTGTAGGACCGGACAAGTAACAGAGGGGGTGAATGGTACCTTCAAATTTTTTCCAAGCATTCACTCAACTCTTTTCTCTTTGATAGCTACAGAGCTATAAAGATTAAAGTTGAAAACCCACAAGAAAACCGAAGAGACTGGATGAACCGAGCCGGAAAACATGGTAGTTGAAATCTGTCGATGTGGTCGAAACTTACAATGTGATCATAAGTTTCAACAACGTGATCGATAGCTTACAGAGTGGTCGTAAGTCCGACTACTCGACACAAGTACAACGTGGTCGGAAACCGACTACCGAACAGAGATCACTAGTTGATAACCACCGAGACCAGAAACAATGTGATCAAAATGGTTGCAGTCGAAATAGACGTAGTCGTAAACAACGTGATCGAATGCCAATAAGTGGTCGAACAATCAACATTAGCATAATCAGTCGGCACCGTGGTCGTAACCAACATGGTCGTAAGTCAACGAGTGGTCGAACAACTAGTGTGGTCAGAACTAGTCTGCAATGAAAATGATCAGCGTGGTTGAAACCGGTGCGATGTAGTCTAGAACTTGACCATGATCGAAACCAACGTAGTCGTAAAGCCGATCGACATTCCAGACTAGGACCACACCAACTATGACTGCTTCAATTCAGATTCAACCAAAGAAGGCGAAGAAACAACAGATCTGAACAAAGATCGGGAGCAACGTTCTTTGGTCTAGAGCTCGACCATGGTCGAAACCAACGTGATTGTAAAATCGATCGAGTTCTAGACAGTGAACCGCGCTACCGATTGAATCAGTTCAGAAAGAAAACCGAAAAACACACAACAGTCGAAAGAGTGAACATGGTCAGAAAGAAAAACGTTGCAGTCAGAAACTCGACCATAGTATAAACTAGACATGGTTATAACCGAATCAGAAGAACAGAGACAGAACAGAGCAGTGCACGACCACAAGATGCAAACTCGACATAACTTTTGATTAATAAATCATCTAGTCATGAGACTTTGTACACAACAAGGTTAAGGTCTCGCGACGCTGCTCTATTCTTTAATTGAAAACTTAGCAAGCAAATAGAGAGCATTATGAGATTTCACCAAGATCACTCAAAATCACTCAAAACCGAAGCCGAGAGAATGAAAAGACAATCAAACCTTGCTTATGGGAATAGAATAGCCAAGATAGCTTTGAGTATGATTCTCTGACACACAGCAAGTCAGATCATCAACAGAGCAAGCAAAAACTTCCTTTCAGATCAAGACGAGAAAGAAACAACCAAATAACAGAAGAACAAGAAGAACAAAGCAAGAAGCAAATCGATGCCAACTCAATCAGATAAAGACTACCCAAGCAGTAGATGGAAACTTGATGTATTGCTCTGATGATTGGTTCCACAGCCACTCCCCTTGGGAGGACCAAGCTCTAACTCTAGAGCTAACACCCACTCTCTAACCTAACAACCATGGAAGGAGGAAGAGCTAGCCACCACCAGATCTACTCACGGTCTGCCTCAAGTCTCAGCTAACTCTTGCCCCCTCTCCCATTTTTATAGGCTCACAAATGAACCCTAGACCTAATGGATCCAACCATTAGTCCAAATAGGGGATAACCTGTTAACCCCACCTAACACCGAGTTTTACTCATGCATGCTTCTCAAAGCAGTTTACATGTGTCCCCAATAACTTGTTGTCAAGCCTCTCACGCGTCTGGATCCCGTCGAACCGTCCTCACTTACAAACGACTCAAGTCACTTGGCGCACCATGTGCTTCTCCTCACGTATGACTGCGTCCGATATCCTTGACCGTCTGGACCTCGACTCATCTCTGAGCTTAGTCCCATACGATGAGCATCAAGATTTTGTAAAAAAAAATTAGTATGAAACCATCTCTTGCCGGCCGGTATGGTCCGTTAGGACCGGCAGTAACCGATCAATTACATCGATTGTTTTATGCTTGCTCCTAAGTAGCTACTCACAGAGTCACGATACGGGTCTGTTTTTTTTTACTTCAATTTATGAATACCACTTGTGGCCTTTGAATTATTCAAGAAAGAGTACAAAGTAATAGAAACTCACGTGTGATTTCAACTGATATAAATAAAATCAATACAGTGTGTATTACAATCAATTTGTAAACTTCATGTTAAAAAAACACTCTATTTAAAAGCTAGTTTACTACTTGCTTCATCTTCGCCTCTCACATCTTTCGGCCATTTCTAGCCAAGGGGCCAACGGCACGGCAGAGCTGAGCTCCAGGCGTAACGGCGTACGCCGCGGTGCGAATCGCCAGTTTCCACTGGAAAGCGGGTCGTCCGACGGACGGCGATTTCGTCCAGACCCGGGGCGCGTTGCCGTGCGGAGCCCGGACAGCCCGTTCATCGCACAGGTCGCGCGGCTGGCGCTTGCGGGGTCGGCGAATCGGCCGTGGCCCGTGGATTGGCCGCCGAGCTGGGCTTAGAGGGTGGAGCCTGGGCTTCGGGAGGCGCTTTCCGCTAGGCCGTGCGAGCAATCCAACCGAGCGCGCCTTGCAGTGCCTACACGGGCTGAAACACGGCCTGCACGCTGATCCTTGGTCCGCACGGGGTGGGGGCTAGGCCGGCTTAGTACACTACTGTATACCACTCTAGAGTATCGGTTTTAGTTATGGCCTGCTGCTTTTTATCTATATATTTTAACTAGTTACGTACCCGTGTGTTATAATGAAACTCATTAAATATATAAAGAATCCTGCTATAGAAGAGAGTTACTTTGATCGGTTGGAAAGTGGAGAATGGTAAGAAGTTAAGAGAATAGAGTGGTTGAAGGAGAATGGACATACAACCACCAAAATTTTAACTAGTTATGTACCTGTGTGTTGCAACGGAACTCATTAAATGTATAAAGAATCCTGCTATAGAAGAGAGTTACTCTGATCGGTTGAAAAGTGGAGAATGGTAAGAAGTTAAGATAATAGAGTGGTTGCCATCAACTTATTCTTTTATAATAGTAATGATATAGCGATATATGTAGGGATATCAACGGTAAGTCATTTAGAGAGAAACTGTTTTGTTTATTTTGATTTTTGAAGAAACCGAAGCTAAGAAAACCTAAAAAAGAACGGGCTTAATGTAGCAAGTAGGTCCTTACTTAAAAACAAACAGGTAGGCACGATGCGCTCGTATCGTGTACGTATATGCAACGTTGCAACTTGTTACTACTACTTACATGTCGGTCTGAGATTGCCAAACCTCCGAGAAAACTGGAAAGCAACAACGCCATCGCCATCGGGGGCGAGAGATCTCCATTGCTTCACGCAACCGTCATCCTCGAGCGACGACCTCGCTGGATCCATGGAGAAGAAACACGGAACGCCGAACATCCTGGGACAGAAACAGGCGTCCCCTGTCGTGTCTCGGATCACTAATGGCTCCAAATCGCTCAACCAGACAATTTCGCGTCTGCGACCTTTCAAAGTTCCGTTTTAACGAAGCCATCCCAAGAAACAAACTAGTACCATTCATATCATGCGCCATGTGCTTCCAAGATCACATTTCACTGCATAACGTGAGGTGCGTACATGGTAAGAATGCAAAGGCAATAAAGGAAAACAGAAGAAATATGAAAAGTGGAGACGAATTATCCGTATTATCTGATTACCATATTCAATAGGATGGTATAGATTTTATCATCTAATTAACAATTTATATCTTATACGTATTTGAATTCGAATTCGTATAAAAAATATAGATGCGAATATGGTATAAACTTTTACCATTCGAAATGTTATTTTATCCAGATTATCTGTATTCGTATTCGTATTTGACGAAGCAATATATATATTTTATTACAATATGACAATTAGTTGGATAAGTTTTTTAATTGGACATGAATTCGTATTTCTTTGGTGAAGTAAATGAATTAGAACGATTAACCGTGATTGTACGAGGATAAAACGTCGTTAATGTCTTCATACTACATAAGTTACGAGGATATCTAGATCCGATCGAATTGAGTAGATATTCGATTCGAATTCGTATCCGGCATTTGTTCGGTCCGTATTCGTATCCAACGTTTGTTCAATTCATATTTGAATATAAGAAAAAAATATAAATACGAATATGATTTTAGTACTATTTAATCTGTATTTGATCCATTTTTACCCCTGCTTGCAAGCACTTACCCACATACTTCCAATGTAGGGCAATTTTTGGAATAAGAGCTTATCTAAAGAACAAATCCATAATACTCGGATATGGATATCTGTAAGGTCTAAAATGTAAAAAAGGACCTAAGTTAAGTGTGAGCCAGAGGAATTAGTGGCGGAAGACGAGAGGACCGCGTTAAAATGGTAAGAGATCGGCACGAAAACATACCAACCGCGGCCGCCTCCTTCTTCGACTCCGATCGGGCTGGAGGCCGCCGCATTCTAAATCCGTTAACCAATGGCTCAGCCTCTCCTCTCTCTGCCGCTGCTGGCCAATTCGCTCGCGGCGATCCGCATCGTCTCGCCGGTTCCGCCTTTCCCCTGCTCCCGCCGCACCGGGCCGTTGGCCTCCGCTGGCTTCGCAAGAGCCGGACCGCGCGACCGGCGACGCAACCGGAGTACGCGGGGAAGGAGGGGTGTGAGGATCTCTGCCTCGACGGCGGAAGCTGAATACGGCAGGTCGGAGGAGGACGTCGCCGACGATTTCTACTCCGTTCTTGGCGTCGTAAGTGTTCTGGAACATTCCTTTGCAATTTTGCAAGTATTTTAGTTTATGTAGAATGAAAAATTGAATGTCTGATCTAAGAGGAAAGAACAATGAAAAATTGAATGTCTGATCTAAGAGGAAAGAACAATGAAAAATTGAATGTCTGATCTAAGAGGAAAGAACTGCCTCTTTGAGCTTACATCACTATAGGAAATCACTAGATTAATTTGCCTCTCGGTAGCAACAAGTTCTTCCTTTTGTTGACACACTAAGATTAGGGGGGAAAGATGGTACTTTTTGGTAGAGTCTAGGCTCAGATAATATTTCTGATACATGGGCTCGCTGCTAATGGAATACATGATTCTTGCACCACCAGATGCCAGATGCAACCCCTGAGGAAATCAAGAAAGCATACTACAGTTGCATGAAAGCGTGCCACCCGGACCTTAGTGGGGACGACCCCGACGTGACGAACTTCTGCATGTTCATCAACGAGGTTTACACGGTAAGAGCCTTCACTAAAGCCTTCGATCACTTATGGATGCAAATTAGGAGTGTTAATGGGTTAGGTTCTAATAGATTAAATAGGTTGGGTCCTTATTGGGTTGGCTTTGGTCAGCTGAAAATGGGTTGAAACTTGAAAGAATAAATGGGTTGGGTTAGGTTGGGTTGCCTCATAGAAAAGTTTGGGTAGAATTGGAAATGACTTTGAAATTGGGTTGAGAATGTGTAACCTTTGATGTTGCAATATGACTCATTCGTGGCGTGGGTTGGCTCCACCCATAGGGTCTAGCTATCTGGTCATCTAAGCCTAATAATTTACACAAAGTAGTGTCTCTATACTCGAAATTATCTGTAGTAAATTTTGAGAAATTTCATGAAACTTTTATAAATTTTAAATACCGAACTTTTCAAAAGTTTTCTATAAAAGTTTATTGGTCACACCTATGTGTTTGGACCTAACAATTTGCACAAAATAGCATGTCTATACCCTAAATCATCTATAGTAAATTTTAGATAATTTTGTGAAACTTTTATAATGCGAATGCTAGTTAGAAATTCCAAATTCCGAACCTTTTCAAAAATTTTCTTTCAAAGCCTGTTGATTCCACCTATGTAGATAGGTCTAATAATTTGCACAAAGTAATGTTTATTGTAAGATGGGTGAATGGAAGATGAGTGAATGGATGAATAGCTTGATCTCTATTGCAATAGCCCATGGGGGCATATATATAATGCAAGGACACACCCTAGAAACTAGAAAATGATACTTATACCTTTAACACCCCCTCAAATGCAAGGCATATACAATAGCATTGCATTTGGAAGTGTTTACACTAAAAAGGGGATAAAATTGAATTCCGAGTCTTAAAGATGTCGTCATAGCATGCGGCTCTTGGAAAATTGTGTCAAGTACCAACCATCAAGAATCGTGCAATAGCCCAAAAGGTACAAAGTGCAGGGGCTAGAAAAGTAGATGTAAGTGGGAGCAAAATCGACATCGGCAACACGATGAAAAGGATGTGAAAGGTGACACAAATAGACTGTCAAAACAAGCTAGAGAGAGATATAGAAGCATGCAATACAGATCGAAGCCCGAGACGGTGGCGACGCAGTGCACAAGAAGCGCAACAGAGACGCGGTGCAGAAGAAGCTTAGCGGCCTTAGAAGCTTGGGGTGGTGGCATCATAACGACTTACGATCTACAGCAGCTCAAAGAGTAGAGCGGCGGCTACGACTATGCGAAAGGAAGGAGAGAACCACACCCATCCAAGAGGACGAACCATGGCTAGCAAAGTAGTCATCTGACTAACAAGGAATTTGTGGACTTGCACGGCTTTGATGAACTGATAGAGAGATGGGAACAGGCTTGGATTGATGCAACGGAAGATGCAAAATGAAAAGGACTCAAAAGGCAAGGCAGCAGACTCAGCAGCACATCCAAACGACCTTAATCCCCTCCCCACCATGGCACAATAGCTGAGAGCAGCACATGGAACGAGAAAACTCCAGCACAGCACAGGAGTGGCTAGGAGATAGACGAAGACAGTCGGCCAAGAAGAACTCAGCCAACAGATTCATCTCCTTCGGTCTCAGCGACGACTCCGGCAGACACCGTGGATTCAACGGGCGACCTCCCATGTCAACGTCGACCCCGGTGACTCCTCTTCCCGGCCCCTCAACAACCTCCCACCCATCTCGTCCTCGTCCTCGTCGCTTGAATGGAGGGGACGAGCTCACAGGGTGGGGCGTCTGGGACGCAGCGGCCTGAGAGGCGACAGCGTAGATTTGGGAGGACTTAGGCCGGCGTTGACTGGCCAACGTCGAGAGAGCCGAGCGGCGGCGGCTCTGAGCAATGACGATCGGATCCGAAGGCCTTGGCGGTTGCAGCGCTGAGGAGGAGGCCAGGCGATGGAGAGCGGTGGATCCGGCACAGAGGTGGCCGGATCCAGACTGAGTGGCGTAGAAGTGGCCAAATCCGACGCGGGCGACACAGATCCGAGTGAGGCGACGAGGTGAGGGCCGGATCTGGGCGAGGCGACGGTCGGCGTGGCCGGACGGAGCAGAGGCAGGCGCGGATCTGGCGGCGGTGGCCATGAGATGGGAAGGGGAGAGCCAGAGGCACCTCGATCTGGTGTAAGGAGCCCAGATCCACGCCGGGATGGAGCGGCGTCAGGGCGGAGGCAGTCATGGCGGCTCAGGAGTCAGCGGCGTGGGCGCGGGAGCTGCGGCCTGGCGCCGGATTCGCGCGGTGCGAAGCGCAAGGCGCTGACGCGAGCATGGGCTGGCGGCGCGGCATCCCGACATAGACACACGAGCACGGATGCCCGGGAGGTGCGGCCCGCCGCAAGCAGGTAACGACACCGCGCGGTGGAGTTGAGTGGCAGCCGGAAGATGTGGCTATCCTCGAGAGTGGAGCACACTCCTTTCGGGGGCGGTGGCGGCGGAAGCTGGCGGTGACCAGATCAAGGAGCTAGATGTTGAACCAAAAGCTCTGATACCACGTAAGATGAGTGAATGGAAGATGAGTGAATGGATGAATAGCTTGACCTCTATTGCAATAGCCCATGGGGCATATATATAGTACAAGGACAAACCCTAGAAACTAGGAAATGACACTTATATTCTTAACATCTATATACCCGAAATTATCTATAATAAATTTCAAGAAATTTCATGAAACTTTTATGATGTGAACCGAGTTATAAATTTTAAATACCGAACTTTTTTAAAAGTTTCCTATAAAAGCTTGTTGGTCCCACCTTTGTGTCTGAGCCTAAAAATTTGCACAAAGTAGTGTCTTTACACCCAAATCATCTATAGTAAATTTCAGCCAATTTCATGAAACTTTTATGATGTGAACGTGAGTTTGAAATTCTAAATACCGAACTTTTTCAAAAAATTTCTATAAATGCACTTGTATGTAGTAGATTAGTAAAGAATGAGTTGGCAATGGGTTTGAAATAGGTTGAAAATGGGCTTTGTCAGGGGTGTGGGCCTTGGGCCCAAGGCCCAGCCGGTTCATTATTAGGAACTAGAGATTGGTTTCTATTTGAGTTAGAGACTAGAGATTTGGATGAGGAAGACTATGATAATTCTCTGCTTCCTTGCAATAGCTGCGGTAGCCGTCTTATATAGATGGCTCCCCCTAACAGATATAATCTAATCCCAATTATAACTCTAACAGATATAGTAACTAATATCATATCTCTAACTATATCTCTAATACAAAAAAACCAATCTCTAACTCAAATAGAAACCAATATCTAATTCTTAATAATAACTCGACTGAGCCTTGGGCCCAAGGCACACACTCCTGACAGGCTTTAACTCATTTCAACCATTTGGGTTGGATTGGGTGGAAATGTCAAATGGGTTGGGTTGGGTTGGGTTGAGTTATGGAAGGTGCTCTTTGGGTTGGGTTGGGTGGGGTTTTGAGCTTCTTTAAGTGAGGGTTGAGTTGAATTTAGGTTTACTTTTAATCCATTATCACCCCTAATACAAATACATAATTGTTCTGGAAGCTGCTTGCTTTTGCATTGAAATGCTTTATTTACAAGCTAACGTGAGGCATGGAAGAGCAGGTGCTGAGTGATCCGGTGCAGCGTGCAGTGTATGATGATATCCATGGGTACACAGCAACGGCTATCAACCCTTTCTTTGATGACAGTGCACCCAAGGATCACGTATTCGTTGATGAGTTTACCTGCATAGGTATTGATAAATTTTCATATGAACAGAAGTTTCTCTTTGGTTCTTGATAAGGGACTTGATTTGTTTTATCTTGTCGATGTGGATATATTCAGGATGCAAAAATTGTGCCAACGTGTGCCCTAATGTCTTTAAAATTGAGGAGGATTTTGGGAGGTCAAGAGTCTACTCCCAGTCAGGTAGTACGGAGCTAATTCAGGATGCCATCGATAGTTGGTGAGACTCCGAAGCCCACCATAATATTTATTCTATCATTAGGAATCTACGACCTGCCAGTTATCCATACCAGTACTATAGAAGTTCTTGCAAGTTGTTGAGAACAAATTACTGAATGTGTTGTTGATATCTTCATGTTATAGTTTCAAATGCTATGGATGTTGCACTAAACTTTCTCATATTTCCATTTACAGCCCAGTTGACTGTATTCACTGGACTTCCGCTGCACAACTTTCACTCCTTGAGAATGAAATGCGCAGAGTAGAAATGGTGAATGTAAGAAGACCTTCTGTCAGATATAATTTTTTTGTATGATCATGTAAAGCTTCAGTTATTGCTGTGGACCTTATGGCTGACATTGGTAGCAAAAAAAAGTACTATTCTCAAAACCTCATAATCGAAGTATGCACAAGAAAATTTCCTAAATGTTCAACCTGCTCCATTCTTTCTGTTAGGATTTTTAACATAAGTGCTATTTTCAGTAGTACTGAGTCATAAGAAATACGTGGTGATATTATCTTATATTCTCCTAATAGTACACTAAAAGAAATTTCAATTTTGAGCAGGTTGGGCTGATGAGTGCTGGGATGGGAATTTCAGTTGATGTGTTCCGGATGGTAATAATCTCTACAGTCATGTAAATTTGATTTGTTTTATGTAATTTACTCTTTAGGCATGCTCCCAAGATTCTTTCTTCCTTGTCAATGTTGAGGCTACTAGATTACAAATGCAATTTAGTTTTGTTCGTGGTCTACGGGTTTGTAGATAGGGCATGGTTTTATACGTTGTTATTTACTTGTTATTAAGATGCTGTCTGTCTGGCAGGCAAGTGCACGTTGGGAAAAGAGACAAGCAAAAGTCCTGGTATAATTCCTTCCCTTTTGTTCATCTTTATATTGTCCCAAATAGACCTTGAGGAATTCATGATCATTTCCCTCTTTCATATCTTTGACCAGAACTGCAAATAACTCATTGATATGCAAAGGAACTAAAAAGTTTTTTATGCAAATCTATCTGTTTTTACAGGGAAAAGTCAGAACACGGATGATGAACCAAAAGAATTCAGACACGAGTAGCTTTTGGAGTGATATCTGGGGATCCCCGACGCGATACCAAAGCAATGGTAATGCTACTAGAAAGAACATATTTTGTTAGCAATACCTTGGTACCATATAAATTTGCATCTCTTTTCCTAAACAGGGAAAGTGATAAAGCAATCTTTCCTCAAAAGAATTGTGTTCTCTTTACTATCAGTCAATTATTATATTCCTGAGTCTGATTGTGATTTGCTAATGCCAACAGAAGAAGAAGCAACAGAGAGAGCAAAGAGAGCGGCAACAGCTGCTAGGCGATGGCGAGAATACTCAAGAAAAGGTGCAGACAGGCCTCCGAGGTACAAACTTCCAGAGGCAATGAGCAATAAAGAGTAATAACAGAACAAAGAAGCATTTATCCCGCATATATTATTTGATCTCATTTCGCTACCTGTAGTCTAATTGTTTGTAGAGAGAGCTGGTATGCCGTTTGCTCTCGTCTTCCCCAGATTCTCATTTTTCATCTGTAAATGGTGTGCTAGATGTAGCTGATGTCGATGACCTGTAGAATACACACACCGAATTGTAAAACATTCAACATGTAAAACAAGTATATATGTACATTCATCATCGGCAATTGTACGTCCTAAGGATCCATCTTGTTCTCGTGTGTGTTGTGCAGACGAATTCCGGGGCAAATTTCCTTTGGCGGTAGCCTGGTAACCCCGGCACCCATGTTGAACGGCAACATCTGCCAAAGGAAAACTTGCCCAGCAATGCAGCTGCACATCTCATGATCACAACCCACTGACCGTGTAATACTTAGTTCCATGTGTAGACTGTAGAGCACACAGGTAAGTGATCACCGTGCAGGGACATTTATACTTGCTCCTGCATCTAATCTAAACTAATAAACCACCAGTTAAAATTATCCTACATCCACCTAACAATTACCTTCTCCACAGTCATGACCTTAACTACATCCACACCACAATATGCACCCAGAAATACATCATCCTAAAAATATGCGCACCAGATTAACTCTCCTCCATTCTCTCTCCTTACTCAACCATATCCGACGGTCATCCTTCAATGCCAGTACCCTCCCGCGTCCCGCTCTCCTCTGCAGTCCTCTGCAGTCCCGCTACGCGTCGGCCTCCTCCGCAGTCCCGCTCTCCTCTCTCTTATCTCCCCCCACTCGCGAAATTTCCGTCCGATCCGCTCCGCCCTCGCTCCTCCTCCGCCTCCGTCTCCCCCGCTCCTCCTCCTCCCCCGCTCAGCCGCCTCCTCCTCCTCCCTTCTCCACTACGCCATCCGCGCCGCCATCGGCCTTCTCCACATCCGCCGCCGCTCCTCCATCCGAGCCGCCAACCGAAGCCCTTCTCCTTGCCCCACCTCGACGCCGCCTCTCTGCTCCTCACTGGATCCGCCTCTCCGCCGCCTACACGCCTCCCTTCGCGCTTCTCCACCCGCTGCCTTCTCCGGTGCGCCGCCACTCTACTCGTCGGCCGCCTGCTGCCTCTCCTCTCCTCCCTCCTCCACATCCGGCCGCTGTCTCCACCACTCGCCACCGTCGTCCCTCTTCTCCGGCCGCGCATAATCCTCCCTACACCCGCACCGCGCGTCTCCGATGCCGCGTGCTTGTTCTTGGCCCAGAGTCGGCACCGCCCTCCCCACCTCTGCCGCGCTGGAGTTCGGTGGCGCCGTCGCCGAAAACGCGTGCGTGGCGCTAACCCCTCACCATCGCGTCGCGGGGCCGCGGTGGCCGTCGTAGCCGCGGAGGCGTGGCGCGCCTCGCGGCTGCGCCGGCACCCCGGCAGCATGCCGCCGCCGCGGCGTGCTCGAGAATCTCGCTGCGTTCCCGGACCTCCTCCCTGCGTTCGCGACGAGGCGCGCTCCCTGCTCCTGCAACTCGTCTCCCTCAGCACGCGCGCGCGCAGGAGCTCGCGCTGGTATGCCTCCAGAACCTCACGGTCAGCGACTGTAACACCTCACCCACCTGCCAAGGAGACGTGGCAGCCGCAGGCTTGCCCTAGCGTGCATGCATGCCACCTTGGCCACGAACCCTGCAGAAGTCAACACCCAACCCCTTCTTAAATCCACCCAAACCGTAAGCCATGGCCATACCCCTTCTTCGTCCAAGCCATCACCGGGTAGGTCTCCTCACCGTAGCTTTAAGGGAAGAGAGAGGGAGGGAGTACCTTGTGCACGCCGAGGGAGGCATGGTGGCGCAGGCCGGAGTCGAGGACGGCGGCCAGGCCGCTGGCCGAGCCGACCGGGCGGCGGCGCCCCAGCGCCCACCACCGCATGCGCAAGGGGAGGCGCGGATCCGGACGGAGCCGGCCGGATCTGAGGCGAGGTAGGAAGGGGCGAGCAGGGGGGAGGCCGGCGGCGGAGAACCCGGCGGCGGCGGCGAGCTCGAGGCCGGCAAGCCCGAGCTCGGCCGTGTGCCATCCCCACGCCGCCTGGGGAGAGCCGGTGGGAGAGGGATAGAGTGGGGGTAGGGGAGGAGAGGAAGGGGCGGCGGGAGAACTGCCGGCGCCACCACGCCTGGCCGGCCGCGCCGCCCCGTGCGGAGAAGAGGAGGAGCAGGCCGTTCGGCCGAGTGGAGGGAGAGAGAGAGGTGAGGATAAGGGAGAGGGGAGCCAGAGAGAAAAAAGGAGGCCGGGTTCGGCCGGCTGGGTAAGGAGAGAGGAAAAGGGAAAGAAATGAAGGAAAAAAAAGAGAAGAAGAAGAGAAAAAAAAAGGAAAGAAAAGAGGAGAAAAAGAAATAGGAAAAAAAAAGGGTTTCGGGACCTGCGCAACAGATCCCTGAAACCCGTGCATTTCTACGCCAGAGCGGGATGTGGAGGTCGCGAGTCGACGCCTTCCAAGACGCGTTCGCTCCGCTCGGCTAACGTGCAAGTACATGGTAGAGCGGTAGACCAAGATTTATGAATATGCGATGTTTATCTGGTATGCTGATATTTATGTAGAAATGCGTTGATTACATGATATCTATGGGGAAATGTGATATTTACCTGACATAAGGTTGCATGGTAAATGATGGCAATGATGATGGAGTGAGGTAGGCAAAGATGCTTGTCAACTAGTAATGCTAGTGATGAGCGTGAATATGATCATGGACATGTGCATTTGCATGAGGAGCACTCAAGAGTGAGGCGGTGAGAAAGTCCCTAGTTATGAGTAAAGCTAGTGGACTAATCCGAGTGCTCTTGAGTAAGACCTACTTGGTGAGGCCTCCACGGGAGTGGAGGGGTCCCGTGCCTATGAGGCGGGCCCACGATGGGTGAACATCGACGGTGTTCACTCGGCGATCTGTACTTGCAAAGTGAAGAGCATATGAGCATGTAGAGTAATGAGGCATGGCATTGATGGCATTGCATTGCTTGGCCATGAGAATGATGTTATGAACATGATGATATAAGTGCATTATGGTTATATGCTTGCTTATGTTGGTAATGTCTATTGTTCTATTATGTACTTGCTGAGTCTTTGGACTCACCCTTGCTTTGTTGTTTTTTTTAGGTAACTATTGAGGACGTCTTGCACGGGCGGGTGTAGCACATGAATGACTACACGTTTTTGCAACACTTCACATATCTAACTTTTGGTAGTATGTTTAATTCCACTAGTAAGTTAGAAAAGTTGTTTAGGAATGGTATGGTGTAAGTGGTTGTTGCCTCATGATTAAGGTAGAGTTTTCTTAAATTGTTTAGTAGATGTCCAGTAGTGGTTTTATTGCAGTGATGGTAGCACTCTAGGCCCAGAGGATGGGCGGGGTGTTACAGTTGGTATCAGAGCGGGCGTTAGGTCCGTGGTAAAGAAAATTTGATAACTTAGCTTAACTATTCAACTAAAATTTAACTTAGGCCTAATAATTAAATTAAAATTTGACACACTGGTGCACCATAGGATGGGAATGAGTCTTACATTGCATTTACGCTTTGCAGACCTTGATGTTGATCTGTCTTTGTTGAAATGGATGTTTGTGAGCAAGTTGTGTGATTGGCTATCTGTCCGGACGAGAAATGCCGAGAGCTAGAGGACGCGGATGTGTGCACAGTAGGATGGGATTGGGTCAAGCATTGCATTTTCGCTTCTGTTAGTCATGTTGTTGATTTGCAATGCTTGATGTTGATGCTTGTGAGTTGATAGCAAGCATTTGAACTGGTTATTTGTGTGTCCTACGGGACTTTGCCGTTATTGTGTCGTGTATCGGTGCAATAGAGACTGAGACCGTGGCCACTGGAGAGGCCTGGTCATGTTGCCAATTGTGGCATTGAGGTAGTGATGTTTCGTTTCAGTTTCGGGAAGTTGGTTCCCTTTGGTTAGCAACTTGTTGAGTTGTTTGGTTAATACCCGATAGAGGGGAGTGTTCCATGCAAGTCTGGTTTTCAGGGAGAATTTTGATTATATGAATGGTTGGAGTAACTTGCAGGATGAGACCAATATTTTTTTTAGAGAAGGCAATATCCAATAGTGGTTGAAGTGTTGGATTAGGTGTATGTGGGTTATGGAGGTTAAAGTAACAAGTTAGTAGGACATGGTATTCTAAATTGTGAGAACCGTGAGAGTAATTAACTTTAGTTATGATTGTGGGATCGAGTTGATTTGAATCCAATGGAGATTTAGTAGTTACATGAGGAGTAGCGGCATAAGGCAGATCCATTTCTACTTAATAGTTGGATTTGAATTATTGGTGAACCAGTTGGTGATTACGGTTGCTTAGACTATTGAGCCACATCGAATGACTGGTTTTACTTTGGTCTCAATCGGTAAACCTAGCTAGGCGATCGAATCTTGCTAAAAAAAAAGGGTGTGTTAATCTATTGTCTTGGTGGAAGATCCCACATCTGGAGTTATCCTTTCAATTGGTAATAGGTGAATGATTATAGAACTAAGTCCGCCAACCTTGCACCATGATTGATTATTTTAATCATGATTGATGTTTTGGAAAGGTTCAAATAGTCATGATTTTATAACTCTATTGGAATTTGTTAGGAGGACTTGAATAGGGATCTTGATGTCGGGTAGTCTCCCAGCCAAATTGAATGGAGAAGAATTGTTGTAAAGTCGTATGAGACTCAAATTCTGGGGGATGAAGCTAATAATGTTCTAGTGAGATTTGGTGGCAATATTTAAGCATGAGTTGGTGGAGTTGCCACTGCATTTTGGAGGAAACCTTGTGCACACCTACGAAGTAGAACAGATAGATTCTATGCTTAAAAGTAACGTGGTTTACTGAAGTACATAGTATGTGTGCTAAAATCCGGTGATTGATCATCCCTAGAGTTGAGTCATGGATATTAGTTAGCGCCTTGAAAATTAGGTGCTCATGGGATTATTTATTGATAGTGGATCTTTTGATCAAAGAGACTTGACCGCATCTTGCGGTATACGCGCTTGATAGTTGCTATGTTTGTGTTGCTTTGTACAGTAAGATGGTAGTGTTTGATGAGCTATATAGTAAATATGGAGAATAAAGTATCCGTGAGCCGTGGGAAGGTTCAAGATGGGATACTAAAAGTCAATGACTTATGTATTAGCGAATTGATATTTGCTAATCTGCGTAAGCGATACAAGAGGTACCGCTTGATGTGGTTATGGGAAAGAGAATTTTAATTGATTTCTATGTTGGTATTTGGACGAAACACTTTGTGTTTGGCGTGCATTATCCTTTGGGGTTCATGACTTGAAGGAGGTCATGTTCATTCCGTCAATAATGAATACTTGGAGGTACGGTAGGAGGTCCGCATGACTCACGATTGATTTATGTGCATGTGTTGTGAGTGCTACATGACTTCCTCACTTCGATATGAGATTTCCGGACGAGTGGTCCGTGGCGCCCCGAACGCGTAAGTTTGGGCGTACCTAGGAACGAAGTCTAGGCGTACTCGTGAATGAGTCCCGAGCGTTTCCCAAACATGTAATTTCGATTGTCTTGAGTTGAGAGTCTAAAGTGGGCCCGGGCGCGTCAACTAGGGTAATGTAATATTTGGATTTTGTTGCATCTCTCCGTTTTCTTGGTGTTAATTGCCTATTGTGTTTGTTGTGATGTGATGCTATGGCGGAGGGAATGGTTCTCTGTCTAGGCGTTGCATCATTGAAAGAGTGAATCCCGTGTTGGGGGAGTTTTGTAGTTGTTTTGGGGGAGTGAGTGATGAACTCATTCTCAAGCCCTATTTTGTTGGAGAATGAAAGTTGTTGGGATTTCGTTCTGTTTTCTGGATGTTTAAATTTGGTAGACTTCTTAACTCGGAGGGTTCTTTGAGGATTGGAGTCCCTTGTTCTCAAGCAAATGTTAAATTCATAACATGAAGCTCTATTAGGCCTAGATTTAGAGTGAAATGATTGACATGCGATACTAGGGTGATAATAAAGACTTGTGTGGCTAATAGAATTCTGAGTTGATCTTATGCCATAATCCTGGTGGGAGATTGATTAGGGATAAAAATTGGCCTTAAAGGCGAACCCAAGGTCGATTGTGTCTTTGCAACTAGTAGTGTCTATGGGAAATAGTGGTGACCGATGTCACATTTAAGTTAGTAAAGCACAGGTAGCAATGAGAGTATGAGATTTTGGAGAAAGAACTACCTTGACTTATGTTTTTGAGGTAATCAGCGTTAGGGGTTAATGTTTTAGATTGCTTGATTCCCATATCATAGATTGAGGTAAAGATGAAGTAGAGCTATTGGAAGATTTAGTTATTTGATGTTAAATGAGATCCTAATAGATCTTACCTCATTTTGTGGATGTGAGAGGATTGAGAGTTGGTGTATGATTTGTTTTATCCACCATGTTTGGTGATCATTATTTAAAGAAGTAGTTAGAGGAATAATCCATTCCATGAGTTAAAGTCGACCATTGATGGGATTAATCATAAGACCAATAGAGTGTGAACTGAAACCCTAGGAATAAGGGTACTGAAGGGATTGAACTGATGGAAACCAATGCAATTTTAGCGGGCATGAGAGACTATCTCATCGGCAAACGTGTCGTTGGTGAGGGATTTTGCTTAGGTACTATACTAAAGCTTCCCATATTTATGGGAATGTTGCCCTAAGATTGAATGGGCCTTGTAGCTCATAATGAGCAATGGAAGAATGAATTGTTGTATGGCCATCTAATGAGTAATTGGAATGTTTTGATGGGAATCTATTATTCTTGCTAAGAGAGTTAGTGAGAATTGTCCTTGCGGGTTTAGTCACGTGGATGTGTGATCGATCACGGATTTTTTTAAGGAACACGAACTAGAATATCCTCATGTTAACGATCAAGTGGTTGATCAATAGTCAAAGGATTATTTTGGGTTCCCCGATTTGAGAATTCGTTCAGGCTACTTTGAGGATAGTGGATTTAAGTGGAAAGTTGCGTATTTTCGCATTTTATGGTGGTCTATGTGGTTTTCGCTAGGCGTTATCCTTATGCCTAAAGAAATATGCTTTCTTTTCTTGGAAAAGAAAAGACTGATTTGGGGAAATAGAAATATTTCGCATGGTATATGCGGCATAAAGTTGTTGGTTAGGATGAGGATTGATTTCCTGTCTGGTTTTCACTCTGAGTGGATTTATTGTGATGAAATGATTTCCGTGGGGGAACGAATTACCTTCTGTTTTGAGAGAAGGGTTGATGTTTGGGGATGAATGAGTTGATTCTACGATGACGCGTGATACTTCTCTTGTAAAAGAGAAGAGCTCTCCTTGTTGCAAATAAGAGTAGCATTGACTCTTTTGTGCAAGCAATGAGAGTGTTTTCCTGAATGATTGGAGGTTTTCTTATGCCGAGGCATGAGAATTGAGTCTATGCACGGAGTGCATAATGTGTTTCATGTGTCGATGTTGAGAAAGTTTGTGCGAGATCCAGAGCATGAGATTGTGTTAGAACCGGTGTGCAAAAAAAAAAAAAGCAAAACCTCACCTTCGAGTCCCGTCCAGTTCGTATTCTGGAGGAATCAGAGAAGGTGTTGAGACATAGAACGATAAAGTATGTTAAAGTGCTTTGGGCACATCAGACTGCGCGAGAAGTACCCAGACTTGTTCTCCATGGGTACGAGCTAATGTCATGTTATGTGCAGTTTATTACATTTTGTTCATTCATGCATATTGTCGAATGCCAGAATTCGGGGGCGAATTCTGTTAAGGGGGGTAGAATGTAACACCTCACCCACCTGCCAAGGAGACGTGGCAGCCGCAGGCTTGCCCTAGCGTGCATGCATGCCACCTTGGCCACGAACCCTGCAGAAGTCAACACCCAACCCCTTCTTAAATCCACCCAAACCGTAAGCCATGGCCATACCCCTTCTTCGTCCAAGCCATCACCGGGTAGGTCTCCTCACCGTAGCTTTAAGGGAAGAGAGAGGGAGGGAGTACCTTGTGCACGCCGAGGGAGGCATGGTGGCGCAGGCCGGAGTCGAGGACGGCGGCCGTTGCCGCCGAGCCGACCGGCGGCGGCGCCCAGCGCCCACCACCGCATGCGCAAGGGAGGCGCGATCCGGACGAGCCGGCGGATCGAGGCGAGGTAGGAAGGGGCGGCGAGGCCGCGGCGGAGAACCCGGCGGCGGCGGCGAGCTCGAGGCCGGCAAGCCCGAGCTCGGCCGTGTGCCATCCCCACGCCGCTGGGAGAGCCGGTGGGAGAGGATAGAGTGGGGTAGGGGAGGAGAGGAAGGGCGGCGGAGAACTGCCGCGCCACCACGCTGGCCGGCCGCGCCGCCGCCGTGCGAGAAGAGGAGGAGCGCGAGCCGTTCGGTAGTGGAGGAGAGAGAGAGGTGAGGATAAGGGAGAGGGGGAGCCAGAGAGGAAAAAAAGAGGCCGGTTGGCCACTGGGTAAGGAGAGAGGAAAAGGGAAAGAAATGAAGGAAAAAAAGAGAAGAAGAAGAAAAAAAGGAAAGAAAAGAGGAGAAAAAGAAATAGGAAAAAAAAGGGTTTCGGGACTGCAATGCATCCTCGAAACCCGTGCATTTCTACGCCAGAGCGGGATGTGGAGGTCGCGAGTCGACGCCTTCCATGACGCTGTTCGCTCCGCTCGGCTAACGAGCAAGTACATGGTAGAGCGGTAGACCAAGATTTATGAATATGCGATGTTTATCCGGTATGCTGATATTTATGTAGAAATGCGTTGATTACATGATATCTATGGGAAATGTGATATTTACGACATAAGGTTGCATGGTAAATGATGGCAATGATGATGGAGTGAGGTAGGCAAAGATGCTTGTCAACTAGTAATGCTAGTGATGAGCGTGAATATGATCATGGACATGTGCATTTGCATGAGGAGCACTCAAGAGTGAGGCGGTGAGAAAGTCCCTAGTTATGAGTAAAGCTAGTGGACTAATCCGAGTGCTCTTGAGTAAGACCTACTTGGTGAGGCCTCCACGGGAGTGGAGGGGTCCCGTGCCTATGAGGCGGGCCCACGATGGGTGAACATCGACGGGTGTTCACTCAGCATCTGCACTTGCAAAGTGAAGAGCATATGAGCATGTAGAGTAATGAGGCATGGCATTGATGGCATTGCATTGCTTGGCCATGAGAATGATGTTATGAACATGATGATATAAGTGCATTATGGTTATATGCTTGCTTATGTTGGTAATGTCTATTGTTCTATTATGTACTTGCTGAGTCTTTGGACTCACCCTTGCTTTGTTGTTTTTTTTAGGTAACTATTGAGGACGTCTTGCACGGGCGGGTGTAGCACATGAATGACTACACGTTTTTGCAACACTTCACATATCTAACTTTTGGTAGTATGTTTAATTCCACTAGTAAGTTAGAAAAGTTGTTTAGGAATGGTATGGTGTAAGTGGTTGTTGCCTCATGATTAAGGTAGAGTTTTCTTAAATTGTTTAGTAGATGTCCAGTAGTGGTTTTATTGCAGTGATGGTAGCACTCTAGGCCCAGAGGATGGGCGGGGTGTTACAGCGACGGCGATGAGGGCCAGCGGCTAAAGGTCGAGGCTTTCCAGGAAGGCGCGCTAGGCTGCGTCAAGGACTTCCTGGAGTCCAGCCGCGGCGACGAGCCAGGCCTCGCTCCGGCCTTTGGGCTCCTCCGCAACATGGCCTCCTTCCGCTACATCGCCGAGATAGCCGCCTCCGCCAGCTTTGTTGGCCACGTTGTGGCCGCGCTGGTCAGCGACAAGGCCAACACCCGCACGGAGGCGGCCATGGCGTTGGCCGAACTGTGCAACGTCGGCAGCGGCAAGGCGAGGAAGGTGGTCGAGGACGCGATCCCGCCGCTAATCTGGATGCTGGAGGCCAAAACCGTCACCGAGAGGGACGCCGCCGCGAGGGCGCTGGCGGCGCTCGTCGCGGCGAGCAGCTACCGGAAGCTGTTCAAGAAGGACGAGAGGGGCATCGTCAACGTGGTCCAGCTGCTCGACCCAAGCGCCCCGGGCGTCGACAAGCGGTTCCCGGTGTCGGTGCTGCTCGCCGTCTCGCAGTCCCGGCGGTTCCGGAAGCAGATGAAGGCCGCCGGCGCGTGCGGGTTCCTGCAGGGCCTCCTGGCCGCCGAGGTGGACGGCGCCAAGAAGCTCGCCGAGTGCCTGGGCAGAGGGAAGGTGCTCGGCGTGTTCCCGCGGGCATGACGGCGATCATACCAATCAAACTCGAAACGTCGATTTGGGGAGGAATTCAGAATCCTTATGATGATCAATCTTACGCATTACGTATGTGCTTTAACCTCTCAATTTACCTCGTGCTTGCTCTCTGTATGATGCTTGTGATGATCTGTAAATGTCAGCGTGTGTTGTTCTGTTCCATAGCTTAGAGTGGTAGATAATGAGTGGTTTTAGCGTGCTTAAATCAATAAGAACACGAAAAACTTGTATTTAATCTTTGATCGGAAGAAATTAAGTTTCATTTGCTGATTTGCACCACTGTTCCATATCAAATTGTCAGTTTTAATTTTGATGAACAATTTCTTTTCAGAGTTCAGAGCATATGCATCTGCTGTCATTGTCTTGGTACTGTAGTATGAAATATATTATACCGACAATTGCGTCATTAGAATTAGTGCCTAACAGTTTTGGTTAACCTCATCTTGTTGGAGGTCAGCATAGCATTGTCTTCCTTAATTATGAACTGATCGCTAGCGAGGGTACAGGTCTGAGACGGTTCTTCATTACTCATAATTCAATGTGTAGACATGGTACCTATTGAACAAAAGGGATCAGCCTTGTACACACGGTACAAGTTGGCAAAGCCTACAATAATTCCCAGAGGGAAATGGATGTACGAATCTTGAAGTCCCATCGCCTCATGTTTTTCTTTCCTGATTATGATCATGGGTAAACTGGTAAGTTCCTGCCCTGACTGTGACTTTGAATTATCAGTAAACAGGCTTTTAACCATTTCAGTTAATTGTTAAAAGTTACGGAAAAACTACATTTAATCTTAATCCGTATTCGGACTCTTTTGTGCTTAGCTTCATCTTTAGCTTATGGGCTGTTTATGCTTGTTTCCTTCTGTTGCATTACCGGTTTCACATGTGTATCGCCATTGTAGTTCATCATCTGCTCAGTTACAAACTTGGGTAAAGAATTACATTAGTTACAAGGTTAAAACCCTCTTCAGGGTCATTGGTAAATTGCCTGTAGAATCACATGGGATTGTGGCAGCTGAGGCAGCAAACCCACTCTGGCGCATTCATGAACCAGCTTAAATGTTGTATGGGCATTGTTGCTGAGGAGATCCGTTGCGCCAGCTTCAGATTTGAGAGTAACAAGCCAACATCCATGCATGCATTTTGCAGTCACTAATCACAGAGGAATCATATCATTGTTCATGCATAATACTGGTCACCATTCTGTTGAAGTGTTGGCATGCTATATTCTTCCAAACTGCATGTACAGTCACATGGCCGTTCATGGGCTTGATAATTGGGAGGGGCATTGTTGTGAACAGAAGTCTGATCAGTGTCAGGCAAGGGTTTCAGAGGAGCGTGGCATGTTCGTCCTGTACAGAATGGCATGAACCTTCTCTTTATCTAGGGTGAAAAATGGATAGGAATTAACGGAATTATCCGGTTATTATGGCCGCGATCAACATGGCTGCCCAACAGTGCTCATGGCTTATTGTCACTATTCATAAGTTTCGTCTTTTTCTGAATTTTTGGCTTTTTGTTGAGCTTTTTTGCCGGTTCTTTTTTTCCCGTATTTGTTTGTATTATACGTAATGGGCTAATATATTTTTTATATTTTTAAATTTTTTTAAATTTAATTATGCTAAATAAGCCTCTGTCAGCTACAGTTCTGATTTTTTCACCACTACAGATGTTTTCAGCCATAAGCCATGAGCTTTTCAGCCGAACCGATCACCCCCATAAATATTCGATGCAATATAAATATGATATAGATTTTTCTATTCAATTAACAATTTTTCTCCTATTCAAATTTGCATAACAAATATTAATACGAATATGGTATGGACTTTCATCCGAAATATTATTTTATCTGGACTATTTGTATTCGCATTTGACGAAGCAATATATATATATATATACACACACACACGTATATGTATGTGTGTGTATATATATACACGTATATGTATGTATGTATCTATGTATGTATGTATCTATGTATGTATGTAATTAGTTGGACAAGTTTTTTTACTTGAATGTGAATTTGTATTTCTTTAGGTGAAGCAAATAAAGGGAGTTGCTAGCGCCTGAATGTCCGATCCGGGCGTTAGCTCTGTACGGTCGATCACAACATTTTTTATCATCTATGTAACATTTTTGGCCATGTATGTAACAACAAAATTGATAAGAATATCAATGTTGAAGCATGAAATCAAAATGTTGATAAGAAAGAAGTAGATACCTCAGGGAAGAGCACCAAAAATATTGTGTATAAAGACGTCCTAGCATGGTGATGTGATAAGTAAATAGTCCACAAACACCTATTTCCTTACTGTGTTTCATATTTCTTTATGTGACAAAAATGTTTGTTTTCTTTGTAGCCTCAAGTTTAAACAATATGGGGATGGAGAAAGTCGTCGGTGGGTGAGTCCAATGATGTTGTCGCCTCCTCAAAGGATCAGTCGTTATGTGACATTCATTATGTGACAAAAATATTTGGTTATACAATATATGAGACGTGAATCTTAATGAATCTGATTATTTATTTTATTTTTTACAAATTTTATCTTATTTTATATTTTTATCGTAGCGTTAGCACAGATACACTACTAGTGATAAAAGGCGGCAAGGCCCTTGCAGTTATGCACAGCCTTTCTCTGCTCCAGCTGCAAAGGCGCAATGAGGAACCAAGGATATACTGTAGTACAATACCCGGTCTAGATGCTGATGCCCACGTACAAGAACAAAGGCTGAATAGGAGAGATCATTGCAACGCATGACTCTCCAAGCTTTAGGTCACGAGGCTACTTCCTCATCGAATCTTAGCCTCATTTCGTACGGTCCAGAGCATGCGAAGTAGCAGGGGGTACCTGCTAAGAAATCTTTGTTGGACTTAATCACCTCGCAGCTGGATTATTTTATGTTAAACATGTTTATTTGTCATGTTTCACGTCCAAGACGTTGCATGTGTTATATATGATCCGAGTTGTGCATGAGTTAAGTGTATTCATGAATGTCACGAATAGCTTAGACATGGGATGTCATATCGTGAAGAGATGAACGTGGCATGGATGTCAGGCTATTGATTAGCCCAAGTCTGCATGTTAGTTTTGTGTTATTTGTAGTATAAATATCAACGAATAAAACACCGCAAACTAATTCAAGGTGGCACAAAAACTGATTCAGGGTGGCACAAAAACTGTTGTCTTGTGAATTTATCGTTCTCCAGCGAGTCCAGGTATCCATGTATGTCAATCCTTCGTGGTCATAAGTGAGCTCAAGTACAATCCCTTGTGGTCGTAAGCGAGCTCGAGTACAATCCTCATGGTCGTAAGTGAGCTCAAGTACAATCCTTCGTGGTTGTAAACGTGTTCGAGTATGAGTTCTTGTGGTTGTAAATGAGTACGAGTACTCGTTGTCATAAGAGAGTCTGAGTCTTCGTGATCGTTCGTGTGCGTGTGCTCTGACTTGCTACAATAAGTGGTATCAAAGCGAGCGTTGTGTTTTGATCCTACCAAAATGTCAGAGCATGAAGCAAAGTCTCCACGGTGGTCACCAACAGCACCTAGAGTCCGCGTCAACAAAGATGGCGACGACAATGGCAATGGAAGCCGCATGATCATGGTGTAGCACATGGTGAAGGAGATGGGTGGTACGGTGGTCTACCCCATGTTAACATGCACAAACTACAGTAACTGGTCTCTCCTGATGAGGGTAAACCTGCAGGCACAATGGTTCTGGGAGGCGATCGAGCTTGGAGATGTTGCCGACTACTGCGATGATCGGCTAGCGCTATCGGCCATTCTTCGTGCCATGCCGCCCAAGATGTTGGCGACTCTCGCCGTCAAAAACACAGTAAACAGGCGTGGGATGTCGTGAAGGTGATGTGCATGGACGCTGAGTGCGTGAGCGAAGTCAAAGCGCAAACATTGCGCTCGAAGTTCGAGCCCATGAAGTTCAAGGATGGAGAGACCATCAATGACTTTGCGATGTGGCTCACCAGACTCATCAACAACCTTAACCTACTAGGTGACAAGATCGATGACGAAAGGGTGGTGAGGAAGTTCCATCGTGTCATTCCCTCACGATACTCACAGCTCGCAATTTCCATCGAGATGCTTGTCGACCTCAAGACAATCTCCATCGAAGAGCTGACGAGACGGCTCAGGGTTGTGTAGGAAAGCTATGACTTGCAGGGTGAAGCCGGCATCCAAAGAGGCCGGCTATTCCACACCGAGGAGGAGTGGTTCGCGCGCCAGAAGAGGAAGGAGCACGACGAAGCTCCTCTAGCGACGTGAGTTAAGTGTATTCATGAATGTCATGAATAGTTCGAACGTGGGATGGCACATCATTAAGAGCTGAATGTGGCGTGAATGTTGGGCTATTGATTAGCCCAAGTTTGCATATCAGTTTTGTGTTTTTTGCAGTATAAATATCAATAAAGAAAACACCACAAACCAATTCAGGGCGGCACAAAACTAATTCACGGTGGCATAAAAACTGTTGTCTCGTGAATTCATCGTTCTCTAGCGAGTCCAGGCATCCACATGTATCAATCCTTCGTGGTCGTAAGTGAGCTCGAGTACAATCCGTCGTGGTCATAAGTGAGCTCGGGTCCAATCCTTCGTGGTCATAAGTGAGCTTGAGTACAATCTTTCGTGGTCATAAACGAGTTCAGGTATTTTGTTAAACCCGATAGACAGCCCTAGAGGAGAGGACGTGGCTAATTGGCTTCAAAAAACAATAATCGCAACCATCGCATCTTCGTATCATCTCCTCTTCTAATCTGGCAGCGGTAACACACGTGGGAGTATGGGTTGCATAAATTTCGAAGAAGCGAGCAAACGATGCTATATATAGTTTATTGGAAATGCTAACGCTGATACCTGTAATTGAATCCAACTATCCTCCATTATGCATACATCATCATCACCAATGTAAGGTTTACACCGAGCAAAAATAAAGCCTTAAAGTTTGCGATCGTCCCAACGATGATTGCCACTCCAAACAATCACTTCAGCAGTTGCTCTATAGAACTTGAAGGGAACCAATGGATTTATTGGCATGGCTTCAAAACGAAGAATTCTTGAGCAGGTGTGGTTGGCTTTCAAATATTTCACGGAAAAGAATAAGGCTAATGGCATTTCTTTCGTTCTTCTACATGTTAAACGATATACAGAATAGCAAACACTCCTACGGATTGCTACAATTACAGAGAATAAATTATGGATGCTAAGCTAGCTACGTGTAAATCTGGGGGCACCTCTTCGTCAACGTCTTATCTTGGAGATTTAGTTGAAATGCACCTTCCACACAAGACGAGCCTTGATAGAGCTCGTGATCTTCGTGTCCTGATCTTCAATGCTGAGAGCTGCGGTGAAATGATATTGTGTTGTGTCAGTAAGCAAGATGAAAATGTATCACCGCAATCAGAAGAATTACGAGTAAACAGGTGCGCGCTGGCCCTCGTTAGCCATATGCAAATGACTAACCACTCTTCCATCACTATTAAACCAATTCAACCATATGCACGGTGATTCCTAAGGAAAACTAGTCGTACGGTGGGACCATACGTGAACAAGATAAAACATGATGAATCATGCTCTTCAAAGAAGGTTGGCTCAACAGGGACCCGCCAACAAGTTTCAAGTTATCCAGAGTTGAGGTGTTGCAAACATATATAACCCTGGTTCCTGACAATATTATTTCATATGCAAATGACTTGTTTTCAAAGGACAACTATCATGCCACCAGTGTACTAATTGCCTGCCAAGCACCAATTCTTTTGGAAAAAGAAAAACGTAAAAAATATCTAAGCCTGAAGTTTTTCGGTTAGTGTTAACATGAAACCATTACCTTCCGTCTAGTGGTGCTCGAAGCTTTCCAACAAAGCATACTCGATCTAGGTTCCAATCTCCTGCAAATATATTAACACTCCAAAATCATATTCTAGGATTGAAAATTGGAACTTTTTGCACTTCAATAATGCGGATGCAAACTACTTGATCTAGGCTACAAGCTCTGTTCATAGAGAATTTTTCACACCAAATAGGTCAAAATTAGGCCTCACAGCTCCAATAGTATTTTCTTAACATAAAACAACTGTGTGTACAGTACTGTAGTGAGTAGAGGCCAGTTTGATTCCAAGTATTTATTGAAGTACGAAATTATAAAATCGTGAAGCTAATTATTTTCTGTTCCCCCAAGCACTGATAGGATTACTAGACAGCCATGTCTATCTCCATAGTGCAAATGCTGGAACTATACTCAGCTAGTATAAGAGAGTTGCACAGATGTGAATTGATTGGGCATAGCATTACTTACAAATTCTCTTGCTCTAGCTTTTCTGCAATTGACATAGCCTTTTGTCTAGACCAGCCTCCTTGTTGAGAACATGCGTCCACCTTATTAATTACATGAGCAAGAGATACCTTGCCTCTTACTATGCTTTTTTGTCGACCATATTCGCTATTCACATTTTTTCCTCCTAGAGGAACTATGTTTTCTTGGTCTTGTGATGACAAAGTTGCTGCTTCTTCCCATACACTCTCTTTTCTTCTTTCAATTGTGGCAAGAATGCCATTATTTGGTTCACCATGCCATTCCATTTGAGAAGGTCCCACTTCAATAATTTCTCCTTCAGTCAATATATGTGGATCAGACTGCATCCATGTTGTCTGATTTGAGCCAGCACCCTGAACCACGCTGTCTTTTTGAAGCCTCCTAATTAAATTCTCACCTCCAGAAGAAACTGAACTATGTTTAGTGAAAGACCTCCTTAATGCAATGTTGGAAGAGTTACCCTCAGGGTAAGGTGAAATAGCTGGAATATGATCTGCTCTCACATCATCCTTTGATTCATATCTGATTTCAAGTATTATAGCAGAAGAAAGAACAGACTCAAATGCCTGCAAAATTTGTCCCCTAGACTTTTCGGCTTTGGACTTATTCACACGAGAGCTGAACAATAATTGCACAGTTGGTGCTGCAGGAGGAAAAGAACACAATGTTAGAAGGAAGATATGTTAGAAACTGAACTATGTTTAGTGAAAGACCTCCTTAATGCAATGTTGGAAGAGTTGCCCTCAGGGTAAGGTGAAATAGCTGGAATATGATCTGCTCTCACATCATCCTTTGATTCATATCTGATTTCAAGTAATAATTTCAAGTCTAACTATTCTTTTGCCAACAAAATATCTTTAAAACAGCAATAATTAACATATTTATACTAGGATCTGGCAACATTAGGACATGCTTAGTTAGTTAATTATAATTTCTGCATATGTTTCTGAATAACTTCAACAAAGCTTTAAACTTGCTTGAAATCCAGAAGAGCTCTTCAACCCAAGCATGAAAGTTCCGTTACCTTGTGGAGATGCACAGTGTTTTAGTTATGTGGCCTAGACACATATTATCCATCAACAAAGTCCACTGTATTACTTGAATACCCGATGATAGCATATAAAAGCAAGCCATTTCTATCCTATTGTTTGATTATCCTACTTATACAGTACCACTTGTGCTTTCACACTCATAGTTGTTTTTATTATATTTATCTATTCCATTCCTTACAATAATAATAATTTGTCCTTGGAAATATTCTGCAATGAAAATTTTGACAGGGTATAACCAATAATACAAACAGAAATGGGTGTACAGAGGGAATCTTGCCTGTGCCTAGACTGACAGAAATCAGTCGTCCCTCTCTAGCCAACATTTTTGTCAATGAATCTGACTGAATATTCTCTAGTACAGCCTGCCAAATCATCTCATTGTCAGTTTTGCTATACTTAGATCCTTCATTCACTCTAGTAGCACTCGTTGACAATACATGGTTGTCCGGTGTATGTTCCCCGGCTCTTCTTCCACCATGGTAAGTGCTTGCCATGTTGTTGCCTGAACCAACTCCCAGATTAGCATTTCTGTACTGCTGATTCCCCTGGTCAGATGCTCTTGGTAAACCATGGGTACCTGCAAATATCTCATTATGATCTATAGCAGAGTTCCTTTCTATATCTCCCTCAGGGCAGGTAGGCAGACCCTGGTTCAAACTTGTGGATGAACTCGGCAGTATATACTGTTTATCAGGAGCAAGCTGCAGCAGAGCAGCTGTAAGCCAGGTCATCTTGTCATTAGAGACCCTCAGCTGTTTTTCAGCTTCAGAGAGTGTCTTCAAGGCCTGGCGTAGTTTTTCCATATCATCCTTTGATACTGTAATCATTATATCAAAATGTTACATTGTGTGGAAGTGGGATATTTACAGTAAGAAAACTCAATACTAAGAAAGGAAAGGTCAGGTATTCACACAAGTAGTCCAACATTAATACTGTATGCTTTCTATAAAAGAAGGCTGTAAATACAATAAGTGGTACTCATAGGCAGATTTGTAAAAGAAGCTTGAACAGTAGTTGTTAAAGAAAATGGTGAGGATGATTTTGCTACAATAGACGGCTCTGGTACAAATCATCCCCTGCTATAAATTCCTTTCAAGGGAAAAGGTCACGCCCCGGATTTGCAATCTGGAACTATCTGTGTTTCCACCGCACTATTTCCTATATCAGTTATTAGTGCACACAGATACATTGCTAGACCACACACATACATCACATCAAACCATACCAGACATTAATATTAAACATCAGAGTTTAAATAACCCATATCGGGTAGAGTTTTACATAACAGACTGACCAGGCCAAATATTACATTACAAAGAACCAAAAGCGGAAGCAAGAAGCAAAGGTGAGGCTAACACAGTGCCCACATGCAAGCGTTGGGGGTAAAAGATACACGACAAGCTACTATCCAAGGTTTGGATAATAGATATGTATACAATCACCATCAAAGTCTGCCCAAGCGAAGGTGGGAAAGAGAGACTATGAAAACGGCCTAGATTCCTCCATCATCTCCATCCGGTCCAGACGCAGCGTTGTAGGCGTAGAGGTCTTAATCCAAAGGAGCGAGGGTAAGCATAAACAACCATGCTCCGCGAGTCAATACACAAAACATAATTTTATAGATGCTAGGTTTAACCCAAAAAAACACATGTTCTTTTACTTACGAAATATCATAGTTGAATTACAATAAGTAGAAATCATGAAACTTAGCATTTTAATTAAACTATGTTTTTAAATAGTATAAGAGTGTGCTGCAAGAATCGTAATGTGGGTTCCATCCACCTGTTACAGAGCATGGTTCCATTCACCATATGATATTTTTGTTACTAGGGTTCCATTCACCTATTATAATCATTGGGTTCCATCCATCCAGGAGAAATCAAAGTTAGGGTTCTATCTACCCATCATGTTTTTCATCCTGACTACAAAAATTCTTTTGTAAAATAGACACTAACTCGAACAAATTCCCACGCATCACCCATGACAGTGGGTACGGCTATCCGAGCAATTTCACTCTGCAAAGGTTGCACATCTTTACCCACAAGAGACATTCATCTTGGTATTCCACATGCTACCTTAAACATGCAGATCTAGAAGATCATCACAAGGCATTTACAATGCATCTTCCCAACATGGCTACACCCACTAAGGTCTTCACCGCCGTGGGGTTCCATCCACCCGCTCCAGAGGGCCCCTCTTGCGTCGCATGTCAAAGGTCTATTCGACTCACTTGCTCGTGTTCCACCAGATGGCGAATCCAGCGCTGCAAATTAATTGGCCAGGTCGTACCTATTATAAACTTGTGGTTGAACTTTTAGTACGAGAAGGTCATCAGAAGATTCAGTTCTTAAGATTACTTGGGCGGTTCTGCCACATACCAAGCTCTCATGCTCTATCCACGCTAGCCCAATTTACCATACGCCTAGCTATGAAGTAAGTTTAGAATTTTCTCTAATGGCTGCCCAAAACATATTTTGAAATTTTCAATGATGTCGCAACAGTTAAATGTCCACAAGTATCTAAACAAGGCTAAGTATGACACTTACATATAGACTTATAAATACTTAAATAGTATGTTTATCACTAAGTCTAGGGCAACAAGAAATTACGTCCAAAGTCGAGGAATGGGATGTAATAACACAACTATTAGTATGGAATTAACTACGAGCTAGCACAAATATAATTTGCACAATAAAGTAAGCAAGCAATTTAATAATTTAAAACAATATAATTTGCATTTGAAAAGTATGTGCAAAATGATCAAAATATTGACCCGCTTTGCTCACAGTCTTGCGGGTCTTGGTTGGGCTCGAACTACTACTCTTCTAGGTCTTCAAGGTCTACTACTCTTCTAGGTCTATTCGAGTGATCGCATCGAAATTCGAATAAAAACACGAGAATGCAAAGAAATCTAAATAAAATTCAAATGAACTCCAAAATTCATGATTTCACTCTTCTCAGAAAGATCTTGAATTTAGAAACAAGTTCTACTCAATTTGGATTTAAAACAAGTGAGAACAGGTCTCCCAAAGTCTAAATCAGGGGAAAGGTCCCTAAAATAAACAGAGAGAGGGTGTCTCTCACTAACAGCTGGGGCCCGTGAGTTTAATTTCTTTCCAACTTATTTTCTTACTAGAAAAGGTGACAGAGACTGATAGGTGAGGCCACAAAGGATTTTATTTTCTTTTTTATTTATTTTTCTTAAAGAAATGTCGGGAGCAGCTGATAGGTGGGCCAGGGACCACGTGGCAACTACAGGTGAGGTGGCCCATATGTCAGTGACTCAGTAACTATAAACTAATGAGCGTCATTAACCCTAATTAAGTATGGCCTAATGATGTCATTAAAACTAATGACATTGCTACAGTACTCCTCCCTTGCGGACAAAGGAGGTGAGCTTGCCGAGCTCGTCGCCAGCGGGGCGAGCGTCAGCGACACCCAAAATGAGTTGTCGAGACCCCATCGAACCTACTCACAATGACAGCACGATCGGCGGTGAGCTACAGCGACGGCGAGACGACGCACAGTGGCGGCGGGGGCATGGGCACCATGGCAATCAAGCACGCGGTGGTGCGACGAGAAAAAGAAAGGCACGATGAGCATCTACGGGTCATGGGGAACTCATCGGAGAAGACAGCAAAGTCGGGGAAGGTCCGAGGTGTGCTGGCAACGGTGACCTGAGGCAGCGCGGCAGTCCTCAATGGCAACGACGAGCTGGAGTGGTCGACGGCCTACATTGGCAAAGGGGAAAGTCAGAGGAGGTTTTCTAGCTGGGAGGAATTGGGCCGGGACTAACCGAGGAAGAAATAGCGGTGGTGCAGGTGAGGAAGACGACAGCTCAGCGAGGTCGCAGTTGGCGCACAACAGTGGATCCCCGAGCTCAGCCCGAGCTCGCCGCGAGCAATGGCGAGGTGAGTGAGGAGGAGTAAGGAGAAAGGAGAGGAGGCTGGGCGACTTAAATAGCCAAAGGGGGCAACAAACGTTGTGCAAGCACAATGGCGGCTGAGGGTGGCATGGGCAACGCGCGGCGCAATATGGGCATGTGCACGGTGCAGTGACGACCGCGCGGGATGGCGCTAGAGCGCAGGGTATGGGCACGCGGGCGACGACCATCGACCGCATGGGATGGCACCAGAGCGCAAGGCATGAACAGCGTGTGGTGCGGCAACAGGCGCGGGTGCACACAGCCGAGTGACAGAGAGAGAAGGGAACGAGAGGGAGAGAAGAGTGGGCTGGTGGGCCAAGTTGAGGAAGAAAAGAAGAAATAGGCTAAGCCCGATTGGGTTTGGGGTTTTCCTTTTATTTGAATTTCTGTTTTCAAGTTTTGAATTTGTATTTGAATTTCACTTGTCAAAATTTTGAAAAGTGCACAACTCCAATTTTATTCGATGAAATTTTGTACAAGGCCAAAAACGGGATGTTACACGAAAAGAAAGCAGTAATGATGCTTACAGTTTGGCCGTTTGAAGAATTTTCTCCGAACTCTTTCTCGTGTGAATGTGTAGGTGCCAGCAAGGATGTCAGTGATTATTGTGGCAAGTTGTGACATCAGGGCCAAAGGCTCAACACCTTTTTCAGTAATATCTCGTAAAGTTTTCACTGTGTTCACAGTGTCAGCAGAGAGTGCCAAATCAAGCAAATCAACCAATTTATCATCAGAAACCAAGCCAACCTGTCCACAAGCAAACAATGTTTGGTTGTTACTGTCAGTTAAATTTTTAAATGAATTATTCCACACAGTAAGAATTGCTGGTTACTTCTCTTGTCAAGTGCATATTGGTACCCTCAGAAGCCATACATTCTTTACAAAAAATCAAGTTTTTTACTTTAAAAGAAGGCTTTGGTGTTTCCAGTTGTGGCTGAACTTTCATATTTTACTCTTTAGCCCACCTTTGTAAGTCCATATGTCAAAACAGTGTCACTTATTTGAAGAGAAATTAAGTATGTGGGGGCAAATCGTAGTAGCATTAATTAACTTCACAACATGTCTCAGAATTATATAAGCTACAATTGCCATAACTAAAGAATGATTTATTATTTCTATTTAGCTTTATTTAGCCTGAACCCTGAAGTTATTTAATAATATATATTATCTAATAAAGAAGCAATTTTGATGAACATTGTTGGATAACTTACAAGTTCTTGGACAAGCGACATTGAAATTCTCTGCCCAAGCAAACTCAGTTGATCCAAGGTCATCTCTGCATCCCTCAATGACCCATCTGACCGGGAAGCAATAAGTCTCAATGCATCTCTATCAACATCTAGGCCTTCGCTAGTAGAAATCCACTGCAAAGTGTTGACAATGTCACACTCCTTCAGTTTGGGGAAAAAGAACTTTTGGCACCTTGACACAATTATATGGGGGAGATCGAGATTGGTGCTGATGAGAATAAAAACTACACGCCGAGGTGCACGTTCGATGACCTTTGATATGACACTCCATGTATCAGGCGGCAATGTGTTGCAATCATCGACTAAAAACACCCTGTGCTGGGCCGGTACAGGCGAAAGCATCACGTTGTCAAGGATATCCACAATGCTGTCAAGGTCAACGTTACCAACAGGCCCAATCTCCACCAAACTTCTACTCTTGCCCAGGTTGTGTGCGATACAAGACGCACATGAATTGCAGGGCCTTGGATGCTCAGCAGAATGGCAATTCAGCGCCTTTGCAAACACCTGAGCGCATGATGTCTTGCCTGTACCGTGTGGCCCGTAGAAGACATACACCAACCCAATCTTCCTCTTCAGAATGGCATTGGACAGCGCCTGCACAACCAAGCTCTGCCCAACAACGTCCTTGAAAGTCCTCGGAACATACTTCTGCGTGAGGCTTCGGTGCCGGCCACGCCGTGAGTCCCGCGACTTCTGCCCCGACCGCGCCTCTGACGCGAGGTCGGAATCCAGCTCGCTACTCTGATTCGAGAAAATCCCAAGCTCACCGGAGAAGCTCCTGGAAATGCCACGCTGTGACCGGAGATGCTCACCGGAGATGCCATTGCGCGCGCTCTCGACGAGCAGAGGCAATGAGTCGGAGTCTGAACTGGTCGAGGAAGTCAGCCTCGCTGTGACCGGGAAATGCGGATGCGAACGTGACCCGTTCATGTGACCACACGAGGCTGCGGAGGTGGCGGCTTCGGACCTCCGCGCCGCCGACGCCAACCTGGGGTCAGACAGGCCGCATGAGAGGCTCCGGCCGGCCATGTCGAGGAAGGACTTGCCGCGGTGGTGGATGCGCGACCAGTTCCAAGGGATGCCGCACACGTTGCGCGAGTCCTGCGACACTTGCGGCTGGTGCAGCTCCTCGCCGCCGGCGTCGTCACCTCCGCCGGCGGCGAAGAGGTACTTGTTGCCGCAGACGGCCTCCTGGGAGCTGGAGTTGACGGAGACGGCGGCGGCCGCGGGGCGATCTAGAGCGCCGGCGGCTGCAGCGGGCGCGGCTCGGCGGCCCGGCCCGCGCTTGAACCGGCGCCGCGGGCGGCGAGAGGGCTTGGGCTGCGGGTTCTCCGCGAGCTGGTCGAGCAGGGTCTTGAGCGCGCCCCGGCGGGAGTGGTCGGGGAGGTCAGCCTCGGGCTCGGCGGCGACCTTGGACAAGGAGTCCACCGAGCGGTGGGTCGACGGGTCCCGCAGCGAGCGCGAGCGCTGCAGCGCGAGGAGGTCCCGCATCAGCGCGGCCGACGCCGACGCGGACGACCCCGTCGGGCTGCGCCTCCTCCCGGACGAGCTGCCCGCGCCGAGCGCGTGGTGCTGGCGCAGGTGGATGCAGTTGGTCAGGTGCGCGTGCCCGCGAAGGTGCTCGCCGCTGCTACTCCCCGCCGCCGCGGCGCGGTCGGGCGCTGCTGGCGCCGGCATTGCGGTAGACCGTGATCCGAACGCTTCGGCTAAATCATTTGGGCTAGGAGGTTCGCGCTTCAGTTGCGGGGTGGAATGTGTAGTGTTTCACGGCAGAGGCAGCCAAGGGTGGGGCCCAAGCGGGTTGGCGTGTCCTCGGGCCGCGTGCGGGACCTGCCTGTGCGTCCGACATCGCGTCAGCGGCGTAGGAACGGAGGCACGCGATTGCACGGCCGAGCAGGCGCGGTAGGGTTCGGGCCGTTTGGCCGTTGGGGGCTTGGGCTCGTGGACTCGCAAGCTAAGGCACCGTTTCTTCCGAACTAATTTTTAGCCATCTAAAATTTAGATCTAGTCCATTCAAACAGGTGAATTAATACCTGAACTAATTTTTAGTTCATCCCCAACTAGCTATTAGTTCATTAGTTGGCAAATGTGGACTAAAAGGTGGTACCAAACAGCAAAAGACGAAAATACCCCCGCTACCCTTTCTCCACTACTCCACATGCAACACACTAACAAATATAGGGGTATAAATGTCTTTGCCCATGAAAGTCACCACCTTTTAGTCCATGTATCCAAACAGCACTTGACTAATTTTTAGTTACCTAAAGTTTAGTCACCTAATTTTTAGTCCACCAACTAGTGAACTAATAATTAGCTCTAGGCGATCCAAACAGGCCCTCAGTGGGGGTTTCATGTCTCAGTTTTCAACACACCCATATTTTGAAAACAGTGTAGAAGAGTTTCATCCCTATGAAACTCTCTCTACTCCCATGAAACTTTTATCATCTCTTTTCATCAATACAGTGTCATGTCAGCGTATTTAATACCCATGAAACTCCATAAAACCCTACTGAGACTGACCTTAGTAATTTGAGTGCTAATGTTGGAAGTTTTGGCCTCTTTGGCTCCTGGACTTTCTTTAAATTTTGATCCTCTTTTTGATGTGAAATTGCACTTCTACCCCTTCAAACGACCGTAGTAGCAATGACGCGTGTACCTGTTAGCACTACATAACAACAATCTAAAGGACCTTCCACGATATAGAACCACCGCAGGACTTGTTACGGTCGGATAGCACGGCAGGTGCCACTGCTGCCAAAGTAAATAAGATGGTACTCTTTTTAATTTTGGATAAGGGCATTAGAATTGAAAAAACAATTTACTCTGGGATAAAACAGTGATGGGCCTGATGGCTCCCTAAGGTTGAACAAAGTTTTATTCGAATGTTCGCGTATAACTCCGCGTACCTGGGATTCCTGACACGCCACTATTCCATTTTAGTTTTTTGCACTACCAGACTTTTCTTTCTGTTTATCCATGGAACGGATTTGGTGCTGCTTAAAAAGGAATGGCGCTTATTGTTTCTTTATTCGGTACACTTTCAGCATGTCCCTTTTCCCCTCACATGACACGGATGGTTGAGATCGTAGTTTATCTCTGTGAATTAAAAATATGTGCTCGGATTCTGTGAGGCTTTAGATCTCTATTTTATCTTAAAATATATGCATTGAATGTACTAAGTGTATTTGCGTATGGTATAATTGTGTAAGATGTCCTTTGTATGCGTGTGGGCAACCTCGATGTACTAAACAAAGAAGTAGCATCACCGTAGGATTTTTTTTGGGGGGAGGGAGCATTACCGTTGGATTAATTGTCACATCACATCGATTATTCGGCGTGTGTACTGTGCACGCACAGGAAGAGTGACACGACGACTCCTGTCTCGTGTTTGCGTAGCAAAAGTCGCACATTTCAGCTCAGATCAGGGGCGGTAGTGGGCCCTGGCAATGTGAGCTCTAATCTGAAGTGTGAAAAAATATACAGTGTATTGTTAACATTCAGCTTAGATAGCCCAATAACCTATAACTTATTTCACATCCCCGTTAGGCCGTCACCCATCACTGTCTCCGCGCGGTCCATCACGCGCTCGCTCGGCCCATCATTTCACGCGCAACGGCGCTCGCCCTCGCCTCAGAACCCTAACTCTGCCTCTGCCCCATCTCGTACGTGGTCCGCCGCACTGCCGCAAAAGCCCGAAGCCAAAAAAAGGTGACGCCAACGTCGCACCACACCGAAGCCACCGCTCGTCGCCTCGCCAGCTCGCCGATCCAGCGCCGCCCCGTCTCTCAACCCGCCCCGTCTCGGATCTCCGCCGATCCTGCGCCGCTTCGCCTCTCGGCCCGCCTCGCCTCCCGGCCCGCCCCGTCCCGACATTGCACCCCTCGCAGTGAGTAACAGAATTGTTGTTTCATCAGTATAATTTTCTTCCAGTTCTCTCCTATGTTATGCATTTGGTATTGATTCATTTTTATTATTGCAGATCACATACAGTATACCATATGCAAATGGCTGCTAGTCGTGTTGAAAATCTTGGGCTTGGCTAAGGTTTTTTCCTTTCTAGTCAACTGTATGACTATATCACCTTGGATTTCTGTTCTTAGAAAGTACCTTTTCCCATTGCAGGTCTAGCAATGGGCATTCTCAATTTAGCTATTGTCATACCACAGGTATTTACCTCTTTTTTTATGTTTGCTTTTGTGTTTGGTTCATTCCTATGCATATTTGGAACCCACTATAATTGTGAGCAGTAACAGAAAAATTGCCTCCTAAACTAACGAGCAGATAATGGACGAAAACTTACCCGACTTCATGTGCTCTAACATGACTATGAGTTCTGGAACCAAATTTAAGAAATGGTTTAAATGCCTAATTTATTGCAAGGTAGCATGAGGAAGATGGTTAGAGCATGTAGGTTCAGGATTTAGAAATATTTGAAAGTCTTGAGTTCAAATGCCTATATTAGCAACTTCAGATATTAGAAATTAATCCCATGTAGCCAGTCATTTTAACCCTGGTCTAAGCTAGGATAACCTGCTTTTGTGCCAGTCGTAGTGAGGTGTAAATTAAGACTTGATTATTTGAATACTTGATTGAAACTCAAGTTACACAACACAACAAATCAGAGGGGAAAACATATCTGAATGTAAACTGGTAGGAATAAGATGAATGATGAGTGAATGAATCATACTACGATATGCTATATTGAACGAGACATATTTGCAAACATTAATGATGATAAGATTTTAGAGCGTTTTCAAGGAATGAGGTCACGTAATATACAATTATATCGAGCTAGTGGTAAGTTAGCTTCTTATAAATGTAAACTTCATGTTGTTCATATTTCTTCATATACATGTTTGATTTACTCTCATATGTTGCCTTTACAGGTTCTGATTCATGTCCAACTATCAATGAAGAAATGACAGGATAGGATAGAGAGCAGATCTTCGTAATTTAGGTACTCAAATTGTATCTCTATCATGTTACATTTTTTATATTTTTTATATTATGCCATGTTTTTCTTATTATGCTTTATGTTTACTTGTTTAGTATTGAACTCAAGTTTCATATCAGTAATACAATTAGCCAATTATGATATACTGTTGTTATATCGTGGTATGGATACAAATTGGCGTTAGTTTTAGGTTGTCAAAGTTCAACCCGAGGCGAAAGCTAATGACGTTTGGAAAACCATGTGACGCGAAAATTTAAAGGAAAGGGTGTGAACATGACACTGGCGTGATCACCACGGCATAGACCGGTGCGATGACGATGGCGTATTTGACCCCGATGCTGGTGATGCTGCAGTCGACCATAAGTGTTGTGTAGCCACCTGCAAGCACCATGACGAAGGGCCCAACAAGGAAGATACCATTGGTGAGGGTGATAGTCAGTCGGCGCTCAAGGACATCGGACGTCTAGTTGGCCAGTAGTGATCACATGCAGCTTTAATGCATGAGGAAGAATAAAGCAAAAAATTTCGCGAGGGCAAAACGTTCATTTCGCATCCCTAATGACAACCTGGTCGCGAAACCCTCACAACAATGTCATTTCCGAGAATTTTGCCCTTCATGATGGTATTTGGCCACGCATGCCCTTTATGATGATATTGTTCAATACGTGATTCCTTTGTGACAGTACTGAATAAATTTTCTCATAAATAAATGAGATGATTTTTTCATTTTTAAATAATTTACCGAGATGGTCTTTTTAAAATAGTTTATCAATATTCAATTGGTTTGAATAACTGTCGTAAGATCAAAATTCGTCACACCCGTAAGCTATTAGACTTAGCCCTGCTCAAAAGAGCTTTTTTTAGTGGATTATAGCTGAAAAGCACTCTAGTTGACTGAAAAACACTGTAACTGATGGAGGCTTATTTAACATAATTAAATTTAAAAAAATCAAAAATAGAAAAAACATGTTAGCCCATCACGTATAATGCAAACAAATAGAAGAAAAAAACTGGCAAAAAAACTAAAAAATGCCAAAAGTATAAAAAAGATTAAATTTATGAATAGTACAAAATAAGTCAGAAGCCAAAAGTTTAAACCGAAATGAGCGGGTCTTACTGAAATGAACCACCTCAGCCGTACGGACCTTCTTCGTTTCCTCATCGGACGGACGCGAGTACACGACAGCTATCAACCGGCTAGTCCGTCCGTGCCGCACGATCACCAACCGTCCGATTGGCCCATCGAACGTTCGGAGCTGATGCATACGATACGTGGAGCCGAGGGGGTACTGCAGTGTACCGGTGGTGGGGCCAAAAGTCAGTATATGCGTACTCTGCAAGGTGGGCCCCACAATGGATAGGGCTGGCGTGCCGCATGGAACGACCCGGAGATGGCGACAGCGGCCAGGAGGGCGCAGCTCACGTGGCGGGGGTGGGCAGCGCAAACGGCTAGCAGGGGCAGAATCGCTAGGCCCACACGACGTGGCCCGCGAAAATTTTTTGATTGGTAATCGTTGTATCTTTCCCAGGATGACCAAGATAGTCTCTAGGGTGTGTTTGGTTCGTGGATGGAGGTTGCATCGTATATCCTGGATGAGTGGATGCAGGCTGAGTGGAATCGTATTTCAGAAAAAGAAGATGTTTGGTGAGGCTGTATGAGCGGATACAAAAAGTGAGATCTTTGTTTGGTTGCTCAGTATGAGCGGATGCGATCTACCAAACTCGAGAGGTGACATGTGGGACCGCATAAGATACATCAGCATCCACTCATCCAGGATGGCTAGTGAAGCTCATTTTGAGCGTATCCACCCATCCAGATGAAGGCGTATTTTGCATCCGCTCATACAGGCTGTATCCGCTCATACAGGCAACCAAACATGCTCTTTCTCAGATTATACGGATCCACCCATCCAGGACGAAGGAGATGCAGGCAACCAAACACACCCTAAGGGACTGTTTGGTTGCCTGTATGTGCTCATACAGCTGCATGAGCGTGGCCAGGCTGAGGAGTTTATAAACTCCTCAGCCACGTTTCTCCTCAGCCTGGCTCCAATTGATTTTTTGCATCCACTCGTGCAGGCTCTCTCCTCTATGCAGACAACCAAACACCATCTCCCTGCATGTGTGGGTGCGAGCCACCCGCATGCAGGCAACCAAACAGTCCCTAATTGAATCGAAATACAGAATGATGGACCTGGGAAAGTGTAGGATGGTATAGCGTAATCAAAGAGGTGAATGATTGTTTTTATTTTTAAATATTTAAAAATAAATTTTAAATCAGAACAAAAGTAATCTAAGGCAGTGATCGGTTGGGCTTAAACTTTTGGCTTCCAGCTTATTTTTCACTATTCATAAATTTCGTCTTTTTCTGAACTTTTGGCTTTTTGTTAAGCTTTTTTGCCGGTTCTTTTTTTCCCCGTATTTGTTTGTACTATATGTAATGGGCTAACATATTTTTTATATTTTTTATTTTTTAAATTTAATTGTGCTAAATAAGTCTCTGTCAGCTACAGTGTTTTCTCAGCCAGCTATAGTGTTTTCAGCCATAAGCCATGAGCTTTCAAGCCCAACTGATCACCACCTAAATTATCGAATGTAGATTTTGACTGTAAATCGTTTGATCGCTCACTTGACCTCCTTTGCATGTCGTCAAAATCTTCCGCTACGCTTGATCGCTTCGACTGCTTGAATGCTTTGTTCCCCCGATCACCAACGAGGACACAAGAAAGCGATGCTCAGAAGAACTCGCTGTGCTTCGATTGAGATAATGGGACAACGTCTATGGCGATTTTTTTTCTTTGAGAACTAATCTAATATTTCATTTCTATATTATGTTTGTGACTATAAAACGCCCTCAGACACCCTTAAAAACCATAGCACAAAAAGCCTCGCAAAACCACGACTAAACCGTCAGCCTCTTCCCTGCTTTTATATGCTAGAGTCCTAAATCGTGTTCGACTCAAACACAAACACAAAATCATATCTCTTCCTCAAATCAAAAGACTCGAAACTCTTCCGAACATGGGTTTATCCGAACTCTACCTCTTCCAAATTATGGACTCCATCCATAACTCCTAACTCAACACATGATGAAACTTCGCACCTCACGTATCTTCATCACACCTCATCAACTTTCATGTCGAAGCCTCCAAAACCGCACCACTTGTAGCTTCTTCATAAATCACCACTTTTGATCTCTACGCAATCCAGCGTTAGTCCGACCACTTTGCGTGACATCTTCAACCGTCTGGACCTCAGATCTCCCCATCATAGTCCTGATTCTCCTCGTCACTGACCATGATCGTGTCTACACTCACCTACACATATAAATACCAAAGAAACGTTTTTCTAGCATAAGTTCTTCCCAACGTGACCGTAACCAACATACACTCAAACCACACTTTTAACCATCACTTATCACCAACCAGGTTATCCACGACCACAATATCCAACGCTTTCCAAAACACCAATTTCAGACCACTCATTTTGACCGATTACAACTGCTAAGCATGGACCGATCGCTAGCTCATCAAGTACTTGAAACCACAAGTACCCAGGAATTCTTATCACTCTGAATACTCGGGAATCACAGGCATCGAGCACTCCCAGTCTACGACTATAGCCATCAACCAGCACCATCGGCTGCCGAGAACCAACCGCGTACTGTAGCACTAACAATCGCTACGACCACCCAGTACCCATTTGGTACTGTAGCAACGATCACCAATCGCCATGCACAGATTAGTCAACCACTGACTCAACACGAGTACTCGAAGAACGCAAGAATTAAGGCACTTGTAGAAAATACAACGGAGGAGATATAGAGTAAACAATGGGTTCTTTTTTGCTATGGCTGATGGTTTATTGCTCTGATTTATAGTTTGTTCTTAGCACGAACGCTTGTGTTAACAAATTGAATGCCGATAAGTCGTTTCAAAATTGTTGTTACGATGAGTCGTTTCAAAACAACGGCTGAGAAACTACCCTATTTGTTTATTCAAAAGGAACCATAAGTTATAAATTGAAAAGAACTACAGCAACACTATGCGACAAAATATCACTTAGTTTCGTGACTCTATTCATGATATGCATCGACAAACAGATTGCACGATGGAAAACAAAGATAAACTCGCTACGAAATTCTCGTGAGAACATCGCGTTCCACGTGGACTCAGATGCATGCGTAAGTTATTGTTTATTAGTGTTTATTTCCTGTGTCCATAGCGAAGCTGCAAAGTGCATCACATCATCAAACAAACAGACCGCCTGATGTAGGGTCTGTTTGGATGGACTAGAAGTCTAGAACTAGTTGTTAGCTAGGACTATTGTTAGCTGACTAGTAGTTAGCTGGTTAAAGATCCAGTCCTGTTTAGATCCAAGGACTAATAAGTACTACTATCTCAGTACAAAGTCTGTTATACCCCTATACATGGCGGTCTGAGAAGGTTGGCATGGGGATCAGCGTCTTTTTTCCATCTTGCTGGTCCTTTAGCCCTTATTAGCTGGGTTTTGGGCTTTGGCTAAACTTTAGCCCACTCATTAGCCCACCTGTCTGGATCCACAAGGATTAAAAATTAGCAACTAGTTATTAGCCCATGACAGGCCCGTAGTTTGATTTTCTGCCGGCGCTGTGCCTATCACCGAGGTTCTGAAAACGAGGACTCCCGCCACCGCGTTTCAAACTAACTAAGAACAAAACGGGGAAATACTTCTCTCCGCGAGTCAAATTTGGAAGCGTGTGCATTACCGATCCTTCGCATGCAGTGATGAATGCATGGTGATACGAAGGCGTGGCTACCACTCCACCACAAGCACGCACGACACGAAGAAACAAAACTTCGCTTTCCTACGTTAGGAAAACCGTCGGCGATCAGAGTTCGTAGTATCAGTAGTTAACTTTTTTAATTCTTACACATTGGACTTCTCAACACAATAGTACAAGACGCATGTACCAGGGTACCAGTTTGGACTCTGGATTCTCTTAACACAGTTGGTAGAGTGCTTACCGACCGTAGGAGCAGTACTCAGTATCGATGAACACAGGTGATTCTGAGGCCCCGTTACGAAGCGCTTTAGTTTTAAATTATTTTGGCTTTCAATTTATTTAAATTATATCAATTTCTAATTTCAGTTTATTTTGATTTTATGAGTTTTTTTAGTTTTTTGCCTTTTCTTTTCACCCTTATTCCTTTGTATTATCCGTAATGATATAATGGCTAATTTTTTCTATCTTTTCTCATTTTTCTCAGAAAAATCTAACATACACTACAGTATGATTTCAACCATAAATCAAAAGGCACAATCAAAAACTTAAACCGTAAGCCAGTTGAAGTATCACCTGAATTTAGTACTAGGTTCTACAGCGAAATGGATAGATATACAGTGAGTTCTTTTCGACCATAGCTTATGGCTGAGAATTTTGAATTCTAAACTACGAGGCAGTACGTAGAGAGAAATAGTCGTATATAATTTTGTCTAGTACAACTGAACTCGATATAATTTATACTATAATTTATCTATATACTTTGTTTTTAAAAATATACTATTTAAAAACTAGGTAATAGAACATAAACCAAAAAAATATAAGTTATAAATTCTTCCAAACAAGCCTATAGCCTAGTACTGCATGCATGTAGGCTGCTCCGCACAACGGCGCAAGTCAGAGCGGGCAGGAGGAAAGTAGCTGGGCGGAATCCTGCCTAACCCATGCTGATATTAGGCCGTTTATTTGGATTTAAGTTTCTAACTTATTATTTATTATTTTTAAATTTTGTCATTGTCTGTTTTTGGTTTTTTAAGCTTTTTTTATTCATTTATATTGTCCGTGATGGACTAATATTTTTTCAATTTTAAATTTTTTAAAATTTAATGACGTCATATAAGCCACTATTACTATAGTATAATTTTAGTCATAAACTAACTTATTTCAGTCCAACTACACAAAATCAATCAATGTGTACTCTATTTCGTGCCTTTTGCTTCACTTCGCGTGTCTGGTGCCTTTTGTCACGCAGGACACACAATCACGTAGATCTCGTGGATTTTAGATTTTCAAAAATCAAAATAAATATAATATATTTTTAAAAAATGTAAATAACTTTTGAGTTTAAAATCATATGTGTTATCTATATTATCGTCTTCATCATCGTTATAAAAAATATAAATAAAATACATCAGCTATAGAAAAAAAAAGAGCTAACAGACGCCACCGGTAACAAGCCAGACAACTGCATAAAACAAAGTAGGCACGAAAATTGAGATTTAGCTGTCGCAAGTTGTTGGGCATGCATGGTTGTATTGAGGATTTTTTTCCTTTCTTTTTTTCTGTGCGAATGTTGTTGCATTGACACAACGTGTTAGATAGCCTTTTCACAAGTTAACTACTACCTCCAGTCCAAAATAAATGACATTTTAAGTTTCGCTTATTTCAGCTTTAGCTTTTAACTTCTGATTTATTTTCCACTATTTATAAATTTTATCTTTTTTCTGAACTTTTGGCTTTTTTTAGCTTTTCCCCGGTTTTTTTTTCTCGCATTCGTTTGCGTTGTCCGTAATGAGATAGCATATTTTTCTATTTTTAAATTTTTTAAATTTAATTACGGCAAATAAGCTACCTTCAGCTATAGTGAAATTTCAGCCACTACAATGCATTTTCAGTCTAAGCCATAGCTTTTCAGCCCAACTGACCGGGGCCTTAAATTTTGGTTTGCAAATAGACATTGTTTTGGTTTTCGAGATCTACATGCGTAGAATCTTGACTACTAACTACTATAGTTTGTTGTGGTCTTGCAGAAATAGATCATCAGTTCGCCCAAACTTATTGTTCGTATCTTATGGTTTATACTATAATAACTAGCTTTTTCAAACGGTATGTTTTTAAGACGGAGTTAACATGGAGATTATAGTAAAAAGTGTATTAAATTCAGATGTAATGGTCAAATTCACATGCCTCTTGCGAACAGCTATAATTCAAAATTTTAAGCTATAAGTCATAAACCACATCCCAAAATCTGGGCCTCTTTGATATGGCTGAGGGCTTATGACTTATGGCTAAAACTAGCTAAATTTTTTTAATTTTGGCTGTTCGCGAGAGAGAAATAGAGAGAGATAGCCATGTGTGATTTTGGCTGATATAAATAAAATCAGTACAATATATACTACAATTAACTTATAGACCACATCTAAAAAATACTTCGTTTAAAAGTTAAGTATTATAATAAAAACCAAAAACTACTTTTAAAAACCGCATCAAACAGAGCCAGAACCCACCCATTATGGTCCAGCTTAAACAGTAGTACTTCCATTCTTCAGCAAAATCAGCGCTCACCTGGGTCGCTGAGCAATGCGATCCAGATTTATCAGCGCTGCATCTTTCCATGAAGCGTCTGCGTGCTGTCCAATCCTGTAAGTCTGTAATCCATCACAAGTGTCCAGTTTTTTCTACTGGTTGACCATGCCAGTTTGGCAGACTCATTATTGCTGATCAGATCTCAGATCCGACATTACCATGCCGGCAGCTATCCTAAGAAGCCTAGACAAATCACGCGCAACCATGGTCCTGCATGATTTCCGAAATAAAAATGATATTTCATTTATCCTATCCTGCCAGCTTAGTTTCTTTGGCAGCTTCCTGCTACTGTCGTATATGTTGATCTATGATCTATCTGCAGTTTGTTCAACTACAAACTTCTCTGCATCAGTACTGAAGCAATGATGTGTTCGTTGTACAGAACCAGGTGAAACATTCCATGACACCTTGGAATTGTCTGTCGTACTGCTAGACTCGTTGGGTTTCAGCACAACCGCAACTTAGTAGCACAGTTACTAAATGAAGTAACACTACATTTTACAATACACACGGGTGCAATTATTCTTCAAGTGCATGCAACGTATGGATTATGCCGCTAAGTCAGTACCGAGTACATACTACCAACTATATTGGGGCAGCGGCTGACTGCCTGACTGGGCTTGGTGATCTTCAGACTTCGGCACAAGGAAGTTCAGAGAGCAGACTGCAACACAGCCTAGAACATAACTGTAGAGCGCGAAAAGCAATTCCATTAATGTGCAAAACCCGATGGCACCTTCTCCTCCAAGAGGGTCAGTGCCGAAGTCAACGTATGGATTATGCCGCTAAGTCAGTGCCGAAGTCAAGTTCACCTCCAAGAGGGTCACAGAGATGTCATCTGCTGGTGTTGGACGTCCGATGGCACCTTCTCCTCCAAGTCGGCTTACAGAATTTTGCATCAAGGCTCAATCTCGTTCCCTTGCGCCAATAGGCTATGGAAGAGTGCTGCACCCCCCCCCGCCCAAAGCAAAATTCTTCACATCATTGGCCTTCAAACATCTAGTCTGGAACACAACATCCCAGCCCCTGGTCTGCATTCTCTACGACCAGGAAATTGAGACGGTGGACCACCTCTTCATTTCTTGCCCTGTGGCGAAGCAACTATGGTACCGCACCTTCACTTGGTTGTCAATATGCACCTCCTTTTCCTTCTCCAGAACATCACTCCATGAGCAATGGGAGGCTATCAGAGAGTTGATGCCAAGCTTCAAGTGTGAAGGAATAGATTCCTTGATCATCCTGCTTGTTTTGATGCTTTGGAAGGAGAGGAACAGGCTCTGGCATGACGAGGCAAAGCTAAGCCCAGAAGAATCCATTCGTTGCATCAAGCAGGAATTCTTCGTGTGGTCAGCCGCCTACCCCAGTCTAGTCGCACTATGTTGAATTACAGTCCAGGCTGGGTGATCTTTGTCCTAACGCCGATGGAAATCAGTTTCAACAGGCTGCGTTGTTCGATTTTTATTTTGATACTTTCAGTCTATGCTGTTTTCTTTGTTGGCACTATTCTTTTTGTTGCCCCCGGTCGATATTTCTTCTTGTAAATTAGTACCCCTTAGTTCTGCATTTTGGCCTTTTAAGATCCTTGTTCTTCCGCTGAAAACTACTCTATAATTTGCAATCAGTTCACTCCTCTTATTGAATGAAACGTACACCTCATGGGCTTTCGAGAAAAAGTGGGAGTAGAGTTGTGGGAGACGCGAACTCGCGAAGCATCTGCAGCATGTGATGTGAGTGAGCGAGTCTGCTCGAAATTGCGAAGTGCAAGCCGGTGAGGTGACGTCGCTCGACTCGAGCTCGGCTTGCTCTACGTTATTTGAGTTTGGCTCAAATTATGAACAGCCCGAGCTTGATTTTGATCTTGAATTCACGGGTTTTGAGAGACTATGTGAAGGTCATTCTGTGTGTATGATGAGTAATTGATATAGATTTAGGAAAGTCGAGTTTGGTTTGGGGTGGTTCGGACCTTGACGTTGCGTAGTGCAACGGGCTCGGTTGGACTTGGTCAAATTTGGTCGTATGGACTTAGGATGTATATTCTAGTGATTCGACATGTTTGGACTTCTTCATGCGTAAGTATGGTGTTTTGATGCTATTTACGCTTTCATGTGTCGAGCGGCGCTATTTGACGTGTTTCTTGTCTGTGTGGCTGCAGGACATCGAGTGGAGTCGTGGCGAGACACGGAGGACCGGACTAGGCGCAGGTGGCGCTGAGGTCAGAACGGTCGGGATGTGTCGAAGACGACGTGGATTCGAGGTGGAGTCGTGGCGAGGCACGATGGACCGGACTAGGCGCAGGTGGCGCTGAGGTCAGAACGGTCGAGGTGTGCCGAAAACGGCGAAGCTGCGTGGCTTGCGAGACAAGGGATGAGGAAGCTTCTTGGAAGGTGCGCGATGGGCGTTTTGGTAAAAACGCAAAGCGGCACAAAAGGAAGCGGGTTTGGATAAAGCGCCAAGTTGTTGAAGGCCTAATGGGTAAAACATGGTGCAAACCCATTAGTGGAGGCTATAAATAGAGAGGGAGATGTGTGCTGAAATTTTGAGAGAGTGGGTGTAAGAGTTAGGGTTGTATTTGGTTCTCTGCATGCAATGAAATGAGCATGAAATGAGAGGATGATTTTGAGAGAGTTGTAAGAACACATATATAATCATTCATCTCTCTTCCTCTATTTCAATATGAGAATGTTTGTTTGAGATGATCTGAGTTCTTTAGTTCTCTCTGTGTTCCTTCTTGTCTGCTCTATTTTACTTTTGTTTTTTTATTTTTGAGCTTTCGGCTAGCTCTGCTCTATCTATTCTGTACTGCTCAATCTGAGTTCTTGCGGTTTTTTGTGTTTGGTAATAGTATATCACTTGCCGACAGCAAAGAATTTTTATTCGGTTTGAACCTCTTGTGATTAGCTTTGGTCGGCAAGATATTTACTTTGCCTTGGCAATTGACTTTTACTTCCTGAAGAAGAATGCTTGAAGTGTACGTTTCTTGATTAAAAGATCACTTCTTTAGTGTGTTTGAGTCTCCTGTTGGCTTCCTCCCGAGAGCTCTTCATTAATTATTTTTATTTCCTTTGCTTTGCCATCAAGAAGGGCAACTTCTTTTTAGTAATCATGGTGTTCAAAGTTTGGTAGTAACAAGGAGTATTCGGCCAACAAGTAGTACTCAATTCTGTTCGGGATTTATTGCTAAGCATCTTTTCTTTTTTGTTATTTCTCTCGGCAGCAGTAAGTACATGTAGTTCAGCCATCTTGCTTTTCGTCTAAAGCAAAGGAGGTTAAATCCTTTTGGGTCTGCAGCTTTGGTACAGGCAAAATGATTCTGTACTCTGCTTGCTTCTTGCCGCATGAGTAATCCTTTTGGCCGTGAGAGCCTTTTACTTTCAGTTTTTGCATCCTTTAGTTGTTGAGATTGGACAGCAAGCAAGCTTATACAATCCAGTTGCATGCCTTTGCTCTGTTCGGCCATTACTGAGTTTTCAAGTGTTAAGGTTTTTAAGTGCTAAGGTTTTCTTCTGGTTTAGCAATCTCTTCGTCGTTTTTTTATTTCTTTCAGAGAAGCATATGGTCTCCTCTTCATAGCTTTCTATAGCTATCAGAGAACTGAGATTTTCGTGGATACTTTGAGGAGCAATTTTTAAAGAGTTGACATTCACCCCCCTCTGTCGCCATTTCGGTCCTACAGGTTTCAATGAGCTAAACTTACATAGTTCATTGGGTCTTAATTTAATCTTAGATATTGATATATGTTAACTCTTATCAGGTTTATTTGAGCAGAGTTTGAGTTTAAACTTTTTTATTGTTAAAAATTAGCATGTGTTAAATTATTTTGCCTGATATCAGGTTTACTTACGCTGAGTTCAATCTTTTTTATTAGTAAAAACTATTATATATTAAATTATTAAGTTCGAATCTAAGGTCAGATCTAGATTTCAGCTCAGATTTGCTCCGGCTTGACGGATGAGGTGTCCCGCCACGCCATCTCCCGCCACAGCCCACGTAGCCACCGCAGGACACCACTAGTAACTGCCATGTGTGGCCAGGCCCCCCTCAGTCCGCACCGGTCCACGCGACAATCGCACCGCACCTCCCTCCCATTCTTCTCTTCGTGCATCCACTTCACTAGACCTCTACCCACTGCCATCTGGGTCCCACCGCCTAGACCCAGTTCACATCGGTCCACAACGCTCGTACCTCCCTTCCCGTTCTGGCTACCTGCCCACCTCGCCGCCGGCTCCGCCATTTCCCTCCGCATCTGGAGTTCCAATTCTAAACCCCAAACCCTGTCGCCGTCACCGCTGCCGCCGCAGCCGCAGCCGCAGCCATGAACGCCTTTCGCTTCCTCGGGGACATGACCCACCTCTTCTCGGTCCTCGTCCTCCTCCTCAAGATCTACGCGACCAAGTCCTGCGCAGGTAAGCCGTGGGGCGCTAGGGTTTCGGCCGCTTAGTGGTGGGAGTTCGCCACTCACGGATCTGTGCGTGGCGCAGGGGTATCGAGGAAGACACAGGAGCTGTACATGGTGGTGTTCGTGGCGAGGTACCTGGACCTGTTCACGGACTACATCTCGCTTTACAACTCGGTGATGAAGGTGGTGTTCATCACCAGTTCGGCGGCGATCGTGTGGTGCATGCGGCGCCACCCGCAGGTGCGGCGCACGTACGACAAGGAGCAGGACACCTTCCGCCACGTCGTGCTCGTCGCCACCGCCTTCGCGCTCGCGCTACTCTTCAACGAGCGGTTCGCCTTCCGCGAGGTGATGTGGTCTGATCTGGCTTGGATTGTCCATTGCATTGTTGAGTTGATGGTCTTAGGAGATTTGCGATCATATGATTAGTTCTGCTAAGTCTGTGCGCTTTTAAGAAATATGGTATTTTCGCTTAATAAGTTTGTCCATGCTCCATTTCGTAACTGGGAACTTTTTAAGCAATTAGCATTAAAATTGTGTCTGAGAAACTCGCTGCTAGTGCTGTGTGACAGGATCATTTAACAGATTTAGCCGAGTATGTCTAGTGGAGCCACACCACCAATCTCATTTCACAGTTTGATCTAATTTAAATAGGAGTAAACCTGTTCTTTTTGTGATGCAGTAATGAGTTTGCTTTGTTACTCATAAAGTCATGATTAAATAAGGCAATGCAGACCTGCTGACAGATTGTTTGTGGGACATGGCTAGATGCTATTTGCTGATGGTGTGGGACTTAAAATATGGACTGAGTTGTGATATTAATTTTTTTCACTTAGCATTTTAATCTATTTTACAGAACACACTGTTTTACAATAGAAAACATAAGAATCAATGTCCTGAAGGTATCATAGTCCCTAGAACATAAACAAAAGAGCAGATGAACAGCATCTTTATCTATTGATTTCATTTAGAACTCTAAAAATCTACAAATTCTTTTTTCCATGTCTACATCAATGTGCATTAATCAGCATTTCTTCCTGTTCAGGTAAATTTAATTTAATTCCATTCCTCTTTATGTTTGTTTGCATGATACAGTCGTACAGATTATCTTCTTTTGTAAGTGATCATCTTTTTCTTGGAAACACATCCCTCCTCTTGTTTTTGCTGGGACCTTAGCTACTTAGTCATAATGATCCATAGTAATGCATTAGTGAAATGTGGCCAAATTGTTCTAATTGTTCATTAGTATGGCATATGAATTTTATCATAAATGTTGTTACTATGCAGATATGCTGGGCATTTTCGATTTACTTGGAGGCAGTGGCAATTCTCCCTCAGTTAGTTTTGCTCCAGAGAAGCAGAAATGTGGATAACTTGACAGGACAATATGTTTTCTTCCTTGGGTATGCATTTTACTCCAAATAGGCAATCCACTATAACACATTTTCCTATCTTCGATGCCCGTATTACAAAAAAGAAGACCAATTTATCATGCTTCACATAGCTTCTGTTGTATGCTATTGTTGCGGCTTGGCTGCCGCAGAGGAGGGAGAACTCAGAGAAGGAGATGGAGGAAAAGACTTCTTTATTTTCTTCTTGAATTTCAACCAAAGCTTACATCTCCTATAAATAGAGATATTGAAGATAAGAAAGGCAATCTTAAGGATTGCTTAGTTAACTCTATGCAATCTAAAGGATTGCTTAACTAACTAAAAGCGATAGCTTTCTAAATAACAAATTTATCCTATTGAAGTCTCTTGGAAACTTATCTCTACTGATCTTCCCGTGGCGCGGTTGCTTCCCGGACTCTGTGCCGGTGGTGATATGTGATGCCTCACATGACATCTCTCCCCTCCTCGCGAAGCAGCTCGTCCGCGAGTTAGAAATTTGGATAAGCTTCCTTGAATTCGTCTAATGGAATCCATGAAGCATCAGCGGCTAAACATCCCTGCCATTGGACAAGCAAATGATGTATGCCTCGATGGAGACTTGCCTTGAGAACTATCGAAGGGGATGGAAGCACACGACCATTGCACATTTTCGGAAGGGTAGGTGGAGCAGCTAGAGGTTCATCATGGTATTTCTTCAAGATGCCGACATGAAAGACGTTGTGGAGGCGATCACTAGGAGGTAAAGCAACACGGTAGGCGACGGAGCTGATCGTGTCAATGATCTGATAAGGCCCATAATACCGTGGAGCCAGCTTACCCGTAGTGGTGGAAGGAAGCGAGGAAGTAGTTCCGTGAAGAACATTGAAAGTAACCTTGCGATGGTTCTTATCGTAGTATTGCTTGGCATTCTGCTGAGCTTGCAGAAGATGTTCCCTGACATCACGAAGGAGCTTGTCTCGGACAAGAAGAGAGCGGTCGACTGCCTGAACAGCAGCGTGCCGGCCTCATATGTGCACAAGGATGGAGGTGGACGTCCATAGACAACTTGGAATGGCGTCATCTTAAGAGCGGAGTGAAAGGCAGTGTTGTAGCAATACTCTGTCCACGGTAACCAATCAAGCCATGGCGGGGACGATCACCCGTGAGACACCTCAAATACATGGCGATGAATTTGTTGACGGCCTCAGTTTTCCATCGGATTGAGGGTGGTAGGCCGGGCTCATGTGAAGACGAACACTGGTTAATCAAAATAGCTACCAAAAATTGATAGTGAAGATGGGATCCCGATCACTAGCAATGGAAGTAGGGATACCGTGAAGCTTCACAATGTTGGCCAAAAAGGCTTGTGCTACTGATCGCATAGAAGATCCTGGCCTTCACAGGACAGAATGCGCGGGCGATGAGCAGTCTGCATGCCGTGCCAAGTGACACGGTGATCTTCATTCCAGAACTTCATGGTGAGCATGTTGAAGTCCCAAAGGATGGGTCCCAATGTGCGCAACCATTGGATGCCGAGCATGACGTCGAATCCATCTAAGGCAATAGCATAGCCATCGATGCAGAAAGCCTTAGAACTGATGTGTAGCAGAAGGACCTGATAGACTCCAGTACAAGGCAGCCGTTCTCCATTCGGCACGGCGATCGTCAGACCATGGCGAGGCAGCAGCAAGATCCCGGCATGCTGCAGTGCTTTGGCGTGGAAGAAGTTGTGGGTGGAGCTGGAGTCTATAAGAGTAGTAAACTCGTGGGCGCCCACTCAGACCTGAAAAGGCATGGTGTCGCTAGAAGGAATTTTCGTGATTGCGTTGAGGGATATGTTGGGGTCTTGGTCCACGTCGTCGCCGTCTTAGTACGAGATGGTGTCTTCCAGGGCTATTGGATCCGATCCCATGTCGATGCAAGTTATGAATGGCTGTTTCCACCAGTGGCCTACCACAAACTTTTCTTCACAATTGTAGCAGAGCCCCTTCGCATGTTGATTGGCCAATTCGGACGCTGGCAGGCGGCAAGAAGGACGATTGGGGCGTTGGGCTGCGGCTGGACCCGGAGTGGTGGCCGGGACTCCATCTGAAGACCTTGGTCTGGCTGGCAGCGGGATGGATGGCCCAACCGGAGGGCGCAATGGTGGTCTGGATGGGAGTTGTTGTGGCTTGGTTGCCGCAGAGAAGGAGGGAGAACTTAGAGGAGGCAGAGGAAAAGACTTCGTTATTTTCTTCTTGAATTTCAACCAAAGCTTACATCTCCTATAAATAGATATATTGAAGATAAGAAAGGCAATCTTAAGGATTGCGTAACTAACTATGCAATCTGAAGGATTGCGTAATCTAAAGGATTGCTTAACTAACTAAAAGCGATAGCTTTCTACATAACAAACTTATCCTATTGAAGTCTCTTGGAAACTTATCTCTATTGATTTTCTCGTGGCGCGGCTGCTTCCTGGACTCTGCGCCGGCGGTGATATGTGATGCCTCGCAGACAGCTATGGTCATGAAAGATAGTGGATTATGGGCTTGATCTTTTTGACTTCGGCTTATGACTTTTGGGCTTTTCGTGGGAGAGAGTATATAGTAACAGATACTCGTGTACGGTTTTGATTGATATAAATGAAGTTGTTGTAGTTTGTACTATAATCAACTTGTAAACTTCGTCTTGAAAAAACACTTCGTTTGAAAGCTAGTTACCGGAGAAAAGCCGAAAAACAGTTTTTAGAAGTTCAAAAGAAGAGGCCGTATATTTATGTATATGTGGAAAGTGGCACAAACCTATGTTTTCCAAAAACCATCATAGGATGATGTCATAGAGCAATATTAATTGCTTGTCTTTAGATATTTGATATTTGTATTGCATGCAATCAAGTGTCGAATTGTTTTAGATATATCATATTGAATTATCACATGATATTTCAATTTAAATTTGAGAGGGGAAAGGGGGAATAAACATGACAAAAAGAGACATATTACCTTGGTCTCCAAACATTCCGTGTTTATGATTGAGATGTAAAATGTATATCTGTATTTTGGTTTTATTGGATCCACCTACTTGGGAAGGGGAAAAACAATAGTAGTTTGGGTCCTTTTGGATATGGATATGCATTGAGTTCATCTTGTCCAAATATCCTACTGAAGATAAATTTGAGCACATCCCATGCCGCCCATCCATAATTTTATTTTGTGTTCAGTTTGAGCTAGGGCAGTCTTGATTTTAAACTCCCATTTGAGCCTGGGCTAGTTCTGGGCTCAACTTAATTAGGCCTAGGTTGCACTTTACATTTAGAATATATATATTTAAACCAGATTTGAATTAGGCCTGAGTCTTGCTGGACAAAATCTGAGATTTAAAATCTCAAAATAACTTCTGAACACCCAGCCATGTTACAAAAAAGAAAGAAAAGAACCAAATTCTTTGAAAGATCTTACTTTGTGCATACTTCTTGAGTTATTTTGTCCCTTTCTAGTCACATAATACTTGTTTTCAGGGCCTACCGTGCATTCTACATTCTAAACTGGATCTACCGTTATTTCACGGAGGGTCACCATAGCAGATGGATCCGTAAGTCCATATCTTTTTTATGCTCGAGTTTCATGCCCCAAATTTATCACAAGTATTGTTTCGTAATGACCCTATTTCTTTCAGCTTGGATTGCTGGTTTGGTCCAAACAGCTCTGTATGCAGACTTCTTCTACTACTATTTCTTAAGGTAAACTGCATACTGTTAGTCACATGTCATGCACGTACTCCTTTGCTGCTGACAATTTTATGTTGATCATTGCAGTTGGAAGAACAACGTGAAGCTTGAGTTGCCTGCTTGAGCATTCTTGTTCATGCCAGAAAAGGTGCACATTACATGACTCAGAGTGCTATCAAAATTAGTTGATAATATTGGCAGGAGGAGACTTGGTAATGAGGTGAGCAGTTGCAGTTGATATCGGTAATCTTAACTGTGAGAATTGATGGCCGTCTGATGGTTTCTCTTGGCAAAGCTATTTACGTTTCAGAAGCTAACAGTTGCTACTGCACGGAAGTAGACTAGTTCCTTTTTATACCTCATACTGAGATGGAAAATCACAACCAATTCATTTGGTTTCTTGTTTGCCCGCTTTATTTCACTTGCTGTAAACAAACAATGTGATTTCCAGTGGTCTTGCCAGCTTATGTAAAACAAATGCACTCTGAACTGTGTTTTGTTGGTCTTTGCTATACTAGAAATTTTCTTATGCTCTCTGGGGCATCGACGCTGCTTCAGAATGATGTCCGGACAACAGATCGACTGTTTTAGTTTTTCCATTTGGATTGGTTAATCGTGCAAGTTAACGCATTATGGGGTCAAACCATTTCCTTTTTTATTGATTGGTGATGCAAATTGTGTGATTGAACGCACGTTGCCCAACATCTGAGTTGTCATGAGATTTGTCAAACTGATGATCATTAGCTGATTGCGGAAACTGGATGCAGGCAAATTTGCCTCTACAAGCTGCTTGTCTAGATTTACGCGATCGCGAGGACATCAGCGTATAAGAACAAGTGAACAACCATTGATTTCATGATTTGTGCTGGACTGGGAGTGGGAGCAACCAAAGTCCAAACGCTTTACAGGATAACGATGTTAATTAGGACGTATTTTTATATTTTCTTAACAGTAATTTATATAATTTTTAAAGCATGAAGGTATATATTATTTATTTGTTTATATGTTTTAAAATTAGTGTTATTTTAATTAAAGAGAACTTAAATAATCGTTAGTGATTGGAACGTCCGTAGGTCGCAGCAAAAGTCCAATCCGGGTTGCTTCGAGAGTCGAGGCTCGAGAGGCCTCCAAGCAAGCCGCGGTTCAGGTCAGGTCGTTGGCTTGGTTGATGGGGGTGGGATGGAATGAGATCGTTCTTTTGACTAAATTTATTTATGTGTTTGATTTGAGGGATGAGGTAGGATGGAATGCAAGTGGGATGAGCGCAAATGCAAATTTTCGTTCATCGAGCGTTCATCGATTTCTCCGGCTCCAGGCTGCTGCTAAAACCTACCGGACGCAACGCCACATCTGCTGCTACGCACCAACGCCACGATGTGTACCCTGGAGCAGCGCGGCCGCGTCTTCGTCCTCACCCTCACCGGCGACGGCGAGCACCGCCTCGGCCACTCCCTCATCTCCTCCGTCCGCTCCGCGCTCTCCGCCGCCGCGGCCTCGGCCGGCCCCGGTACCGCCCTCGTCACCGTCGCCGAGGGCCGCTTCTTCTCCAACGGCCTCGACATTGGCTGGGCCGGGACCTCCCGCGCGCGCCTCGTGGAGCTCGTCGACGCCTTCCGCCCCGTCGCCGCCGACCTCCTCGCGCTCCCCATGCCGACCGTCGCCGCCATCACTGGCCACGCCTCTGCCGGCGGCTTCCTCCTCGCTCTCTGCCACGACTACCGCCTCATGCGCGCCGACCGCGGCGTGCTCTACATGAGCGAGGTTGACATCGGCCTCCCCCTCGCGCCCTACTTCGTGGCCGTCCTCCGCGCCAAGATCACCGCCGCGCAGGCGCTCCGCGACGTCGCGCTCCGCGGCAAGAAGCTTAGGGCCGCGGAGGCCAAGGAGATGGGCATCGTCGACGTCGTTTGCCCCGGTGCGGCTGAGACGGCGGCCGAGGCCATCAAGCTCGCTGAGCAGTTCGCCGCGAGGAAGTGGGACGGCGGCGTGTACTCGTCCATAAGGATCTCCATGTACCCTGAGGCGTGCAGGTCCGTTGGAATTGTCGAGGAGAGCGATGAGGAGAAGAGGAAGCACTTCGCTTCCAGGCTTTGAGGAGGTGAGGTCAGTCTCTGCAACTTTGCATCCGAGTCTGCTGTGTTTGCGTAGGTGTTTTCTGAAATTACTGCAGAGGGCACATTGTTTTTCTCGTCACAGTTGAGCTATGGATCAGGCATTCCTGGATGATTATGATGATTGGATAGCAGCCCGTTAGGAAAAATTCATCAAGACTGGAAAGCTGAGATTTGGAGATTTGTTGGTCTTTCCTATTAGTGTATGTCTATGATAACCTAAATAGCTAATGGTGTAGCTATGATTAGTATGTTGAACTGCGTGCTTGTCAATAATGATGCGACACCTGATCTCATGACACTGAAGCATTAGCCACCAGACCTTCACAAAAATGCCCCTTTATTTTCTGTCTGGGATTTGATTCAATATTGATCGGTTTGCATTGCTAAAGCCTAAATAGATGATTTTTGCTAAATAGATGATTTTAAGTAGTATAATCCTAACAAGATGGAGATTCCATTGTCATGCAACTGTCGTATGGTATTTTCTTATCGTTATCTACATTCATAAATCATGTTGGAATAAAAGGTGTCGTGGAAGCTGCAAGTTGCTCTTGTATCTTCATTCTCGAAGAAGTTACACCGTGCATCAGTGCATGGCCCTGCAATGTGACGTTAAGCAAGCAATTAAACTTCTATTTGTGGTAGTTTATAATTCTTACATACCTCCTCCCTTCGGGCTTCTGAACCAATCCACTACTTTTTTTTTCTGCAGGGTTTCCATGGAGCCAAGGAGCTATCTTCGCATTCTGTGTGTGTACATTGATCAGCCATTGATGCTGTGTGTGAAGCACGCTATATATGTACTTATGCAGACCTTGTAATTTACTTGCTTTGGAAGTACGAGATAAATTTGAGCTCCTCTCCCCACCTTGCTTGGAGAACTTGTGTGCCTGTACTGCTTTATATATTGTTGCAAGGAGATTCTTATTTAGGAAATTGACATATGCTGTGCCTGAATCCTCGTTTCTTCTTCTTCTGTAGTTACTAGAACCTAAGGGTTTGGGTAGGGGGGATTTGGATTCAAATCCAGATTTAGTTCAAAGTAATCCCCCCTCATCCGAACGCTACTACTAGAATCCCTGCCTACTTGAAGAGATCCGAGTCTAATCCTTTCCGAAACAAGCCTTAAAAGGTTTTCGGCAACGTCGAGACGGCAGGTGACACTGAAATTCGTTTCTCCCTGGCATCATGGTAACCCAAACAGTTTGGGTGTTGCTGTTTTCTTTTGAAGCATCAAGGGCCCTTATCAGCGATCACAAGAAAGTAAGTGTCACGAGACTATCATAAATCATACGGTTCCTTTGCCTAAACTGTCAGAAAACCACATTTTTAAGTCAAAGAGTTTCATAAAATCACACTTTTTTTTGCATCGCGTTTCATAGAACCACGCCACCGTCAAATGCAAAGACTCTTTACAAGCCGTATACAGAAAATGAGAATTTGCGAGGTGATGATCTCCACAATCATGTGTACAGAATTTGCGAGGTGAGAATTTGAGACTCTTAACAAGCCGTATATGGAAAATAAGAATTCGTGAGGCTATGATGGCTGTCGTAGCAAATAATCTCCCCAATCATGTTGTACTTACTCGATCAAAAAAGGATTATTATACCCAGATCACACGTCCCCTCGAGATAAGAAACTCCCTAACCATCACTTCATCTCACACGTACACGGCGGCCCCCATTCCACGGCGGGGGCGGTGAGCGATTCGACGGGTGGTACGAAGAAAAGGTGGAGAAAGCCTCGTCTCGTCTCGCTCGTGCCGAGCCGCATCCCCGTTCCACGGCGATCGCGGCACGCGACGACCTGAGCAGGAAAGGTCGCCGCCGCGGCAAGGAGCCCGATGGGCGACGACAAGTCTCCGCTGAGCCCGATGGGCAGCCGAGACCGCGGCCGCGACCGGGAGCTCCTCATCCCCGTCTCCGGCTGCAGCTCGGCCACCGGCGACGGCGATGAGGACAGCGACAGGGCCGCCGCCTCCTCTGCCTCCGCCGCGCTATCCTCCACAGGCCGCGAGGTCCCCTTCCCATCCCAGCCCTCTCTTCTCCACCTCGATCCCTTAGGGTTTTCTCTATCATTCAGCTGCAGTTTTAATTCTGTATTTAGGCTAATCTTAGCCTAGTGTGAGATTTGCGTTGTTATCTTCGTGGAACGCCGCTGCCTCTTGTAGATTGTGCTTAATGGTGGGAAGTAGGGTGGGAATAGCAGTTTTACGTCATTGGAAATGCTTGAATGTTGCAGTTTTTAGACCTAGGGATGTTGATCCTAGGTGAGTGTGATGTGCTGAAACCAACTTCTGTATAGGTGGTCAAATTAGTGATGAACTCAGTGTCTTAGTGGACGTTGTTTCCTATTTATATCTGCTTAGAGAGGAAAGGTGAGGAGACATTGGTTCAGCTGGTTTTCTGCGTGGAACATGTTATGGTATAACCACCTGAACAGAAAGCAAGATGTAAATGATTTCTTTGGTTAGAATTTTTATTAATCCCTAATCTGCCTAGAGTGCTTACCATGGTGTCTGGTGACAGCTTTTTGAAACAAGGGTTGTTTCACAAATTAAAGTGAAAGTAGAATGTTTATGTTCGTATTCACGTTTTTCCTATTTGGTACTTCCCTTACACACAAATATGCTCTACAGATTTGGCAGATCTCTTTGTATCAATGAAATTAGAGTAGCTCATGTTGATCTTCCCTTTCTGTTTTCTTCAATACAGGCTTTCCATAAGGTGGTCCGCAGTTGGGCTTCAAAGAAGTTCATGACTGGGTGGTAAGTTCCTCTAGCAAAATAAATATCCACTTGGTCCTCTTAGATTTTAACTACTGTTTAGCCCTAATTATGCTAGGTGGGTGTCTATGATGATTTTGTCATGTATCATCTGTTATTTGTGGATATGTATTGTGACATTAATTGAGGAACGAGGATGGCACTACAAAAGTCAAATTTGTGGGTGGCAGATCTATATGGTCTTCCAAAATTCAAAACATTTCTCTTTATAGATTAAGAAATATTTAGGTAGGTGATGAGGTAAGAATAAGATCACTAGGATTATTGACAGTAGGTTTTCTGTTTCTTTGAATCTAGAGTTTATCTCTTCAATTTTTAAAAATAGAAAGGGTCAGCTTGGAGAAATTGAGGAAACAACAAGAGGTTAATGCTTGGTGGAGAGTTTTATAAATAATTTATAAGTTACCAATTGCCCGATAGCTCCATTGGTGATTATCCAACAATTGGAATACGGAAGCATGGATTTATAAGAAAAATTACCATATTTTTCAACAGCTAGACTGCAGGAAGATCCTAGTAATAGGAATTTTGGAGGTCCTAGGGTTTTCAGTTAGCTTCATACAAGTATGTTCCATCCTTGTTATCTAGTCTAGTTGTTCAGAAAAATATTCCGTATTCCTTTTTCCTGAAGTTCGACATTGGCTCAAATGCACGTATTTGGTATTACAAATACCACCTGAACATACTAAATATTGTGACTGGGGATTTATGCACAAAATATGTGAATACATTTTGCAATGATGTTATATGATTTTTTTTTCTTTCCACAATGCCAGCTACATGTACTAAGATATGTTTTGTGGTCATTTTCTTTCCGAGATACTTCCAGTGTAATTCTCTTTCCCATAGCAATAACATTCTACATCACCTGGTGGTTCATTCATTTTGTTGATGGATTCTTCTCTCCAATCTATGCACAACTGGGAATCAACATATTTGGTATGTGAACTAACCCAACCCACTTTTTTCTTTTCAAATATCAAATTTTGTAATACTTTGTATATCATTTATAAATTCTTTTCCTTCAATAAAAGATGCCCTTCATTCTGTGTTTGGTTTGGGGCTTGGTCCACTATGCTGTTACACATTACTGTTTTATATTGTTTACACTGTACAATAAAGTTTGCATATGCTGAACCCAATAATTCAGGTGCATACTTGTTTAGTATAGCCTGTGACATTAGATTCTTAGTTTATGTCAGAAACCTGGGAAACTTGGCATGTGAGCGGTGTAGGCAAAATCAATAATATTTTGCAAATTAATCATTACTAGGAAGAATGCCTTGTTGCACTATCCAGCTTATTTTCCCATTTTGTGCTTACGATGAATCCCCAGGTCTTGGCTTCATCACTTCTGTTACCTTCATATTTTTGATTGGAATCTTTATGTCATCTTGGGTTGGAGCATCTATCCTTAGCCTTGGTGAGTGGATTATTAAACGCATGCCACTTGTGCGTCATATCTACAATGCATCCAAGCAAATAAGTGCTGCAATATCACCAGGTAAATGTACAGCCATCCTGATGCTCAGTCCCAAATTAGCTTAGGAGCTAAATAAATTGTTGTTTGTACAGATCAGAACAAACAAGCATTCAAGGAAGTGGTCATCATAAGACATCCTCGTATTGGAGAATATGCTTTTGGTTTCATTACCTCATCAGTCTCTCTCCAGGTTTACAAGACTCTACACTATTATCCAACCATGCTTTGTTTACATTGTTTATGCTTAATGTTATTTATTTTAAGCACATGCTGCAGTTATTACAAGACTCTTGCATGGTTGGAAGTTGAAACTCAATTGTACTGTTGAATGTTGATTTGAGTGAAACGAGCAAATGTAATTGGTTTAACATGTGCAGGACAAGAATGATTACTCATAAAATACTCAAAATGATGACATCTATTCTTTTTTTGGTCCATTTTCTGATGTTAGCAAGTTTGCCTCATTTGAATATCCATCTCATCATTACGTTGTAACAGAGCTATTCTGGTCAAGAGGAACTTTACTGCATCTATGTCCCAACCAATCATCTTTATATTGGTGATATCTTCATGGTGAATTCAAAGGATGTCATAAGGCCAAATCTTTCTGTTCGTGAAGGCATTGGTAGTTCACAACTCTCACAAACTCTCCTCTCGACACCCCATTTGATAATATGCTTCCAAACATGGAGACGAGCACTTTAGCTTTGCCGAATGACACGTGGCATGTTTGCACACTGTTTTGCAGAGATCGTTGTATCTGGTGGTATGTCAATGCCCCAAATTTTGTCAACCCTTGATCCGCAGACAATCCTTGGGGAAAGAACTGGAGCAAGCAGAAGCTGAGACGAGCTCCTTGTGTAACTGTTCTACGGCGAACTAGATCCTGAGCATAATGTATTTGTAATCTGTTACGCTCTAGGATCACAAGGATCTGTAAATTAAGTAGTAGTAGGCGACTCACATGCGTTGATCATCATTTGGACTTTGTATCATGGTTTGTACTTTGTACTGCGCCCTATGCAAGAAGGCAGATGCTTCATAGTTGTAGTAGTACTTGTGATTTCTTACTGTTGTTTTTGTTTTAGAGCGTCGCTATCCTCTGGATGGTCTGCTCTGTGAGAGACTTGAGTGTCGCTTTTAACAACGTTGAAGTGTTACGGTGAACTCTTGGAATATAACCCTACAGTACCTTGCGTGAAATTTCAGCATTGTTCTGCTCAGTTGGGTGGGCCGTGCATGTACAATCCCACTACCTGGTTCGAATTTGGTGTCTTGTTACAAAGCGTGGGATCTTTTTAGCTGTAACTACTATCTTTTAGTTCTAACATGATCACTTGTTCGAATGACCAAATACTGATAATGTAATAAGTCGTTTTGCATTGATTGTTTTTATAAACCGTTTTGAAAAGACAGTTGAAGGAAGATATAAGTTAAAAAGTAGAGGGCTTAAGACACGTTGAGTCGCATTTTTTTATTTTTATTTTTTTAAAAAATCAGCATTGTTCTGCGGCAGAACTTCTGCCGTCTTGTTCTTTTACCAATGGTGCTTAATTTGTTAACACGACGGCATAGTTCGTCTGCTCGTGCTCTGTTTTAGCTGACGGCTCTGATCTGGAGTTTGCAAATTCCAAATGCGTACTAGAAATTCTTTTAATAAGAGCAACCGTACGAGAGATTGTTCAGCATAGACTCGGAGCTAAAGCTAATACAGGCGATGGGTTAATCCATGGGCCTGTAAGTTTTGAGCCTTGTGGCCCGAACAGATTAGACCGAAGGAATCCACCGTCTCACAGCTGGGCCTACTCGCAGCGCCCAGTTAGAGCCCACGTCAACCGAACTAAGACGATCGGACGGCTGCGATTTACTCAGCGAAGAGAATCCGAGAACCACACGAGCGCCGCCCCCCGTAAATAAAACCCTAATTCCCTGGAGGCCTTCCTCCTATCCCCTCCGTCTTGTATCCTCTTCGCAGATTTCGATCTCGATCTGTCCTTTTTTTTCGTTCTTTCCGCTTGGTTTTGGATGGTTCGTCGGGTGATTTGATTTCTTTGTGGGGTTGGAGGACTGTGACGATTGTATATATTGGTCTCGTTCGTCGTAATTGGCATCTGTTTGCCTTGCCGACCATCCTGATATATCACCACCCATATTCCGAGTCCTCTTCTCATCCAAAAATCAACGATAGACAAGCATATGTCTGAATCTTTTCATCTTTCTCTAGTTTTCTTACGCTTGGTGAATTTCTTTTGGTTTTGGTTTGTCGTGTTTGGTGGCCGATGATTAGATTAACTATAGACAAGCATATGTCTGAATCTTTTCATGTGGAAAAGCCTAATCTTCTCTATGAGGTCAACTACACAGCTTCGATCTAGTTTTCTCTTTTCTTTTCCTTCTAATTTTCCGACGGAGTTTTGTTTGTTTTTGAGGCCTAGGATGAACAATGTGGATATTATATTTTTCTGAAATCTTTTGGTGATTACACACCCTACTACTGCCTTCCTTCTGAGGCCTCATGACAATTCATAGATCGGAAAAAATAAAACTTTTTCCTGACTTTTGAATCTTGTGGCTTTATTTTCTGAAAAATTGGTTGGTAAGGTCGAGTGATGATCACAAGTGCATAGTTCAGATGATCTAACCCTTGTGGTTATGATTACTTTGAATAAACAGTCTTTCGCTCCTAACTGACTACCTTGCCAACTTTATTTTTATATTTCTTTTTGTATGTTGCTGTTAACCGGATCGTTTTTGTCTCTGGATTTGTTTCTGCTGCTGGATTTGGCGTTGCGGTTGCAGGCCGCCCTTGTTGCGTCCGCCGATCGAATTTGGTCGTGCCGCCACGTTGGAGCCGTGCGACGATAAAACCACCTCGCGCACATGTTATTCATCGGAGTTTTGGACCGTGATGGACTGTCCATGGAGGTGACCGGCCGAAATGGCGAAACCGCGCGCTGCGAAAGATCGATTCGATTCCGAGTATGACTGTAACTTCACCGATTAGCTGCGAGGCAGCACTGACGACTGAACTACCGAACAATGTCGTGGCATTACCATGATTAATGCATCATTGTGTTTCTTTCTGCTTAAGTTTCTTACAGTGATTGTAGCTCAGAACTTCAGATCGAAAGATGTAGCGAATGCTTCATCAGTACTTCCTGTTGTACTTTGCAAACTAGCTAAGTCATTTAAACACAAAAAGGAATAAATGAGCATAGGTTAAGCTGTACCCACCAGCTATATTTCATTTGCTTGTTCCAGAGAACCATGTACCGATAGAACATGCGTGACCTCGATAACTGAGATTCAACTTGGTCACTGGGCTGGATCACAAATCAATCAGATGCGCTATCGATCTAAAGCCCAGCCTACTATTATTCTTCCCAATCCGGAATTAAATCTGGTGTAGCCGGCCGAACTCGCATGGCGCGGCCCAAATCCAATAGACACAGCAAATTAGGCGGGAGCCTTGGAATTTACACATGGCGGCCTCCCTTATGGCAAAATCCGCCGGTCTTCTTCCCCGCTCCCCTTCGAAATCTCCGAGCCCGTAACCTAATGGCTCACGGGCAATGGCGTCGCGATCCAATCGAAGCTTCGCGCGGTGGGTGCGTACTGGAATCGGCTCTGATCCGGATGCAGCTTTGGGTCGGCAGCTTGGCTGGGTATTTTGGGATCGCGAGGCTAGGGTTCCAGCGGAATTTCCCCCGATCATAGCAGGGATGTATGCGGTGAGCGTTCTGAACCCAAATTGATTCCGATTGCTATTTCGATGCGTGGCTGGGCGCGAGGTTGGGTTGGCGCCTCGAATTGCCCATGTTTTATGTATGGTTGGTCTGGTTTTGGAATTAGCTTGTGTGGCGGAATTGGGGTGATGTAACGCTCCAGCTGCTCGAGAATCGTGTGGTGGGACTTGTAGCGTGTGTTTGGTTTGGAGTAGTAAGGATAGAATGGCTCCATCCTGTTTTTAAAGAAGGGATCGTCTCCGTTCTTTGTTTGGTTGTAAGGGATAGGATCGTTCTGGTTTTTTGTTTGGTTCTGGGATATCAAAATATGGGATGAGTCATCCGACGTGTGGGGCTTTTTTTGTCATCCTCTTGTTTTTGAGAGGCGAGGAAGAGGGACGAGCCCATCCCCTCGTGTTTTAGGGATGGGGGCATCCTCGATTTAGGGGAATATTTCCGGGATATTCCCCAAAGGGGATGGACTCTGTCCTTGCTGACTCCAATACAAACAGGTTCAAATCTGGGATCGCCCTGTCCTATCCTCTATTATCCTAGAACCAAACACACCCTACGATTCGTGGCTCTGGTATTCATAGTTTTGGGGGACCTGTGTCATAATCTGTTCTAGCGTCGTTGCTCTGGTCAGACTTCCATTTAAGCCAAATGTAGTAGGTGGTGAGTAGTGGCACATTTAGCTGCAAGCTGCAATATACCAAAGAAAATATTACCATGATTCCTTTGTGTGATTTTTAATGAAAATATACCCTAAATCTGATTGATTTGCGAGTTAGTCATGATGCCATCCTTTCTTGTGAGGAAAAGTATAACTTTGATACCATTCTTTTGCAGTATATAATATGTCATTTATTCCTTTTGTTGCGGATATTCATGCAAAAATTTTTTGGGTGCAAACCATGTATAACTATGAGCTACGGCCCAGTGGCAAGATGTCGTTGCGTTGACAAAGGTTATACTATTCAAGAACTACAATTAGAAACGTTCGTTTGCTAGTTGGTAGGTGCCCCAATCTTGTGGGGGCTACCTTTTGGTAAGCATATGATGATTTGCTGCCTCAGGCCATCATAACACTTTTGGATTCTATTTGTCGCCACATGATAGTTCTTATTCTTCGTGAGAAGAGAGTGCTAAAGGGGCAGGGGTCGTTTCTGAAATTAACTAATACGTAAGGTATGATTCCCGTCCTTGTTATTACATAGATATAGATCATAATAGATGGGGTGACTATTACTGTTTGATTATTGTTTAGTTTGTATTCTGCACTGTTATGATGAGAAGTGTTTTAATCTTAGGTTGTTGGTACTTGTACATCCTATTGCAAAGACAAAGCTTGACCTTATAGAAACACCTCGCCCACACAACACTTGGATCGTCTCACATTGCCCCTGTTATTTATGTTAGGAAACCTGGGTCTGGACCGGAAGCCTTGACCCATGGTGGGCACCTCATCGGTAGACTATAAATAGGGAGCCGTACCGGCAGATTTTGTACACATATAATAAAAAAAGCAATAAAGAAAGACCAGGAGTTCTCTCTGCCTCTTTGTGTTTTCAATCTATTATTCTGTCTTCTGTGATTGATCTTGTTTTGCATTAAGCAGAGGAATCGATCGGACTAGTCGTCAATAACGGTTCCTCAACACGTTATCAGCACGAGTTCGTTCCGGTGAATCAAAGGTAATCATCGAAGCTCTAATAGATTGAATTATCTAGATCGCTCTAAATTCGCAGTTTTTGCGTTCTAGATTAATTTTCTACGGTGCAAATCCGCTCTAATCTACCGCGAGCAGACTTGAAGTTGCCGACACAATGTCGATCGGTAGATTGCATCATAGAGTAGATGTTGATTGCACTGTAGATCGGAAAAAAAAAGAAAAAATATATATGCGCACGACAACCCCGTACAGCCGCCGCACGCGAAGCTGTCGCCAACCTACCGCCGGTCCTTCTCGGCCACCGGCTAGCAGCCGGCGCCGCCGCACGGAGCTGGCCACCGATGCTCGAAGTCCGTGCCCGAAGCCACCTCGTCGTGCGCGCCCGGCCCAAACCGCACGACGCTCGCTCCGTAGCCGCCCCGCATGGTCGCCGCCGTCAACCGTTTCGGTCCCCGCGCGCGTCGCCCGGTCGCCGGCCAGCAGTTGAGCCGCCTCGGTGTCTTCCCACACGTGCGCGCGCCTCCTCGGCTTCCGGCCCGCGCCTGGACGATTGGGCGGAAGATTGATCCGTAATCTTCTCAAAGAGCTTGTGAGAAGACCCGGTGTTCTTGTGAAGGTCGGAGCTTACCTACCCGAAGCGGGGAAGAACTACCACTAGTGATCGAGGTGCTTCAGCTTAATTCGTGGAGCCGGTCCAATTTGTTCGGGCTAACCTCAATGTAGATTAGGTGAAACTGGCAAGTTTCCGAACACTACGGTAAAATATCAATTGTGTACATCTCTCACTTGTTTTTCTTCTAGCTCTTATTTATTAATATTATTGTGATAATTTGCTTATTTTAGAGCTAGCATTATTTATCCATTGACTAGAATTGTGTAGACTTAATTGCTTTACATTCTTCCTATTGAAATTGTAGAGAATCAATCGAGCAGACAAGAAAATTTTTATAAAATCTTCTATTCACCCCCTCCAGTCGGTATCCTTGATCCTATAAGTGGTATCAGAGCTTGGTCTCTCATTGTTAGACTTAACTGCTTAGAGAGAAAGGATGGCTAGCGAGGGTTTGCGATAGACAAGGCACCATTTTTTAATGGCTCAAATTATACATGTTGGAAAATTAGGATGTCAATTTATTTAAAAGCCATGAGTCCTAATATTTGAAAAAGTGTAAATGAGGGCTACGTCATACCTCTTGAATGCTCTATTTGGGGCTTTAAACGTGGACGAGTTCAATAGGGTGAGCAACTTAGAAACGGCTCACGCTATTTGGACAACCCTTTTCGAAATTCATGAAGGGACGTCCACGGTTAAAGAAGCAAAATTGCATCGGTTTAGGATCAAATATGTGACATCCACAATGTTACCCCATGAGGACATTAATGAGTTGTACACACGGCTCAACAACATTGTGAATGAACTCAAAGGCCTTGGTACTAACCTTTCCGATTTTGATATTGTAAGAAATATGCTTAGGGCCTTGCCAGAAAAATACGATATGTTGGTGACGATCTTCCTCAACTCACCGGAGTTGGCGAGAATGACACCAACACAACTCTTGGGCAACCTCATTACCAATGAATTGTACAAGAAGGATAAGGAGGAGCTTTTGGAGCAATCCACCTCCAAAGAGAAGAAGATCACCGTCTTCAAAACCAAGGCGGTGGTAAGTGAGGAATCCAAAGACAATGAGGAGGATTTCGAAGAGGAGTTGACCCTTCTAGTAAGAAGGATGAACAAATTCATGAGGAGGCGCTCAAACCGAAGCACAAGGCATGAAAAGGCCAAGAAGGGGCACTCCTCCTCCAACAAGAGATATAGCAACATCCGTTGTTATGAATGCGACGAGAAGGGGCACATTGCTTCTCAATGCCCCACCAAAAAGGATGACAAGGAGAAGTCATCAAAGAAGAAGAGCTATCACGGCAAGAAAAAGCTTTTTAAGAAGCTTTACAAAGATGGTAAGAACGAAGCCCACATTGACGAGTGGGATTCCGAGGAGGAGTATTCTGACTCCGACTCAAGCAAAGACGAGTCTCTCAAGAAGAAGGGGCTCGTTGGCATCGCCATCAAGGAGGCTTCATCACTATTCTCCACTCCTACATGCCTTATGGCTAAAGGTGAGAAGGTAAAATTGCTTGATGATAAACCTTCTTATGATGATCTTATGGACATGCTTATTGAATTAAATGAGTTTTTTGGAAAAGAAAAATCAAAATTTAATGTCTTAAAGAGAGAACACATATCTCTATAAGAATCCTATGAGGAGTTAAAGAAAGCTCATGATTTACTTCTCTAAGAATGAAATTGGGTGAATTGTACTCTTTTTCCATTGCGAGTTTTCCTGAAGTTTCTCGACCAAGATTTTTAATGAGGTAATTCTGCATCGCAGCATAACATGTATTATGTACTCTTTCTCCAAATTTTTCCCATTGGGTTTTATGGAGTTTTGATGAGGTATAAACGTGTAGGATGAGTGCCCAAGGGGGAGTGTTAGGAAACCTGGGCCTGGGCCGGAAGCCTTGCCCATGGTGGGTATCTCATCAGTAGACTATAAATAGAGAGCCATACCGGCAAATTTTATACACATGCAATCAGAAAAGCAATAAAGAAAAAACAGGAGTTCTTTTTACCTCTCTGTATTTTCAATCTATTATTTTGTCTTCTGTGATTGATCTTGTTTCGCATTAAGCAGAGGAATCAATCGGACTGGTCGCCAGTGACGTTTCCTCAACAATTTATACTACACACACAGAAGACAGAAGGTATCAGAAAACACAACTGTACACAACAAAGATTACTTGATATCAGAAGACAGAAGGTATGTCAGAATATGTTAGCATATGAATTTGGAACTCCTTGTAATACATGACAATTTGCACGTCCAGCTATCCCGGATCATTCTAGGCATTCAGTCCACTAGCGCTATGTTGCAGTTTAGAAGAAATACCAACAGTTGGTTGATCGAATTCTAGTATTGATTCTTCAAGCATAGCCAGGTGCTTTGTGCACCACATTTCTTTGTACGGGACTGTCAAATTGACAGGGCTGCTGCCCCTATGGATTCCAAAACTCCATTGGTCCATGAAGAATAGCTATATAATGTAGACTGGTCCTTACCACTAGCTACTTGATCCACGAATCTCTTGTTGTCCAAACCATGACCTCTCATTTGAGGGATATACCTCCACAAGACCACAAACCACTTCCTGTGGTGCTAACTGCTAGAATGCTGGCCCTCATATCTGTTCCATGGCATGTGAAAGGACTGCATTCTTATCAAAGGTACAGAAGGTACAGTGGAGCTGTTCCTTCAATGAAATAAAGGCATTAGCATTCTGAGAGTGGCCATGGCTGTGGAAATCCTGAAAAGTGACCACCCAAGAGATTACGGTGCACAGGCAGTGCAGGTGACTGAATCACCAAAGGGGATTCAGGAAAAAGTATGATTGGATGATGGCAGGCACGTGCTACACCCGGTGATCCTCCTAGGTCATTCCATCACTGCAAGGTAGATCCTTGTATTTGTGCTGAAAGAACAGCTGCAGTGGTTTAAGTTTTATTGGGCTTTAGGGCAGGTTTCTGTTCCTGCTTAGAGTACAAAGGGCCACAGCTACTTTTTTGCGCCCGCTTAGGAAGCTAGTTGTTGTATCTTTGCCTTTGTCTGGCATCCCACATACAGAGTTGTAATTTGGTGACCAGAGGTGAAAATTGGAATTTGTGGGAGCTGTTTGATTTTCGTATAGAGCATGTCCCTCAAAATAGAATTGTTAGAAATAAGTAGAAAACCCCAAAAATAAAGAAATACTGTTTATGGCCTGTATATATTAGTATTAAGTGAAAACCCCAGTGTGATAAGGCAATTAAGTGAAAATAAGGAACTTCTCTTTCTCTCTCCATGGTACATTTCTGCACAAATCACAGCACCGCAGTGCTGCCATTATCAGAACTGCTGCAGCATTGTTGCGGTTATGCGTCAAATAGTAGATGGTGGTGCTTCGGGGGCCTGAATGGGCTACCTGGAGCCTAAGACTCAAGTAAGGGGGAGAGGTGAAGAGCGAGCACTTTGTATTCAATCCGATAGTGTCTATTCCCTTGTATAGAATGTTTCTCCCCTCCTGTGGTGCCCTATTTATCATATTTATAACTGTAGAAAAGGATATTTACATAAACCTTACTAATAAGGGTATATATGTTTTTTCCTTAACATGGTCTAAATGGGTCTACCTTTTACTTACATCCATATATGGGCTCATGCGTGATGGGCCGAAGGGACTACGGTGGGGGCCACTCCTCAAACAAGCATCATTCTAGTCCTGCACTCCTGCCACTGTCATGTCCCTGTTTCTAATATCAATGTTGCCTCTGTAGCTGTGAATGATCAACCTTCAAAGCCTTTTTGCCCTTCCAACTTACCACCTGGTGTAACCAGCAGGACAATTTGCTTCTGCTCATATCACATAGCTGGATAGTGGGTAAACAGCAAAAGTATCGGTGAGGTCTGATGTGGAAAGTTAATTGACAGAAGATTATAAATAGGCTGTGCTGTTTTCATTGATTGTGTTAGCTTGTTTGAAAACTTGTCCATTGTATCATTTCATGTACATTATTCCTGCTGTTCTCCTTGCTGTATTTTCATTAGAACTTTGATCAAACCACAATGCCAGTTCTGGGCGTCAGTATTTGTTTTTGATAGAGTTAGACTTTTCAAATGTCCTGGGGATCTTTTTGAACAGAAAATGAATTAGGTACCAGACTTGCTCCACAGGGGTCATTTGCCAGGTATGGGGCCAAGAATCTATGGGGGTTCGTCAGGTATAATGATAGGTTAGACGTGCAGCGTTGATGGCCATACAAAGGTGCAAAATGTTTAGGTGTAATAGCTTCTTTGAATGTGCATTGTGTTAGCTAGGAATATGGTCCATGATTCATGAACAATCACTTGAAAGCTCAATAACTCCAAAATGTGATATGTAGAGATTCGGCATATCATCACTGAATTCTTAAGAACCGTCCTACAGTCACATTACCCGATGTGCCATTGTTCAAGATGCTGTTATAGCTCAGCATTTGGGCCACAAGTCACATCGGTGATTTTGGCTTAATGCATGCTTCATGGAAATCTTTTTCCTCAGGTAGTCTTATTATTCTAGGGCGTCGGCATAACTAGAACACGGTTTTTTTTTTGGACATATTATTGTAGTAAGCTGAAAGCACGTGTTAAATTTTAGATTACCAAAAAATAAATTGTGAGATCACCAATTGCACCTTATTTTCGTTGCAAAAAATCGCACCTTATTTAACTACTGTACACACTTATTTGCTTACAATTCTAGCATTAACTAGCTGTAGCTTGTACACTCAATTTCTCTACTCATCCTACGATGATATTTTCTTTGAGGATTGCATGTTATACTGTGTAACTTCAAGACTACCTATGCATACTACATTCTGATGTTGCCACTTATCTCTTGAGTGCCTTAACGCTTTCAAGATTTGTTCTACTTTTCTTAAAGATCTTTTGGTTTGTCAAACCAACCTGATTCACCCGAAGTCCTTCCACATATACACACATGCACAAAGACACACAAATATAAGTCCGTTCATATTATTTTTTGGCTTTTACTTTCAGAAACCAAAACCAAAATTAATATGAACGTCCCAGCTTTTATAAACCGCTCCTACCAGCCACTACTATTCATCAATCACCACTTTGCGCTTTCACATATTATAACACACTTTGTATTCTATTATGTCACAATTCTGTAAGTCGTGTGGCGGTTTGATCTTTCATTGCACCGTTTTCTTACATAATACACTACTATTCATCAGTCACTACTATTCATCGGGCCTTTTTTTGCTTCAATTTATGGCTTTTGGCTGTGATTTATGGCTTTTGGGTTGTTCGTGAGAGAGAGAGAGTACAGAGTAACAGAAACTCGCATGCGATTTTGGCCGATATAAATAAAGTCGTTACAGTGTGTACTACATTCAACTTTCGTTTGAAAGATAGTTACTGTAGAAAAGATGAAAATAGCTTTTAGAAGCCGAAAAGAAGAGACCTATCAGTTGTTTCTGTCAGCCACTGCTATTTATCAGTCAAAACCAAAATCTATCAGCAAAATCTAATACGAATATGCCCTATGTAGTATAGATGTATTCAACCTATCGAATTTTAAAGGATTTCTACAAAATAACCATGAGGTTTATCTGAAATGCATAGTACTTAATAAACTCACTTCTACTCTTGTTTGTATACCACCTCCCTTCCCCCTCCTGCTATCACTTAATTTTCCTAACTATGCCACTCCACACCCCAGCCACTCCCAAATAACTGTGATATCTATATATCACTCGTGTCTATGCCAAGTCTTCTTGAGAGTATCTCTCCCCTTTCATCCTTTGAATTCAGATATAGCGAAGCTTGTTAGTTTATTGGATCACCACGGCGTTTGACCCAAGTACCCGACACAACCATGTATTATTAGTAAGATCGAGAAAACACCATCAAGCATACCAAAGCTTAGCTATTCTCATGGACCATTGGAGTGAAAATGAAGGCAAGAGAGCCCATGATCCTAGTTTCGACACCTACTACAGCCACCAATCTATCGAAAACTGCCATAAGGAGAGGAGCACACCTGCTGCCGTCTCTTGCTCCGAGCGGTTTGTCTGGGTTCAGGGGCCAATAGTCGTCGGTGCTGGGCCGTCTGGACTTGCCGTCGCTGCATGCCTGAAGGAGAAGGGGATCGATAGCCTTGTTCTTGAGCGCTCTAGCTGCATAGCTCCTCTATGGCAGCTCAAGATGTATGACCGCCTCAGCCTTCATCTACCTCGTCAGTTCTGTGAACTTCCTTTTCTGCCTTTCCCTCCTGACTACCCTAATTATCCCACAAAGCAGCAGTTTGTGGCTTACCTGGAGAACTATGCTGAGATGTTTGGCATCTGTCCTATGTACAACCATACGGTGGTGTGTGCAGAATATGATGAGCAGCTTATGTCATGGCGGGTGAGGACACAGGCCGCCGGCATGATGGAAGATATGGAGTATGTGTCTCGGTGGCTGGTTGTTGCAACTGGAGAGAATGCAGAGGCTGTGGTGCCGATGATTGATGGCCTAGAAGAGTTCCAGGGAACAGTCATGCATACTAGTGAATACAAGAGCGGCTCTACGTTCACTCGAAAGCGTGTTCTTGTTGTGGGGTGCGGCAACTCCGGCATGGAGGTGTGCCTAGACCTCTGCAACCACAATGCCCACCCTCACATTGTAGTAAGAGAAGCTGTATGTGATTTAATTTCTCTCTACATATTAGTTTTCTGTCCATGTCATTTTGTGTAATTTGTAGTCCTTTTATACTCTTTACCCTATAGATGCAGATGTAGAGTTTGAATATTAGAGTACGTCCCCTTCTTGCTCGTCTTTGGTTAAATCTTTGACCAAGTGCCTATAGGGATTGCACCTAAAATAATACTTCAAAAGGCTGACTGGGTTCTTGCACTTTCCCTGTATACTTGGTGTTAGTTTATCCCAGTTCATTACTAAGACATTGTCCTGCAAGGAGAAGAGACTCTTTGAACAGAAAGCATTTCAATGGCTGCTGTTCCCCGTGAGTTCTGTCTGTCGTGGTATGCATCTCCACAAGTGTGTGTTTGCAGTCTTGACCATCTTTTTCCCTCCCTCATACCCATTTTTTTTTAACGGAAATCCGAAAGAAATGTCCATGAGGGAAAAGGGATTTTGCCCATATTCGTTCGTTTCTTGACTAGGTGTATTCCTTTATGGCAGCTCCTTGATTTCGAAAGAGCTGAAGTTTGATTAAAAATTGCTAAGTGGGCTTATATAGTTATATTAATACTGTACCATACTGGATATAAGGAAGTAAGGATGGTTGTATCCACACTTTGCACAGACATTGCTTGCTATAGCATTTGAAATCATAGACTTACAAAAAAAATATTTCTGATTTCTTTGATCCTATCCCTAACCAAAATTGTGCATGAGCTTTTATTAGGTTGAGTTTTGATACATTTTGCACTTCATTTGCAGGTGCACATCTTGCCCAGGGAGGTGCTAGGTCAGCCGACCTTTGCGCTCGCAATGTGGCTGCTGAAATGGTTGTCAATCCACGTGGTAGACCGGATTCTACTGCTCATTGCACGGGCCATGCTCGGGGATACCGCTAAGCTTGGGCTAAAGCGGCCTACTCTCGGACCGCTTGAGCTCAAATCACTGTCAGGGAAGACCCCGGTCCTTGACGTCGGCACACTTGCAAAAATCAAGTCTGGTGATATCAAGGTTTATTGAACTTTGCCTAAAAACTTAAGAAAATCCTTAACCCATTACCTTTGATTTCACCGTGTGCTGTAATTTATTTTCTGAATGATTGAATTGTGCAGGTGCAACGTGCCATAAGACAAATTGCAGGACGAAACGTAATATTCATGGATGGTCGGTCGGAGGAGTTTGACATCATTGTCCTTGCCACCGGCTACAAAAGCAATGTTCCTTGCTGGTTAAAGGTACTTGTGGCAAAACAACCTCCGTTTTCTCCCTAAAAGAATTTCAGTATTTTTTCCCCCGAAGAGCGAGAGCACCAATATTCAATCATCTCAGACCAAATCTAACCATGGCATGTATATGCAAGACCAACTAGCAAAATGTAACAGGCCATGCAATTTGGTTACTTTCAAATGGGCAGGACCGGGAGCTGTTTTCACAAAAAGATGGATTGCCCAGGAAAGCGTTTCCAGACGGGTGGAAGGGCGAGAAAGGTCTCTACTCCGTAGGGTTCTCCCGGCGCGGCCTGATGGGAACAGCAGCTGATGCGAGGAGGATTGCTCGTGACATTGAGCTGCTATGGAAGGCCAAAGAGAAGAATCCAGCCGACACGTCTCTCTCTCTCTCTCTGGTTGTTCGTTGACGACGACAGAAGCTCACCAACGTGGAGCTCTCTTGTTAGATCGTATGGATAGGTCGTGAATTTAGTGATGATGAATAATTAATATTTAGAATGCATTGAAATTTGTGTTTGTTAAAGTTTCGGTTGATGCGCTTTTGGAAATCTGGATTTGCCAGAATAATTAGATTAAGCGGTCTGACTGCCTTGTATTGGGCGGTCTGACCGACAGATCAATCACGGTTGAACGACTACGGCAGGCTTCGACCACGATCGGCAGTCGGTGGTCCGAACGACCTTGTGTTGAGAGTGTACGACCACGACAGGCTTCAACCTATATCAGTGAACTGGTCGTAAGCAACAGTGAATCGGTTGTGAGCAACTGTGAATCGGTCGTAAGCGAGAGTGAACAAGTTGGGGGTTATAGTTACAGTACCTAGTTGGTACTCGATAGTCGTAGACTTTGCTGATCGGTAGTCGTATATTTTACTGGTCGGTAGTCGAAGATTTTGTGGTCGGTAGTCATAAACTTTGTGATCGGTAGTCAAAGATTTTATGATCGGTAGTCGAAGACTTTGTGATCGATAGTCGTAGACTTCGCGATCTGTTGTCGTAGTCGTAGGCTTTACGATCTGTTGTCGTATACCTCATGATAGGTAGTTATAGGCTTTTGCGATTGGTTGTCGTAGGCTTCACGGTCTGTACTTATATGCTTAGAGTGCTTCAATTTTTGTGATCTTCGAGTACCCGAGTACTTGTGTTAGGTCAGTGGTCTGACTGACCTGTGCACGGTGGTCAAATCGGCTTTTCTGAGTGGTCTGAGGTTGGTTTCTGAAGAGCATGGAAATTGAGATCGTGGATGATCTGATTTGTGTTTACTAATGATTAAGGGTGTGGTTTGTATGTGTGAACTGATGACGATCAAGTTAGGAAGAATTTGTGTCGGGAGAAAGTTCTTTGGTATTTGCATGTGCAGGTTGGCGTGAAGATGGTCATGGTCGGTGACGATGAGGACCGGGACTAGGAAACGAAAATATGAGGTCCAGGTGGTCGAGGATGTCACGAGGAGGTCGGGCTCACGTTGGAGCACATGGAGATCAAAGGTGGGTGATGCGTGGAGAAACTACGGGAGGTATAGTTCTGGAGACTTGACACGTGAGGATAATGCGTAGAGAAGCTACGGGAAGTGCTATCCCAGAGGCTTTGATACTTGAGGATGATGCGTAGAGAAGCTACGGGAGGTGCAGTCCCAGAGGTTTCAACACGTGATGAGTTTGGAAGGAGTTATGAAAGGTGTCCATAGCTTAGAAGATTTAGAGATTACGAAAAATCCGTGTTTGGAAGGGTTTTAGATCCCTTGATTTGCGGAATCGGATAGGAATACATGTCCGGGTTGATGAGGACACAGTTTAGGACTCTAGTATATAAAAGGAGGAGAGGTTAGGAGTTAACCTGTGGCTTTCGTAAGGCTTTAGAGAGAGTTTTTGTGCTAGGGTTTGAGCTGTGCCATGAGGACACTTTATAGCTATAGATCATGTTTTAGAAATAAAAGATTAGATCTATTCCGAATAAGTTAATTAGCGTTGGCGGCGTGTTTTCTGGGCATTGTCTTTGAGTCATTCTTGTTACGAGTAGTGCGTGGCGAGATTGCTTTCCTCCGTCGACTTGATCGCTCGCTAGGTTGTCCACTCGATCACCGCCAAAGGCATAGGTGATCTAGAGGATTTGCTCCTGGTGTCAAAGGTTATGACTACGTACAAAGAAGACGAGTGAGTGGCCGAGGAAGTGGTCAAAACCTTTGTCGAGCACATGCAAAGGGGTTGAGCGAGCGGTCGAGCGTCTTGTGGTCAAAATCTGCATCTTGTGTTTAGTTTGTTTTTCTTCTGGTTTGAGGTTTGGTTTCAGGTTTCAAAAAGCGGAGACAATAATTGACCTCCTCTGATTACTTTACTCGATTCTACAAGTGGTATCAGAGTGAGTTGCTATGGCATTAGAGAGGCTATTGCGTCGAGTTCTTGGTCTTGGTAAAAAGAAGAATGACGACTTCACGAGTATGTGGCAAGCAACAACAATGACGATGACTACAGTGATCCCAATGAGGTAAGATCGTATGATGAGCTTCAAGATGCTTTGGTTAGACCTACTATTGAATTGAAAAGATAAAAATGAAAGAAAATAATTTTGTTATTGAAACCATGAATTCTGAGATCAATAGACTTAGAGTTTTTATTTCTAATAATGAATTATGTGAGTCTTGTCAAATTTTACAGTCTAAGTTAGAAACTGTTAGATCAATTAATGCATCAAATCTGGTTAACTTAGTTATGTAACTGATAAATTTGATGAATTGAGATTGACACATGACTCTTGTGATGGTAAATAAATTTGTGATCGATAGTCGTAGACTTTGTGATCGGTAGTCGTAGACTTCGCGATCTGTTGTCGTAGTCGTAGGCTTTTGCGATTGGTTACCGTAGGCTTCACGGTTGGTATTTGTAGGTTTCAAGTGCTTCAATTCTTTTGTCTTCGAGTACGGCGAGTATTCGTGTTGGGTCAATGGTCTGACCAGCCTGTGTAGGGCGGTCAGACCGGCTTTTTTGAGTGGTCTAAAGTTAGTTTTTAGAGAGCGTGGAAATTGAGATCGTGAATGATATGGTTTGTGTTTACTGATGGTTAAGGGTGTGGTTTGCGTGTGGACTGATGACGGTGAAGTTAGAGAGAACTTGTGGCGGAAGAAAGTTCTTTAGTCTTTGCATGTGCAGGATGGCGTGGAAACGGTCATGGTCAGTGACGAGGAGGAGGGGGAAAATTGAGGTCTAGACTGTCGAGAATGTCATGAGCTGGTTGGGCTCACGTTGGAGCACATGGAGATCAAAGGTGGGTAATGCATGGAGAACCTACAGGAAGTGTGGTGCGAGAGACTTCAACATGTGAGGATGATGCGTGGAGAAGCTGCGGAAGGTGCGGTCCCGGAGGCTTCGACACGTGAGGATGATGTGTAGAGAAGCTATTGGAGGTGCGGTCCCGAAGGCATTACATGTGATGAGTTGGAAGGAGTTATGAAAGGTGTCCATAACTTAGAAGGTTAGAGATTATGGAAAACATGTGTTTAGAAGGGTTTCGAGCCCCTTGATTTGTGGAATCGGATAGGAATTCATGTCGGGGTTGATGAGGACACAGTTTAGGGCTCTAGCAAAAGGAGGAGAGGTTAGGAGTTAACATGTTGCTTTCATAATTCGTAGGGCTTTGGAGGGAAAGCCTTTGTGCTAGAGTTTGATGGGTGTCATGAGGGCACTTTGTAGCCACAGAATATGTTTTAGAAATAAAATATCCGATCTATTCCAATGAAGTTAGTCGACATCGACGATGTTTTTTTTTGGGCATCATCTTTGACTTGTTCTTATTACGAGTAGTGTGTGGCGAGATTGCTTTCCTTCGTCGACTTGATCGCTCGCCAAGTTATCCACTCGATCGCCGCCAAAGGCACAGGTGATCGAGAGGATTTGCTCCCAGTGTCAAAGGTTACGACTACGTACAAAGGGGATGAGCGAGCGGTCGAGCAAGCTGTCCAAATGATCATAGCTTTTCTGTTCGTGATATGCAAGTAGTAGACACAGATTTGTTCAAATGCTTGCAAGAAATCTACAAGAAAGACTACCATAGCTTTGTATCAAGGAAGCTGGTTCCTGTAGTTGGTGATGTCAGGAAACCTTCATCGAGCATGTGCAAAGAGGTCGAGCGGATGGTCGAAATCTACATCTTGTATTTAGATTGTTTCTCTTCTGATGTAAGTTTTGATTTCAGATTCTAAAGAATAAAGACAATCATTTACCCCTCTTATTGATATACTCGATCCTACTACTCTCTCCGGTTGTTCTTTGACGACGACAGAAGCTCATCAACGTGGAGCAAATTTTAGCATTATAGGTGACAGTGCTCGTGAATTTTAGCATGTTTGGTGACATGATATAATAATATCGGCCGACTCTCCAATAATAAGCTTAAGAGCCGATAGCGGGGGTGTGTGCTATGTCCTTTCTTCCAGTGCTTGCACGGGCACCGTCCTATCAATTTTGGTACTATTTGCTTTTGGCTGACCATAGGCAGGCCTGTATTATCTTCGAAGGGACGATATCGCAAGTGCGCATGCTGGGCAGAATTACTCTGTTTGGCCCGGACTTGCGTTAATAATGAGTCTACTCTTGTCAACGCCTAGCTTGATAAACAAACTTCAGAACGTCTGCTCTTCTTAGAAAAAGGAAAGGAAAAGGAGATGGATACGGGAAAGGCAAAAACTGATTTATTTACTGATCTTCTTAGAACACAACAATTTCATAAGAAATAATTCGAAATATTTTTTCACTTAGCCCTATTTAGAACACAATAATTTCATAAGAATCTTAGAATTTCGTAATAAACAATTCGAAATATTTTCCAGGATCCAGACGGGGCCTAGGGTCCAATCCAATCGTCTTAATTTCTGATAGAGATAGGCAACTTAATTGCAAATCGAATGTCTGCCTGATCGATCTCTGTAGATGATCTGTAGCACTGATGACAAAACTGATTCTGCAGGAGAGGTGAACGAGCAACTCCATGTGTGGAATACGGTCAACAGGACGCCACTGTTGACGTAGCACATGCACCTTGTACGTGAGTACGTCGGCCAAGATTCCCAGCCAAAGAGAAGAGAGCAGACACGACGGTGCAACTGTTGAAGCTCAGATATTTGGTTTGGTACAGTAATATTAGGACGCGATCGAATCTCTGATGTTGCAACAATCATCAGGTACGAGGGATGGTGTCTTGGTATGTTACAGGCTTTTATGCATAGAACGCATGCTACAGTGAAGTAGGGTTAAGAGCATCTTCAATAGTAACTTATGAGCTAGCTCTAAGCATATTATTTCATATTTTAATAGAAGAGAGAGAAAAGCTATCTCTTGATCAAGAGCTAGTCTCATACACACATTCCAAGATTATGTGAGAGTATCATGTGAGGCTATTTATATTATGAGCTATGTGCTAAAAGTTATTACTATTGGAGAAGTTGTCTTAGAGCTAGTAACTAGCTTAAGGCATGTTTGGATGGACTAGAACTAGTTGTTAGCTAGGACTAGTTGTTAGCTGGCTAAAGATTAGCCCAGTCCTGTTTGGATCCAAGGACTAATAAGTACTACTATGTCAGTACAAAGTTTGTTATACCCGTATGCATGGCGGTCTGGGAGGGTTGGCGTGGGTATTGGTGTCTTTTTTTTCCATCCGGCTGGTCCTTTAGCCCTCATTAGCTGAGTTTGGCCAACTAGTTGGCTAACAACTAGTTGGGGCTTTGGCTAAACTTTAGCCCACTCATTAGCCCTCCTATCTGGATCCACAAAGATTAAAAATTAGCAACTAGTTGTTAGTCTATGGGATCCAAATATGTCCTTATGATGTTGGAGATGCTCTGTACCCAAACTGCTAGTATGAAGATTGATTTCCATAGGTCTAGTACATTTAATACTTCGAGGTCTTAGTCTCAGAACTTTCAGATCGATGTATTGGTGATTGAATCAGCCTGGTAGAGCAGTTTTGGTCCAAGCTCAAACCAAGGCCCAACCCAACCCGAGCCCCGAGTTATAGATCCCGAGTAGCTGAAAACTTAGGTACACCAATGCTAAATCAAAATCCAAGTATGACAGGGTCAAAACACACCCTTGAGTGTGACATATTAATTAGTGTCCCCATATTTAAAGCCATACCGTGTGTTTAAGTACACAGATTTTACAGTAAATTTAATTTAACGACGGTTAGTTGCACGCAGCCGTTTGACGAATGATGGACAAAGCTTGGCAATCGAAAGAATCGTATAACTAATTCACCTTGGGGATTATAAAAATATGAGGGCTCGTGCGGCGACGGGCGGGGCGGTTGAGCTGATTCGGAGGTAGTTGATCGGATATGGTCTTGACTCTTGACTCTTGAGCTTGCTCATTCTTCTTCTTCTTCTTCTTCTCTCTCTCGTCCTGGGGTTTTGAGTGCAGATCGTTTGCCCAACTCCTCTCACCTTCCAGTGTCTTCCCTCTCACAAGCACCCCATCCCCCAGTCACAGCTACCCGCAGCTACTCGTCTATATATATCGCACGGCGACGCACGAGCCCTCGTCCTCTACGTGCGTACCTTCTCCGATCTCTCTCTCTGTACGTCTGGCGCGCGCGCATGCACGACACCACACCACTGCCATACGTTTCAATGGACAGCGTACATGGAGACCTGCAGCAAGCACACTCGCTGCTTCCTCAGCTGCCCTACCTCCCCTCGCCGCCGCCGCTTGCTGGGCTGCCGGAGCCGCACCAGACGTCGTGCGATGCTGCTCTGGGTCCGGTGAGCCCGGTGGCGGTGGACTGGGCGTCGCTGCTTCTCCCACCGGGCTTGGCCGGGACGACGTCGCAACAGGCGGCGGCGGCGGCGGCGGCTGTTGTGGGTGTGGGCGAGGAAGAGATCAGTGGTGGCGCGGCGGCGGAGAGCAGCGGCGGCAGTGCTGCAGGAGGAGGAAGTGGTAAGGAGATGAAAGGGAAGGGTGCGCGTGGGAGGGGAAGTAAGAAGGCGAGCCGGCCGAGGTTCGCGTTCCAGACGAGGAGCGAGAACGACATCCTCGACGACGGCTACCGGTGGAGGAAATACGGGCAGAAAGCCGTCAAGAACAGCGCCTTCCCCAGGTATAGATTTCATTGGCTTCTAGTAGCTAACTTATCGAGCGTGCGTGCCATCGTGCATGTTGTGTGTATACGCACGCTCGCACATATACCGCCATCGTTTACACGCCCTAGCTGGTTACGTACGTACGTAGATGTGCGGCAAGCTAGTTATATTGCCGTCCAAAATGCATTGTGTTGCTGTTGAATGCATTGAGCACGGTACGTATTACGGGCCTGTTTGGTTGGAGGCCTCCCAGGCAAATGCCTGCCAGGCAACACATCCTGGCCCCAGGCATCCAAAATCGAACGTCTGGGATGCATGCCTGGCCCAAGCAGCTTTTTCCAGCCTCCAACCAAACAGACCCTACGTGCTTAAGTATGCATCTAATTAGCTCGAAGCTGATGGAAAATAGCTGTACATGGTAGTCATTGCTACTGTGGAGTATGATCGTAGCATTGTACTCGGTATGTTCGAGTACAGTGGTCGTAGCCAATAGTCGTAGTCCTATACTCGGTGTATTCGAGTACAGTGGTCGTAGCTAAATGTACTCATATATCGAGTACTGTACAGTGGTCGGTAGTCGGAGCTGCCGTGGTCGATGCTTGGTAGTCGAAGCTGCCGTGGTCGATGGTCGGTAGTCAGAGCTGCCGTGGTCGATGGTCGGTAGTAGTAGCTACTGTAGTTAATAGTCGGTGGTCGGTTACGACCACGTTACCAGGTTGTTGTGTGTGGTCAGAAGCGATTAGTGTGTGGTCGTAATGACCAGTGTGGTAGTCGTAAGCGCCAGGGTCATGGCGCCTGTGTCTGCAGTGGTTATAGCTGTAGTGCCATGGTCGAATCCAAGCTCAGATCAGAGAAGCAGTCAAGGAATAGCCATGGTTGAAGCCAGTGGCTATGGTCTTGTGGGCGTCAGAACGGGTCATCGTGGATGACGTAGGCCATACCGTGGTCGATGAATTGCCCAGTATGGACAAGTGACTAGTCGCTTTAGCAGTCGTGGGGGCGGCTGAGCGAAGTGGCATGGACAGATATAGCTGTCGTCAGAGCGATCGTAGCGACATGGGCGACGATTGATCCTCAGTAGTGCACGTGAAGCGCGCACTGGGAGCGCAGAGGCAGGAGTCATAGTCGTAGTGGCCTTTGTGGCTCAATAGTATATATACCCCTGTAATATGTTGTAAAGAAGTGTGTGAGTTTTTGAGAAGAAGAACAGTGAATACAGAGAAAGTCATAGGCGTGTGTTGCTGGATGAAAAAACAGTTCCTAATCTTATTTTCGCTCGTTTTTCTTCGCTCCTCTGCGCTTCTCACCTTGGATCTGGGCCAACAGAAGCAACATATGCACTATTTTGTAGCAGCAATGCATCGATTGAACGAATAATAACTAGCAACACATACAGTTAACATACTGCCACAATATATACTCCATGCATGGTGCAATTAATGGCCCATCGTTAGCATATGTCAGCGCATCCAGCTGCATGCACTAATCAAATACCCTAATTAGCAACACGTTCGTACATAACACATAGTAGCTAGTTACATTATTCTAATTGGCGATGCAACAATGGCACATGCAACTTAATTAACTTGTCTTTAAATTTCTTCCCCAATGTCGTCAATGATCAGGAGCTACTACCGGTGCACGCACCACACGTGCAACGTGAAGAAGCAGGTGCAGCGGCAAGCCAAGGACACGAGCATCGTGGTGACCACGTACGAGGGCGTCCACAACCACCCGTGCGAGAAGCTCATGGAGGCACTCAGCCCCATCCTCAAGCAGCTCCAGTTCCTCTCGCAGTTCTAATCAATCAACCCAGCTCTTCGCAACTCGCATGCAGACACGTGCCTCTTGCATGCGTACGTTAACCTTCTGTGCAAAGCGCACAGCTTACAAATCTACAGCAGTTCAGATCGGGAAGAGAAGGAAAAAAAAAACTTGCCCTACCTCCCAATCATACAGCAGCTGATCGATCTATACATACGTGTTAATTCCATGCATGTAGATGCTGATGCATGTGCAATTGTGCACTAAGCTTACAAAAAAGTGTATGTGATATAGATATAGCCGTCCTTGTAATTTACTTGTGCAAATTAATCTTACACCTACATGGCACATGTGTATCCGGCACTCGACAGTGTTCCTTTTTTTTTTTTTTGAAAAACTGTTAATTGGAAAATTGAGCGGAACGGCAAACCCAAACGTCTCTCTAAGCCGCGGGCCAAACATCCCGGCGCCAGCCCCGTTCAGTGGGCGCTCGAGGGTTGAGTTCTTTTTTAATGTGACTATTGATTTTGCTTTTAATACGAGTGTTTATATGAATAAATTAAATATTAATAAGTTAATAATTTATTTAAAAAATTGTAATGATAAGTTGTTTAAAAAACAATAAAAAATTATTATATTTATTTGTTCAAAGAAACTATAAATAAAAGAAGGAGGTCGAGTAATAGTGCACCAAAGGGCTTATAAGTTCAGACTTTTGGTTTTCTTAGATAGCGATTGATAATATTCTGTAACTGATGTTAGATTTTTGTGTAATTAAATTTTTTAAAAAATAAAAAAATAGAAAAGTTATATAATCATAACAAATGCAAATAAATAATAAAAAAGACAAAAAAAATCTAAAGAAACCAAAAAATAAAAAAGATAAAATTAAAAGGTTAGAAGTTAGAAAAAAGAAGCTTTGTTGGAGCGGGGCCCAATTCCGATAATACAGCCATAACAGAACGAAGCCATCCATCCGGCTAACCCAACCCAATCACGGCCCACGGCCCACGCGGATATGCGAACAAATGACCAACCTACTCTTCCCATCGCATAACTAACTCGCCGCCCGCCGCCCTCACCCGTCCTCGCTGCGGGCCCTGAACGTTTCGCCGCGCCGGGATCGGCCGCCGCCGGGAGGTATCGCCGGCAGGAAGGTATCCCCTGAAACATTTCCACTTCGCTTCATCCCTACTTTGCACGGCAGCACTAGTACCAATTAGAACACATGGTTTCGATGCTTCTTCTTCCGTGCCGAAACCTCAGCGCTAGGGTTTTAGGCACGAGCGAACCTTAGGTGGTAGGGGATTCGTTGCTAGTTGCGGAATTTCTCGTCGAGCGAAACCGTAACGAAAGCAAAGTAAGGAAATTTGATTAAGTGGGAACTTTTGGGAGCGCTATGACTGGATTCGGAGTTCGTCAGAGTATACGTTTGGGTTTGGACCGTCGGAGTAGCCGTAGGTTAGGGTTTTCTCATGGGTTAGGCTGGAGAATGGAGGTCTCCGCATCCGCTTAGTTACAATTGCTGATGCCGCTATATATCTGACAATCTGCAGGGCAAAAGATGTTACTGGAGTAATACATTTGGTTTGGGTGAGATTATATTGGTTGAAGTCGCCAGTGATTTTACTGTATAATGCGAGTGACGAGAACTGCATTAGTTGCATTTGGGGCGAACTCTGTTAATGTAACAGCTATCTTGTTATGGGCTCATGGTAACCAAGCATACACTTAAATTACAAGGTTATCTTGTAAAACGGATTCCTTCTTGGTGGTGCATTATCTGTGATGGCTTGGTACATCATATTGTATGGCAGCATACATTATTACTTGCTGTTGTAAGATGGGTCGATGGGACTAATCAGGGAAATTATCTTCTGGTATGATTCATTTTTATGCACTCCCTAGTTGGGTATAAATGCCAGCCAGATCTGTGTATACTGTATAGTTTGAACACCCATATGATTAATCCATAATGAAATCCATTTTTTCTTTGATGTTGCAGATATTGCGGGGAAATAGTGCAAGAGTCCAGAAACTCAAAGATGAACAAGGGCAAAATCTTTAAGTTAGCTAAGGGATTCAGAGGAAGGGCAAAAAACTGCATAAGGATAGCTAGGGAGAGGGTGGAAAAAGCATTGCAATATTCGTACAGGGATCGGCGCAACAAGAAGAGAGACATGCGATCTCTTTGGATCGAGCGCATCAATGCTGGTACACGACTCCATGGGGTATGTATCCGTTTACATGAGAGGTGTCTCAAGGAAATGAGTTTCTTGCTTGCTCATATTTAAATGAAAAATTCAAAGATACCATCAGCCTTATATCCCTGATTAGTGATTATAAATTCTTGGGTTTCTAATTTAGTCATTTCAGGGACCTATGTTTAATATATTGTCTTGACTGACTGTCCAGGTGAATTATGGCAACTTCATGCATGGATTGGTGAAGGAGAATATCCAACTTAACAGGAAGGTACTTTCAGAGCTGTCAATGCATGAGCCATACAGCTTCAAGGCTCTCGTTGATATATCCCGCAATGCATTTCCTGGGAATAGGCCTGTTAAGAAGGAAGGACTAGCAAGTATTCTATAATTTTTCTCGCAATAATTCAACCTACCTGTTACAGTCGTGTCTGAAATAACTGCTTTCACTGCCTTTCAGCTTGCAACCTTGCAGAACTCATGCGGTAGGTCATAGGTATTGCATGTTTCATACTATGGTATTCTGTTTGGTAACCTATTGAACGGAAGCATCTAATTACTTGTGTTGCACTTCTTGCCCCTATTGTTGGTTTTTTGGAGAACATGCTCTGTTTACCGATGATAAATTCAGCAGAGTTGATTATCGATTTTGTCTTGTACCATGTGCATAAGCCAAGTTTTTTTTTTGAAAATAAGTGCATAAGCCAAGGTGGCAACCAAGTGACCACTCATTTTTCAAGCACATGGAAAAATGATGTGGTCTCTTAGTGCAGCTGAGTTGGTCTTCATAGTTGCCTTCATCTGAAGTCATAGAGTCTTCATATCTCTTGAAAATTTGGTGAGTAGGCCGCATCATCTTCCACTAGAAGAACAGATACTTAGCCACTGCATGTTGGTCTATATATTACGTGGATGTGCAAAATTTATCATGACATCAATATGTTGCACATTCCTTGTCCTTCCTGTTGCAGGTAGCATTACCTGATACACCGCAGCTGTTCTATTATATCCTTTTCAATCTGACAAGTTATTGTCTTGTAATGTCTACTCCCCAAACAATTCTTCCATTGGTTAGGTTATACCACTGTTTTCTGAAGTCACAATTATCCTAAATGCAAGTCATAAAATTACATGTCTGTATTTGTAAATCTTCGGTTTTAAAATTCTCCTTCTCATGAATGAATTGCAAATCCGTAGGATTTCCCCATACCCTGAACTTGAAGTTGACATAGAGCATGTTCTTTTTTGCTGCGGTTTGTGGCTTTTGAGCTATTAAAAGCTAGTTACTGTAGAAAAACCAAAAGCTGAAGAAGAAGAACAGAGCCAATTTTGCAATTGGCACAAGGTGTCATTATCTTCTTGGGTCATCGCAACCTTCTCCATCATCTGGGAAGCTCTGAGGTAGGTTCCTCTGAGTTTAGTCTGCAGTTTGGTAGTTCGATGACAATCTCAAAGGACTCAAGAGATATTCATCTGGACATTATGCAAAACATCATTTTCATCTTCAGCGTGGCTGATCCGTTGTTTGATCATTGTCGTACGTGTGGGATGTGAACTAGATGCAAGAAATTCAGTCACAGTTTCTCGAGTGCTCAAATCGCATTGAGTTGCTAGTCAATTCCAAAGAAATGGAAAGGGGGGTAGGTCAGGTCGGCATGCTATCACATAATAACGAAGCGTGAACCAAGCTTAACGGCAGCCTGGAGAGATGTTTTAGGTTGCTACTAATTTGGAGCGTCTTGAAAGGAAGACTTGATGTTACATTTACATCTTCTGTTCAGATGAATCCGTTAGACCTGTATACATAGCGAAACTGACCTACAACAAATGCCAGCCGCTTGGAAACTCGAGAGAACTAGTACCTTCTGAATTTGCTAGGGCCGAAGCCTAAGCAAAATGATTAGCAAAAAATGCTGGGTGCTTCTAGATTTGGTGAGGTAAGCTAGTCATCTCTTGTTTATTACATGACGTGGGAGTGGGGCTAGCTTAGGTGGAGTTTAGTAGCAGAAGCTCAAATAAACAAACATCGGCAAGCTCTTTATACCATCTAGGTGATTATTCAGATGAGTGCTTCTTTGCTCCTTCGGAAGAAAATTATTGACATAAACAAAACTAGTTCCAACCTACTTCTCATTTGTTTTCGAATCTATTGATACTTCTTAATAATGAGCATTTGAACCTATAGTGAACAATCTATCATCAATGTTAGAATGCGTATGCTAAATCACGACGAACTAATGGAATCAAGGAACTGTAAGGATCATCGAAAGCTGATGCCACATGACTTTACCCAAGGTCTCCCTATTGCAAAGTCAGACGTGCAACATGTTAATGATAGCTAGGTCAACTAGAAACTTCACTTTATTCCCCATGCCCTTTTGTTCTTGTGGATCGCTAGATGTCCAATCGGTTTGATAATTTGCTTTTTTCCTCTGAAAACGTCCACTCGATTACTATATCATACCAGCTGGAAAACAATTAACTAAGGGCAAATCATATGCAACGAGGCGTGAATGAGTAATGGACTAGCGATCGAACCCATAGTTCTCCACTACTTGCATTGCTTAGTTACATGTGGTCCTGCTTATTTGGGTTTTTTTATAGTTTATGATTTAGTTTTTACTATTTGGCACTATTGTATGTGGCTTATTTTATACTGTAGCTGCTGGAGACTTTTTAACGTAATTAAATTAAAAAATTAAAAATAGAAAAAATAATTTAGCCCATCGCAGACAATGTAAAAGAATAAAAAACAAAAAACCCAAAAACCAAAATATCAGGAAAAAAAATAAAAATAAAAATCTAGAAGCCAGAAGCTGAAATCTAAATGTGCAGAGCTGCTTCTTAACTTGTTAAAGCAGAGGGATTGACATAGCAATCCATTGACCGAGCTTGCCAAAACTCAACTGCCAAGGTTTTTTTAAGAATCTTAAGAAATGTTCGTGGTGTACGAACACGATCTTTATTTGATGCACGTATATACATATCTTTTTGTTGACGAGGTGGCTAATCATGGAATGTTGGTTGAATATTTGCTCATCAAATGGGCAAATCATTAGATGCTAACAACTCATATCCGTAACCAATACACAAATTTCCTCATTTCCGCGTTATTTTCGTCGTCGCAGTAATTCCACACGAGCAAACGAATCCTGTCATTGTTTTATTCCGCGCCAATGAAGATGCACTTTTCTTCACGCTTGACTTCGCTGGTAGCCGGCGAGAGAATTTCGCAACAGTACAACGCGATTTGTGAATGCAAACTCAAGATTTCTGAACAAAGCTGGAGTTTATGTAGCACAGAAATGTTTTTTTTAAAACGAAGATAGTACAGAAATGTTCTGCACTCACTGCACTGTTGCAATTTAAGCCTCATTGTTCCGTTCATAGATGAAGGTGCACATCGATCTTCCTTTCTCCTGCTTCAGCTCAGTGCTCTCGTCAGTCATCACTCACCAGGCACCAGTAGTCGGGTGCAATCTGAGACCAAGCGCTTCCTCCGGAGCCACAAGACCATGTACAATGCAGGTGCTTAAAGCAGGATCGGTCTTAAGATTTTAGGGGACCAGGGCGAAACTAGAAATAGAGACCTTAGTATAAATATCTAAATATAAATCTACATACACACACACACACATATATATATATATATATATATATCTAATTTTACCAACAAACACTTAATTAAAGAAAAATTCACATCAAAGAGTTCATAGATATTACCTTAAATTTTCTTCTAACATTTCTAGATGCGAAGTCATTGATGATGGTATTGATATCAATCTCATCCAATAATTTCTTCTCAATACATAAAGTTGCCAAACAGTTTAATCTCTCTTGAGACATTGTTGACATTAAATGATTCTTCAACAATTTCAGCTTTGAAAAGCTTCGTTCAGCTGATGCCACGGTCACAAGCATAGTAAATAAAATTCGATAAGCAATAGAAATATTAGGATAACAATCCGCTTCTCTGACAATCTCAAAGATCTCCATAGCAGACATTGGTTTATCTGATAAAGTCAATTGCATAACACTTAACTCAGAAATTAGATTATTTAACTCAACATCAGAGGAACCATCTAGAGAGAAAGTTTCTGCAAATTTTGTACAACATTCTTTTAATTCAGTTCGATCCAATGACTTCAATGTTATTGAACTCATTAAAAAAAATCCAAATATACTTCCGAATGTTTGGAGTTCTTGAAATCTACTTTTTAATGAATTGATTGTCATATCAACCATAACAAAAAAAAATAATTAACTTCAAATTCCTTCTCAGCTTGCAAAACTGCTTCATCACAATCAATTTCATCAAACTGTTTCTTCCTAAGAACACGCCGTTTAACTGGAAATGATGACTCTACATTCATTTGAGCTGCAATATCTTTGGCAATGAGCATACTCAAAGCAAACCCTTCATTTCTATAAGTATTAAAGTATTTAACCATGCCTTCTATTTGTTGCATGTATATACTCTACATAGTATATGGGGGCCTCGATTTTGGGGCCAGGCGCACGCCTCTCTCGCCCCTCGGGCATACAGCTTAGAGAGATGCTTAACAATAAAAAACTGATTTTTCTTGCCACATAGGATAGATAAGGTGCTTATTTTGAAGCATCGATGCTTAAATAAGCATCAGTGCTTAGTAGGTGCTTATGTGTATAACTATGTCTATTAATATATAATATATCATCTAAGCACCCACGGAAGAGATGCTTACATTGGAGGAGATAACTTTTGCATGGATGCTTGATGATGTGGTTATGTTCTCTCTCTTTAAGCATTTATATATAAGCATCTTGCATTGTATGCTTTCAACGAGCCAATGATCGCCCGCTCAAAAACCCGGTGATATCGGGTAGTCATGGCGCCTAAAACACACTACTAAACTCACGATGGTTATAGTTTATAATTTATAACTTTCTTAAAATAAGAAATATGATAAATTTTTATCGCTTTTTCGAAATAATTTATTAAGATAAAATTTTAACATGATTTATCAGTATTCAGTTCTTCAGATGAATACTTATGAGATAAAAGACATTAGGCACAAATGAAAAAAAACCACCATGTGTGCCACTGGCATTGATCGCGTTAGGTGCGTCCGCCCACTAGACACCAAATCCCCGGGACGCGCACGTACTCCCGGCCGCGCGCGTAACGTCGCACCGCACGGCACGATGCGTCGCGAGATGGGCGGCCGCCCGAACGGTCGTCCTCCGCGCCCGGCCGGGAGGGGGAGGGACGAGGCGAGCGCGCGGCCCTGAACCGAACCCAATCCAACCCAACCAAACTGATGGAGATGAGGTGATGCATTGAGGGGAAGAGAGTGACGTTCCGGTTGGAGAAAGGTGTCGCTCGTGGCGCGGGGTACGAGGGAAATTTAACTATTTACCACCTTTAAGAGTGCCACCTATCTAAATGCCATCCTCTTGTTGCATTCAACAATTTGCCACTCTTAAAATGTGGTTGCTAATTTTTTGCCACTTTCGAGCCCACCCCGCCCCGCTGGCCCGCCATGTCAGCGCCTCCCGCCCCGCTGGCCCGCCATGTCGGCACCTCCCGCCCGCTTCGTCGCCGCGCCTCCGCTCGCCGCGCCCGCGCCGCGCCTGCGCCTCCGTCCCCGCGCCGCCGCCCGCGCCGTCGGAGAGCACGAGGCGCCGGCGTCTCGGGCCATGGAACTCCGATTCATCGGCGGTGGAGCATCACCGAGGGGCCCCGAGCTCACCTGGGGTCCAAACGGCGGCCGAGATGAAGCGGGAGGGCCGGCGGCGAGGAGGCTTGGCGGCGGGATGTGGGCGGTGGTGGCTTCTGGGAGAGGCGGGATCCGGCGACTTGATGAACGGGTTCCGGGGTCCGAGCGACGATCCACGTGCGGGAATCGACCGGCGCTACGAGACGCGCGGCGCCTCGTGCTCTCCGGCGGCGCGCGCGCGGCGCGGAGACGAGGCGCGCAGCGCGCGCGCGCGGCGCGCGAGGCGCGCGCGGCGGCGCGCGGGACGAGGCGAGGCGCAGCGCATGTCTTGCGCGCCGCGAAGCGGGCGAGGCGCTGACATGGCGGGCCAGCGGGGCGGGGTGGGCTCAAAAGTGGTAAAAAAATTAGCAACCACATCTTAAGAGTGGCAAATTGTTGAATGCAATGAAGAGGATGACATTTGGATATGTGGCACTCTTAAGGGTGGCAAATAGTTAAATTTCCCGGGGTACTAGAGTGCCTAGGCGCACGCATGCCCACGAGGAGATTCCGCGGGCAGATCATCCCCTGTTGGATTTGCGGCCAGTCGCGTGGCCATTGGCACGCGGTGGTGGTTACAGGTCAATTCCTCCGCTTCATTTCATGGTCGATCGTCTAACCACGCCGGTGCTGATCGGATTCGAGCTACGTCATTGGCTTCTTTTCGAGTTTTAAGCTCCATCGTCACACAAAATAAGTACAAAACAAACTTACGACGACGAGTTTAACAACGTGTGTGAAACTTCGGTGCAGGTTTTATGCAGCTACCGTGCAATTTACTACGTGCCGTTATTATAAATATAATTACATATAAGAGGAGGCGCGGTTATTTCCTGAGTTTGGTCTTTGGTGGAGCTAACAGCCGCAGGTAGCGCTGCTGCTTGGGACATTGATGTTAAATTTTTCTGATGGCTTTTAGCTTTAGATGATAAATACTAATAGTTTATAGATAGATACTTATATGTAATTTTGATTAATATAAATAAAGTTATTATAGTGTCTACTGTAATTGACTAATAAATCTGTTTTAAAAAACACTTCGTTTAAAAGTTAGATATTATAAAAAATTATTTATAATAAAAAAATAACTTTTAGAATCCAATACGAATATGCCCTAACTTTGTGGAGTCTTTGAATTTTTAGCATATATAGAATTATTTGGATCTGTATTTACAAATATGTCAAGATGCACGCGGTATTGGCAAAAATGACCGTTTTGCCGCCCAGTCACTGGGCGGCGATGCCATGGAGCAAACACGTGTCACATAGAGCCCCATAACTGTGTGACAGGCAACCTGCCGCTCGGCCACCGTGCGGCCAAGGCCTGCCACACGGCCACCAGGCTCCAAGTGGCCTGTCGCCCCGCCATCGGACGGTAGATGATTAAGCCGGCTAATTAGCTTGCTTAATTATCTGCCTAAATTAGTATTTTGTATTTACTGCTTATTTGAATTTTAAATATAACAAATGAACTCAAAAAATTACAAAAATTTTATATCCAATCTTCTGACACAACGTACTTTATTGTATATTTTTTGACAAATTTATCCACTGTGAATATTGCTAACAATTTTGTACGATTATGATATTTGTAAAAGTTGTTACATATAGCAAATGAGTTCCAAAAAAATACAAAAAAAATTATGTGCAGCCTCCCTACACAGTTGGCGTAATGGTCTAATTTAATCATAATTAGCGATATGCGATACTCATTTAATTAGCGATTGAAATCGTAGGCCACACGCCCACCACATAGCATGCATCTTTTGCAATGCGTGACCTCCTTCGCACATATGTCAGCCCCTTGCTGTTATCCCCCCTTTTCCGCCGCCTCCTTCGGACATTTGTTACTTTGTCCGTGCCATTTCCCTCATCCACGCATATATCGGTATGTCCGTGCCATCCCCTCTGGTCCACACATATGTCAGTCTTACCATGCTGTCCCCCTCGTCCGCGGTACTGCGTATCGATAACGAGTCCTTAATTTGCGGTGTTAGTGCACCGGGTTCCTTTTTTACTTGGCCATAAATACAAATCTCTTGCAGTTGTTTATCGCTTATCTCAGTCGCTCATAGCAGAAACTTATTATCGCGCTCGTCACAAAAGCTCATTCTCGCACTCGTTGCATAATTAAGATTTTGTAGAGAGTAAATATCGAAGAGTCGTCACGACCGTAGCAGTGCTGATTGCTTCTCTAGAAAGACAGGCAATTTTTTATCGCATACTTTTGACATTATTCCCATAGTCATAGTTAGTTAGTGTTTCAGTAGTCGTAATTAATGTCATTCGTATTATGAAGTAAATATATCGTAGTAATTTAACCGTAGTTTTGTACTTTTTTTGTGTAGGTATGGTACCCATAATTTGTTATTATGTGGTACTATGTAATTAATCAATCGTAATTATTGTAGTGGCAATTAGTTAGGGTTAAGTAATGAGTTTGTGGTAAGTAATTAAGTGGTAAGGACGACAGTAATGAATCTCTCGTAATTAATTTTCAGACGAGTAATCAAATTGTTGCAATTAATTAATTATTTGTATGTAGTTACACACATGTAATCACTAACTTACATGCTGTTTTGTCACCATTTTTTATTGTAATGCTTACAACGGATTTGGTTATTGTGGCTTCAGGTGGTCACAGGCATGGAAGATTTGGTAGTGTTCTACAGTGATGGTCTTGTACGGGCAGGGCCCCATGGGTTAAACCTTTCGACATGCCAATACAAGCTACTCCGCAGCAGAGGGACTCGGCGTGATGAATATTCACGAGCTTCGAAACTGCAACCAGAGAGAGTTCGCCACAAGGGCAATAGCGATGAAACTTGCAATCGAGGGGATCACATGCATGAATGGCATGTAGGAGCTCGTCAAGGTGAATAGGACTGTAGCATGGAGGCATTACATGCAGATTGCCTCCCAGTGTGAGGCGGCCATTTACGGGAGGCCGATGGTACACATGAGTTTCATGCTCAGGGCATCAGAAAATGTTGATGAGCCCGGCTCCTTCATACCCGAGCAATCACAGACCGAGCTTCAAGATGATAGCACTGAATGTGATGTATCGAAGGGAAGACTCGCCCCTAATTTCATGTAGAATGATGGGGTGGACATGTGGTGGTCAGCTCGTATTGACTGCTACGAGTATCTACCGGAGCAGGCACTCGGGTTGGAGTCTGACGAGGACACCGACTCAGGCTTCGATGATACCGACGACGACGCACAGCAGATGGGTGGTCCACCGGGGGAATTGTGTCATCGGAGGTGCCCTATGTGTCCTCCAGACTCGATGATGCTGCGGTACATTCCCTCGCACTGCTGCAAGAAGATGGGTCTCAGTTGGGGTTTTACGTAGACACCCTCATAGTTGGGTAGTGCTTCTCTAACAAGGTGGCTGTGCAACAAGTTATAGCACGTTACACCTTGTCTATCAGCCGTGTATACTGAGTGCACCAGTCCAACCCAGCCAATTAGTAGTGAAGTACATAGCAGAAAGCTGCCCTAGAAAGATCAGCGCTCAACAAGCAAAGATTTTTGGCTCGGTCTTCTCGGTCAAGCGATAGTCGACCACACTTGCGAGCTTAGCGAGCCCTTGCACCATCATCGAAACGCGACTTCTGCATATATGGCAAGCATCATCAGCTACCTAGTTACGGTGGACGTGTTCGTCTCCCCCAAAATGCTTATATTGGAAGTCGCCAATGCGGTTGGCTATTTAGTTAGCTACAACAAGGTTCGATGAGGCAAGTAGAATAGAACATCATGGAGTCTATGTATGGGATGTATGAAGAGACGTACAACCTTGTACTGAGATTGTTTCACCAGATAGCCAAATCAAACCCCGGCACATACATAAACAAGCTTGAGCGTGTTGATGCTGACAGAGGGCCCAACTGCTGTATACTGGATCGGTTATTCTGAGCTTTTGCACAGGCCATTAAAGGCTTCAAGTTTTGGCGTCCTATGCTCATGATGGATGTCGCTTTTTTCACAAGGAAGTATAAGGAGATCATTCTCACCGCATTGGTGGCTGACGCAAACGACCAGCTTCTCTCAGTGGCATTTGCCACTGTAAAGAGTGAGAACACATCCAGTTGGCTCTGGTTCCTAGCGAACATCAAGCAAGCGGTGGCTAGCAACCAACCCAACATTTGTGTCATCACGGACTGCAATGCTGGGTTGATGGATGCGCTGAACACCATGCAGCATGAGACTAAACCCCCTCAGTAGTAGAATGACGTGCGAACCCAGTGGTGCATGAGGTATCTTGCATCTAATTTGTTCACACGGTTCCGCGGTTAGGAAGTTGTGAAGATGTTTAAGGCATTGTGTCTGCAAAACCAGAGGTGAAAGTTCGAGTCCATCTGGATAGAGCTAGAAAGGTGAACTACAGAGGGAGAGCAACCTGTGCCGCCATAAGTTTCTCAGAGTAGATTCGTCGGCATGTTCTTGAATTAGAGAAATGATCCATTTTCTATGACATGGATGATACGAGGTATGAGATTATGATGACCAACATGTCTGAGGTGTACAACAGCGTCCTCAAAGGTGTGTGGAGGAGACATAGACTTGCACTATTGATTATTTCATCAATAGAGCCACCGCAGCTAGGTGACAAATAGACGAAGGGAAGAAGTGGTCCGAGAACATACATAAGCACATGGACTAGAAGATGGAGAAGACCCTAATGCTCGACATCCGGGTAATCGATGGCCTCCGGAGGAAGTACGAGATCAGACTTCACCAAAAATATATCAATAATTATGTCAGGGGTGAAATGAAACAGGCATGCATCCTGAGTGATGTGGCTGTATGCACCTGCAACAAGCCGAAACTCCTGTACAAGCTATGCTCGCATGTGTACAAGGCATGTGCACAAATAAGGTAGATGTCTGAGCCGCACATCTCTCAGTACTACGATATGCAACATCTTTTCAATACATAGAATGTAGAGTTTCACTCGTACGGATTGGACATAAACTATAGAGATTTTTGGCCGGAAATGATGTAATAGGCCCCCAACAAGAATTTGAAGATAACTGTGAAGGGACACCGGCAGACGTGGCAGTTCTAGGATGACATAGATGTCAGCTAACATACCAGCATTAGGCGCACATTGAAGTGCAAGATATGTAAGACCTACAGGCACTCAATGAAGGATTACCCTAACAGACCGAGCTCGTATGGTCGCCATTCAGTGCTGTGATTTCATGTATCTTTTTGTTTATTGAATTAATTCATGTTTGTATCAATTCGACGACTACGAAGGTTGACTCAATGAAAGAAGCCTGTGCCACGGTGGCCGTGTGGTCTACGATTTCAATCACTAATTAAATGAGTATCGCATATCAGTAATTACGATTAAATTAACATGGCAAATTCATAGCACATAAAATTCCTAAAAAAAGACAATTACGTCGACTGTGTGGGGGAGGTTGCACATAAAATTTCATAAATTTTAGAGTTCATTTGCTATATATAACAACTCCTACAAATATCATATTGTACTAATTTTTTAGCAACATTCACAGTGGATAAAATTATCAAAAAATTATGCAAGGAAGTACGTTGTGTCGAAAGGCTGGACATAAAACATTGCAATTTTTAGGCTCATTTGCTATATTTAAAAATTTGAACAAGCAATAAATACAAAATATTAATTTAGATAGATAATTAAGCTGATTTAATCACCTGTTGTCCGATGTAGCCGAGTGGCAGGCACGGCATCGCATAGTGGCCGTGCTTCGGTTGCCTATATGTCAGCTGTATGGTGTTACCGTCTCCAGTGATCAGACGATAAAAATGTGATTTCTGTCATTCTCATATGGATAAATATATTTTTGTTGATACAGATCCAAAATACGTCGTACGGGAAAAAAACCTCCGGGGCGGCTTGTTTGCTATCACTCTCCTCTTTTCCCTGGCCTGGACCCGCTTGTGCAGGACACGAGGATGCCTTTCTCCATACACATACGCGGAGGGGGAGGGGTGGGTACAAGCTACCGCGTATTATATATCTCTCCCAAATCGTCAAACGAGTTTGGTGGGTTGCTTGCAGCAGTGTCGGGCGGAGCAGTGCGAGGGAGTTGGAGTGATGGGAGGAGGAGGAGGAGGAGGAGGAGGCGCTACCCCGGGCCGCCCGCGATGGGGCTCGGGCGCGACGACGCCGCGGTCGCTGAGCACCGGCTCATCGCCGCGCGGGTCGGACCGGAGCTCCGACGACGGGGAGGAGCTGGTCGAGGTGACGCTCGACTTGCAGGAGGACCACACCATTGTGCTGCGGAGCGTCGAGCCGGCGGCGGCTGCTGCGGCTGCCGCTGCGTCAGTGTCGTCGGGGGCGTCGCCTTCCCCGGTGGCGCCGCCTCGGCGTGGGGAGCACCCGGGCGGGGCGGCTTCCTCGGCATCGTCGCGGTCGCGGTCGCCGGCGATCCGGCGGACGTCGTCGCACCGGCTGCTGCAGTTCTCGCAGGAGCTCAAGGCCGAGGCCATGGCCCGCGCGCGGCAGTTCTCGCAGGACCTTACCAAGCGGTTCACTCGCACCCACAGCCGCGCGAATCTCGCCGGTGGGGGCGAGCCCCCCGCGGCGCCGTCGGGCATCGAGTCCGCCCTCGCGGCCCGCGCCGAGCGCCGGCAGCGTGCGCAGCTTGACCGCACTAAGTCCGGCGCGCACAGGGCGATCCGCGGCCTCCGCTTCATCAGCGGCGGCCACAAGGCCAGCAACGCCTGGATCGAGGTCCAGGTCAACTTCGACCGCCTCGCCCGCGACGGCTACCTCTCCCGCGACGACTTCCCGCAATGCATAGGTTAATGCCTTAACAATCCCCATCCCCTTCCCAAAAAAAAACCTCGCTGTTCCTAGTTCCTAACCGCATTTGAGATGCAGGTATGACGGAGTCGAAGGAGTTCGCCATGGAGCTGTTCGACACGTTGAGCCGGCGGCGGCGGATGCAGGTGGACAGGATCAACAAGGAGGAGCTGCGCGAGATCTGGCAGCAGATCACCGACAACAGCTTCGACTCGCGCCTCCAGATCTTCTTCGACATGTAACTCCCGCGCCGTACAATTTGCGAACTGCTAATTAATTTGTGCTATATTAGCACCATTTTTGTTCCGTTAATATGCCACCATTTTGGTATGATTTAATCAGGGTGGATAAGAACGCAGACGGCCATATCACGGAGGCGGAAGTGAAAGAGGTAATAGCCCGTGGATGTGTTTGGTATTTCTGCAGTATATTTTTCCTGTTGATGTTTTGGGGATATTTTGGTACAATTATTTGGATTTTTTAATGATTGAGCTGTCCATTTCCTGGCTCTGTAGGTATGTACTTGTTCTTTTGTTTACAAGTTTGTGTTCCTGGATTTACGCATAAAGAATTATGGAATTGGTAGCTTGGGAAAACATTTGCCGACTAATGGAGGCCCCCAGGCGAAACTGGCGGGGAAAGCATCCCCACTGGCCGGTCTCTGCCCAACAATTTTTCTAGATATTGAAATAGCTTCTTCTAGAACATGGGAGGGGTGTTTCGTAAATTTATTATAGATGGGGATGGGAGTCCGGAGACCAGAACGCAGTAGTTGGTGGGGGCATTTCCGTCATGCTGACTAATTGTTATAATCTGTTCAAATGATGTGTGGGAAGGGGGTAACTTTTGGATTAGAGATTAATTTATTCTTTTCGCCGAGGTCATTGTGGAAAGGGCCGAGCCAGGTTGTTTGTTTATCTTACTTTTCTCGAGTTGTGAAAAGATGGTTTGTGATCAATTAATTAAAATGACAATTGCTTTGTTTCCAGATCATTATGTTAAGTGCTTCTGCTAATAAACTGTCGAGGCTTAAGGAGCAAGCAGAAGAATATGCGGCCTTGATCATGGAGGAACTTGATCCCGAAGGCCTTGGCTACATTGAGGTAAACTATCATGTTTTCTTCTGCCATACTGTGTCTGATAGTGGTAGAAATTGGTGCACAATAATGGGTTCCACGATCCCCCCTGACATCCCATCACTATCCACTGATGTTTTTCCCCCTGAAAGATACCACCCACTGATGTTATAGGTTGGTTTAGGAGAAACATTTGAACTGGATAAAAATGTTACTTTATGCACGAGAGAGAGAGAGAGATTAGTGATCTTGACTGTACATATTCGCGTATGTCCATTCATAAATTGATCCTGCAGGGCTGCATTAACTTGTTTTCCAAACACCCTGAAATGGTTGGTTCTCAAACACAGCAGCAGTATTGCTACTGAAAAAGAAAGCTAACCAACTTTTCTATGGAATGGAACCATTCCTATAGGAAAACAACCATCACCTAGAATCTTAAGAACTATTTTTTCTTGCTCCAGCAAGTCAAATCCTTCCACTGATCTCCAGCAATTTCGTAGGTACCAGTCTATCTTTGTTTCTACTTTTCTCTCCTTCCACATCTCTATTTAATATACCAAAAGGCTGTGGCAATAACCATCTGGCTTGATGCTCAGTCTGGGATACGAGTCTCTATTGTGTTTCTCTGGATGATGTGCTCCTTATGTACTTTCCGGAGTTCTAGCTCCTTCAAACATCTGTAAGAGTGAGTTCCATTGTGTTGGACCTTGGGGCTGGGAACCCTTGGGTCTTCAAAAACTAACATTCTGACTTCCAACAAAAAGAACTTGTTAATCTTTTTTATTTAAAGCCATCTATGCTGCATCACTAAGGGGTTGCCTTTTTTTTTTGGCAACATCAACATAGTAGATATAGCAAAAACATTACGTGTGGTAGTGGGCACGTTTATACTGACAATCCACATGACCAAAATAGCCCAGCCATGACAGCCAAAGTTGTTTGTTACATATTGTGCAATCCATCAAGAACATCAAACTCCAGCTATGGGGGGCTGTTGAGGCAAGGTGACTCATATCCTTCCTACTAGGACTTGGGGAGATGTGCTCCATGAATTTCTACATGAATCCTAATAGGATTAGCACTCCTACTCCTATTAGGGCTCTTTTTTTTGGAGGAGAACTAGGGGACACTATATAAAGTCATAGGGGTGATCATGGAGAACTCAAGCCACAAACCAACTCATCCAGCAGAGGGTGCATGAGAGGATTAGTCTAAGTTATTGTTTAGCACTAGATTTTTGTATTTCATAAGGGTCTGAGGGTCCTAAAAGGTTCGAGAGGGTTGTGAGGAGCGACAATCTCTTATACTTTTTTGAGGTTATGCTTAAGGAATTTGCGGTCGGTTTTGCCAAATCTCTCTTTCGCCGTGATTGTTTTGACATCGTTATTTCGGTTATCTCCACGAGATTGAGCAGCTGTATGGACAAGCTTGTCCATGTTTTAAAAAATTCCTGCCTAGTTCATTGCCAACACTTCTTCTCACAGTTCACTTTCTTCAAATGAGATCTTCTGCACTGCAGATCTAACTGTTTATTGCTTCTTTTATTTTTTTAAAAAACTTTTGTTGAGATCTAAATCATTGAATACAAGATTAACTGTGGAAAACTGAATACTGGCAAGAAATATCATCCAAACTGAAATCTTAAAATATTGAAATTTTCGATCCAATCAAGCATAGAGGTTATTGCAGGGCATCTGCTTCCTGATTTACTCCTCCCATGATTGTGGTTATATTTGGATATATTAAACGTGATGTTGCATCTGTGATGGCATACAACATTCGGGCATATTGCCCAAATCAAATACAAGGTTCAGACTTCGGCGTCCAATATCGTTCTTTGAAGGACAGATGCCCTGATATCATCAGGGTAATAATTAGTGTTGACTGTTTTGTTAGGTGTTTAATGTTACTTGTCTTCTTTAGTAAAGAAATGTAATGTCTTTCACATCAAATAGTACAGCATGCCCTACTTCTGTGCTTTTCAGAAAATGAAATGTGTTAATTCCATTTTAATTTTTCATGTACTTATGTGCCTTTGTTAGGCTGCCTCTGTTATTTTTTGGAGACCATCCGAGACTAGTGCTTGTACAGGCGGAGAATCAAGTTGATGCCCTCTTTTTTAGGATGGAATTATTGAATGCACGTTCCACAATATTTTAGCATGTATGGTGCACTCATATGGGAGCCATGTGTGCCACCAGATGCAATTAAATCTTGTGGGGACCTTCTGCAGTTTGGTGGGTTGTTTGACTTTTGGGCCATAGGTTGATGTATACAGTTAATCTGCCTTGTATTTTCTGAGAAGTATAACTAAGGATTTTTTTCCCCATGTTGGTTGTGTGATCGTGTCCATGATATGTGTTTTGGTGAGATAATAATATGACCTGTCATTGTTAATGCCACTAAAGTTAGCTGCTTACATGATAATATTATGATTGTTTAATAAAAATATCTGTGCCGCTGAAAACAAAACATATACCATAGAAGAATGCCTTGTAACACAACACAGGCCCATCTTAATCTTTTAAGAAGACTGTTCATAATTTTGATCTTTACATTTCACTACTAAATTAATAATTTGGGTAGCATTTTAAATGTTCATAATTTTATAAACTTCTTTGGTTCATGATCTGTTGGATGGACCCCACTTACCAGCAAATATCTTGGAAAAATTCTCCATTTGTTTGAGGGCATATTGTTTTTAAATTGATGTGCTCACAGAGATCATAGTGTAATTTTGTGATGCTTTACAAAGCACTGCTTGTGATTGACATTGCAGCTCTGGCAATTGGAGACATTGCTATTGCAGAAGGATACCTATGTGAACTACAGCCAGGCCTTGAGCTACACAAGCCAGGCACTAAGCCAGAACCTTGTTGGTCTAAGGAAAAGGAGCCCAATCCGGAAAATTAGCACCAAGCTAAGTTACTATCTTGAGGACAATTGGAAACGCCTCTGGGTACTTGCATTATGGATTGCGATAATGGCTGGACTGTTTGTTTGGAAATTCATCCAGTACCGTAACCGATATGTCTTTAATGTGATGGGCTACTGTGTAACAACAGCAAAGGGGGCTGCTGAGACCCTTAAGCTGAACATGGCACTTATCCTCCTGCCTGTGTGCCGCAACACTATCACTTGGCTGCGGAATACAAGGGCTGCACGGGCATTGCCGTTCGATGACAACATCAACTTCCACAAGGTGAGCCATTAGACTATCCTTGGTTCTTTTTCTTGTCCTTCTAAATATGGGGAAATATCATAAAACAGCTTTAAGGTTTATCAAATGAATATGGTTGGAAAAGATATCGCTGCACATTTCCATCATCTGTACATTGTCACATATGTCGCCAACACTATGAAGGACTTAGGTACTACACAGCTTAACTGATAGGTTGCTCCTCCATACTTTTTGTAAGTTTTGGTCCATGGTTTGTGGACTCATTCCCAGTCCAAATCGTGGTCAATGCAAGTTAAAAGATGGTTTATGAATTTAAACCACAAAACATGTCCAGACAAGGCGTTGTTAATTTAATTCAGCCAAAATATTTAGTTTTCATTGGCGCTGTTATACTAGTTTAAATTAACCCTATTGAATAGTCACTGTTCTCCATCAGCAGTATTTGGCCTACACAAGCTAGTCATTGTTCTACTGTTTGCAGAACATGATTTTCTTGACAGAATCGTTTAGCCATGCAAGCTCATAACTGACTGTATGCCTGCATGTGGCATGCTTGACTGTTAATAGCTGGGAAATGTCATGTCAAGATAGCTCATGCCAAGTCTAGTGGCTTCCTACCTATGGGACGGAAAACCTTGTGAAGTAACATAAGCATGAGCTGCTGTTTAGTTCATTTTCATTATAATGCATAAGATGCAAATAGTTATTAAGCAAAAAATAATCCATAAATGTAATGTGGTCGTTAGTGGTGCTAATAAGGCACTTTGTTATCCTCGAAAAAAAAGAAAAGAAAAGAAGAGAGAAAGCCTTTGTCTTAATACCTATGCTAGCTAGGTCAATAAGGGCATATATGTGACATGTTACCATTCAAACAGACCAAGAATATGGCTAAGAATGAACATTTTCCTTGTATTGTAATGGCAGACTATTGCAGCGGCGATTGTGGTTGGTGTTATCCTTCATGCAGGGAACCACCTTGTATGTGATTTTCCACGGCTCATAGATTCATCAGAGGTGAAGTATGCTCCACTGGGCAAGTACTTTGGGAAAAGCAAGCCAACATATTTGATGTTGGTCAAAGGAGTGGAGGGCATAACTGGGGTAATCATGGTTGTGTGCATGCTCATCGCTTTTACTCTAGCAACCAGGTGGTTCCGCCGTAGCCTGGTGAAGCTTCCAAAGCCATTTGACAAACTAACTGGCTTCAATGCCTTCTGGTACTCTCATCATCTGTTCATCGTCGTGTACATATCACTTGTTATTCATGGAGAGTGCCTATACCTTATCCATGATTGGTACAAAAAGACGGTGAGATAATTATCTTTTTTTTCCCCTCCTTTACTCTGTACCTTTTTTCCTCCTTTACTCTGTACCTTTTTTTCCTCCTTTACTCTCTGTACCTGAAAAATTCTGTAAGCATCTAATTTCTTTTTCTTTCATGCAGACCTGGATGTATCTTTCCATTCCTGTTGGTTTGTATGTAGGGGAGAGGACACTGAGGTTCTTCAGGTCTGGCAGTTATTCTGTCCGGCTATTGAAGGTCAACCCACATGCTTTTTATTTGGAATTTGAGTACTGATTTTATGTTTGATCCTCTGACACACTATTTATTTGCAGGTGGCCATATATCCTGGTAATGTTTTGACATTACAGATGTCTAAGCCTCCGACATTCCGTTACAAGAGCGGACAGTATATGTTTGTTCAATGTCCAACTGTTTCACCCTTCGAATGGTACATGGCACTTATTTGTGAATAAACTACAGTTGGAAAATTGTACTTTTAAGATTTCTAACACCATGTTTATGTACACTTGTAGAATAGGTGGATAGGTGGACCCACTATAGTTCATTTAATGTTAAACTCTTCTTTACCCCTTTCAGGCATCCGTTCTCAATTACTTCGGCACCTGGGGATGACTATCTAAGCATTCATGTTCGACAACTTGGTGACTGGACACGAGAGCTCAAGCGGGTATTCTCAGCAGCTTGTGAGCCACCTGTGGGTGGGAAAAGTGGCCTCCTTAGAGCAGATGAGACAACCAAGAAAGCGTATGCTTATTCTTGTTATTTAGCAGTAATTATATGTTTGTGCAATTGGGGGCTTGATAATATTATTTTGGACATGCAGCTTACCAAAACTTTTGATTGATGGACCGTATGGTTCTCCTGCACAAGACTACAGCAAGTATGATGTTTTACTACTTGTTGGATTAGGAATCGGTGCAACACCTTTTATCAGCATATTGAAAGATCTGATCAACAACATCATCAAAATGGAGGAAGAGGAAGTAAGTGATCTTTATCATATTTTCAATTGGCATCTTCCTGATACCCTAACTACAATAAGAACTATAGTTGGTTTTTTTGGTGATTTATTTAGCCATCTATTGCAGATATCTTTTATTAAAACCATGACAGACTAGACCAGTTGATTAATCTATTCACCTATGTTTGCAGGAAGCTTCAAGTGATCTTTACCCACCAATTGGACGCAATAAGGCACATGTTGATCTTGACACCCTTATGAGGATTACATCAAAACCAAAGAGGGTTTTGAAAACAACACATGCCTACTTTTATTGGGTGACACGTGAACAAGGCTCTTTTGATTGGTTTAAAGGAGTCATGAATGAGATTGCTGAACTAGATCAAAAGGTAACTGATATCAGCTAATCATCTTGTTTTTTTGTTTGAAGTCACACAATGTGTTTCCTTGCTATTTAGTTCTTACAGCTTCCTTCCTTAATACTAGAATATCATTGAGATGCACAACTACCTCACAAGTGTTTATGAGGAAGGGGATGCTCGATCAGCACTCATCACAATGCTGCAAGCTCTCAACCATGCCAAGAATGGTGTTGATATAGTCTCTGGAACTAGCGTAAGTTATGACACACCAATTAGCCTCATGCTGCAGTCTTTTATATTTGCAATGTTAATGTTTGAATTTCGCTGTATCATTAGGGTGGGGATATGGAAAAACACCAATTAGCCTCATGCTGCAGTCTTTTATATTTGCAATGTTAATGTTTGAATTTCGCTGTATCATTAGGGTGGGGATATGGAAAAGAAACACCTTCTCGTGTTCATGCAGCTAATGATTTCATTCGATTACTGATATACTAGTTTTGCAGGTCCGGACACATTTTGCAAGGCCAAATTTTAAGAGGGTCCTATCTAAGATAGCTTCCAAACATCCTTATGCTAAGATAGGTCAGTTTGTTCATATTCCGAATATATTAAGTTGTCTTTTTATCCATTTAGCTATGAATGCCCATTAGGACGTGAATTTTCTCTGTCCATAAAACTGGGACCAGCATGTGTAGATAACTAAAACATATGCAAACCTCTCGACTTTCAACAATTCATACAAAAAAAAGAGGGGAAGGAGTATGACCAAATTAAGACCCCAGTTCTGGCTGAATCAGTAATTTTGGTATCAACTTCTATAGTCTGATCGTTGTAAAGAAGGTAATTGCTATTGTTGTGTACAGGAGTATTCTACTGCGGAGCGCCAGTTCTGGCGCAGGAACTTAGCAAACTTTGCCATGATTTCAATGGTAAATGCACAACAAAATTTGAGTTCCACAAGGAGCATTTCTAAACACAGGTAAATGCACAATAGGAAAATAACAGAAGATTGTGTTGTATGTACGCCATTTTTTCTTTTACGCGATGCCTTGTTGACAATGGATTTGAGATAGCAAGGGAGAGAAGCATAGATTGTTGCCACAGCGCACCTACCACCAGTTACCACTGTATACTTCTTGCTTGAGATACTCAAATACAATAAGAGCACCAGGAAAAGGGTATTGGAGATCTGCCGATACACTACATAAGACGCCGATACACGGATTCAGAAGCACAGATTTCGAGTGCACCAGCAATGGGATTCCCTCTATTAAGATCTCCCATGTGCGGTCCACGCAAAGATGCTGATCTCCTGAATTTGGTTCCGACTATAAGGTGGGTGATGTAGGACATAGGAAGGCCACCATGGGCGCAAGGCTAATTAACTGTATATTTGCATGCAGCTGAGTGATCAGGCCACAAGTTTGTTCTAACTTTGTAATTATATACAGAAACGAAAAAACAGACCCAGAGTATAGTTTGATGTTTGTAAGTAGTGTAGGTTGGTAGTGATTGGATCCAGATTGGGGGTCCAAATTACATTGAAGCCTGTTTTGTTGTTGTGCCGGGAGAGAACAACATGCAATTTTTTAGGGGATGATGGGATTGTTATTGTAGCAAAGCTTTTGTTCTTAATTTAAACTGCTGTTTGTAGATGATGTGTGGGATTGTGTTGAAAAGATTAAATGTGGTAAATGATGTTGTGGTTACAGACTAAATGATGGATAATAGGAACTGCGGGGAGGACATAAAGGGGCTGTCCGGAGCTTAAAACTCATAGTAGGGAGTGGATGTAGAAGTTGTATGCGCTATGCTAGTGCTACTGTATAGCCCTTTCTTTAAAAAAAATGAATTCTCCTACCTCTATGGCATTCTAAAGAATGTATTTATAGCTATAAGGAGGTTGCTTACATAAATGCTTCTATTGAGATATGCAAAAGTGAAGGTAAACATGTCTTTTCTCCTGTTCTAGATCTTTCGGGCTTGCCAGATGGTTACACACTTAATGAGCCTTTTAGCGCAGTGGGCAAATTGGATCAAGGTGGAGGCCACTCCTTTAATAGTAGTCTCTTATGGTAAAAGGCTTTGTTACTGGTGGATTGAAACCGTGTTGCTTGGTCTCCATCCCTTTGGCTCACTTAATGCTTGTCTCTTTGGTTTCCCCGGCTATTTTTGATCCATGCTGTGGGCGCGTGTGATGGTTGCGAGTAGGGTACATGTGGTGACTGTCTTGTTATTGCTCGTGCGACATGGGTCAATGCATCAGTTATGTGACGCGCACGTCCCCTGAAAAGGCGCACTTGCCCTGCCGCCATTAATTGAGCCTATCACGCTGGTACGTAAGTGCCACGCCGCTTGGGTTTTGGCCATTTGCTTCTTCTTTCTCGCACTTGCTCATTGCTAATTGTAGTTGCTTTGCTCGCCGTCGTCTTTTCCCAGTCGCGCTTTTGCCATTTAAGATGGGCTGTGGAAGTGACTGTGGCGGCCAAAGCTGTTTTTCTATTTTAAATTTAATTATATTAAATAAATTATTATTAACTATAGTATAATTTAAGTTAACTATAGTATAATTTTAACCATAAATTAACTTTATTTCAACTGAACCTCTAATCGGGCCGTGTTCAAAACAAGATGATGACTCCTTTTCGTTTGTAGCGCAAATGCTTAGCACATGCGTTACTACGGAGGATTCGTGGGCCCGGTCGCAAAAAAAATAATTAAAACTATTCGGAGTTGAAGGAGGGGTTTAGAGCAGACCAAACCTAATTGAACGTAGTACTCCACCAAACCTGAACGGTTGCTCAACCAATAAGCCATGAAGAGCAGTACTTGGTTCTTTTGCTTCAAAACTTCTTCTCCCGTAAGAGCATCTCCAAGAGATATTGTAAATGGCTCCGTAAGATCCGATTTAGATATTTACGGGTAAAACTCGTTTCCAACAGCCTCTCCATCGGCTTCTCCAACTTTCCCCATCCTCTATCCCGCGAGTTCCGCTCGGAAGAAAAAGCGAGTCTCGCCGCTCGGCATCCCGGGTCGCTCCTCCCTTCCCGCGCGCCTCATCTGCTGCGCGCGTCCCTTTCCCGCGCTTGTCCCCCTCCCGCGCACGCTCTATCTCCCGCGTGCGTGCTCCTTCCATGCAGGCGTGCCTCGCTTTTTTTTCCGTTTCCTCGCGGGCAGTGCTGCCAATAGCGCCGCCTTGCACGCGGTCACTATGCCCCAGCCGCCAAGTGACCCAGTTCGTCCCTCCTCGTGCCAGGGATACGGTGGATGGTCCTTGCCGGTTCCCCCGTCTGCCGGAGTTAGGGACCCTTCTTCAATCCGTGCAGCCGGTGGGTGCGAGCAGGAAGGCGGACCTCGTTGCCTCGGTTGGAGGACGCCGGAGTTGTTGGCGGCGCCGACAAGTCCTTCCTCCGGGGCGTTGATGGCGGACTCCATCTTTCTCCTTCAACGAGATGCGCTCTGCGAGATGGCTGCGAGATGTCCTCGAGTGAGATGCTTCGTGGTGGTCCGATACATGCATGCAAGTGCTATTTTTGGCAACCGAGATGCTTCGTGGTGATCCGATATCATGTCGAGAGATACATAATTGTACCATATCAACGGTTTTTAATCAGAGCACATGCTTCCATCAACACAATCACTCATAACTATTTTTTGCTTGTTTGTCACAGCTGCCATGGATCAAGGTGGCGAATTCATGGGCCTGATTGCACGTGGAATTTTTCCAGAGGCTTCACCTGCCAGTGAACCACCTACAGCGACCATACAAGCCAATGATGTGGTACTTTCATCTGTGCAATCGAACCAGAAAAGGTCCAAGAATTTCAGTGTTGAGGAGGACGAAACGTTGGTCTCAGCATGGCTCAATGTGAGTTTGGATCCAGTACAAGGAGTTGATCAACCACGTAGCACGTACTGGAAAAGAATATATGACTATTTCCATGCCAAGAAGACATTCATTTCTACTCGCTCGCAAAGCTCTCTAATGAACCGGTGGTCTGCTATACAACATGATGTGAACATATTTGCTGGTTGTGTTTCGAGGATAGAGGCTAGAAATCAAAGTGGATTGTCTATTGATGACAAGGTTAGATGATATACCTTGCCCTTCCAATTGTCTATCATTTTTTCTAATTCTCATGCATTCATATGTTTTTCCGCTTTGCAGCAAGCGAATGCATTAAAAATGTTCAAGTTTGAAGACAATCACCACCGTAATTTCCCCTTCATGCATTGCTGGAAAATCTTGAAAAATCATGCCAAGTGGGCGGACAGGCGCAAGCACATCGAAACTCAGAAAACAACAACTAAGAAGCAGAAAACCACGACCAATTCAAGTCATGGTACTTCGTTACCATTACTTCCTGCAGGGAAAGGCGTAAGCACAGCGGTTGGTGTTGAGGGCCAGCCAACTTGTACACTACAAAGGCCTGCAGGGAAGAAGAAGGAGAAAGAGAAATTACAGCACCAATCCAGCATCGAAGCATTGGACTATCTTATGGCAAAGAAGAAGGAGGTTGATGCAGACAAAGAGTTGAAGAAAGAGGAGAGGTGCAAAAAAGTCTTTGCTTTGGAGGAAGAAAGGATCAGCCTTGAGAAAAGAAAATTTGAGCTTGAGAGAGATGCATGAAGATAGTATTATGCGTGTTGATCTTAGTACCATGTCTGCCCAACAGCAAGAGTACTACCTTAGCCGCCAGGAGGAAATTCTTGCAAGACGTCTGAATTACTAGTGTTAGGATCTGCAAGTGTCAGATTTATAGAGTTTGGTCAAACTATTACTCTTTGATTTGCTGAACTATTAGTCTTTAATTTGTGGCTTGCTTTTCTCAGTTTCTTACATATATATCTGCTGCCCGTTCTTTGTGCAGCCACGAGAGATTCAGGGCCTGTTTGGGAGAGCTCCACCAGCTCCAGATTCACCAAATCCAGATCCAGATCCACTTTTCCAAGCCAAACAGTTCCAGCTCCAGCAGCTCCACCGTGGATCTGCTCCACCAAAACCATGGATCTAGCTCCAGATTCACCAAATTGGTGGAGCACCTCAAGGGGTGCTCCACCAAACTCAAATTGGTGGAGTTGGGGAAAATTACCCACCATGCCACTGATTACACAAAAAAATGGTTCGTTTTTATTCTTTCTCGTCGCTGCGCCGTCCTCCCCTGCGCCTTCGCCTCGCTTGCCGGCCGGCCCTCGCCTCGCTGCGCTGCCGGCCGCTCCGCCTCCTCCTCGCCGCCGGCGCTCGCTCCGCCTCGCCGGCGGCCGCTCGCCTCCTCCTCTTCTCGCCTCCTCCTCGCCGCCGGCCGCCGCCTCCTCCTCGCCGCCGCCGCTCGCCTCCTCCTCTTCTCTTTGCTGCTGCCGCCGCGCGCATGGCGGGATTTTTTTCATTTGCCCCACGCGTGGGGCCCGGTGGAAGTGAGATAGAGAGGAGGTGGAGCTGTACCAAACACTTTGATTTAATTCGGATCCACCATGGAGCTGCTCCACGGTGAATCTAGCTCCAGATCCACGTTTTTCGTGAATCTGAAGTTGGTGGAGCTCTCCCAAACAGGCCCTCAGTGAGTCATAAATAGTAATCATCCATTACTTCTGAGAGCAATTTCTTACATAGAAATATAGAACTTGTGAGAGCAAGCTGGACATAAACGAAAAATCAAACCATGTCTTGAAAATAAATATGGTCTCATAAAACTAGGACATCAATATGTCCATACAATAAATCTTATTATTCAAACTTAATAGGTAAAGTTCAATCAACAGTAATATTGTTGTACAAATCTGGATGATTTTGCCACAAGTGCTCAACAAGGTCGGCTTGAAGTCGTGTGTGAGTTTCCTTGTCCTTAATGTTCTTGTAATTTTGAATGAAATCTTCGAGCTCAGGTACATCGGAATGGGATATTTTCACCTTTTCTCCCACATCATCATAACTGAAATCAACTTCATCATCTCGCTCATCCTCGACTATCATGTTGTGCATAATGATGCAAGCCCTCATGATGTCTCCAAGCATATCCTCGTCCCACGGACGAGCTGGCCCCCGAACAATAGGAAAGCGAGATTGTAGAACCCCAAATGCTCGTTCAACATCCTTCCTGCAAGCTTCTTGTGCCTTTGCAAAGTATTTGTTCTTATTACCTCTCGGCTCTGGTATGGTCTTCGCAAATGTGGCCCATGATGGATAAATGCCATCTGCGAGATAATAACCCATTGTATAATCATTCCCATTAATACTATAATTAACATGTGGACCTTCACCTTCAGCAAGCCTTGCAAATATCGGAGATCTTTGGAGAACATTGATGTCATTGTGTGAACCTGGCATCCCAAAGAATTCATGCCAAATCCAAAGATCTTTAGACGCAACTGCTTCCAGTATGATTGTAGGCTTCTTTTTATGCCCCTTATACATGCCTTGCCATCCAACTGGGCAATTTTTCCAAGTCCAATGCATGCAGTCTATGGAACCAAGCATGCCCGGAAAACCTCTGCTCTCACCTATTGCAAGTAATCTAGCGATGTCATTTTCATCGGCAATCTCATGTACTCGGTCCAAAACCGAACAACGGTGTGACAAACTTTCTCAAACTTTCTAGAGCAAGATACTCTCACCAATCCGAGCGTAGTCATCCGTAGCATCATTTGCTACTCCATAAGCTAACATTCAAATGCCGCGTAACCTTCGCAAACAAGATAGTCCTAGGGTACGGTTGCATTCCTCTTTTGCACGAAATAGTCGTCATGCTCTTCTACGACATTCATTATGCGCACGAACACGTGACGCCTCATTCGAAACCTGTGACAAACAAATTATGAACACATGTACACTTGTATGCAATATAATAGAATTTATTGGGTTTATAATCAAACATTCGTCTGAAATAATTTGGACCGTATGTAGGATCATCGGAGAAATAATCTTGATAAAGTCTGGAGTGACCTGATACTCTATCACGGTTCAATACCCGATGTCCCTCGATAGAGCCACGACGCAACGGTTTAGTATAAATGCCCTCCGTCGCTATATGTGCAGCAGCAACATATATTTCATCATCATCGGAATCATCCGAGGAATCCACCACTTGATTCAATAAGAAGCTTTGAAAATTCATGATAGACGACCACCTTCGGATCTAGGGAAAACACAAATCGAAGGAGGCGTTGTAATTTTTTGGCCGGGGTAAAAATAATTCTAGGAGGCCACAGCCACCGGCAATCCTTACAGCTCGGCCTGGCCGCTGCAGCCTTTCCGGCTGGTGGAATCCCTCCGTGGCACCGCAGGCTCGACCGATGGTCGGCGGTGGTGGACGAAGTGCGTAGGGGCTATGGGCGGGCGGATGGATGGCGGCGTCGATGATAGGAGCGAATGACGGCTGATGGTTGGCGGCACCGATGACAGGGGCTTAACCGTGTTGGACTAGATCAAGGTGTGGTGCGTGTGAACGATAAAAACGGATCCGTGACGTGGCCCATTAAATTTGGATTACAGAGTGGATTAAAGACGCTGCTGTGGTGTCCCAGTAATTTGGAGAGCTATCTACTTTAGAGATCCTCTAAATTGTGGTTTTTGGAGATCTATTTTACAAAATCTCTTGGAGATGCTCTAAGACCAGAACCCTGAGAGCCGCCTCTTCCCAATAGCCATATTTCCAGTAACTTGCTGTTCAGTATCCCACACTGACGCCTAGCTAGAAATCAAGCCATGAAGAAGACCATGGTACTGTACCCCGGCCTCGCCATGAGCCACTTCATCCCCATGATGCAGCTCGCCGACCACCTCCTGGAGCGAGAAAATTGATCATTTGCCACTTTGAAGAGTGGGCTTCGCAAAATTGCCACTTTCAAAATTGGCTTCGCAAAAATACCATGTAGTACATTTACCTCTTGATTACCATGTCATTTGAGCCATTTAACTCATTTAATATTTTTTTTTCTAATTTTAGGGATTGGAAAAGACCTTTTTACCCTTTGCTAAGTTTTACCCTTGCTAAGTTTTTTTTGCCTCTTATCAGTCCATTTCTCCTCATCAGTAGAGGTAGAGCTTACCATGTCCGCGTCGCCCGAGTTCTACAAGCCCTCCCCGCCGCCGTGCGGCTCGCCGCTCCTCGCCGACGCGTGCGACGATGAGGGCTACTACTGCCGGACGCCCACGGACGCGGAGATCAAGGAGCCCGCCACCTGCCGGCCGGCGCCCAGGAAGCCCCGCCCGCGCCCGCCGCCTGCAGGAAGCGCCTCTTCGATGTTCAGGTCCTCAGCCTGCGTTCAGAGGAGCTCGACCGTCTCTTCCGGCCGCAGCCACAGTGCGACAAGCGCCGCCGCTCGCCGGACAAGAGAGCGCGACCTAGTGATCACCAGCAAGCTTAGCTTGCACACGGGCAATGCAATCCAAGTGGTTGTTGTTCTTGTTTTTTTTTAACTTAGGAATTAGCTTTGCTCGTCCGAATCCAGTACCAGTCTTAGTCTAATGAAGTACTTAGCACTAGTTAATACAAGTACTTGTGCGCTTGGATGTATCATCGGGTACAAATTCTACTCACCAATACTTGGCTTACACGCAGCCTCTGTTATGATAATAAGCTTATTTTGTAGCATCCTTGTTAATTTGTTACACAGCTTTGTAGTTAATTTTTCTGAATGCTACTAAACTAAATTTGGGTCTCATTCCATTCAAATGGATCACACCGTCAAAAGGTTGGTTTGGGTCAACAGGGGCGAGGAATGTGAAGGCTTCTAAGGGGGTGATCGGTATGGCTGAAAAGCTCATGGCTTATGGCTGAAAACATCAGAATGGTGAAAAAAAGCACATGTAGTGAGAGACTTATTTAGCATAATTAAATTTAAAAAAATTTAAAAATATAAAAAATATGTTAGCCTATTACGTATAATACAAACAAATACGGAAAAAAAAGAACCGGCAAAAAAGCTCAACAAAAAACCAAAAATTCAGAAAAAGACGAAACTTATGAATAGTGCCAAATAAGCCATGAGCATTGTTCATAAGCCACACTGATCGCAGCCTTAGTGCTGTCGGCTTTGACTCCCAAGGGGAGAGACTTTGACTAGTGCTGTCGGCTTTGACTCCGTACTAGTTGTGAGGTGTGTTCCAATCCAAAGTTCATGCAGTGCAAAATTTAACAAGGGTAGAAAGGTCTTTTTCAGCCTTTAAAATTAGAAAAAAATATTAAATGAGTTAAATGGCTTAAATGGTATGATAATCAAGAGGTAAATGTACTGCATGGTATTTTTGTGAAGCTAATTTTAAAAATGTCAATTTTGCGACGCCCACTTTTCAAAGTGGCAAATTATCAATTTTCTCTCCTGGAGCACGGCTACGCCGTCGCTGTGGCGCTCATCGACTCCACCGCCCCAGAACATATCGCCTTCGCCGCTGCCGCCGACCGCGTCGTCTCCTCCAAGCCCTCCATATCCTTCCACAGGCTCCCACGTATCCAGCACCCTCCCAGTATCCACGACGAGCAGTTCCTTCTCAGGTACTTCGACCTCGTGAGCCGATACAACGAGCACGTCCAGGACTTCCTCTGCTCCATGCCTCCAGGAACAGTCCACGCCCTTGTCATGGATTCGCTGTCCGCCGAAGCGATCGACGTCGCCAAGAAGCTCAAGATCCCGGGTTACATCTTCCACCCGCAGAACGCAGGTGCCTTCGCCGTCTTCCTCCAGCTTCCTTGGATTCGTGCAGAGGGCCAACCAAGCTTCAAGGAGATGGGAGACACCCCTCTCGAGCTCCCTGGCCTTCCACCCATGCCGGCATCTCACCTCTTCGGCGAACTGCTCGAGGATCCGGAGAGTGAGATATACAAGGCCATGATGAACATCGGAAACAGGGAATCCCAATCCAATGGCTGTTAGAGATAGAATTGATATAGTTTGTATCCTGGTTTGTATTCAAGATAGAAAGTCCTGGTTGGCTGCGTCCAGCATAGGAGATCTTCCCTAACTCAATCGTAACTACCATATGTATTCAATCCATTGTAATCTCCAAGTCGGTCTTTCCTCCGACTATATTAACAGAGCTACGCGGCCTCGATAGAGGTGACAACGCTTCCACAAAACCTTATATGGTATCAGAGCTTACCTCCTCTCAGATACATCTACCATAGCCATGAGTATGTCTTCCTCTTCTGCTCCGGCCGGCGGATCACCGTTCGGCGTACCGGTGACAGAGAAGTTAGGGAAGAACAACTACCTTCTATGGAAAGCCCAGGTACTTCCTGCCATTAGAGAGCCCGGATGTTGGGTATCTTGATGGCACAACCGCAGCACCGTAAGGGAGATCGAAGTAAAACAAGACGACAAGACTCTCCAGGCGCCGAATCCAGACTACGCTCGGTGGATGGCTGAAGATCAACAAGTTCTTGGCTATCTAATGACATCATTGACGCATGATATCTTGACACAAGTTGTGTCCGTCACAACGGCGGCGCAGCTATGGAAGACACTCGAAGATATCTTCTCCTCGAAGACCCGTGCGCGATCTATCAACACTCGGATTGCACTCGTCCACAAAGAAAGGTAACACATGCATTAATGAGTATATCACCAAGATGAAAAATTTAGGTGATGAGATGGCGGCCGGTGGAAAAGCACTCGATGAAGAAGAGATGGTGGCATACATGATTGCTGGACTTGAAGCTGAGTTTGAACCGGTGGTGTCGGCGCTGGCTGCACGAACAGAACCAATCACCGTCGCCGAACTCTATGGGCAACTGCTAGGGTTCGAAGGAAGGAATGATCTTCGGCAAGGAGCATATCAAGTCTCCGCAAATTCTGTCTCGTTTGGAAGAGGCGGGAATCAACGCGGCCGAGGGCGCGGTCGAGGCAATCCCGGTAACAACCCTGGTCGCGGGCGCGGTGGTGGACGAGCGCCATCAGGAGGACGAGGAGGCGACCGACCAACATGTCAACTCTGCGGTAAGATGGGGCATACAGTTGGTACTTGCTGGCATCGCTTTGATCCAGACTTCACCCCACAAGAGAAGACAGCAAATTCAGCCTATCAATCCTACGGAATCGACACGAACTGGTACGTTGACACAGGAGCGACGGATCACGTCACAGGAGAGCTGGACAAACTGAGTGTTCGGGAGAAGTATCACGGTGGAGATCAGATCCAAACAGCCAATGGCTCAGGTATGCGCATTAGCTACACTGGTCACACTAAGATTCATACTCCCTATCGCAAACTACATCTTAATAATGTTCTATACTCTCCTGATGCAAAGAAGAATTTAGTTTCAGTTTGCCGTTTTGCTGCCGATAACAATGCATACTTTGAAATTCATCCCAAATTCTTCTTGATTAAGGATTTAATCACTCGGAGGGTGCTTCTCCGCGGCAGACGTGAGAACGGTCTCTACCTTCTTCCTTCATCTACAAACAGCATGAAGAACATCATGGAGAAGCAAGCCTTCGCTACCACAAAACCTTCCTTGTCTCAGTGGCACAATAGATTAGGTCATCCATCTCATCTTATTGTTAGGCAAGTTATTTCCAAGAATAAACTTTTGTTTTCTGGAGAGTCCAATAATGAGTCAATATGTGACGCTTGTCAACAAGGAAAGAGTCATCAACTCCCCTATCCAGTTTCATCAAGTGTTTCCACTGCTCCCTTAGAACTCATTTTTTCTGATGTTTGGGGTCCAGCCCCTGAGTCTGTGGGCAGAAAGAAATATTATGTGAGTTTTGTCGATGATTATAGCAAGTTTACTTGGATATATTTGATACAACATAAGTATGAAGTTGTGCAAAAGTTTCAAGAGTTTCAGGCTCTTGTTGAACGTCTCTTAAACAAGAAAATCATTGCCATGCAAAGTGACTGGGGAGGAGAGTATGAAAAACTCCACTCATACTTCTCAAAAATAGGCATCACACATCAAGTTTCATGTCCTCATGCTCATCAACAGAATGGTTCCGCTGAACGGAAACATCGTCATATTGTAGAAGTTGGGTTGTCTCTCTTAGCTCAAGCAGCTATGCCTCTCAAATTCTGGGATGAAGCTTTCATTACCGCCACTTATCTAATTAATCGTACTCCCAGCAAAGTCCTTCAATTCTCCACACCTTTAGAAAAGTTGCTTCATAGAAAACCAGATTACTCCACTCTCAGTGTTTTGGATGTGCATGTTAGCCTAACCTTCGCCCATACAACTCTAGGAAATTAGAGTTTCGATCTCAACAATGTGCCTTCCTTGGTTATAGCCTTATGCATAAAGGATATAAGTGTCTTCATATCTCAACAGGCCGAGTTTACATCTCTCGTGATGTTATTTTTGATGAGCAAGTTTTTCCCTTCACTAAACTCCATTCTAATGCCGGTGCTCGTCTTCGTTCTGAACTCCTTCTTTTTCCACACTTACATCCCAGTTCTGATCAAGGGGGTATAGTATCATGTGATCAGTTACCTAATGTGCATGCTAATCCTCCTAATGTTACTGATAATGCTGGTGAACATTTGGCAGTTTTTGATACAAATTTTGAGCAGACTTCACATGAAATCACGGAGCAAAACTCACATGAAATCATGGAGTCCAGTGGCGCTGAATATGAGGAAGCCATTGCTGCAACGCCGGTCACAACAGCAGAAGACTTGCCCTCGGGATCGCCAGCACAGATGCTTGATGCTCTGTCCGATTTCTCCGGCATGCAGACGGCGGTGTCCTCAGCGAATCAGAATGATGCACTTGACGCAAACAACATGGAACAACAGCCTACAGTCATGCAGATTCCCTCGGTGGACGCAGCTGCGGGATCGTCCATGGCTCCTGAACGAGTTCGGCCGCACACTCGGTCGCAGAGTGGTATTTCAAAAGCTAAAGTTTATACAGATGGTCACATTAGATATAATTTTCTAACTATTGCAGGAGAGCCACAGAATATTGATGAGGCATTAACAAATGAAAAGTGGAAGGAAGCCATGGATTGTGAATACGATGCATTGATCAGAAACAAAACTTGGCATCTTGTACCAGCTAAAGAAGGAAGAAACATAATTGACTGTAAATGGGTTTACAAGATCAAAAGAAAGGCTGATGGTTCACTAGACAGGTACAAGGCTCGTCTAGTCGCAAAAGGATTCAAACAAAGGTATGGAATTGACTATGAGGACACTTTTAGTCCCGTGGTTAAAGCTGCAACCATTCGCACGCTTTTGTCTATTGCGATGGCGGTGGATGGTGTCTCGAGCGATTAGATGTCTGAATCGTTTCTTCATGGTGTTCTTGAGGAGGAAGTTTATATGAAACAACCGCCAGGGTTTGAAGACAAATCAATGCCGCATCATGTGTGTAAGTTGGACAAAGCTCTTTATGGTCTTAAACAAGCACCTAGGGCATGGTTTGCTAGACTGAGTCATAAATTGCAGCAACTTGGTTTTAATTCCTCTAAAGCAGATACTTCATTGTTCTTTTATAATAAGGGATCAGTCATAGTATTTCTGTTAATATATGTGGATGATATTATAGTGGCTAGCTCCTCACAAGATGCAGTGATAGCTTTACTTAGAAACCTTGCATCAGATTTTGCTCTTAAGGATCTTGGTGACTTGCATTATTTTCTTGGTATTGAAGTCTCAAAAACAAAAGATGGTATTCTGCTTTCTCAAAACAAATACACCTCGATCTACTCAAAAGGTAAACATGCTACATTGTAAAGCATCGATTACTCCGTTATGTACTTGAAAAAGTTGTCATTACAACAAGGAGAAACTCTTGGACCAGAAGATTCAACACGATATAGGAGTGTAGTTGGTGCACTTCAATATCTAACTCTTACCAGGCGAGATATTTCTTTTCCATAAATAAAGTATGTCGGTTTCTCTGATCACCAACAACGAGATCAACGGGCAATTGTTAAAAGAATCCTTCAGATCTGCGGCACACTCTTGGCAATGATCCAAGATCAAGAAAACTCCTTCTACACTTGTTAGTGCTTTCTCTGATGCTGACTGGGCTGGTAGTATTGATGATCGGCGTTCGACAAGTGGGTTTGCAATCTTTCTTGGGTGCAATCTTGTCTCTTGGAGTGCACGAAAACAAGCTACTGTTTCTAGATCAAGTACAGAGGCTGAATACAAAGCTCTAGCCAATGCTACAGCAGAAATAATCTGGATTCAAACCCTACTACGAGAATTGAAGATTTCCAGTCCACCGGCAGCTCAGATTTGGTGTGATAATATTGGTGCAACATACTTGTCTGCAAATCCTGTGTTTCATGCGAGAACAAAGCATATAGAGGTTGACTATCATTTTGTGAGAGAAAGGGTAGCCCAAAAACTTTTGGAGGTAAGATTTATCTCAACTAATGACCAAGTTGCTGATGGTTTTACAAAAGCCCTTTGTAGACGTAAGTTAGATATGTTTAGATACAATCTCAACTTGTGTAAGTTATGATTGAGGGGGGATGTTAGAGATAGAATTGATATAGTTTGTATCCTGGTTTGTATTCAAGATAGAAAGTCCTGGTTGGCTGCGTCCAGCATAGGAGATCTTCCCTAACTCAATCGTAACTACCATATGTATTCAATCCATTGTAATCTCCAAGTCGGTCTTTCCTCCGACTATATTAACAGAGCTACGCGGCCTCGATAGAGGTGACAACGCTTCCACAAAACCTTATAATGGCTTCCTGTTGAACACGTTCGAGTCGTTGGAGGCACGAGCTGTGAGTGTGCTCAGGGACCGCGGCCGATTGCCCCCGGTATACTGCGTCGGGCCGTTGGTTGAGAAAGCCGGCGAGAGAAGAGAGAGCACGGAGAGGCACGAGTGCCTCGCGTGGCTCGACGGGCAACCACAACACAGCGTCGTGTTCCTCGCCCGGAGCGTGGCGCGGTAACCACTCCGAGGAGCAGCTCAAGGAGATCGCGGTCGGCCTAGAGCTGTCCGCCACCGGTTCTCGTGGGTTGTGCGTGCCCCCTCGACGACCGGAAAAAGCGTTCGACCCCGTGCTGACCGGACCTCGGCGTGCTCCTGCCGGCCGGATTCTTGAACGCACCAATGGCGCGGCCTCGTCGTCAAGCCGTGGCGCGCGGTGAGCGTGCTCCACCACAAGGCGACCGCGCGTTCGTAACACATTGCGGGTGGAACTTCGATCTTTGGAGGGTCACGGCGGGCGTGCTAATCTGTGTCTTGCCACATCAGTCGCGAGCAAAAGATGAACAAGGTGCTCATGGTGGAGGAGATGAGGATCGCCAAGGAGATGGTCGGGTGGCAACAAGGGCTGGTCAAGGCCGAGGAGGTGGAGGCCAAGATAAGGCTGGTCATGGAGTCCGAGGAAGGCAGGGAGCTCAGGGCGCGGGTGGTGGCGCACAAGGAAGGCGCGGCCATGGCTTGGAAGGACGGCGGCTCGTCGCGCGCTGCATTTGCCCGGTTTTGTCAGACGTGGACAGCCTTGCCATTGGACAGACGAGCATTTGATGCATGGGAGCACGTGGAGCATAGGTGTACCTACATCCATGAGTTTTTTGCTATTATGGTACCCTCTAAGTTGGGTTTCGACGAAACGGTATCTACGTCGTGGGCTTCTCTAAAATAGTACTCTTATACTTAAGACTTCTCTCAAATAGTATTCTCAGGGATTTTAACTCAAATAATTTGATTTTCGAATTTGTACTCCCCAAATTGACTGAACTGCCCCTGCTCATTTTGTTTAATCCTAATCATTTTTATTTTCTTCTTTTCACGTCGTTTGGGTTTCATTGGCGACGGCGGCACGCCGACTGGCCGATCGGAATACTTGGCGCGGCGCCGTCAACGCCAGGCGAGAGCGCGGCAAGGATCGCACGGGAGTGCGCGCACCCCAGGCCACGGACGATCGGTGCGGCGCCGTCAACGCCAGGCGAGAGCGCGGCAAGGATTGCACGGGAGTGCACGCACCGAGCCATGGGCGATCACACGCCCGGCCGGGGGCGGTCGCCGCGTCGGCGAGGGCAACCGGACCACGTACGTCGGCAACTGAACCCTATTACTTGATCATTTTCTTTGCTTTTATCATTACTTTATCAATCTTTGTACGCCGCACTGGGGCAGTGCAGTCAATTGGGGGAGTACAAATTTGAAAATTAAATTATTTGAGTTAAAATCCCTGAGAATACTATTTGAGAGAAGTCTTAAGTACAAGAGTACTATTTTAGAGAAGCCCATGACGTAGATACCGTTTCGTCGAAGCCCAACTTAGAGGGTACCATAATAGCAAAAAACTATACACCCATTACCTGTTTGGACATTTGAACTGTAGTAAAACAATCTAAAAATAAGATCCTACGTATTGTAATACTTATGATATGAGTACCTTTAAACTTTCATAGCCATATGTGGTACTGTTCGGGAGAAACAAAAATATCCGAATGATATTTATCAATACCTAAAAAAGATGTGTATAGGTATCACCTGGAAAGAAAACATCCGAATGATGTTTATCAATACCCAACAAAAAAGAGAAGGTGCCAGCAAATACATATTTCACATATATTCGGTACCATTTGTTCTTTTCTTATGTACCACATACTGCCGATTTTGGTACCAACATTGTGTGTATCATGATATACTGCACATCCGTTAGTTTTTTTAGATTTTTTACTCCACGAAACCATGCCAACTTAATCGATGTAGGTACACCCATGTCTAGCTAGACCTTTGCCTATTTATAATAGTTTTGACAGATCGATGTGAATAACAGGCTTTATAGCAAAATTGAAGTGCAATTGGCTAAGAGGTCATGATCAGTCAGTAAATGATCTAATATTTTTGTGACCGATAAATGGCCAAGATTGCTGCTATCTAAAATGCATGCGACAGAAATCAAGCTTAAGCTTGACAAGAATGTCGTGAGTAGTGCCTCGCGTGCTAAAACATTGTTTAGGTTTGCTAAAGTTTACTACTTTTTTTTAACTCGAAAGTCATTTTTCTGGCCTTGAGATTAGTTTTGATACACGTGTTCTATATAGCAAAACCTGCTTTGAAAACGTGTTTGACATCATCAGATCACATATCTGGCTATCACCACTAGTCTAGCTCTATCAGCAACAGCACCAAACTCATCTAAAAAAACATATGCGCTAAACTCATCACCTGAACTCCTGAAGTCTACATTAGTTGATTATAGCGTGAGACGTATTTAGAAGGAAAAACGCTAAATTAACAAGCTCTCAAACATTATGCGTACTATCATACAGCTGCAACATGCACGGTACACAATGCACAGGCACCAGAAGTGAGTTGAAATTCACTATGGGGCTGTTTGGTTGCCTGCAGGGGCGGAATTGGGCCCATGGCAACATGGGCTCCAGTCCGGGGCGTGAAAAAAATACAGTTTATAGTCCAGGTATTTATAGCCTAGTCCGGGATAATATTATTAGCATCAAGCCCAAGTAGCCCAATAGCCCATAGCATCCCGCAGCAGGCCATCAGCCTACTGTCTCCGCGCCGGCGGCCCATCACGCGCTCGCTCGGCCCAAGCCATCGCTTCACGAATCGCGCGCACGGCGCAACTGCGCAAGGCCGAACACCCGAACTCGCCTGCGCTGCTTTGAGCTAGAACCCTAACTCCCGAACTCCGGCGGCGCGCGAAGGCCGGCTGTGCGCGGCGCCGACACCGCCGTTCGTCGCCGTCGCCTCGCCGCCGCGCCCGCCTCGGCCGCTCGCCTCCGCCCTCCTGCGCCATCCGGCGTCCGCCTCCGCCCTCCCGTTGCGCCCGCGCGCGCGCCGCCTCCCGCTCGCTCGCCTCGGCCTCCCGCTCCGTCCGGTGTCCGCCTCCGGCCTCCCGCGCCCGCCTCTGGCCCGCTCCACCGTCGGCCTCCCCGCTCCGTCCCGGCGTCCCGCCTAGGGCCTCCCCGTTGCCGCCCCGCCTCCGGCGCCGCCCCGCATTGAAAACCTTTCATTTTCGATCATCAATTCCTTTTCAATTTGGCTGATGTTCTGCTACTTCCCAATGTTGCAGGGCACCAAAGAAGGGAAAGAAGTGAAGATCTGACATTGAAGTGTTTTGTTTGCTGAGTGAAACTAGTTAAGTCTTAGCTGAATTTTGAAGTATGAACTGATTTGTTCAGTATTTTAGTATCTTTATCCCAGATACCCTGGATATTATGTTTCATGTTGCTGGATGTAGTAGTAGATGCTTATGCAAAGTTTCTTTTAAAAAAGGTGATATCTCATACTGTTTTTTAGTGGTATTTTTCCTTCAGTCCATGAGAATATGCTTTTGTTTTGCATGATCCTGGGATGGATTCTGTTCTTTTGGTCATAAAATCGGATTTAATTTTATTATGTGGTCTGAGCGGTTTGCTCTATGCACGGTATGTGATATGGTTGTTTTGTCGATGCATAGATTGCTATGAAACCCAATAATTGACGGAGAGATGCCCAGTTAGGGAGCAGCAAGCAACCGAGTGACTAGTCGGTTGAAAGGCGTTCCTTTTTTACAGGATGGATGGGTAATTCTGGTTCTCGATCTCTGATTTTATCCTCTGCCTATTGTCCATTTTGTTGGTAGTGTAGTACTGTTATATACGGTCAGTATGCCGTTTGCTGCTCTTGTTTTTACACCCATGTTTCTAGCGGGTTGAACTTTATTTTTGTTGATGTCTTCGTCGCACACTTGCAAGTGACATGGCATGTCGCAGCTCAACTTTGAATAACATCAAACAAACTAACGAAAGCCCAAATGTAACCAATGACTCAAGTTTCGTTTCATATTAGTAATATAATTAGCCAATTATGATATACTTTTGTTATATCGTGGTATGGGTATAAATTGGCATTAGTTTTAGATTGTTAGAGTTCAGCCCGGGGCGTAGCCAAATCCTGGTTCCGCCACTGGTTGCCTGCATGTACTCATTCAGCTGCATGAGCGTGGCCAGGCTGAGGAGGGAAGCTCCTCAGCCACGTTTCTCCTCCGTCTGGCTCCAGTTGATTTTTTGTATCCACTCGTGCAGGCTCTCTCCTCCATACAGGCAACCAAACACCATCTCCCTGCATATGCTAGTGCGAGTCACCCACATGCAGTCAACCAAACAGCCCCTATGCTTCCGGTTCGGCAACAAATTCGAAGTTGGAGCCGGATGGATCCGGAGAACGTACACTACTTGTCAAACTCATGCGCCATGCCGATCGATCACTTCCCAGCTGCAAATCCGAGGCTGTCGATGTCCGACAAGAACTGGACAAACACGGCGCGTGACTAACCGTCGTCCTGCGAAGCCATGGCCGCGCCTGCATGTGCGCCACCAGGGTTCGTCACCGAAACAAGTTTGATTCAGTCAGAATTTGGTCCTATTTAAAATTTATTCAAATTTCATCTAAAATTTGATTAAATTCCATCAAAAATCAAATAATATGAAACAAACCGAAAATTTGCAAAAATCAAATTGGATTTGAGTTTGCCTTTGATTTGAGTTTCTCTAGCCTCCCCAATCTAATCCACACTAATCTCAAAGCATCCCAGCCCCTTAACCCTCCTCATCACGGCGTGATCACGGTGGAAACGGAGATTTTTCGCGCTGCGCTGTTCACCGCTCGATTTTTATCGCCGCCGCCTCTGATTTTTGCCGCCGCCACTCCTTCTCGCGCCAGCGCGCCGCTCGCCCTGCCAGGCCTCTGTCGCTTTGTCGGTGCCGTACCCCTCCTTAGTGCGCCGGACGGTGTCGGCGCCGCGGCGCTCCGCGCTCCGTGCCTGTTCGCCTCTGCCGCTGCCCGCCTCTACCGTTTTCTCGCCCCTTCCTCTCACAGCTGTAGCCGCCCCGTACACTGCCGACCTCTGAGCCCTGGACTGCCGTGGAGTGACGCCCAAGCCATCCGAGGCTTCCCGAGCTCCAGCTCACCGCCACCGGGATATTTCCCCGCCACCCTCCTCGGTGCCAACCGCCTCTTCCGCCTATTTAAGCCCGGCCGAACTCTCCATTGAGACCCACCAGCGCCCCTGAAGCTCACCAGCCACCCCCAAGCGTCCCCCTTCCCTTCCAACTCCGGTAATCCCGAAAATCCCCAAATCCGTGACTTAGCGCAATGTCCCATCTCCGACCAACCACTCTCCAATTCCCTTCTCCCGTAGCATCCCCGAGCCCCCTGAAGCCTCCCCAAAGCCCTGCCCTAGCCTCCCGAACCCCCATCTTCCCCGGCACCGTGAGCAGCCCCACTGCCAAAAACCACCGCCGTGGCCAGGCCAACTCGGACCTCCCGAGCTTCGGCCAACTCCCCTCCAAGCCTATCTAGACCCAACTGATGCCCTAAGACCAGCCCAATTGCCCTAGCAACCTTCCAGTCGCCTCAATTTTCAAAAATGGCCGTGGGAGAGATGACCTCGCCGCCGGCCCTCCAACCACCCAAAATGGACTCTCCACATCCCAACGAACCTGCCCGTGTCCTCGGTTTGCGTCGCAAAACTCCACAGCTCCGCCGCCGTCCACCGCCCATTCCTCTGTCTCGGCGCGCGCGCTGGCGGTTGGAGAAGAAGAACAGTACCGGCCGGTACTGTTCACCCGACCTGAGCCACCCGCGACGCGGTCAGACCGAGTCGCTCGCCCGCGCCCGTTCTGTCCGACCGCACCCGAGGCGACGCGGTCCGGCTGAGTCCGCTCGCCGAGTCTGACCCGAGCCCGAGGAACAGTGCAACCGAGCCGCATGAACAGTGTCTGGTCCGAACCCAAAAATACAAGTTTATACTCCCCGGATTCGTTTCGAGCCCACCAACCCAAATCCAAGGCCCATTTCTCCATATGACCCTCCTATAAGCCCAAATCTCAATTTATTTGAATTTTATTGGATTTTATTTTCTTTATTCCTAGCTCGATCCTTCGAGCATGGGATTAAGTTATTTTTCTTGTTTTGCGTTAGTTTCCGGAGTCGAGATTTCGCAAGAGCAGGAGGGAAAAGCTCAAGTCCAGACCCGGCCCACCGAAGAATACAAACTAATTGAAATAGTAGACCTGCAAGGCAAGTCGCACATATTTTTGAACATGTTGATCCTACATTTCCTAAGTTATTTATTTACGTGTATTTTCATTATGTTATTTTCACAATGTTATTTTATGTACAATAACTGCTTAGAATGACATGATATTAGTTATGTCCTACCACCCGAAAAGCCCAGTTTGACTTGATGACCATATTCACCTTGACAAACCTAGTTACATAGAATGTAAGATTAATATTATCATTGTAGTCAGGGACTCATCACATGTTTCTACTGTTAAGGTTTGGTGTTGGTCTAGAGTTTTGGAAAGTTGGAAATAGGATAAACGAGGATCGCAGAGACGGATCCGAAGACCTTATCCTAGGGTGGAGGCTGGTTGTGGATTGGTGGCAGTACAGGGTGTACTGAATTTGGGTTTGTGCGTGGTTGATGCCTCAGTTAAAATGTAAGGACTAGACCCTTGTGCTGAGTAAAGGACACAGTAATCGCCTAACCACAAGCGTTGACTTGGTCGAACTTGACTTAGTCAAACCTGGCTTAGTAGATGCTCAACTTCAATTGAACCTCTGCAACTGGAAAGGGGGAGACAGAGGGTGAGTTCGTATGGGAGGTGGTTAACCATACAACTGTAGGACTGCGATAAGTCGGACGAGATCCGTGGGGTCATCCGGGCTTGTCGAGATCAAACACCTACTGGGCGGAGTCTACACAAAGAATTGAGCAGTGAACAACCTTGTTTTCTTAACTTTTTAGCACGGGGTTAAGGAATCTTGTGGGTAAAGCAGGGCAGCTTTGCAAAGTCATGACAAATGGTATTCGAATACGCCATGCTTCCGGTTAACGAAGCTGTGTTTAATGGGTGAATCCAGTAATGAGGCATAAGTAGATTTGGTAATGATTTGGAATTGTTGAATATTGATAATCAAGTTGAAAACCCCATTTACTTAATGAAGTACCTTTTTCAGTTTTAAACTGGTTTCCAACTAAAACTGCATCCACATAAAATAATAGCCTTTATTCCCCTTTTACTTGATATACCATGCATGAAATTATTATTGAGTACAAGTAGGGCTGGACGAAAAACTCGAAGCTCGTTAGCTCGCTCGGCTCGTGGCTGGCTCGGCTCGGCTCGTTAGGATAACGAGCCAAGCCGAGCCAAGATTTTAGCTCGTTAGCTATAACGAGCCAACTCGAGCCAGCTCGCGAGCCGCTCACGAGCCAAATGAGCCATACTTCCAGAAATTTAGATATGCATATGATGCTTCCATGGACCTAATTTGTACTCTATTGCATGTGTTAATGTGTAAATTTGTACTCTATTGTACCCAAACGAGCCATGCATGTGTTAATTTGTACTCTATTGTACCCAAGCAGGCCAAGCAGGCTAAACGAGCCATGCTTCCATGGATGAATATATGATGGAGACATTTTTTGGCCCTGGCTCACGAGCCAAACGAGCTAACTCGAGCTTTTTACGAGCCGAGCCGAGCTAGCTTTTTAGCTCGTTAGTTATAACGAGCCAGCTCGTTATCCTACCGAGCCAGACCGAGCCGAGCCGAGCCAGCTCGTTATCCAGCCCTAAGTACAAGTGGTAGTACTCATGCTTGCTAAAAACATAAACAGAAACAATAAATTCTGAGGATGCGAGAGAAGACGAAGAGATGATTCTATACGAGGTTGTTGAAGCGTGGAATTAGGGTCGTTCTCCGCTCAGGCGTGCCTGTGGCTTCTTTTGCTGTAATGTAACTAAAGGCCGTTGGTCTTGCTGTGATACTTGGCTTTTAGCCCTTATAATGTAATAAAGTTAACTTTTGCCCTTAAGCTTGTGTTGGCAATGTTATGCACTCAATGGATGTACTCGCAGTTGAACAGTCCTGGGCAACTGCGAGGTTTCATAATACTCCCGGAAACGGGGGTGTTACAGAGTGGTATCAGAGCCCGCTTGCTTGACCGTAGGATGACCCTAAGCGTAGGGGAGACAGAGGGTGAGTCCGTATGGGAGGTGATTAACCATACAACTGTAGGACTGCGATGAGTCGGACGAGATCCATGGGGTCATCCAAGCTCGTCGAGATTAAACACCTACTGGGCGGAGTCTATACAAAGAATTGAGCAGTGAACATCCTTGTTGTCTTAACTCTGTCGCGGGAGTTAAGGGATCTTGTGGGTAAAATAGGGCAGCTTTGCAAAGCCATGACAAATGGTATTCGAATACGCCGTGCTTCCGGTAAATGAAGCTGTGTTTAGTGGGTGAATCCAGTATCAAGGCATAAGTAGTTTTGGAATGGTTTGGTAATGTTGAGTAATGATAATCAAGCTTGAGAAAACCCCCTTTACATTAATGAAGTACCTTTTAAACTCTTTATTTGATTCCCAACCAAAACTGCATCCACATAAAATAGTAGACTTGTTTCCCCTTTTTCTTGATATACCATGTATGAAATTATTATTAAGCTCCGTGTGACTTGTTGAGTACAAGTAGTAGTACTCATGCTTGCTAAAAACATAAACAGAAATAATTAATTTTGAGGAAGCGAGAGAAGACGAAGAGGTGATTCTGTACGAGGTTGATGAGGCGTGGAATTAGGGTCGTTCTCCGCTCAGGCGTGCCTGTGGCAGTTTTTGTTGTAATGTAACTAAGGGCAGTTGACCCTACTGTGATACTTGACTTTCGCCTTTATATTGTAATAAAGTTCGCTTTTGCTCTAAAGCTTGTGCTAGCAATGTTATACACTCATTGGATGTACTCGCAGTTGAACAGTCCTGGGCAGCTGCGAGGGTTTCATAATACTTCCGGAAACGGGGGTGTTACATAATATTTAAAATCTTTGCCCGAATTTTTGAATGAGATGAACGAAATTTCAGAAATTCGTTCGTCTTGGTGACCTCTGAAAGTTTTTTTTTGAACCAAATCATTTAACCGTGTGCGCCACCAGCTGCGCCCTGAGCTCCCTGCCTTTCTCGGACTCCATGACAAGCCATGCCCCCTCCACCTCACCGGCCTAAACAAGCCCATGTTGCCACCCAACCATCTCCACGTACGGCGACCCTCATCTCCTACATCATGAGCAACATGTCCATCTTCTGCTCCACGTACATCAGCCAGCACACCATCGGCACGCTCGTCGTGACCCCCTGCAGCACCGAGTTCCACCTGTAGTGTGTCACGAACGCGCCGGTCACCCTGTGGTGGAGCACAACTACCTGCGGCGCCCACAACTTGATGATGAGGCCGTGGCCATTAGTGCATTCCAAGAATCCGGCCGGCAGGAACGAGTCGAGGTCCGGTTTGTTGGCCCAGAACAAGAACACACGCTCTTGAATTAATCTAGAAACATACACGTTGGGGAAAAAAAGATGAACAAAGCACATGCATTAGGTTCACATGAGAAAGAAGAAGAACGCCAGATGTTTAGCACACAACTACAACTGCATAGCCAGAGTTTTTCTTTTTTCTCTGTTCTCTTATCAAATGCATTTGATTACACGTCCTTTCAGGACTACCTAATCAACTTGCTAACTAAACCAACAACTAACATGGAAAGCCTAACAAAGGAAATTGTTGCATTTTACGATCCGAATCTGGTCAAGTCCGATCACTTCTAGTCGGGTCCAACCATTGCTAGTCTTTCCGACTGCTTGAGTCTGATCATGTTTTGCTCAAGAAATACGAACTGGTTGGAGGTATGATTGGGATCATCCTTGTGTCCGTGATGACAACTAGAGTCAGACGTGGCTACTCAAGGCATTTTCGCCTATAACTCTTCACCATTATCTTCTGAGACTCTCCAAACGGGGTGATGTTCCCATCGCTATGAATGTTACTATTTCAGTTTCCGAGTATGTCGTCTCTGTTTCATTGCCGACTAGGACTCTATTTCTTGCTCGTCTAATACTCTTATTCTCAGGGCTATTTATTTCCCCTATAACCTTCATAATAGATAGCATACACAACACAGGTTATCTACATATGTAATACGTCAAAAGTGTTATATAACTTTTCCACATATAGTGATTTCGTCGATTACATGTCCGAGGTTTTTTCCGCAAGGTTTTTCATGCTAAATTTTTGTCTTGTGCTCCCGATTGTTCTTTATTGATTCATATTTTGTCGTGCCTTTTATAACAAGTGGTATCAGGGTTTTAGTTCTTCGGCTGATCAATCGAGGGCATACTCATCATGGCACCAATGAAGTATGATCTTTCACTGTTGGATTGCGACAAAATATTTTCTCTCTTGCAAGTTAAGCTGTGAGCTGTTTTGTCACAGTTCGATTTGGATTATGCGTTATTGAGAATCGACAAGATGTCCACTACATTGCCCATTGAGGAGAAGCAAATGAGAGATCATAAGGCTCTCTCTCAAATTTGTCTTCATCTTTCTAATATTATCCTCCAAGGAGACCACCGCTGCTACCTTATGGCTAAAGTTGGAACAATCTGTATGACCATGGATCTGATCAGCAATATGCTCTGAAGCAGAAGCTTTTCTCTCTCAAGTTGGCAGAAGACGAATTAGTGCAAGATCATCTGACTGCATTTAAAGATATGGTCACCAACCTTGAAACTATGGAGGTCAAATACAATGATAAAAATTTTGGTCTTATTCTGCTCTGTTCATTGCCAATTTCATTCTCTATGTTTAGAGACATAATTCTCTACAGTCTAGATACTTTTACTTTCAAGGAGGTTTATGAAGCTTGTATGCAAAAGAAAAGATCAAAAGTATGGTTTCAAGCCAGAACTCGAATTTGCATGCAGAAAGTTTGTCCGTTCGGGGCAGACCAGTGATTCCAAAAGGCTCAGACTCCATCACCACGTTGGTCATCTAAGCACTGACCACTTCTGTAGTCCTCTGACTGTAGCTCCGACTGCTGCTTCGAACACGGCTTGTCTTCGACCACGTCTCCGACCACTGCTTGTTTTCAACTACGTCTCTGACCATGGCTTGTCTTCAATCACTGTGCCTACTACCAGGACGCTTATGACCACGGCGTCGACGACCAGGGCGCCTATGACCAGGGCGCCTACGACTACGGCGCCTATGACCATGGCACCTAAGACCACACAAACTAGTCGTATACGACCACTCAAGGACTCCGGTCGCTCCGACCACACACAAACTCTAGTCATTCTGACCACACAGAGACTACGGCCGCTCCGACCACACACAGACTCCGGTCGCTCCGACCACACACAGACTGTGGTCGTTACGGCCACACAAGTTATCAAGATTAATTCTAACAAACCCGACCGCATCGTCATGTTCATGTGTTTCTAGAGCATAGGCGTAGGCAACCACTCCGAGGAGCAGCTCAAGGAGATCGTGGTTGGCCTAGAGCAGTCCGACCACCGGTTCCTATTGGTTGTGCATGCCCCCTTAGTGACGACTCGGAGAAAATGTTCGACCCCCGTGCCGACCCGGACCTCGACGCGCTCCTGTCGGCTGTATTCTTGGAATGCACCAATGGCCACGGCGTCGTCATCAAGCTGTGGGCGCCACAGGTAGACATGCTTTACCACAGGGCGACCGGCGTGTTCATGACTCACTGCGGGTGGAACTCAGTGCTGGAGGGGATCACGACGGGCGTGCTGCTGCTGTACGCGGAGCAAAAGATGAACAAGGTGCTCATGGTGGAGGAGGTGAGGATCAACGTGGAGATGGTCGGGTGGCTACAAGGGCTCGAGGCCAAGGAGGTGGAGACCAAGGTAGGGTTGGTCATGGAGTCCGAGGAAGGCAGGGAGCTTAGGGCGCGGGTGGTGGCGAACAAGGAAGGCATGGCCATATCTTGGAAGGACGGCGGCTCGTCACGCGCTGCGTTTGCCCGGTTCTTGTCAGTCGTGGACAGCCTTGCAATTGGACAGACGAGCATTTAATGCAAGGGACCACATGGACTGGGAAGTGATGGAGTGACTGCTTACTTGTAATAGTGTTGGTCTGCTCAACGTGGTTTATAAGTTGTTATATTGTTACAGACAATGTAAAAAATTTAAGAAAAAAACAAAAAAAACCTCTAAAATAGCAAAAAAAATCAGAAACTAAAGCTGTCTCGAGCGATACCTTTTTCCATCACGATTCAGCTGCAGTTTCTGTAGCTATGGTTTTTGGTTTGCAACGCCTCAGAGTTATCAATGTTTGTTGGTTTGTTGCTTATGTGGTGTATTTTGAACTCATTTCTGGTGTGTTTCAGATGGGGTAGGTCATTCATCGGATGACCAAGCGTCCGGGCTAGCCATCCAGATCAAGATGTGCGATGAGGTTTTTCATCGCACTATTGTACATTTAAATCTTTATCAAGGAACTTGCCCCATAAAATTATTAATTATCTATATATCTACAAATAACTTGTGATATTTAAAATATCTCCTTCGTTTTAGATGTCTAAAAAATTCTACAATAATCCTTAAATAAAAAAGGCAAAATTCTTAGAAAAAATTAGCTCCGATATGGTTTTGCTTTATTTCCATTCTGAAAATAGAATAGTATGGATATGCGATTAGCCAAAATTGAAGTGCTATTGGCCTCCATTTGTCATTGCAGTGGCTTTTCAAAAGTACTTATTTATTTTTCCTTTTGGATGTTACGGTTAGTTGAAGGCATCTTTTTTTGAGCTGTACCAGAAAAAAAAACTTACTAAAAATTAGTAAAGATGCGTCTAATTAACTAGATTTCATAGTACAACATAGCAACCAATATGACCAAGACTGCTGCTGACAAACATGAACTCAACACAACCAAATTAGAGCTGGCCTTAAGAGGCCATGAGCAGTAGGTAGACGATTTCAACATATTTAAATGATAATAATTACTCGCCACCAATATGACCAAGACTGCTGCTGACAAACATGAACATAACATAAACCAAATTAGAGCTGGCCTTACGAGGCCATGAGCAGTCGGTAGACGATTTCAAGTTTTCAACGTATTTAAATGATAATTACTCACCACCAATATGACGAAGACTGCCGCTGACAAACATGAACTCTAACATCAACCAAATTAGAGCAAAGCTAATAATACAGCCTTCAGCTGATTGTATGGACACTTACAGTCCACTTATCAGCCCATTCATATAGTAGTTTACAGCCAGCTGAAGGCTGTATGACCCACCCCTTTCTCTCACAAAGTTTCTTGGTTCTTGTGCTTCAGCTAGCTGTAAACTTACAGCACACCTCTCTTCTCTCTCCTCCTCTATCTCCTCCACCTCAGCATATAGCCTACCAACAGCCTCTTATTATACTTGCTCTTAGAGCTGGGCGACAGGAGCGTCATGAGAAACTCCTCACATACTAAACCTTAATTTGTAAAAAACTGTGCATGCAATGAAGTAATCTCAACCTTTGATAACTCCCCACACCTATGATCTGCACCATCCAACAGTATGGAGTTAGTACACGAAGTATGTAACAAGTTTATTGGTATAACTATCGAAGAACTACACATTTTAAGAAGGGAAGAACTTGTTCCAAGGAACTTCAGATGTATCGCTCTTTTTGTTTTCGCTGAGCTACAAATTTAAAAACTCTTAACAAACCCGGCCCACCCGACAACCTCACATGCATCTCATTGCCTGCCCCTAGCCCACCCCAATAGCTTCGCTTACCTCTCACCGTCGGCGCCAGCGCTTCGCACTCCGAAAAGACTTCTCATATCTTCTGGGTATGGCACAATGAGAGGCACCATTGGACCCTTTCTTCATATCAGGTTTTTTTGTTTAAAATTAGTTTATGTTTATACTATCTACAGTAATTATCTTTTAAACGGTGTGTTTTTTAAGACGGGGTGAATAGAAAAATTGTAGTAAAAAGTATACTGAGTTCAATTGTACTGGCCAAAATTACATACGATTATTTCTCTCTGCGTACTGTCTCTCGTGAACAGCCAAAATTCAAATATTTAAATCATAAATCATAAACCATTAATCCAAAAGAAACCACCCTTAACTACTCTATGCGCCCCAAACCTGACGCCATGCGTGCATGCATCTCCACGCCAACGAGCCTCAACACAAATGTGGCGTCCGACGTGTCCAACGTTTGGACAAGACAGTGAGAAATGAGACGCTGCCAAGTGGGCCCAGCCGACGAAGACTTTATGCATGCTACAGAAGTTCCAACTTTGCACATAAATATGTAGTTCCACGAAATTGGTTCTTAAAACTATAGTTCTTTGATAGTTATACAAATATACCTGTTGTTTCGTGAAGTTTACGCAATTTACTATGTCTAGCCGTGGTCATATTTATGTTTAGTACTCTTAGTGAGGAATTAAACAAAAAAATGCTAATATAGATTACATTCAAAATGCAACGATCACCAAGCTACTACAGCCACCCATCATTCGTGTGAAGTCAAAATCTTACTCTAGGACCAGTACTACAATGTCGGCAGCATGGTGGTCATTGCATTGAATATAATCATTTACATTTTTTCGTTTAATTCCATACTAGTACTAAATATGACCACCAGGATGATAGATTCAAGCTTCTATGAAAAAAAAAGAGAAAAACTTGTCTTTTATATTTAGCTTAGTTATCAGTTTTCTTCTTTTGCTTTTTGTCGAAATGCAGCTACCTTAGCAGTGGTTCTCATGCTTAGGTCCCAACTGTGGCTATGCTTGGTGCACTTTGATAGGGGACAGAGGAGCAAAAACAATAAACCCCCAATAGCAGTAGCTAAGAAATACTAAAACAAAACTCTATAAATTCCGTTATCTTCGTAATGGAATCCGAGTTTCTCATGTGGAAAAAAAAAATGACCATTGGGTATTCATAAGGGCACTCCCAATGCAATAACATGGGCAGTGTCTATAGAAGTTAAGGTCAGTATAAATATAATGTGGAGGGAGATTTAAGGAGGCGAGAGGGAATGGCTGTAGGACATCACTCGTTTGAGAGAACCAAGACAACTAGGAACCAGTTGAAATCACACTAGGGGTTGTTATATCTTGGTACGCTTCTCGATTTATTTTACCGCACGGATCTATTACTTCGAATGGGATCCCATGCACATTTGGGTTTTCTCCCTCCTCTCCCTCACGCGCACGACAAGGGAGATGACTACGGCCACCGTCAAGCGCCGTCATGAAGCAACGCCTCCCTTCATCGTCGAACCGCTGCGCTACACCACATTGGCCCACTCTCACCTCACTGCCTGTGCGCTCGTCGAGCCACCGACGCCGCGTTGCACCACGCAAGCCAGCTCTCGCCTCACTGCTTGTGCGCTCGTCCAGCCACCGACGCTACGTTCTAGCCGAACCCGAGAGCCACCCGATGGCTTGGCTCTAGCCGGATCCAACTGGTAGCAACAACAAAGAGAGGAGAGGGGATGGTGGCGACATCTTTAGGTTGTTTCTAAAAGGCGCCACAATGCGATAATTGCTTCATGCAGGTGGAAGACGGGCTCCCACAAAACGTGTTTTATATATCTGCACAGCATCTCCCCAGTGCACTGTCTACTTATGTACGTTCACGAGGGAGATCAGATGGGCCCATAAAATGCTTCCACTAGCGAGATTAGTTAATTTTATTTTTCTATTAATAAGAAAATGGGGGAGGAATAATGTGAAGATTGACAAATTATTTTTTAGGTTGGTAAATTAGAAGTAGTTTAAAATGCTAGTCGTGTAATTGTACAGCCAACGCAACAAGTTCGCCTTTTGCCTAGATTCATACAGAAAAAACTAAAATCAGAGCATAGATAAAAAAAAACAGAAAACTCATGCACCTCATGCTAAGCCCCAAAACTTAGTCTCTTTACTAGTCGTGTATAGGGCTGGCCTCCGGAGTAGTGTAGCAAACGATAGGCCAACCTGAGTCTCAAAAACATAAAAACGATCCTCTTAAAAAAATAATTAAAAAAGATCATCTAAAAAATAAAAAGATGGCATATGCTAGCGTCCGGACGTTCGATCGGGGCGCTAGCTCCGTACGGTTGATTGTAATAATTGTCGCCTATATATACAACATTTCTTGACCATATATGCAATAAAAATATTTGATAAAAAAATCTTAATATTGCACTAGCTGTTATTGATTGTCGATACATAAAATGAAAATATTACAGCAAAAAATAACAACAAACAATTTAATCACCGTCGATGTTGTAGACGTCAAATGCGGTACGCAGCTCGGTCTTGAGCTTGCCGTCCTGGCGGCCGCGAGCATGGAAGGCGGTGAACACTCCCAAGGCTAGGAGGCCGACACCAGCGGAGTAGCATTTGAACTCCCCTGACAGTAGGGCGGTGGCGGCGACGGTGTCCTCCGCCGCGGCGGCCGTGCGGAAGGCCGGGAACACGACGGGTCCCTGTGCGCCATGTTAGATAATCTAGTTAATTTGCATGTCAGTTTTCTCTTCATGTCTGCCACCCACTTCCTGCATGCATGTCAGTCTATGTTGCGCGGATACTTCACAAAAGTCGCGTACCGGTATCGGATACTGTACCGGATATGGATACTGCCCCGATACACCCGGATACGTATCCTGTAAGTATCCGAATTAATTGATTATTCAAAAAAAGAAATTAGTTCCCGATACTTCTCTGATACTCCGATACTTTTCTAATACTTCTAACCTAACACCCCCAACCCACCAGCCAGAGCCTCAGATCCAGATCCAGCTCCCCGCCGCCTCCACGCATTCGACGCCCATCGCCCGTCGTCGTCTCACGCCGCGCCTCGCTCGCCGCGGCCTCAACTCGCGCGCCGCCTCGCCGCCCGCCACCTCCGCCCGGTGCCGCCTCGGCTCGCCATCGCCTCCGCGCTGCCCCTTGCCTCTCACCCATCGCGTTGTCCGTCCCCTCCGGTCGCCGCCTCACCGCGCCGCGCTGCCGTCGCCTCGGCCCAGCGCCTCCGTCCGTCCCCTCCCTCCGCCGCCGCCTCGCCGTCCCCTCCCGTCGCCGCTCGCCGTCCCCCTCGTCGCGCCCGCCGCCTCGCCATCCTCCACCGCCGACGCCTGGCACCTCCGCTCGCCTACCGCCTCGCCCGTCGCCTCCCGTCGCCTTGGCCCGACGACTCCGTCCGCCCCCTCTGGTCGCCGCCTCGCCTATCCCCTCCCGTCGCCTCAGCTGCCGCCTTGCCCATCCCCTCCCGTCGCCTCGGCTGCCGCCTCGCCCATCCCCTCCCGCCGCCGACGCCTGGCGCCTTGGCCGTCGCCTCCGCTCGTGGCCTCCACTCCAGTATGTGCTCTACTGCTCTGCTCACTGCTTGCTATTTGTTGCTATTTGTTGACAATGTATTGGATGAATCAATGTATTTGTCGCCCATCAGTGGTCATGTTGTTTGTTGTCATTAGCTTGTTTATTTGCTATTTGTTGTCCTGCTGCTTAGATTAAATCATGGCATCTGGTGGTGTATTTGGAGGCTCGAGTGGTCTGTCGAATACTTAATTTACTACCAACTATCAATCATGATTCATGACTTGTGATTATGCTATTTACTTCATTATTTGTGATTCATGGCATCATGATTCGGTCGCTATCACGGGGTCCTCACCGTCCGCGACAACAGAATGGTTGGGAGCGCGAGGTCGTCATCGAGCGCGTGGTCAAGGAAGCGTCGGCGTCGGTGCAGTATCCGATGCTGACCAAGACCAACTACCCGGAGTGGGCGATGCTCATGCGTATCAACCTGCAGGCGTAAGGCTTGTGGGGAGCCATCGAACCCGGCGGCGCAGAGTACAGCGTGGATCGTCTGGCGTTAGCAGCGATTTTTTCGAGCTGTCCCGCCGGAGATGCTGGCCTCGATCAGCAATACGGACTCCGCGCAGGAGGCGTGGGATGCTGTCAAGATCATGAGGATGGGCGTCGAGCGCGTGCGCGAGGCGAACGCACAAAGATCATGAGGATGGGCATCAAGCACGTGCGCGAGGCGAACGCACAGAAACTCCGACACGACTTCAACAGTATTGCATTCAAGGAAGGGGAGGCCATCGATGACTTCTCGATGCGCATCACGGGCCTCGCCAATAATCTGCGGCTTCTCGACGACCACATCACCGAAAGCGAGGTTATGCGCAAGATGCTGCAGGTGGTCCCTAAGTTCATACCCAGCGGCAGCACAGGCTGCGGCCTGGGCTTATCCACGCGCGCTGATCTTGTCTCGTACCATCCGGATGCGCATCTTCTCCCTCCTCCCGTAGTCAGTATGCTCTCACTCGCCTGCGCAAAACCTCAGTGGAAAAGGATCAGAAAAATGAGTGGTTATAATAGTAGAAAGGGATAGTAGGAGCAGTTATGGGAATCCAATGCGTCTCATGGCTCGGACGCCCGGAGGGGACTCCTCTGGGGATTGACCCCATTGGGAGGAAATGGGGACACCCTCGGATGGCTTCCACGTCTCCCTCCCGCACGAATCTCCGCGCGACCAACTCTCCCGTTCCTTTCTTTCTCCGCGCGAGCTCTTCCTCCGGCCGCGTCTCCCCTCGACCGCGTCGCCGCCGCCGACCCGCGCGCCATCAACTCCTGCGCGCTCGCCTCCCGCGCCTGCCACGCCGCCGATTCGCGCCACCGCCGCATCCTCCGCCTGTTCGCGCCGACCTCCTCCGCGCGCTGCCGCGTCGCCGCTAACGCCGCCGCCGCCTCTCCGCGACCGCGTCGCCGCCGCGTGGACCTCTCCCGGGATTCGGCGCATGCCCCACCTCGCCGCCCTCTCCTCGGACGCGTCGCGCCGCCGCGACCAGCGCGCCATCAAGTCGCCAGCGTTCGCCTCCCGCGCCGCCACGCCGCCGAAGTCGCGCCACGCCGCATCCTCCGCCGTTCGCGCCACCTCCGCAGCCGCCGCGTCCCGAGGTCGACCCCATTGGGCGGTCGAGCTCGGCGAGGGTGGCGCGGCGACGCGGTGCGCGGAGAGGGCGGCGAGGGCGGCGGCAGCGACGCGGCAGCGCGGCGGGAGGAGGTCGGCGCGAACGGCGGAGGATGCGGCGGTGGCGCGACCGGCGGCGTGGCGCGCGGAGGCGAGCGCGCAGGAGTTGATGGCGCGCGGGTCGGCGGCGGCGACGCGGTCGAGGGGAGACGCGGCCGGAGGAAGAGCTCGCGCGGAGAAAGAAAGGAACGGGAGAGTTGGTCGCGCGGAGATTCGTGCGGGAGGGAGACGTGGAAGCCATCCGAGGGTGTCCCCATTTCCTCCCAATGGGGTCAATCCCCAGAGGAGTCCCCTCCCGGACGCCCGGCCCATAGCATAAATCCTAGACACAACCATCCTGAAAAGATAGACCAACCCTTTGCCTCCACAGATTGCTCCTACCCAAAACTTGGAGCACTCCCAAAGAGCTTACTTCCATAGCAATGACGACAAATGAAGCCATGAAGAAGACCATCGTTCTGTACCCCGGCCTCGCCGTCAGCCACTTCGTCCCCATGATGGAGCTTGCCGACGCCCTCCTGGAGCACGGTTACGCCGTCACCGTGGCGCTCATCGACCCCGCCCTCAAAGAAGACATCGCCTTCGCCGCCACCGTCGACCGCGTCGCCTCCTCCAAGCCGTCCGTATCTTTCCACAGGTTCCCACGCATCCAAAACCCTCCCACCATCATCCACGACGAGCTGTTCGTCCTCAGGTACCTCGACCTCGTCGGCCGATACGAGCGGCACCTCCACGACTTCCTCTGCGCCATGCCTCCCCGACGCGTCCAGGCCGTGGTCATTGACCCGATGTCCTATGGTGCGCTCGACGTCACAAAGAAGCTCAACATCCCGTCTTACATGTTCCATCCGGTGAACGCCAGTGTCTTCTCCGCCGTCCTCCAGCTTCCTTCGGTTCGTGCGCAGCTCCAACCAAGCTTGAAAGAGCTGAGAGACACCTCTATCGAGTTCTCTGGCCTTCCACCCATGCCGGCTTCTCACCTCGTAGGCGAACTGCTCGAGGATCCGGAGAGTGAGATATACAAAGCCTTTATAGACATGGGGCACAGGGGCTCCGAGTCAAGTGGCATCCTGGTGAACACGTTCGAGTCGTTGGAGACGCGGGCGGTGCGCGCTCTGAGCGACCCGCGCAGCCTCCACGGCCTGGTGTTGCCTCCTGTATATTGCGTCGGGCCGTTGTTCCACAAGGCCAGTGAGACAAAAGAGAGTGCTGAGAGGCACGAGTGCCTCGCGTGGCTCGACGGGCAACCACAACGCAGCGTCGTGTTCCTCTGCTTCGGAAGCGTAGGCGCAGGCAACCACTCGGAGGAGCAGCTCAAGGAGATCGCGGTCGGCCTAGAGCAGTCCGGCCACCGGTTCCTGTGGGTTGTCCGTGCTCCCCTCAGCGACGACCCGGAGAAAACGTTCGACCCCCGTGCCGACCCGGACCTCGACGCGCTCCTGCCGGCCGGATTCTTGGAACGCACCAATGGCCGCGGCCTCGTCGTCAAGCTGTGGGCGCCGCAGGTAGACGTGCTCCACCACAGGGCGACCGGCGCATTCGTGACACACTGCGGGTGGAACTCGGTGCTGGAGGGGATCACGGCGGGCGTGCCAATGCTGTGCTGGCCTCTGTACGCGGAGCAAAAGATGAACAAGGTGCTCATGGTGGAGGAGATGAAGATCGCCGTAGAGGTGGTCGGGTGGCAACAAGGGCTGGTCAAGGCCAAGGAGGTGGAGGCCAAGGTAAGGCTGGTCATGGAGTCCGAGGAAGGCAGGGAGCTCAGGGCGCAGGTGGTGGCGCACAAGGAAGGTGCGGCCATGGCTTGGAAGGATGGCGGCTCGTCGCGCGCTGCGTTTGCCCGGTTCTTGTCGGACGTCGACAGCCTTGCAATTGGGCAGACGAGCATTTGATGCATGGGAGCACGTGGAGCAGGACTGGGACTCTGCGAGTGGGAGGTGATGGCACCAGTGTGTTTGTCGCTTATGTGGTGTACTTTGAATTCATTACTGGCCCACGAAATTACTAGGCTATATATAGCTTTATTTTACTTCCATTCTCAAAAAAAAAAAAAGTGTGGCTTTTCTAAGCATGGGTGTACCTACACCCATTTCCTGTTTGGATATTTGACCTGTAATAAAAAAGATCTGAAAAGGATCCTACGTATTGTAATACACTAATACTTATGATATGAGTACTTTTAGGTCCTGATCAACTCGGCTTGGCTTCTGACTTTTTACTTATTTTTCATTATTCATAAGTTTCGTCTTTTTCTGAACTTTTGGCTTTTTGTTGATTTTTTTTGCCGGTTCTTTTTTCCCGTATTTGTTTGTATTATACGTAATGGGCTAACATATTTTTTATATTTTTAAATTTTTTAAAATTTAATTATGCTAAATAAGCCTCTGTCATTTCTGATCTTTTTTCAAACAAATTCTGATGTTTTCATTATAAGCCATGAGCTTTTCAGCCGAACCGATCACCACCTAAACTTTCATATCCATATGTGGTACTGTTCCGGAGAAACAAAAAAGACAAGGTGCCAACAAATATATATTTCACATGTATTCGATCGGTACCATTTGTTCTTTTCTTATGTACCACATACTGCCGATTTTGGTACCAATATTGTGTGTACCATGATATACTACGCATCCGTTAGTTTTTTTAGATTTTTTTTTTACATTTTTTACTCCACGAAACCTTGTCAACTTAATCGGTGTAGATACACCCATGTTTAGCTAGATCTTAGCCTATTTATAATAGTTTTGACAGGTCGATGTGAATAACAGGCTTTATAGCCAAAATTAAAGTGCAATTGGCTAAGAGGTCATGATCAGTCAGTAAATGATTTAATATTTTTGTGACCAATAAATGGCCAAGATTTCTGCTATCTAAAATGAATGCGATAGAAATCAAGTTTAAGCTTTGAGTGACAAGAATTTCATGAGTAGTGCCTCGCGTGCTAAAACATAGTTTAGGTTTGCTGAAGTTTACTACTTTTTTCAACTCGAAAGTCATTTTTCTGGCCTTTAGATTAGTTTTGATACACGTGTTCTATATAGCAAAACCTGCTTTGAAAACGTGTTTGACATCATCAGATCACATATCTGGCTATCACCACTAGTCTAGCTCTATCAGCAACAGCACCAAACTCATCTAAAAAAACATATGCGCTAAACTCATCACCTGAACTCCTGAAGTCTACATGAGTTGATTATAGCGTGAGACGTATTTAGAAGGTAAAACGCTAAATTAACAAGCTCGTAAACATTATGCGTACTATCATACAGCGCCAACATGCACGGACACGGCACGCAATGCACAGGCACCAGAAATGAGTTGAAATTCACTATGCTTCCGGTTCGGCAAAGTATTTCGAAGTTGGAGCCGGATGGTTCCGGAGAACGTACACTACCTGTCAAACTCATGAGCAATGCCGATCGGTCACTTCCCAGCAGCAAGTCCGAGGCTGTCAACGTCCGACAAGAACTGGACAGACGCACCACGTGACGAGCAGTTGCCCTTCCAGAAGTTTGGACCAAAATGGCACTGTTGGTCCCAAAAATACGGGATGTCGCTTTCAAACTAGTGTAATTCTTTCTAGTCCCCTCCTCTGCTAGACAATATTTTAAGATTCAACACGTGGTAATCGTATGGCCGAAGACCGCACGACACTAAAATTATGTGTCCCTGACCGCACGACTATTGTGCACGGTCAGATCGTGCGGTCGGGGACCGCACGACCACTGTTCACCCGAGTTGTATGGTCCCTGACCGCACGACTTGGTTACTATAGCATGTATACATGCACTTGGGTACCGCACGATCACTGTGCACCTCCCATCCACCCGCCGAAAGCGACGCTGTGTGCTGGCTTTAAGCTTGCTGCCATACACCCGTGTCTTGCTCTTCCTTCTTTTCTGTTGCATAGCATGCACACGTGCCAGCTCTTTGCGCATGGTTTGGCCGTCCCCCATCTGCTTTGTGTCCATTTGAGTGAGGTGAATGCCGTGATAAAAGGGTTCGGACGGGCTACATTTAAGGGTTCGCACTGAAGCGGTAGAACCTTAGACAGAGCAGCAAACCTGCAGAGCAAGAGAGGGAGGGAGCTGAACGGAGAAAGGATTACAAACAGAAGATTATGAGTAATTTTCGTTTGGGATCAGAAGTTCGTTCATCTCAGTGACCTCCGAAAGTTTTTTTGAACCAAATCATTTAACCCCATTCACCACCAGCTGCGCCCTGAGCTCCATGCCTTCCTTGGACTCCATGACAAGCATTACCTTGGCCTCCACCTCGCCGGCCTTAACAAGCCCATGTTGCTACCCAACCATCTCCATGGCGACCCTCACCTCTTCCACCATGAGCAACCTGCTCATCTTCTGCTCCACGTACAGCAGCCAACACACCATCGGCATGCCCGCCGTGACCCCCTGCAGCACTGAGTTCCACCTTTAGTGTGTCACGAACGCACCGATCTCCCTGTGGTGGAGCACATCTACCTACGGCGCCCACAGCTTCACGATGAGGCCGTGGCCATTACAGCATTCCAAGAATCTAGCCAGTAGGAACGCGTCGAGGTCCGGGTTGTTGACCCAGAACAAGAGCACGAGCTCTTGAATTAATCTAGATACACACATGCTGGGAAAAAAGATGAACAAAGCACATGCATCAGATTCACATGGGAAAGAAGAAGAACGCCAGATGTTTACCACACAACTGCAACTGCATAGCCAGAGTTTTCCTTTTTCTGTTCTCTTATCAAATGCATTTGATTACACATCCTTTCAGGACTACCTAATCAACTTGCTAACCAAACCAACAACTAACATGGAAAGCCTAAGAAAAGAAATTGTTGTATTTTATGATCTGAATCTGGTCAGGTCCGATCACTTCTAGTCGGGTCCGACCACTTGAGTCTGATCATGTTTTGCTCAAGAAATACGAACTGATTAGAGGTTATGATTGGGATCATCCTTGTGTCCGTGATGGCAACTAGAGTCAGACATGGCTACTCAAGGCATTTTCGACTACAACTCTTCACCATTATCTTCTAAGACTCTCCAAGCGGGGTGATATTCCCATCTCTAAGAATGTTACTATTCCAGTTTTCGAGTAAGTTGTCTCTGTTTCATTGCCGACTAGGACTCTATTCCTTGCTCGTCTAAGACTCTTATTCTCAGGGTATTTATTTCCCCTGTAAACTTCATAATAGATAGCATACACAACACATGTTATCTACATATGTAATACATCAAAAGCGTTATATAACTTTTCCCCCATATAGTGATTTCACCGATTGCGTGTCCAAGGTTTTTTCGTAAGGGTTTTCATGTTAGATTTTTGTCTTGTGCTCCCGATTGTTATTTATTGATTCATATTTTGCTGTGCATTCTATAGCAAGTGGTATCAGAGTTTAGTTCTTCGCCCGATCAATCTAGGGCATACTCGTTATGGCATCAATGAAGTATGATCTTCCACTGTTGGATTGCGACAAAATATTTTTGCTCTTGCAAGTTAAGATGTGAGCTATTTTATTACACTTCGATTTGGATTATGAGTTATTGAGAATCGACAAGATGTCCACTACATTGCCCATTGAGGAGAAGCAAATGAGAGATCATAAGGCTCTCTCTCAAATTTGTCTTCATCTTTCTAATATTATCCTCCAAGGAGACCACCGCTGCTGCCTTATGGATAAAGTTGGAACAATCTGTATGGCCATAGATCTGATCAGCAATATGCTCTGAAGCAGAAGCTTTTCCCTCTCAAGCTGACAGAAGACAGATCAGTGCAAGATCATCTGACCGCATTTAAAGATATGGTCACCAATCTTGAAACTATGGAGATCAAATACAATGATAAAGATTTGGGTCATATTCTATTCTGTTCATTGCCAATTTTGTTCTCTATATTTAGAGACATAATTCTCTACAGTCGAGATACTCTTACTTTCAAGGAGATTTATGAAGCTTTGTATGTAAAAGAAAAGATGAAAAGTATGATTTCGAGCAAGAACTCGAATGTGCATGCAGAAAGTTTGTCCATTCGGTGCAGACCAGTGATTCTAAAAGCAGAAACTCGAGCAGATATAAAGGTCGCTCGAAGTCAAAGATCAAGAAGTCATGTCAATATCTCTGAGTGCTAGAACTCCTAAATAAGGAGAAGAGAAATAATAATATTAAGAAAGATCAATAAGATGATGAAGGTAAGGCCACCATTATTAGAAAAGAAGGTTCTAAAGGGGATATTCTTGTTGTCTATGTTGATGATTTAAAAACCAGTGATGAATGGATTCTTGATTCAGTCTGCACTTTTCACATGAGACCAACCATGATTGGTTCGTTACTTATGAGGCTATTATGATGTGGATCAGTGTCCTTGGAAAATAGTACACCATGCAAGATTGTAGATTTCTATTCCGTATCAAGATGTTTGATGACACCATTAGAACCCTATCAGAGGTCCGACATATTCCAAATTTAAAAAGAAATCTTATCCCGTTGAATACTTTTGGTGCCAAAGAGTACCAATTTTCTGGTAAAGGTGGAGTTTTAAAGATCTCCAAAGGCTCTCTTATTGTGATGAAATGTGATATGAAGGAAACATACATCTATCATCTTTGAGACACTACCCTGATTAGATAGGTTGGTGTTTCCTCGATTAGATTGTCCGATGTTGATCAGACAATTCTATAGCATATGTGTCTCGGGCATATAAGTGAAGCTATCTTAAAGGAATTGTGCAAAAAATGTTTGTTCGATGGTAAGGCGTCGACTAGTTAAAGTTTTATGAACATTGTGTCTTTAGTAAACAGAAGAGTGTGAGTTTCAGCTCTACAGATCACTCTTCAAAGGATATATTGGATTATATTTACTCTGATTTATTGGGTAAGTCTCATGTTCCATCCCTTGAATGCTCAAATTATGTGCTGACCATCATAGACGACTACTCTCGAAGACTTTGGGCATACTTCATCAAGCACAAGTCTGATGTATTTGAAACATTTAAAGAGTGAAATATTATGATCGAGAAGCACACCGCCAAGAATATCAAGAAACTCCAAACAGATAATGACTTGGAATTCTGTTCAGAAGAATTTGAAGCCTTATGTTGATCGCACAGCATTGTTTCGTGTGACGTCCTCCTCTCAGGTTCTATTGCTGGTCGCCTCGAGTTCATGCGATGAGCTTCTTCTCTTTTTTTCTCTCGATGCGACTTGCTTCTTTACCATGAATCGATGCTACCAGGCCGAATGGGACTGTGATTGACTCTTGAAGGGCTTACAACTTCGTGTTGGGCACAAACGCAAACACTTTTTGATCGCCTCAGATTTCAATTGAAGGATGCTACTCCTTGAAATAACGTGAGGCCTTTTGCTTTGCTTTTGATTCAATGACACAGAGGCACCGGGCCATTGAGTTTCTAAACCACAAGGTAACGGTGATAAGTCGTGGGTGTCGTGCAGGTGCCAATCTTGTATGTGCGATGGCCGCCCTGCGAGTCTTCTCTCCTTCCTGGGGCCTCAGTTTTGATTTGAACTTGAAGATCTAATATCACTTGTTATAAAACCTTTGGTAAAAATAAATGATGAAAAGAATAGGAGACAAGGATTTACCATGAAAAACCCTTGCAGAAAAAACCACAAATGCACGAAGGCAGAATTCACTATATGAAGAGGGATTACAAACATAGGGAACTTCGGTGCATCTAAACTGGCAACTATAGGAGTACATATATAGGCTAAGGATCAAAGTCCCAAACAAAGAAGGAAACTAAATCAGAGTTGGATGCGTCAGCTGTTGTCACGTCTGACATGGCTTAACACGTGCGTCAATGTCACGTCTAGCGCAGTGTTCAACATAAACATGACAAAGAATTCAGATCACACTTTAATAGATGCAAACCTTCAAAATTACACCTTCCAAGACCAATGTCGTTGGTTGTTGCTATCCTCTATTTTTGACCATTTTAAGAGCTTCAAATCCTTCAAAAAGTCAACGAACGCCATCTGCGATGGCCCACCATCTGCAAGCGCCTCCACGGCCTTCCCCTCTGCTAATGCCAGCCTCTTCCTAAGCTTCTCCCCTTCCTCGGACTCCATCACTAGCCTCACCCCTTCCTCGGACTCCATCACCAGCCTCACCTTCTTCTCCACCTCCTTAACCTTCACCAGCTCCTCGTCGTACCCTTCCACCACCAACCCGACCTTCATCTCGTCCACCACAAACACCTTGTTCAGCCTTTGCTCCACGTACTATAGCCAGCACAGCACGAGTACGTCAGCTAAGGCCATCTCCAGGATAGAGTTCCACCAGTAGTGCGTCACGAATGCGACAGTCGCGGCGTGCTGCAACACCTCTATCTGCGGTGCCCACATCTTCACCACCATCCCCTTGCTTTGCGTCCTCTCCATGAACCCCTCTAGTAGCAATGCATCCATGTCTGGCTCCAGACGTGGCAGGAAGAACTTGGTCTGGTCCTCGGGTGCACCACGCACAACCCATAGGATGTGGCCGGAGCTCTCCAGCCCACAAGCTATCTCCTTCAGCTGCACCGTCGAGACGGCACCCAAGCTACCGAAACAGAGGAACACCATGCTTCGATCCGGTTGTGTGTCCAACCACGACAAGCACGCGTGCTACTTGCCTTTTGCCACCTCCTCGCCTTTCAGATCAATGGCCCGATGCAGTACACAGTTGGCGTGGGGCAGTTAGGGACATAGGTGCCCACCCTGAGCATCCTCACAGCCCTCGACTCCAACCACTCGTAGGTATTGATCAACATGCCCCGCACCTCTGGCATGCGCCCGTGGTGCCCGATCCGTGCGGTCGAGCATGGTGTGGACATGTCTAACACCGAGGAAGCGGGGGAGCGCCTTGCCCATGTCCTTGAAGCTGCTGTTCATCATGGCGAAGTAGTGGGGAAGGTGGAGAAATGCAATGAGGTCGCCAGTGGAGGAGGTAGTATAAGTATGCTGGGACACCGATCGTAGTGGCGGTGTCAAGGGTGTCGACACAGAAGAGGTCAAGGATGAGGGCAGCGATGTAGGGGAGGGAGCGAAGTGTAACAGCCTAGGTTTTTATAAAAAAATAATAATAGTAAAAATAATTTAAAATAAAAATAAGTGTTTTGGTTGCCTAAAGTTTATTTTTGATTTGCCCTGATTTTCTGCTTTTAGAAAGCGCCGGATTTGAAAAGTAATTTAGATAAAAAAAAACATAAAAATATTATTAAATAGAATGATATTTTAATTTTCTATAAAAATCATATTTCAAATTAATTATTTGGAAGCATTTGGTGTTTATCTGATTTTCCTGTGTTTTTCTGGTTTTTTAAAAATCAATTTCAAAGCTAAAAAGTATTTTTGTAAAAACTAAAAGACCAAATTTAAGTTGGAAATATTTTTCCTAAGTCTAAATCATCTCCAAGAATTTCTGTGAATTTTTCTGGAATTTTTAGACTTTATTTTCTAAGTGTTTTTGAAATCCCTATCTCTTCTCGGGCTGACAAGTGTCATGCCTAAATCCAATCTTACGCACCCGATTAAATATCAGCCCTCTATCTTCACTTAACCTACTCCATCTTCATCCGATGGCCTGGATTCAATCTACGCCACCAGATATGATCCCACGTCATAATCTTTCTTTTCCAGTATAAAAATAATTCAGAAAATCTCTTTTTCCTTTTTCTTTAGTGTCAAACTTCTGAGAGCTCGTTCTCTTTCGTTTTAAATCCGATTGAGCCCATTTAAATTTCTAAATTGTTTAAAATTTTAATCTATCCATTTTTATCTTTTTTCAAATTTTTACAGTCTTTTAAAAAATTATTTTAATTAAATTAAAGCTTAGCAAATAAAAATATTTTTAATGGTTAAAATATACTTCAAATAAATATGAAATTATTTTATTTAATGTTTTCGGCTTCCAAGGATTTTGGTAAAATTTTCTGAATTTTTTTGATTTTATTTTATTTTTTTCGGGAAAACAATTATTATTTTTTATTATTTTCTCTCTCCTCCACTATTCATCTTCCAAGTGAGATTTTCTCAACCATTTCTTACGCAATAAAATGCATTTGAATCATTTCATCAAGAGTTTTCCATTCTCGCCCTTCGCCCCCAATTTCATGCACCAATTTCGCGGGAATATACCATGCCACCGAAAGACATTCCCTCACGGATCTCCCCATCCGGTCTTCCTCCGCGTCTATAAAAGGGAGCACCGGGTGCCTCTCCTCATCCTCACCTAGCCCCGAAAATCTCAAAGCCTCTCTCCCTTCCTCCTCGCCGCAATCGGCATTTTTCTCTCGCCAACAAAACGGCGTTCTTCGGCCATTTGCGCCGTCTACAGTGGATTCCGGCCACGACTAACCACACCATTGGCTTCGCCTTTGCGCGTTCTACATGGTGCTCCCCTCGCCTTCGCCGGAGCACCGTGGTCAAACTGTGCCGCCACTTCTCTCCTCGCTGCAGGCCGACCGTGCATCTTCCACCACAACCAAGGTGAGCACTGCGTTCCTCATGTTCTCCTCTTCGTTTCGCCACAAACCTCACCCGCTAACTCCTCTCCGTTTGCCCGGAACGCCGATGTCAACCCGTCAATCGTTGAATGTCTTCTCCGCCGTGTTCCGCCACTATTCGATATCCTTTGGTTGAGTCGTTTGCACCGTTGAGTTTGCCTCGACGCATTCTACATCGTGCTTCCATCGCCATCACCTAAAGATCCCCCGAGTCCTCGTCGACCTTGTCAGGCCCAGACACTAAAACTGTACCTTCGCGCGTACACCCCTTTTTGGTAAGCGCTTCGATTTTTGTTCACGTCATATTGTGTCCTAGCCTCTAAGAAATTTTTCTACCATTTTGTTTAATTTTTCGTGGAGCCAATTGTCAGGAATTGAGCTTTCCACGAAAATGACCGTTTGTGACTCCGGACGTCGATTCGTCGCCTCCGGTAAGCCTTAACCCATGCCGTAATTTTTCTTAGACTTGCCTCACTGCGTTCTACGCCGTGCTTCCTTCCTTTTCCCCAAAAAGCCTCCACAAATTTTTGCCTCTGACACCTCGCCATGGCCGCCAATGGCATCTCGTGTCCCCATCTATCCGGTGGTGTTTTCCCCAATCCGTTCGCATCATATCGTGCCAAACCATCTCAGATAGCTACCTTTTAAATGGTTTTGGATTCGCTTCACCGAGCACCAAGTTATCAAGTTTTTCCTTTTTCTCTACCGTCATCGTTCAAACGTCAATTGTATCGTGTCCGACGAACTTTCAGCTAAGCCAATAATTTTCCTAGCTTCACCATGCCATGTTCTACCCCGTGCTCGCACTACATCTCCACGTTCCATACACAGTGCTATCTCTCTTCAACCTATCGTCGTCGCTACCACGTCGTCACTGCCGTTTTTGTCTCACCGACGGTGATTGCCGCCGTTCCTTGCCGCCATACCTGTGTCACCACTTTGCCTCGACACCAGGATTCTATTTTGCCCATTCGCCAGCCACCTCACAGCCAACCGACACCATACTATTCAAAAGATAAGTATCGGATTTTGTTATCATTTCATGTGACATCCAAAACTTCCAGATATTTGTTCTCCCTCATACAAACTCCGAATCCGTTGATTCCAGATATTTATTTGGATTTTATTTGAATTTGATGGGTTATTTTCACGTGTAGACTGCGACGATTCGAGAGAATTCTTCGACGAAGATTTGCACCCATCTGAAGAGCAAGGCAAGTCACACTCCTTGATCATGTTGATCCCAGTTTTCAAAATAAAATTATGTTGATTTAAACTATATTGCATGTATATTTTTATTCAACGTATTTCAATTCAGTTTTAAATTTAGTTATTGCCTACTTGTTAATTCCTCCATTGAATTTGAATTCCTCAGTACCTTGTCAACCTAGAATCAAACTCTGCTTAATACATCAGTGTTGGCTAGAGAGTTTAATCAAATGCTTAGCCCTGCTTAGTCATAATATTTGTTTTGGGATATTTTTCACATAAAATGATGAACTTTTCACATGAAATGATAAGCTTTTCAACTGTTCTCTTGACTTTGGTGAGTCAAGGAAGTTTATGAAATATTTTGAAAACAAAATATAAAGGTTGTTTAGATTTAGGCAATTGGTTAGATTGGTGGGTGCAAGCATGCCCTGTTGGTTGGAGCCGCAGTGGTTGATTGTCGTGCACAGGGGTATGTGGTTGGGTCTAAGTCAGATTAAGGACCAGTCTATGAGCTACTGTTGTAAAGCCCTAATCGTACTACCACATGGCTGGTATGGGACAGCCCTGGCTGAATAATTTGCGAAGTCCTAACCTGAGTCAAGTCGTAGGTTGAAAGTGAGCGTGGTTGGTGCCTTGTGAAGTCTCACTTGGGCGAGCGTGGTTAAGCCATGAGAAGTCTCGTCTAGGCTCAAGAGGGGGTCCCGGTCTGGTGGATTCTTTACTGGGGTGAAAACTTAGAGTTGGCTCGACCAGGTTGAAGGTTTGCATTGTAAAGGCTTGTCACGACTCCTTGCCGCACACCTAAGGAAGTGTGTAACTCGCGTGGCATAAAAGGATGATCATGTCTTATGGGTAAAGCTGTACAACCTCTGCAGAGTGTATAATATATCCTGGATAGCCGTGCCCACGGTCATGGGCATGCTGAGTAAAAGTTTTTCATGGATTAGACTTTTATTTTCAAAAATGATTTTTGAAAACCTTATGGATGGATGGAATCCGCGAGAGAGTTGCGCAGTGGAAGCGTGTGGACGGATGGAATCCATACGTAATCTTTTGGAAAAGATGGTCCGGGTGGGATGCCCGTGGTTAGGTTAGTGTTTGGTCGGAGCTTGCACTAACGGTATTAATTTCATTTACAATTACTGTTTTTACTTATTGTATTAAATTCAGCATTATTAATCTATTTACTGTATTTCTTTAAATGTTGTTTTATGCAAACTAACCCTATAAGCCTTCCATTGAAACCTTTATCATTATGATGCATTTTCTCCGTGTGACTTGCGGAGTACAAGTTTGTACTCACCTTGCTATCTCCACACAGAGGAAGACGACTTCGACTACGGTGAAGACTTGTACGAGTAGGCCGCGTCTTACTGTCGTTTGCCTGTGGGCAGGCTTAGTGGGCTTCTTCCGCTTCGGTTTTTCTTCCGCTGCTTATGTTTAAATTTTGGCTTATGTGCCGTTGATGTAAACTCTGGCAATCATGCCCATGTTTAGTTAATAAATGTCATTATGCTTGATATTTATCTTTATTGTTTACTGTGTGCACTAGCTGATCCTGGACTAGTGCGATTTACACAGAGGATCCAGGAGTTGTCGCTCCGGGTTCTGACACGGAGAAAGGCGAGGAGGGAGGGAACGGTGTGGTGGAGCACATCGAGAATCTGCCAGAAGGGGTCAGGGTCTGGACTGGGGTAGTCCGGGGGCGGGAGGAGGTGGAAGGAGAGTGAAGGGTTGGCTGTGTTGAGGTTGGCGACAGCGGGAGCGTAGGAGGCGAAGAAGTCCTCCGTGGAGGCTAGCGGGGTCAAGGCAGTGAGAACGACGGAGAAAGAGCTTGGTGAGATCCACCATGGGGATGAGGTGCCCCCACGCCAGGCAGGTGTGCAGCACCACGGTTGGATTGGGATTGGGCTCCATTGCCGATGCGCGACAGTGGTGAGCAGTGAGACTGCGAGAAGGGGAATTCTGTAGAGAAATTTGAGGATTTGCCCCTTCTTTGTTTACGAACAGCTCATTTGCTTTATAGTTGATTTCAATTGATCATTTACCCTATCTTTTAATTTACAGTTGATGATTTGCCCTTTTTGGATTTCCAGCTCATATTCCATTTTTCCAAGGCTAAAATACAATGGGAAATGACCAATATGCCCTTGCCTCATCCTCCCCTCGCAAGCTGCAAGTCACCTCCTCCCCTGCCAGTCGCCTCCGTCACCTCCTCATCATCTGGGAACGCCGACTTCTCCACGTCAGCCGACTCCTTGTCCTCCTCATCGCCCAAGGCTGCTGACTCTTGCAACCCCCTGTAAGTCGTCTCCTCCAGCAAGCATCATCGTTCAAGTGGTGCAACGCAAGGTTGGAACTAGACCCACCACCTCCTATTGGATAAGATAATTTCAGTCCTTCCGTTGTTGCATTGTGTTTGGTCGATGGCCGAACCACGAGCGAGTACGAAAAGGGTGCCCTAACTCAATTTATTATTGTATCTGATTAGGATTAATCTAGAAAACATGTTTGAAATATGTGTAAGAGTTGCACGGTACATCGTGAGGTTTGATGACGGAACACAACACAACTTTGGTAGTATGGATGTGGACTTGAAAATTAATCTCAAAGGGTTTACACTAGAGAAATTTGTGAAACTGATGCGTGCGAGAATCTTATGGGGCTTTGGATAGGAACTACATGTATTTTGCAATAATAAGTACACCAGGGAGATCGACAGAATTCACCATACCTTGGATTTGTTTAGGGCATTTCATGACCGCTGGACTACCAAACGTGTGTTTTTGTTATGTCAAATTGTAGACGATGCTCATACACATTCTAGTGTCACATTTGATGTTGCCAGTCAAAGTGTCGATCATGTGGAATCCAATTGTATTGGTGCTGCTATAGGAGGTATTAGAGGGTCACAAGTTGATGAAACTTGTGCATCACAACCAGTAGTGGACTGGAGCACTATTGAAATTGCTCTGGAGACTGAAGATGGGGTTAATTATCCTATAAGTGAGAAAGACATGATGCACTACTAGGGTTGAGGGATGAGGATGCGGGTACATATGAAGCCCATTGTGACGTATGTGGTGATGTCGATACTGCTGTAGGGCCTAGCTGTGATGATGATGATGATAGTAATGATGCTACCATTGTAGTCCATGATGATATACCTGAGGAGCAACACATTGTATATGACAGAAGTAACCCAAAGATGGAGAGAGGCACATGGACACATAGTCCATGTGTACTTCCATATTTCTTCTTCTCTCCTCTTGCAAGTTATGGCGTGTTGGCAACACCTAATTTTTTTGTATATGTAGGTACTAATAGGCGTGCTTTTGGAGCCTTCTCTGCGTCATGCCCCTGGTGTCGGCGAGGTGGCCATGATGGTGTTGCAAATTCTGCTAGGCTAGTTGGGTCGTGCAAAGCCTCTGTCGAACACTACTTATTTTGTGAGATTGTAGTTGTCTTGATGATACCGTATTGCATGTGTTTCTGGACAGCCAGTGTTCAGCATGTGTTGCCTAAATGCTCATATTGTTCACAATTGCTAAATGTTTAGAGCAACTCCAAGAGATTAGCCAAAAGAAGTATCTAAATTTAGTGATTTAGCTATTCTCTAAAATGAATCTCACCCAAAAAAACAAGACTACTCCAACAGGCTATCTAAACTAGAGGGCGCGGGTGGGCGCAGACGCAGCGAAATGGGGCGCGTGCGGGAAGGAAGCGCCGACCGCGCCAAGAGGCTGGATGGTGAGCGAGGTAGGCTATCCAAAAATAGAGAGCGAAGGAGGAGGGATGGAGAGCTACTAAATTTGGAGAGTCATTTACAGAGTCTATTGGAGACGTTTTTTCTTCAATAATAGCCAAATTTACCTTTAGAAAATGATTTAGCTCTTCTCTTGGAGTTGCTCTTAGCATGTGTTGGCTAAATGCTCATATCGTTCACAATTGCTAAATGTTCGGTGTGACAGTTCTGGACACAAATTTTTTTAGCCTTGGCACATATTGTTCCCAGGCAGATATCCATCCCGTACTGTGCCGCAGATATTGCTCCCGCAATGTGCCGTCGGCCAAAATAGGGCATCAAAGCAAGGGCAAGGACATATTAATCATTTTCTATTGTATTTTAGCCTTGGCAAAATAGAAAATAGGCTGAAAATTCAAAAAGAGCAAATCATCAAATTTAATTAAAAAATGGGGGAAATTATTAAAATTAACTGTGAGATAAATGAGCTATTCGTAAATAAAGAAGAGCAAATCCTCAAATTTGTCATGTGTAGGCTGTAGCTTATCTGATAACGTTTCTATTGTCCTGTCTAGTGGAGTCGCAGCTGTTTCTGCGGGTTTTTTTTTTCCCACGAGATTTTCTTGGGCCGTGCTTCGAATATGTTGTGCGGCTTTATACGGTTTCTGGCCCAAAGCAATACATGGGCTATCAATCAATTCGAAGTTCCAACGTGATTACGTGAAGTAGGCGAAATTAGATCCCACAAGGAAATATGGGTTGGGACGAGGTTCTGAGATTCCAGATGAGGATTTTTCAACGGCCCACGGGCCTAGTTTAGGGAAATTTTTTTCGAATTTTTTGTACGGATAATCTATTTTTTATTCAAAATTACAGAAATATACATGGAAAATTTTTACAAAAATAGGCTCCATCGCCTAATGGTTGGCGTGAAGCCTTCGCCTTAACCATTGGCGACTTTAATCGATCGCTCTACCCTCGGGCGATGCGTCGATCCCAACCATTGGCGACTTAAATGGAAATCGCCAATGGTTGGGCGGCGCATCAAGTCTCCGTGAATGTTTTAAATTTTTCAATTTTGTAGTTTTAAACTGGTAAAAATCTCACGGAGTTGTAATAAAAGTTTATGTTCATTGTATATTATAGGTGTGCAAAAATTTTGAAAATTTTTTTAGAACGATTGACCGTAGAACGATCGGTACATACGATGGTAAGTGATATTTTAATGTTATTGAGAATTCGTGTCTCTGGGCTAGGATTGGGTTGAGGAGGATCGATAGGCCCAACGGTCGATTATCACGACAGTTCTACATACAAACCATCGTAATACTCTCTATCACAAGTTTTATATATCGATGCAATATAAACAACTAGTCTGAAAAGATAAAATAGCAAAGTTGTATATGGCTTATATATACTCATTTAAAAGGTTTCGATGAGATCTACAACTTTTCAGTTGACACAAAATCCAAATTCGAAAGGAAAACCAAGAAAAGGGTAACAACAGAAACCAAAAACTTACGACGCGGGTTTAGGTCCAAAGATGGCCGATTTTCGGGGTCTTGAGGCGACTGGCGCAAGCGGTCGTTTTATTGGATCGGGCTTGTCGTTAGCTTTCCAACGAGTACAAGAACGTCAAACGGACACCGTATGCAAAAGTTATGCCCGTTTCTCAAGGTGTGTCGAAGCAGATGAAACTGCTGTAACTTTTGATCCCGTAGCCGAAATTGCTCAAATTTTTTCTAGAGGCTGTTGGATGTATGAAGAACAGCTCCACCAATTTTCACTTTTTGGCGAAGGTTTGATGCACTTTCCAAATTCTCGAGAAATCAAAATATTACTTACCATCGTTTGTACCAATTGTTTTATGGTCATTTGTTCCTAAAAAAGTTTCCCAAAATTTTTACACACCTACAACATACAATGAACATAAACTTTATTACAACTTCAGCAAATTTTTACCAATTTAAAACTATAAAATTGACAAAATTTAAAACATTCATGGGGTCTGAATGCGTGCCCAACCATTGGGCGTGCATGAAAGTGGTTGAGCGATCGATGCGATGCCGAGGTAGAGCGATGGATTAAAGTCGCCAATGGTTGGCGAAGGCTTGATCGCCAACCATTAAGCGATGAGCCTATTTTGTAAAAATTTTCCAGCGGGTATATTTCGTAATTTCGAATAAAAATGGATTATCCGTACAAAAAATTCAATTTTTTTCATTACAAGAAAGACATGCGTACGTACACCACACGCATACATACACTAGTGCACACATTTGCCTCACGCCTAGAATACAAAGGCTGAGGATAAATCAGTGAGTTCACAAAATTTTTACTAAAACACATTCGTGTGGCATAAAGATAAGCATCATAATTTAAATTTTGATAGATAAAATCGTGCCTCCGCAGTCTAGAAACTAGAGGCAAGGTCATGATACGAATTAAAAATGAACTAATAGTTTCGCCGTTTCCACACCCAAATTGCTCCGCTTTTGCTTGGCGGTACCGGCATACCGCTAACTCGGCACGTCCTTTTCCGGTCATTCACTCGGTGCATGCACCCCTATTCCAAGGTGACCTCACAAAAACCATTGAAATCTACAAGACTAGAACCATAAGAAATTAAGGTGGCCGCGGCCGCCAGGGGTTCAAATAATGTGCCACAGACCAGAGTACTAGATTCAATCACAGCAACGAAAAACTCGAGCATCTAGAAACCCTGCACGAAATGGGGATCCATTCAGACACTCACGAAGTTTCTCTTCACACAGACTGAAGACAATGATGTTGACAATTTGACATCCGCCAAGGAGAAAATTTTCCCCAAAACACATTACTCGACAAAGTCTCAGACCAATCAGACACTTAGCAACTATCACGTGGAGTGAAAATTGCACGACTACACACACAGCAGCGGTACAGCACATCTGATGTTCCAGATGTAATGGAAGTCACGATGTCTATCTCGAACCTGCACAACGCATTTTAAACGGCGGTTAAAAACTCTGCGACTAGTCTATCTCAAGCGTGTCAACCCCGGCACAAAAGAATATCGCAGCCCTGGGCCCAAACCCCACGTATAAGACCGAGACCTGCAGGTGGTTACATACCGACCTGCACCGAACAAAGCAGCCGTGTGTGTGTGTGACCGTGCTCGTGTCTTGTACAGTTGTACCCTGTGTAGTAGCGTTTCCTCCGTCCATGGAGACGGCCGGGACGGCGAGGAGCGCGGCGGCGGATGACAAGAACGAGCCGGCGAGGCCCCTCGCGCTCCCCTCCCCGTCGGTCCACCCGACGGCCAACGATGTCGAGGAGGTGGGGCAGACGGCGACGGGGATGCAGTACCTCCGGAAGCGCCGGCGCGTGCTCTGCTGCTGCGGCTGCTGCTTGACCACCGTGGTTATCGTCGGCCTCGTCATCCTCGTGCTGGCGCTCACCGTGTTCAAGGTGAAGGACCCGCGGATCACCATGAACAGCGTGTCGCTCACGGCCCTCAGCGCCGGCCCCGGAGGGGGGGTCACGGACCCCGTGGCCGCCAACGCCACGCTCACCGCCGACGTCTCGCTCAAGAACCCCAACATCGCGTCGCTCAGGTTCTCGCGGAGCGACACGTACGTCTACTACAAGGGGCAGACGGTCAGCGTGGCGTACGCGCCCGGCGGCCGCGTCGGCGCCGACAGGACCGTGCGCATGAACGTGACGCTCGACCTCCTCGGCGACCGGCTCGCGCAGGTGCTGAACGGCACCGGCCTGGTGTTCGGGCAGGAGTACGACCTGACCACCTACACCGACATCAACGGCTCGGTCAAAGTGCTGGGGATCTACAAGAAGGACCTCGAAATCAGGATGAACTGCTCGATCATCGTGGAGGTTGGGGGCGCGGCCAGCGTGCTGGTGCCCGGGGCCACGTCTAGCGTGCAGAGTAAGGGCGTGAATTGTGTAGCACATGTGAGCTGATTAGAGAGTGTGGCCAGTCATTTACATGACGGTTTTGAGGCTGCTTTTCACGTTTTCACTCTAGATTTTTTCCCCTTCCTTTTTTTCCCCTATGTAGGCCCCGTTTGGCACAGCTCTAGCTCCGAGATCTATGCAGAATCTGTAGTTTGTTGACTAAATTAAAGTGATTTAAATATTTTTATTTAATATATAATATAAATGAAATGAGTCATGTAAATGCACTTAACATGCCTGCAACTCTAGATCCAGAAGCTAGAGCTCTGCCAAACGGGGCCGTAAACTAGTTCTACTATATCGATTATTATGTAGATTCTAGACATGCTATGCTACTTTTGCGTGCTTGCAGCTCGAAATCTCATCTAGCAAACTAATATCAGGGTCCAATACTTGGCTTAATGGAATGGATTGGGTAGACCAAGTTGGCCAACAACCATGATTCTCATGGTTCTATCTGAATTTTGAATATAACATGCACATATACGAGTTGGTGTTACTGGCAATGCATTTACTACTGAAGGCGGGTGGAGAAACGTCAGAAAAATGGTCAATGGACTCCGTAGTACTCAGAATCTCATATGCTAGCTCATTTCAGATCAAGACTGTTTATTTTAGTTGGTTACTCATAGCTTGTGTGTAATAGGCTAATAGCAGTGATTGTTGTTGACTACGTTGCTGATGGCATTACTATTAGGAGGCATCGTAAAGCTGCCAGAAAGCTAGAATGTAACAACTCCGGAATCGATATAAACACACACAGAAGAAACAATTAAAGATGATAGATTGCAGTCGATAGCAGATTGATTAGCAAACCATGTTTCCTCTCTTGATAGCAACTACTCAAACAAGCTAGCTTCTGGAAACAACAGAAAATGTGTGTTGGGAATGCATGAACAAACTTGCAGAAATGTGAGGCCATCTAACTATCTACGGGATAGCACATCCAATGAAAGACACAACAGAAGTATCACTGACCCAGCCGATCATCAGAGTGACAAAACTGGATCATATATAAAAGGTTAATCGTTCGCATCGAATAAATATTATGATAAGATTTTCAACAAAAGAGTAACAAACATAATATGAGAGAACAATAAAAGCTAATGTCAAGGAAAAGTTGAATTCAGGACTTGAACCACCAATTGTAGCCAACAACAATAGAACTCCAGCTATCAACGTACTTCGTTATGATTTCTCACCCAAAAAAGATTACTTTGGTACAATAATTAGAAAAGAAACAACAGGTGTCAAACGCTAACAATAACCAATTAGTACAACATAATTCCTACTGTCAAACTTTTTAGCTATCACAGTCAAATGTACCTTGGCAGGTGCACATACAAGTACATTGATATTAAGAAGCACACAACGCAATCAGTAAGGCATTCATTACTAGATCAAGGATAAGTAAGAGTATCATCCCCCCCCACCAAACTTTGGCTGGTTCAAAGTTCAAACATAACTAGCTAGATAATATTAAGACATGCACAGAACAATCTGTAATGTCTTCTGCATGTACCCTTGGTGCTCAACCCCACATGAACACATCAACCCCTCAAGATTCCTGTGAATGAAGAGGGGTCATAATAGAATGATAGAATCCTTCCAAGTGCCACTTCACAGAATCATCTTCAAATGGCATCAAAATCTGCTAGTTGTCTAACCCCACATACAAATAGAACAACAAGTGATGAAGAATTGAAAAATAGTATACCCTGCCCCTCAAAAGGAAAAAAGAATGAAAGGAAAGGAAAACAGTGTGTCACTATGAGAGTTGCATAGTGGTAGATGGGAAAAACAGACAAATAAAATGACTCCAACACCAGCTATTCATTGTACTAGAACTACAATATTTAGGGTCATTATTCGTTAGGTAGGTGTCCAAGTCTGCAACTAGCAACCAAACTGTGGGTAGGTCACAATCTTCTAGTCCATTAACATGAAAATGCCTTACCTTCTATATGTAGCTTCCCTTGAAATACCAACAACCAGATATAGCATGCATTCTCACTTTTCAGGTCATGATATCAGTTAGTCCCAGATGGCACTTGGTTTAGTTCATGGAAAACAGTAGCGTATTAATATCTCAGAAACCAGAGAAGGCAAGAAAACTAACTTAAAACATTAGCACATTTAAGCCAGAAATCTAATGACCAGACAGAGAATTATGACCAATTCAACCAATCTGTCCAATCATGATAGCATTTCTGAATTCAAGCTAACTAATGAACATCATGGGTTAATATAGGGAAATTTTAAATAACAAGGGAGTTTTGGCCATAATAAATAGGGTAGTATGCTTGAAATTGAAGTGACATAGTTTCCTTGGGAAGCTTAAGCGGTAACTTGTATGGCCGTACATCAAAATTATCTAAAAAATGTAGTTACTTTCCTTAAAAAGTATAAAGTAACCGATACTGTTGAGAACATCACAGATTTACTGTTTAGTGAGGTAAGTAAACTATACATTTCAAGTGAATAATTGTTCTCCATTTGATTTAGGATGTCGGAACCAACATTAATTCATCAAGACTGCAGAAATCAATGCCCCAAATTATCAATCGTTCAGGAGTCAGCTCTCTCTAAGACCCAGAAAAATCTTGAGTGACGACAACAAAGAGCACTATTTAAGAATGCTTCCCCTTCCGTTAGACCGTTACAGCAAGTAGCATCATTTAGGTACTAAAAAATGCTGCGTTCCGTTAGAAATAGCAAGTTTTTTCCTTCATGTTCTTGCTACCAAAGTAAGGTAACAAACTAACCATCATACAAGCAATTAGCAATGTACAATGCAATTTATCGTTCATGTAGCTGGAATACAATGATTCTGAGACTGATCTTGCACATGCAACTATAGGACCACAGTTAACGTCACTTGATAAAAGCTATATCAGAATGGAAGAAAAATGTATTTACACTGCTTGTCTGCCTTAGTCCAACGATCTACTGCTACCAAGCAAAATTTTCTCAAAGTTAAGGCTGTCCTAGTTTAACAATTTAAGATCCTAAGTACCCCGACGGATCAGCCAAATAACTCCTAACCAATGAAACGATCGATGCAATATCCCCTTCTTGACAAAGAGCAGCAAATGCTGCTAAACACGAGTAAATAAAAGAAGGCGAGATGCACCAATCTCCGTCACCTGTGGCGACGGCGGTCAGCGGCGTAATGAGACAGCGGGACGAGCTCCGACAGCGGGGTGGCGAGTGGGGTGGCGACGGGAGTGGGGATAGGCGAGGACCGGCAGAGAGGGCACGACGCGCTCCGCCGCAGCCACGCGTCCAGGCACATGAGGTGGAACCTGTGCCTGCACTCCGGCATCACGCGCTGCATCTCGCCCTCCCTGTACTCGCATTGGCAGATCGGGCACGCGGCCTCGGCGTCCGCCCCCGCCGCGGCCCTGGAGAAGGGCACCTTCGGGTACGAGGCGATCATGGCGGGGTCGAGCCCGACGGGCGACGCCGCCGCGGCGCCCCGGGAGGAGGACCCCGGGGATTCGGAATCCTCCGCGACGAAGATGACACGGGGGACGGTGATGGAGATGTGGCCGGAGCTGGAGGCGGAGGAGATGGTATGGCGCGCGGAGTGGACCCCCTCGCCGACCCCGCGGCCGTAGCAGAAGTAGGAGGCGAGGAGGAGGGACGCGAGTAGGACGAGGAAGCCGAGCGCGATGGCAATGGCGTAGCCGAGGCCGAGCGAGGAGAGGAAGGACATGACGCTGACGTCGCCGGCGACGGCGAGAATGGCATGGTGCGCGGGGATGCAGCTGGGAGTGGGGTATTTGTTGGGGGCGGGGGGCTAGGTTTTCCGGGGGGCTGGATCTGGTGGTTGGCGGCATTAATTGCCGGGGAAGCGGGAGAGGCCGAGAGACGGGGTTGAAATTATGGCGCGGGACTGGACATGACGGACGGATGCAGCCGCAGCCGCGCCGTGCTGTGTTTTTTATGCTTCCGCCGCTGCCGCCCGGAGAGGGAGTGTGAATTTGGTGGAGAGGGCGGGCGGGGAACGCCTGAGGTGCTGCTGGGATGTGGGAGGCACGGAGCAGCGGTTGCTGGTGGGCCGCCCGCCGGCTCTGCGATATCCAGCACACAGCTTGGCGGACGGCGACACCGCGGTGGGCGGCACGGCGCGGGCCGTGCGGCTGGTGGGCCGCCGGTAGTGAGCGCCTAGCGGCAGCGAGGGAAAAGGACGGGTTTTGAATGGTGGCAGCCGGTAGGGTCGGGTCCTCGTTGACATTAGCCATTAGGTGGTAGGACCGTGGAAGCCCTACGGGCCGGGTACGATCGGGACGATACGGGATGGCATTAAGAGGAAACACTAGAAGAAACGGGCCTTTGTTGACATTGCAGGTGTCAAGGCAACGGTAAACATTGGAGAAAGATCGGTGGTGGGTGCCATGGATTCGAATGAATCCCTAGCTTAGACTCGGTTTTCCAAGGAACCTCCCCATCATCGTCGTACCTCGTCTTAACCGTTGCCTTTGCTCGCGCCTCTGACTCATGGCCTCCGATGCTGCTCGATGAGAGGAGCCACCGCCTCGCACCTCCGTCGGCCGGTACGGAGAGAGATAGGGGAACAACGAGAGAGGTCAGGATTCTTCTCTCTTGTTCTTTTATTACTAGCGAGTGTACGTGTGCTGCAACGGATTTTAAGTAAATATAATATAAGTTTTAAATATATTAAACTTAATTTTATATATAATGTACATCCAATCAATAAACCATATAGGATCTTATTACAAGCCACATGTATATTTTTACTATTTAAAAGAACCAATTGGTGATGAGAAATTTCGATATTTGACACTGAATACGTGCGCCTCTCAACTTTTAACCCCCAATTCGCACGCCTTTGAAAATTTAACCCTGTCACTACGAATTCTTTTGATTCAAGGGATTCTCCTCATTTTCTCTCCTTTTATATTTTGACACTTGTCACTGCGAACATGAAGAGAATCCCTTGAATCAAAAGAATTCGCAGTGACAGGGTTAAATTTTCAATGGCGTGCGAATAAGGGGTTAAAAATTGAAAGGCGCACGTATTCAGTGTCAAATATCGAAATTTCTCATTGGTGATTGATATGTTCTTTCTCCCCACCCACCCACCCCTCCTCGGAAACCATTTGCGCCGACAGATGGGCCAGCCCCAAGCCACACGAATGAATCCACCACTACCTCGCGTCTGAGCCCCACGCCCCCACCTCGCCTCAGCCCCGACCGAGCCGCCTTCGCCTCCCACCCACCTATGAGGCTCCCCTCATCACCCATCCACTACCCCCCACCCCACAAACTCCTATCCTCATCACCATCCTCGGCACCACGACGCCTTAGAGACGTGCACCATCGCAGCCGCCATCAGGGGCGGAACCACATCCTAGGGCAGGGTAGGTTTCAACCCTGGGTGTGAAAAAATATGTAGTGTATAGCTCACATAAATTCAGTCCGGTCTGGGTAACATTTTCATGGTCCAGCCCAGATAGCTTAGATCATTCCACCACTGAGCTCGGGACATAATCAAATCCTAGTTCTGCCACTGGCCGCCATAGATGTGCTCCATCAACCGGTGACGGTGGCGGATGGGTGGTGCATTGAGGGCAGCAGTGCGTAGATTTGCAAGAAAAAGGCCGCTATAGACCACCATATCTCCTCTATGGCTACCTCTCCTCCAGTAAATCGCTACTGACATTAACCTCTATGCCACCCCAGAATAACTACTCACCTCTAACACCAAGCCTCCTTGCTGCCCACTATCTTCCTCGCCGACCCTACGCCCTCGTTGTCACTGAACTCCGCTTCCAGCATGAACAGTTCCCAGGCTTCCTTAGCGACCTCGACCTCCCTGCCGCAAGCCATAGACCTTGTCGCCCCCATCCTGCAAGTAATGCCTATGCAAAGCGGGTTCAACAAGAAGATTATTGCAAAAAGTGTATTGTGTTCAGTTGTACCGGCCAAAATCATAGATGACTATTTTCCTGTACGTACTATTTCTAACAAATAGTCAGAATTACATATTTAAGCTATAAGTTATTAACCCAAAAAAATCCTACCCTTAGATCTGGATGCATGATTTGCTGTATTCTTTTATCACATTTGTGTACATATTCCTAGCTCCTACAGATTTTCTTCGTATAGCCTAAGAAAGAAATAGTTATTAGACAAAATAATTTAGCATATAATTCTCACACAAGCTATAGCTTTATGTTAATGGTTGCAACTTGCAACGCACTGGACTAACTCTAGTTAGAGGGAGGTCGATTAGTCTAAAAAATTAGATTGAGATTGCATTTAAATCAATTGAATAGCGTACTAAAAAGGAAGTATGATATATAGGGAACGAACGATGAATTCAAGAAGTACAAAAGTAGAATTGTAGGGCCTGTTTTTTTGTTGAATCTTATAGCTTTTCTGCGGCTTATGGTTTTTAGGCTATTCGTACAAGAGATTACAGAGTAACAGAAACTCATGTACGGAAGCTGTTCATGCGAGAGATTACAGAGTAACAGAAACTCATGTGCGGTTTTTGCCGATGTAAATGAAGTCAGTACAGTATGCAATATAATTAACTAGTAGATTTTATCTTGAAAAGATACTTTATTTAAAAGTTAGTTACTGTAAAAAAAAACCGAAAAGCAGCCCGTAGAATCTGAGAAGAATAGGCCCATAGAAATGAAATGCGCTGCCCGACACACTGACGAAAACTATTCGAAGTTGGTACACAAAGCTCTATATCACGAGGTGTTTGATGAGGGGGAAAATGCAAAGAGAAGAATAGTAACTTCAGACGCGTTACAACTTACAGCAGAGAACCCCGCTGGCCCGTCAAAAAACACATACGCCGTTGCCGGGGATCGAACCCGGGTCACCCGCGTGACAGGCGGGAATACTCACCACTATACTACAACGACTTCGTTGGTGTGGTTCTGTATAATTTATTTATAGGATAATGAGACCCGTGGGCTCGGGTAAATAGGTGCACAGGGAAAATAAGATAGATTTTTCAGACTTTCGGACGATCTTTTTTTTCTATATAGGAGGACGATCTTAAATGTATTGCATAAACCGTGATGTATGGAGTATGGAACGTGACGCTTAGGACTTGGGAGTTTGCAAAACCCGCAATGCATGGAGGAATGACATCGACAATGGAGTTTTGAATGGTCCTTGTGCACGATTAAGCTTTTAAGTCCAAATTGTGTGTCTCGAACTCCTGATCACGGAGTTTACATGGGGCCTTCCCCAAATATATTTTGTTTCTTGTATTTCTTGCTTCTTAGATCAATGATAAGTTCGTTTTTGAAAAAAAGAGAGAGAGAGAGAGAGAGAGTCAGGATTGAGTTTCCTTTCTTGAATATGAGTTTGATTCAAACCGAGCAACAAGCCATCGAGTGTGGATCAAGTGATGTGTACATATACTCCTTTTAGAATAATACTGCGCTAGACAAATGGAGTCAGCCGCTCCATGGAAATATATCCGCAATGTCAATCACACATGCATGTTACGCTCTTCGCAGTGTGATCTTTACCAAGTAACTTTCTTTGTCTATAAATATAGATCATTGTAGGTTCCATACGATCAAAATTTTCAAGTGTTGACTATTAATATATGTTAAAATATATAGATCAACTATATAAAAATAATACTATTAGATTTAGCTTGCAAAATTTTCATAACATAATTTTTTTATTATTTTACTATATATTATGATAATAAATCATAATCAAAGTCTTAGATTGAAGATCATAAAAAAATTAAAAAAAACCTATATTTGTGGACGGAGGGAGTTGGTGCCATCGGTTTATCAGATTACACTGATCCAAGTTATCATCATCGATCTTATGTCGTGAAGATCGGACACCCCGTATCAAGTACCATGCACTGACTTGTCATCTCTGTTGATCACTACTCGTCGATTTTGAATGATTGTTGTGATTCCATGTCTCTAGCTGATAGTAAATACCTACTTGAACAAATTCTAGTGTGGTCAATAGTTGTGAACTTGTGATGTGCTAAACTTCTACGAATTTACATTATGCCAGCTTACGCTAAATCCTGTTTTGAAACTCTTATGTTTATACATAGCTTTCCAAAGTTGGAAGCAGCTGGTTCTTCATTGCTATCAGCATGTGAGTGAACTTCGTGATATTCCATTACGTGACTTCGGTGGTGTGATGAGGTGGTTCTTTGGTGTTGGATCTGTATGCCACCCATGGGGCTTCGATTTGTGCTATTTGGTTTGGTTTGTGCACAAGTAATGCTGAAAATAGGGTGGTGTATCCCTACCTGACCAGACAGCGATATGATATCCTTCAATCTGGCTGTCATTTTCACTGAGAAAGAATCCATTGTTTTTCGTGGCAACTCCCATCTCAGAAGAGACAAACAGCACAGTTTCTCTGCTTCTGATTCAAAGCGTGTTATCGGGATTACATTTTTTAAAATAGCTTATCGACATTCAATTTATTCATAAAAACGTTTATACTAAGATCAATAGTTATAAGTACAGTAAAAAAACACACCAATTGACTTTCTATGTCATTGGGTGAGTTCAACTTAGACTTTTCGGTTTTTGTACGGAACTACATTAACACAATTCCAAATGGTGTGTTTTGCAATGCAAAATCTACTAGTCAATTACAATACACACTATACCGACTTTAACTATACTGACTAAAATTATATATGACTGACTTTCTCTTCGTACTCTCTTTTGAAGTCATAAAGCCAAAAACCATAATACAAAGCCTACCAAAAACTCACCATTATCACACATACGGCGTGCCATCTTTGTGTATGCCGACTGCCGAGGCTCTTGCTCGCTTTGTGCAAATTCTAACGTTGCTTCGCCTCGTCCATGTTTTGCTTCGTTACCTTGCCTTCCGTTGCGTAAATATATACTATTCAGAATAATATTGGCAGCAGAACTTTCGTGTTTCACTTTCACTCAACGAACCATCACAGGGTTCGCACTTCGCAGTTGCTACTGATGGTGCGCACACCACATACAGCAGACTACCAGAAATAAAAAAAAAGGTATATTAAGACAAATAGCTATCACAATCCGCATCTCAGTCAACATAAGCCTTTTTTTACTACATCCAAAATCGTATGAGCTGGTAATCTTCAGAGTCACTGTCTGTATCATCACTGTCAGACAATGAAGCTGCTACATCATCAACGTGCAATATGTAATCAGCAACCTGGTCCAGGAAAGAGTAAAACCAGAAGGTTAAATGTACAATGGAACAGTACACAAAAAATGGCAAAAAAAAAAGTCGATGACTCATGGACTACATCAGAAGGCTAATCAAACAGAACATATATGTATTGAATAAAAAAGGAAACAATTGCTGCTGCAATGAAATGAAAAACGAATTATACAGGTCATGATCTATCTGTTGGGTGAAAACCATCATACAAACTAAAACTATTGACCATAGGATAAAAGCACTTACTGTATAAGGCAACAAAGGCCGTAATTTTACTTCAACTTTTCCATTCTCAGGACAATGGTGTGGAGCAGCACACGTCAAGTTGCTCAGCCAAATAACCGACCCGCAATGCCGACATAATGCTCTATTTGATGCGAAACTAAATGTTGCGCATTCTGTAATAATTGATAATTCAGCCATGTTTACAGAGGACCTTTGTAAGTTGCTGAGTGTAATTTGTATCGAGTTTATTTGCATAGGGGGGGTTACCTGCATACTTGTTGTGGAAAACCTCTTTCCAGTTCAAGTTGGGATCAGCAAACACTGAATCCGTGCTATTCTGCATAAGAAGACCATTACTGTTCCGTACACCACCAGATACAGGTATGCTGTTGCAATTAACATGGCGGATGCTGAAGAAAAGGGAGTAATTCATCTTCCACAGCTCCTTGTCATTTGCAGCTGAATTCCAAGACCTTCAAAGGAAGATACAAGTGTCATCAACAAGAAACTAGCACGTGTTTGAAAGAAGTAGATGGATAAGAGGGGAAAAAATACCAGCAGACAAGACCAGCTGCTACCAAAGAACGCATGTCCAGAAAACTGAAGATATGAACAAGCACATCATGTGGAATGTGCGGTGAACCTGCCAAAGGGGTTCGAGATAACATATCACGATTACCAGTGTTAATAAATACAGATATGTAAGTCATCAACATAAATCTTAACATAAGCCCACAGCTTAAGTCGACTAGGTAGTTTGAAAATTGAAAATGGTCAAAACTATGGTCATTTAGTTGTAAAATGAAGAAAAGGAAGACCGAAGAAAAATAACACATAACACGGCAACAATTATCAGCTTTTACTTAAGTCGGGCTTAATACTTCTATCAAGACATCAAGTTTATCATCCTAAAAGAACATCAAAAATAAAAGTCTGAACACACTTCATAGAACCTGGAAGAATAAAGTATAAGCGCAAGACAGGTGAGGATGTCATCTACATTATTGTAGCAGGCTAGCAGCAAAGCAAATAAGCAGCGAGCACAGTAGTTTCCTACACTCATCCAATATGTATAAATGGAACCAAGATGTCATGTTTGTACTGAGGAGGGAATCCTTCATGCAGTTGTACATTTGAAAAGGAAACCTGCTATGTACCTGGCTCCTGTTGAATTCTAGCACGCCTCTTATGTGCAACAACAGAACGCTTGAACTCTGAAACAGCCTGTGCCTTCTTTTGCTTTGGTAGGACAACCTCTACCGCTTGGACAAGACCATTAGCCGCATTTACTGCATATCCTGTCTGCACACTACGGGAGATAATGGGTTAACACAAACTATTATGTAACATGACCATGGAAGGATAAATTCAAGTTGAAAAACATAATGCTGCATACTTGTAAGAATAAATGGCCATTGGAGTGACATAATAAAGTGTAATGTGAGACTTCTTCCTTGGCTCCATGCATTTTTTAACAGCACAGTAAAATACGATAAAACTACACAGATGTTCAAAAGTAAAAAACCATCCCAAAGCAGTGACGGAACAAAGCTTACCCTGAGAACTTGGGCACAAGCATACAGCGATCATTTTTGTACAGAGCATAAATAAATAAGATAACACTGGTGATCCATTAGCTATCCAAGAACTATGACTATCAAAGTTACAACTTATAAATGACATGCCCTGGCAGAAAAAATTTAAGCAAGGTTAACACCAGAGCTATTCGAATGTTGGTAGACAATTGATTGAAAACTCTTAAGAACCAGAAGAACCTGAGTGCACCCTGAAACCCTCTGCTAGGTTAATAACATAGTTATTCGAAAGTTGAAGCCAACAATGCGAAAGTTGAAGCCAACAATGCAACTAGCCCAACATTAGCCGCAGTCTCTAACCTCTATCGATGTAAAAAGGCATTAGCCGCAATCTGGGCACAGAACTAGCTCATCGCAGGAAAGCCTAAGATGAATTAGCATGCAAAGCATCACAAATTGGACAGACCAACCATCATCGAGACATATTCAAGGGAAACCTAAATTTCTGTTAAACCATGTGGATAGTTCGTGAATTTAATGATGATAAACAATTAACATTTAGGTTACTTTTGTTAGACCATATGGATAGGTCGTGAATTCAGCGATAATAAATAATTAGCATTTGGGTTGCATTGAAATTTGTGTTTGTGAAAGTTTCGATCGATACTCTTTTGGAAAACTTAAATTGTAGGAATATTCAGAATAAGCGATCTGACTGTCTTGTATTGGGCGGCTTGACTGATAGGTTTCAACCACGGACGGTAGTCGAAGGCGTGGACCACGATCGGCAGTCGGTCGATGCTCTTTTGGAAAGCTTTTAGAGTTTTTGTGTTAGGATTTGAGGGGTATCGTGAGGGCACTTTGTAGTTATATAACATGATTCAGATATAAAAGATCAAATCTATTGCCAGAAAAGTTAATCGACATCGACGATGTGTTTTTCTGGATGTTATCTTTGACTTGTTCTCGTTCCGAGTAGAGCAGGGGCGGATCTACTGTGGTTCATGGGTGTTCAGCTGAACACCCAAATTTTTTGACAAAAAATCTAGTATATATGAGGTATAATACATATGTATATGTATAGTTGGGCTAAATCTACTGTTTATAGCCACAATTCAGCCCAAGAGGCGGAAGAAACGCAGCAGCCCACGTCCCCGCCACCGCGCGTGAAGACAGGCCCAGCCCATTTCCATTTTTTCCGTCCGCGCGGCCTGCCGATGCCCCCGGTCCCGGTCCCCCCTCCCCCCGATCCCCATTCGCATTTGCGCCCGTTCGGCATTCGCGTGCGGCGACGGCAAATCGCGCGGGCCGCGAACCCTAACCCTAGCCAGCTAGCTCCGCCTCACCGCCTACGCCCTCCGCTCCACCGTCGCCGGTGACCGCGCCTCGCGTCCTCCGCCCTCTGGCCCTCCGGGATCCGGCTAGATTTGGGCTCTCCGGGCATCCAGCTCCGTGCCCGCGAGGCCTGCCGAGTGCCGACCTGCCGATCCCCATGCTCCCCCCACGATCCCCATCCTGCCGACCTGCCCGAGCGGCCGAGCCCGACGCGGCGACGGCGCGACGCCCCGACTCCCCAATCCCTAACCCTAGTCCACGTCGACCACGCCTCCGGCCCGCCGCCCGCGTCGATCTGGGCATCTGGCTCCGCATCGGGCCGCGCGACCGCCAGACGACTCTCGCTCCGGCCGTCGCTCCGCGGGCGCCGCCGACCGTGAGGTTCGCGACACCGCCAGATCGCTCAGCGCACCGCGACCGGCGACGCGCCTCGACCTCCGACCCTCGCTCGCCGGCACCACGATCGGCGACCGCGCCTCCGCCCTCCGGCTAGATCTGGGCTCCGGGCCTCCGTCCAGCAGGCAGCAGTGGTGCTCCGCCGCTCCGGCTCCGGGCCTCCAGCGACTGGTGAGTACTTCGGCGTCGGTAGTTGAATTTGCACTTTCATGAGGCTGAGTTTAAGCTTTGAAGAGGGTCACCTATTATGATGCTTAGTTGATTTTTTTCATTCATGATGATTAGTAGGTTCACCCTCAAAAAGGCTTATGTTCTCTGAAAGACTGAAAATGGCATTGTCATAGAAGATGAGCACGACAAGATTCCAGAGTTGTAAACATGCTTGTGATTACTGACAGCAGTTGTTGTAGCAATCTTTTAAGAAAATTTCCTTAGTTTCCTCAACACCATATCACTCACCAACTGGTATAGAATATGCCTAAGTTTATCTCTGCCCCAAGGTCTCCCTAATGTTCGAATCTGTTTTATAGAAAACAAAAACCAATTCAAAATGACAGCTCCCTAAAAAGTTTTTACAACTTCGAACACCCATTCTAAAATTCCTGCGTCCGCCACTGGAGTAGAGTACATCGGTGTCAAAACGTTCGTGCGGAGGAAGATTACGACTACGTGCAGAGAGATCAAGCAAGGGGTTGAACGCCAAGCGATTGAACCTTCATCGAGCACATGCAAAGCGATAGAGTGTCTTATGATCGAAATCTACATAATAAGTTATACTACTTTTCTTCTAATTTAAGATTTATTTGCAGGTATATAAAAACGGAGATAATCATTTACACCCTTGATTGTTGTATTCGATCCTATAATTTCCCACGCAGTAATCCGTCGCGAGTCGTATCAATGGTTCCACTACACAAAAGTAAAGGAAACCCGACAGAATTGCGCGCATCTGGGACGTCAGATTGGAAGGGAAGGCTTACACGGGGAGGAGGCGGAGCGCGAGCAGCACGTCGCCGGCGATGAGGGCCTGGGACGCCTTGGGTAGGTCCGCGTACCCGACGCGCAGGAGGGCGGTCAGCTCACCGCAAGCCGTCGGGTAGTCCCACGGCCGCGACAGCGCCGCCGCTATCCCCATCTCCCTGTACCTCTCCGCCACCCCCGTATCCAGCCGCCGCCTCACCGGCATCGCTGGGAGCACCGAGCGTTCCTCGTGGATCCGCCACGTCACCGTCGTCCCGGTCTCCCCTCCTGGACACCACCGCCTCGCGCAGTTGGGCTATGCCCCTGCTCTTACGTGTGGTGAACGAGAGTTTGATCTCCTTTTTACGGATGGATCGTGCAAAAACACACGAACACGATTACGCGTGTAATGTGTGTGCTATTGGACCATATGATGGTTGGGTTGCACGGTTGCTACTGTCTTCTGGGCCCACTTTGCTGCTCGCCGTTGGCCCATAATGTCTAGCTACTGCATTGGCCTTTTTGGCTATTTCTTCGGCTCCTATTGCGTTATGACTGAAGAGCAATACCTTGGTGTGCGTCGTGTTATGCCATCATAGAATCAACGATTAGAGAGAAACGTAAGAATCTAAACTTGTAAAGTGTCTAGCGTTCTTTCTATTGGTGGATGACATAACAAATGGAGTGTTAAGAACAGGCATAGTTCTGAATGTGTCACAACTCACTACTTTTCTTTTTATAGGAGCACAACTCACAACTCTATATTACAAGGCTCTAATTAGGGGTGGAAACGAGCGAACCGAACCGGCTCAAGCCAAGCTCGTTTCGGTTCGTGTGAACAGAAGACTTGGCTCGGCTCGACTCATTTTAGAAACGAGCTAGGAGAGACTTGGCTCGGCTTGAAATGCGGTTCAAGCCGGCTCGCGAGGGCTCATGAGCCAGAAACTGACTAGCTAGAAAGCTTGCTCGCGGGCTCAAAGCCATATCCAGCAGAGAGCTCAATCTGCCAACCAAAGGTCTAGAGAGCTCAATGTGCTCGGCGGCTCGGACCAAGAACAACCGAACACAACCAAAGAGCTTATTTCCTTAAAGAAATGCATGAAAAAATCACAAAGAAATGCATGAAAAAATCACAAGTTTACATTTAATCATTCAACATAGGACACACACAACACAGGATGAAAAGTTTGAAACGCACAACAACAGTAGCAAGAAACAGAACACGACATTCGACACATATATTACATTACACCATATACTTTTCCTTGACAGAACAACAAAAGGACACAATCACACAAGGCCATGTGAACATCTGGACGCCTCCTCTGCCATCTTGAGTCTTGATGACATTAAAAAAAACCCGACTTCAAAGATCGCCATAATCATCATCCAGCGGACAGCATGCATAAATATTGGAGTTGGTAATTGCATAAAGATTGGAGTACACATAAAGATAGCTGAAGTATGTCATGCAAATGTAGAAATTATTGACACAAAGTAGGCAACCCAACTGATTAGCCGACTTAATTACTTGTTTTTTATTTAGTGTTCATTTGAATTTTTAAATATATTAAATGAGCTCAAAAAATTACAAAATATTATATACAGCCTTATGACATAATTTAATTCATAGTATAATTTTTAGGTAATTTTATCCATTATGAATATTGCTAAAAAATTTATAAAATTTTGATAATTGTACGAGGTTTTATATATAGCAAACGAGCTCTAAAAATTACGAAATTTTATATGAATTCTCTCAACATAGCTATAGTTATTATGTAATTTAGGAATTTTATGTGATCCAAATTTTTCACATTTATTCAGGTTAATTTAATCATGAATTAAATTCACCAGCCGTAAATTCATGAATTAACATGGCAAATTCAGAGCATATAAAATTTCTAAAAAATTACAAAATAACTATAAGTATGTTAGAGGCTTCACATAAAATTTCATAATTTTTTAAACTCGTTTGCTATATATAAAAACTCATAAAAATATCAAAATTTTATAAATTTTGAGGAATATTCATAATGGATAAAATTACCCAAAAAATTATACTATAAAATAAGTTATGTTAAAAGATTGTACATAAATTTTTATAATTTTTAGAACTCATTTATATATATAAAAATTCAAAAAACTAAACAAAAAATTAGGGCAGGTAATTAAGCCAACTAATCAGCCAGCTTAATCACCTGCCGCCCCCTCATTGGACGGCAGGCTTGCCTGCCATCCCCCCACCAGGTGGGAGGCTGTCTGTTGTCTGTTGGCGGGGCGGCAGGCGCCTGCCGTCGGCGACCTCTTCACCTGTCGCCTCACGGGCGCTGCCGCCCGCTCACCAGATGGCAGAAGTGACATTTTTGCAAATACATTCAGTATACGGCTAGTTCTGTAAATACGGTGTGAAACAGTGCTAAATCTAGCTTTAACTCAATAAGGGAGCGGAAGAATGAACGTTAATACCACTAACTTTTCTTTTTAGGTGACTAGTTAAATGCCCGTGCGTTGCTATGAATTTTTAAAATTTATCATACTACATATTTTAAAACTCACATGTAGTAAAAATTTTTAGAATACGTATACAAACATGTTCTAAAAGTTTTTAAATCCGTCAAGTAAGTCAGAAGCCGTCGATCACACTTTGTGGTCGTATGTCGGAAGACATTGACCACATCTCATGGTCGTAGGTAGGGAGCCCTCGAGCGCACCTCATCGTCGTAAGTCAAAAGTTGTCAACCATCGTGCGTGATTGTAGGTCAGGAGCGGTCGACCATCACTGGTGGTCGTAAGTTGGCAGCAGTCAACGATCGATCGGGAGCCTTCGACAATGGCTCATGGTCGTACGTCGGAAGCCACGACCATCGTTTATGATAGTAAGTTAGAAGCCATTGAGGACACCTCATGGTTGTAAGTCGGAGCACATCGACTAGCACTCGTGGTCGTAAGTCGGTAGACATTGACCACACCATGGAGTCGTAAGTCAGAACACATCGACCAGTGCTTGTTGTCATAAATCGGAAGCCATCGATCACACCTTGTGGTCGTCGTAGTTAGAAGTCATCGACCATCGCGCATGATCGTAGATCGGGAGCGGTTGACCATCACTGGTGGTTGTATGTTGGTAGGCCTCCGGTGCGCTTGGGCCCTGTCGCCCAACTACTGGTACCAGCCTGCTCTGCCCGCCCGACCTGCTCGGCCCTGACTTCGACCATGGCCCTTCGACGTCGACCACGGCCCCCTTCGACCATGGCTCAGACTTCGACCACGGCCCTGACTTCAACCATGCCCCTCGACTTCGACCACTGCCCCCTTTGACTTCGACCACTGCCCCGACTTCGACCACGGCGTCGAGTTCGACCATGGCCCCGACTTAGACCACGCTCCCTGACTTTGACCACTGCCCCCTTTGACTTCGACCACTGCCCCGACTTCGACCACGGCATTGAGTTCGACCACGACCCTGACTTCGACCATGCCCCCGACTTCGATCCATTACCCCCTTTGACTTCGACCACTGCCCCCTTCAACCACTGTCCCCTTCAACCACAGCCTTTCGATATCGATCATTTCCCCCTTCGACCAGCTTCGACTACGACCACGTATCTTTGACTTCGACCAGCGTTCGTGGTCATAAGTCAGAAGACATCGACCACACCTCGTGGTCGTAAGTCAGAATACATCGACGAGCGCTCGTGGTCATAAAGCAAAAGCCGTCGATCACACCTCGTGGCCAAAAGTATATTACAATCCATGGGGAGTACGAGACCTTGTGGGTCTTATCGTCAAGGGTGGGGAGATCAATCTCGGGGGTGACCTGGGGGTAGGCGACGGGGATGTCCAAATGGAGGGGGAACTCCTAGCGATGGAGGTTATAGACGAACCAGTAGGTGCCCTTTGGGTTGGCGCTATGACTACGATTATGACCGCTACGACCACGTCCATGGGTGCTATGACTACAACCATGACCGCGACTTCAACTACTGCCCCCTTCAACCACTGTCCCCTTCGACCATGGCTCTTCGACATCGACCACTTCCCTTTTCAACCACGGCTTCGACAACGACCATGGATCTTCAACTTCGACCACTGCCTCCCTTGACCACTATCCCCTTCGACCACGGCCCTTCGATGATGACCACTTCCCCCTTCAACCACGGTTTTGACTTCGACCAAGAATCTTCGACTTTAACCATGGATCTTCGACTTCGACCATTGTCCCCTTCGACCACTTCCCCCATCGACCAATGCCCCCTTCGACCACGGCTTCGACTTTGACCATAGATCTTCAAGTTCAACCACGGATCTGCGACTTCAACCACTGCCCCCTTTTGACCACTATCCCCTTCGACCATGACTCTTTGGTGACCACAACCCTTCGACGTCAACTACTTTCCCTTCGACCACCGCCCCCTTCGACTACTGTCCCCTTCGACCACGGCCCTTTACGTTCCCTTTGACCACTATCCCCTTTGACCATGGCCCTTCGACGTCGATCACTTCCCCTTTCGACCACGGCCTCCGTTGACCACAACTTCGATTTTGACCACGGATCTTCGACTTCGACCACTGCTCCCTTCAACCATTGTCCCATTCGACCACGACCCTTCAACGTCGACCACTTCCCCCTTCAACTACCGTCCCCTCCGACCATTGTCCCCTTTGACCACTGTCCCCTTCGACCACGGCCATTTGATGTCGACCACGACCCTTCAACATTGACCACTTCCCCCTTCGACCATCGCCTCCTTCGACCACGGCTTCGACTTTGACCACGGATCTTTGACTTTGGCCATGGCCCCTCAACCACAGCTCCCTTCGACTAGGGCCCCGACGTCAACCATGGCCCTTCGACTTCAACTACAGATCGACTTCATCCACGGCCCTTTGACTTCGACCACTGCCCCTTCGACCATTGTCCCATTCGACCACGGTTTGGACTTCGACCACGACCCTTCAACTTTGACTATGGCCCTTCGACTTCGACCGTGGAACGACTTCATCCATGGCCCTTCGATTTCAACCACTGCCCCCTTCGACCACTATCCCCTTCGATCACGGCTTAGACTTCGACCATGACCCTTTGACCTTGACCACGACCTGATTTTGACCATGGCCCTTCGACTTCGACCACTGATCTTCGACTTTGACCACGGCCCCATTCGACCATGGCTTCGACTTTCGATCATGGCCCCTTGACTTCGGTCACGGCCCCTCGACCACAGCACTGACTTCGATGACCAGCTTAGAAGACCAAAATCGCTAGACAACGCGACGAGCTCCGAGCAGGAGGAAGTAGAGAGGCTCATCGGGCGAGCGACCGCTAGACAGTGGCGGTGGGGAGAGCCACATGGACGGGCGTAGGAAGAGGAAGCTACCGTTGCCATCGTCGAGCGCCCTTCTCTCTGATCCACTGGCCGATGTCACCGGGTGTCCTTCTCTCCGATCCACCAACCGCTATCACCGAGTGTCGTGTCGCTAGTTGGAGGGGCGATGGGAGGTGGAATTGGTGGCGGCACCAAAGAGAAGGAGGAGGAGGCGCGACACGAGGGTTCGGGGGAGAGAAGGAGGCGGCGGTTGCGGGCGGTGGAGGTGGGGAGGCGGCGGCAGGCAGATAGGAAGAGGAGGCGGCGGGCGAATGTGTTGGGGAGGCGGCGACGGGAGGACGCAGCGCTGCTGGGGTAAGTTGGGGGACTACGACTAGACACTGTCACACAGGGAAGAAATTGGTGGTGGCGCTGAGGAGGAGGAGGAGGAGGCGCGGCATGAGGGTTCGGGGAGAGAAGGAGGCGGCAGTTGCAGGAGGTGGAGTGGTTACGGGAGGCGGAGGATGCAGGGGAAGAGAAGAGGAGCGCGGTCCACACGTCGGCTCGACCTTTTTTACACTGAACAATCACATCAGTCCTTCCCGTCACGTACGAAATGTCTCAAGTAAAAATGAGAATGCGGTGGAGGCGCGCTATTGTTGGTGGGCCAAATCTAGTCATGGAGCGTGTGTATTGTTAGTCGAGAAGGGGGGCCTAGCGGAGATTCGAGGGGAGAAGGAGTGGCAGCAGCGGCACAGATGTGAGGGGAGGAGGCGTTGCTGGGAATTGAGAGGATGGAGATGGGGAGGCCACGGCACTATCGGGGGAGTTGCCAGGTGGGGGCCGAAGAAATCAGTATTTTCGGTGCCACGCGAAGAGGGCAGGGGAGCGGAAGAATGAATTTAATACCACTAACTTTTCATTTTAGGTGATAGAGATAAATCGGAGGTTTTTCCTTCAAAAAAGTTATCTTCTTTTTAACAGGAGAGTAGTCAGTCCTTCTCGTCACGTACGAAATGTGTCAAGTAAAAATGAGCCCACAACCGACGCGAAAGCGAGACGATAGCCCAGCCCAGCAAAACTGGGGGCCTTGAGCGAGAGATACCATGGCGCGCCGTGCGCTGCGTCCATCTGCGAGTGCGAGCCTGTCCCGCACGCGCGTGTCGGCGGACAGGGCCCTTGGCATGGCAAGGCTTATCCGCTAGGGCGGCAGACGCCGGCGCCTGCGCGCGCGCGTTGCCTGCCACTGTTTCCGTGTGCCGAGCTGCCGGTTGCGTGTCGGCGGAAGGGGTCCTCGGCATGCATGGCAAGGCTTATCCGCTCGGGCGGCACACGCGCGATTTGCCTTTGTTTCGGTGTGCCGAACTCCGGGTTGCATGCTACGGTTACGGTGCGTCACATCTCACACCTACGAGCACATATCACTATAGGCCGCGCCAGGTCGTCCGGCTTTATCCGTCTTTGGGCAAGTCGGGGTGCGGTTGAACGGATCTTGTAGTCGGCGTCCGCTGCAGATAGCCGCAGACCCGAGCGGTTTAATCTCCCGAATTCCAAAGACCTGAGGGCAGTGAGTGGTGAGCACGGGAAGGTGCTGTGCGTGTGAAAAATGTTTGTGTCGAAAGCTCACAGACTCCTCAGTCAGCTGATGTAATCATGTAAACGAGGCGTTTTTGTTGCAACGGAGCGTGCCGTGTGCTCTGTAGGCTCAAGAGGGGTGGGAGGGAGGGAGGGAGAAGCGGGCTCCAGCTCCCCGTGTCGAGAGAACCTCCGTACAAAAACATCGCGCTGCGACGTGGCAGCCAACATGCAGCACCCGCCTCCACTCCCCTCCACGTACGAACGCCCGCACCCACGTACCCCGCTCGGCGCCAAAACCACCCCACGCTAGCCCGATAGCTGCCTGAATAGCTCGGCAACCAACAGATACCGCCCTCACCATCGATCCTCTCCTCCAAACCCAACGGCGCGTCTCGTCTCGGCCGCGCGACCTATAAAGCCACGCTCCATCCACCCCACGGCTGTTACCTCAAAGCACAGTTCTTTCTGTAGTAGTAGCAGACGAGTGAGTGAGTGAGTGAGAGAGACATGGTAAGCCGTGAACTCCTCTCCCACGAGCACCTCCTGCTCGACCAGGCGGCGCTGCGCGTTTCTTGGGCCGACCAGGCGGCGGTGGAGATCCCGCCGCAGCTCCTCGCCGCGCTGGGCGAGTACCTCTCCACCGGCCGCGGAGACGGGGACGCTGAGGCGGAGGCGGACGACGAGTTCATGATGTACGAGTTCAAGGTGCGGCGGTGCGCGCGCGCGCGGAGCCACGACTGGACCGCGTGCCCCTACGCGCACCCCGGCGAGGCCGCTCGGCGGCGGGACCCGCGGCGCGTGGCGTACACGGGCGAGCCGTGCCCGGACTTCCGCCGGCGGCCCGGCGCCGCGTGTCCGCGGGGAAACACGTGCCCGTTCGCGCACGGCACGTTCGAGCTGTGGCTCCACCCCGCGCGCTACCGCACGCGCCCGTGCCGCGCCGGCGCCGCCTGCCGCCGCCGCGTGTGCTTCTTCGCGCACACGACCGGAGAGCTCCGCGCCGCGTCCAAGGAAGACTCACCTTTGGCGCTTTCGCCCAAGTCGACCCTGACTGATCTCTGGGAGTCGCCCCCGGTGTCGCCGGTGCAGGGGAGGAGGTGGCTGGACGCCATAGATGAAGCGGACGCAGACGCGGAGATGGAAGAACTGATGCTCGCAATGCGGGCGCTCAGCTTCAGGAAGGCGAAACCATCGGCATCGGAAACGTCGGTGCTGCCGGCGGTGACCGAGGAGGACGGGCCAGACTTCGGGTGGGTGTCGGAGCTGGTGATGTAGCCTCTGAGAAGCCCAAGATACCATCTCGTCGAAGGATGCAAGGAGCCACTCTCGCCCCTCAAGACAGCTTAATTAAGTTTCTTAATTCTAGCATATCCCAAATTGCATCATTCTTCTGTCCATAAACAAATACATATGATGCAAGCTGAATTTGTAAGTGTGGCGTGCGTTCCTTTTTTTGAAAAATCTTGGGAGCACCGTACGTGCTACCATCCACGGTTTTCGATTACTTAACCAGTGTACATACCAAGTGTAATAGGCTAATAGCCTTCGCTGTTTCGTGATCTATCACATTTGATGTACTTATTACGCTCAAATACGGTAATCAAGTGTGCTGTTGCATGGATTGATAATGATCGGTGCTAGTAGACGGACTCCACAATGGAGGAAGAGGGAGACATGCTGTGCAGCAAAGATAACACTTCTTCTCACCTTGCTCTGGCTATGGACAAATATTTATCAATGTCACCGTCAGCGGGGCAGACAAGGTACGAGGAGCTGTTGAGGTTGAGTAAAAGCGAGGCAATTCGAGGCCAGATTGAGATGAGCCATGGTCCCGGCCGAACTCGCATCCGGCGGCACACAACATCGGACAGTGCCGTCCTAGGCAAACTTCGCAAAGTCGTCTCGTACTCTCGTCTTCCCTGCCCCTCTCCCTCTTTCTTGAAAAAAACGAATTGGGATCTGCAAATTTATATTCCCAGTGTCAATTGACCGGTTACATAGTCGAGGTATAAAATTCTATCTTTAGTTTCAGTTGTGACTTCTGAGTTCGTTAACTTGTGTTCTTTGATCTGTGTATAGCGTATCCGAACAATTCATGGACACGGCTTTGTCCGGCTAAGATCAGGGACCACGGACAACTAATCCGATCAGCGGGACAACCGAGCCCTGAAAACGAAACGCCGTGGGATTAGGGGAAACCAGCGGGCGCGCGCTTTGACTCGTCGCCGAGCCGGGCCAACTTGCCGCGCGCAACCAGTGCCCAGAGGGCGCGGCAGTTCCAAGTACCCTGTACCCAACTTTTTTCTCAGATTTCTCGCCCTCGCGACCACGGTTTCAGCACACCAACTTGGCCGCGCGCGGCAACGCTTTGCGTGCACCGCGCTTCCGGTTACGTCGGGGACGGACCCAGCGGTGGGTCAGTGGGGCTGTCAGTTTTCCCTATCATTGGTCAGCTGTGTGTATCTCTCTCATCCTCTACAGCTCCACGTTAACCATATGAATGACCTTGTCAGGCTTAAAAAGTCTTTGCATGATGAAGAAAATTGTATTTATAGTGGTGATCTTGGCTCTTGGTATGGAGTCTCTTTTCCTATCGTGTCTACAAGTCTATTATAGACCGACAACTCAGTATTCATAAAACTGATTAGTAAACATCCGTCACTGCGTTGCGTTTAGGTGGCGAGTTCCCATTGTTCGGCTGCCAAGTTGGGCTGCAACTTGCGTTTTGGTTTGCTGCGCTACAGGATGGTTTCACTAACTCTTGTCTCGGCAGGACTTTTGGTGGTTGGTAGGACGAAAGCTACCTGGATGACATGCGGGTCTGAAAGCTTCTGAAAAGGATGGATTCCTAGCCGGGGCTACCTGATCTGTGGGTGCAGGATTATCGGTTGGATCCACCATTATTGGCTGGGAGAAATATCTTAAATGTACATGAATCCAGGGGAACGCGCGGTGGTTTCCCACAACGCTTTCCCGTTGAGACTTGAGAGCCAGTGCACTTGCACGCTAATCTAGACATAATTTTGTTCTACTGGAAAAAGAGGTTTTGTAATATGCCAAAGTGAAAAGCTTCTACTGTCTAGTACACCAGGCTATTATGTGCATTAACACAAAAGATTATTGTAGTAGGGGTGGCCCCCCGAGCCCATAGGGTCTGTTTGGGGGATTGTAGGGCCCAATGTGATATGTGTAATGATATATATGTATTTCTTGGAGATACGCTATTGTAATGGTGATATTGTAATTATACTTTTATATATATATAAATAAATAGGGCACCATGGTGTATGGGCACTAAGCCTCCCTGCCTTTGGATTGTTTTTAGATGCGTGCTAGTATGATTAAAACTTTTCATCCATGATTGATTTAGTATGCATGATATATTATATACCATTGCACTAGCACGCATCTAAAAGCAATCAAAAGGCAGGGAGGCTTGGTGCCCAGACACATGGTGCCCCATTTCAGCGTAGTGTGTGTGTGTGTATAGAAAATTACATAAGTGTCAGTGTGCCTAGGCACCGCATATAAGATATATATCCGATATACGTATATGATTGATAATTTTTATAGTTTGGGTATGGAAATATTTTATACCCTTGATATATTTATGCTAAGTAAGTTTTGAACTCGGTTCAAACTAGTTTGAACTACTTTTGAGTTCAATGCGACTACGATGAGTATATACCATAAAAATAGTTCAAACTAATTAAATAAGTTGAATTTAATTTTTAGTTTGACATCTCAAATATATTTTTATGGGTATATGAAGATACCCACATCAAACGTATGAATCTCTAAGCAAATCAACGTATTGATATGGGTGCCTAGGCTCCAAGGTGCATGAAACACTATCCTATATATATATATATATATATATATAGTATAAATATATGGCACCTAGGTGTATACACCTAATCTCCCTACCTTTGGATTGCTTTTAGATGCGTGCTAGTGTGATTGAGACTTTCTATCCATGATTAAGACTTTCCTTCCATGATTGATTTAACATGCCTAATATATTACATACCATACATACCATTGCTCTATATATCTAAAAGCAATCTAACTATATAGCCTAGGTGTATACCTAGGTGTCCCATTTATATATATATATATATATATATATATATATATATATATATATATATATATATATATATATATATATATATATATATATATATATATGGAACAAGGATCCCATCCAAAATTTACAGAATACGGAATAGTGAACATGGAGAAGGAGCAAGCATTTTTCATCTATCATAACCACTACACTACTTTTCTAGTTTACTGTTTAGCTAGTAGCCACACAGTTATGATATAGACCTAGTACACCAGGCTATTATCTTAAGGGTGTCTAGTAGATAAGAGTGTGTGTCTGGTAGACAACCTCATTGCATCTTTAGTAGCAGGTAGCCAAATGCCGTGGATACTTCTCAAATAGTAGAAAAAGAGGGTTCTCGGACTATTACCTATGGTGAGGGGTAGAAGTCCCGAGGTCCTTGAAAGTAGAGAGCGGTACAAGTGTGGGTAATTTACTGAATTCTTCCCCCTTTTTGACACCCAGTAGATCTATTTATATTGTTAAATCAAATATCCAAGAGGTACATTTGCACTTCCTTTGATAAAAATGTTGTTTTGTGAGGGCATTTCAATAATTTCCCAATTGAAAAAAGGGGGAAAACCCTGCAGGCGGGGCCCACCTATCAGTGAGCCATGCGAAAGAGATAAGGGAGGAGACACGGTCTCCTCCCCGAGCGTGTCCCGTGTGTGTGGGTGTGCACAGGCCCGTGCGGCCGTTTCGGCTTCACCCAGATCCGGCGATTTCGGCGGTGCGTTGGGGGAGGGGGTGGCGAATGGGTGGCGGCGACGGAGGCGTGGGCTGGCCCGGATTCCTCGGAGCTGGCCGCTCGCGTCACCTCTCCGCAACCTCCCGCCTCCTCTTCAAATAGCCGAGTTCCTCCACCGTGCAGTACAAGCTCTCTTCCGATCCCGATTTGCTCCTCTTTGGTCTTCTTCCTCTCTGGTCTTGGGGTGTGCGGGTTCTGGTACTTCTGCGCCGTCACCGATTGGAGTTTTTGCCATTGATTTCCCGTGTGAACCCTAGAGATTTAGTGGGGTTTGAGGGGAAATCAAAAGGTGGAAGTTGACCCGATGGAGGAGAAGGCAGTGGTAATCCCCATTGTTGTTTGAGTGCATCCGACCGGTGCATTCTTTGTGATCTTGTGCGGCATCACCCTGACCTTCGTCTTCGGCTTCGGCAACCGAGGTTGGAGTGGGCATTGTATCTCCGTCTACCTCACTCCTCTTCTGCGAGCGGCATAAGGGGTGATAGGTTTTCTGAGTCAGCACCGTGAGCGTGCCTTGCCCTGGTTTTCTTGTTCTTCACCTTCTTGAGTTGCTTCTAGATGGCTTTGAGTGTTGTTTGCACCGTAAGTATTTTGATTCTTCTTCAAATAGCAGTAGCTGTATTTGTTTTTTAATTTCTATTTTTTAAAGTTCAAATACTTGGAATGCAATGATATGTGGGCTCGGTTCTTGCTCTGTGATGAACTAGTCGATTAATAAGATAAATCTTGATAACAGGATTAGGATTTTGAGCCCTAGTGGTTTGGTTTCCATTGTCAGTGTCTTAGTTGTCTTTTGGCTGATGCGATTTGTTCATGTGCAATAGACTTTTGCTGTGAAGTAGTTATTCCAGAAAAGGATACTTTCTTTTGTTTGGCTCTAGATACTGCATGTTATTGCCATGGTATATACTGCATGTTAAATTATGTATTCAGTCTGATTACTGCTTAAATGCTTATTGTATGTGAACATTTATACCGAAAGTTCATTCTGTTGTTCACTAGTTTTCTAAGTCCTGACAGTAGAAACATATTTAGAGCTCAAATCCTGATTTCTAGTTATTAGATTGTTAGTGAAGAGTTTCGATATTAGCATGAGAAGGCTAATATTTACAATCTTGCGCAACTCTGTTCTGAGAGCAATGTTAAAGCAATTGATTTGTCATATGCTAGATTTAATTGCTTTCCTGGTTATAAATTTGCAAGTCATGTTCTTTTCAGCAGTGTTTCGCTTATATACTTCGGTTTTGTACACTTGTATGAATGACAGTGTTTTGCTTATATACTTCGGTTTTGTACACTTGTATGAATGACACGATGAAATTATATGAGTTCATGTAATTTATGTCATTTACATACTGCTGGAAATGTTCTGAATTTATATTTAATATAGCTGGAATTAAAATTGAATACATGCCCATTTCACATTATTTACAACAAAAAACAACATTAAGAGACTAGTAGAAATCCTTACGAGGCGTCGAGGCAACTCATCCTCTCCTCACCTTGCAGCAGGACCGGTGGCCATTGTTGGCACCCTCCCAAAATTATGCTCCATCTCAAATGCAGTGCTGCTCTGGCTCACATCGGTGGACTGGTCAGCGGCGTAACCATTGTAGCTCGAGTTCGGGTCGCCGCTGCTGCCGGTGTAGAAGATACCGTTCGTGTCGCCGCCGGCGCGGCCCTCCTCGAGCTCGAGGCACTCGTGCAGCTGCGCCACCACGTCGGTCATGGTGGGCCGCTGCGCCGACGCCTGCGCGGTGCACTTGAGCGCGATGTCCGCGGCCTTCCACACTCCATTGACATCGTGGTCGCCGCGCATGCGCGCGTCCACCACGCCCTCGATGTTGCCCCGCGCCAGCCGCTGCCGCGTCCACTGGATGATGCCGGTGGGCTCCGGGTCGCGCAGGATGGCCGGCTTCCCCGTGACCAGCTCCAGCAGCACGACGCCGAAGCTGTACACGTCGCTCTTGGTCGTCGGCTGCATTGTTGCCTGGTACCTGCACGTTCCGGTTCCATGCGCCTTAGCACTAGAAAACACACTACACAGAGATCTGGGAACGGGCTGAAGGTATTGGCGTACTCTGGATCAACGTATCCGGGTGTACCAACAAGCGTGTTCGTGGATACATGGGTGTCGTTGTCGTGATTGAAAGGCTTGGACAAGCCGAAATCGGCAATCTTGGCCTCCAGTTTCGCGTTCAGTAGGATGTTGGTCGCCTTCACGTCCCTGTGAACGAGAGGCGGGTTGCACCCCTTGTGCAGGTACTCCAGCCCTGCACATCACCAGCCCCGCCAGTGTTCAGGCTTCCAGCAAAATCAAACTTCTAAGGGCAAATAGAGCGCAAATTCAAGTGCGCACCTTGCGCGGATTCCAGTGCTATTCGGAGCCTCTGTCTCCAGGTTAGGTGTCTTCCGTTGCGGTCTCTTCCTGCAAATGGATCGAGAGAACAAGAATTTCAAAACAACAGAGACCCTTCTGATGATCCTGTAAATGAATCCCATAACAGTAACATTTTGGCAGTTTGAAGCGTTACAGTGTACCGTGCAAGCTGAACCGCTAAACAGCTAACGTACCTGCAATGTGCTCTTTCAGGGTTCCTTCTGACATGTACTCGTAGACGAGTGCCATGTGCTCTCCATCCTTGCAGTAACCAATCATGGAGACGAGATTCTTGTGATGAATCCTGGTCAAAATCTGGGCCTGAACAAGTAATCATGAGTCATGACCTCTAAAGTTTCACTACAAAAATTCCTGATAAAAATTTCTGTCCCCTAGAAAGATTAACTGAAGCTGAGGAAATTCTACCTCTGCGAGGAACTCCTTGACACCTTGATTGGAAGACTGAGACCGCAACTTTACCGCCACTTGAGTGCCATCCTCCAAGAAGCCATCGTAGACGTACCCGAACCCTCCCCGGCCTAGCACTCGCTGGAAGTTGTTCGTTATAATCTCCAATTCCTTGTACGTGAACCGACGATTCTCAAGCCGCAGTGAACTGTCCCCATAGCCGGCGTTTGTCGGCACATAGCTCGTTGTCTCATTCTGCGGCTTCACAGAATTGCTCGTTGATCCTTCATAAGCGAAGATTTGCACAGCTAACATTAGTAGTGTTCACAGATTGGGTAGTAGCCGGACAATTGAGGTGATTATGGCAAGCCTCACCTTGCCTTTTCCTTCTCTGCAAGCAAAAGAGTAGTACTACCACTAATACTATGACCACAATCAGAATTACAGGGACTGCAATGTAGACCGCTAACTTGCTCTTTCCTTTAGCAGGCTGACATGAATTGCCATTGGTGCAAAGGTTTGGATTATTGCCATGTCTACCAAGAAGATGAAACAAGGATGGTTTTAATCAAATTGTCAAGTATCATGTTTGTTGCAACCAAATGGATAGGAGAATCACCTTAAATTGAGGGAGCCATCTTGAGTTCTTTTCAGAAGACCGGAGGGAATTGATCCACTGAGCTGGTTGCCAGTCAAATCTCTAGAAGAAACAGAACAGTGTTTGATGTCCAATTAACGAATGTTTTGATAAAGACATCAAGAGTTACTTACAGAAGTGTAAGAGCTGGTAATTGCGAAAGTGAGTCAGGAATTGCGCCTGTCAGGTTGTTGTGTGACAAATCCCTGAAAAGTAGCCAGGTACCGGATAAAGAACTTCTCTTCCAAAAATTAACACCCAGTGTTGAAATGGATTTAAAATTTCCTACTTACAAATACTGTAAACCTTTGAGACTCGCGAAAGAAGACGATATGCTACCACTCAGACCACTGGACGACAGATTTCTGCAACCAACATATACAGTGGCTCAGATAATTCCAGTTACTACTATACTATAATCATGTTTTTCATGCACAAATAACTCACAAGCTTGTGACACTTGGAGGGCTGGAAACAGCATAGCTACAACTCAATCCATCCCACGCAAATTTCTTCGGGACACATGGATCGCCCATCCAGTTCTTATGCACCTGGTAGATGACTTTGATCACCCTTATCGCGGAAGCTGTTGTGTTTTCAGTAGCAATACATAAAACCATCAGGGATACTTCAGAGTTTCTCAACAGATATTCACAGGCCTAAATTAATTAAGCAGGTGAAATAGCTTAATTAAGAAATCAGCTCATGTATATATGCAACTGAACGTAGTTACCATCTTTGAAAAGTAACGTAGTTACCATCTTGAGCGTCCGTGGCTACGTTGTTGGTGGGGATGACGTAGAAGACCTCGGCGGCGTTGAGGATCGGCGGAAGCGTCGAGTTTGCGGTAGCGTTTAGTGAGACGTTGTATTGGTGGAAGCCATGGTTGGGGTTGGGGTCGAAGACGGCGTCGGAGAAGAGGTACTGCGGCGTGAAGCCGAGCGGGTACCAGAGCTTACCGTTGAGAGTGATGTAGAATTGGCGCACGGCTTTGCTGGGAAGGAGCTGCAGCTCCGAGAAGTGCAAGTTGCAGATGTACCTACACATCGACATGGATTCAGAACTCATTGATCACTAATTAATTAATCCTCCTGTTGATAATCAAAAGCATTTTAAATTAAGACTTGATCCGAGAGGCTAGAAGTTCCTACGTTAACTAGAGAAATAGAGAATGATCTACACCGCTTTTGGTAGGTCTAAATTATAATAATGTAGATTAATCTCATATTCGATCTGTTGCAGCTGCATGAAAAACACATATATTTCAATCATAAGTATTGGAGTAGCATAATAAATACAACTCTATTTTATATATATATATATATATATATATATATATATATATATATATATATATATATATATATATATATATATATATATATATATATATATATATATCAACGTCATATATTTCAACGTCCATGATTAGGACGAGTGTTTCATGCACCCAGGTGCCTAGGCACCTATATCAATACCCGTTGATTTACTTTGAGATTCGCAACATTTGATGTGGGTATCTTTATATACCCATAAAAAAAAGTATATTTGAGATGTCAAACTTCGAAAAAAAATTAAATTCAACTTCAGTTTAATTAGTTTGAACTATTTTTATGGCTTATACTCACTGTAGTCACATTAAACTTAAAAGTAGTTCAAACTAGTTTGAACTGAGTTCAAAACTTACTTACCATAAATATATCAAGGGTATAAAATATTTTCATACCCAAACTCAAAAAAATTATCAATCATACATGTGTATCGAACGGTTCTTGGTGTGGGTGTCTAGGCACCCAGTGCCTTATGTAATTTTCTATATATATATATATATATATATATATATATATATATATATATATATATATATATATATATATATATATATATATATATATATATATATATAGAGGTAGAGTTATATGTTAAAGACATCTGTATCATAATATTTAGCTTGCATAAGTAAATCTACTAGTTATATAAGAAATAATACAAGTGTGATAAGCATTAGAGTAATATAACAAATATAACTCTATTTTCAAAATTAATAAAATATATGTATTATACTATATCTAGTTGCGCAAAAAAATCCAGCTGGTAATTAGTAAGAATAAAAAGGGTCAATCAGCTAGTACCCGGGCGAGGGATCGTTGGCGTTCGGATGGGCGTCCCAGAAGAACTGGATGGGGTTGGAGGAGTTGATGGGCGTGATGGCTGTCTGCATCACGGCGGACGGCACCTCGAAATTGTCATTGTCGATGTTCTGCACCTCCTTTGTCGTTGAGATCTCCGACCACTCCGTCGGGCTGCTCCATGGGAACCATATACGGTCGTGTGGATCGTCCGGGTACCTGTATCATTGAAACATTAATCATACTACAAGATCCAAACACATGTTGCGTTAATCATTACTACAAGATCCAAACACATGTTGCATTGCTCTAGTTAACTTAGTACGTAAGACGCGTGCCTGAATTTTTCGTGTACTACACTTACCTAACAATTGTAGTACTGTCGCTTGGGCCAAAGTTGAGCCTGGCAAGAAGAACCAGCCCCTGCGTCGCGTTCGCCTGAGGGTAGAGCGAGTTCTTGAAGGGCCTCAGGCTCAGGCCGGAGATAAACGGCGTCCCGGAGCCGGTGTTCACGAGGCAGACCTCCACGGAATCGTCAGGGATGACGGTGATGACCTCCGCGAACACCGGCGTGCTGCTGTCTGAGACGTTCACCGTCTGCCAGTAGTTGACGCCGACGTGGAGGTCAAAGATGGGTGGCTTGTTGAGGCCGTCGTAGTTGGCGTACATGAAGGAGGCCCGGATGAGGTACTTGAGCCCGGACACGAGGGACCGGAGCGTGTAGCAGTTGCGCGCGCCGTCGGGGAAGCTGCGCACGTTGTACCAGCTCCTGGCCATCGACGGGGTGATGTACTCGGCGGAGATATTGTGGTTGGTGCCGGCGTCGGTGAAGGGAGCGTCCGCGGTGAACGTCAGCTTCGTGGTGTTGTCCACGTAGCCGGCGGCCTTCTCCGGCAGGCCGCAGTCTATGCTTATGAAACCTACGCGGGCGCAATAAACACTTGCAGATATGGATTTGCTGAAACAACATTTGTGCATGCATAGCTAGTGCCATGGTCATCTCTGTACCTTGCGCGCATGCATCATGCATGTGCAGCTAGCCAGCTAGGTATTATTGCATGCAATGTGTCGAGAAACGCGAGACGTTAGCTCACCTAAGTTATCGGCCTGGCCATGGACCTGAAGAACCACGGCGGAGGCGGCAAGGCCGAGAAGAAGCAACAGCCGCCGTGCCGCCATTGCTCTCGGCGATGATCCCTCCATTGCACAAGTGCCAGCGGCTACACCAGAACAAAATATGTGTATGTTTAACTCTTGTAGTAACTTATATATAGCTAGCATGCATTGATATGTACAATAAGCGAAGCCTTCACTGGGTAACTCATGGCATCATCCTCAGAAATGATTAACCACCTAAGCACATTAGTACAGAGCTTGTCCAGCGCCGCAGTTGTCAATCCCGGCTGAGGTAGAGACGAGATCACATGGGCGATGGGTTGACTTGCATAGTTGCATGCGAGTAAGTCAACGGCCTTGCTAAGCGATGACGTGGATGCGCCCCATCCCCCCAAGTTCGGTGACCGTGGACTTCTTACTTTTCGAGCTTTTCCCTGCGCAATCGTCGCGATGCCCAGCTCGTTTTGTAGGATTCCATGCAAATGCTTGTGGACAGCTCGTGACAGAACGATTTCTTTGACTAACATGCTCATGGACAGTCCGCGCATGCATGTTAGCCTCATAATTTTAGATTAACTATAAAAGTTCCACTTCCTTTGACATTAACTGCTCTATAGTACATGCGACGACTTGCCCCACTTCTGTTCTGGAATTGGATAGGATATAACCACGAGTCCCTTTGTTTTTAGTTTATGGTTTATATTTTATGGTTTTTAACAAACAAACGTGATAGTTTTTGTTATCTTTTTAAACGACTTATTAGTTTATTAACATTCAATTTATTTGCATAAACATTCGTGTTAGAATTAAAAATCATCAGTTACATATATAAACCATCAGACGTAACTAAAAAGAACCCACTCTAGGTTCTATCAATCTAGTACTCCCTCCGTCCAAGTTTATAGGATGTATTTTTTGAATAGTCTTATCTATAAGTATAGAATGCATTTTATGTTCTAATGCAAAATTAGTGTGATGTTCTCTTTATATCTCTAATAAATATTCAACTTTATTTGCTATTATCTATATACTTCCTTCGTTCTTTTTTACTTGACTTCCTAGAATTCGTACCGTCAAACTTTCTAAAGTTTGACCACAAATAGATTTAAAACTATCTAGTTTAGTTATACGAAAATTATATTATTATATTTATCGTTAAAAATACTTTTATAATATTAAAATTTTATCAGTATATCTTAGTGTAAAGTTATAAAAAATAACGGTCAAAAAGCATCTCGAAGACTATAAAAAGATAAAAACGTCAAGTAAAAAGAAATAAAAAGTACATGTATTGAATATAATGTTTAGAGATAATAATTAAAGATAATATAGCTATTTATACTATCTTTTTAATTTATATGATAAAAATACAGTTTATAAATTTAAATGGAGAAAAAGTACTAGTTAAGCCCCGCTCGGTTGGGCTGAAAAGCTGTGGCTTATGGCAGAAAACTGCACTGTAGCAACTGAAATTACACTGTAACTAAAGGTGGCTTATTTGGCGTAATTAAATTTAAAAATAGAAAAATTTGTTAGCTCATCAGGGACAATGCAAACGAATACGGGAAAAAAAGAGCCAACAAAAAAGCTCAAAACAAGCCAAAAATTTAAAAAAAGATAAAATTTATAAATAGTGAAAAATAAGTCAGAAGTTAAAAACTCAAACCGAAATGAGAGAAGCCTAGTACAGTGGACGCGTACAGAAAGCTACAAAGGATGTTCCCGATTCCCTTCACGAGGGTCGACGGCTAACCGCTGGACTCTGGGAACACAACAAAAGATTGCAAAATCATATCCTCCTCGGCCTCTGTTCCGGTCTCTGTTCGTGTGATGGGCTGCGGAACATCTGAAATCTCGACTCCAATCCAGCCCGTTGGCCCGGGAAAACCCATGAAGCCAGTACGCGCTCCGACTAGGTGTGGACGGTGAACGTCAAGCAGAGTCTTTGCTCTTTTAGCTATGATAAATGATTTTTAACTGTATTTTTAAAAATAATGGTAGATTATAAAGACACTAACTCTGATAACGCACATGTCAATATGCTCAAAAAGCTATTTAAAAATACGATTTCAAAAAATCATCTGAAGAAACCGTTCCATTTGGCCCCATTTGGCACAAAAAACACACACAGGAGAACAGGGCCACCGTGTCACGGCCGCGGCATCGGAAAAAAAAATGCGTACGCCTTCGGAGGCCTTCCGCTTCCGGCCGCCACCGCCAGCCCGCGTGCCTCTCGCGGCGGAAAATCACCAACGCCTCGTGCGCGTTGGATCCCTCGCCGTGCATGGAGCAAGTCGTGGAGGCAGAGGACCGATTCTCAGTGCAGCCGGCAGGTCTCCACATCGTACGGCCCCTCAGTACTGTTGCAACGGGCATGCCGCTTGTTCACCAAAAAAACCATGTAACGACCATTGCTAAATTGATTTGCTGGAAAATGGGGGGCAGGTCTATTGTAACGAAAAAAGATGGCAAAAATGCAAATACATTAACTTGCGAGAATCAAATCGGCACGTGCATCCCTCCAGCAGCACGCTTGTCTGCAGAATCAGCAGATTCTGCAGCAAATACAACTATATACAAGATGATTTGCTCCAGGACCAAGAAACTGCTTTATCGGCAGCACCTCTTTAGTACATCTTATTTCACGGAACATGAGGATAGTATCCGTGTATTCCTACACAAGGGATAGCAAAACTGCGTAGCTTGGCCCAGGTTCTCAACAGGATAGCGATAGCTGCTGTACACAATCGCGGACCATCAGCATCACTATATCTCGCCATTCGACGACGATGATGCAGATTGGTCGAAAGAGTTCGCCACATGCTGGCTGGCGCCCGTTGGCAGTGGGGGCCTGTTTGCCAGCCTATCGGCCTCTCTGGCGTCATCGATGTCCTTCTGGCTTAGGAAACTTGGCTGGTTGGTTGATGACAGCAGCCTCGCCCACATCCTGTCTGTAATCTTAACCTGGTTCCGTGTGGATGTCACCCTCTGCGATCAAAAGAATATTTTGCATTATGTTAAAAACAAGTTTAGCATGAGAACAGATAAATGCAGTAGAACTCTTTCAAATGGTTCAAATTCTTTTAGCTGAAAGGCTTCACTCTGTCCTTCAGGCAGCACCCATCAGCTCTTGCGAGAACCGAAAACAATGGAAACATAGGATGCAGCTGAACTACCAATTGTCACGCATATTCAATGAGCATAAAATTGTCCTATTTTCCATGTCAATAAATAAGAGCACTTGAAATTACTCACATAGAAAGGTATATAGGTATGTCTGCCATTGACCATTCCAACAGTGAAGCTATACCCCGCCATCGCACCATGAATGGCACTGTGAGCCAGCAGTGTGCAGTAGACATTATCTGATGCATTGCTTGGAATAGCTCGGATCATGTAGGTAGGATCTGCCGATGTAGATAGAATATTGTTAACCTAGTACTATACAGATAATTAAGTTGTTTTACAACCTTGTCCTTTGTGAAGTGAACATAATTAGTCAATATGTTACCTATGTATTTAATAGTCATCTCCATCTTTTTGTTCTTGAAGTAATCCTACAATGGATTAATGCAATTAGTAAAAGGATTACTCCTTGAAACATTCAAGCAACACATATGGCAACACGGCATCAGAGCAGGTACAATAAGGCTTAGTTAGCAGGCTATAGCAAATATAATATCAACCAAATCTTATGTGGCAGAGAGAGAAAGGAAGAGAGAGAAGGAAGCTGACTACTAAATTACAGCTAGCTATAGCACGTAAAAATATGCATTTCACTCTCTTACATGTGGGGCCAAATAGTTATTGTAATAGCTACCTTATTGTATGAACTATTTTTTTGAAGGCTATAGATGAAATGGACAAGTGTTATAATCATTAGTTGGCTATACTATTGTACTTGCTCTCATAGTTCCCTAGCAACCTAGGGGACAGTAAATACCAATAATTGCGACATGGAGAACAGAATTGAATTCGTGGCAAGAAAATGTTGTTATGTACCTTAATCTTGTGAGTCAACCAAAGACCAATATCAAGCAGCAGCTTATTTCCAGATGCATCTTGCTGCTCTGAAGTGGCTATACTTTTGGCAATAATATCCTGTCCTGCTCCCTCAGCAACAACAATAACCATGTGCTTGTTCTCTTTCAGCCTCCTTTCTATATATTGAAGCAACCCACCTTCTCCATCCATATAAAATGGAGACTCTGGAATTAAGCAGCAATCCTGTGGAAATTGGAAATAAATCCAAAGAACAAATAAGTATTACCTGGAAGTCAGATAAAGGATCACAAAAGCAGGAATTCATATACAGGTGTTTGAGAAAAAGGGGAGTCAGATATGCAGGAACCAGAATGAATGGACTAAAAACAAAATATACAATGCAACATCCTGTACAGTTACAGAAGGCATCAACTTACCACATCTCGGCTTGCAAGAGTAGCATACATTGCAATGAACCCTGCATTAGTAGGGGAACATAAGAATTTAAGAACAAGAGAAAGAAATATCTACTACAGAACAATTAGCAAAGTCAGTGCTTGAAACAAAGAAAAATCAAGTGGGCTTCTTTCTGCATGCGGAGTGTAAATAAGATGTTGAAATAACAGTACCGGGCAAAAGACTACGATACTGATTAGTTTTTCTTGTATTTGTACAAGTCTGACAGCGACAGGTGCTTTCAGCAACTTAAGTCAACAATATAAGAAAGGTAGCACGCAAAGAGACGGCAATCATCTGTATGGGAATATGTTAGAAAACTAACCACTATAACGACCCATCAGTTTTACTAAGCCTATTCCATTCTCAGCACTGCAAGCTTCCACGTGAGCTGCATCAATGGCACGTTGAGCCTCTTCCACGGCCGTATCAAATCCAAACGACTTGTCAATAATCTAAGAATCAAGGGAGAGGAACAATCGGTAATGAGTCATATCCTCGTACCAGTGGCCATATTAACAGGATGTGTAGAAAAAGCTTCTGCACAAGCAAATAAACATATCGTACAAAACATTACCGCTATGTCATTATCTATTGTCTTGGGAACCCCAGCGACAGAAACTTTTAGGCCACGTTTTCGGATTTCCTGCCAGTAATTCGAAAGCAATGAAGTATAATAAAGAATATATTTAAGAAAATGTACTATTTCGATATTTCTTCAAACTATTTTCCCACAACTACAATGCATTCATGTAGAGGTTTTTTTTATGGATAAACACATGTTAAGAAAAAAGTGCATGATCACTACATATCTGCCTACTACTACAATGTGTTAATGTAGATGCTGCTAATACCACATTCTAACAATGACGTTTGTACTACTATCAAAGATAATAACCTTAAAGATCTCATATGCTCCCTTCTGAGTTCCATCTCCTCCAATGATATACACCTGGATAAGGTGTGGTAGAATATCAGTCAACGTTCAATCAGAACGGCTATATCACAAGGGTGCAATTTGTGCTATTTAAACAATCATCTTTACCTGATTAATTCCACGATCCTGAACGTTGTCAACAATCTTTTTTGTATCATGACCACCTCGTGATGTTCCAAGAACTGTACCACCCCTTTTATGGATGTCATTGACACTCTTTGGGGTCAGAGCAAGGTAATTGCTAGAATAGAAGCCTTTGTATCCATTCTATAGTTGGTAACAAAATGTTAAGAGATAGAAGATCCTGAATCACAGTCAAAACTAAACATAACACGGTTCAACCATGCCAAAGCCCACTAGTCAGTAGACATATTACTTGTTCTAACATAATTATACAAATTTCGCACCCACATTTTACTAAAACATCTGCAACAGCTCATTCAATTTGCAGCTATTTTAGCATAACATAATGACAATGAATGTGCCAGTATGATTTGAAATTTTATCAGCTATTTTAGCATAACATAATGACAATGAATGTGCCGATATGATTTGAAATTTTATAAAACAAGATGTACTGCAATATGAAATGATTGATAAGCTGAGGAAAGAATCTAAATATCTTAAAGTAAGCTGACAATTCCTTCCAGAACAAACGCAAAATGTAGAAAACAGACAAAGCATGTCTAAAAATGCCAAAGTAACATTTAACAAGTATCTATTGGAAGGGTAAATAGCCATTTAGAACAGGGCACAAACCTGTATTCCATAGATTTTGTTGACATTGTACATGTGCGACAAGCCACACACCAGCTCTCTGATAACAGTGTTAAGCCCAGGGCAAAGGCCTCCACAAGTTACAATGCATGCTTTTACTTCATCTGACTCAAAATAAACCTAACAAGGTTCAAATACAAATGTTTCTGTCAGCCAAGACGCAAGTGATGTGTTCCAAGAATTGAAGGAGGTGGCTAGCGTATCCTACCCTCTGACGAGGCCCAGCACGACGGAAGTGAACCCCCCGCCGGCTATTCTTCTGAACAACCACCTGTAAGATCGGAGATAGCTACTTGTAAATCCACCATTGACGACAACATCACAGTGCGAAACATCAATTAACATTCGTTTTACCTTTTGTGGTACAGTGTCATCTTCATTAACAAAATATTGCCTGGTAATGATACGAACAAAAGTTTCAGCTTTACATATTCCACAGCAAGCATGCTCAGAGATTCAACAAAAATTTGAAGATCAAATATATAAGCAAGAAAGGACTTACTTGACAGTTGAATAGGCTGGGTGATCTTGTAATGGGTTAGGATAAGTCTGCAAACAAGAATAAAATAGCAAACCATCAGTTCAATCCTCATGGACCATGGTTTCACCTTTCAAAAATCAACTCAGTTCAGCACACTTGAATAAAAATTGACCAACATCGCTGATATAAAAGGCCACTTCTTGCATGCTTTCGTGAATTGTCTGACAAGTAACTGATTTTTGGCAGGGAGAAGCAACCATCCAATAGTAACAGGTTACTTCCTCCAGTGAAGATATTCCACCCTATCAAATTCCCCTTCCCCAAAAAGCAGATACAACAACACTAACTTACATGACATAATGAATCCACAGAATAGCCGAAACTTTTATAGTATTCATCAGAGTTACTTTGTTCTATTTGGCCCTCCTGATCGTAACTGATTGATTAGATCACTGCACGCTCGAGCTCAAATTTTACAGTCTACACCATCCTCGTATCCAAAAATGGATCTCCAGAACAGAAATCTCAATCTACCCCGCAAACATCGCGGGCAGCCTCTCCCCCAAATCGGGAATCCCCCGCCCGGATCACTTGCTTAGCTAAAGCTGCACCTCACAGCCCAAAAGTGCACAGCACACAAAAACCATCACCAAACCGAAACGATCGTGCCAACACCGCAGCACTAGAACGCAGCTACCGAGCAACGAGGCGGGAGAAGGGATGCTCACGGGGACGTCGGGGAGGTAGTCGGTGAGATGGGGCACGTCGTCGAGGACGTAGCCGAAGTCGCCCTCGGAGATCTTGACGTAGGTGGCGTCGGCGAGGCTGATGGAGGAGGCGTTGCGGAGGGCGCGGAGGTTGGGGTACGAGTCGCGGGAGATCCGCACGCACGTGGCCGAGAACGGCAGCGCCGCCTTCGCTACCCGCTCCGGCGCCGCGGGGGGCCCTGCACCCGCCCACGGGTCCTCCTCCCCCTCCCCCTGCTGCTGCTCGTCGTCGTCGTCCGGCGGCAGGATGATGTGGGACGCCATGAGCGATGGGAATCGGAGGTTTAGCTTTACTGCCAGAAGCGGACGAGGTGTCTGTGTTTCCGGGGATTTAATAATGCTCGGTGGTACGAGAGAGGGAAGAGGTGAGCGGCCAGAGGCGTCGCCCTCCGGATGCTGGTTTTGAGAGGCGCATTGCGTGGTTTTGCTCGGCGCTTGACAAACACAGACCGACAGTTTTGATCCAGCGGAACGGTTGCCATCTGGTTTTAGCCGGTTCTGGCTGCGGTTTGGCGAATCGTCTAGGCTGTACTAATAAATAGTTTTAAAATAATAATAGAGAAATTATTTTATTTATCTGCTTAATAAAAATTATAAGTTTAAAAGAACGAAATGATGTGTTGAGTTCGCGAGCACGATAATGACCGGGAACGGCGGATGGTTGGATGCTTTGCCGTAGACGAGTCTAGGCCGGTTCTTTTCTTGTCATTTTTCTTTCACTTCACAAGGTTTTCAAGGTATGGATGATAAATGATAAGCACGAATGATATACAAATACATATACGATAAGACGTGAAAATGATTCTTGACGTACCAACTGATAATTTTGTGCAATTCATTTTTCCCAAACGCATTATAGTTCTGCCTTCTAAAAAATATTGTAGCAGTTGGGCTTTTTTTTAGTGACTTATACTGAAAGCATCAGTTGATTGAAAAATATCAGAATGATGAGGCTTATTTAGCATAATTAAATTTAAAAAATTAAAAAATATATTAGCCTATTACGTATAATATAAACAAATACGGAAAAAAAGAACTAAGCTGAAAGTCAGAAACTTATGTCGAATCGATCAGAACTTTATGGTTACATTATTTACTAGGAGACATTTTATATCTAGATATGATGATGGCGACGCGACCAGATGATATTCATCGGAATCAAGTGACTCCAATCCCAGTGGCGTCGCCCACAGGCGTGGCTACGCTGGTTTTAGGCTGAGAATAATATGGTAGGCCCCACCGGGCTAATGGGCACCCGCCCGCCGTTTCTCTTCCAGAAGCTAGCGGGTCAATTCCTGGCGTCGCATCCTTGCCTTGCGCCGCAGGAAAGGAACGCGGCGGATCAAAGCAACAACGTAGCCGCGGGCCGGGAAATTAGAAATGCGCAGCTCGTCTCCATTTTGTCCGCCATCTCTTATTCTAAAGTCCCATTTGACACAGTTCAACTTCACTAATAAAACTATTTTTTTTATTTCAGCTTCACGAGCAGCTTTACTGATGAAGCTAAATCTGTTTTGAAAAACTGTTTGGCAAAACAGCTTCACCAACAGCTTAATACATGGCTGAGAGAGGGCAATTGTCCAAGATGCCCCTGTCTACCTGACTTGTTCTAACATTTGGAGTTGTATGTTTGTATATGGTCATATGAATTAAAAAACAATATATTTGAATGAGTATGAATTAAAACATTAAAATAAAAAATAATAAAAAAATTAAAATCATTAGGAAGCAATATTAGTGTCTTGTTTATGTTTCGTGAATGGGAGAGGTGAACTGGATGGACTAGTGGCAAATGCGTGTAATTTTGGTGAACCAGAGGGGCAGTGGGTTCCTAGGACTGCGGGCCTGAGGGAGAGAGCTGTGAAAAGCTACTTTTTTCAGCTTCACCTCTCCCCATTCCTTTGTGAGAGCACAAAAAAAAGAGCTTCACCCATGAAGCTGTTTGCAAAAAGGGTGTTTGGCAAAAAACAGCTCACAACAGCTCATGAAGCTGTTGGTGAAACTGTGTCAAACATGGCCTAAATGTGGTTAATGAAACGGTATCCTACACCTTGTGACGTTGAACATACATCTTCACTAATGGAGAGAATGGATGGACAGTTAAAAGAATTTAAAGCTGGCTTTTCTAATAAGAAATCAACTTGCGTTCCGCCCATTGGTTTCGTCAGCTTTTGGCTTCAAGACAAAAGAAAAACTGTTTAAAACACGTTGACTTTTTAACATAGCTTTCTATTTACATTATTTACAAAGATATAATAATGTTTTTATTTTTCATATTTTTATTTATCTTTTTATTTGAATAGCTTAGAAAAAACTAACGCTACAGTGTCATTTTACCCCAAAGGTCACAATTAAAAGCCAAAACATTTTTTAATGGAGCCTAAATCTGCAAGCCTTTCAGCGGTACACAACCACATGCTGAGAAACCCAGTTTGATAATTCAGTTATGCCACAGTAGAAAACACCACAAGGTCCAGAACGATGACAGGCAAACGGCTTCAACCATGAGGCCATCAGATCCGATATGCCAGAATGGACAAATGGTCCACACATGCTGAACTGATACAAGTATGCATATAAAAAAAGACTGATACAAGTGTCTATGAACTAAAACGCCACACATGTCGCATGATTTAGGAACCGCGGAAGTGTGACTGCATGAATACATGCTCTCTTGAGCGTATGAACACAGCGAACAGAGCATGCCAAGTGCTAGAAACCGTGTAATTATTGATCTCTGCAACTGTCCAACAAAAATTTGTATGGGCGATTATTCCAGCCGAGGGCCATTGCAAGGCTGCGGCTTGAAATGCTGGACAAGCCACGCAGGTCCAGGTGCTGAATGCTCACTTCGAATGGAACTTGCGGCTGACAGAATCATAGCTAGGAACATGAATAACTGCAAGAAGAGCATATCAGTTAGTCTCTAAAACTTGTAGAACACCATGCTTTAACTTCAAGCCTCGAACATACCATCACCCCATGATGCCATTGTATGGGGTGAAGAAATTATTTCCTTTGCAGTTGAAGAAATGTCATTTAAAGTGATCTCCTCAACAGCCTTCAGGAAATACTCAATGGGTTTCCTGCAATTTTAACAATACAGAAGCATTAAATGATAAATAATGGATCTATTGGCATAAGTGAAAGCGGCTAAATTTGTGTAAATTGATGCCTTGTACAATGGCTGGATTGTGAAGAATGCTATCTGTGATAAAGTTGGAAATGCTATCTGTAAAAAAATTGGCACCATTGAAAGCATCACATTACAAATGTATGTTCCTCTGCATCGTGGTACTAAGATAGCTGCCTCATTTCTGTGCTATGTGTCTTGTCTTCACCCATTAGACAGCACTGAATGGTTGTATGAACAACGATATTGCTACATTGCGCACCAATAAACTATTTCTATAATCCTGAATAGGCTTGAACTTGTTGGGCAACCAAAAATACTTGAGGTGGTATTATCAAAAATCATCTTCCACAACCACAATATTGTGTTGAGAACACAATATACAGAAACGACCTTTCAAAGTTTGCTATATGTTTGCATAGAAAAACGCTAGACTAAGAAGGCTTAGAGGTGACTACAAACAACTTTAATTGCCCACGATCGACATCTTATTGCCAACCAGCTTGGTAAAAACAAAACAAAACTTTTAAGCAGATCTACATGGACCGTCTGAAAATTGATGGTGACAGCTCTTTAATTTTGTTCACATTGTCCAACAAGATTTACATTGCATACATATAAATAATTAAATATGATATTTCATTTGGAAAAATATGGATTGGTGGAAAATGGACTTCATTAATGTACTAGCAATACTCTTATGCACATACCTTTCCCCATAAGTAAGAACCTGTCTTCCAATATCTTCAGATGCTACAATCTGCAACAGCGAAAATAGAAAAGAACATTTTAGGAAAACATGTCATACAATTCGGATTTTTTATCAGAAGAATAGTGTACGCTTGATTCCAAGTTCATCAGAACTGCAGCCTTGGTAGCCTCTTTAGCACGATCAAGCTGTCCTTGTGTAACTAAACAAGGAAAACGACAGAGACTAAAAGGAATGTGACTAATAGTGGTCAATCTAATCTGGAAATTGTAATTTTAAGAGGACAAACAAAGGAACCTTTTCCAGGAGTTGCAACTTCAAGGAGTTTCCCTACTGCCAAATCCACAGCCTTTGATGCAAAATCTGAGCTCTGTTGGATTGGATGATTACATAACATTTCAAGGCCAAGTGGAGTACATGAAAAGCACATAATAAATGCAGAAACTTCTATAGAAGCTTGAGTAGACTATGTTCAGCCTTTGAGTTGTATTTCGTGTTGAGATTTTGGAAGCTTAAAATAAAGGACCAGGACAGAGTAATGTGCTAATGGCCTGAACTGGGACAAGCAAACATGTGCATTAGCCACTACCCAGCCTAAAACATTTGGGACCAGAAAACTGCAAAAGAGAAGAAATAGGCTTGGATATGTCATATATATGCACTGTAAATTATAATCTTACAAAGTAAAAGTACTTCATTATTTTCCATGAGACATAGGAGGAAAGTTTCGTTCCTAAATAAGTGTTGATCTACATTTTAGATAAAGATATGCCTATCTTCCTATTCCTAAATTTCCCTTACTCGTGTTTAGTTATGCTCAGTTGTACAAGGCATTAATCACTTAGACTGCAAGGAGAAAATTTTAATGGCATGGTAAGAGGGACAAATTTCAGAAGGATAGATCAGTCATCTTGTACCATCACTTAATATGTATGCATTAATCTAAAACATTACTAAGAAAAGAAAAGAGTATTAAAGCTGCATAATCATGAGAATTATATTGAAAAAATATCAGTAGGAAAAATCACAAACAATATATAATATCCACAAGAAATCTGTTGGCAAGCACATTATAGGCTATGCTCCATGAGAGGCTTACAGTGGCTGCATTAATTCCAAAAAGACCTGAATTGTTATGGATGCTGTTGAAAGCAGAGAATGATTCGATCTGTTGGTAGTTGTTCAAGACGCGGAGATCGGTAGGTACAATATCACAGCTCATGTTAGGACACGTTACAAAGGTATGCTTGTTAAAGCTCTGAGACAAGTTTGAAAACATTGATTCGAAAAGAGGCATACACAAACAAGAATGCATTCCCTTCCCAGGGCCACCAGCAGAGAAGGACGCTCCTCCTCCTCCCATGAGCATCTACAATGCGTCAAATTGATTTACCTTATGTTTCAGTGCATGAGATTTGAATACATAGCCTTGTACATGTGACAATATACAAAACAAACCCAACGATTCCTATCCAGAACAGAGTCAACGGAGAATATAGGTATCCATAAATAATTACATCACTTAAACATTTGTTAGGCATACCTGAAGCACAGTCACAATCATTGCAGTTTTTTCTTGACGCCAGCCACCTGGCACCTCAAAAGAACTGCAATGTGTGTATTCTGGTCACAATAAATTCAACTTTAAGCATGAGAGAATTAACCGTGCATACAGCCACAAGTATAAAGCTGCAAAGCAGCCGAAAACTCACTGGAGAATCTGCTTGGCAACGATAGTCCCCTCCCACATACATTGATTTTGGCTCTTCAGGACATTTCACATTGGGAAGGTCTGACAAGAGTGGTTCTGCAATTGAAACCAACTCATCATGCTCAACTCCTGATGCTGCAAGAACCATTCTGGGAGCAGTGTAATTTTCCTACAATTGTCAACAAAAGCAAAAAAAAAGTCAAAATGAGGCATTTGTGACTAAATATTAACATGGGAAACAAATCACTGAATCTTACAGCAATGAATTCCTCCAGGATACTAATATCCAATCTGTTTACAGCAGATTCTGAAGCCATCAAAGGTTTTGCTAGTGCCACAGAATATCCAGCGGAATGAAGCGCCTCCAAAAGTAGACCTTCCGGATTACCAGAGTACCAGACACTTCAGCTATTTCAGACTTTATCTTCTGCAGCTGTAGAAAGAAAACAGCACATGATTAGTAAAAGGCAGAAAAAATAACTTTTAAGATTTACTCAAAATGATTATGTACCTGCTCTTTGACCTCCCATTCTAAAAATGCAGGGTTCCTCACACTGTCAATGAGAACTTCAACCATCTCTGGTGCATAACTCTTCAATGCATCATAGGTATAGCTCATTTGTTCACGAGAAGCAGATGCAGAGACATTTTCTCCGATGGCTTCCACCTCACGAACTAGCCACAAGTGACTCTGATTTGTCGTGCTCTTGAAGGCCATTCTCTCCAGCAGATGTGATGCTCCAGATGAAGCAGGTGTTTCACAAATAGAACCACAGTCAATGTATAAACCCACTGATGCAGCTGGGCTCTGCAATTAAGTTCTTGGGAAAAATTACTGGCATGAACAATACAAAAATATTGCAGCATCAGCAAGCATAAAGCACTACCGGTGATGTCTCCGATGCAATCTTGATGCCATTTGCAAGAGTAGTGATTTTTGTCTTAGATGGCTGTACGAAATCTGGTAGAGGTGGAGGAAGTGCAATGCCTGGGAGTGGAACATCAAGGGGAGGAAGTTGGCTTGAGTTCCCGCCAAGAAGCCAGCCAAATAGACCACCTGAAGACTGCTTCACAACACTTGTACTAGCAATCCTACTAGCACCATGATGCTGAAAGTCTAAAACAAAACAAATGTACCTTTATGATGTAGAATGTTTCATAATTAACATAGCAACACAACTCAAAGGATGTGCGAATTAGATGAGACATTGCTACCACAGTGATATGACAACAACCAAGGCTGACTTGCATCCCAAAGTACGTTAACAGCTTTTTAAGGAAAAACATCTCCTTATAATTAAGGGAAGATTGATGATTTGTCACTTCTAAGACCCCTCATTTAGTATTTGCCACTTCTAAGTTTTTTCTTGATAAATTGCCACTGCTAAGCACCATATGGCTAGGGTTTGCCACCGTGGCCAAGCCCAGTATTTCTGAATTTCTTTTGGCCCAAAATCCACTGTGAAATGTCTAATTTTACCCCTCCCTTAACATCATCTCCAAAAGCATGCACTTTCCAACTACTTACATCACATTCCAACTATCATCCTACTCAGTGCTTGTACTTGACCACAAGACTAACTACACTACCAAATACTATTAAGATCAAAACATTGCAAACAGTGGTAAACTTATAACTCTTGCCATCTTCCTGAATTCTTCCTTCGGCTCCTTCTTCATTTCTCCAGATTGATCATTTGATTCCTTAATTTCAGCCACTTCATTGGAGGCAATCCACAAGGGGCTAGAGGAGGAAGAACAAGCAAGGAATGGGGAATGGGATTGGGTCTGGCTCAAGTCAAAGGGTGGGTCAGGCCAGCGGACTTGGTCTGGCTAAACCGAATCAGGATGGTAGATAAACGACTTTTCATATGTATATGGGGCTACAAATAAAAGAAATGGTATAATATGGCCAAAGTGGCAAATCTCATGTATATGGGGCTTAGTAGTGGCAATTCATCAAGAAGGAACTTAAAAGTGGAAAATACTAAATGAGGGGTCTACGGAGTGACAAATCCTCAATTTTCCCATTAAGTAAAGGTCGAAAGGACAAAGACATTGTGATAACTTGTAGCCCCTGCTCTTTGATACTCTAGATTTGAAAGCAATTAAGTAACAGTAGGTATAATGGAATTTGTAATTTAGTTTTACAATCTGCATAAATCAACTGCAGATTATTACCAAGCAATCTATAGAACATAGATCACATCGCATTGGAATAAGTCCATATGACACCCCAAACTTTGTCTGAAAGTCCGTCCAACACCCTAAACTATAAAACTGGACATTTGACCTCCCAAACTTTGAAATCCAGTTCAAATAACACTCTGACCCGATTTCACATGGTGGTACTACCCACATAGCGCTATAAGTGAGCGATTTTACCATATAAGATGACATGCTGGTCAAGTTGAGTCAGTGACAGTAGGGCCCATAATGGCTTCTCCTTCATTAAGCTTCCAGCTATGCTTCCATGGCCACCATCCCTGTAATTCCCTCCCTATCTGTTTTCATCTAACTAATTTGACCAGCATGTCATCCTACGAGGTAAACCAGCTCACTCATCGTGCCACGCAGGTAATACCACAATCCAAAACTGGGTTAAAGTGTTATTTGAATTGGATTGCAAGGTTCGGGAGGTCAAATGTCCGGTTTCATAGTTCAGGGCAATGTTCAAGAAGACGCTAAGCGCTAGGCGGGCGGCGAGGTGGGGCCTAGCGCCTAGGGGGCCTAGGCGGCCGAATTAAAAATAACGATAATAGGTAAAAATAAACAATCGTGTATATATATTTTTGCTGTTTAGATGAAGAAAATTATTACCTTGAGGTCTAGATTGAAAGAAATCTATTAAGAAAAAAGTTTATTCGTAATTTTTAAAAATCTGAGGACTAAATCACAAAAAATTAACCTAACTTACCCCACCCGACCCGCTTTGACCCGACCCGACCCGACCCCTTCCCGCCTCCCAACTCCCACACCAACCCGCCGCCTCCCATCGCGCCCGCACGCGCGCGCCCGCGCGCGCCGCTCCTCGCGCCCCCCGCCGCCCCCTCGCTCTCGCGCCTCCCCCCCACGACGTCTCACACGCGGCGACCACGGGCAGGCGGCGGCGAGATCGCGCGGTAGCCGGATCAGCGGTGGCGGCCACGGGAGCGGCGGACGGGCGGGGGGAAGATGTCCTCTTCGCCGTAGGGGAGGCGAGGCAGAGAAGATGGCAGACATCCAGAGGGAAGATGGTGATGCGGAATCCGGTGAGTCGACGGCGGCGCCAACGGCCTTGTGTGTGGTAACTCCTCTCCCCATACCCGCCGCTCCCTCCGCGCCTCCCCATCCGCCGCGCCTAGGCCGCCTGGCCCCGCCTTGGTCCCGCCTTGCCGCCTCGCCGCCCAGCCACCCAACTAGGGGCCAAGGCCAGGCGGCACCCTGCCGCCCAGCGCCTAGGCGGCCGCCCAGGCCGCCTTCTTGATCACTGGTTCAGGGTGTTAGACGAATTTTCAATCAAAATTCTGGGTGTTATATGAACTTTTTCCTACAATGAATAACCGCTGCATTGTGAATCAAAATATATAATTAGCCAAAACAAAATGTAACAGCTCGTCCTCTCAGCATAGGAAATACTTTTAGGAAACAGACCTTTCGACACCTGTGCCTAACAAATGTTACTGTAATATTGTCACTCCCAAGATAACAAGCCTGCTTCAACTTCTCAGTTTCCATACCACAACACCACCCCGAGTTCTCCGAGAATTCGCTGAACATAAATTTTGATCGCGGAGTGCAAAGCACTACTAAACAGCATACCAATCGCCGTTCATACATAAAATCCGGTGTCCAATAATTTCCCTGAATCAAAGCGGGACCAAAGAAACCAGCACGGACTTATCGCTACATGAGCAAAATCGAGCCGCGCGAGCTGTTTGGATCTAATCTAAGTGCGCTCATACCGAGTGGATCGAGACATGCAACGGGAATACCGAATACGGGGGGGTACGGGAGGGGGAGGGAAGGTAGAACCTTGGGAGACCGAAGGTGGCCTCCTGCGACGCGATACATGGTCGCCGACGAGTCGGGATCCTGGGACGCTGAGGCGGCGAGGCGGCGGAGGAGGAGCCACCGCCGGTGAGGGTGTGCGTGCGTGTAAAAGTTAGGGGCGAGTCGGATCCGCTTCGGGCGTGGCTTTGTGGGCGCCTCGGGCACTACGGCTTTCGGCTCGGCTTAATTGTAAATGGGCCTGTCGAATTTTCTTTCGGCCCACGCTTCGCGTCCAACCGACACAAACTCGCGCGAGACATGCGGGTTTTTTCTTTTATTTTGGGGCCTGTCGAATTTTCTCTCCCCCTCCCCGCGGCAAGGACGGTGGCCGGCGGATGGAGCCCTCGCGCTGCGAGCTCCATGACCGACAAAGGTGCTGGCAGCAGGGGGATTCTTTAAGGTGTGTTTGGTTCGTGGATGGAGATTGCATCGTATATCCTGGATGAGTGGATGCGGTGAGTGGAATCGTATTTGAGAAAAAGAAGATGTTTGGTGAGGTTATGGCGGATACAAAAAAGTGAGATCTTTGTTTGGTTATGCAGTATGAGCGGATGCGATCTACCAAACTGAGAGGCGACATGTGGGACGCATAAGATACTGCTGCATCCGCTCATCCGGGATGACTAGTGAAGCTCATTTTGGCGTATCCACCCATCCGGGATGAAGGTGTATTTTGCATCCGCTCATACAGTTGTATCCGCTCATCTGAGCAACCAAAGAGCTCTTTCTCAGTTATACGGATCCACCCATCCGGGGCGAAGGAGATGCAGGCAACCAAACACACCCTTACGTGATGTGGGGAACGTCGACTACGTGGTTTGGGGTCCACAAGGGGGGAGGGGGCATCATGCTCTAATTCATCGGCATCGCAGGGACGAACCGGCTCTAAGGCAGGAGGTGCGCTTGCTCTAGGGAAAAGAGAGGGAGACCACGCGCAGAGAGAGATTAGTGTGCCACATGTGAGCTATCCAAGCTAGTCCCCATGGAGAGGAATGGGGAAATACCCCAAAGAAGTTCTTTCCCCTTTCCACAGCCTGTGGAATGCCCTCGGGACAAATTTGTATGGTGTGTCGAGAGAGAGAGAGAGAGAGAGAGAGAGATGAGTGCGTCTATTTGTAGTTTGTGATTTCATTGTTTGCCTGGAATAAAAAAAGGTGTGCACGTTTGGTGTAAATATCTCACATGCAGCCTACTCGATATTCTGCTGTTTTTTGCCTCTTTTCATTCTACTAGTAGTGTGCCCGTGCTAACGCTACGGTAAAATACAAAATAAGATAAAATTTGTAAAAAAATAAAATGAACAATAATTCCTACCTCGCTTAGGACGATGAAGGGGAGTATATAAATCCATAAAAGGTGGCTATAAAGAATTCAAACCATAAGCCAACTTATCCTAAAAAGAGGCGTACAAAAAGATTAGAAGTTAAGTTATTATGTAGCATTCAATTCTTGTATAGGGCAATGATCCAAGAATCCTAAAAGTTTCAAGAGAATTGTGAGAGTGACAATCCCTCATACTCTTTTGAGACTGCGTTTAAGAAATTTACGATCAGCTTTACCAAAAAAATTTTCCTCGTCGTGATTGTTTCGTCATCATTATTCGGTTCTCTCTACGAGATTCATATACTTCATTCTTAATACCATGCATATTTGTACCGTACCTCACAAACTTTTATCCGATTTGAGAGCTACTATGTATAAGGAGGGATATCAAAGATAACAACACAAATTCAATATTATGTTCTTTTCTTGAAATGTAATTTCCATTCGCCGTCTGTAAAAGATGTATCCGTTCATGTACACAAAGAATAAATGATATGTTACAAGGAAAACTCAGGGAATCGATTACGCTAATAAAAGTTGTTTGCGAGTTCGTTGATCTTATCATCTGTAGCATCGGCTATAATGTAGCTCGGTTTATGCTGTGCCTTCACGAGTTAAGTTCAAGGTATTCGCTTGTTGAGCTGCTGTAAGGAAAATAATTTAGTAATATGCATAGCCAAGCCAAGAAAACAATGGCGTGCATGTTGAAGCGTAAAGGGCATCTCTCGGTGGCCAGTTTAGCCAAAGCAACATTGACACTACATTAAATATTCTAGTATTTATAGATTTGGGTTTGAGTCAAATCGGTTAAAAGGGTAGTTCATTAAGTTTATCTTGATCCAAAAGTACATTTTAGTTCACTACCTAGTGGATTTAACTTGCTTGTTATCCTTCTAGAAACAGAGAATGATAACTATGAATCGTTACAAGCGACATACATAATCACAAATCGTAGGCAGCAATAAGCAAGCTGCTTCCACTATGCTTATAATTTCTTGACTTGTTATGTTTCATTTTTGGCAGCAATAAAAGCAATTGGAGAGGCAAGCAAGAAGGCGGTTTGGACTATCATACCGTGCAATATGTTGGCGATGAGTTGCACTTCCATCTTTTGTAGGAACACAAGCGAGATAGTGACACCAAGAACGATGATCGTTTGCATTATATCCTCGGAAAAGCGGAACTATAGCCACGGTAAACTGTCAATTTTAAATGAGAGGTTTCATTAAGCACAAAACAGGTTATAAAATACCTATCCAGTGAGCACGAAGAGGAAGACATGTGAACTTACCCGACAATAAGCATAACGACTAACCACAATATGTATTGGTATGTCTTGTGCTTGCGTTTCACAGAGCAATTTGTTGTCAGTCTTTGCTCTTTTCGATTGATCCAAGCAAGCGTGGCGAATAAACACAACGAATCAAGAAGAAACCGGATATAAGCCCCCAATATGAGCAAAGTTATCCACCATGGGAAGTATCCCAAGAGCGAGGTTCACCATGATTACAAATACCAGAGTTAACAGTGTTGCCACCTGAAAAAGTTAAAAACAATCACGCCATTTATTATGTTATACTCTAATTCCCCTCCTTACGCATAGCAACCTAGATTAGATTAGAGTTTGTGAGATACGGCACAAGCGTGCATTATGTCTAGAACAAAGTAGATGAATCTCGTGAGATAACAGAAATAATGATAACGAAACAATCACGACAAGAGAAAGATTTGATGAAGCTGGCCGTAAATTCCTTGAACACTACCTCAAAAGAGTACAAGTGATTGTCGCTTTCTCATGATCCTCTCGAACCTTACAAGAATCGCTAAAGAATAACCTAGCATTTGATCCTCTTGTGCGCCTCTTGCTTTAGATGAGTTGGTTTGTGACTTAGGCTCTGTATGGCCACACCTCATGACTTTATGCAATCTTCCTAGCCCTCCTCTAAAGTGATGCAAGAATTCTCGCCAAAGAGAAGCGAGGAATCCTTGTAGCACACCTCTTCAAGTGCTAACAGGACAGGATATGAGTCACTATACTAAGCATAATCGGACGAACAAGACCTCCAAAATGGAGAAAACATGAATGTGTTTGACACTATTACACTGCTTTTACTACTATGTAAAGAGAAGGATAGGGGAAAAACCTTATTCGCATAAAGTGACCAATTTGTTATGAGTTCAGAAAGCATAGATCCAATCAATCCAAACAAAGCACAGATGCACCAATAGAAATACTTGATCGAATGAAGAGGCGGACATCAAGCTCCCACCAAAACCAGAAATGAGATAAACAGACCAATCCTCAACGCATCATGAGCGGACAAAATGCTTGATAAGTCATAGAAGCGAGGTGGAGATGATGACGGATGCCAAGGAGCACAAGTGAAATCCGAGAAAAGCTTTGGCCATCTCATGCTCTGCATACACAGACAGTAAGATGAATATATATTACTACAGGAGTTCAAATCAACAATTGCAAAAAGGAAAGATATGTGCAGTCCTCTTCGATGTGCTCCTTGGTTTCATCCTATGTGCAGTCTTCCTCCTTATGCATTTGCACAAATAGCTGGCGTGCACATCTGCATCGGCAAAGCCAACAAACATCCAATTATACAAACACACATTTCTTAAGTACAAATACATGTGCTAATATGCTAAGAACAAAGCGAAGTACTGAATTTACATGGCTCAGAAACACTTACCCCGAGTCGATGTCACTCAAACCGGGACGATCCACTACGTCATCCTTCCCCACTGCATCAAGACCAAAGCACCAAAAATCACAATAAACTATCGAATCAAAGCGCGAGTGTAGGAGGTGCTCTTGTCTGGTTGTTGGTTGGCTCTGTATGAATGTGCGCTTGGAGACTGCAGCGTAGCCAATGAGTCGAGAATGTGGGCGTTCCTTTGGTGGCTTGCGAATGAAAGCGATTGATCGGCCTTCCTTAGTATACAAATATGATTACGGACGATGTGATTTTCCATATGAAAAACATTTGGCGGCGACTAGCTGCACGGACAATGACTATATGTTGACCCCTAAAAGAGAGCATTGCTTTATCTATAAATATTACAGGCATTAAAGATTATTTACATGAACACGTACAATATCCGAAGATATATTCTCCACTTAGATGGTGGACCTATGGTGCTCAAACTCCAAAGCGACAATTCCTTGGTGAATTATTTACGGGCATTGAACTTTGTTGTAAAAGAGCGAGCTTCTAAATTCCGAAGGTTTGAGAAGACAATCAAGAAGAAATTGGTGACCACCACCAACGCGTTGTTCTGGAAGAATCATTCCAAGACTAAAGAGATGATACTTCATATATTTGGATAGCTTTCTCTAGACAATCAGATATCAAGATTTGCGCCCACGAATTCTATTTCTTCCTGTTAAAAAATGGGAGAAGTTGTAAATTCCAAAGGCTTGAGATCAGAACCATCAGTTCCCCCATCAACTACAGGTCCTCCAAATTCACCAGCAGATCTACTAATACCTAAGATTAACCGTTCTTCTTGAAATTACAGCATCACAACAAGAAACAAGCAAGTTCTTGCACAAGAAAAGAGAAGAGACATGCATGCATGGGTGAAAACATGTAAATTTGGGAATGGATCGAATGGCGTAGGAATGAAGCCAAAGCAACCTTGGGAAGGCTGGAGTTGGAGAGCTTCTTCTCGCCGTACTTCCTCCACTGGTGCCCGTCGTAAATGCGGGCATATAGGTGTCCGTCGTCCAAATGCGCTCGTCCTTCACGGTGTTATTACACACGAAAGCAATGGGCGCATATCAAGAAAGCAAACTTGAAGATCTTTGATGTAAGGTATAGAGGGAGCCATGGAGTGCATACCTGATTCTTTGTTGGGTTCTAGTGGCCCTGTTGGATCCCAAGCCGCACGTCTGTTGGCTCGGCGTCCGCGATCCTCACAAAGTGCTCGACCTCCATCCGGCCCCCTCTCCTCCTCCCCTGCCTCTCCCTCCTCCTCCTCCTCCTTGCCCCAGGGCTCCTCGGTTGGCGAAATGCATGTACATCTCCTCGTGGCGATCCCCATCCATCCCCTCCTCCTCGTCTTCCCCGAGCGCCGCCTCCACCACAATGTGGTTGTCCCGATGAAATTGACACGATCGGCACGTCCCCGCGCCGCCACCGCACGTGGAGAGCGCCACGAGGGGGACTTGGAGCGGCGCCGCCGTCAGGGCCCACACGGAATCCCGCGATGGAGAGCGTCACGAAGGGGACTTGAGACGGCAAGTCCGTGGTCGGGAGGCGGGAGGAGGCGGCGGCGTGGCACGGGGGCCCACTCGAGCAGCGAGGAGGTCGGGGAGGCGGCGGGCGGGAGGAGAGCGGCGCGCGCCAGAGGCGGCGGAGGCGGTGGAGGAGGCGGAGGCGCGCGCGGCGGTGGGAGAGGAGAGGCGCGGGCGCGAGGCGGCGCGAGCGCGCGGCGGCGAGCGAGAGCCGGGAGGGCGGGCGGCGGCGCGGCGGCGGCGAGGCGGCGGCGCGCGAGGAAGCGGGTGGTTCGCTGCGTGGGTGCGTGGGTGTGTGGTGGGGTGCGCTCACGCGTCACGCGGCGGAGGTGCGAGGAAGCGTGGGGCGGCGTGCGTGGGCTCGAGTGCGTCTGGTTCAATGATGTGCATGATCCAAATGATTTTGGCCTTAGGATCTTCAATGAGTAAGAGAATAAGGCTTGAGGAGAGATCCAGGCCATTCATTTGTATGAAGTTGGATTACTTTGGTACACAAATCTGGGTGGACTTAGATTAGGCATGATTGTGGGGGTGGTTGAGGGGGTGGATGTAGTAAAGATAATTTTGGTGTATTATAGAGTAGGGTAGATGAAAGATTTCAGAGAAGGAATGACAAGTATTTGGAACTAATTGCGCACGGAGATGCGCTGATTGTATTCCTTTATATAGAGTTTTGGATGAACTGTAGCAGATCCGAAAATATCGATTACAGATAACAAGATAGCCGAGAATTGTTCTCAACCTTCCTTATCAACGCACTAGATCCTAACGACAATTACAGATATTTCAACACCCTACCTCAATCTTAACATCTAGTACAGATTAAGATTGCTTCTGAAATAGCTGAAACTCTATACTGGAAGAGGTTTAGTAAATATGTCGGCTGTTTGATCTTGCGACACAATAAATCGAACATCCAATAGCTTTTTTGCAACTCATTCTCTGACGAAGTGGAAATCTACCTCGATGTGCTTGGTACGAGCATGAAATATAGGATTTGCCGACAAATAAGTAGCTCCTAGGTTGTCACACCATAGAGACAATGGTCTCTCTTGAAAAATGCCTAACTCCTTTAGCAATGACTTAATCAAGATGATTTTAGCCATTGTGTTCGCAAGACCTTTATACTCTGACTCTGTGCTAGACCGAGACACAGTGTTTTGCTTACGTGAACTCCATGAAACAAGATTGGTACCGAAATATATTGCATAACCACTGGTTGATCTCCGATCGTCCATGCAGCCAGCCCAATCAGAGTCAGTAAATGCACTCACAAGACTTTAGTTAGGCTTCCTGAAATGCAGAGCCAGGTTTCGAGTAAATTGCAAATATCTAAGGATCCATTTTATTGCTGCCTAGTGATCTTGCGTAGGAGAGTGTAGGTACTAGCACACTTTATTGATAGGGTATGACAAATTTGGTCGAGTTGTAGTGAGATACTAAAGAGCTCCAACAATACTCCTATATTTTGTTGCTTCTGTGTTAGACAATAATGTACCTTGTACTCGTGACAGCTTCTCACTGGATGACATTGGTGTCGAAGTAGGCTTGCAGTTCGCCATGTTTGCTCTGGCAAGAATATCTCCAATGTATCTTCTCTGTGTGAGTGCGATCCCATTCTTCTCAGCGATGACCTCTATACCAAGGAAATAGTGTAGGTCACCCATATCCTTGATTGCAAAGTCTTTTGTGCAGTTGATCAAGTAGAATCTTGACAACTTTGACCGAAGAACTTGTAATAATAATATCATCAACATAAATTAACATGTATATGATATTACCATTGCGATTGTAAATGAAAAGGGAGGCATCAGCCTATGACGGAGTGAAATCAATCTCCTCCAGTTCAGAACTCAATCTTGAGTACCATTCCCTCGAAGCTTTCTTGAGATCGTAGATTGCTTTATCCAGTTTATAGACATGATGTGGATGACTTGAATCTTCATAGCCTAGTGGTTGTCTCATGTACACATGTTCTTCTAATACACCATGTAAGAAGGCATTGTGTACATCAATTTGCCGAAGACACCACCCTCGAGAGACTACAAGAGAAAGGATCAATCTCACCGTTGTTGGCTTTACGACTGGACTAAAAGTATCTTCATAGTCTAAGACATATTTCTGCTTGAATCCTTTTGCAACAAGGTGTGCCTTACACCAGTCAATACTGCCATCAGCCTTTCGCTTCAACTTGAACACCCATTTGCTATCTATTAAATTCTGACCCAGCTGCTTTTCAACTAAATGCCATGTCAGATTCTTCTGAAGAGCTTCAAATCCACCATCCATAGCCTGCCTCCAATGTGTATCTTGCATTGCCAATGTATAGCAGGATGGCTCACACGTCTCAGCCGGTTCGGACGCAACCATAGTGTTAAAGGTAACACGCCCATGTTGGTTGTGTACTGAACAATGCTATCAAGATATTGTTTTGGTTTGTGAATGCTCCATTGTAGCCTGGTTCGCATGCCATGTTGTTCCTGAGGTGCTGGAAATGCCTCCAGGATATCAGTGACTACAACAGACTCATTATCTTCAAGACCTGCAGAGTTAGTAATAGAAGCACTAGGCAAAAGGATTGACAATATCAGTCACATGGTCTCTCTCAACTGATGAGGAAGTGTTTGTGGTGTTTAGATGAAGAGGCAAAAGGGCTGCTTGAGACTGGAAAGGAGTGATGCGACTTGTTCCTTCTGCGAAAGGAAAAATGGATTCATCAAAGATCACAGCCTTAGAAATATAAACATGCCTTGTTTGTTTGTTTGTCTAAGCACTTATATCCCTTATGAAAATTGCTATAACCAATGAAGCCACATTGTTTGGATCTGAAAGAAAGTTTGTGTCTACTATATGGCCTCAAGTTAGGCCAACACGCACAACCATAAATTTTCAAAAGAGTATAATCAGGTATGACATTAAAAAACTTTTCCATTGGAGTACAAAACTGAAGAACATGGTTGGGCAGTCTGTTTATAAGAAAACAAGCAGAAGTAAAAACCTTATGGTAGAATTTCAATGGCATTGATGCTTTAGCAAGAAGGGAAAGGCCTACATCAACAATGTGTCGGTGTTTTTCTTCGGTAGAGCCATTTTGTTGATGTGTGTGAGGACAAGAGAAGAGATGCTTAATGCCATTATGCTAAAATAGTTTGTGTAAGGATTTATACTCTCCTCCACCATCTGACTGAACAACCACAATTTTTTTATTAAGCATTCCTTCAACATGAATTTGGAATTGAGCAAAAACATGGACAACTTTAGACTTGTGTTTTATTGGATAAAACCACACAAACTTACTAAAGTCATCTATGAAATTGACATAATAATAAAAACCTCCTACTAAGGTACAAGCAGGCCCCCAACATCAGTGAAGATCTGATCTAAGGGAGCATTATATACATTATTTGAGAGATGAAATGGTAGCTGATGCCTCTTGCCCTCCTGACAAGCATTGCAAACATGTTGTTTGTCTTCATCAGGAACTACAGGGAGATCATTATTATGAAGCACATGTTGAACAATAGGAGAAGAAGGATGACCAAGTTGACAATGCCAAAACTGTGAAGTAGTATTAACACTGTTGAAGACTTGCTTGCTCAAAACATTGGAGGAAGACGTCACAAGAGGATATAACCCTCCCTCACATATGCCTTGAAAAAGAAGTCTCCTCGTGACTCGATCCTTGACAAGAAAATAATCAAGGTGAAACTCGAGATAAACATTATTGTCAGCTGTAAGACGATGCACAGAAATAAGATTTCTATGTGCTTTAGGAACATGTAAAATATTGTTTAGTTTCAGAGATTGATTGTTTGTGGGAATATGATAGTGACCAATGTGTGAAATTGCCATACCTGCACCATTGGCTATCTTTACCTAGTCCTTGCCATGATACTTCTCTCGAACAGAGAGTTTGTCAAGCTCGGAGGTAATATGATCAATTGCACCAGAGTTCGTGTACCAGTTTGGATCAATGTTGTAAGTTGGTGTTCCTGTTGCCAATGCTGCTACATGAGGTTCTTCAGCCAGATTAGCATGATTGAAATGATTGTAGCACTTCAGTGCCACATGACCCATCTTGCCACAAATCTGGCATTGCGGACGATTGCCGGTACGTGATGAAGTATGATTGTTGTAGTTGGTGTTGGCCTTGCCGCGACCACCACTAAAACCTCCATTGTTACCTCCACGGCCTCTACCTTGAGAGCTATTTCATCCTCCCCGGGTTGTACACACAACATTATTGGCCGAGATTTGAAAAGAGCTATTATTGTGCTCCTTTCACATTTCGGCGCCTAGCATATGTGCATAAAGCTCAGAGAGAGAGAGAGAGAGGTTGGCTCCACTGGCGGAGCTACAAGGTGGTCCGGGTGGTCCGCGGACCACCCTGCGCTCGGTCCATACAAGGCCCATAGATATAGGAAAATTCGGATCTTCATCAGCCAAACATCGAATACGTGGGAGCATCCGCGGCCTTTCGTGAATACGCATTGTGCGACCCTTCGTATTTCTCTGTGCGGCCGGCCTGCGCCCCTTCGTATCCCTTGCTGTGTTGTGCTTCATAGAATACGAATACGATTATACGAATGATAGCGGCGGCGGCGGGCCGGCGGCAGGCCGGCGCCGGACGACGAGCAACAGCACACGTGAGTCCTCTGCAGGTACATCTCAAAAGTCAAAATCTTCATCCAATTAGCCTACTCGTTTAGTCATGTTTCCTTTTTTTCTCCCAATCTCTCCCTAGAGCTAGAGACTAAGCAAATAAGCCCTAACTCGAGCAGAACGCATCAGCTATTGCTGGTGGCCACCAGCCGGTGATCAGCGACAGTGATCCACCATCAGGCATCAGACGTTCACAGGCCGCAAGTCACAAGGTACACAAAACCTTATTTTATTCTGTGTCATTAGATTATATTATTGGAATGCACGGTCGCATTGGACTATTTAATTTTAATTGTATGTCCTTTTTTTTCTTAATTGCGTTTTGTAATTCATATACTTGTGTACCAACATGTTAAGTTTATAGCGGTTAAAAAAATTTTAGACAATGGACCACCATAGCTACAAATCCTGGTTACGCCACTGGTTGGCTCTATTCTTGTGGTGATGGAAGTGACCAAGCCCACCAAGCATGTAGGGCACCACTTCCTCATCACGAAGTGGTTGTCCAATGGAGGAGAGTGTATCTGTGAGTGTTTTGACTTTGAGGTAGTTGGTAGTTGTAAGCCCGACGATGATGAGGGCGCTGAAGGAAGGAACTGGCATCGGAAGGAGCCCAGCCATGGTGGAGGCAGCGGCCGAAGACGAGGAATTAGCACCACCGCGGGATGTAGACATGGCTACTTTCTATGTGGTGTGGCTCTAATATCATGAAAGATTTTAGAGAAGGAAGGACAAGTATTTGGAAGCAATTGCGCACGGAGATACGCTGATTGTATTTCTTTATATAGAGTTTCGGATGAACTGTAGCAGATCCGAAAACATCGGTTACAGATAACAGGATAGCTGAGAATTGCTCTCAACCTTCCTTATCAACACACTGGATCCTAACGATTTGGTTTAGATTGATACAGGATCGATTACAACATAATTACAGATATTTCAACATTTTATACCTTCTCATCGGAGAATAGGTGATTTGAACCATGATAGCTAGAATTCTTGCATGGCATCTGACAATGCCAAGTTCCATTTCTTCTCTGGGGATCAAGTTTTGTTTGGTTTGATGTGACGCCGAAGTATCTTGATACTACTTGTTTGTTCCGTGGATGTCCATTCGGACATTCGGATACTACATAGCTTAACCTGATATCCTGGCAAACATTCGAGCCCAAACCAGTGCTAAATTGACATGAACAATGGAAAGAAAAACTTTTTTGATTAGTTGCTGCTCTGTCTGAGTCTTCAGCCGAGCTCCTTTACTTTTCCATTTCGCACTGCAATTACATACTAAACATACCCTCTGCTCTATATTTACAGTACACAGAACAAATGTCCTAGATGAACGTCAACAGGATGGAAGTTTATCTATTGATGGCAGAGCAAGAAACACCTCATAAATCATTCACAGGCTAATGCGCCTGCGAAGAAAATTACCGAAGAAGAGGAAACAAAAAGAAGAAAGGTGAGAGACCAAGAACAAAAACATCCCTGCGGTGCTCCTTAGCCTACTACTGATGGTAACCGTTCTTGTTTACAGGAATCGGGGGGAGCGCTGAAGCCGTTTGCGGCCATCAGGCTCAGATTCGCTCATTCGCGCAAGAACTCGACGGCTTCTTGGCTATCCCTCCCAGCGCGACGTAGCTCTTGCTCGATTTGATCTTCTGCTTGTACGGGTTCTCCTTCTTGCGCAGATCCTCCAGGCACCTCACCTCGGACATGCACGCGAACGACTGGGATTTGCCCTCGTAGTACCTGGACAACCCCTTCCTGCAGATTAAAGAACACCACAGTTCTTGCACGGTGAGCAAAAACATTCATCATTCTGAAAGTTCGATTTTTATGTGATTTTGCGAGGTTGAGTACTTACTTGATAGGGAGCTGTGCCATCACGGACGACATGTCGTAGAGGCTGTCCGAATTCATCCGCCGAATCGGCTGCGGCGCGAACCGGCGATGATCCTGGTCTCCACCCTCCTCCGCGCCGCCGTCCGAGAACCGGTCCTCGTCGTCATCCGACTCGCCGCCGGAGACGGACGACGCCTCCTCGAACAGCTTGTCGTCGTCCCCCTCCTCGTGGTGCACCGACAGCCCGGACTGATTCCCACCTAGCCTGCTCATGTCGTCGGCAACGACAACCTCAACCCTCTGCCACCGCCGCCGCCGCTCTCCCAAAGCGTAGGTAAAACGGCACGAAAACGCAGCTGTTTCTTTGCTCTTCTCCCTGGCGGCTCTGGTCATTGGCCTTCGCAGCGCCGGTGGGGTGGCGCGTATATATACAGCCGAGCAGAGCTGGCCTCGAGCCGAAACAGGATAACGCGAGGTGCCCGCTCGCTTTCAGACGCGGTACGGCGTTCTTTGACCAAAATACCATGATAACGCGCGGTCCGTTTCTTTCTAATTATAAATATTACGAATTTTTATGTGTAATTTATTTTTAGAGTCAACAGCAGTTTTGTAATATAAAAAACGAGGTGCAAAATATTTTGAACAGTGAACAGTGGTGCTAGTCGAGTGAACAGTGGTCATGTGATTCTCGACCGCACGATCTTCTGATGAACAATGGTCGTGCGGTCGGCGCCTGGAAATCCCACGGTGAGGGAGAGGGTTATAAATGGAATTGCTATTGTTTAGAAGTTAGATATGGTATTCTTGAGGTTAACAGTGCTATTTTCGACCAAACTTCGTTTATCTACGCCGAAGCCTGATTTTAGTTGGTTCTTTTAAATTGTGCTTTATAATTTTTATCTTAGAATTTTGAATTTTATCTAAGAGATACTCACGTATGATTTTAGTTGATATAGATAAAATCAAGATAGTATATATTAAAACCAATTTGTAAGCTCTGATTTAAAAACACTCTATTTAAAAAATAATTACTATAAAAAAACTAAGTCATAAGCCAAGAAAAAGAAACATATCTTTAACATGGGCAATTGTAGAAAGAATCGAGACATCCTTTGTGTTCAAGTAGAATACTCCTGCAGACCAGCAGATTTACAACTTATCGTGTAAAGGTGCCGAGAATGACCACGGAAAAAAGCGAAACTTAAGTCGTAAACAGCTTTAAAAACCAGCGGAACATGTTAATTTTGCACGAGGATTAGCAAATATAAGAAGCTAGCTAGTATTGGTAATTAGGCACTAGAGACAGTTCCCACGTTCTCTTTCTCCGGACAAAAAAGATAAGTGGGGAGGGGGGACAACCATCACGAATTAATCAATGCAACAATTATAAAGTCTCTTCTTTTTAACTTTTAAAAGCTATTTTTAACTTTCTAATAGTAACTAACTTTTAAATAGAGTACCTTTTAAAACAAAATCTACAAGTTTATTATAATGCACATGTAACGACTTTATTTATATTGGTTAAAACATCACACGAGTTTCTATTACTTTTTACTCTCTTATGAACAGCACAAAAGTCATAAGCTACAACCAAAAGCTATAAAACTGGAGCTAAAAAGAACATACCATAGTAGACGAACACAAACGTGTATGTTTTCTGGTAGCATATTTCGATAACGCTTTAGAATAACTTACCTTATGTCGTAAGGAAAAGAGAAACATATGACTTACGAACAAAATATGTCAATTGGACCATCTTCAATATTGTGTTTTAACCTATTCAAATAAGGGGAGAAAAAACATTGAATCGATTCAATACATTAGAGAGGTCGATTTCAACCAAAAAATGTATGAAAGCAGACTCTACTTAAGAGTCGATTCAAAACATTAAATAATTCATATGAGCATTAACTACTACATATGAGAGAGTACGGTTGAAAGAGGGTATTATTATTTTATAGCTTTTTAATGTAATGCGAGTTCTAGTTATTAGTAGAATCGGTTCAATATATTAGAAAAAAATAAGCTTAGTTCCTAAAATACTTATATAGTATAATTTAAAATTAACATTGATTCAATAATCTCAATTAGCATCATCACATCGACAATACACGCTTTCAACACGCAATGATATGATATGGTCGGAACAAGTTGCTGCACTCTATTTATTTTGTGAAGGCATGATCGGTCTTGGACAGTCTGTCTAACCTACATCAATTCCGTTCATGGGCGGAGCCACAACATGGGGCCCGGTGTCACAGGACACCGGGTCCAAAAATCTTTTCTGTATGTATTAATATCTCTATTCCATGTGTGAACCCTCTAGCCCAAACTCGGTGCACCCGATATCTTCTTTGAAGCCAAACGAAGGAATAATAGCAGCTAAATTTTGACTAAATCACGAGGAATCTCCACTTGTCCCTTTCAAGGTCACGCAAGAGGAGGGCGCAATAGGTCATGTTGTCTATTTGATCGATCTGGTGTCGGATGTTCATCTCGCAAGAAGATGCGCATAATGCTGCACACCCCCAAGCGACAAGTATTCACAAGAAAACGAGAAATCGATGCCACGGTTCGCATAGAATTTGATCATAGTTAAGCAAGTAAACCACTGTATTTTCTATTATATTATTCTTGAATTGTTGAACATACAAATATCTAATTAACTTTTTCCAATTTTTTTGATGATGATTCAATGAATGATAGACTTATTTGTTATGTGGAGAAATAAGAATTATAAAAAATTACCAATGATATTGTAGTTCATTGCTTTATGGATTTGAAAGAACACAAATACTAAAAAGTAATGCTTTTACTTATATTTGATCATTCTATTTTTTTAGTTAAAAACTTTAAGTAATTTTATTTTTTTTCTAGGCCAATGAGATCGGATGATGTATTTTACTAATGCCGTACAACTTTTTTGTCTAATCACTTAGTTACTTCAGTTTGCTGCAACTAACCAATATTATTATCAGGTTTATTTATTTTGGTAAGCATTTCGATCATTACTTCTTTATTATCATATATGGGTATCGGTTGTATTGAAGTATTGATGCTAAAATTACCAGACATATTATTATTAGGCACAAAATTAATTGAAAATTATATATATTGTTATATATATGATGAAGTGGTGAACCCCAGTTATTTTTGGTATAGTTCCGCCCCTGATTCCGTTGCCATTTCTGAAGCTTTTTTTACAGTTTAAAGCTTATTTTTTATTTTATACATTATAACTGCTGTTAATTTTTACAATATAATTAAATCAAAAAATAAAAACGGTACATCATGATAGACAATACAAAATAAATAAAGAAAAAAAGATAATCAAAAAAGATAAAAATTAAAAGTAGAAAACTAAACGTTGAAGTCGAGCAGCACCTCAATCGAGAACATAGTTACATTGACACAGCAGCGTGGCGAGTTCAAGAAACAGGACGCGCGTCACGACAAGCGGCTACGCGCCAAGTGCGTGTCCCGTGCAGAAACCGGCGAGCCTGACACGTCGAGCCCTAACCCAACACGTAGACCCGGAAGAAAACTAATTTAAACCCCCCGGCGCGCATCGCATTAGCGACATCTCCGGGGCCAGGGCCACTGATCGCACCAGCACGGCCAGACCAGGGCACACAGGCTTTCTCGTGTTCGCGTGTTGCTCAACACGATGTCACGCTGCCCAAATGCGTCTGACGCTGCCTTCCTCTTTTTTCCCTTTTCACTTTTCTTCTCGAGCCAATTGAGTGTCCTAATCCTCAGCATTAATCCTCGTGCTCCAGTATCTAATTGGGATTATTATGCCAGGCTCATGCACTACGAGGCCTTAATCCTTATCCACGTCACGGCTGTTCCAAGCCAAGTGTCGTGGGTCAGCAGATAAATACCCGCGAATGCGGGTATGGGTAAGTTTCTATACCGTGTGCAAGTGGGTACGGTATTGCGGTGCGGTGCGGGTATCGGTGACGGTATGGTTTGGCTATACCATGTGTGTCCTATTGGTCCTTGCGACGTGACCTGGTTTTAGACCAAACTCCGAACCAGGATTAGAATGCTACGCGGAGAGAGTGCTAAAAGTCTTGAGACCGGCGATCGGTCGGTTCTTAATTGGACGGCTTTGTTTTCTCTGGTTCGGTGCAACAAACGCGTCTCAGCTCGTGGGAATCCGTGGGTCGAAAGATATGTGACCGGCCAATTCGTGTGGTCTGAGCCATAATAAAAGACCACAGGCCAACACCCAAGGCTCGAGACCACACGGTTGCCAGCTGAAGACTGCAGCGTTCACGTCAAGCCACAAGGACGAGCCCTACTAGACTAGACGCTAACGAACGAAACCAGGTTCGATGAACCCATTGCTGGAGAAGGACCAGCCATCGCAACACCGGTACGCGAGGTGAGGACGGCCGGCCTGATCGCGCGCGTGCGCGCTGCTAAAATCATGGGCCAGCACTCTGGCGGACCGCGTACGTTTGACGAACTGCCTGCACGGCTGCCTGTCTCGGTTCCGACGAGCTCCGGCGCTGAGGGCGGCCGGCCGGCGCGTGGGAACAACGTGGTCGGCGCGCGCGCGGCCCGGGAAAAACACGTTCTCGGATTGGACGTACGGGGTGACAGCAAAAAAAATGCGTTACCGTGTGGCGTGATGCGGTTCGGCGCTGGTGGCGATTTCTTTTTCTTGGGTGCGAATTCGGGATGCCTCCTTATCCGGTTATCCCAAGATGGTATCCTGTTTTAGGTTCCGTTTGGAGCTGATAGATGGGGTTTTTTTAACCGTAGTTTATGATTTTTAATTTAAAATTTTAAATTCTGGCTGTTCACAAGATATAGTACGGAGAGGGATACTTGCGTCTTGCGTGCGGGGCCGGCCACGAGGGGGCAAGAGGCGGTATGCACAGGCCCCAAAATCTAGGGGCCTCATATACTATGTAGTGTATATACATACTTTGAAGATTTATCTTAGGCCTTTTGAAGTTAATTATTTTTGTTATGGTTGATATGGCAATCAATTCATTGAAAAGTAGATTTCAAGAACTCCAAACATTCGAAAGTATATTTGGATTTTTAATGAGTTCAACAACATTGAAGTCATTGGATCGAACTAAATTAAAAAATGTTGTACAAAATTTGCGAAACTTTCTCTCTAGATGGTTCATCGATGTTGAGTTAAATGATCTAATTTCGAGTTAAGTGTTATGCAATTGACTTTATCAGATAAACCAATATACGCTATGGAGATCTTTGAGTTTGTCGGAGAAGCGGATTGTTATCCTAATATTTCTATTGCTTATCGGATTTTATTTACTATGCACTGTGTGGCATCACCTGAAAGAAGCTTTTCAAAGTTGAAATTGTTGAAGAATCATTTAAGGTCAACAATATCTCAAGAGAGGTTAAGCGGTTTGGCAACTTTATGTATTGAGAAGAAATTGTTGGATGAGATTGATATCAATACCATCATTAATGACTTAGCATCTAGAAATGTTTGAAGAAATTTTTAAGATAATATCTATAAACTCTTTGATATAAATTTTTCTTTAATACATAACGCATTTTAAGTGTTTGTTGGTAAAATTAGATATATATATATATATATATATATATATATATATATATATATATGTGGTATATTAGAGGTGGGTGTAATTACACAGGGAGTAAAAAGTATTTTCCTATATATATATATGTGTGTGTGTGTAGATTTATATTTAGATATTTATACCAGGGCCTCTATTTCTAGTTTCGCCCCGGGCCCCTAAAATCTCAGGACCGGCCCTGCTTGCGTGTGATTTTGATCGATATAGATGAAATCGAGATATTGTCTACTATAATTGACTTGTAAATCCTATCCTAAAGATATTTCATTTGAAAACTAATTACTATAGATATTTAGCTGAAATTGCACTGTACCTGATGGTAGTTTATTTGGTATAATTAAATTTAAAAATAGAAAAAATATATTAATCTATCATGGACAATATAAATGAATACGGAAAAAAGAATCGATAACAAAGCTAAAAAACTAAAAGGTCAGAAAATATAAAATTTAGAAATAGTGAAAAATAAATTACAAGTTAAAAGTTTAAGCCGTCCGCTAAAATTCTGAAATCATGCCTAGCGCGAGAGGAAGATACTCCAGAACATCGCGTCAGCAAGTACAATAAGGCTTAGTCAGCATGCTCTAACAAATATAATATCAACCAAATCTTATGTGGCAGAGAGAGAAAGGAAGAGAGAGAAGGAAGCTGGCTACTAAATTACAGCTAGCTATAGCACGTAAAAATATGCATTTCACTCTCTTACACGTGGGGCCAAATAGTTATTGTAATAGCTATCTTATTGTATGAACTATTTTTTTGAAGACTATAGATGAAATGGACAAGTGTTATAGCTACTAATTAGTTATACTATTGTACTTTGCTCTAATCGAATCAACAGGGGGAAATGGTCTGAGATGACGCGTGGAGTTACGCATGCCTTGGTCGGTCTCGTTGTACAACGTAAACGGGAAAACACGGGTTTATAGTACTTTTGGCCAAACGTCACCTTTACCAAGTACAGCTGGTGGTGGCCGTAACGGAACAGGGTGTGGCGCTTCTCGAGCTGTAGCTGTCAAATGGTTCTGAAGTCTTGCCACAAAAAAAAAAAGAAAAAGAAAAAAAGATTCTGAAGTCGCATCCTATCCTCTTTGCGGTGTAACCATCGCAGGATTCACCTCAGCAATAATTGTCTCCAGAACTTTTCGGTCTTTTGGAACGAGCGAAAAGACGAAAACGATAAAGAAACGTCCGGACGAAATGCATTCTTATCCTATTGGTCCGAATTCTCCGTCACAGATACGGGAAGGGACATAACCAAGACGCAGTTTCGTTCTTCAAATCAGATGACACTATGCATATGAGATATGACAGACGGGTACCTCGCTTCAAGTGTCACGCCATTTTTTTTGTTCATCTTGAGCCATCTAACTAGCTCTACACGAGTAGCACGACACAAGAGAGGTCGCGGAGCTCAGCAAACGGTTGCAACAGCAGGTTTGGTCACAACTCACAACACTGCCTGCCGTTGTCAACAAAACCATGCAGTTACCATTAGCGTGCGCCAGGGGCGGAGCTACGTAGGTGACCATGGGTGCGGCCGTGAAAATCGAAAATCAATGCTAACCTCTAAACTTTTACGCTTAAACATTGTACGTATGTATACATATATATGGCATGAAGGAAGTGCCGCACCCCCCTCAATTTTTCTCTAGCTTCGCCCCTGGCGTGCGCCCCGAGTGATTTATAAGTTTGAGCTTATAACTTATTTTGTGTTGTATCTACTATTGATTTATTTAGCATAATTAAATATATAAAAATAAAAATCAAATGTTATATTAGTTAGAACAATGCAAATGAATAAAAAAGAAAAGAGCAAAAAAATTCAGAAAAAAAAATAAAAGGCCAGCAAAGATAAAAAAATCCTAAGCAAATAGCACGAGCGCTCTCTAACTATCTGGTCCATTCTACCGACGATACAGGGGTCAGACAGGTTGCCACCAGCCGCATGTTAGGTTAGGAGCAGGTTGGTCCATGGTCACGTCAAATGCTGCTCGCCTTTTCAATCGGTATTGCGTGGTCTACTCTTGAGAGTTGAGCCTAGACTTAGGGCCTGTTCTTTTTCTCCGAAGTCGGTGGCTTTTGGCTTTTGCTACAGTATCTAACTTTCAAACGAAGTATTTTCTTAAGACGGGGTCTACAGGTTAAACGATCTACACATTAAAAGCCCAACATCTGTACTAGCAAAAATCGTAAATGAGTATCTGTCTCTCCGTAATCTGTACCGTAAACAGCTAAAATTCAAAAATTTCAGCCAAAATCCATAAGCCGCAGCCGAAAAGAACAGGCCCTAAGGTCAACTACCGAGCTCAGGTGTCAGGACCAGAGTTTGTGCATAGCTGGTCAAGTTTGGTGTTTATTGTCGTGGGCCTTTTGCTGGGCTATGGAATAGAATACTGTGATTTGGATCCTACTACAAATCAGCCCAGATCCTGGGCCAGTGACTCCAGTCCGATAGTTGTAGGCTCTAGTTGCACCTTTGATATCTCGCAATCCCGGTCCAACCCAAACGATTATTGTAAATTTGTACGTATTATATTATTAAAATATAATAAAAGAAGTTCCCACGTTGGCTAGAAATAACCACGTTAATTAGTAAAAAAATATAAAGATATACACAGTGCTTTTGATGGGCCCAAACTATATATAACAGCATAGATCAATCGGATATATATTACACCCATTACACTTAAATACAAATATATTTTAAATCATAAGCATCATAGTTGTATAACAAATACAATTATGTTTTTAGATATAAACGTATATATTGTCTTATACAGCCGTGCAGTTGTACACTAAATTTAGCTAGTTAATTAGCACAGACACAACCAGCCATTGGGTGTAAAAATCGTATATATATGAAGTGAACAACCTTATTGATTATTATACATTCACTGAATATAAGTTGTTTTTGCTTTGGGCAAACGACTTAAGGAGTAAGGGCGTCTCCAACAGCTGACTATTTAGTTAGCTAGATCTGATGTGGCAAGGAAAAAGTAGGAGAGAGAGTAGTCACTAGCGACAAGCAAATAGCTGATCTATTTCACGTAGTCCAAGAACATGAGAGAGGAGCATGTGGGTCCAACAGTATAAAATAGTCTTTGCTTTTGTCTCTCACCTCTACGTCAGCTGACTATATAGCTAGTACTAGCTATTACCATTGCGGACGCTCTAAGAGAAATGATCTTGGTGCTCTTTATTTATTGGGAAGTCCTAACTCCTAAGTATGTTGGGAAGGACCGTGAAAATTAGATTCTAGGAAGAGTTGAAGGATCTACATTTCTTTTATATTCATTAGAATATGAGCAATCATTTAATGAGAGCATAATACGAAGAAACTAGATAAATGTACTTTAAAGTTGTAGAATGACTTGTATTTATAGAAGAGTTGAAAAGATTAAAACGATTTTATGTATTTGGTATTGGACGAAGTACATAGTAAGGTATTCGGTAAACCACAAGTACTCAGGGCACAAGCATCATAGCACTCAAAGTCCACGACTAGTCGACCACCAAACATTAACCAGTCACTGTAGCCACGACTATCGACAAAGCACTGTAGATACGACCAACGATAAAGCACTGTAGCTACCGACCACCGACCAAGTACTGTAGCTATGACAACCGACTATCAAGTACCGACCAGGTACTATAGCACTGACTACCAAAATCGAGTAACGACTAGATACTGTAGCGTAGAATACTAAGTACCGACCAGTTACTATAGCTCAGACTACTGACTAACGATCGGTTCACTGTAGCTCTGACTATCCCGATCATCTTGTCATGCTCAGGGAAAACTTTTTCGTCCGAAATTTCGTTATTTCGCCGAATTTTCGTCGCTTTCGGTGGTGAACGAGAAAATACCGTTTCGATCAAAAAATTCGTAGGAATTCGAAATCGGCCGGTCGGCCTCGGCCCAAATGCCCAGCCCACCAGCCCCCCACGCCGCAGTGCCGCACTCGCGCTCCCCATTCGCAAGTCGCAACCAGTCGCCTCGCCGCTCGCCGTCACCAACCTCTTCGGCCCCGCCCCTCGCCGTGCCTCCACGACCGCCTTCCTCCCTTTCTTGTCCTCCTCCCGCCTCGACCTGCCGCGCGCGAAGGCTCCTCAACCTCGTCTCCTTCACCGCCTCCAGCTCCCGCATCCTGGCCGTCGTGGGCCCCAGCGGCGCCGGCAATTCGATGCGCCTCCGCATCCTCTCCGGCCGTGGGACCGATGCCGAGATCGCCAAGGCGCCAACGGTCCCCATCAACGGCCACAGTGTCACCTACTCGCCACTCCTCAATCGCATTCCTCGGTTCCTCCCCATCTTGTCACCGAGCGGCGGGCGGCGGGTAAGGCGGGGAAGAAGAGTGGCAGGCGGCGGCCAAGGAGGGGAAGAAGAGCGGCGGGCGGCGGCTATCCCCATCCCCATCCTCCACGGGGAAGAAAAGCGGCGGGCGGCGGCCAAGGCATGTGCTGTCTGGATAGAATATACATCATCTTAAATGCTCGACTTTATCGCAAATTCATATCTAGAATAATTTCACATTAGTTTGATTTTTCGGCAATTTTTTCGCACATATTTCGTCACAGCATTCAAACGTAGTTTCGAAAATTTCGGACGAAATTTCAACGAATTTCCGAAATTTCGTCCATTTCGTTCCTTTCGCCTGGTGACGAAATTTTTTCCAAAACGAAAGTTTTTTCCCTGGTCATGCTTGACCTACCGTGGTCAGTCTGCCGTGGTTGACTTATCGTGATCGTTCTACCGTGCTCGGCGCCTACCGATTGGACCTACTGATCGGATCGTCCATCACAAGGCCGATCGGACCATCCATCCTAAATATTCTAGCAGAATAGCGTATCAACCATAACTTTCACAAACGCAAATTTCAATGCGACCCAAATATCAATTATTCATCATTACTAAATTCACGACCTATCCATATGATCTAACACTTATTGACTTATTGGTATTTGGTTTATTCGCATGAGCGTTCGTGCTAGGGTGAAAAAATATTAGTTGTAGTCATAAGCCATAGCCGAAAAGAATGCATACTATCAGTTGATTATAGAGAGATCCTGTGTCAATTACCAGAAGAGCTGGCTATCAATAATATTCTCGTGTCGATTAAGCATACATGTCTGATGGATCTCTTTGGAGTACAGAGATGCCATCTGCCAACCATCTGACAGAGGACTCACTGTATGCATTCACATGTATGGACTGCACCACCGATGCATTTATCTTTCGACCAATTTTGTTGCTACTTTTGCAGTGAAATGTTGAATTCAAAGGCATATATAAAAAGAAAAAAACCTGACTAAACAACAACTAATTCCAAACTCGTCTAATTAAAAATAGCTAATTTCAAACTAATGGGATTCATACGAAGGCAGGTACGAAGAAGAACTCTCCTCGAAATGAGAAATGTGAACGAAATAGCCTAATCAGCTACGGAGAAGAAGAAGAAAAGGACATTATATACATTGGGCTAGGCCCCAGAAGAAATGGTCCTAAAGCCCAACAGGAAACAACTAGGCAGGTAGCTACTTTTGGTCTGTCCTTGGGCCAATAGCGTCTGTAGAGAGCTATGATGAACTTTTTAGGCTGTGATTTGTATTTTCTATTTTAAAATTTTGAATTCTTACTGTTTATAAAAGAGTATAAAGAGAGATACTCGTGTTTGATTTTGATCGATATAGATGAACTCGATACAATGTCTATTATAATCCACTTATAGGCTCTACCTAAAAAAGATAGGTAATTACTATAAGACAGGTAATTTCTATAGTATAAACCAAAATCCAAAAACAAAAGAACACAGAAAATTCTCAAATCTCAATCATGAGCCGTAAGATTTGTGGTCCCTGGACTCCGATACAGCCCGCTTTATCATGGAAAAAATTTTCTATGGGACGGGGCCTCTTACCCCAGCATATGAGGCCCTTCTTAGAATTATTCCACGTCATTTTACGAATCTCAAAGCTAAGCAATAACCCTTTGCCTTCCCAACCCCAGATCGATCCGCCATGCTTCCACCTCCCGCCAAACCAACCGTGACTCGCGCTCTCCATGGCGCCCCGTGCCCGCACCCACTCTTCTTACCTGACTGCGGCCACACACGTAGCCTCCGCCATATTCCTCTTCGCCGCCGCCGGTGCGCGCTGGCACCCCAGTGACACCGGTCGCCCTGTCCCCGTCGATGCTGCTGTCGACTTCTCGGCTGGACGCCGCCCGCAGGTGACGGCAACGGCGTCTAGCCGAATTTCAGGAGCGGAACCGCCCCGCTGTACCCCAGCGGACTCAACCAGAAGCACAACGTCGAGTACTAGCTTACGCTGGACCTCCATGTCATCGTCATCTAAGCTGATTGAGTGTGGATTAAAAAACGATTGTTTAATTCAATGCTCTGATAGTTAGATCGGTGTCGAATCCTGTCAGATTCTGCCAAAAAAAGAGAGTTCTAGATGGCACTGTCAACGGTAAGGAGGCTGCGGAGAGGAAACTTGCGATCAGTTGATTTCTTGGAGGTAGGTGTCGTCGGTGAGATACTGAGATCACAGGTCCATGAGAGCGCCGTCAGCCCGCTACTTGAGTTCGTAGACCAAGGAGAAGAAGGCCAAGATGGAGGCAGAGTTGGTTGAGTGCGACTCTCTGGCTGCCGGATTTGCCGACAAGTGGTTTGTCGGTGAAGTGGAGAGGTGGTAGGAGGCGACGAGGACTGATTGATTTGGGTTGGGGGGACATGGAGGTAGGGGCAAAGGTATGCTGCTTCAAGATTGCTGAGGCTAGCTATTTGGCAAAATCCAAGGAGGGGTCTTGAATGGTGAAGTTGTAGGCCCATTGCATAGAATGTTTTTCCCATTATCATCGACAACGCCGGCGATTCCTCCCCAATCTCTCTCTGTTAGTCAGGCGTCTGATCCAAAATTCATGTCCTGAATAGCAACAGGCAATGCTGTATCAGTGTATTTTGCAACGGAATGCATCCAATTTCGCTTCTGTACATACATGCAGGAAGCACCGTAGCAGCACTCGTTTTGGAATGGCAGAAAACCGAAATTCCAGCCATATCGATGGGCCCTTAACCACTCAGCCAGGGCAGTAAGCAAGCAGCCCTTCGAAGACGGCGAGGTCCAAGGGCACGAAGAGATGAGCGGGTGGCTGGGACGAGGCGGGGATCCGGTCTTCCATTCCCCGCTCTATTTATGCCGTTCACTTCATGCATCGCAACTAAGAACTCATCGGTAACAGTCGGAGCATCCTTGATCTCTCTTCTCGATCCGTTTTAGCAAACAACGCAAGATCAGCGAACAGGGAGAAAGAAGAGGAGGAAGAAGATGTCGTGGCAGACGTACGTGGACGAGCACCTGATGTGCGAGATCGAGGGACACCACCTCTCCTCCGCGGCCATCGTCGGCCACGACGGCACCGTCTGGGCTCAGAGCACCGCGTTCCCCGAGGTGATCACACACCCTACGTCGTGCACGGTTCTTGTCTTAAAATTATCGTCGTTTCACCTGCTTGGATGGCGCTTATAGGCAATGTGTGTGGTGTGTTAGGCTCTTGTACGATCGCGTTCACGTCTCACAGGACTAGTTGTTTTGTGTGGTGTCCAGTTCAAGCCCGAGGAGATGGCCAACATCATGAAGGATTTCGATGAGCCGGGGCACCTCGCCCCGACCGGCCTGTTTCTTGGACCCACCAAGTACATGGTCATCCAAGGCGAACCAGGCTCTGTAATCCGCGGCAAGAAGGTGATTGACATACACGCTTCCCTCAATTTCTCAATGCTTTTGTTGATCTCTGTTCTTTGTTGTATTTCCTCGCCCTTTCAATCTGCACTGACATTTGCTGTCTAGACATCTATCCGGAGCGTATGAATATCTGAATGAGTTCAGGTGGCTGAAGAGACCGTTCAGAATCATTTCCCACCTTCGATTTGAGAGTTAGATCCCCCATCGGACTGCCGGGGCACATTAGATGGAGGGCTGGAGTCCCTAGATGCCTAGTTTTGTCGCCAATGAGTACTGTGTTACAGACTTCTTATTTTGTTCTGCAGGGATCAGGAGGCGTCACCGTGAAGAAGACCGGGCAGGCACTGGTCATTGGCATCTACGACGAGCCGATGACCCCTGGGCAGTGCAACATGGTGGTGGAGAGGCTCGGTGACTACCTCGTCGAACAAGGCCTGTAGTTCGATGGTCTCAACGAACATTGTTTCTGCGTTTCTTTCACAATCCATGGGAGTACGTACGGGGTTGCCATCTTTTCCTGGCTCTGGTCGTTGGTTCTGCTGATCACCAATGGCCAGTTGCTCTGGAAAGTTTCTTTTGTAGTGTCATTTTGGTTTTCGCCTTTTCGGCTCGGTTCCATCATTTGGTTGTCGTATGAATTGCGTGTTGAGAACAATTTGTGTGATGGTTCTCGTTTCGTTGTAATGCTGGCACATATGTATTTTGTGCAGTCCTCTTCTAAGGCGGCCAGTTCACGTACGAATAAGTTTATTTGCCTCACGTGCGACCCACATGCACTATCTTTAGTAATATGTCAGTCTACCGCCCACACCGAATAAAGTATAATTCTACCAGATGTGTGCACATAAGAGTATCACAGAAAAGCAATAACAATGGTCCCATAGTTATATCGATCATAACTAGAACATAGTCGTAAACATAAGGTTTTTAGGATACATGGCATTGAATACTAAGGCCATGGCCATACTCAACACGCAGAGCGAACAAAAGCTACTTCAACTACATGACTCTCAAGCTTCATCTTCACCACCTAATGTTGAGCCATCGAAGTACTGATCTTGCTGAGCTTCATCCATATGCCCTTGTGGATCACCTTCATCTTACTTCCCAACAGTGAAACTTTGCAAGATCGAACTTCTCAAAACCTAACAAAGGCAATTATACTAAAAGAATGAGTATAGCAGGTACTCAACAAGTTCAACCATAATAAGCCAACAGCTATATGCCCTAACTATTCAATTATAGCAAACCTATACTAGTAAAGGATCCACGTCTTTGAGAATGTGCTAGATGATTTTCTAAAACGTTTAATTCCAATCTTTTTGACGAATTCTGCAAGTTCCGACGCTGGTTAGCAACGGAATTTCGGTTTTTCCCCGCGCCCGCGCCCGCCCCCCAGTCTCATCGACGCATCACGTGCGCGTGGCCGCAGGTGACGTAGTGAAGCTAGTCTGGGTATGGCTCGGTTAGGCTAAAATAAACTAATTTATAGTTAAAATTGTATTGTAATGGTTAAAATTACACTATACCTGATAGTAACTTATTTGACATAATTAAATTTAAAAAATTTAAAATAGAAAAATAGATCAACCCATCACGGATAACACAAATGAACATGAAAAAACCGACAAAAAAACTCAAAAAACCAGAAAAAAATCTATATAATAAAAAATAAGTTAGAAACTAGAAGCTCAAACTGAAATGAACAGAGCTTCATAGCCAAGCAGCGTGGGCGCCTGGGCGGTGGGTGGCACCGGCGCCTAGCGTGTGGAAGAGACTTGTGGCGGCCGTGACAGGCAGCACGCCGCCGCGATGAGCCGATGAACGACAAGTCGTGCAGACCGTAAACACCGTAGATCCACCACGGATTCAAGGGCACGGGCTCGTTACGTTGGAGAGCTCTCTGGACTACCGAGGGTTACGAGCACACCGGCCGCATACATCAACAAATACATGGCCCACCTTCGGACTTCGGACTACTGAGATCAACTAGGCTGGAAAATCAACGCCTCAACGGACGCTAACCGCTCCGCGGCGCGCGCCCGGACCACCAAAAACGGCGGGGAGCGTCCGCGCCGCCCCATCAAAAGGCGCAGCTTTTGCTCAGCGGCCACAGCCGATACCGTCTAAACGGCTTAGACTTCAGACTTATTTTTCACTATTTAATAATTTCGTTTTTTTCTTCTGTTTTTGACTTTTTTATCGGTTCTTTTTTTTCCGTATTCGTTTGTACTGCCCGTGACAGATTAACTTATTTTTTCTATTTTTTAAATTTAATTACGTCAAATAAGATACCATCAGTTATAATATATCAGTTACAGTGCTTTTTAACCATAAACCACTAAATAACGATTTTAAGCATGGCCTAAAAGTCCAAAATCCAGGCCAGATCGTACTACCAACACCAGGCGGCGCCGCGCGCTGCAGTGCCATGCTTCATCAGCAATTCAGCATGCACGAACCAGTAATCGCACGCATCTACCTCTCGCCCCACCCATCACCCATGAGGCGCGCGTGGGCGGCTACCTCGCGAGTCTCGCGCTGGACTGTAGCCTGTAGCCTGTAGGGATGAGCATGGGCTGAGCCTGTTCGACCCAGACCTACCCGTGCGGCCCAGTGATTCACTTTGAAGGCCACGGGTTGACCTTTTGCCGAACCTGCCATGACCCCCTGACCCAGTGGGTCTTGTGGGTCGACCCTTTGCCGAAGCTGTGCACTACAAAAATGGTGCTACTGCTACATGCACGCACCAGACCAACTATGTTCCTTGTGCACTGCTGCACGCATGGACGCATCAAACTAAGCCAGCAAGCCATAGTGGCAATTGTGATGCACATTTTTTTTCACCATTCAACAACCTCAAGCCAGTAAATCTTTGCATTGTCACCATTCATCGTCTCAGTACTCACAAATCATAAGATATGTACATGAAAAATCTGATGGCAATACCTTAGATGACAGATGTAAAAAAACATCATAATTTAAACAAGGCAATTGTCTGCAACAATTTAGGATCCTCTTTTGAAAACAAGTCATTCTTCGGTTCCTCACTAAGTGCACAACAAAAATAGCTGAACTTTAACATTGAAAATCTGAAGCTTGTTTACATAGAGAAGAACATTAAGGGCCTGTTTGGGACTGCTTTGCTCCAGTTTTTCCAGCTCTGCTCCACCAACTCCACCATGGAGCAGCTCCACTGTGGAGTTCCTGGAGTAGGTGGTTCTGTTTGGCACGCAGTCTAACTCCAGCTCCAGGAATGTAAGATTTCCCTGAGAAAGGTCCAATGTGCCCTTGAATGATGTTTGGTGTATGTTTTGATGTGTGCAGAGCATATGTAACTGGATATTTTTTTGTTGCCAATTGAAATATGATGTAAAATATTATAATCGCAATTAATTTATTCGAGAAAACCAAAAAACAAATATTTTGGTCAAATAATTCCATCCTTCAGTCATTGAATGGACAGATGCATTTAGCTCCTTTCACTACCTCACAATTCATCTAATCTTTTTCAGATAAGAACAGATCCTTGCACATTAACCTAAAGCAAATGGTGATGGTATCCTCCTTGAATCTTGCTAGTTGCTACTCAGAAATTTATTCCATGGATGAAAAAATGGTTTACTACAAGAAGCCAAGAATCAACATGGAAAATCACCCAACTTTAATTAATTAAGTAAAAAGAGTCAATATATAGTCTGCGATCATCACCAAGTTTGGCGATCTGGATCAATCATTTAGCCATGGAAAGACTAATATAATTCTTGGTACAACACATATTGGACAATTCATGACAAGAGTTGTATTCTAACATTCCCACTCTACTAACTTCTCTGAAAGACTAGCAAACGTGAGCCATCAGCGCAGAGGTCACACAAGATGTTCTCGAAAGCTCATCAGCAGCATTACGCAGTTTTTGCCTTTGATAATGCCTTCTTCCGCTGGGCGAGCATATAAGTGAACATGTGCGGACCTCCTGCAGTTGTCCAAATGAAACAACAAAATCTTGTCAGACCCTGCTTGCTTATGGTGTCAATCACTAAAATGGAGGACAATTGCAATTGTAATGCCAATCACTAAATGGAGGACAATTGCAATTGTAATGCCAATCACTAAATGAAGGACAATTGAGAGGTGGGAGGGGGTACCTGGAACATATACAGCTATGGAAAGAGCAGATGTATAGCATGTTAACAAGATGACAGTAATACCAACAATAGGGCTCAAATTCGATTCCTCTAACAAGATCACACTCAGTTATGGACTATGATATCACAGAGCAAACACATATGCCCACAAGCATGCAAGCATACCAGATCATCATTTTTCTTCTTCGTCGGCGCTGCACGCTTCCTACCTGCGGCTTCTTCGCCGGCCATGGCATGGTCGGGTGATGGCTGGCGCGGCGCAGTCGGCCACAGCCACGCCAACTGCTGGGGGCACGGCGCCGCCCGCCCAACATCTTGGATCTGCCCATCCCGGCGCGGGTGGGCGAGAAGAGGCGCGGGTGGGGCGGAGAAGAGAGGCGGCGCGGTGGGGCGAGAGAAGAGGCGCGCGCCGGTGGGGTGGGCGGAGAAGACCGGCGGTGCGCGGTGGGAGGAAGGAGAAGGCGCGCGCGGTGGTGGGGTGGGGCGGAGAAGACCGGCGCGTCTTTGGTGGGGTGGGGCGGAGAAGACCGGCGGTGCGCGGGTGGGAGGAAGGAGAAGGGGCGGCGCGGGTAGGGGGGCGGAAGGGGGGCCGAGTCACGCGGGGGGTGGGGGAGAAGGAAAAGATCGAATCGGTACAGAGGGGAACTGTGTAATGGGAATGGTGGGTAATTTCTTCACAACTCCATGAGGAGGTACAAAAGTCCAAATCCTGGAGTACCTCTTGAGGAGCTCCACAAAAAAACGTGGAGTTGGCCCCTAACTCCACTTTTTTCTCGGAGCGGAGTTTTAGGAGCTGGAGGTGTTTGGCAAGACAAAGCTAGAGCAGAGCTGCAAAATCTGGAGTGGAGCAGTCCCAAACAGACCCTAAGCTGCTGCAGCAAATACATGAAACTCCAACCAGCTTCTTCTGAATCAGGTAGACCTGAACTAACTGCTGTTGTTGCTGCTGCTAGCAGCTAGCTAAAACTGCTTCTCCTGTCATATCAGAGCAATGATTTGAGAGCCACGCTTAGGTTTAGGGATAGAAGTAGGAATTCTGTTATATTGCTTTCAGCATACTTGTAGTAATTCTTATCATTATATCTTGTCTAGATTAGAGTATTGTTATTTATTTATTCCTGTCATAGTAATTCTTCTAATAAGGTTTAATTGTATTAGATAGCTCTAAACTACTGCTTCTCTTTTGTAGGATGGTTCGAATAGAGATACCACCAGCCAGGATTAGAGGGCATCACGTATTATTATTATGGCAGATGCTACAAGAATTGGGGGCACCTTGTCCAGTCTATTATCAGGAGTTACCTGAGGATGGGTCACCACCCAGGATAGGGGTTATAGTGACGGGGATTCCAATAAACATGGAATATGTTTGGTCGCATTCTGTGCCATGGCGGTCAGCAGACGATTATTTGCCGATGCAACAAGTAGCAAAAGAAGTTTTGCATGCAGTAAGGTCGCATTTTGGGGAACAGTTGCGTCGCACGGGCTATCGCGACGTACCTGCATTTGCTCCTGGCAGCTTCGGGCAGCAAGTTGTAGTTGATCCTAATAATGCTAATTTGAATGTGGGGACCTCCACCACCGCAGGAACCCACACGATCCGAACCAGCACTTGGGTGCCGGGTGGGGGATGCAAGGCGCATATATTAGCGCGGGTGGAGGGGTAGGGCGGGGCCACCCCCAACCAACAACTATGTCGAGGTCGGTGGGCACCAGGCGAGGGTGAGAAACCACCCTGGGCCACCGGTTGAGAATAGTTGGGTGAAGATATAATTACTGAGATAGATGCAAACATACTGTACTCTGATCTGGGCGCCGCATCTAAGGAATTGCGGAAATCCGGGAAGCCAACAGGGTCAGAGTGGTGATGGGTAAAGTGGTACAAGCTTGCGCAATGCTATCCAAATCATGAATTCAAGCCTGTCTCCGGGAAAGGAGAACTACAGAAACTTGTGGGGGTTTTTGCTGTTCATGCGTATGTTCAGTAGATTTGTAAAGTAATGAATCTGAAATCTTTCATAACTTAAAAACATTAATTTCCATAAGTTTGAGATTTGGAATGAACACAGAAATGAGGGGAAATGATAGAGATTTAGCATGATTATCCAGTGCATTTTTGTTATATAAGCTTGCTGAGTACTTTGTACTCACCCTTACTATTATTTCCTTTGTTTAGAGGATAGCCGGCTATATTCAGGCGTCGAGGATGCCTGTGCAGAGGAGCCTTACTCCCCAGGGGAGGGAGGTTATGACGAGGATGAGCCACCTGAGGATTACTCCGTATATGATGACTGGGACTCGTAGAGACATAGGAGCAGCTTGGACTCGACCCTTAGGGTATCTATAATATTAGTACATTGTAGTTGTATACTCCTTCTGTATAATTAGAATGCTTCTGTATAATTAGGAGTCTGAACTACTCTTTTCTAGCACTGTAATTTTATGAACTGCATAAGTTGTGTAATATTTAGCCCTGCGTGGCAATGTGGATGTATGTAATCTTCTATCTCTAATAATTGTTCTGTTGCAATACTCTGATTGAGTTATTATTCATTAAAGCGATGTTTTATCGGCTAAAATGAATAATAATTTGTTGACCAGCATTATTACCCCGTGGTAATAACGTGGGTCGTCTGAGAAATAACTTGTGTCAATTATAGTTAAGACTAGGTATAATACAAAATATTATTAAACCAAATAGTACGCAATATCTTCTAGATCTGTGTTGCTAAATTTGCACAAAGCGCTTCCTGAATAGAATTTGCACACAAGTAGGACTTTGTCTGAGTCAAGTCCAGATATACAACTTTATCTCTTTCATTTTGTTACAAGGGACTCATGACAAAAATTTCAGTATTTCACCAATCAATATTTTAGTGCATCAGATTACTTGAACTAACACTAGATAAGCAACAATAAAGTTGCATCAGATTACATGAACCAGTTGTACATTTACACAGTTGTACCCACACACTGAAATGTTTACTTCTCCTGATATATCACCACTGCTGTTTCCATTTGCAGGGCAGCAATGCAAATTTCTGAGACTAAAACAACAATGATGAGAAATGTGTGTGCTTAAATAGAAATTCAGAAGCATATCAGAAAAATGTGCTACATGAACACTCCTAACTAAGTTGGGAGCAGAGATCACAAGCACAAACCAAAACAGAATTCTCTAAGCCTATTCTGGTCAACATGTTCCAGAAAGTCATGAATTTAACAGGTAACTCTAGTGCTCAAAAGTTAATGAATACCATCAAAAGAAAAGTATTACCACTACCCCAGAAGCAAGATGAAGTTCAAATAGTACAAGAAAGGGATCAATGCAAAATTGTCACTCTCCTCTGTTTGAATAGTTCAAACAGCTCACGGAGGAGGAGCACGCGCTCGAGGCTGGCGGTGGGGATGAGCTCGTAGTCGGTGGAGGAGGCGACGGTGTGTGGAGGTCAATAGGTCATGTCTTGCTGCTATCTTGGGCTCTAGGGTTTGGGGAATTTGGGGATAGAGGAATCTTTGGTGTAGATCGAGAAGAGGAAAGGCAGAGGTGGAGCACCGTGCTGAGGATGCTGGTGGCGGCAGCGGCGGCGCAGGAGTGGAGAAGGAAGCGGAAGAATCAAGAATGGTGGCGCCGTGCTGCCGTGGGAGAAGGAAGCGACCGAGCCATCTGAGGCTCCCGAGCGAATGAGCGTCAAGCGATGCTGGCGAGGTCATCTGGGTCGGCCCAAGGACCAAGAGGTTCCTGGCCCTAAAATTTTATGGGCCGGCCTGTAAAACTTTAGAGCCATAATTTTAGGAGCGAATCAGAGGGTGGTCAACGGGCCGACCCGCCCCCTTGCACCCGTAATGGACTGTGCCACGCGCGTGGTGTTTACGCGGCACTCACACGACAGCTATTGCTCTGCGCACAGCTGCAGGCCACCTCTTGTCTGAAACCGATGGGGCTAGCTCGTGCATGCATGATTAGAGATGACAAATAGGTACCCGAAACCTGAGTACTCGATAGGTTTTACCCGATAAGGAGGTGGGTATGGATAGATATCTTCACCCGTGGGTATACTGATGGGCAAAAATCTCTACCCATCGGGTAGAGCGGGTGCGGGTACGGCTGTATAATACCCGTACCCGCTTACCCGTGGGTAAAATATACCCGTATACTCATGGGCTCATGGGCCATGGCCCATATACTGCGGACTGTCGAGTGCCGAACTGCCGACTCAAAACCCTAGCCTAATCCCATTCCTGCGGCGGCAGCATACGGCATCACGGTCTAACCCTCGTGGCCTCGTCCCCATTTCCCCATCGTGGCCTCCGCCGCCGCACACGGTCTCCCGTCTCCCCTCCTACCTCCGGCGATCCGGCCTCCTCCTCACCACGGCGCGCGCACGGCACACACCTCTCCCGGTCTCCCCCCGCATCCGGCCTCCCCTCCCTCACTAGCCGCGCGCACGTATCCTCTCCCGCCTCCGGCAATCCGGCCTCCCCCTCCCCCTGCTAGCCGCCGCCGCACACCTCTCCCGGTCTCCCTTCCTGCATCCGGCCTCTCCCTCCCCCTCCCGCTGCTAGCTGCGCGCGCTAGATCTCGCCGCACACGTCTCCATCCATGGCGGCGAACCCGGCCTGCGCACGAGGACAGCGGTGATGCTCTTCCTCATCCTAAGACCTTAAGTCCTTACTCCTTAACCTTGCTGTCCTTTGCCTTTGTCGACTCCGACGTCGTCCCCAAGGGACGCCGACCGCATCCGCCGGATCCGGAGGACACGAGCAAGAACGACCACCGGCCGCCCGGCCGCTCCTCCGTTGCTTCCATCGCTTGAGACCGTCCGGGCAAGCCGTGTTGGTGTGGCCGAAGAAGCAAGCGCGGCGCCGTGAGTCGGCGCCTCGTCAAGCCAAGGACAAGGACTGATGAGATAGCCCGTCGGCCACCCTTGTCTCCGACGACTACAGCTGCTGCTACTCTCCAAGTCCGCAACCAGAACCTTCGTCGCTCCCTCGGGTAAGAAAACCAGAACCAGAACCTTCGTTGCTCTCCGACGACGTTGATTTGATAGTATTCTCTAGTAGACAGTAGTTCATACTTATACAAATAAATCCTTTTGATGGGAATTAATGAGATATACATTTGATGAACTTGTCCAGTAATGGATAGTATTCTCTAGTAGACAGTAGCTCATGTTCAACTCTAGTGTCCAGTAATGAGATAAACATTTGATGACAGCAGCTGACTAGCTGTATTAAGTATTAACTCTGGGTCAGTGCCCCTTTGGACAGTGGGCTGTCTAATTGATCAATGTGCTGGTACATAGATTTGTAAAGTATCCAAAGTCTAAACCATTTACATTTGTAAAGTTAGACTTATCATTTCTAAAAACTGCATAGAGCTAACACCTATTCACAGTAGCACACAGAATTGATCTACAGAAAATAACAAAGATGGTAACAATTTTTAATTGTGGATCAGATAGTTCACATTAACTCAATTAAAATTTTATTTCAAATAGATGGTGATGTGCCTAATAACAATCAAATGTATCAATAACCACATGTTCAGTGTTCAATTAATGTTAGCTGAGTTGATGCATGGGTACCATGTGGAAGAGGATGTGGGGAAGAATGAACCAGCAGCAGATTCACTTGGCAATAGTGAGAACTTCTTATCTTCCATGAGTGCACGTGTGGCAAGTAGAAGGCCAGCAAGCATGGGTTTCAAATCTGAGCTTGACCGCTACTTGGATGAAGAGATGTTGGACATGCATACACCAAACTTTAAAGTTTTAGATTGGTGGGAAGTGGCTGGAACTCGATTTCCTACTTTGAGAAGAATTGCAAGGGACATCTTTGCTATCCCTGCTACAACTGTTGCTTCAGAATCTGCGTTTAGCACCGGTGGAAGGGTTCTTAGTGAGCATCGTAGCAGACTCACTTCCAAGATGTTGGAGGCCCTAATGTGCTCTCAAAATTGACTTCGGAACAAATACCAAGGTATACATGTTGACTTGTTGTCCATTTCATAGTTCCTTTCTATATCTGAAAACTAACTCTTGTGTTTAAAGTTGATGAGTACAACAAGCAAGTTGCTGCTACCTTTTGGTCTTGCCTCCAAGATATACAAGAGGGGCTGCAGGTTATCGTGCTTAGCATGTGTCAATCATGTTTTATATTTGTATTGTATACAATTTTTGCCTTTAATATGTGCTCTTTCTCATGGATGCTTACTCATGCAAATCTGTTCATGTTATCATGTAGGAGCCTGCCCTTTGAATCAATCCGCTTGCAGCTATTCCAACTTTCCAAGTCTGCTTTTGTTTGTCTTGCCTCATCGACCTGCTTTCTTGCCTTATCTCAATCCACATCGCGCTCATCGACTGCTGCTCTTTGCCTCATCGACTGCTTTGCTGCTGCTATTCCAAGTCAAAAAGCAAGTGCAACATGTATCTCCTTTTGATTGTAATGCTGCTATGCTATTGTCTACTCTGGGTACTGTGGTGTTGGTCTGTCTGTGCTATCTGGGTATTGTGTACAACTACTGCTATGTTGGTCTGTCTGTGCCTCTGTTTGTGCTTTTGATTTAGCCAAAAACTGGTGTTTGTCTGGGATATTGATGCAAAGCTTGTGATTAGTATGGATACAACCTGGTGAAGTCTAGAACTCATGAGTCATGAATCTGGTGTCTGATGATTACACTGATGCATATTATTTGCTATTGTTGCTTACACTCATGAACCTGGTGTGGTGTCTGATGATTACACTGATGCATATACCTTAATCAAGTCATGGCTGCTGGCTGGTGTGGTGTCTGTCCCCAAACACTCATGATTCATGAACCTGGTGTGGTGTCTGATTATTTGCTATTGTTGATTACACTCATGGCTGCTGCCTGCTGTTCAACTTTCGGTTTCAACTGGTATCTGAATATACTTTAATCGGTCCAATATTAACTGATCCAACTGGTGTCTGATGATTACACTGATCCAACTTTCGGTTTTAGTCAGTTGAAACACTGCTACTGTTCTGTGGAAACACTGCTGTCCAGTTCGGGTATGGGTTACCCGTCGGGTATAAATACCCGCGCGGGTGCGGGTACGGGTAAGTTTCTATACCCGTGTGCGGGTACGGGTATCGTGGCGGGTAAAGTTATATTTGTCGGGTGTGGGTATAGGGTGGCTATACCCAGCGGGTATGTACCCGTTGCCATCTCTATGCATGATGCATCCGTGAGCAAGATAGCGCTGATGAAACACCCCGCTTTCTTAACTAGTCTTAGTTACTAACTTTATGATTTAAACACGAAATTAATCATATAATTAACAGAGACATTGCAGGCCAATTTCATTCTTTAAAATGTACACCTGCTCAATGGAAGCAAAACGACAAATAAGTAAAGTGGGTGCAAATACAAATAGCATTTCTCAGGATTATATAGTAAACTCATACATTACAGATTCATACAATTCACGAATATGTCGTTTTCACTAATGCCATACAGTCATGTCCATTCATACAATTGAGCGCAATATACATAATTACAATTAACCAGATGCTTCGAAACCTTCAAATTAGGTACAAGATGGAGTAATTAGCATTTATTAACTACAAGAACCCATAACAGGAGACTGAAAAAGATCGAACAAACTAAATAAACAAAAGCAAAGTTATAGTAACAGCACATACCAAATTTCTCATGCTATATCTGTACCAACCATTATACCATCCACTTAGATATAGTAACATCAATTTTTAGGGTTTTGAGAAGCATAAAACTAAGTTATCTCAAATATACCAGTCATTTGTCTCTAACGGCTGTCCACAACAAGTTTCATGGTTAAAACATAATGATTAGGGAAATTAATGCTCTGGTACTTAAGCAAGACTAGCATGACGCTTAAGTACGACCTATAGCTAGTAAAGTTACTAATAATTATCTTGGGTGATGAGGATCATATGAGTCAAGTGTCCAAAGGATGATATAATAATATCACAATATCAAGTAGGTATATACATCGAACCTTAAGTTTAACATACATTTGCTTAAAATTAATAGCATGTAATTTGATAATTTAAACAAACATAAATTTACATAAAATATAGGTTTAATATGATCAAAATATTAACTCTCCTAGCTCACAGGCAGGGTGTCTTGAGTCTTATTGTGGCTCGAACTATGCCACTTCCGCATCTTCGCACAATACTCGGACAAACGCAATGAAAAACCAATAAATACACGAATGAGCAAATAAATCCAAATAAAAATCCAAACAAACTCAAAACTATATGATTTTATTACCATTAGCTAGATCTTGAATTTAAAAATTACAAATAAATTTCATTAAAAAGTTGGAGTTGAAATGAGCGAGAACACACTCTCCAAAATTTAAATTGGAAATAAATCCAAGAAATAAATAGAGGAGAGAGGTTACTCTCATTGATAGGTGGGTCAACCAGTTTTATTAAATTTTTGAATTAATTTTCCGTTGGAAAAGTTCACTGAGACTGACAAGAGGGCCCCATAGGATTTTAATTTAATTTTGATTTATTTTCTAAAAGAAAAGCCTCTACGGCTTGTAGGAGGGACCGGCACCGTGCAAACAGTAGCACGGGGCACACATGTGTGACATGTCAGTGTTTATGCTTCTTAAAACCGGGTTTTAAATGGTTTTAAACCGAGGGGTCCACATGTCATACAGACATGAGCTTAATTAAATAGGGTGGGATCCACACGTTAAAGGGATTAACCGAGAACTAATGGCAGTATAACCAGTGATCGATTGAATCGGTTTCTTTCAAGATGAACCTGTTCTTCATCAGCATGTTCCATTCAGTGTTTATGCTTCTTAAAACCGGGTTTCAAAAGGACTACATCTCTCTCATTCCTGCAGGTCATTTTCAGGGGACTTACTGGATCAAGCAATGGTCGCAGCTATCTAAAGAGAAAGAGAGAGACTCATTAAAGGAGGGATGTCGATTGATGGAGATCATGATGCTGGACCTCTTCAACAAGTTTGGTTGGGGAAATAGAAATAGGATAGAAGCTTGAGTTCCTTTGTTGAGTAGTATTCTGAATTTATGTATCACCATGTGATGAGGTGTGGTCTAAGTGCTACAATTGTGTTTGTTGATCGGCTGTACTCATTCGCGTGTGAATGCTGGAGGCCGGAATATCGAGTATTCCTTAATCTAAAAAAAAAAGTGGACAGTGAACAGGAAACTAAAGGAGAAACGGATTCTCCCAACGCCGACGGTGGTCCCCCGGGGTTGGCCTGGCCTGGCCGCCGAAGCCAGAACCATTGCATTACCTACACCCACCACCATCATCCGACAACAACTACACGCAGATATATTCGCCTATATATAACGCATCCATCACATCACCCCACTTGCCCGGATAAGCGTCCGTGGCTCTAGACGCACGGCTCACCTGGGCCCCCTCCCAATCATCCCATACACACGCACGCACGCAACTCGAAAGAAAGAAAAGAGGGCACCGTTGCTCTAGCTAGAACGGAACCTGTGCTACATTACTTGCATCGCATGCTGATCTCCTAGCCATAGAAGCAGGCCAAAAAGAAAAAAGAAAAAAGAACGGCACCAGCTCGAGGCACAACGCTGGTAGAAAAGTAAGGTGCAATCTTGCCAGCGGTAGCTGCTTGCTTCTGGTTAGGCCATTTCTCGAGTTCTTGAGCCCAGGACTCGGTTGCAGCTGTTCTTGTCTCTGGTAAGTAATTGCTCTGTTAAATATAATCCTCATGCTATATGATTTAGTTTAAGAAGTTGCAAGGTGGTCGTGTGCTGGTAATTTTCTTAGCTAATTTGAGGCGTTATAAAGTCGCATTTCACACTCTCAAAATGATTTTTTTGGACACGAGTCGGTTCCTGTTTTACGTTGTGAAAGAATTTGGTTGCCACAAACTTGAAAGTGTTTTGTCTTGTTACCGAATTAGAGAAGTTGCAGCCTTGCAGGCTCCATTTTCCTTGCCCGAAATGCCTTTGACACGAGTTGATTTCACGCGACCACAAGTCCTATCTCTTCCTGCTTTCTCTTTCCAGCGTTCGCTTTGACTTTAGGATATGTTTCACGTTTGTTTGACACTTTCTCCAGCCTAAGTTGAGTGCAAAACTGAACTTTTCAAGTAGTTGAATGCTTGCATTCCTCTCATTGCTTCCCAACTCTCTATCTGTATTACAATAGGCAATAGAGTTTGAGTGTTGAAGCCTTTAAAATTGGCTCTTGAGTTCTTGCCCATCTCAACCACTACCCAAATATTTGTATGCAACGCTTTATTTTCTTGTGCCTCTCGTAGATCAAGTCCAATGGAAGAAGACCCCAAGGAAAAAGGCCTCCCTCCCCAACTGCTAAACCTCTTCCCAGATGAGAGAGAATGGAAGATGGGAGGAGCAGGAGATGGAGGAACATCGAGGAACACAAGCTTTGATGAGGAGGACAGGAAGCTAGAGCTTAAGCTTGGCCCTCCCGGTGTCCAAGAAGAGAGAGCAGCTGGTCCAAGAGAGAAGAAGATACAACTGCAACAACAAGAAAGCTGGTCAGCACTCTCCCTTGGTTGCTTCCCTACACATTCAAAGCTCACAACCAACACGGCTACCACTGATGCAAAGAGAGGATTCTTGGCCACCGTTGGGGCTAAACCAGAAGGTAGGGCAAGGGAAAACATGCAGCTTTTTAGTTCAATTGAGCTGTTGTTTTTTCTTTTTTATATCTTCTCTTCTGTTACTTAAGGTTATAATCAGAGGCACCAGGACAGGGAAGGATGTCAGAATGAGTTAACAAGAGGAGGTGAAAACATGGCAGGCGAGAGGAAGAAAGGATGCTGCCCCCCACCACCATCACATGGCTCAGCTTCTGCACCTGTGCACAGCAACAGCAACACCCAGGGGAGGTAACAATAGACTTTGTGCCTTTCCCGTCTTTTGTGATATCAGCTATGGAACCTATGCTTGTTTATTCTTGTCATTATGTATGGGTGACTTTTAAAAGATTACATATTTCAATGCTCTTTTGTCATAATCCGGCTTCTTGGTCCTGGCTTTCTGAATCAAATGTGATAAGCAAATTTTTGGATCATTGAGTTTAGCTCATGTTGCTTAGTTACAATGAGAGAATAATCGTCAATCATGCAGTTCGAAGATGTAACATTTACTTAGGCAATTAAAAACCATTACTTTTCTAAAAGAAGGTTGTCTTTTAATCAACCGTGTGGTTACTTTCTGTGACTAGTATTCTTTTTGGGTTTTTCTACTGTTTCTTGGTTAAGTGTGGATATGCTTTCCAGCAGTGGAACAGTGTGTTCTTTGAATTAAGTGTGGATATACAAACTCACCTGACCTTTCCCCCAAAAAACTCACCAGTGCTCTAATTTGATGTAGAGCTGCTGTTCTTCCGGTAGTCGGTTGGCCTCCAATCCGATCCTTCAGGAGAAACCTCACAAATGGAAGTTCATCTAAGCAATCCCCTGAACGACAAAATGATGAAGCTGATGACAAAGCAAAGCTAAACTGCAAGAAGAGACCGCTTGTAAAAATCAACATGGATGGGATCCCCATTGGAAGGAAAGTAGACCTTGCAGCGTACGACAGCTACCAGAAGCTGTCGTCTGCTGTTGAAGAGTTGTTCCGTGGCTTTCTTGAAGGTATAAATCAAAGTAACCAGCCCACAGAATTAGAAACAAATCCTTCAAGTCATTTTAAGGACTTGTTTGTGTGTCTAATTGCACCAAAGAGACATTTTCTCTAAAGCATCTGTATTTGGTTGTTCTGATCTGCAGCTCAAAAGGATCTATCTAGTGCTGAAAGTGGAGAGCAAGGAGCAGAAGAGAATATATTTTCAGGGTTGTTGGACGCAACTGGTGAATACACTTTAGTGTACGAGGACAACGACGGACACAGGATGCTAGTCGGGGGCATACCATGGAAGTAAGCATCCACTGTTCCTTCGTCCTGCTATATTTGAGTATTAGCACTATTCACACATTACACATAGTAGGTTTTCTGTATGTTCAGCATAAGGAACGCGCTGTCACACACGATTTGTTCTCTCCTTCAATTACAGTCGAAATTTCTTTGCTTCTTGTGCCTTCTTTATTTTTTTATTACTGTCCAATTTTAGCGGTTCTTTAGAAGGTCAATGGAAGAACATGTCATGTGTACTATCTAACTAAATGCTTTTAACTCATGCAGTGTATTTGTTTCGACTACTAAGAGGCTGAGGGTAATGAGGAGGTCAGAGCTTCCCCATGACTTGGTAATTATCATGCCACTTCAAGATCAAATCAATGCACTTATATGTGTTATATAAAACCATATGTTATGCTACAGTAGGTTTCACTTCCTCAAACCTCATTTTTCCCCCCTCCTATGTTCTTTCTAGATTGGAGTTGCCTCTGGGAGAGTAGCAGATTGATGAAATGAGGGATCCAGCCATTTCGGCCGTGCAAAACGCAGTCCATCGCCTTTTGGGGGGTGGCTCTTTTTTGGCTTGTAGAGATTAATCTAATAAGAAAAAAAATTAGCATCTTGCAGGTGCAGTGAATGCGCTGCCCTACTCCTTTTCGACTGTAATGTTGGTTAGTGCAATTCTACATGTTTTAGGTTTATTAAAAAAAGGTTCCAAAATACAAACCTAATGCTCTGATCACAATGGTGATTTGGTGAGCTGTTAGCCGTTGCGAATGCAGAGAGCAAGTGAACAACCATGGAATACTGGTGGCTCATCAATAATGGAGCAGCAGCATCATGTGGAATTTCCTACTGTTAGGGCGTGTGAAGTTATCCACTTCATGACTTGTTATCAATCTAGCCAAACCACTTCCCCTTTTTTTTTGTCACATGCACCTAACCCTTGTTATCAGTCTGGGTGGAGCACTTGTTTTAGATTAAAGGATTAAATCCTTTTGGCATATGTTCTTTGCTTAGGAGGTTTTGTAACACCGTTTGGTGGAGTGTGGTCTGAGTTTTTGTTTGGTTCTGAACGGTTGTAGTCATTCTCGTGGAATGATCAAACCCGGAATATTGTTATTCTATTATCTAAAAAAAACCGCGAACAAACTAAGCAGCCAGATCATGTGCATATGGCTTGCTGGCCTTCGTGTTGGGTGCCAAATTGCCCTCCTGTCACAGAAGTGGCATGGCTGTGACTAAACACAGGGCTTAACTTTTCTTCACAGCTTTACAAGCTGTTGACGAATTCAGCCATTTCTTTTTATCCTTGCACACTGTCCATGTCCATTGCTGCCTCCGACAGCGCTAGTTGCCAAACATGGAAGGTATCTGAAGCCACTCGGGGGAATGCATATCATAAGAGTTGCTCTCAAAAGGTACAGATGGCATTGATCTATTCCATGATGGAAACAATGCATGGGCTTCAAGTTGACACTCTACCACAACTTGTCATGGAATTATTGGAAGGGTTTTGATGATTTGTTTCTGTAGTATTTCACATACCAATATGAGATGCTACTATAAAATATTATCGCTAAAGTAAGGAATAAATAATAAAAGCAACAATAGAACTTGCAAGAGAATTAAAACTTTAAGAGTACTTTATTAAAGGACCAGCGGAAACTAAAATAAATGTTTGAAACATGAGACCGGTCTACTTCTAATCAAACGAAGAATACATGAAATAACATAAATAGTGGCAAGCCATGGTGCAGAAAACTCGAGTGCTCCCACCCTTACTTGATGCTATCACTCCACTGGCCTTTTACCTGAGAATGGAAAGAATAAACGTGAGATTAGAAAATCTCAAGTACTCAATAACGGTCGCAAGCAACGTGTGTAAAGAACAAGTAATACAAGCAAGTAATTTGACACAAGTCAAATGCAATGAAACTAGGTTACCGGAAACACTAATAAGGATCAGAGATCATGGCAACAGGAACGGTGGTAACAAAAATATTTGTTATTCAGTAAGTTATGACAATGGCACCAACGATTACTTCCTGCATACCCGGTTATACGATAATTGTCAGGCACGACACTGTCCTCAACTATATAACCGCAGACAGGGTGTAATATCCTGAGTAACGAAAGTGTATGGCCCCCGGTAAGTTACTAGGTTAGTGGCAATCTTCCCTATATGTGGGTAACTCCAGGTCAGGTAATCGTTATATTATAAATAGATTACATGGTAAAAGATTGAAACAATTAAGAAAGGTTAGGATAAAATTATGATAAGTGGAAGGACTTGCTAAGATTGAGACTAGAAAAGCATAATTCCCTATATGAGGCGATACGAGATGATATTACGGTGATAGTGATCTAAGTATTATTCTAAACATGCATTAAAACATAGCTCACACAAGGGTTGTCAATCAATCCAGGTTTTATTACGTGATAAGTGGTTATTAGTCAGATTAACAGGTATCATATATATATCAGTCATGACTCACAAGTAATCACATACAAATAATGGATCATGGAAACAAGGTAATATAAACATAGCAACCTAATGTTAAAAGATTACTAGTGGTTTAACCCTAAGTTTGAACATACTTATACGCTACCCCATCAATGATTTAAGCATGAATTCTAGAATACTATTAACTGAGCATTACCAACAACCTAAAAGCATGTAAAAATAGCTACCTAAAATATCATGGCATAAAACTATAATAGCAGTCTATAACCAGGCAAGTATTAATAATATGATAATTGTACTCAATGGAAAGGGTGACAAGTAATTAGGAAAACATGGTATGTGAAACGGAAAGGTTACAGCCGTGAGGTACTTGTCTTGAGCATGTTCGGCGAACTCGCTACATGAGGGATTAGAGATTTGCAACTGCCCAAACGTTTCCTCCGAGGCTGCGTGCGAACCTACAAGATGGAACGGAGACGGATCAAATCAATGCTAAGATGAACTTGTGGAAAGACGGACAGAAGTGCAATCGGCCGAAAAATTTTGCGTTCGCTAAGCCTTCATCGTGCGAATCACCGTTCGACCGACCAAACACCCATTCGGCCACGTGAACGACATCTGCAAGGCCAGCAAAACACCCGCGCGAACTCCAATTCGGGCGTGCCCTCGACCAGCCGAATCGTGACCGTGAAAAAACAGTCACCGGCCGCTGCATGCGCCACACCGCCGCCAGCCGCTGCCATAGCCCCACCATGGCCACCTCTGCCTACGCCATGCGCCGCGTGCCCAGCCGCCACCGCGCCCGTGCCGCCACGCAGCCGCCGCCTACCGCCACCGCCGCCATCGCCGCCGCCACGCCATTGCTGCCGCCAGCCATCCGCCGCTCGCTGTGCCGCGCCACCATGGCCATCGCCTCCTTCGCTCCTCACGGCGGCGCCACACGTCGCGCTGCCCAACCTGTCGCGCACCCTATTGGATGAAAGCATTTAGGGCCCTAAAAATAGTTTGGTAATTAATGACATTATGTGAATATGAGACTAACATATTTATTGAGTGTTTGAAAGGTTTATTCACAATGACAAATGTGAGATGCATGTTAAGGGTCAAAATAAAGATCGATGTGGCTCAAGACAAATGTACGAGTAGTCTAAGATCATTTTTTAGTTTTACCGGTCTTAGAAGAAAGGATCAAAGACTGGATTATAGGATAAATGCCATACTATTAAGAGGGACCAAGGCTAGTAACTTGACAGTATATTCTTGTGTCATTGGATCAATTTAGGATCATGCATACAGTTAAAACTAAAATTAATGGCCAACTGTGCACTGTCAGAAAAATCGGAAGTACCAGAGTTAGCACGGTGGTACTTCCACTATTCGAAAGTTCCAACAAAACTAGTGGTATGTTTTTTCCAAATAGCACTCTTTGAAACACTTAGTCTCTCCCAAAAAACAAAAATACTTAGAAGACAAGAATTTTTAGAACCTCCTATTCACCCCCTCCAGTCGGTTATCCTTGATCCTAAACTGGCCCTCGCGCCATCGCTCGTGCACCTCCCGCCGACCGACGCCACCACCTCCGCTGACCATTGGGGCCGCCGCTGCCACTACCATTGGTTGCACCGCCTCCGCCAACCAAGGCCCTGGCCGGCCCTCAACGGGGGGAGAGAGATTGGAAAGGTTGGGGAAAAGAAGAGATCGGTTTACCTGTTGGGGGTAGAGAGGTATGCGTAAGGTGAAAGGGTTTGGGCCCTTAAGTAGCCCCTCAACTGGGTTAGGAAGGTGATTAACAAATTTTATGCTAATTAAGATAATTGATGGATTTTCAAAACGCTACACTTCCTCTCGATTTCCAGGGTGCTATAGTTTCCCACACCATTTGCTTACAACTTAATGAACTAAATTGGCACTACTTATGTACAGTAAATATCTGCAAGAAGTAAGCTTTTGGCATACCTGAAATTTAGACTAAAAACCAATATATGCTTGTAGCAGCTTCAGTACTCATTTTCACTATTGAAGAGTAGGATGCACCCATGCCATGTTTTATCATCAAAAGTTCCATATGCAGGTAATCAAGACCACTAAGTTAGAGATAAAGCATAAGACAAAAAATAGAAAAAGGATAAAAAAAATCTATGGTGCAGGTGGAAATATTCACTGTAATGCTTCTAGCCTTGGAATTAGGGACAAAGCAAAGGTCCTTGTCATTGGACAAAGCAAACCTTAAAGCCAAGAAAAAAAATCCTCCCTTATGTTGTAGCTTGACATCTCCAAAGCTTTTGATTCAGTTTCTTGGCCATTCCTTTTAAGCACATGGGCTTTGGCGTAAGATGGAGCGAATGGATATCGATGTTGCTCGCTACTGCCTCCTCCAAAGTCCTATTGAACGGAAAACTAGACAACTACATCCAGCTAAGATGTGGCGTTTGACAGGGAGACCCACTCTCCCCAATGTTGTTCTTGCTGGTAATGGAGGTGCCCAATGCATACTTTCACAAAACCAACTCAATTTCAACTCTATCCTCTCTGGGCGTCCAAGGCCTTCAAGAGCGCGTATCGTTGTATGCCGATGATGTCATTTGCTTCATTGATCCAATGCGCCAGGCCCTATAGACAGTCGAGGATATCCTCCTAAACTTTGGGCAAGCGTCCGGCCTACACACCAGTCTACAGAAGAGCTCAATTGTTCCTATTGCTCGCTCACAAGCAGAAATCGATCTGGCTCTACTAGAACTTTCTTGTCGACTGGCCTCTTTCCCAGTAAACTATTTGGGCTTGCCTCTCTCCTTATCCAGATTAACTAAACCACAAATCCAACCACTGGTGAATCGATTCATCAGGAAGTTACCCTCATGGAAAGGGAGTCTGTTATCATCGGGCGATCATCTCACCATTATCAAACAAGTCCTTTCCATAGCTCCCATCTACCACTTACTATCACTTGACCTCCCTTCTTGGGCAATCAAAGCAATCGACAAAAGACGACGCGCTTTTCTTTGGAAGGGGTCAAAAGCCATCAAAGGAGGACACTACCTTGTGACATGGAACTTGGTCTGCAAGCCTTTAACACTTGGTGGGCTAGGAATTCTTGACCTCAAGGCAATGGGCTATGCATTATGTCTGCACTGGTTATGAGGGAAAAAATAGATCAATCACGCGCGTGGGCAAACCTACAAGTTTCTCATGAGCTGACCATCAACGCAATGTTCAAGGCCATGATAGAGGTTCAAATCAGAGACGGCAACCGAACTCTATTCTAGCTCGATAATTGGATTGGGGGGCAATCGGCAGAGGACATAGCGTCGTCCATATGTAAACTGGTCCATAGAAATACCAAGAGAACCACCACGGTCGCACAAGGTCGCCTACTAAATTCTTGGATCCAAGGAATTTAGGGAGCCATGACAGTTTAGGCGATCACTGAATTCTTGATTCTTTGGCACAAGGTTGCCTCAGTTCCTACCCAACCCCACACAGAAGATTAGATCATTTGGAAATTAAATCCTTCCAAAGGGTACCCCTCCAAGTTTGCTTACAATGCTCTCTTCCTCAGCAGGATCCGCTTTGCAAGTCATAAGCTAATTTGGAAATGCAAGGCTCTACTAAAATGCAAGTTCTTCGCTTGGCTGGCTATTCAAGACCATTGTTGGACTGCAGATCGCCTAGCCAAACGTGGTGTGTTGTCGCACACCCTTTGCCCACTTTGTGAACCAAACCCAGAATCAATTGATCATCTCCTCATCCTTTGCCCTTGGGTTCGCCAAGTCTAGGCACAATTCTCGTGTCTCCTCGGCAAACATCGCCCACCTCCAATAGGACAGACCCGGTTGCTAGACTAGTGGACCTCATTGCGCAAACATGTGCCCAAGGTTCAAAGGAAAAATGTCGACTCAATTGTCATCCTCTTCCTCTGGGCGATTTGGTATGAATGCAACGGCCGGATCTTTGACAAAAGAAAGATAACCATTGAAGCTCTCTTGGACAAACTAAGGCAAGAGATATTTTGCTAGCGCTGGGCGGGGGTGGATGTACTACTGACCCTCTCATGACAGGCATAATTTTCTTTTCATAGCCACACTTTCTCTCTTCTCGGGCTCTCCTTGCTTTCTTTTTCTCCATTCTCAAAATACTAGGTTTCCTAGTGAATGTATCTTTCGTTTCTCTTAATGTATTGACGTGCAATTCATTTGCGTATTTCTTAAAAAAAAGGAAATCTGAACGGCGGGAAAAGAAGAGACGGGGTGGATTACGAAAGAATCTTTAGCTCCTTTTGTTATGCCCTTCCCAAAGACCCAAACATCTGTATGCCCCGTGTTGTGTGCTCATATGTTGCCAGTGTATATTTTAGTTCGTGAGCTGAAAGCTATATTCCCATGCAAGAACAATGCATTGGAATAGGTGGAAGCAACAGGAGTGCCTAGAAAATTAAGCATGCCAAGAGCCCCATCCTTAGTTTGTTCATAAAACTATATTTTATCAGTTCGCTGCTGATTGTATTATTGCACTCCAGTATTCTACGCAGGAAATAGATAATGTAGAGTGGATTCAGATGCTATACGTCCAACTCTGAGCGTACTAGACTACAAGTGGAGATTACTTATGTCATACCCAGCAGAATATGATTTCTAAAAGATGTGGTAAACTGTAAAGAGGTTGCACATGAACTTTCAGAAAAACAAGGGCTGTCTGAAAATATATGGTCCCAAGCCAGCTGCAAAGTATGTATAGCATCTCAGGTTCTCTGTTAGCTGAAAATCTATCCTGCACTGTTCATCACAATACATACCTTTCGAAAAGATAGTTCATCAAAAGATATTAAGACAGCACATTGTAGCAGAATGAAATAAAATCTGTCCAGATACTTCAAGATATCAGAATTGGCAGTCAACAGGCCAAGTAGATTGTGTACACAGTGGCAAAGAAGCAAGAATACCACTAAGCAGAATAATACAACTGTTAATCTGTTGCGCGTTCGGATCGGCATGTGAAGTTACAAACGTCTTGTTTCTACTGTTAATCCGTTATGTTGCTTTGATTTAGCTTCCAAGCATGCAACAGAAGACATAAAGGAATTAATGTTTTAGGTCACCTGCAACTCAGCTCACCAGTAAAGAACTACAGAAGTAGTCTTGATTTCAGCAGACCTGATACTAGGATGAGCTTTATGACTTTAAAGTGCTGAGAGCCTGAGATTGAGGTCTAATATTGCTCTTTTGCAATCTTTTCAGTCAGTGGCGGATCCAAGAAATTTTTTTGGAGGGGTTGAAGTACCTTCAGCTCGACCTCAGCCCCTTCTACATTATACATCAATGACTAAAAATTTAGGGGCTCCAAGTGTCCGGTAGCAGGGGCTCGAGCCCCCCGCCCCACCGTTGGATCCGCCCCTGTTTTCAGTGATATATCCGTATATCCAGTTGCTAATAAAACATACTGCATTTGCCAGAGATGCTGAGAGGGTGAAATTCAAACACTTCAGACCAACTGTGCAAAAACAACTAGAAACCAGTCGTTCAGACAGTGCTCAAACTCATGGTGCTAGATGCAAAAGCAAAACTACTGGTCGTAGACTCGTACTACTATACTAACCGTGGCGTGAGGTGCTACACGGCTAGCGCCCCGGCCCCGCGGCCTGCACCTCGGCCTCCGCTAGGCCCTACATGGTGGACGCGGTGATGGTGGTACAGCACATCCAGTTGCCCACTCGCCGCCCAGCGCCGGGTCGGCCAACGTATGAAGCAGCGCCAATGCGCTGGCAAAAAGTGGAGTCAAGCAAGAGCGAATATGGGAAGGGGCGGCGCCGGCTGTGCTGGGAATACGCAAACCCGGATCCATTCGAGACCCTAACCGAGCAGGAACAGCCATGCAGATAAACATGGCAGAGGAGACGAGTCGACTCATTGCCGCCAGGGAGGAGGCAGCGGCCGTACGGCGGGGGACGATCAAGGCGAAGGTCGCGTCGGCGCTGCGCTCGATCGGCCGTGTGTACGACCGGCTTCTCTTCGTCCGCCGCAGGAGCTAGCGAAGAAAAGGAAGCGGAGGACGAGCAGCTCGCGAAGGAATGCCTGGAGCACCACAACGCCATGCGTCCGGGGGACGTGTACGATCTTTCCCCGGGCAAGGTGACTCGGTCCACCGGAAATTATCAAATTACAACTTCGCCTCCTGGACTGGACTCACGGAAACTTCGTCGCTCGCCGCCGGCGCACGCGCACTGGCTGCCTCTCGTTCCTCCCGGCTCCGCGAAGTCCGAGACATCAAGTGATCAAGAGCCGGAAGCGGCTGGCGCTGACGGAGGAGGCCTGGAAGCTTACCCCTTTCCAGCCCCTTCATTCGTCACGTTTCTTTGTGCGGGGTGTCAATACACGAGGAAGGTGAACGAGAAGGTCGACGTGTACAGCTTCGGCGTTGTTCTCTTGGAGCTGACCACCGGCAGGGAGGCCAACGACGGCGGCGAGCACGGCTCCCTGGCCGAATGGGCGTAGCGGCACTTGCAGTCGGGTAAAAGCATTGCTGACGCGGCGGATAAGTGCATCAGAGAAGCGGGATACGGCGACGACGTCCATGGGCGCTCAGCTATTGACGTGGCCAACGATGAAGGACGTCGAGGTTGTGTTCAAGCTCGACATCATATACATCAGCGCTTGGCCATTGACGTGGCTAATGATGAAGGATGTGCTGCAGATACTGCTGAGGTGCGAACAGATATACCAGAAAACTATGGATGAGAAAGTTGCCAAATACGATACCGCTCCACTTCTTCAGACGCGAGGGGCAGCCGCCGGAAGCAGCTTTCGGACACCAAAGGTTCGACGATGGTAAGGGCAGTTTCGACAGCATCGTCTCAAGAAAAGCCGACATGAGCAGTGGCAATAAGAAGCTTGACCTCCGAAAATCGTAGCATCTAGTACGGTAACTATTAAGACTTGTGCACAATCTTAGGAGAGCAGAGCAGATAGCACTGATGGACAATGTATGTACTTTTAAGTGCATGTATATCATTTTGAAGACATAAACGTACGTTCAGTCATATATATTGAAGGAATCAACCAAGAGAACATATAGTTAAATTCGATCATGTCCCCCTCATTATTGCGGAGAGAAAATACAAAAGCATAAAAATTTGCTTGGTTTCCAACACCATTCAAGGGGGAAAAGAATGGGCGGAACAGGAATGGCATCGTTCACGTTCCTGCCATCCAAACATTTATGCAATTAGATAATCTCCAAACATTCCTTGGCGCTATACTGGCTATATCCCGCCGCAGAGGCACTGAAATGTGTCTGCAGAATAGCCAAAGAAGATAAAATTCCACGAGGGGAGCCCAGATAATTAGGAAGATTTGAAGGAAAAATGGAAAGCTACACTCGGAATTTGATCCATCGGGCTCATTCTCAAGACTAGTCGACCTCGGCATACTGGGAGTGCGAGGCTGCAAGGAGAGCAGCTCCAATGCCAGAGCCATCGTTGGCCAGCTTGGCAACCACCGAAGACGAGGCATCCTCCCCAACGAGGTCTGTAAGAGTTGCTTCTAGGCAACTGCTGAACTTCTTATAATGTTCATAGAGCCCACCGTCCAAGGCAATGACAGTCCTCGGTATTTTATTGCCATCACGTGGCACTTTGTCCCGGCCTAGCTTCTTGAGGATGCCATATATACCAGCAGCAGCCAAGCGTGCACCACGCTCTGCAACAATGTCGCAGATGTGACGAGTAATGTATCTTACTTCCAGGGAAGTATCTGGGACCTGAAAATAAGATCAAATATTACATAAGCAATCAATGGTCATTGAACACTAGTGGTATCCACTTTGGCTCAAGCAAGTCATACCCCCACGATATCCTTTAGCTTAGCTCCCAGAATTTTAAGGTCATGTGACGAGTCATGATGCATTGCTGCCATATCTGGCGTCCTGTGATGCCACAATCAAGGTATGCATAAAAATGCTTATATAGCTACATAAAATTCAGAAGTAGGATATACTCAGAATAAGAATAAAAGGTAATAGAGTTTCTACAAATAAATCCCTTTCATGTAAGTGAGCTGGTGTGAGAAACCATTGTCAAGAAGTACCACTCAGAGATTTGTTGTTACTAATAGCACGGGTTATTCATCAGGTCTTTATGTTGTACTACCCAATGCACCTATCTATAAATAACATATTCATTGCTTATTTGCCCCAAATAAGTGCCTTATTAATTCCCACTAAAGGAGAAGAAAAGGAACATTATTCTCATTAGGACACTGCTCAGATTTTACAAGCCATTTGACTAAAAGGAAAAAAAAGAAAAACCTTAAGTTTACTTTTATTATTCTCATTAGGACACTGCTCAGATTTTATGAGCCATTTGACTAAAAGGAAAAAAATATTAACCTTAAGTTTACCTTTAATTCTCAGTTATAATATTAAGTTGTGCATAAAAAAATTATCTAGCCACACAATTGACGTGCCATCCACATAGTTATGGTTTTACATCAGAGAAGAAAAGAGGCCAAGCATCGAGTAGCAGAGTTGTGACAAAACTGAGTTGACCAGAAGGAAATAGTTTGTCAATAAAGAGGACAAATCCACATTTAATTTTTTATATGTGTCGCTTTCCATGGACTAGTCAACTGATGTAACATGAGAACTTTAGAAGACACGCAACTTCCCTGTCTGCAATTTATTCAGCTACGACTATTATTGTCACCAACTTAAATACTATCATGGAGAAGAAGCCAAACTCTTTATGTCATGCACATTCTTATCCAAGGCAGAGTACCAAATAAATTGTGAAAATTCTTGATCAGCTTGTTAGCTAACAAAAAAGTAGAACAGCAGCCCTGAAAAGCTCAACGACAAATCGATCAAGAAAGAGTACCTCAGTACAAATGGCTGCTCCAGCTTAGGAGGAACAACATCCCCAAACAAAGAAGCATCATGAGCCAGTTTCAGTAAGATTCTTCGCACAATCTCTCCCAGATACATACCAGAAATCATCTTTTCATATATCTGGCATGCAAAAGTTTTTAATATATATTAATGCAGTTCACCTAAAAAACAAAAAGGGAAGGAAAAGACCAGGGAGACAAACCTGCTCTCCAGGATTCAAACTTTCAAAATCCATGGCTTTATCGAATTCTGAAAGAGGAAGTTTGTCTGATTTAAAGCTCCCCCATTCTGTGTTGATCACCTAGAGAGTACCAAATAATTCAATAGTCAAATAATATTTTAAGTGGGGTGAATACCATACAATGGTAAAGGTACAGTGCATGTGTAAGACCATACAATGTTTCAACAAACGTTCAAACACTAACCATATTTCCGGATCTAGGCAGTAGACCATTCCATTTAGGAATAGCATTAGCATGCTCAACATATGCTGCATTTGTACCAGTGCCCAATATTATGGCAGCAACTACATCATTATCCATATATCTACCACCAGCCAATGTGCCGACTGTGTCATTAACCTGCAAAACATCAATACTCAGTCTACATAGCAATGAATGTCTTGGAAAGAAATGTTTTGCATGGTGTTAACCATGTTCGGATCCCATCGACAGATAAAAAGTTCAAAACCCAAAAACAACATCAGGATACAAAGAAATTAACAATGATTTAGATACGAAAGCCAAGCATAGATGGTGTATAACTTGAATAAATTAACATATATTAACTTACCAATGCTGAAACTTTCATATCCAACCCCTGCCTCTCCATAGCATTGCTCAACTCAGAGACAACATCCTCGCCCACCTGATTGAGGAGCAATCAAATAAATATCCAAATCAAGTACTTGTGAGTTTGTGACTTGTAAGATGCTTGATAATTGACACAGATACAATCAACTGGAGAAACATAATGTTCTTACTGAACCTAAAGAATATGCTTCCTAACCAAGCTCAATATTTCATGGAGATAAACGGATTAGTTTGATCATATTGTAACAATTGAAAATTAAAAGAAGGAAGTACTAGATTGTTTATAGGTGAATACCACAATTTGTGAATCAACATGATATCATACTTAAGAGCAACACCATTCTATTGCCATATTAAATCACATTTTCTCACAGAAACTTGCTGGGAGAATTCATGTGTTTATAACAAATTCCGGTTCAAGCCATGCTTACAAAAGTACTAGGATGGTGTTCAGTAAGTGGAGCATGAACCAGTGTGTTTTGACATTTACCGTGCCATTGATGGAAAAGCCCTTTGTCCACTTGATGAGTGTTCCTGATGATATTGATGTTTGGTTCACTGGGAAGGAAAAAGTGAAACCCAGCTCTCTCTGCCTCCCCTCTGGGAGGTGAAAATCAAAATCATCACCTTCAGTATCCACAAATTTTGCCAATGCAGCAGCAATGAAATCAAATAGTTCCTGTATCAATAATTCAGGAACATAAGGCAAGCATGGATGAAAATGTACAACTCCAAGAAACATGAAAATTAAACAACAAGTACTCACCATGGAAGTCCCGACCATCAGATGCGGTGGAATGGAGACTTCCTCATACTGTTGCTTGACAACACGTTTCTCCCTTCCTCCAAGTTGGACTCGAAGAACACGGAAGTTGGTCCCTCCAAGATCTAGTGCATAAAACAACCCATGTTCGTCTCTGCAGAAGCAGTACCCAGATGATTAAGAATGAAGTGAAGCACGAGTCTTGGAAGTGGGCAATACTCAATGTTGCTAGAACCAATACTTCATGGTTACGAGTGAACTGCACTTAACAGACTGATACTTTCTCTGAATGTGTCTGTGACGTTTTAACTATACAATACGGAGGGTGATCCTTGAGAAACTAAGGATTAAACCGATTATACCTTGAGATAAGTTCAATTGATGGTGATGGATATAATTGACCAAATTGCTAAAAGAAACCACAAACACAGATAAACATTTCTACAGAATTGACAGCAATGGAGCATATACGAGAGTAAACCTGAAAGAAATACTTATGCCATAAATTGGTTAATCCATCCGACTTAATGGTCTACCACGTAAGACCTGAAAAATCAACGCCCGGAATTGAAAACCAAACACCACAGCCAACTCGTCAAACCCCCATATTACTCAAAACACCACGACCGGTACGATGCTCATTTATGCAGAAATCCGCGAACACCAAAGTTGGAATTGCCGTGCGATCTGCTAGAGATCACACGTATCGGAAGCTCATCTAACAACGATAATTCACAATAGATAAAAAGATCCTATCCTTGCCCATGAGTCATCGAGAACCAAACGAAGATCAAATAAGAGACGATTTGTTCCCCCGATTTCGCTTCGAGTCGCCACAAGGAGCGACCTTCCCACAATAATTCACAGGAAGGTTCGCACATTTCCAATCAATTCGCCAAAAGGTCAGTCATTCCTAATCAAAACGCCCGCGGGGGTCCAGGGTCCCACGCTTACGCGATCAAGAAAGAACTTGTGCGTCCAATTCACCTCCGTACGCGACTTTTCCCACCCAGAAGGGCGTCTTTCGGATCACAAAGTTCACAGATCACAGCCCAATGAAAAGAAAGAGAAAGGAAAGGAAACAGAGATCAGATCGGGAGGGAAGACTTTACCCGGTGGGGAGGTTGTCGACGTAGGAGATGAGCATCTTGAGCGTGGCGTGGATGTCCCCGCGTAGCCCGCGCTCCATCTCGGACACCATGGCGTCCGAGATGCTCCGCAGCAGCGCCGTCGGCGTCGCCAGCCTGTGCTCCACCTCCTCTATCACCGCCGCCACCCTCCTCTTCCTATCTGCCTCCGCGGCCTCCACCATCTCCGCCTCCCTCCGCTGCCGCCGCCGCGCCAGCACCACCGCCACCCCCACCGCGGCGCACACCACCACCGCCGTCCCCACCACCGCCGCCTTCCCCATCACTGCCTGCGCCCTCTCGACCTCTCACCCCTGCCCCTCCGATCGATCCGAGCGCCCGATCCCTACACGAATTCCGTTCTGGATCCGAGCCGAGGCTATACCAGTGGAATCCTTCCCCGGCCGCGTAGGAGAAAGGAAGACGGGAGCCACTGACTCGGGCGTTTTAACCGGTAAACTTGACTTCCCCTCCGCTTTGCGGCATTTGCGGATCCGCCCTTGGAATTGCACGCCTGGGATTCGTTTCTGATGGGATCGGACGGTCCAGATTGGGAGCATGGGTAAGTGGATCTGGAGGGGTTGCCTTGCAATAGGTTTTGGATGAGGGGATGTGCGTTGACAAGACGGATTTTTTTAGATACCCCCCTACTAACACCTAGTAGGTTTTCTTTATACCTTTCTGGAACTAGCTGAATGTTCGTGCATTGCTACATATTTTTAAAATTTTATTATACTACATGTTTTAAAACTCATGGATGGTAAAATTTTTTACAATATGCATACAAATATGTTCTAAAAGTTTCTAAATCCGTCAAGTAAGTTGGAAGTCGTCGATCACACCTTATGATAATAAGTCGGAAGACATCAACCATACCTCGTGGTCGTAGGTCAGGAGTCCTCGAGCACACCTCGTTGTCGTAAGTCAGAGGCCGTCGATCATTGCGTGTGATCGTAGGTCAGAAGCGGTTGACCATCACTGGTGGTTGTAAGTTGGCAGCGGTCGACGATGGATCGTGATCCTAAATTGGGAGACTTCGATAATGACCCATGGCCGTACGTCGAAAGCCGACAACCATCGTTCGTGATCATAAGCCAGAAACTGTCGAGGACACCTCATGGTCGTAAGTCGAAACACATTGACCAACACTCGTGGTCCTAAGTTGGAAGACATCGACCACACCTCATGGTCGTAAGTCAGAACACATCGACCGGTGCTCGTGGTCGTAAATCAGAAGCCGTCGATCACACCTTGTGGTCATAAGTTAGAAGCCGTCGACCATCGCACATGATCGTAGGTCGGGAGCGGTCGACCATCGCTGGTGGTCGTACGTTGGCAGGCCTCCGGTGCGCTTGTGCCCTGTCACCCGACTGTCGGCGCCAACCTGCTCTGCCAGCCCAACCTACTCAGCCCCGACTTCAACCATGGCCCTTCGACGTCGACCACGGCCCTCTTCAACCATGGCCCCGACTTCGACCACGGCGTCGACTTCGACCACGGCCCCGACTTCGACCACTGCCCCCTTCGACTTTGACCATTGCCCCCTTCAACCACTGTTCCCTTCGACCATGGCTCTTCGACGTCGGCCACTTCCATCTTCGACCACGACCCTCTTTGATCATGGCTTCAACTTCGACCACAGATCTTCGACTCTGACCAACGCTCGTGCTCGTAAGTTGGAAGACATCGACCACACCTCGTGGTCGTAAGTAAGAACATATCGACCAGCGCTTGTGGTTATAAATGGAAGTCATCAATCACACCTCATGGTCAAAAGCATGTTACATTCATGGGGAGTACGTGACCTTGTGGGTCTTTCCATCAAGGATGGGGAGCTCGATCTCGGGGGTGACCTGGGGGTAGGCCATAGGCGACGGGGATGTCCAACTGGAGGGGAACTCGTAGCGGCGGAGGTTATGGACGAACTAGTAGGTGCTCTCTAGGATAGCGCTACGACTACGACCATGACCACTACGATCACGTCCACGGGCGCTATGACTACGACCATGACTGCAACTTCGAGCACTGCCCCCTACGACTTCGACCACTACCCCTTTTAACCACTGTCCCCTTCGACCGTGGCCCTTCGACGTCGATCATTTCTCTCTTCGGCCATGGCTTTGACGATGACCACGAATCTTTGACTTCGACCACTGCCCCCCTCGACCACAGCCCCCTTCAACCGCAGCTTTGACTTTGACCAAGAATCTTCGACTTTGATCACAGATCTTCGACTTCAACCACAGCCCCCATTGACCACTGTCCCCTTCGACCACGGCTCTTCGACGTTGACCACTTCTCCCTTCAACCACTGCCCCTTTTGACCACGGCTTCGACTACAGATCTTCGACTTCAACCACTATCCCCTTCGACCACGGCCCTTCGACGTTGACCACTTCCCCTTTTGACCACGATCCCCTTTGACCATAGCTTCGACTTTGACCACGGATTTGCGCCTTTGACCATGGATCTTCGACTTCGACCACTGCACCTTCGACCACGACCCTTCAATGTCGACCTCTTTCCTCTTCGACCACCGTCCCCTTTGACCACTGTCCCCTTCGACCACAACACTTCGATGTTGACCACTGTCCCCTTCGACCACAGCCCTTTGACGTCAACCATGACTTCGACTTCAACCACTGTCTCCTTCGACCATGGCCCTTCGACGTCGACCACTTCCCTCTTTGACCACCATCCCCTTCGACCACGGCTTCAACTCTAACCACGGATCTTCAACTTCGGCCAAGGCCCCTCAACCACGGCCCCCTCCAACCAGGGCCCCAACGTCGACCACGGCGTCCTTCGACCACGGCCTCGACGATGACCACGGTACTTCTACTTCGACCACAGACCGACTCCGTCCATGGCCTTCGACTTAGACCATTGCCCCCTTCAACCACTGTCCCCTTCAACCATGGCTCGGACTTCGACCACGACCTTTCGACTTCGACCACGGCCCTTTGACTTTAACCGCGGACCAATTTTGTCCACGGCCTCCTTCGACCACTGTTCCCTTCGACCACGACCCTTCGACTTCGACCACGGCCTACCTTCGACTTCGACCATAGACCAACTTCGTCCATAGCCCGTCAACTTCGACCACTATCCCCATTGACCACTATCCCCTTCGACCACAGCCTGGACTTCAACCACGACCCTTCGACGTCGACCACGGCCTGACTTCAACCATGGCCTTTCTACTTCAACCACCGCCCCTTCAACCATGGCTTCGACTTCGACCACGGATCTTTGACTTCGGCTACGATCCTTCGCCCACAGCCCCCTTCGACCACGACTTTGACTTCGACCATGGCCCCTTGACTTCGGCAACGACCCCTCGACCACGGCCCCTTACAGCCACAGCACCGACATCGACGATCAGCATGGGAGACCAAAATCGTCAGACAGCGCGACAGGCTCCGTGCGAAGAGTAGGAGAAGGTAGAGAGGCTCACCAGGCGAGCGACCACTGGGCGGCAGTGGGGGGAGAGCCAGGTGGGTGGGCGTAGGAAGAGGAAGCTGCCGCTGCCATCGCTGAGCGCCCTTCTCTCTGATCCATCAGCCACTGTCGTCGAGCGCCTTTCTCTCCAATCTACTAGCCACTGTCACCGAGTGTCATGTTGTTGGTTGGAGGGGCGATGGGAGATGGAATCGGTGGCGGCGCCGAGGAGGAGGAGGAGGCGTGTCACGAGGGTTCGGGGGAGAGAAGGAGGTAGCGATTGCGGGAGGTGGAGGTGGGGAGGCGGCGGCAGGCTGATGGAGAGAGGAGGCGGTGGGGCGAATATGTTGGGGAGGCAGTGACGGGAGGATGCGGCGCTGGTAGGGGAAGTTTGGGGACTGCGACCAGACATTGTCACGTAGGGAAGGAATTGGTGGCGGCGCCAAGGAGGAGGAGTAAGCATAGCATGAGGATTCGGGGAGAGAAGGAGGCAGCGGTTGCGGCAGGTGGAGGTGGGGAGGCGGCAGCGGATAGATAGGGAGAGGAGGCGGCGGGCGAATGCGTTGGGGAGGCGACTACGGGGGGATGCGGCACTGCTGGGGGAAGTGGGGGGACTACGACCAGACGCTGCCACGTGGGGAAAGAATTGGTGGTGGTGCTGAGGAGGAGGAGGAGGCACAGCCCGAGGGTTCGAGGGAGAGAAGGAGGTGGCGGCTTCGAGAGGTGGAGTGGTTGCGGGAGGCGGAGGATGCGGGGTTAGAGAAGAGGAGGAGCATGGCCCACGCATCCGTCGGATCCTTTCTACGAGGAGTGGAAGAACTATCTACATGCGGATCTGGACAGCTGATCTTTGATCGGACGGCTGAGAAGAGAGGAGGAAGAATGGACCGTCAACCACCAACTTACATTTTTAAGGAGTAGAGGAATCTCTAATAAAACAAAAAAAAATAATCTACTAAAAAAATAAATTCCATTATCCCAAAAAAATTAACAAAAAATAGCATAGTTCCAGCGGAGGCACAACACGGTCGAGCGTGTGAGCCGGACAGGTCAACCTGACAATGTCAACTCAATGTGTTGGGATAATATGATTTTTTTTTCATCTACAGCAAAGCATGGGTATTCGACTAGTATGTAGTAATTATTGAACAGATTTGCTTCTAAAAAATTACTACACGGATTTGACGAGTAGTTAGAATGGGAATGACGATTATTGAATTATCCATTTAAAGCGGCGTTAATACTCAGTTAAGTCCCTAAGACTCATGTGGTCATAAGCTTCTAAAGGAAATTGCCTGAGTGCCCCTAGTCAGAGGTCCACTATATATTTTATCCGACCAGTAGCCACTCAGAGATTTTATGAATTGATATAAGGGCCCGCCTCTAGACAATTCTCTTCTGTGTGACAGGTAAAGCACATGTTTTATCTCCTAACAGCACGACGATTCAGCCTTATGTCTCTGACGACAACCGCCCTACCATTATCTCGCGATTTTGTCCCACTGACAATAACCAAAGATCAGTTATTATCAGACCTCTCTCTCGCTGACAATAACCACCCACTTGACTGGACTAGACGATTCAACAAGGCGCCTACTCATGTGAATAACTAACAACCATTCAGCACTATTTAAGGGTTGACAAGAGAAAAATACAGACAATTCGAATTGGAACCAAAACTTGAAGGACAACAAGTAAGTCAATCATAATCTTCTGACCAGGAGGAAGATTATAGAAATTAGGTCTAGTTATATTCCTTTGTAATATTTTAGTGAGAGCATCTTGTAACAAATTCATAGCAGTAAAGGTCATCCGTATTCTTCTCCTAAATCCATCTAAGAGACTTAGTGCATGTTCTTTTTATCTTATTTCAGCTTATGTCTTATAGCTTATGACTTATATCTTATGACTTTTTTTTGAGGAAACAAATTAGACGGCTTCTCTGTTATCATTTCGAAGCGGCATATCAAGATAGTTTTTTAGAAGCGGCTTATCGGTTTTTAGATTGTTCATACAAATACTCATATTATAGCTAAAAACTATAAATCGTAGCTATAAAATATAAGCCGCAGGTAAAAAACAGGTCTTTACTCTTTTCTATGGTAGTCCGTAAAATCGATGACTTGATGTCAACCGGAAAATTGATAAAGAGAATAAGGTAAAAATGTTTTGTTATGCGCCCGGATGTTAAACTAGACCTGTGATTGACAGTTGGGACCACATTTCAGCTGTCCTAATCAGAAGGGTAAAAAACTTTCCGAGAAAAATCAGAGGCTATAGAGAGCGACATGAGTGCTTAGTCCCGTGGATGGCCGGGCCCACTGGAGATTCTTGACGCGGGGATGAGGTATGACGGCCTCGCGACGGGGAGCGAGCGGCTCAGGAAGCTGTTTCGCGGGCTCTTGGAGATTCGTGTACGAGGGGACCATCTCCGGCGTTGGCTGTACGCTGTCACAGTCAACCGCCACCAACTGTCCGCGGTGGAACACCTCCTCTGCAGTTAGCCCAGTTTAACTCAGACCTGTGTAGTACAGGTACTTCTTCCATCTTTATCTATATTTTAATACCGATTTTATATATAATTTAGTTAGATTTGAGAAAAACTCTTATTACTAAGATCTAATAATATAGAAGAAAAACACGAAACTTTTTATACAGGTTCGGACCTTCTCCTGGGAAAATAATAACCCTACGTCTTGTGTTACTATTGCTCAGAGAAGAAAATTATAAAGTGTGTAATGAGAAATACCTTACACTATCTCTTGCTTGGATCTCCTCCTCCTTTTCTCTGATGTAATCCTTTATATAGTTGACCAAATGACGGTAGTTATCTTGCGCCAAAAGATGACTCATTGGTTCGGGAGATAACCACCCAACGGAAGTTATTGTCAGAGATACATGAAGGCAATTCGCTATACAACAGTTGTTGTCAAATAGAGATCGTGTGAGGTTATTAGAAATAAACGTACGTTCTAACCATCTTGTCATATGACTCTACAAGGCACTAGATGGGCTATTCATAGGAAAGTCTACGAATAGGTCGTAGGACATCTTACGAGTGCATGGTCGTAAAGAGACTTACAACCAATGAGTAGTCGTAGTAAAACCTACGACTATAGACTTACGACAAAGAAATAGTCACAGTAAGACCTACGACTATGTGGTCGTAGATAGACTTACGACCAAGGAGTAGTCGCAGTAAGACCTACGACTATGTGGTCGTAGAGAAACTTATGACTAAGGAATAGTCGCAGTAAGACCTACGACTATGTGGTCGTAGAGAGACTTATGACCAAGGAGTAGTCGCAGTAAGACCTATGACTATGTAGTCGTAGGGAGACTTACGACCAAGGGGTAGTGGTCGTAGGGAGACTTATGATTAAGAAGTAGTCGTAGTAAGACCTACGACTATGTGGTCATACGAAGACTTACGACCAAGGAGTAGTCACAGTAAGACCTACGACTCTGTGGTCGTAGACAGACTTACGATCAAGGAGTAGTTGCAGTAAGATTTGCAATTATGTGGTCATAGACATACTTACGATTAAGGAGTAGTCACAATAAGACCTACAACCAAGGAGTAGTCGTAGTAAGACCTATGGCTATGTGGTTCTAGATAGACTTACTACCAAGGAGTAGTCGTAGTAAGACCTCCGACTATTAATCGTAAGTATGTCTATGACCACATAATTGCAAATCTTACTGCAACTACTCCTTGATCGTAAGTCTGTCTACGACCACAGAGTAGTCACAATAAGACCTACAACCAAGGAGTAGTCGTAGTAAGACCTATGGCTATGTGGTTCTAGATAGACTTACTACCAAGGAGTAGTCGTAGTAAGACCTCCGACTATGTGGTCATATATAGACTTATGCATAAAGAGTAGTCGTAGTAAGACCTATGACTATATGGTCGTACAGAGACTTACGACCAAGGAGTAGTCGTAGCATAAGGAGTAGTCGCAGTAAGACCTACGACTATATGGTCGTAGAGAGACTTATGACCAATGGGTAGTCGTAGTAAGACCTATGACTATATGGCCGTAGACAGATTTACGACCAATGGGTAATCGCAGTAAGACTTACGACTATATGGCCGTAAACAGATTTACGACCAATGAGTAGTCGCAGTAAGACCTACAACTATGTGGACCAAGGAGTAGTCGTTGTAAGACTTACGACTAATAATTAGAGAATTATTATATCCTCGCCGTCTAGCCTCCCAATTTCATGTGAAAGTAACTTATTTGAGAAAGAGAAGTCGTAAATAAAAAATGGTCGAAAGCATGGTCTTCTCAACCATTACCGACCAGGAATAGGCTTGGTCAATAATGCAATTTCACTTGAGTTGAGAAGACAGACAGACATCAAACGGACGAATTGCAATCGATTTCTACCGATCTGTCTATCGAATCAGTTCTCAAGACAACCGTTCGGTTTCAAGATAACCGTTTGGTTCCCAAGACTGGTAACCAACGCGTAAGGTTATAAAAACTTATCTGGGGTAATTTGTAGTTTCCAACTTTCCCCATCCGTTCCAACCTGCTCGATGTTGGAGATCCAATTCTTCCTTTTTCCCCAATTTCACCCAAATCCATTCCAATCACCCAAGAAAATGACGAAACTTTCGTCTAACCTGGGCCGTGTTGGAGATGGACAATATCAAATTGAAGGCTCTGGAGGTTGCTGAGAGGATACCGCTGCAGCAACTGATCCTGTGATCGAAAAGGAGGCTGCCTCGGTGGTCAAAATTGACACCGACCATCAGGAGGGGTAGGTAGGAGAAGGAGTAGCAGCTCTTACTCTAGACCTTTGATCAGATGTGTTCAAAGGTGCACAGGACTTTCGACCAGACGTGATCGAAGGAGTCCTTATTTCTCCACGACCAAACATGGTCGAAGAGAATAAGTCGAGGAAACCACTCTCTCGAAGAGTTTCTTCTAAATTGACACTTAAGGTTACGAAGCCAAGGTATGGAAATACAAGTATAAACATTACATTTTACCTTTATGTATCCTTGAATGCTAACTCACTTTTCACAATTATAGCTCGGCCTCTCCACTGCGTAAGGAAGCTTCCGCCGAGAAGCTCCCTATGGATATGCCCGCGATCGAAGACACAGTGGAGAAAGGTGGTCGAGGGAACAACCACCGTAGCAACAGAGGTTGCAGCCGAAGCTACAAAGACTATGACCACAGAAGCGGTCATAGCAAAAGGAATACAAATGGCAGAGGAAAGGGTAGAAGTACTTAATCGAGGGATTGGAAATCCTTTCGATCGCCGCACCGAAGGGGAGATCATCAAGGATGTTCCTCTTCTTTTTCAACAAGGTACGATTGGAGAAGAAAAAGATGAACCTAACTTCTTCTCTGTATTTTTTAACGCTACATTTGTACAGGGATCTTCTTTTGGTCTAGCTCCGATCCAAGTCCCACACCGCAAAGACCTTCCTGATAAGGCGAATATTTTGACGACAAGCATCTCGAAAAGGTGTGGTGGAGAAGGGTCGAACAACTCAACCAGCTTGAAGATTCTCGATTGGTTCTCGCTACGTTTGCACGTAGGAGCATGAATGTAAGTATTGAACACTTGAGCATTCGCACTTGTTTCTTCTTGTTTCTCACTATCCTTTTTTATTAGAGAGTACTAGAAGACATGGCTACTATGGTTGAGTACCACAGACAGCTTATGCTTCTTTGATAAGAGAATGTCGATTTCTCTAAGAAGGCAACGGCATCGTAAGTTACTGGCTTAGGTAGTCGAACTATATTTCGACCATTTGTCCAACCTCTCATGTCTGCTTTTAATACTTGTAGGTATAAGCTCGACGCAGAATTTTTGGCTGCTGCAATCGACAACGAGAAAGCTAATTCGTAGAGGTTAAAGATGGAGAATTCTGACTTATCAATAACCCTTGTGAATGCTAACTCTGCGATCAAGGCTTTACATGAGAAAATAAACAGTAAGTTATGGAACTTAAGACTATTCATTTATATGTCTTTCTTGCCTTCCTTTAATTTTTTTCCTTAGCAGAAAAAGAGACTAAATTGAGTAAGTTTTACATTGAGGTTGAAAAGAAGGCCAAATTGATCATAAAACTTACTCGTATCAATAAAGAAAAAATGAGAGAATAAAGCTGCTCGATACTCGATTATCAGGTAAGAAAAAACTGTACCTTCAACCGTTTCTTCAAACAAGTCTCTTAATAAGTATCATCTTGATCACCTTCGAAATTTTTGCAGAGGCTATGGTCGAAATGAAGCATTTTTCTGAAGCTGCGACTCATAGCCAAGAGGAGGTCAAGTCAATGAAGGCAATCCTTCAAGACAATGGTGCACTTCTCAATGATCTACTCGGTGGGTTTGGTGCAGAGAAGATGAGTCCTTTTGAGGACACCATTATTGCCCACGCGAGTATGTTTGAACTACAAGTCAAGGCTTTGAATAAGCACCTATCGACTCTGAAGTCTGACCAGGCAGAGTCAATTCAGGATGCAGTTGGGGGTGCTATAAGTTATGTCTTGGCAAAACTCAAGACATACGATCAGAACCTCAACCTGCACCCAATCGAGCATGACTTCAACTGCTCTTTGAAAGAAGCGGTCCACCTGGTCGATGAACTAGAGCCAACCAGATGAAAGATTGCTGAAGAAATGCAACTTGGCTCTCCTTCTTCAGAGTGATTTTGTAAATAGTAATTTGTAAATATTTACTAAATAAAAGACTTGCCTTTGGGAGATGAAAAAGCTTCTTTCTTTTCCTTCAATTCATCTCGTAGAGCAATTAGTACTCATCAGATAAAAAAGAAAATGAAAGAGAACAAATTTTCGACTAAGAAATAAAGTTATGTTGATAACTCTATCCTAGTTCCCGACTATTTGCTTAGTTTATACGGATAAACAAAGTAAATAGTATTGAGTTGAATATGTAGAGAGCAGAGTGGTTTATCTGACCATCGTTATCAAATTTGATACATGTACTGGCAGTAAAGAGGAAGAACAAGTCGACGCTAGGAAGTTTCTTCTAGTGGGCAAGACCACGTGTAGAAAGGAAAGGTTTTCGACTAGGTGATATTGCTTCCTTTTGACCAGGTAAATGAAATTGAAGATAAATGATGCAAGCATAAAACAGTTAGATTTCCTTCTCATATATTCATTCAACATTTTCCTAGACAACTGAAACGTTCTATGCTGATAGCAAGAGTTAGGAACGAGTCGACACTAGGAATTTCCTTCTAGTGGGCAGGACCACATGCAGAGAGGAGAGACTTCGACTAGTGGTATCCCCTTCTCCGACCAGTTAAATGAATTAGATGTGCTAGATGTGATCAAACAAATATAAAAATGCTCTACTAAACATACAACAATAAAGATTTGAAAAGGCTAAAATTTTATTAAAAAAGATAGAAATGTTTACACGTAGAATTTGTGGAATTGGTCGATATTCCAAAAGTTTGAGAGAATATGATTGTCTTCCATAGTAAGTCGTGTGTGACTTCGACCACGTTGTAAGGACCTTCCCACTTAGGGGAAGGCTTGATTTCTCTTTTCTAGGAAGAAGACGATCCCACGGACGGCGCCAACTGTCGGTGTTTTAATACCGATCTTACGTATGATTTGTTCGGATTCAGGGGAAACTCTTATCACTAAGATCTGGTCATGCAGAAGGAAAACACGTGAATTTTTATACAATTCGGGCCTTCTCCTCGGAGAATAATAACCCTACGTCTGTGTGGTCGCAGATAGACTTATGACCAAGGAGTAGTCGCAGTAAAACTTACGACTATGTGATCGTAGTAAGACTTACGACTATGTAGTCGTAGATAGACTTACGATCAAGGAGTAGTCGTAGTAAGACTTACGACTATGTGATCGTAGATAGACTTACGACCAAGGAGTAGTTGTAGTAAGGCCTACGACTATGTGATCCTAGAAAGTCTTACGATCAAGGAGCAGTCGCAGTAAGACCTACGACTATGTGATCGTAAATAGACTTATGACCAAGAAGCAGTTGCAGTATAACCCACGACTATGTGGTCGTAGACAGGCTTATGACCATGGAACAATCGCAGTAAGACCTACGACTATGTTGTCGTAGACAGGCTTACGACCAAGGAGCAGTTTCAGTAAGACCTATGACTATGTGGTCGTAGAGATGACTACAACCAAAGAGCAGTCGCAGTAAGACCTACGACTAATAATTAGAAGATTATTATATCCTCATCAAGCTGCTCCTTTAAATCTTTTGAAACTGTGATAAACACTTAGTTTCTCAAAACAAACTAATTCTGCTCCTCGCGAGGACTAGTGTTAAAAAAAATTTGTTTTCCTCTCGATTTTTCTGTAACTAATGGGGCTCTGTACTGTTCTATCCCTTAATATATAAATCGGTAAAATTACTTAAAAAAACGTTCGCTCACCGGCAGCAGCGTTATCGGCGCCGACACCTGGGCCGTACAAATCATTCCCGTGGGAAGATATTTGAGAGCTCCGACGATTTCTTGTACAGGAACGCATGTTCACGGCCACGTGTGAGTTCACACGTAACTTACGTGAGAAAAAAACAGGGTGAACACGATCCAATCCAGAGGGCCCAGTCCAGTCCTATCGCTATGAATAACCAATCATGTGCGTCCAACATTTTGTGCAATCGTGTATTAATTCATGCAATGAATCTAAAAGATGAAGATATTTGTACTAAGTTGGGAGAGAGGGGGAATCTCGTAACAATATGAAAGGTACTAGTGCTTTACTAATGGAGGGCGGTACAGAAATGATTATCCCCTGGAAATGTTCTTCTGATAAGATGTTCGAAAATTCGCACTGAAAAAAGTTGCCACTGATGACTGCTTGCCACCGAGGTTCCCAAGACCGGTACTGCTACAGTGCTGCTTGGTTTACGTCTAACGTATGCGGCTTCTTTTTTGAAGGGTCATATGCTTCTCGAGTTCTTGTATTGCACTGCTGCAACCTCACAGAGAAGAAAGAGTGCCAAGAAAGAACAATCTCCTTCGAAAAAGAAAGAAAGAAAACAGTAGGGAAGACGACGACGACGACTGTTGTGCAAAGTAAACAATGGAGATGCTGGCACTGTCCTCAGTGTCTGATGGGAAAAGGCCTAAGCCCAGGTACTTCTTTTAGAGGACTAAGCTCAGGTGCAACGTTGGGTCTTCTTTCCATGTCTGTCGTGGCCCGGTGTATACAAGGTCAAAGGCCAACTACACGAAAGCCACCTCAGTTCTCTGCACCCATGCGCCCACGTAAAAGCTTCGGGCCGTGTTCGTCGTGATCCCGTTCGGAGAGTTCTCGCGCTGATTCGGCCCATCCGTGGCCCGCACGACGCGGGCTGCTCCGGACGTTCGTCTTGAACTCGTGATCCCCTCCGGGGCAACGGCGAAACTAGGATTTAGTTACGTCCTGAACTCAATAATAGAATGATTTAGATTATCTAGACTGAACTATAAAAATATTACTCAGATTAGACTAAATTTATTCGGACTGTACACTAATATTTTTCCACACTCCAACTTGAAGTCTATCATGTTTGAGGTGTGGCTCCACCCCTGGTTCGAGGAGTTCTCAGCGTCTCGCGCTCTTTTACACGAACCAAACGTACGCGAAAGATCCGAGTAAAATCATGGGGATATGGGATGGAGTATCGCAACATCCTGCGAGATTTCAGACTCAACGGAGATCACCATAGTGAGAAACTAAAAGAGGGAATTAGACCAATATTTAGGTGCTGGCATGTGATGAGCATTGCCGCTTTCCTTTTTCTAATCGCTTTGTTCTCTTAAATTCGGATTGATTTATCATGCTCGCCGGAGGTAGTGACGGTATACTGGCACTCGCAGAGACCACGACCGGCCGCCGAGTGGCGTTGCCGCTCGTCGCCGGGAACGGGCGTATGTCATCGGCCTCGGAGACGGTGGATAGAGGAGGTGAGCTAGCTGCAGTAGTGCACCTTCTTCCACTGATAAATCGGTCGTGTTTCTTTTTCTTTTGCGAGGAAATCGATCATGTTTCTACATATAAGATTCAACAACCGAGCCACCTTCTCAAAGATATTGCAGCGCTAGCTGAAAGTAAACAATACCAGCAGCACACTAGCACCACCAATTTTTGGCACGACTGGACTGCTACATGAGTGCAGCAAAATTCATAGGAGTAACTCCCAAACTAGGACAAGTAAACGTAGTTTTACTACATCGTGTACTTACTACTACTATTACAGTAGCATAGCATCAATGCATCGCCTTGCCGACTACAGTAAACACATGCACCGTTGCCGGACTTGTACCGATTTGTAAACCTCTTCAATGCGGCTCGAAGTACCACAGGCTACCGTTCATGCGATACGCATGCATGACGTCCCTTGTCTTCGCGTCCTCCGTTCCCCGCTGCACTCGCATGCAGGCCTACTGCTGGCTAAACGGTAGGGCTCGCAGCACTGCAGTTCGCATGGGACCCTCGGCTCTGTTCCGGCATGGCCTACCGCCTACGGCGCCACAGGTCTACTAGAACTGAGCCGAGAACGCATGCCCTGCAAGGCCAAAGGCTTTGACCCTTTCGAAACGAACCGAATCGAAGCGGCAGGATTGGAAAGCTTGATGATGCCGTTTGGTCTGCCTCGACCATTGTGGCCGTCAGGGCACGGCAGCGCAGCGACCTCGTAGCTTAACTAGCCTTGATTGCACCTTCCAGCCTCGGCTCCATTCGGTTGGTCTGAAAAGCTGTGGTTTATTGCTGAAATTGTACTGTAGTAGTTGAAATTTCACTGTAACTGAAGGTGGCTTATTTGGTGTAATTAAATTTAAAAAAATAAAAATAGAAAAAAAATATGCTAACTCATCACGGACAACACAAACAAATACGGGAAAAAAGAACCAGCAAAAAAGCTTAAAAAATTAAAAATTCAGAAAAAAAAACGAAATTTATAATTAATGAAAAATAAGTCAGAAGTTAAAGCTGAAACCAACGGACCTATTCCGTGCTCTGCTATGCGCTGCTTGCCAATTTCGCAGCGCCTATGTACAGCGCTGCCCGGCCGGCCATTACAACACACCCGAAAGCCAAGAGCATGCAATGCGTACGGTGCAGTGGTAGTAAATAGTTTACGTGTTCTTAACTGCTGTATATAAATCCGACGTAAGATCTCCAGGAAGGTGAAAGAGATTCGAAATCCCGACACGGCGACGAGGAGAAGTACGACCTTCAGATCTAGGACGAGCGCGCAGTGCTCTCGTCGTACGCGACGCAAGTGCCTTCCAGCTCCAGCGACAAAAGATTTTCCCTCCCGATCACCGATACGGCGATATACCAGCAGCGGCCAGAGCTGTACTACGCCCGTACGTACTCTGTTCGGTATTCGTCTCTCTCTCTCTCCAGCAGAGGCCCGTTATGTACGCCGTACGTACTCTGCTCTGTATTCGTACCGTATCCGATTTTTCTACACTGCGGTGGGTCCGTATCCGATTTTTCTACACCGTATGTCCGTACAGTGCCACAGGTCTACGAACCCTGCAAAACCGAAAACCTTGTTACTTCGACGCGATGACGTCATCACCGGCCGCCTCGCGAAGCGTGCCATGAGTGCCCTACTTAGCTGGTGCTCGGTTGGATGATTTTTTATGATTTATATCTGAATTTTAATTGTAGTTGACTGAAATTATATTATACATGATGATAACCTATTTAGTATAATTAAATTTTAAAATTTTAAAAATAGAAAAAAGTTAGCCCAGCACGTATAATGCAAACTAATATGGAAAAAAACCAGCAAATAAGCTCAAAAATTCGAAAAATAAAAAAATAAAATTTAAAAATAGTAAAAAAATAAACTGGAAATCAAAAACCCAATCCCAATCCCCCGCTTGAAATTTCGCCATACACACCGCTTGCGTCACGCGTGCGTCTGCGGCGTTTCGTTTTGTACTGTACTCTTGTGGAAATTGTAAATCGTCACGTCGGTTGCGTTGTAGAGAGAGAGAGAGAGGGAGGGAGGGACCACGTGACAGTGGTCGTTACGAGAGGATGGAGATTAGTTGGTCCCGGATGGATCCTGTGTCGTGTGTGTACAGACTAAGAGCATGTATAACGAGTGATACTATTTGTCTATAATGCTTGCCATACATGATTTCTGATTATACAAATGAGATCGCCTGTTATGCAAGACAAAGTCTATAAGGCCCTTATAGATAGTTTTTTGGGTAAATTTGTTCAGTAACATAACAGACATTCACGATTAGCAAAAATATCATCGCAAAAGAGAGTAGATGTAAAATACCATCAAGAAGGACCAAAAATATGTAAATTACAATTGCCGTGACATTTTCTATCCATTTGCTACGTTAACCTCCTTGTTAACATCCTTTTTGACGAGAGAAGCATTCAAAAATGAATGTTTGCCCTTATGGCCTCTTCTTTGTTTACCTAGTTGAAGAAAATAGAGGACCTGGATGCTACACTCATAGGAGGCAAAGGAACATAGGCAAAGCCCCTAGGAATGGGAAAAATGGGTTGAGGAAGAGTCAATGAGCTCTTTGGTGGTGTAGTAGGGATGGCCCCCCACTTGAGCTCATTCGGCCTGTTTGGGGTTATAAGACCTAGTCAGATATGTGTAATGACATGTATACCCCTCTAGGGGTGCACAATTGTAAAGGTGGTATTGTAATCATACTTTATGGATGTATATATATGCGCGCCTTGGACATGGAGAAGAGGTAAGCATTGTTCATCCACCGTAACCACTCCACTACTCTTCTAGTTTACTGTTTAGTCAGTAGCACAATAGTTGACGCCGTCTGTGGGGACGACAGAGAGTAAGGCGTGGACTTTGAGAGGGGATGGCACCCAAGAAAGCATCGTCGACAACGGAAAGGAAGCGGAGCACAACGGCGGCGGGCGTGAATGGCAGGGCCTCAGGTGGCGGTCCGTCTGCGCCAACGCTTAGGGCCCGCATTGAGGGTGACACCGGTGCGGCAAACGTCGGCGCCGACATCCGCGTGGGTACGCTTAGCCACCACGAGGATCCCCGGGGCACGGCGGTCTGCCCCGCCGATAGTGCAATGGCCAACCCCATCAGCGGCATTCGTGTCAGCAGGATCATCAGCGCTGACATCTACGTCGGCATGCCTAGTGACCCTAGATTAAGCGCGAGGGCGATAGGTGGTCGTAATGCTCACGTTGGTCTCGTCACCGACCGCAGAGCCAATGGCACTGATCGCGGAGCCAATGGCACCGACGCACCAAACAACTCCAGCGAGCAGGCTGTTATTGCCAACAACCATGCAGCGCATGCCTCCGCTCGGGCAGGTGCGACCGCCCCAACAATAGAGAGCACTCTGATGGCAGCCTTCGAAACATTGCAGCGCGAGTTGGCAGACCTCTGAGGATGGCGAGTCTCGGCTTGACCGTTTCGTCGACTGGTCGAGTCTCGCGGAGATGGCGGCAGTGCAGGAGGCACCAGCAGCCCTAGCGACTCTACGCCGACCATTGGCGGTAGCTCGTTGGCCACCTCTATGTGTCCCTATTTAAGGTGATCTCTCCTCTCCTACTTGGAGCACCGATTGCAGTGAGCCCTCTTTCTCCTTCTCGATCTCCTATTTCTCTCGGCTTTGTCTCGATTTTGAGCTTTAGGGGCAGCCGGCTGAGCTCTTCCCTGATGCTGGCGGTTGCACAGTCTGAATTGCCTTTCTTTGGATTTTCCCGTGTGGTTTCCTTGTGCCATTTCTTTTAGATCTAGCAGTGAGGGAGTTTTGGGGATTTACCTCTAGAAGGTTGATTCGACTAGGTTTGTGCTGAGTGGTGGAAGGAGAAACCAAGGCTTGATCTGTGAGTTCTCGGGTGCTCTTGGATGGAGCATCTGTGGTCTTGTGCGACATCTTCCTCAACCCGCGACTTCATACTTTAGTGAATCGATGTGTGAAGGCCGTCATTGTATCTCCATCTACCTCGTCACTTTACGTGGCATAGCGAGGCGTTTGGTTTTCCAGACAGCGCCAAGCGCGTGTCTTGCCCTGTCTTGTTTCTTCTCGGTGATTTTGAGTATCACTAGCGTTATGGGTATACCGGCTGATTACTCTTTTCACTTTGCATGATCTACTTCAGATATCTATTATTTATCATTGTTTGTCACTGATTGGAAATTGCAAAGATAGTCTGTGGGTTCGGTTTGATAGCTCGATGATGATAATGGTCATATATTAAAATTGAATTGTTCAAACTTGAGCTCTAAAGTAGTGCTATTGTTGTCATTTGATTATCAGTCTTGCAGTCTGTTACTTTTGAATTGGTTAGCTAATTGGTTCTATGATCTCTAGTACTTCATGTTATATGCTTCTTTTGTTAGCCAATTCGGCTTGTTGCTGAACTTGTTAAAACTGTGATTGTTTACACCAGAAGTTTATCAAGTTAGGTGGTTAATTGGAGTGCTATCCTGTGATCACCTTACTTTGCTTTTCTATTGGCCAAAAGTATAAATTGTTAATATTTTGAAATCACGTCTGACAGATTAGTAGATTGTTATTTAGAGCTCAAAGTTTGAATCTCTTTTGTCATATTCAATTAGTGAAGAATATAGACCATATTATCGAGAAGCTAAGATTATATCTTGGGTAACCCTACATATGAGAGCAACAATAAAATAACATAAATATGAGCTTTATTCTGATTTTAATAGCCCACATGCTCTATGTTTTAAGCGTATTAAACTGTTTAAATGGCTTGATGAATTTACATGTTTATATGTTGATTTTGTCATTTAAGTGATGATAGAATTATGCTTTAAATTATTTATGTGTTGCTAGAATTAAATCTGAATTTATGCTAAAATCTTATCATTTACAATAAAAAGGTTCGTAATTAAATCGTCGTTTTGTTACGGATCTGCGCGATGTTGACCACGCCGTGATTGCCTGATTGGATGGCACAGTCTGCTCGCAAATTGCATTTCATTTTTACGAGAGGGGGAGAATCTTTCTTGAAAGGGGTTCTTTACTTCATCTGGAAGGAGCTATATGCTTCTTTTGCTAGCCAATACGCTAACTGCGCCGGTCAGTCAATCAATTTAGACCTTGGGCACATTACTCATGGGCACAAGGATTTGAATACCATACCAACTTCCTTCTTCTTCTTCTTTTTTTTTTTAAAACTCTACTACGAAATCATTTTGAGCAACGTAAGCAACATACGATACGCTAATACCAGCCATTAAACCATTTTGTTTGAAAGTCGCTGTTAATGAGTACTGGTATCACATCGAGAACAGCTGCCGCAACACTGTCACCTTGCGCAGGTGCAACAATACGCATAGAATTCCCAACAATGTTGATGTACTACGAGCAATTAATAGCTCGTTAAGAGCGAAGTCTCTTGCGCGTGTATCGTGAAACGAATGAGTCTCAAAATTGGAAATTGCGTATATCCTCTTCTGCAACATATAATGCCAAATTCCAACAGGTTCACAAAGAAAAACTTCATGCGGCACTGAAGGAGATAGTGTACATACGTACTGAGATTTTTTTAAAAAAATAATCTCTTTTTTTATTCAAAAATCTAGAAATGTATCTACGTTTTTTTTACAAAAATAGCCTGCAGTCGTTCAATCATTGAGTGAATGGACCCTCTCACCCAAGAGTCGAGCAGCACGTAGGCCAGTCGTCCAACGGTTGGACGATAAGTGGTATCGCCCAACCGTTCGACGACAGCACCTCTCACCAATCACTAATATTCGATCACGTTGTTTCCTTTGACCACTCACTAATTTTCGACCACAATATTTAGACTATTATGTTTCGACCACGTTGTGTCGATCAGGTTACTTCAACTATGTTGGTTGACCACGTTGTTTCGACCACGTACGCCCAACAGTAGAGCTACTGCTTGTCTATCACTCTGCCGTTGAGTGATATGGTCCGTTAGTCGCCTAACGGTTGATAAGTGATATTATGGTGTTTTCTTTTTAGCTTTTTAACTAACTTTTTAGTTTGATTTTTATCTGTCAATACTATTTATCATACCTATTGGCTGTAGCTAAAATACATGGGTCATAAGAAAAGGAAAAAAACCGGGTCTCAGTATTGCTGTTACAAACGCCGTAATCTCCGAAGTAACAGCGGGTGGTAATCTCTGAAGTGGATCCTTGTACGGTTGCCTTGCGGTTGGGTTAACTAGCCATCACCCGAAGGTGGTCCACAGGTGTCGAGCCCGTGTGCCCCATATGAGCCCGGCCTGCCGCTGCCGCGATGCGCAAGGTGATAAAAAAGGCAGCGCAAACATTTATTTGACCGGATCAGTGCGTGCTACTGTACCACCAGCGAGCGAGAGAGCACCGCCCGGATCACACTTTTCCTGGGGTGCGGCTCTGGTACTGTACCCTGCACTTAGGGCCTGTTTGATTGGAAGTCTTGCAGGTAAATACCTGCCAAGCAACACATCCTGGCCCCAAGCATTCAAAATCGAGCGCCTGGGATGCATGCCTGGCCCAGGCAGCTTTTTCCAGCCTCCAACCAAACAGGCCCTTAGCGCGTGGAGGGGTGCGTCCAGGAGCTGCCACATGTCCCTTAAAATTCAAAATAATTTCGAAAAATTCAAAAAAATACTTAAAAAATAAGAAAAAGTAAAAAGTATTTTTTGTACTTAAAAAATACTTTTTTTAATAAAAGTATAAATAAAAAACTAAGTACTTACAAAAAACACTTTTTACAATTTTTCTGATTTTTAAGAATTTTTTTGAATTTTTCGGAATTGTTTTGAATTTTGAGGGACACGTGGAGGCTCCTGGGTGCACCCCTGCACGCGCTAAGTGCAGGGGGCACAGCACCAGAGCCGCACCCCTTTTCCTGAGCCTTTCCCCGTTGCGCTCGCCCAACCTCCGGCCGACGTGTAAGTGCGGAGACTAATCATGTCTTCTCTTTCATTTACGATTTATACCTTATAATTTATGTGATAGCAATTAGTTTTTAAAAAATGATATATTTTTAAAGGTAGGTTTAATAGAAAGATTGTAATAAAAAATATACTGAGTTCAGCTATATCGGTTAAAATCGTATGTAATATTTTAAATCTCCGTACCATCTCTCACGAACAGATAGATTTTAAAATTATAAATTATAAACAACAACATAAAAAAAAGGGAAAATTGCTCTTATGCCACAAACTTAAGTGTCATTCTCTCATTTGTTACATACTTAAGTGACTTTGTTATTATGCCACAAACTTGAGGGTTTTGTCTTTTGTTTTGCCATTTTCTCCTTTTAATGTCTATTTTAATTTCATTTTGCATTTTCAGGGACTTGAACTGACCCTTTTTTGTATCTTTTTTTTGCATCTTTTTTTATTTTGAGGATCAATCCTAACATGGGTACAAAAAAGATGCAAGAGACCGATGCAAAAAAGATACAAAAAAGGGTCAGTTCAAGTCCCTGAAAATGTAAAATGAAATTAAAATAGATATTAAAGGGAGAAAATGGTAAAACAAAGAACAAAACACTCAAGTTTGTGGCATAATAACAAAGTCATTTAAGTATGTGATAAATAAAAGGATAGCATTTAAATTTATAGCATGAGAGCAATTTTCCAAAAAAACCATCAGAAAACAACACCTCGGTACGGGGGCGGGCTACACCACTACACGATCTCATCTCGTGTAGCCGGAAATATAAAACGTTTAGCCGGATCGGATCTTGGCGTCAGTTGTTGGCCAGGCCTGTGCTCCAAAAGCCGCGCCGGGGGGAGGCGACCACCCACTTGCGGGCCGGCGATTACTCTACCTGCGCGGCCCCTTCTGAGGTGCGAATGATTGCTGTTTTTTCTGCATTTTCTCCGGTTCCTGCATCTCGTTTCGCTCGTGCATGTTTTGATGGGGTGGCGTGGTGAGGTATCATCGGCTTGGCCTCCCTCGCTTTGTGTTTGTTGCCTTGTGCTCGGACTCTTAGGCGCGGGGCAAGCATGGTGGGATCTTTCCTTTCCCCTGCGTGCGCGCGGTGAGGTGCGAACATGTGTTGCTTCGTCGGTCGCCGCTGTTCTTCTCCGTTTCGCTGCCGCTGCCGCTTCTCTGATTTTTATTGCCAGTTGGTTTTGGGGATTACGCTAGGGTGGGTTCCCTGCCTCCCTGGAAAGCTTCCCCAAGAGGTTTCTTCCTCTTCTGGGCTTCACGTAGTAGGCCTCCTCGCCGTTTCTTCAGCTGGAGCACTGTAATCTCCTACCCACTTCTGCTGTTTTGGCGCTAAGCTTCTCGCTTTTCTGTCTCCTGGGATTCTTGAGACCTTTTCAGCTTGGTTTCCTTCTCTGCTCAGTCCCGTGTTTCTTGGCTGCAGGCCTCTGTAAAAGTTTGTTCCCTTCACCATTCGAGAAAAAAAAATCTGATGTTGTAAAGTTTCTTGCTTTGTTCACCCTGCTGCTCCATTTCAAATTGGAAGCGGTTCACGGTGTCCCTACAGCCTCCGGTTCCCTGTGTATGCACAGCTTTTCAACTTTCAAGAACTCCCGTGTTGATCTCCACAAGTTCCCATAATATAGTAGTGGCTCTGTTCTTGCAGTAACTTTTTTTTGTAGCTTTATTACTTCCGAGCCAGTCCTTTCTTCAATCCTTTTGACACATGTGTACGTGGGATCCTCCGTGCAGATAGGATCACGGCGCCATGGGCCGCGCAATGAGATGGCTCAAGAAGGTGCTCACCGGCAAGAAGGAAGGAGACAAGGATCGGACCAAGGAGCACAATGCCGGGGCCGCCCACGGTGGCATCGCGCCAATGGAGAAGAGGAGGTGGAGCTTCGCGAAGCCGAGGAACAGCGTGGCCGATGGCAGTCGGAGGCCTTCGGTGACCGCCGTCGTGGCCGGGGAGCTGTCTCAGCTGCGGCCATGCAGCTGCGGCCAGGAGCGCGAGGTGGAGGCGGCCGTCATGATTCAGAAAGCTTTCAGAGGCTGCCTGGTATGAAATGACCCTCACGTGTTGTGTTGTTTCTTGTCATTTTTCTCTCTCAAAAATACAAATATTTGACATTGAATTTTGAGCTACAACATATTTTGAAGTCGTTGGTGATGTTAAGACATTTTATTTTAGTTGTTTTTCTATTGATACAATTCTAAGCAATGGATGAATAGCTGTACAGGTTTTTTGGTAGATTCTTCTGCTTATATTGGACTAGAGATTTGACTTGACTTGACTAGCTGTTGCAATGGTTGCTGCTCTGTTCTTTCCGTTGAGCCGTTAGCCATTGCTCATTATTTAATCTGCTTTTGAGGATATATTTTGTTTAGTCCTGAAGAGCTTGGTTAACCGCACAGTGTGACACAAGCGTAATCGTCATCGCAGTTATTGAATTCTTCCATGTTTCTTCTGTTTTTTTTAACATGCTTTTCAATGTAACTGTAAAAATTTGAATTTTGCACCGCAACCGCAGGCTAGGAAAGCACTTCGTGCTCTCAAATCACTCGTCAAGCTGCAAGCTCTGGTACGCGGCTACCTTGTGAGGAAGCAAGCGGCCACTACTCTGCACCGGTTGCAGGCGCTCATGAGGCTGCAAGCCTCCTCGCATGCTCTCAAGAAGGCGTCATCCCGGAAATCCGTCGAACAAGTGAGAAATTTCACCGTGATACTTGCACAGATTAACCGCATCGCATCAGATGAACTTAAATTTTGAATCATTTTGATCCATTTGGTACGAAGGCGCGGATCGTCGCGCAAGAAGCGCGGGTAAAGCCGTTACCGCTGCCGGTGGTGCACCGCCGGCGGCTGTCCGACGGCGGGGACTCCACCTTCGAGCGCAGCCCGAGGATCGTCGAGATGGACACGTGGCAGCTCCGGTGCCGGTCGTCTCGGATCACGAGCCGGTACGCCGCCGACCCGCCGTACAGCTCGCCGGGCTCTGTGCCGCAGTCCTCGCCGCTCCTCTACTTCAAGCCGCCTACGTCGCGCCAACAAGAGCACGAGCCGCGGCTCCCCAAGACGACCCAGAACACGCCCCGCCTCGGCGCGCTCCCGGGTTCATACGGCTCGCCGGCGAAAGGTCGCCCCTCTTACCGGGAGTCCGGGAGCCCGCGGTACATGGCGGACACGGCCGCCTCCGTGGCACGCACGCGTTGCCAGAGCGCGCCGAAGCATCGGCACGGCGCGGACGCTGCCGCGCCGGTCGAGCCGAGGCCCAGCCTGGCCCGCGCCAGCTCGAGGAAGGCGCGGCCGCAGCGGCAGGACAGCCTCAGCTTCAAGAGCTCAGATGCCAGCCGCATCGAGGACCACTCCGAGTTCAGCGACGAGGTCACCAGAGACTACTACCTCGACCGGCTCTGGTGATTGACTACCCAAAAACCGATGCAACTCTGGCTCCGGCGCTAGTGATTAGGGGGAAGTTTTAACATTCGATACATATTAGTATTAGGACTAAGAAGGCTTAGTTCATGGCAAAGAAATTTCATAATAGAGTAATACAATGTTGGTCTCTACACTTGTCACCTCACTTACATCCCCAAATTTTAAAATCGGAGATCTATGTATATAAACTTATTTAAGTGAGTCACTGCCGATTCATCGGTTTGATCGCTAACATGTTCCTTGATCAATGCCGGTATGATGTTGGGGTCATGCGTCTCCACTACTTGCTTTCTTCGTCTCGTCCTACGCCACCATGCCCGCCTTCCTCCTCCCCTGAGCTTTTCCCCTACCATCGTCTCTGCCTCACTTTCAAGCTGGCCTACTACGATTTCAAGCTGCTACTCGCGTAGCTCTCCTTCCCCTCCAGTATCACATCCCTCACGTCACTATGCCTGTGCTTATCCGACAATGACCAGATCCGGTGGATCCTATCACTCGTTGACAGTCATATGGTGAGAAAGATGACTGGATCTGGTCAACGGTGACGACGAGCTCCATATCCAGGGGTTGGAGGTGAGGGATCCAGCAGTTGCACCTTCACCGTATAGCTCAGATCCAATCGGCTGTCGGGGCGGAGGAAGATGGTGACGAAGGGGTTGGAGATGGACGGATCCATCAACAATGGCGATGGGGATGCTAACGTAGAGGAAGACGGTGGCAAAAGGATCGAGGATGGGTGGATCCGGCGATAGCGATGATGAGGATAATGGTGTGGACAAAGACGACCACCACCGGGGAGGAAGATGGTGGCAGAGGGGTCGGGATAGCCTGATCCGACGATAGCGACGATAGGGATGCCGACGTGGAGGAACACAGGTGAGGGAATGCAAAGGATCTTAACTATAGAGGGTTAAATGCTAATTTTAACACCAACTCAGCTGGGCATGTGAGCCACAAGTGATCCTCACACCACGCTGGCAGCGATCAAGCCAGTGAATCATTTTTAGGACCTATAATGATCTATTTAAACAAGTTTATGACTGTAAATCCGTAGTTTTAAATTTTAGAGATGTAAGTGATATATGGCCCTGATCAACTCGGCTTCGGCTTCTGGCTTATTTTTCACTATTCATAAGTTTCGTCTTTTTCTGAATTTTTGGCTTTTTGTTGAGCTTTTTTGCCGGTTCTTTTTTCCCCTATTTGTTTGTATTGTACGTAATGGGCTAACATTTTTTTTATATTTTTAAATTTTTTAATTTAATTATGCTAAATAAGTCTCTGTCAGCTACAGTGATTTTTTCAGCCAGCTACAGTGTTTTTAGTCATAAACCATGAGCTTTTCAGCCGAACCGATCACCACTATAACTTAACAAGTTTAGAGGTTTATAACATATTTTACGCATCATAATATAAAGCTTAAGAATGGCAATAAAATATGTTCCACTTGTACTAACCATTTGGGAGAAAAAGGCCACAATTTGTGTACTTGTGATTGTTTGTTTCGGCTCTGAGCCTACTGTTGCGTCTTCAATGCGGATACGGAGTATCTGGTACCGACGTCTATAGCTATAGTACGATGAGCTGAAAAAAAGAAAAGAAAAAGAAGATACGAGTAGTACAAAGAGCAAGGGATTTGGAATGAAGGAAATAATGGGGTATACGGACGAGTTCTCGGCACAGGCAGATCCCTTGCAGTGAAGACAAGGTGATGGTTGTTTGGTGCAGCACTGCAACTGCATTGCTTTATGGGTGGCTTAAATGTTGACGTGCTGTGCCTTGATGTGAAGTATCAGGGAAGGATCGTGAAATAGCAGTACCGCACCAGTACTAGCAGTACTACGTGGTTGCATATAGTCGTCTGTTGACATGGCAGAGTTGGTTTCGCTTATAAAAGTTTGGCGAAATTCAATGCTTGTGCATATTTGGATGCTGAGATAGTGAGGTGATCACGAATCTTCTGAATTTCTTCCAAATTAATGCGACCATCTAGCCATCGATAGGCCAATACCGATGTACCATAGCGGCATAGCCTGCCTAAGGTGGGGAATATAGAATACATATTAGGAAATTTTGGTACCTTTAGTATATTTTTAATCTATATTTTTCAAAATAATCATGTGTGCATGGAATAGGTAGGAATTATACTTCTGCCACTCAGTTAGCGGGTGGCAGGGCCGTGCAGCCGACACTCGTTGATCGGAGCATGGCCATCAGGCGGCTGCCAGCCTACCGTCTAGCCATTAGACGGCAGGTGATTAAGCTGGCTAATTGCAGTGTTAAGATTTTTATTTACCGCTTGTTCGAGTTTCTAAATATAGTAAATTAATTCTAAAAATTACGAAATTTTATATGCATCATTGTGTGTTTTTTTGACAATTTCATACGCTATAAATATTGCTAAAAAATTCATACGATTATGATATTTTTAGGATTTATTATATATAGCAAACGAGCTTAAAAATTATGAAATTTTATGTGTAGCCTTCCGACATAGCCGACCTAATTGTTGAATTTTTTTAGAAATTTTATGTTTAATGAATTTGCCATGTTATTTCATGTTAATTTAATCATAATTAGCGATACGCGATGCTTATTTAATTAGCGATTGAAATAGCCTGCCGCACGGCAATCATGCGGCGAACATCTTTTGCAGTGTGTGACCTCCGTCCTTCGCACATATGTCGGCCCGTTGCGGCTATCTTTCCTTTTCCGTTGGCTCCTTTGCACAATTGTCACTCAATCCGTACCGCCCAACCTGGCACACTCCCTCGTCCGCACATATGTGGTTATATCCGTCTTGTCCCCCCTCGCCCACTTCCTCGTCTGCATATTTATCATTATTATCATGCCATCGCCCTCGCTCATAGTGCTAGGTGTCGACAAGGAGTCATTAATTTGCAAGATGAGCGCAACGAGTTCCCTTTTCACTCGGCCTTAAATACGAACCTTTCAGTGTTGGTCATCGCTCATCTCAATCGCTCGTTGCAGAAACTCATTCTCATGGTCGTCGCTTAAAATTAAGACTGCATAGCTCATTATTTTAAGAAGGCAATGCACATTTATGGAGGATGTGGCGGTGTTGATTGCTTCTTCTGAAAGACAGGTAAATTTTTATCGCATGCTTAAGGAAGCATGTTGACTATTAAGATGACTTATCTCTTGTGGGTAAAGTGTACAATCTCTGCAGAGTGTAAACTATTCAAATAGCCGTGCCCACGGTTAAGGGCGGACATAGGAACTCCCTCGAATTAGATCTATTTCCAAAAACATTTGTGGATAGGATAAAAATCTGTTAGAGTGATGTACTTTGAATTTTGAATTTTTCCTGGAGAGGAGTACTTTGGTGGTGAAAATTAGCATTGGTGGGGGTAGCCATGCTAAGTAAAAGGTGGATATAATCTACACTACTATTGTTTTCGCATTCTCGCAATCAATTTCATAAAATCTGTTTCAATTGGAATTGCTAAGTCTCTAGAGTTTTTCTTACTTATTGTAATTCCAAAACAATGCTTTTAGCAAATAAAAGAACCTCAAGTCTTCCTTGACATCTTTGCATCTATTATTATTGCACCCTGAGTGGTGGCTTGCTGAGTACTATCGTACTCACTCTTGCTTTACTACCATTACTCAGACAGATAAAAAGGAATGACAAGCCCTACGACGCTAAAAAGGGGTCAACAGAGCTGGAAGACGAAAAGGCCATGGACTATGTCGCGAACCCAGTTGGCTGCCTGTGGGTAGGTCCTGTGGGTCCCATCTGTGTGAAGTTTTCGTTGCTGCATTTTATTGTATTCGGCCTAACTGGCCCATGAGTAAATATTATTGTATTATTTACGTTTCCGCATGATATTTTTTTGATATACAGTAATGTATTTGTGAGCACTATCTTCTGATACAGGAAATAGTGCGGTGGAATCACAGAGGATCTGTGTTTGCTAACCCGAGGTCCGACAGGCTGGCTGGCAGCTGCTCGGTTGCCGGGTTTTGATGGGCAAGTGTCGGCAACACGACCTTGCCACCCCGGTGACCGGACAGCAAAAGTATCATTTCTGTCAATTCTGCGCGTATACGGCTATTTTTGCAATTACGGGTTGAAAATATACCAAAAGTGCGAAAAATTCACATATTAGTACAGTGCGGTGGTTTTGAGGTAGTGCTTATTTAGGCTTAAGTTTATGGGTTTTATGCTTTTTTTGCACTCGTTGGCGCTCGAGATTTTTTCATCAGTAGCTAGCTATTGTAATTTTTGGCATAGTTAAATATAAAATTTTAAAAAATAAAAAACAAGTTCTTTTATTACGAACAATGGAAAGAAGCACGAACATAGAAAAACCAAAAAAATAGAAAAAATGAAATTAAGAAGTGAAGTTAGTAGCTAAAAACTTAAGCCTAAATGAGGAGGATTACTTGGTCTGAAATGATCTGCAAGTCATGGCCTTTTCTACGTTGATTCCTGATCTGGTCTCGGCAAAGCTACGGGTTTTTTTCCCTTCCATTTCCGGCAGTTCAGGCTTCAGAACCAGATTATGTGCAAGATAATTCAGTTGAGACAAATTTTGGTTGTTTAGGGATAAAAACTTCTGTTGCAAAGTACAAAGGAAGCTGTGGGTCCTCGAAAGCCTGGCAAAAATGTTTAAGACTTCTCATCTAGAATGAAGAATTTGGATTATCCAAAGTGTACAAGGAGCCAAGTATTGTTTGAATGGCCCCGAAAAGTTTGAACCTGTTCATAATTTCGTACACGCTTCGGGAACACGTTTCACGTTACCGACATTTGGAAGTAGGGGTGGATATCGAGCCAACTCCTTGTTTTATCGAGCTTTTTTTAAAATTGACATAGTTTGATTGAATATTATTTTACGTATAATTTGAAAGTATTTTTAAAAACGAGCTAACGAGCCGAGCCGAGTTAGAGCAAAATTCAAATTCATTTGAAATCAACTCATTTTAATGTTTAATCAATTAACAAGTATAATTAAAGTAATTTTGAACCGAGTCAACGAGCCCTACAAAGCAGCTTTTTTTCCCACCGCTATTTGGAAGCTCTGTGTGCGAATTTTATTTTCATCCTCTCTCCACTCGATTGCTTCGCCAAGCTGTCTGACGGGTGGATTCAGACATGGAGCTAGGACAATGTACACATTAATTTTGACTCCATTGAAGAAGACACGACCTGCAGTTGTCAATTTTGTCTGAGCTGACGGGGTGATTCGAAAGGGATGGACTTGAGATTTGTTTTTATTTGGTGCTAGCGGATCTAGATCTTACTTTTGACAGGTCGATGTGCTCTGAAACTCTGAATCTGTATGATGTACAAGCGTACGCGCTACAAAATTGTTAAGATTGTTGTGTGGCCTCGCTATTTCGCTGTAAGCGTGTAAGCTTGACGTTGTCAGTGGCTGAGGTCTATGCAGAAGTCAAATAACCCAGTCCTAGTAAATACTCCGTACTAGTATAGTACCACTAGATCATTAAGTCTGCAAAAATCTGCAAAATTGTTTATGTTTGAAAAGACCAAACGTGTTGGAACATAGGGGTAGCTGGGTGATTGTAGCTCCGCTCGATTTGATTAACTTTCACGCCGATGTTGGTTGCAAGTAAAGTTTCCCAGGCCCCAAAGCCTGCTGTCTGCATGGGCTTGGGCTAGGAATGCGTCCATTCCTGGTACAATTTCTTGGGCCGAAATATTTCCTTTCCATTACAACAGTTCTACTTACTAAACAAAGGACAAGATGTTAGTCTTTGCTATGTTTATCAGAACCGTAAGAATAAAACTGCTGCGGGGTGCGATATGTGTATAAAAAATATATTAATGTATTATTATTTTTTGTAATTATTAAGAGGCATGAAGAGAATTTGTATGAAACAGAATTGGCCCCGATGTACTTTGCGGAGTGTAAAGTGTCAGGAACTTAGCTGTCCTGGCAACTCTATGGAGTATAAAATAAATCGCATGGTGGCTTTGGCCCCGGATGTACTCTGCGGAATATAAAGCACCGGAACCTCGTGTGGCCACTCTATGAAGTATAAATAAATTGCACGGTGCGGGGGATGGAGCATTTGTGGCTACGCGCGCTTCCCATCAGGGAGTCCCTGGCACTTGCGACAACCCTAGTGAGCCTTGCATGCTTCGCACGTCCCACCAGGGACTTCGTTGACCTAATAACATTGAACGACAGTATGGCCCCTGAGTGAGAATTGCGTTTGACCGCCCACGACCACGCCATATTCGACATAGTCATGTGGCATTCTACAACCACCTCGTGGTCGCAACTTCGTCGACGCCCACGACCACGTCAAGATCAATGTAGTCGTGGGGCATTCTGCGATACCCGTCCAACTTTGTCGATGATAGTTCAAAGGATGGGAGACAGAGTGCATATGCAAGACTTTGTCCTGCTGTTGACTTCATCGACACCAGTCCGAAGGGTGGGGAACGAACCACGTGCTTCAAGACTATGTCCCATTGCTAACTTCTTTGATGCCAGTCCGGAGGACGAGGATGGAGCGCACGCACTTCACGGCTTCGGCATGGGACTTCGCTGCCCGCGTCTACGCGCCACAATGTTGGAGGTTCGACCTCAACTGGGCGGCACCAGCTGCATCGGTGGGCTTTACCGCCCTCCTCGTAGGCATCGCCTTAGAGGGGCGGCTCAACCCACGACTCCGCTCTTACATGCTACCCGCGTTGGAGGCAGGACCTCGATGGGATGGTCATGGCTTTAGCGTGGGACTTCATTGCCTGCGTCTACACACTGCCCGTTCGGAGGTTTGACCTCGACTAGGCAGCACCGGCTGTGTCAGGGGACTTTGCCACCTTCCTCGTAGGCATTGCCTCGGAGGGGCGGCCCGACCCACGACTCCACCTTTACGTGCCGCCCCCATCGGAGGCTGGACCTCGACGAGATGACCACGGCTTCGGTGTGGGACTTCGTTGCCCACATCTATGCACCGCCCGCATTGGAGGCTCAACCTCGATGGGCCAACTCCGGCTGTGTGGGGACTTCGCTGCCCTACTCGTAGGCATCGCCTCGGACGGGCGGCCCGACCTACGACTTTGCCTTTACGTGCTGTCTACGTTGGAGGCGGGACATCGACGGGACGGCTATGGTTTTGGCATGGGACTTCGTCACTCGTATCTACGCACCGCCTGATCGGAGGTTCAACCTTGGCTGGGCGGCCCTGGCTACGTTGGGTGACTTTGCTACCCTCCTCGTAGGCATCGCCTCGGAGGGGTGGCCCGACCCACGACTCCATCTGTACATACCGCCCACGTCAGAGGCACAACCTCGACGAGATGGGCATGGCTTTGGCACAGCCTCCATGCGCCACCACGACCACGTCATGATCGGTGACAACCCTGTTCTGGGAAGTTTACAGCGTCCAGTCCCCCAGGGGCTCGAGTTAGCAGTTGCATCAACTCGCCCCTCGGGACCTTCGTGCTTGCTGTCGAGGGACGGGGGGCTGGCGCAATTAGTCACATCAGCTCGTCTTTCGGGATCTCCGCGCTTGCTGTAGAGAGAGTACTGTTGTGAGGGTGACCCAGCCCCTATATAAGCATATGGGTAAAAATGAATGTAACAATGTATTCCCACCTTTTATACACTACACCACAGCCCCAAACAGCGTTGGATGGTCAGTCGGCATAGGCAGCTTTAGCGTCGGACGGTCGATCGGTATAAAACATATATCGATCGACTCTGCAGACGATAATAACGGTCGGTAAAAACATATACCGATCGACCGTATTTTTGCCGATCGATCGTTAGACAAGATAAGATTTACCGTCGACGTGTGTGTTACCACATATACCGACAGCACTATTTGATAGTATAGATATGTTTAACCGACTGATTGTCCAACGATACAATTAAAATAGATTAAAAAAAATAAAATCTGATTTGGCAGAATTAGTACATAGTAAACCAAGTTCATTAATAATTAGAGAGCCACCATATCACATTCACCATCACAAATTCAGTCCCCAGATACATATAGGTTTGTCTTCCTTGCACCAAGTCAAAAAAAAAACAAAAGACACACATGGCAGTGCATTAAAATGTACTAGATTGTTTGTAGTACACAATCACTTTGAGAAACTCGAAACCAAAAGGAGATGTATGGATCCAACAAAGATTGTAGAAGATTGTTTTGCACATGCCATTGAGTTGTGTGAACAAGTTCTTCCGAAACCCCAAAAACAAAAAAATACTTGGATGCAAAGGCGCAGAGTTCCAAAAAGTCGTGACCGTTCAATTGTAAGCGATCCAGCTTGTATCCAGCTAGTGGTGCACAACACTTCACGAGTCGAATGCCAAATGATTATCTTTATTCAAGAAACACAAATATACTACAAGTCTACAACCATTCTAGTTTATTGTGCGTGTATACATGATTGTTGTTGTACAGTAAACTTGCTTTAGTTGCCTCTTCCTAGAAATGCCTTCTTTCACATAACCAGCAAAAAGAACACAGAATTGACTACATTTCTTGTGACTCACAAAATGTTTGTAATCATTGTACTGTGTATTTCCTTCGAATTCTCAAATCATAACAAGATTTAGTTGGTTTGTGCAAGCTGCAATTCTCAAATCTCAATACGACCTTGTGTTTTTTATTCTCACTGAATATGTCAAACAAACAGTACATAAATTAACAATTATGGCTTGTGAGTGAACTGAATTTGTAATGTCAAGAACTTAGTTCACTTCATTTAGATACCAAAGCTAGTTAGTATAGGAGAAAATAATTAACAATTATGACATCTTATATATCTTAAAAGGTGCTCCTGAACAAAAGGAACTGTTTTATGAAATAATTACTTAGAATGAGGTAAATAAAATACACTAACAGTTATGCTTGTTTTCCTGACAATTGTGTTCATGAGTTATTAAAACAAAAAATGGTGAGGTAATCCAATTATGTTCATGAATCAGACCATAACATACATCTGCAGCTCAAAGGAAGAGTAAGAAAGGGCACAAAATACCTGCAGTACCCTGGGAAGATCTTGATGCCTTGCTGCAAACCTTTAGCTATATAAAGTACATTAATTAGGAACATTAGCCACTCATCAAAAGGAAAAAAGAAATGATGTCAAGTGCAGTTTATTACTCGCTTATATGGCCACGCAATTGACATTATATAAGCATCAGCCATACTCATCGTATAATCATAAGGGCGAGGCAGAGTGCATCCTCTTCATTACAACATTCACCATAACTTCACAAACCGCTTTCCAAGAGGTCGACCTCCAACCATGGTCTTTGGATTAGTAGAAAGAACAGCTCCCTTAGCTACGGGAGATCGGACCTCGAGATAGCAAACAATATCACATCCTTTCCAACCTGAAGTAGATGATGCATTCATGAGAATTGCATAAATGAAAGGAACAGATATTAAATCACAAAATGTAAACTTTACAGAAGTATGAAGAACATTACAAGTGTATCATGTGCAAAGCGAGGGGCATCTTCATTTCTTCGTGTGCTTGTAACGTGCATGGAAGGCATTGGTGGGGCTTCATCAACATGCCTATGGACAAGCAAGTTCTCATCGTTAATAATGTCCTGATCACAATCTTCATTATCTGCAGAATTGTGAATTTCTTCGCACTGAGCATCATGACGTGCATCAACATGTCCTTCAGACCTTGGGCTCTATATAAAGCATTGGAATAATATCTATTAGGAGTATTTTTCAAATTTTGATTGCATAAACACGGACCTATAATGGCACCTAAATACTTAGGTAAGAAACAAAGATATTGAAGTACTTTACCATGTGTTGCCGTGAATTAGAACCATGTTTGTGACAAAGTTTCGACATTTAGCATCTCTCGTGTCATCCTTTCTTCATGCACTTGCTCTTGCAATTCCACAATACGTTGTTCTAGAGTTGCTTTCACACTTTCACCTTTTACGAGCCAAAACTTCCAGTTGAAGCCTTGTTGGCATGTATGACTTCAACCCCAGGGTACCAATCTCTTGGGGTGTTGGTCCTAGACCCAAAACACGGACACGCCCTTTTGGCTCCTTTACTCCACAAACGCAAAGATATACATCGCCTTGTTGAATTGATCTATCTTTCAACTCGACGGACTTCAACAATTGATTTAAGTTCATTCTGTAAAAAATGAATAAGTATGTTTATACATCGAAGTAACAATACATATTGCAATTGCTTTTCGGAGGAAACTTACAATTGTTGGGGTCATCATTTAAAGGTACTCCATTCTTTCTTGTATGTGTGTTGATGTAGACTTCATCTCTTCGAGGAGGACGCCCAAGTTCTTGACCCTACAAGTTTTTTTTAACTTTGTATTAATAAAATTCCCCAAAATAATGTACTTTGAATTAGTAATTTGAGTGATAGTTTTACCGACTGGATCATGCCTACGACAAGCATGGCTCACACTCGCTCGATGTATGATGAAGTCTGCAGCTTTGCACGATTTGCTTTTGCTCTTCTGCATGAGCCTATGTTGAAATCATTAAAATTTACACATATAATACTAAAGAACAGAAGTTCTATAAGCAAGTAATGGGAAAAAAATAAACTCGTTATTTGTTTCTTACTTTAGATTCAGGTGACCTCCAAAAGCCAATAAGAAAATCCCAATCAGCAGCATTTACTCTATTACTAGCTCTTTCCTTCAATTCCTCATCTGTTAATGTTTCATCAAAAAACTTTACTTTTAAGTCCGCCTTATACTCCTTCCATTTCCTTCCAGTTGTAGCCATAAACCAATTGATGGCAGATCATCCGCATCATAGATTGCCTAATTTATAGGTAACAGGTCAAATTATGTTGTTTTTGGCATGGATCATATGCACGAAATTGCAGGAAGTAAAAATACAGAGCAAACTTATACATACTACCTGCTATTAATTTGATATGGCAAGCAAAATACAGAGCAAACTTATACATACTAGCTGCTATTAATTCGATATGCCACTTAGTTGAGAAAAAATTCAGTGATAAGAGGTGCTCTAATGTTGTACCTTTATGTTAGTCCAAACTGCTAACTTCTTTTCAGCATCAACAAGCCTCCAATCATCACATCCAACCGATAATTTCTTTCTCAATTGACACCCAATGACACTAGAAAGCTTCCTAGCATTTTCTCCAACGGGCTGCCCAAATTCATTCAGTGTTATTTTGATTTTAGGCATGTCGGTAGTCCTTGAGAATATGCCATTCATTTTGGTGATGCCCCTTCCATTCCTCTTCTTTTGTGTACCACCGAGCAAATCTGTAGAAATTATTTTTGAATGTGAAAACAGAATCTATCATAATAAACTATTTATGCTACAACAAAAGGCTACAATACGACCTTCATTATCGCATAAGAAGTCTCCGGTTGGTTCATACTCAGGGTCATCCACAATCTGCTCATTTGCAGTGTCAACATTATTTTTCTGTGGCCTTGGTCGCAAATTATGACCGTCAATGGGTGCATGACTTGTATGATGAGTTTTCTAAAAAAAGATCACATGACAAAGAGGATTAGTGTTTAGAAATATTGCAGAGGAATCGGAAAAAGATCACATTACCTTTGTTCTTTTCTTAGTGGACAAGGTCTGTACCACGTTGTTCATAGTAGGAATCGGAAAGATTGCAGTGCTCTAAGTTTCTTGCAATGTTTGCTGGCGTTGTTGCTCATACTCATTAATGTGGGCATCCATATTCTTTCTTCTTAGGGACATTTTTTCCTCCTAAAAGTACAGAAAAATTAGCAAATTGTGCTTCTATAACCAAGAATGTAAAAGGGAAAAGATTTTGCATGTAATCGATGCACACAATTTGCAAAGAACACTTACTTCTTAGATTTTTAGACTTTTTGGATCAACAATTATACCATCTATCTCCGTTCTAACAGCAGGGCAAACCCATTAACAACATTCACAATACATTGGCATTTAGATCGGGCAATGGCACAACTAGCCCATTGCCACTATCTAAGTGCTCACTCTCAAATTATCCATGTCATAGAAGTCTCTTGGTTTAGATCAAGAATAGAAACCCACTCGGATCAACTGGTCAGAACATAGAAGACTTGAACCGCTGTGATGCTAGTATGAAAGGTTCATCGGATACTTTTTCACCTGTATCGAATAAATGCTTAAAGTTCACGAGAGTGACCCGAATTGATCGCTTTTACCCATTTGTCTTGCACTCTGTTGTCTACCCAAGCACACTTGAAAAGAACCACATTTCCTTTATTTTCATAGTTCAATTCAACAATCTCCTGTATAATACCATAATAAGTCTTGTTTCCTATTACGATTCTATCATTGTTTCCCCTTTCAAAGCATGCTGACTCTGCAACTATAGCAACCCCACTATTTTGGACAGACCTACACACATCATAGGATTCAATGTGAAAATCAAATCCATTCATTGTGTAGCTACTATACTTTCGTGCAATCATCATTGGTGCCTTAGCTAAAATTTGAATCTCATCTGGTACTTTCTCACACATTTCTTCCACCTGTGATTAGTATGAAATACTATCATTAAGGTAGATGTCAAGTTCATCTAAAAACACATGTTTTTATGTTATCTTCCTACTTACATGCAACCTAAACCACTCATGGAAGGATTCATGCTGCATTCGGTTGATATCTCGTTTGTTTCGAAGACCAATTGATGATAGATAGCGAGCATGCTTGTTTGCAAAGGACAATTTATCAATTTACCATGCAAGGAAAATAATACATGTTGTGTGAAGTGAATAGAGAACTTACTCCAAGTAAGGTCCTATGTTGACATAGTTGAACAAAACATATCTATGTGCTTGAAGCCAAGTCTTGTGATCTAAAGTCACTGTGCACTTCCTGCTAGACACCACCATTGCTATGAAAGAAAGGAGTTGTGTTGCAAATTTCTGTTTGCTGCCCTTCATCACTTCTAAGTCGCTGGCTAAATTGAGTCTCATCATGTAAATATCGGGCACATAGCGTAAGGCTATCATAAAACAAAGAACCCTCCATAATTGATCCTCCGGATGGCTTTTTGTACTGAACATCATCCTTACATCTCATCGAAACCTATACACATATATAATTGGCTCATAATGCTGTAAAAATAATAGGTACTATTTTTTCTTATGCTGCACTGTGCCTCTGAAATTACCTCTCAACAGGCCACATGCTACTTAAAATGTATTGGACCAGCAATTCTTGCTTGGGCAGGAAGATGAACCATCAAATGTACCATAATGTCAAAAATGAAGGAAGGAATATAGTCTCCAAAAGGCTTAAAGTTTCAGCTATATCAGCCTCTAGACTATCCATATCACTTATCCAAAAAAGCGTGCACAAATCTTCTTGAAAAAATGACTAACACGAATCAACTGCAGCACTAACTACTTCGCAATATTTTCCTCACAAAGAAGCGGTTGTAATCATGTAGAACAATGCGGCACTCATGACTCGTAAGACCAAACACCTTTCTCTCACTAACATGAACATTGGGTCGTATATCGATGCATAACCAGCAGGAAACTTTACCCTTTTAGTACTTCACAAAATAATCTCTTCTCATCAAGACTCATTGAATATGGTGCAAAGTGGTAAATAAAATTGGTCTTCAAGTTCAACAGGTGGAGATCACTTCTAATACCTAGAGCTTGAAGGTCTAAACGAGAATTCAGTTATCCTTAGATTTCCCATCGCACCCAAGAATGTATTAACAAAGTTCTCGTACACATTTTTCCCTATGTGCATGACATCAAAATTATGCCGCATCATCAAATCTTTCCAATATGGAAGTTTGAACCAAATAGATCTCCTTTTGAAAATGACTAATGGCTCCCTTGCCTTGCGTCTCTTGCTTACTCGTTTCTTTCTAGATGGATCCTTGCCAAAATCAGTAACAATATCTTTAGTACACTCCAAAATTTCGTCTCCGAAAAGAGGAGTAGGTGTTGTCCTAAGTTCATTGAACCAAATTTATGGACATCGAACTGAATGGGTGTTTTTCGAGCAAGAACCTCGATGACCCATATAGCAAGTCTTGCTGCCATTGCCTAGTCTAAGTCAACATGTATAAGAGTGGCAATCGGGACATGCTTGCTTCACCGGATGTGACACAACCGGATGCATAGCCTAGACCGGGAAATCGAATTGTCCACAATATTGTTGCACGCAATTGGGAGTGCTCACCCTTTGAAGCATCATAAGTTTTGACTCCATTTTCAAACATATCTAACAAATCATAAACAAGTGGTGGTAGTAAACATCCATATCACTACCAGAACATGCCGCCAGAATCAACAAAGAAAGGATGAAATTTGATTGCTTCATGCACATTGAAGGTGGAAAATTATAGGAATACATATACTGTGCCAAATGCAATAGCTAACATTCTGTGTCCTATATGGATTAAAACCATCGGTGGCGAATGCAAGACAGATATTGCGCTATCCAAGCAAACTCGGATGTTTAACATCAAAGTCTTGCCATAGAGGAGAATCTGCAGGATGCCTAAGAACACTATCTCTTGTTCTCTCCTCATCATGCCATCCTGTTAGACTTGCTGTTTTAGAAGACAAATAATCTTTGGAGCCTCTTCTTTATTGGGAAATAGCGAAGAACCTTCTTAGGAACCTTATATACATGTTTCCCATCTAAACTCTCCCTAGCTGATTTCCACCGTGAAACCTTACATTTTGGACATGAATCAGATTTTTCATGCTCCTTCCAATAGAGAATGCAATCATTTTCACAAGCATGAATGCTAATGTACCCAAGTCCTATGGACTTAATCAATTTCTTAGATTCATAGAAGTTTCTAGGTAGTGCTGAACCCTTGGGTAATGCATCATTTAGTAGATCAAGTAGAAGGTCAAAACTTTTATCAGTTCAGCCTCCAAGGAGTTTGATGTGAAGCAATCTAATCAGGAAACGCAGTTTTGTATACTTCTTGCAAGTAGGGTACAACTCTTGACTATTGGCTTCTACCAACTTCTGAAGGGCACGTAGTTCATCACTAGGTGAACATAATCATTGTCTTCAAAATCCTCTATCATCTAAACCACAAGCTAAGTCTCTAAGCAATTCAGATATTTCATCTTCTTCATTGGACTCTTCCATAAGATCAGCACCATCAATATTTCCATGATTCTCATCAGAGGTACTTGCTTCTCCATGTAAATTCCATGTTGTGTACCCTTTTATAAACCCACCACATATCAAGTGCTCACGTACATCACTTGCCTCTCTCCAAAACGAGTTAACACATTTTCTGCAAGGGCATAATATCTTGTCCCCTACTGCTGAATTTCTAAATGCATAAGCTAGGAAACCGTTCACTCCTTGTAAATATTTCTTTGTGTGCCTACATGCAATATATTATGTAAAATCTCATGTTAACTACAAAACACTTTTAACATTTCAAAAGTAGTTGTGTTGTACCTAGGCTCATTATTGATCCATGTTTTATCCATACGCCTTTATAGGGAGATCAAACCGCGCTAAGAATATATCCTTACATAGAGAGTGCAACCACTCAGCATATCACAAGCTTAGAAGAAAGCTGACAACACGGCATAAGAACTCGAGAAACAGAACCATACCGTTACTCAAGCTCCTTCACCCAACCGTAGGTGTCGGAGAAATTCCAAATGCTTGCACTACAAATTCTGCTCCTGCAAAAGTAGTATATATATTATCAAGAAATGGAGCCAACACCCAATCAGACTTGTGTAGTAGTGTTTGTTTAACATATACATCCTGAGATTATTTGCTTCCTATATGGCCATGCAACTGAACATATACATCCTGAGATTATTTCATATTAGAACATACAAACCAACCACAAGTTTTTGGCAGATACAGTAATGAAACTGCATGTATCTCACATCAGTTTTTTAGCTGAAGATTATCATCATCGATTTTTTAAACTGCATACATGAGAAATTTTCACAAGACATAACCATCATTACACGTGAGCTTTTCAAATTCACTAAATTACTACAGTTAAACAACTCTAACCACAAGTTCTTAGTACATAAATTTTAGAGATCCTACCTAAACAGAGCCGCTTTTGTATAAAATAAAATCCATCCTATGCATCATGAATAATACACTACGAAAATAGATTTTTACCTTGGCACGCAATATGAGCCTTCATTGAGTCGGCAAGGTCAATCAACAGATCACCGGATGAGGGGCAAGGAGGTTGTTTGTGCACCACAAAACTCGAGCAAGCATCTCAAACATAGTTTTAACAAGATGCAAATGCAAACTAAATGGAGCATAGAAGGACATAGCAGCACATATAATTTAGCAAAATAGATCACTATAAGCTGCAAATTTAAATGAACTTACACTCAATAAAAAGTTGCTTCTTAGTTAAACAAGACAAAATTTATTTTACATAGAAGAAAAACACTCGCACCACTATTGGTACCATCGCATGTAAGCACCAGTTCACCTTCCCAAAGCCATCATTGCGATAATTTTATAAGGAAATTACATGCAAATAATTGGGGGATCTGCTATAGAGAGGGATTTGAGTCAACTTTACCTCACTGGTCGAGATCCGGAGTGCTTGGAACTCAACAGATTTGGGGCGTCCTCTGGGCAGCGGCAGCCTGTCCTTGTCGGGGCAGGGAAGTGGCAGGTCGAGGAGGCAGCAGTCTGCTTGTCATGGAGACGAGGCAGCGGTCTGCTTGTCGTGGAGACGAGGCGGCGGCCCGCTCCTCGGCGGCGCGCGCGACCAAAGTTGGCGTGAGGTCGCAGGCGCCGAGGCCGCTCCTCGGGCGCCGGTTGGAGGCGTCTTGAGGCCGGACACCGGCGACAACTGAGGCACGCAGAGCCCGATGTTGCGAGCAATGGCTCGAGGCGGCACTCTCCTCGAGGCGCGCTGAGGCGCGCGAGGCCCGGATGGTAAGAGCGGCGACTGTGCTTGGGCTCGTGGAGTGGAGGCGATTCGTGAGATTTGGGGTGGATTGATGGAGGGAGGGTGCGGGAGCGGATTGATGGAGGCCGGGCGAGGGCGGGAAATTTGGCGGCCTGTGCGCTGCTTTTGGCGGCGCGCGGCGAGAGACGAGGGAAAGAGGAGGTTGGCGGTGGCAAGGGTTTCATTTCCTAGGGTTTTGATGTTGTAGGTGGGTTGGGCCCATTACAATTCATGCGCGAGGGCTCTGGTCATCTATACCGACAGACGGTTCAACGTATATAGCATGAAGTACCGACTGACAGTTCAACGCCTAATGTAAATAGATATACCGACAGACAGTCAATCGGCAAAGGTAGGATTACCGACTGACGATTTGTCACCAACTTTTACCGTCTAACTGTCCATCGGTAATTATACATTTTTAGCGACAGACATCTGACGGTATTTTGGTGTTGTGGTGTAGTGATAATTATTAAGGGATATGATAGGAAATCCTATCACATTCATGTATATAAAACACCAAGAGGAGTATGAGAGGCCAAGGTTTATTCATTTTACTCACTAGCTCTCTCTCGGTTGACTTTTTAGTTCCTTTAGTTTTATATCCCTAAAAAAAGAAAGAGATACTCTATACCTCCTGTTGTGCTCATACTATAACAAAAACCGAGGTGAAGGCCCGAGACAGTAGTGCTCATCGTGCAATTGCAATCGAATCAAGCTTTTCTGCCGCCTTTTGTTCTTTTTTCACAAGATAATTGGTTTTTTTTGTTCGTGCTACAACCTGACCCACTCCAATCCATCGATGAAGCTGAGGGAGATGAACGGCTTGGCCTCCTCGTCGGTGAGCTCCCTCGACCACGCCACCCTGCCGGCGTAGTTGGCCCCCGGCCCCGTGCACTTGTACTGCCCGTAGAACACCGTCCTGCAAGCGCAACCAACTACAGCAACGTCACGTCGGAAAATTAATGGAAACACAGCAGCAGAGAAAAGCTGCGTGCATGAGGAGGACATGAAAGGCAGAGGAGGGTGCGGCACTGACATCTCGCGCGTCGGGTCGCCCCAGTTGTACCAGCCGCGCGGGATGATGATGTTGTCCATGTAGGTGTAGGCGAAGACGACGCGCGAGAAGGTGCCCCACGCGCGGCCGAGGTAGAGCGCGCCGGAGCCCGTCACCCGGCAGTTGACGAACGAGAACCCCGTATCCTCCAGGATGCTCATCCGGCTCTGCGCGGTCAGCGCCCCGTAGTTCTGCGCGATCGCGTGCACGTGGCACCCCTGCATCACCAAGCCGTGCAAACATGACACACACACACAAAAAAAAAACAGTACTAGTGATAGCTACGTACGAGAATTCCGACGAAAATGAAAATGTAGCTCATAGTTGTACGATTGAATACGCAAATTTGGAAAGGAGACTAATAGCTAGGCACGGCACGAGACGTTCAGGTCCAGCTAAGAGCTATGGCATCACGGGCCGGCACCTGGGGGCAGGGGCCAGAGAACCCGGCGGTTTCGGAAAACTGCACGCCGCAACCGTGACCGGCGCCAACGACAACGGGAGCCACTGGTTTACTTCACTCCCCCGGGCCCCCCCCCCCCCCCCCCGGCTCCGGCGAGCTGGTGCATTATGAGCATCAACATTCCATTTGCACTGCTTTTTCAGTGGCTCTTTTGACGGTAATCGTACGTTAATCTATTGGTACTAGGTACCCCTTCTTCATGGATGTACAGTGAATCACGCGTTAGGACATTCGTATTAATTTTTGCTAATGTTTTTTTGTCTTTCTCTGATATCTTAACAATTATTCTCTTCGTGTTTTCTCTAATTGTATCTTTACTATTCAATATCCTGTGTAGGAGTATAAAAAAAGTGAATAATTTTTGTCTAAAGGTTTGTGGAGCGAATATGGAATGAAAAAATAAATATCAAATGGATATCTAGCAGTATCCTGACTATAAAATGGGTGGTTTGTGATTGTTGAGTAACCATGTCTTTCCTTACCTGCAGCTAGACCTCCTGGTTGGAGATTTTGAAGTGTTGATCCCTGACCCCCATGCAACTACCCCGCTGCACATGGGCCGACGGTCCGGTGCGTACCTTCTCCTCTGCCCCAAACCCGTGAAGTTGAATTCAGATGTTCGGAGGCCAGCGGCAGCAAGCCTAGCCGATTCACATCTAGGTCTGTGTGGGCTTGTTTTAACTTTGCCTTATAATTTTTTATTCTAACAGGAGTATTTGTATAAATAAATTAAATACCGATAAGCCACTTTAAAACGACGACAGATAAGCTATCACATTTATTTGTTCAAGAGAATCTATAAACTATAAGTCGAAAAGAACTACAATTCCTCTTTGACCAGATGCATACAAAATTACAACATGGCCGGCGCTTATATACAGGAAAATCATTTGTACAAATAAAATGTAAGACGGGCCAAACTGTATATTGCGGTGCATAAACTGTCTCTATATGTTTAATATCGGGTTCTCTAGTTCAAATTAGAGGTGGTCTTAATTCAAATTAGGGACGGCTTTTTACTTGTTTATCAATTTGATTTGGAATTTGAGTTCTTTATGTAGCGATGATTTTGATCATGTGTATCAACTAGGGGTGAAAACGGATCGGATATTTCCCGACCGACCGACCGCCGAATCCGAGTCGGATCGAATTCGGATAGTCATATCGGATAATTATCGGATTCGAGTCGGATTCGGATAGTTGCTTTGGATACTGGATTCGGATTCGGAGCGGACTATCCGACGGATACGGATACTATCCGAATTTTATCGGATAATACCGGATATATTTTTCGGATATCCGCCCATCACCAAATCATCATTTTCAGCCCATCACCATTAGCAAATCCAAATAAATTCCCACAAATCCAATAAATGCAAATAACTCCAAAAATTCCAGAAAATGCACAAAAATATTATAAATCTAGGAGAACTTAGGAAATAACATAAACTATTTTTAGCTTTTAGAAAATAGTTAAAATAAGTTTTTTGCTCTTGGCTTTCAAATAAAATCTAGAAAAATCCAAATAAATTTCAACAAATCCAATAAAATATGGGATATTCCATCAAGAAAAAAGAAGATAAGCTAAAAAGGTTCAGCCATATGAAACTCCGAGCCTATGTTATCCGCCTATATTATCTCTTTCCAGCCGAATCTGTTATATATCCGTCCCGACGGCATCAGTATTCGAAACTCGAATATTCGAATTCGTATTCAGATCCGGTCTTACCGTATTCGACTCCGAATCCGAAAAAAAAATATGGATTAGGATACGGTTTAAGCAATATCCGACCGAATCCGATCCGTTTACACCCCTAGTATCAACTATCTCAGCCTATAGACACAGTTATCAAAACCGTCTCTAATTCTTTGAGACGGAGGCAATCGCAAAGGGCCTGTTTGGTTGTCTGCATCAGCTCATGCACCTGTATGCGCGTGGTCAGGCTGAGGAGGGAAGCTCCTCAGCCGCGTACGAGCTCAGCCTGGCTCTAGTTACTTTTTTGCATCCACTCGTGCAGGCTCTCACCCCGATGCAGCCAACCAAACACCATCTCCCTGCATGAGCGGATGCGAGCTACCCTGATGCAGGCAACCAAACAGACCCAAAGTGTATGAGAAGGATTCTAAAACCGTCTCTAGCAACTGTAGTGACAAATATAACCGTGGCTACGTAAGCTTAAAACTGTCTCAAGGGGCTGTCTGTGCTGTAGTGCACGTAGGCAACAACCATGCTTTGTCGGAATGCCGAGGCCTCGTGGTTACTGACATGTCATACTAGGGTTGTACACTTGTACTAGACACTGACATCTCAGATTGAGCAAAGATATTCTGTCGACTTGGACTGTAGGCCCAGCTAATTTGAGCTTCTTTTTAAAGTTCTATCTTCTTAATTATGTTTCTTTCTTTCTTTTTGTTATTTTTAGGTGTTTTTGTTTTTCCTATTATTTCTTTATATTGTCTATGATATATAGTTTTTTTTTTTTTTTGTTTTTTAAAATCTAATTACGCTGAAAAAGCTATAAGCAACTACAATGTATTTTCAGCCATTACAATATAAAAAAATAAACCTAAGTTTTTAAGTCTAAATAAGCACTTCCTAATTTTCTTTAGTTAGCTTTAAGCCTCTAACTAAGCTGGGGCTTTGCGTTGCATAACGTAATCAGGGGTGGAACCAATATGCAAGCCTTGGGTTGGGCCAGTTACTCTTAAGCTAATTCTATTTTTTTTTATTATTCTTCATGAATTTTATATAGGATTTGGTTGCCAGACCTTGGGCTATAGTTATAGTTAAAGTAGCCCGAGGTCTGGTTTCGCCACTGAACTAATGGAGCTGTCGTTACAAAACGTGTGGTGGCTGTGGGAATTCTGGCTCCGTTCAGGGTAGAAGTGCCTGTAAATTAAAGGAAGAATTCGTGCATACCTCGTAGAGGGAGAGCGCATTGCCGAATATGAAGTCCACGGACCCTTCGATGTAGCAGTCCCTGTAGTAATGCCGGCCCAGGTGATCATACAGCGTGTCCTGCGCACCGAGGAAGTTGCATCCGACGAACGCCGCGTTGTCCGCCGATATGCGCAGCGCCACCCCTTGCTTCCCCAGCGCCCCCGGCCTCGGCACCGGCGCGGTGTTCTGGCGGATGCAAATGACGCCACAATGTCAAGTTCGTAACAACGGAGGAGAGTACGTTTCACACGAGCTAGTTGTTACGACCGACGCGACGCACCTTGAAAGTGATGTTCTTGGCGACGAAGAACTGCGCGTTCACCGCAAATGTCGCCGAGGCGAACGTGCCGAACGGGCGCCCAAGCGGCCCGACCGTGTCCGCCGTGTCGCCCCACTGCACCACCGTCTTGGCGGCGCCTGCGCCCTCGATGGTGACGAACGCGCGCAGCGGCGATATGTTCACCTTCTCCCTGCAAGCCGCACGGCATGCGGGTCACTCCCAACTGTCAGACGCTAAGACTGAATACTGTACTGAAGCGAACGATACCAAAGCAGGTAAGACTAAGAGGGAGGCGCGCGCAATGCCGCGACGCGGAACGCGCACGCGGTCACGTACGTACGTGTATGTGCCGGCATTGACCTTGATGACGACGCGGGCGAGGTTGATGAGCGGGAGCGAGTCGACGGCGGCCTGGATGGACGTGAAGTTGCCGGCCGCCGGGTTCTTGTCTACGACGAGCGTGCGCGTGGGGAGGAGCGCGCGGTTGAGCGTGCGCTGGAACGTGCTGTGGTCGAGCCCGCCCATGAACCGCACCCACCGCGTGAACTGCCGCTCGATCGTCTCCACCCCCGTCGCGTTCACCGGGTACGGCTTCGCCGCAGCCCTCCCCGGCCGCAGCCCCTTGGTGTGCCTGTGCATGCGCCCGTGGCGCCCGGCGTCCACACCGCCCGACGCGACGAGCAGCGCCACGGCAATGAAAGCCAAGAACCGGGCCATCGCCATGACAATGCCAACGCCAGCGGCAACCGCAGTGGTCACCAGTGAGCTAGCCAGCAGCGAGGGGTGTCAGGCTTAATTCTCGAGGGGATAGGGTGGGGAATTCAAGGAGATCACGGGCAGGAGAGGATTAGGAACACGATGGAATGACACAACTCACGAGTCACAGGAGAGGCTGTAATGTTGGTTGGTTGTGGCGCATGCGCGCGCATCTAGCTAGTGGGTGGAGATGCGCCGACGTATGTATGTACCACATGCATGTGTTCGTGTTCTTGGCCGGCCTCAACCTCCCCTGTCTTATTGGTAACGGTGACCTGTACAGTCGCGCCGCTGTGCGGAATTTCCTGGAATGGAATTTTCTTGGGGACAGAGTACAGTTGTAATTCTATGCTGGGTTCGGTGTGTACGGACGCTCGTGTATTGTTTATTTGTTTTTTAGTAGACAATGTGGTTTTAGCATGAATTTAATTATAATTTCAGAATTTAATATGAGCATAAAAGTATGATTCCAACAACACTTAAATGACAAGAGCAATAATAAAATATTAACAGGAACATAATTCTTTCTCAAGTTATCTATAAAAGAAAACATACCTTTAGAACAGTGAATACAAGATATACACATCTTATTGCCCAAAGTGTTTTTTTAACAAATATTATTCTCAGATGTCGCCTGCTCTTGTTTTTAGAACAAGGCCTCCTCGACATGATAGGTCTAATGTAATCAAAGATTAGAGTGACAAATTCCAACTATTATGCTAGTTTTGAATTCTACAAATTTACCAAAATGATTAATTGAAGTTCAAGAAAGAGAACGATTATAATAATTGATTTGCAATAACAGAATGAATAATCAACTAGTTAATGTCAAGATAAATAACAAGACATCAAGGAAGCTAGCTACTAATAACTCAAAACTAGCAATTGATCTTAATTGTCACAACAATCTCATTTAGACCAACTAATTATCATTGAGCAATCGTCAATCCCACAGATTATCATGCAATTGTTTGCCAGAACTAGTTATTCAAATACTAAAGTACAATAGAACGACTCACAATCACACAATAACAACAAGAACCAAAGGCAACTCACGAGGTGACGGCACTTGAAGCCATCCAGAAAGCAATAAGGCTAGACACACCGAAGTTGACGTTGTCCCAGAAAACCTATCGTCTTTGTTTACACCATGGCGTGATTCTCGGAGATGCAAAACCACTCACAAGAACCAGCAAGTACCATGGTCATGAGGTTGAGGGTCAAAGAACACTACACAAGACCAAGAACTTAGTGCTAGTCAAATGCTAGGCAAGTAAGAAAACAATACAAAATACAGTCAAAACCTCCTCTATCATGGCCGAGCCATAAAGCCACCACCATAGAACGGCTGTTCGAATCGGTGTTGCCATGGCTCATCCGCGCCACTACTTGGACGACGTGCACCACTGTCGCAGCCTTGACCCGGCCTAAAGCCAGAGTCACTAGGACCTCGATCCAGCTCCCACGCTCTGCCCTCGCCGAAGCATGGTTCACCGACGGCCAAACCGAGGGCGAGGCTTCGAGTTGCTGGAGATGGAGTGCCGAATCGCGCCACCGCTGCTAGAGCTCAAAAACTTAGGGCTTTCACTCGGTGAAGGTGGAAGAGGAAGAACAGAGATGGGAAACTCGATTGGATCTCAATCTTCTTCCAGGAGGAGAGTCCAAACCGGTATAAGAAGAAGGAGAGAGAAGGATCACGCCACTAACGGCAAGCAGAGGCTGTCGGAGTCAGGGAGGTAGGGATTGGATTAATCCTCATTTCCCTATCAATCTATCAAACAGAAGGAGCCAGGTGCTCCTTTTCCTCTCCCTCGCTCTCAATAACAAGTGAATCCTCTCTTTCTCTATTTTTTAATGCAAAAATCTAAATGGAAAATTCCCAAAATGCCCTTAGCAGCAACAATTTTCACCCGTGGTTGGATTTGTTTTAAGCATTGTTTTCTTCTATCCGGGTTCCATTCCATACTGGCATTAGGGTCTTGGGATGAGTTTACGAAAGTGTGTTTTCTGATATATAGTTGCACAAGGGAGCGTATGAGGTTAGAATTTGCAAAATTATGGCGTGAGTCATGCTTCGTTAATATGAACGAAAAGCTATGGCCGTCTATTGATAGGACGTGTTTTGTTGCTTGTATCTAGTTCGTATAGAGAGAGATACACATATGCCATTTTGACTGGTATAAATGAAGTCAGAACAATATCCATTACTATTGATTTTTAGACTTAATCTTAAAAATATACTCTATTTAAAAGCTAATTACTATAGAAAATAAAACCATAAACATAAAGGAAGCACTCACAATTTTCTAGTATTTGATTACCTGCATCTAAGCTATGCCTATGCCACGGAAAGCTAATTATATATGTAGGGAGTGATTAGTGTATATTAAGAGGTATTAGTGTTTAATAAAGTTGATTAAGGGTTAACGAGGTAAACGAGGGCTGTTAAAGTACGTCAAGATATTAAAATTTGCTAATATTATATTCCACCTTCATCTCATGCATGCGTTCTGCACCCTGTCCATCCAACCAAACGATATCTCTGTTCATCTCTCGTCATGTCTGTAACCAACCATACAAACGCATGTTACATCCCCATATCTTGCTTGGGCTAACTAGGCAACTAAACATGTCTGTTTCACCTATTTATACCATCAAATCACGAATTTTAAGTCATCGAATATAGCATGGTTACCATCCAGTACTATTCTTGCAGCTTAAAACAGTCAAACAAAAGAGATCTACCGGTACTCCAGATTGTTACCATCAAGTATTACCTCAACACCTAACAATGTATTTCAGATTGTTCTAAAAAATTCATTCTCACACTGGTGTTTAACTCAATACCTAATAATGTATATCAGATTGTTCTAAGAAAATTCGTTCTGGGGTTTACCTCAACACCTAATAATGTATTTCAGATTGTTCTAGAAAATTTTCATACATTGTGAGGAATTGAGTGTACAAATGTCACTATACCACTTTTTTTTTTCAAATTTAACATCCAAACATCTGTTTTTGTAAACTATCCCCCTGTGGATTTACCATGTGCAGCAGGCACCTACCAAGCTACAGTAGCTCGGTAGGTTGCCCCTCTGTGGACTTACTGCGCACAACAAGCACCTGGCAAGCTACTGTAGCTTAGCAGGTGCCTACCGCTAAGGTAGATCTACGAAAAACTAGATTTATAAAAACAGATATTCCAAGCCAAAATCTTTTAAAAATTGACTCTAAGTGATATTTTGAGGCTCAATTCCATCGCGCGAGAGTGGGTGCATGCACATACAAACGCAGAGAAGTGCATTCCTCTCCAGTGTTTGTTGGCCTCCCATCTGATGGATTCCTCTACTGTCTGTCAGGAAGTTTGGACACTGTTGGACCCTTGGACCCCGAAAATTCCGCTTTTGGCCCCCTGTGCAAAAAAATTCCAAAACTGGACCCCTCTCACACGCGCGATCACTGCGGCGCCACTGTCCGGTCGTGCGGTCCCGCATCGCACGGCCGGCCGCCGCCGCGCGTTGCGCCCGCCACCGCGCGTCCATTTCCGCGCGCGCCGCGCGCCGCCACGCCCGCCCGACCGCGTCGCCTGCGCGCGCGCGCGTTTCGCTTTGCCGATCGCGCGATTCATTTCCGACCGCGCGACTTCCGTCCGGCAAGAAAGCGAACGCGCTCGCGCGAGGCGCACGCGCGCGGGCGGGCGTGGCGCAGCGCTGCGCGCGCGCGCGAAACGGAGGCGCGGTGGCGGGCGCAACGCGCGCGCGGCGCCGTCGTGCGGTGCGGGACCGCACGACCGGGACAGTGGCGCCGCAGTGATCGCGCGGTGGAGAGGGGTCCAGCTTTGAATTTTTGCACACCTGCCAAAAGCGGAATTTTCGGGTCCAAGGGTCCAACAGTGTCCAAATTTCGTCTGTCAGTGCCACTACGGCCTTACTTTTTCTGTCTGTTTCTTGCTGCTTCTTTGCTGCCTCCCGTGAGCGCTCTCTCTCTCTCTCTCTCTCTCTCTCTCTCTCTCTCTAAAAGGTGGCATTGGAATACCGGCCAATCGCTACCGGCTCCATAGATTCTGGCTGAGACAAAAGGACAATACTACGTAGTATCGCGGCGGTATGCCTCATGCATTGCTACTTGCTAGCTTAGCTAGCTAGGCTCATGCGATTGGCTACTGCTCAGTACTAACTAAAGCAGGGGCAGGGCACTACTAGTCCACCACCCACTACAGCACCACACCAGTCCATGAACAAACGACAATTGCAAGGTACAAGTTTTTGTTTGCCCCGCGGGGTCAAATGTGGGCGCCATTTCCTTTACTGAGCACTAAGCACTACCGCAGCACGTGCCACCCCGCGGTGGAGGTGAACGTCGAGCGTACAGCAGCACACTGTGGCGGAGAGTTCTGCCGCGCACGGGCAGCATTGCAGCAGTATCACCCACGGCGCGGGCAAGGCGAGGCGGAGAACGACGTGGGGCTTGGCGGCGGCGGCGGCTCCAAGCGCCACCGTCGGAGACTGTCGAGGTACAACGAAGATGAACAGAAGAGAAGGTGGGTGGTCGAGCGTGAGACGGCGAAGAAATTGCAGTTCGAGAGGAAGAGACGGAACGGCTGAACTGAGGCCCATTTTGGCTTTAACTTTTGATTTATTTTTTACTATTTATAAATTTCGTCTTTTTTTTAAACTGTTAGCTTTTTGAGCTTTTTACTGGTTCTTTTTTTTCTCGTATTCGTTTGCGTTGTCCGTGATGAGCTAATTTTTTTTATTTTTAAATTTTTTAAATTTAATTACGTCAAATAAGCCACCTTTAGTTACAGTAAAATTTCAACCGCTACAGTATAATTTTAATCATAAGCCACAGCTTTTCGGCCCAACCGAGTGGGCCAGGTGAGCGCTGAGCACTCTGGAAAGGCACGCGATCCAGAAGTTCAGAGGGGTGTACATACATTTCAGAATTTTTTCTGTAACAGAACTTGAGTACAAGGCACACCTGAGTGTGGTTATTTTACAAGGAACTTCACTCTGACCATTACGAAGGTAGATAAAAAGGGCAGGCAAGCATCCTATGGACTAGAAATTAAGGGAAGGATATGGATGGGGATCAGATCACAAAAGTCATACAGAGTAGCTAGTCCGCAACGGTACTACACATGGGGCGTCATTCGTCCTGATCTACTTCCTGCGTATCATCTGCAATTTGGGAACTGCGTATCATCTTGGTCGCAGGTTCTTCCTGGTGGCTCTGAATAGCCAGCCTATGTCGGACCCACATTCAGCACATGATGCAATCGTCCACGAGTATCTACATAGCAAAAAAAAAGTGCTTACTAGAGTTACAAGAAGCATGCAGACTTATTTTCAGTGATGGAGGAGACAAAAAGGATACCAAACACTGCAGATAAACTCATGCCCTGGAAACCAGCTGTGAACCGTTGAAGGATGGCCATCAAGAGCAAACCCAGTTGCCTTGCTGACTGTAATCGTCTCATGGACATAACCTTGAGGGTTCACATAGGTACCGAGAGGCCCATCAGTAGACATCACCACCATGTCGCTACTCGCTACGTTTTGCTATAAGAGACTTACCATAATAACAAACATGTCAGCACAGTGTAATAAAAGTTATCTTGAAATTCATTGATTTAGCAACATTTGATGAAACATGTTTTGCCTCGCGGCCCCATGCGCCTGAGGAACGACCAATGCATGTCAATATGAACTATGAACCAGCTTGGTTATATATTAATAATATCACTACTTATCATGCGGCTGCAGCATGCAACAGCAACCGAGGAGGAACTCCAGTATCTGGTAGCCACTGTAAAACAGACCTTGCCGCAAAACAGTAAAGGGTCTACATAGAGCTAATCTAGCAGGTCATAGTCCAGTAAACAGCATTGCTGTGATACAGATGGACTAGACGAAAAATACCGACCAAAGCCTAGCAAAAAAAAATCACTAGTTCTAATCAGAAACTCGTCAAAATAGTAATTCCAAATACAGTAGATTGTTACCTTGCAACTTCTACATTTTATGAGATTAAAGGCCTTTAGAGGCTGAATCTCCCTTTGTAGCCGATATGAAATTCCATCTATCTCCAGCAATTTTTGTCTCACATATTCTGATACAGGAAGTTTGCTTCCAATGTAAAATGACAGGAGATCTGGTTTTTCTCACATGATCATCCAGGCTTGGGTTTGTGATTATCTGTCTCCACAAGTCTGCAACAAAGGGAATAGTGTAGAAAACTTAATCGACTGAACATCCCAAGCATACCTAAGGATGTTCACACTTAGTCTTAATTACTTTGGTCAGGTCAAAAGTTCTATATTATGGGAACAGTAGGGAGAGCCCTACTTGAACAATTTTTGCACTGGCACAGAAAAATGCTCATGTGCCATACAGAAACAGCGAGCTAACACAAGTTCTTCAAAGCTCTTTGGGTAATCAGTTGTTTATTTGTTGTAAATTATGCGTGTGGAGTAGATTTATTGATTTCTTTAAAATGGTTTTTTTTTTGCAGGTGGACAGGCCAAGACGCTAATGTTTGTTCAAATAAATCCTGATGTTGAGTCATATTCAGAAACTATAAGCACTCTAAAGTTTGCTGAAAGGGTTTCTGGAGTCGAGTTAGGTTCTGCAAGAAGTAACAAAGAGGGAAAGGACATAAAATGTTGATTTGTGATCCAAATTCTATACATTAGGCCAGCTTCTGGACGGAGCGTAGCGGAGTCCTGAAGCGGCCCATTGTGCAAGGCCCGTGCACCTGTGGACGCTGGGGGTGCGGTAAGCCCCCGCGGTATGGATTCTAGTCGAATTAGGATTTCCTGTTATATATATTCCCTGTAAGCGCGTTTGGGATATGAGATTAGAGTTGTAAATCCCCGGCATTGTAACCTCACCCCGATATAGTGAAGATTGTTGCTGGCTGGCGCCCGTGGTTTTTTCCCTCTCGCATTGGGAGAGTTTTCCACGTTAAAATCTCGTGTCTCTCTGCGATTGATCTTGTTTACTTCGTCGTTCCTCCGCCGTCGCGTGTAACATAAAAGAGCTGCTGGAAAAGGTTCTTGCACTTTTGCTTCTGTCTGACTTGTCATGAATTGGTTTCTTTGTTTTCCTTTTGTGTACTCGCTAAACTATTTTAGTTCTAGAAAGAATAGTGGCAAAAAAAAGCAAGCCTTATATATAATCATGATGTTAATATTAACCCAAATTTATCTCACAAGGACCATAGAACTCTTTTCCTTTTATGATCACTTCAAATATCAGCTTGGAGCTCGATTTTAGAACTGAAGTGGTTGCTATGATTACAATTGGTTAGTTACTCAAAGTGGTTCATTGATGTCAATACTATTCATAATATTTATGCAAAAATTGCGAAGAATCAACAGTGAAACAACAGCAGTTTCCAAGCTGTTCCTGGCTGAGTTCTCTTTAGGTTTCTATCTATTGTTTGTTCAATACTTGATACCAGTTAGGCAGTTACCACCACGACTAGGCCAGAAACCAGTACCATCAGCCCTATAGGAGATGGCCCAGAAATAGGTTACAGAACCCTACTGCAAATAACCTTTTGGATCAATTATAAATTGTTGAACCTTCATAGGATGTGTACAGCTTTAAACTTTCTATAATTTTAGATAGCTAGAAAACGAGGACCTATAGTAGTGCTGTTGTTCGGAAATGATTAATTTTCTGCATGTTCCTAATGATGTAAATTCTAGTTTAAACTCCATATTTATGGTTCATGCTTGCTAATAATACATGTTACTGTCATAATGACAATTCGTCTTCTACTATGAATATTGACATCTCACTTTACACATGCTATCCAGGTTGCATCTTTGAAAGACACAATTGCACGAAAAGATACAGAAATTGAGCAGCTCCAGCTCATGAAAGACAAAGCCAAACCGCCAAGTTCAGTAATCGACAAAAATGGTGCTAGCATGCCAAAGAATTCTAATTCCAACCAGGGATTGATGTCGCTGATTACAATAAACCAACATAGCCAACTATCAGATCCTCAGAGTTATGTTGAGGTGAATGGAGACGCTGGTCATACTTCACCCACTGACCTTGCGTCTGCAGGCTTGGATGAAGCAGATTATGAAGACAATGTATCCGAAGATGGCCTATCAGCAGGAGAAACAGAGTATTCTGTTGGCAGTGCTGCTGGAGTTGTCCCGAATTCCAACTCAGATAGAACTTCTGAGACGACAATGTACTCTCAATTTCCCATAGCACATTAGCACTTCCATCAAGCCAACCTGCAGCTGTTAATTTTTTCTTTCATTACTATGACTCTTTTTCATTATAATTTCGCTTTGTTACATATGCATCATAATGTGCGTTTTTCATTTTTTAACAAGGATGTTTACTAGCTCAATAATTGCAGGCAGAGAATTTCATCACGAATATCTAGATTCGCTATCGCAAAGAATGCGCAGCCAGCAATGTCCAGATCAAAACCAAGGGATGCTGTTCTGAAGACTCCAAGTATGTATTGTAAACCACCCACGCGTAGGACTTATTTACTTTGACATGATAGGTCACTATTGTTGTCTCGCCTGCAAAATTTTATTACCAGCACTCAATGAACATTCACATTTTGGAAGATGGCATGTTGCTATGTCCAGATAGTTTTCATACCTAGACATAATGTGTGGTAAATATTCACACTAGAACCCAATAGTTACATTATCCTGTAGTAATACTAATGAGAATTATATTGACTCACCAGTTCATACAAAAGCTCCAGCCAGCCAGTTGACAGGAGGCTCTTCAGCCAGGGCCTCCAAAAGGTGGCAGAAGTAGAGCACGGTCCAGTTGCTCGGTTGTATTTTGTATGTCCACTGTGACTCAAAATGTGAAAATAGGTGGGGGTAGCTTAGGAGCAATGTATGATTGTATGCTCAAAAAATGTGAAACATTCTGCTGACGAGATGAGCAGCCGATGTCTCATCTTTTGCTTATACAGATTGAACATCAAGGAATGCCCTTTTTGTGTTTCGCCTGTTCTTGTGCGTACACATGCAATGTTTTGAGATTTTGGCATGGTTGGTTCACCCCCAAAGTTCTACATTAGTAATTTTGTAAGGAAATTTTGAGCTTTTCCGCAGATCTCTTCAGTGGACTGTGAGTATTTGAAATTTGGTTTGGTGGAAGAGGGTTCAATAGTGTGTGTTCATCTTAAACTCTGATCACTGACTGACAGAAGCAAAACTGGAAACTGGGAAAAAAGTGGGAGAAGCAGAACTGCAAACAGCGAAAACAAACGCGGTGAGCAAACGACCAAACGTGGATCGAAACACGCGACCTTCAGATCTTCAGTCTGCCGCTCTCTCGACTGAGCTATCCCGATGTTAGTGTCAGAGCAAACATGACATGATAAAATGTAATCCAAACACGGTAGAAAACTAGAATCTGACGTACATTACAACATCAGCAATTAGTTTTGAAATATAAGCATGTCACCTGGGAAATGCAAATCTGCACTCGTGTGCACCTGCACCCCCCTATCTCCACCTTGGTTCCCACATTCCTCCGTACCACAGTGAAGAAAAGGAAATGATCCGAAAGATCGACATTGACATTTGAATCCTTCCATGCTGAAGTGTAAAAAAGGAACGGCGATGCCGTGATCACCAATGGAAAATAGTGCCAACATTTCACCATTTGTAAAGAGCAGTGAACATGGTATCTCGCGCAAGCCCGTCTAGCTTAGCTGGTAGAGCGCAAGGCTCTTAGGTCTTGTCTAAACAACTTTTAAGCCCGGTTTTTAGCGGCTGTTTCTAACTTTTTAACTGAAAGTATACTGTAGCAACAGTTAGTTTTTTCTGAATCAAAAAATAAGAAAAAATAAGAAAAATTCAAAAACTCTGCTCTATATTTTGAAACAATACGAAATAATAAAAAATAAAAAAACTAAAAACTAAAAAATTAAATTAAAAAGCTGACGTGTTCCAAGCGACTTCGAGAAGACTTGAAAACCGTTTTGGAGCGGGCCATATATTTTCTTTTTAATTTCGGCCCAGGGCTGCTCAACCCTGTGCCCATTGGCTGCCTTACTGACAACTCCACGGGCCATGACGCCACGGCCACCCATGCGGCATTGCGGCGCCCAAGAGTTTTGCCCATGCCGCCCGCCACCCCCCAGTCATCCCCTCATGCGTCGAGCGAGCCCGCTCGCAGGTTGTCTTCCCTCCCAGGCTCCCAATCCCACACCCCCAGCCGCGTGCGATGGCGTCGCAGACCGTGCTGCCTGCCGCTCCGTCGCGCGGCGCGGTGCCGCGTCGATAGCCTCTCGCACGTTACTCGTTAGTCGCTACCGCTACCCAATTCACCCACCGGGACCTTGCGCGGTCGCACGTGCCACCATGCCGATCGCCCAAGCCCCAGAATGGACCGTACAACGGCGCAGCCGCGAGGGCCACTGCCGTGCGACCAGCGGACCGTGGTGCGAATAACCCTCCAGTCAGCACCGGCTTCTCAAAAAACCGGGTTCAGGATACGGCAATCTCAAGAGAAGCCGGCCATCACGCTCAGACGGCGAAGATTCTTCTCACTTTGTTCAGTTTTCTTCGGCAGAACGGGCAGCTACCGTCTTCCTCTACAATCCTGCAACACGGCAGCAGCATCGCTTCCCTTTTACATACTTGTTATCTTCCATCCACGAAGCAATGATTCATTGGCACACAAAATGCATGCGCGCGCAGGGGAGGAAGAAGCAGTCCTTCCGGGCGTCGCAGCAAACCACGCAGAGGTGCCGGCCGGCCTCGTCCCTTTCCTCCACGTTGTCGCCGTCGCCGTCGTGGGAGACGGAGTCGTAGGACGAGCCCAAGCTCGCGTCGTCATCGTCTTTGTTCGTCAGCGATGGGATTCTCTGATCTGCAGTGCTCGGACTACTACCTCCACTTCCAGTGCAGAGCCCGAACAGTGCGTTCAGTTTCTCGTACAGGAGTAGCAGGGCAATTGCCAAGATGCCTACCAACGTATGAAGGATTTAGTTGGCGATCACAGAATATCTGACCATTTCAATGATGTTTGAGCTGATCTAGTACACACCTGATCCGACAACGTACACTATCCAGCGAGGTCCGTATCGCAGTATCACATATTGTTCGTCATCAGGATTCAGTCTCTGAAAGATGATGTATTAGAACAGTGCGTGCAACAAAAGTGAACATGGTATTTATATGTATATAATTGAATATGAAGGAAGTTGAAGATTACAAGCCAACGTTTATTGTCACCTCTTTGAGGCCAGACGACAGAACTGCGACATTTTGTCCTAGCAATGGTAATCTGTACGTGCAAAGAGCGTGGCCCGGTGAGCATATATAATCTACTCCTGTGGTGTTGTAGAACAAGGCCCTGATTCTGAAATCGAGCAACACCTGCCAAATGAAACCTCTGAAGAGTGTCTAGCTAATGTTGCACAGAATTTTGGAAGTTATCACACCTAACATGGCTACTTTACCGTTGTATCCTGATCGTTTAAGTTGCGCACGGAAATATAGTACTCGTAAGAGAAATTGATAGTCTGCTCAATTGTTCCAGTTCCTGTGATTTGACAGTCTGATAGCATTAGGATTTGGAACGTTGCAGGGTATTGCAAGTTTGCAACAGATTCTTCTTAACCATTGAGACAGTTCTTACCGTGCACCATGTGCCATAAAATGTGGTGCTATGTACTGATGGCTTCTCAGCCCTTCGCGTAAAGCTTTTCTATGTAATGGAGCACCACCATGCAACGAGATTTTTAAAAGCAAAGGAACTGAAACCTGACATACCACGTTGAAAACTCAGAATCTCACCAGATGAGTGGTAGTGGTACTGTACTTGTAACTGTACATTTGTACCCTTGTAAGATTTTTTTTTGAAAACAAGGGCCGGAGCTCTGCCATTTATTTCAAAAAGAAGAGAATTACACTTGCCCACGAAAGAAAAACAATAGTACAATAACACCAACAACCCCTACAAATAAGGGACGTCAACACCAAAGGCCCCAACTGGGACTCTTACCAAGTACCTATTACATTCAGAAGGCAAGCACCTTGTGAAGGGACAACATGCTCCCAAGAAAGGGAGAGGGGGTGGCTCCTCCACTTACACCATTGGCGACCACCACCATGCAAGCACCGCCATGCGCCGCCCAACGTGCGCCATCCACTAACGCTACACATCACGAGTCATCGTCGTCACCCGTCATGCCCACGATGCGACCTGCTTAGCCGATGCACAAGGCCCACCACCCGAAGCACCAACTCCATTGGTCCTGAGCTCACCTCTAGCCATCTAAGACGTTGTCACCTATGCACCCTAAAGCCCTGCCACGACACTTGTCACGTGTCATCGTCGTTGCTTGGCACGTGCCCGCAACACGGCAGCTTTGACTTTGCACAACAAGTATCACCGAATCATCTAAAGTGACACCTGAAGTGATGCTTCAGCCAAGTTGTTGGTGACACCTAAGCCCAGCTTGGGCCTGAGCTCACCCAAGAACACTGAAGCCGCCGCCACTTGCGTGCCCCGATGCCCACCACTACACTCATCGCTTGTCATCGTCGCCGCCCGTTGCACACTGTGATGCAGCAGTGCCAACTTCGCCATGACAAACATCATCGAAGAGTCCAAAGAAACGCTTGAAGCAAAGCCTCAGCTGAGACAACAACCGGTGATGAGGCACATGCCCGGGTCGAGCCTAAGCTCGCCCAAGACCACTGAACCACCAAAGCCATCACCACTACGTGCCAAACACCCCATCGCGTCACTTGCCGCATCTCATCATCATCGCGTGGTTGCACACCAGTGACGCGGCATCTCTGACTTCACCACAACACACATCACCGAAGTGACCAGAGCAACACCTGTAGCGTACCCCAGTCGACCCGACAAGGACACTCAACCAACCACAATCGGTAGATCGAACACACACAACGATGCTCAGGAGGGTGGTGGTGGAACTAGAGAGGGACAGGGAGGCTCCAGATCCGTCAGGATCTAAGGGCAACAAAGACCGAAGGTGAAGAAGAAGGATGCGAGGCCGCCATAGCCATTGACGTTCTACCCATCGAGCCGCACATCCCTGCACGGCCGAGGCTAGGCCTAGCCAGCCACACGCACATTCACGCGTGGCCACGACAAGGCCTAGCCAGCCATGCCGAGAAGGACAACCTTGCCGCCGCAGCCACCGATGAACGATGGACAACTACATCTGGCAAGCTCCGGTGATGCTCAGAGGACGGCGATGGGAATGGCGACAGATCTGAAGAGGGAGAAGGTCAAGGATGACGGTGAGGCTTTAGAATCACCGGGATCCGAGGTCGGTGGTGACTGGAGGCAAAGAGAAAGGAAGCGGGTGGTACCAAGAAAAAAAGACATGAAAAAGAATGGAGGGAGAGGGAGGGAAGGAGGGAGAAGGAGGAGGAGGGGCAGCCGCCGCTGGCGACGGTGGTGGAGGCGTGGGGGCTCTCGGGATGTGCCTCCCGGTCGCCCACAGGAGGGAATAGATGTGAGGTAGAGCGGCCAAAGTGCCGGATACCCTTGTATGATTTAACAGAATTGAAAAGATGAATTCTGCCTCGGATATCATTGATCTTTTTTTTTTGTTGATTGCAATCAAGTTATTATTTCGCTAGTGTCGACTACACTCATATGCTGATTTATCTGCTAGTGGCATATGCTAGGACTTGTTGCAGATATGAGAAACTAACGCAGTACTACGAGTTTAAAATCCTTATCCTCGGTACGTTGTGAACCCTTCTTACCTTGCGCAATGGTGATGCAAAGTGGATAAGGCAATTCACTTTCAGGCTTGACACTGTAAGCGACTTCAATTTGACTCCCTCTTTTAAGGAAATATACCCATTCCTGCACGATACAATGTACTATTTAAACACACCAGAACTCAGAGCATATGCACCAACAATTTGCGCATACTAAAAAGGCACCAGAATTGGACAGCAACTAATTCACAGGCGTTTGTTTGGCCCCCAATAGTTATAACCTGAACTTCTGACAAATGCATATAGCATTCGAAACATCGAGAACTGACACACTGATGGGAACACTGCTTGAAAGTAACTGACATGATAGATGCGTCACACACTCACACCATGAATTCAGAAACGAATGATAACGCAACACTACCCTGTGAGAATTGGCAGGCACGACAACGCGGCGAGCCTCCGACCACGCGGCCGGCACGTGGAGAGGTGGAGCACCGGCCAGCCCATAGAGCACCAGTCATGCAACGCCATGAACGCTGTCCACTGAGCCGTAGTACCTGAGTTGGCTGACGACTAACTCCACTGAGCCGTAGTACCCCAGCATCAACGCCATGGACGCTGTCCATCAGTGCAAAGATTAATGCAAGTTGTAACACTAACCGTAGTATATGTGTCGCCGATAGATATGATCTTGAGCGAATGTGGCCAGAGTAACAGACCTAAAAAGAACAGAACGTGAGGAGGGTGACAGAGCAGAACATTGTTGCCTCCATCGAGTCGTCGCAGTGGACCTGAGCTGAAGCCTGAGAGGCATAAGGGATTGGGAGCTTTGCAAGCGTGCATGCGACGGCGCGTAGCTAGTAACTACCGGTCGGAAGGCTCGTGCACGAACTGCCATTCTGACCGGCCGAAAGAATAGAGCGGTAACGGTTGTTCAGACTTGTTTTGGATGGGAGACGGGAAGGTATTAAGCGTAGGCTGCTGTTGAAAGCGGAAAGCTGTAGACAAGCAGGAATTGAAGACGGAAAAATATGATGTACGGAACCAGTGGACCAGCCTTTAGAGACCAGAGACATATACCATACGTTTGAGAGTTGGCTCGCTTAGAGCTACTGAATTTTTTTTTTGAAAAACCACTAAAATTTTCCACTTTATGTCAAGTTCCTCTTGATCAACATCATCTCATTTGATCCAACGGCCAAGATTCGGATTTCCATTATTTGATTTCAACTTTACCTCCTGCCACACAAAGGCATATTAACTAAGAGAACTACTACTGCACGCTATAACGTCGGAATCGATTATGATGATATAGCTCCTGCTCCAGCTTCCTTCCCCTCCTCACCCTCCTTTCTCCTCCCTTTCCCTCACCTCCACTGCCTCCCTCCTTTGTCGCTGCCGCCGGTCACACCACCGCGTGCCTCCTCCCCGCCCCCACCTCTTCCCATGGTCGATGGCGAGCTCGCCGACTCCTCCACCCCCACCGCTCACTTCGCCCAACCTGATATTCTCTCGACCCTCACCTCGCTGACCCGCCCTCCACCACTACCCATCGTCCACCGCCGCGGCCCACCATCGTGCCATTGTCGCCCTAGCCTCCCTCTACAATCAGGGAGGCGTGGTGAATCTGTCCAAGAAAGATGGTGGCGGCACCTCCCCTCATCGGAGCTCAAGAGCAAGAGAGTTGGATCACCAAAGCTGTTAGATCATGTGGCTAGGTTTAGGATATTTTGGTGACGAATAATTGACAATGGTTAATTTGTGATGATGAATAATTGGTAATTTTGTTTAGCGGTGTTATGCGAGTTGTGTCGCGTATGTGCGGACTGATGTTGGTCAAGTTGAGACGAACTTGTGCCGGAAAAATATTCTTTGGTCTTTGCATGTGCAGGTTGAGCATGGAGACGATCATGATCGGTGACGATGTGGATCGGGACTAGGATGGGGAGATCCGAGGTTCGGACGGTCAAGGAGGTCACAAGATAGTCAGGCTCATGCTTGGGGCGTATGGAGATCAAAGGTTGATGATACGTGGAGGAGCTACGGGAGGTACAGTCTTGGAGGCTTCGACACGTGATGAGTTGAAAAGTCGGAAGTGTGAAACCTCATGTTAGGAAGGGTTTCGGGTCCTTTGAAAATTAGTGGGCCAAAAGCCTAGTTGAGTTAAAAAGCCTTAGGTCTAGTTGGATGAGTTGGATTAGAATTCTAAGTAGAGATTGAATATGATTCGTAGTTGGTTGTATAAAAAGAACGGAGACGTTGTGCTGTGTTTGCGTCTGGTGAGACAAAAAAAGAATACGCGTGAGGAAAAAAAGGCGTGCGGCGGCGCTGTATTGGAGCGAACAAAAAGGGGTTACAGCGGCTGCATGCTTGTGCACGAGATGGTATGACGGATGAACAGTGCTCGTGTTTTTGAATAAAAGTTCGTGAGTTTTATAATTCGCATATATTATCTTTTTTCCTTGTTTTTTAATTTCTATGAATTCTCCATATATTGATCTCTAGCTATATATTTTTTATGCTTACATTCATGAATTAGTTTGAATTAAAAATCGATTCCTAGATTGAAGAAAAAACGTTGGTTTAATGTTCGATTGGAACTTGTTTCTCACTGTTACAGTACGTTGCTACAGTAAAATCAGGAGAAAAAAAATCTTTTTTGTTTGTTTTTTTGTTATTCTAGTTTTTGCAGATTAAACAATTAAAAGGCAAAAAATTTAAGAAAGTTTCCATTGTGCGCTGCAATCATTTACCTCCCTTTGATTGTCAGTAACGATCCTACAAAAGATCCTACAAAAGCTTTATGGGAGAGAGGAGAGATGGAGAAGTGTGAGAGAGGTGAGAGCTATGGGATACGACGCTATACTATGGAATCGCAAGAAAACAATATACTGTTTTTTAGATTTTTCTCATCAACTAATCCCACGGTCCTTCGCTTTTCCCCGAAGCCGGCAGGTGACGGCGTGTGCTGGGGTGACGTGGACGGCAACCTGAGAGCAACGGGCGCGCAAGGTGAAACCCTCCCATCGCGCCACCCCGAAGCCACCGGGCTCGCTGCGGTCCGCCCGCCCGCGCGCGCGCCACCGCGGGGACGCGCATCATTGCCGCCGCGGTGGTTGCCCTGCTCCTCTTCTCGCCGCCCCGATCCCTTTCCGCTCATCAATTCACGTCCAACTCCTGCAAGCAAGGGGCCGAATAAATCGGACGCGTGCCGGCCCGTATGAATCTCGCAGGGCTCGCCGGGCATTATTGCGCCGTGAGAGAGCAACCAGGTGGTAAACGGGTTAGGTGCCGCGGCCCGATTCGTGGAGGGAATCGCACTGAGAGTCTAACTCGGTCGTATGATTCGTCAACTTTTCCCGTGACACTGTAGTATCCGGCACGCCACAGAACCGCAGGTGATTACGTCTACAGCGTCCTTTTCGCTGTTGTTTCTTTGTGCTCAAAGCCTCTCGAGCCGTATGGATGCCCGAGCGGCGTGAGAATTTCACAGGAAAAAGCGTGTGCTTAGGCTAATCATGTGTGTGACATTTCTCCGGGCGGAGCCTGTCATGATTTGGGCGGTCGATGACTTGCTCGCATACGGTGGAGACTTTCTCCCCCATCATGGAGAAACAGAGTGTACATGTAGGATCTTCCGTCCTTTGGAGGAATGCTACTGACACTGTTGAAATTTATAAAATGTATTTTTTTAATATATAAACCAAAAAGATAGTAAAAATAGCTATATTATTTCTAATTATTATCTTTAAGTACTATATTCGATACATGTATGTAGATAATAGCAAATAAAGCTACATATTTATTAGGAGTATAAAGTGAATATTACACTAATTTTACATTGGAACATGAAATACATATTATATTTATGGACAAGACCTTTAAAAATATGATTTATAAACTTGAACGGAAGTATTAATAATTAACAATGATTAGTCCGAAACAATAATTCGCGATACGAATTCGTTCGCCTCGCCATGTATGGCTAATTCGTCGATGCGTAACACTGAATGGTCAGTGGTTTGCTCGAACTAAATGCGAGGAAATTGATGGTTTTCCTCTGTGGTCCTGGCTGAAGAAAAGGGCTCCTGCCGTTTGCTTGTGCTGGTGTAACTGTAGGTCTGGGAGAACAATCGTAGTTAAATTGTCTGCTTCACAGGAAAACTTATGAATTGTGATCGATATAAAGAGAACAGGAAAACTTATTGTCAAGTGGGAGTCGATCGTCCCATATCTACACAGGTTGAGAAGCCGGCCATAGAACTGTCTTCGAAGCAATGGTCATGATGTGCATTTAACTTCTTATAAAGTTGGTTGTAAGTTAAAATTACTTATGTTCAGGTAATCAAGAAGTACTGAACAATATACAGACAGAAGACAAGGTAACTTCACTCCTCAGTAGAGATTAACACTGAGATATCATCATATCAGTTCCTCTGCGGTTTCAAATGAGATGTTTCCCTGCAATTTGTTGAAAGCAAAAGCAGCAGCTCCATTGAAATTGTGGAAGCTAAGCAGATGTAATTCAAAGCAGCTGTTGCCTGCGAGGGCATTTTAGGGATTTTTCAATTTGTTTTTCGGTTTTAAAAGCGATGTGACAGAGAGAGTAGGGTCCAACTGTCATTGGCATAAGAAAGAATACAAGGAGAGGGAGGTGGCCTTCGCCCGGTCTCTCGCGGCGTTGAGGGCAGAATCATGGGATCGATCCCCACTTCCCCGACAATCCCGGGAGACCGGTGGCTACGCCTTCTTTCCTGACCTTTTTTATACTGGTTTGCGGCTCTTCTCTCTTACCCTGAGCAAATCCAATTGAGTTGTCCCCTTCTCCTCTTTCTCCTCTTCCACCGTGAGCAACCCCTAGGGTTTTGAGCTCTAGTGGTGACGACCCAGTTCGGTACCCCTGCTCTAGCAACCCGCGGCCGTGCTTCGGTGAGGGCAGAGCCAAGGGACTGGATTTTCGGCAACGGCGGTGATTTGGCCTTGTGCTAGGTCAAGGCGGCAGCGGCGGATCTGACTGCCAGTGACATCCTAGTGGCGGCGCAGTTGGCTGTGGATGTGCTGGTGGTGTGGTGTTGTGAGCACTCCCATGCATTGGTGCTTATGGTTTGGTCGTTCCTTTGTGATTTTGGTTGTGTGGTGTCTGGCTTGTCTAGCATTTGGGCGGTGCTAGTTTCTTGGTTTTGTACAGCATTATCTGACCTTCGACCTCATGACCATGGTGTCAGTCAGCTCGTGCGGATGGTTTTATATCTTCGAGAATCACGCCGTGGAGCAAACGGCTATGATAGGTTTTCTAGGACAACACCGACTTCGGTGTGCCTAGCCTTGCTACCTTCTGGATGGTTTAGAGTGTCATTTCCTCATGAGTTGCCTTCTTTACTTGTTATCGTATAATTGTTAGCCATTCTAGTGTACTGTAGTATTTGGCAATATTATTTATGTTGTAGGGGTGGCCCAACCCCCGTGATTGGGCCTTACAACTAGCCCAATATGTAGGGGCTGTTTGGTTACTAGCCACACTTTGCCACCATTTGCCAACAAAAATTGCCACACTTGCCTAAGTTGAGGTGCTCAAATTCTTTACCACACCTTAGCAAGCCTAAGGGAATCTTGCCACACTTTTTTGAGTCACTGACGCGTGGGACCTAGTTTGCTGGAAGGGAATCTTGCCACAACTGTGGCTGCAACCAAACAGCTGCCAAGTTGGTCAAACTTGCCTAACCTTAGGCGTGTCAACCTGTGGCAAAGTGTGGCTGGCAACCAAACACCCCCGTAATATGCCAAATAGTATAGAGGAATGTATCAATATACCCTGGCCTTTTGTAATTATTAAGGGGTAGAATGGAAAATTCTCATCCTATTGTACTCATGTATATAAACCCCCAAGGGGGCATGAGGGGCATATCCACTCATTTTATCACTAGCTCTCTCTCCGTAGTTCTCTTGATTATGTCTCATATGAAGAAGGGTACCCTGTACCCAATGTTGTAACCATGCTGTAATGGTTGGCACCATCCGTGGGGACTCGCGCAAGAAGCTGCGTAAGGAAATGTGCTAGAGAGGGCTACCATCGGAGCATTCGTGTCGCGAGCACCTCAGATCGCCCAGCTTCTATTGGTTTTCAAAAGTGATGCTACCATCAGCAACGGTCTACCATGTTGGATGCTATCGATGGCTACCCCATCACACCAGCACAAGTGGGGGGGGCTCTCGTCATCACCATCACGGCACAAGGGAGTTAGCCTCCGTGTGCGATGTACACCGGTTTCATCTCTGACCCCCTCGTGGTCATAGACGTTCGTGGTTGAGACTTCATCGACCGCTAGTTCGAAAGGTGGGGGACAACCCACGCGCACACCAGGGAGTTCACCTCGCGACCTCGTCCGACCACCTCATGGTCGTAGACGTTGCGTTCTACCACCTCGTGGCCGTGATTTCGTCTAACCACATTGTGGTCGTAGACATTTCGTCCGTGGTCATAGACACTTAAGGCTTCATCTACTACTATGTCATGGTCATCTCTTCACCAATAGCTATTACTTATGGTTGAGACTTCATTGATGCCAGTCTGAAGCGGCGGGACAGAGTGCACGCGCTCTGAAGCCTTCGCCCTGCCGCCGACTTCGTCAATACCTATTGCACCTTCGGCGATGTCGTCCGACCTCTCAAGGTCGAACCTTCGCTGATGCTTGTCCAATCTCCTCGTGGTCATGACTTTGTTGGCCCTCGACCGACTCCTCGTTGTCATGTCCCCGTCAATGCTGGCCTCCACCGGACTTCGCCTAGTCTTCGCTAGACTTCGCACGATTTCTTCCGAGGTCTCCGTACCATCCCCGCGCAGACTTCGCACAGTCTCCACCGAGGTCTTCGCACGGTCTCCGCCAAGCCCCACACGGATGGCATCTCTAATGGATTTCACACGATCTCCGCTGGACCCCACGTTGTCACCGCCGACCTTCGCGTCCTCCGACCTTGGTGCCACGCCACCTCACCTCCGGGTGAGCAACTTGTGGTCGTACACATTCGTCTAAATGTTCATCTGACCTCGTGGTCCAGACATCATCCACTCACATCGTGGTCCTGACTTTGTCCAACCGCTGCGTGGTCCTAACCTCATCCGACTGCCTCGTGGTCGTGACTTCAACTGGTCGCCTCACGGTCAAGACTTTGTTCGACCTCCTCGTGTTTGTAGACACTTCGTCCGACTGCCTCATGGTCGTAGACACTTCGTTTGACCGCCATGTGGTCAAGACGTCACCCAACCTCCTCGGGGTCGTAATTTTGTGAAAATTCGCACGATGGCCTCGCGCCTCAGCGTACTTTGCAGAGTATAAAGCACCGGGAACCATGGGTGTCCCGAGCAATTCTTCGGAGTATAAAAAATCGCATGGTACGGTTGTGGCCCCGACGTACTCTATGGAGTATAAAGCGCTAGGAACCACGAGCATCCCGGGCAACTCTACGGAGTATAACAAATCGCATAGTGTGACTGCGGCCGTGGTGTACTCTGAGAAGTATAAAGCAGCGGGAACCACAGGCATCCCAGGCAACTCTACGGAGTATAAAAAATCGCACGGTGTGGCTACAGCCCCAGCATACTCTACGGAGTATAAAGCGCCGGGAACCACGAGCATCTCGAGCAACTTACGGAGTATAAAAAATTGCACAGTGCAACTGCGGTCCTGGCGTACTCTATGGAGTATAAAAAATGGCACGATGCGGCTTCGGCCCCAGCGTACTCTACGGAGTATAAAGCGTCAGGAACTTAGCCATCCCAAGTAACCCTACGGAGTATAAAAGACTGTGCAGAGTCCCTCCCATGCATCCCACCCAAGAGTCCTTGCCATGCATCCCACTAGGGAGTCCCTGCCAGGCACCACACCAAAGAGTCCACCATGCTACTTCATCCAACCACGTAGTGATCATAGCCAATTCGTCCAACCACCTCGCTGTCGACTCTTCATACAACCACATAGTGGTTGTAGACAATTCGTCTGACTACCTCGCGGTCGACTCATCATCCAACCACACAGTTGTTGTAGGGGCTTCGTCTGACCACCACATGGTCATAACTTCATTTGACCACATAGTGGTTGTAGACACATCGTCCGACTGCCTCGCGGTCGAGACTTTGTCCGACCACATAGCGGTCATCAATGTTTCATCTGACCACCTCATGGTCGATGACGCTTATCCGACCACCCCGTGGTCATTGATGCTTAGTCCGACCGCCCCGTAGTTGAGACTTCGTCCAACCACCTCATGATCGTCGATGGTTTGTTCGACCGCCTAGCGGTCATTACATTGTTCAATCACCCCACGATCGTCAGTTCGTCCGCCAACATCATGGTTGTGGATGCCTCACCAAACCATCTCGAGCTCTACACACACCTCTGATGGCCTTCGCTCGGCTTCGAAAGGACCTCGCTGGCCTTCGCGCTGCAAGCTCCGCGCATCCCTCCGCTAGCCTTCGCGTCTCGGGCTCCGCGCACACCTCCAATGGACTTCTTTTGGCTTCGAAAGGACCTCACTAGCCAGCGCGCCCTAAGCCTCCACGTAGGCACGTCAGCGGCCCCGTCAAAGGATTAGCTCTCCCCGTCGGCCTCTATGTGAGCCCTCACAGGCCTCCACGCGATCATACCGGCGGCCTCGCTGAAGTCCCACATTTGCTTTAGACTGGCCATTCACTAAAGTCTCTGGGTCTTTGTGCCATGCTCGTGAGCCATTGGCCATCTCCGAAGCAGTTTGCATCGTGTGAAGGCCACGCGAAGGCTACCCATGAGGGAGGGGTCTTCACCGAGGTGTCCATGGCTCTAGGCCATGTGGCACGAGGGCAACCCCACATCGAAGAGGTCTTCGCCGAGGTTTTCGCGGGACTTCATGCAATCTACGCTGGACCCCGCGTGGACATCACATCCGCCGAGCTTCATCTTACCTCTGCTGTCCCTCGCAGAACTTCGCCCAATTTTTTATAGACATCGCATGAACTCAGCCGAACTCCACATGGACTTTGCCTCTGCCAGACCTCGCGTAGCCTCCGTGGGTCCCCACTGGACCTCGTGTTATCTTCATTGGGCTGCACGCGATCTCCAACCGCCTCACAGTCGTGACTTTGTCCGACCACATCATGGTCGAGACCTCATCCCACCTTCTTGCAGTCATGACTTCGTCCAACCACTTTATAGTCGAGAACTCGTTCAAGTGCCTGGCAATCATGATTTCATCTGACCACTTCATGCTCGATACCTCATCCAACCGTCTCGCGGTCACGACTTCTTCCGACCATATCGTGCTCGAGACCTCGTTCAACTGTCTCGCGGTCGTGATTTCGTCCAACCACTTCGTGGTTGAGATCTCGTCTAACTGTCTAGCGATCGCGACTTCTTCCATTCACATAATGCTCGAGACCTCGTTTGACCTCCTTGTGGTCGTGGGGAGCGCGTGCCTCAAGACTTCATCCCACCACAGAGCATGCACCTCAAGGCTCCGTCCCGCTGCCGGCTTCATAGAAGCCAGTCTGAAGGGTTGGGGATGGAGCGTGTGTATCAAGGCTTCCTCCCGCTACTGGCTTCATCAATGCTAGTTCGAAGGGTGGGGGATGGAGCATGCGCTTCGTGACTTTGTCCCGCTGCCGGCTTCATTGATGCTAGTTCGAATGGCAGGGATGGGCCGTGTGCGCCGTAGCTTCGTCTCGCCACCGCCTTCATCGATGCCAGTTCGAAGGGTAGGGGATTAAGCGTGCGCTTCAAGGCTTTGTCCCACTACCGGCTTCGTTGACCATGAGTTCGAAGGATGGGGGACAGGCCGCACACCCAAGGATTCATCCCACTGCTGGCTTCGTTGATGCCAAGTCCGAAGGGCGGGGGACGGCCCACGCGTGCACCAGGGAGTTTGCCGCGCAACTTCATCAGACCACCTTATTGTCGTTGATAATTTGTCCGACCGTCTCATGGTCGCGACTTCATCCAACCACCTCGTGGTTGTAAATGTTGCATCCGACCACCTCGCAATCGTGATTTCATCTGGCCACATCATGGTTGTAGATGTTTCGTCCGAAACTTCATGGTCGTAGATGCTTCATCTGACAACTTCGTGTTCGTAGACACTTTGTTCAACCACATCGTGGTTGTAGACTCTTTGTCCGACCGCTTCGTGGTCGTAGACAATTAGTCCGACCACTCATGGTTGACTCATTGTCTGACCACACAGTGGTTGCAGAGGCTTCGTTCGACTGCTACAGGGTCGTGACTTCGTTTGACCACATAATGGTCGTAAACGCTTCGTCCGATGCCTCGCAGTCGCAACTTCGTCCGGCCACATAGCGGTCATAGACTCTTTGTCCGACCACTTCGTGGTCGTACATGCGTCATCTGACCATATGGTGGTCGTAGACACTTCGTCCGACCGCTTCGTGGTTGTACACTCTTCGCCTGATGGGGGACGGGCCGCACGCACAAGGAGTCGTCCTGTTGTCGGCTTCGTCAACGTCAAGTCCGAAGGATGGGAGACATGCACACCAGGGAATTCATGTCATGACTTCGTCAGACCACCTCATCATCGTTGATGATTCATTTGACCGCCTCGCAGTCATGACTTCATCCAACCACCTCGTGGATGTAGACGTTGCGTCCGACCGCCTCGCGTTTGTGATTTTGTTCAACCACATTGTGGCCATAGATGTTTTGTCCGACGCTTCGTGGTCATAAATGCTTCGGCTAACAACTTTGTGTTCATAGATGCTTCGTCCGATCACATTGTGTTCACAGATGCTTTGTCCGACCACATCGTGGTCATAGACTCTTCGTCCGACTACTTCGTAGTCATTGACGCTTCGCTTGACCACATGGTGGTCGTAGACGGTTCGTCTGACCGTTTCATGGTCGTACACTCTTCGCTTGACCACGGCGCGGTCATAGACACTTCGTCTAACAGGGGACAGGCCGTGGGCGCATCAGATTCCTCTCGCCACTGACTTCGTCCATGGCTAGTCCAAAGGGTGAGGATGGACCGCGTGTGCTGCAACTTCATCTCATTGCCGTCTTCGTCGATGATGGAGCGCATGTGTCAAGGACTTGTCCTGCCTCCAGCTTGGTCGATGCAAGTTTGAAGGGTAGAGGATGGAGCGTGCATGTCAAGGCTTTGTCCCGCTGCTGGCTTCATCAACGCTAGTCTGAATAGTGGGAGATGGAGCGCGCACTTCATGACTTTGTCCCACTGCCGGCTTCATCGACAGTAGTATGAAGGGTGTGGACGGGCCACACATGCCATAGCTTCATCGTGTTGTTGCCTTCGTCGATGCCGGTCCAAAGGGTGGGGATTGAGCGCACGCTTCAACACTTCGTCCCGCTATCGGCTTCATCGACCGTGAGTCCAAAGGATGGGGACGGGCGTGCGCGCAAGGATTCATCCCGCCACCAGCTTCGTCGATGCTAGTCCGAAGGGTGGGGGATGGAGTGCGCACTTCGTGACTTCGTCCCGATATCGGCTTTGTCGATGCTAGACCAAAGGGCGGGGATAGGCCGCACACACTGTAGCTTCGTCTCACTGCCGCCTTCATCGACGCCAGTCTAATGGGTGAGGGGATTGAGCGCGCGCTTCAACACTTCATCCCACTGTCGGCTTCGTTGACTGTAAGTCCGAAGGATGGGGGACAGGCCATGCGTGCAAGGATTCGTCCCGTTGCTGGCTTCATCGACGCTAAGTCCGAAGGATGGGGGACGGCCCACGCACACACCAGGGAGTTCGCCGCATGACTTCATCGGACCACCTCGTTGTCGTTGACGATTTGTCCGACCGCTTCATGGTCGCGACTTCATTTGACCACCTCGTGGTCGTAGACGTTGCGTCCGACCACCTCGCGGCCGTGATTTCGCCTGTCCACATCATGGTTGTAGACGCTTTGTCTGACAACTTCACATTCGTAGACAGTTCGTCCTACCACATCGTGGTCGTAGACTCTTCGTCCGACCGCTTCGTGGTCGTAGACAATTCGTCCGACTACACAGTGGTTGTAGAGGCTTCATCCGACCGCCATGCGGTCATGACTTCGTCTGACCACATAGTGGTCATAGACACTTCATTTGACCACCTTGCGGTCGAGACTTCGTTTGACCACATAGCGATCGTAGACTCTTCGTCCGACTGCTTCGTGGTCGTACACACTTCATCCGACCACATTGTGGTCATAGAGTTGCATTAGGATCAGTAAAAGAAGAACCATCTACCAGAGCTGCAAACTAGCAATTGCATCGGCTCACCAGTCGATGCCTCGCATTTGCTGTCGGAGGACGGAGGGCTGAGATAGTCCCGTTGTAAGGGTGGCCTAACCCCCCATGACTGGGCTTTGCAACTGACTCAATATGTAATAAACCCAATAATATAGAGAAATGTACCAATGTATCCCTACCTTTTGAAATTATTAAAGAGTAGTATAAAAAATTCCCATCCTACCCCACTCATGTATATAAACCCCTAAGAGGGGCTGATCCACTCATTTTATCACCAGTTCTCTCTCCGTAATTCTCTTGGTTATGTTTCGTATGGAGAAGGATACCATATACCCACTGTTGTAGCCATACTACAACAATTTACTAGTTCTGAGAGACAATTGCATGATAATCTATGGGATTAACGGTTGCTCGATGATGATTCATGGTCTATATGAGATTAAGATATTGTTTTAGGATATTCTCCTAGTATTTTGAGTAGTTAACAACCACTGTTGATACTATCCTTGTTCTTGCCATAACCTTAATCATCATATATATTGTTTTTGCCTACTATTACCTTCGGTTAAGCTTCTGTTTTATATTCATGCTTGTTGTCTTGGTGATCTAATTATCATAGCAAAGCATCTAAAGTGCATTTCATAACTTGTTATTATTTTTGAATTGCAATTGATTATTGTGGTACCATAATTGGCTCAAAAACTAATATAATATATAGATATCGTTATTTTAATTATTGATTAGATTTAGATTACCGTGATAAGGAGGCCTTGTTTAATACAAGAGCAACCCAACGTCTAAGAGGACAAACTACAAGCAAAATTTTGAACATTATGCTAATTGTTGCAATTATTGTTTTAATGCTCTTGTCATTTAATCTATATTAGGAACATGCTTTATTACTTATTTATAATTCTAAAAATTTATTCAAATATTTACTAATACCGTGGTTATTACAACATTTCACCTTCTCGCAATGAAAATAAATCAGAGAAAGCTACCAATACTTGTTACAATAAAGCACCAGAAACAACAATATATACTTGTAAAACGGTTGGGAAAGGTGGATCGAAAATAACAAGACAATGACTTACTTTCTTTCGACAAAATATGACAATTGTCCTCCCTAATGACAAGTTTGAAGGAGGATTTAATTCTATCTTATTTTTTTGGACGAACAACATTTTTTTTGGTACCAGGCGAAGTATATTCATGGATTTCAGATGTTGAGAAAATTGTATGCTTGTTTTGGTGAACGCATGGAAATCCCTAACAAAAGTTAGTTTTAATCGGCCATACTGAAAATAAGGTCAACTAAAATCTAAAAAATGGAGGGTCCTGTGTTTTCCGGCTTTTCAGTTGATTTTTTATTTCTGTTTTTGTAGCTATTACTATTTATTAAACTATTAAGCCACAGGCAAAAATCACATACCAAAAGAACAGAACTAAGATGTTACAACCGCAAAATCAAGGCTAGGGGGATAGTGAGATGCATGCTTCATAATTCTAGGTTTTAACTTTCATATAGTGCGAGCACCGAGGATATTGTGGGGGCATTCGTATTGGTTGTGGCTTATAGTTTTTGGCTGAAAATAAATAGTAATAGCTGAAAGAAGTGATTTTAAAAAGAGGGGGTGAGCGGTGGAAAAAGTGAGGAAGAGATACGTGCGCGTGATGGAAATGAGAGGAGTGAGGTGAGTGATTAGTGATGCACTCATGACCCTTTGTTTTATCCTCAAAGCGTGACGATAGTGAGAAATAAAGAAGCTACTTCGAAAAGTCAGTTATTTATATTGAATTTTACTTTTTAAGTAGAAGTTAATATAAATAGGGTCGTTAGCCGAGTTGTTACGACAGGGAATTTGCGTCAAACTTCAAAATAACTAGAGAGAATGAGAAGAAAGGCTCCTAGCGCTTCGTGCAAACTAAGGGCCTGTTTGGATCCCATGGGCTAACAACTAGTTGCTAATTTTTAGTCCTTGTGGATCCAGACAGGAGGGCTAATGAGTGGGCTAAATTTTAGCCAAAGCCCCAACTAGTTGTTAGCCAACTAGTTGGCCAAACCTAGCTAATGAGGGCTAAAGGACCAGCAAGATGGAAAAAAGACGCTGATACCCACGCCAACTCTCCCAGACCGCCATGCATAGGGGTATAACAGACTTTGTACTGAGATAGTAGTACTTATTAGTCCTTGGATCCAAACAGGACTGAGCTAATCTTTAGCCAGCTAACTACTAGTCAGCTAACAACTAGTCCTAGCTAACAACTAGTCCTAGTCCATCCAAACAGGCCCTAACATAATATAGAGGTCACGTTAGTGTACTTAGCCTTGATTTTACGGCCGTAACATCTGTTGAGTACGGTGACTTATATTAGTTCTTTAGAATTTGAAAAGGTTACACTATATAGAGCTCTAGATGAATCCTAATAGGATTAGGATTACTGCTTTCTTTTGAAGTAGAATTTCTACTCTACTTTAAAAGATAGCTAAGGGAGACCATATAAAGTCATGAGAAATGGTCATGGTGGTCATGGAGAACCCAAGTAGCAAAGAAGAAAAGTTATTCATCGAAAGGTAGAGGTGCACGAGAGGATTAGAGACTATGTTATTCTTTAGCACTTAATTATTGTATTGAATAGGGATCCGAGAGTCCTAAAAGATTTAAGATGGTTGTGAGAAAACGATAATCTCTTGTACTTTTTTGAGATTGTGCTTAAAGAATTTGCGGCCGGCTTCACCAAATCTTTTCTCTTTCACCTTGGATGCTTCAATATCATTATTTTAGTTCTCTCTATAAGATTTATCTTCTTCATTATTAATATCATGCATATTCATGTTGTATCTTACAAACTCTGATTTGATCCCTGGACTGCTGCGTATAAAAAGGAATACATAGTACATAAAAAGGGGTATCAAAGTATGGCCCTGTTCTTTTTCAGCTTTTAGCTTTTCTACAGTAACTAGCTTTTAAACGAAGTATTTTTTAAGATGGAGTTAGGGCTGGAAAAAAAGCTCGTTAGTGGGGCTCGTTGGCTCGGTTCAAAATTGCTTCAATTATACTTGTTAATTGGTTAAATATTAAAATGAGTTAATTTCAAATGAATTTGAATTTTGCTAAAGCTCGGCTCGGCTCGTTAGCTCGTTTCTAAAAATACTTTTAAATTATATATAAAATGATATTAAATCAAACTATATCATTTTTAGAAAAAGCTCGATAAGACGTGGAATTGGCTCGATATCCACCCCTAGATGGAGTCTACCAGTTAATTGTAGTGCATACTATACCGACTTCATTTATATTAGCAAAAACCACACGTGAATTTTTGTTACTCTGTAATTTCTCGTATGATCAGCCTAAAAGCTACAAGCCATAGCTAAAACATATAAGTCTTAGCCAAAAAGAATATGCCCTATGTAACAACATCAAAATTTATAGCCGACAATTGACTGACGATCACAAATTCAATTCTCTTCTACAGTTAATTCTACCAATGTTACCTCAGCATCCGACTCCCTGCAAGGCTGCACAACCAGCAAAGCTCCATCATCGGACATTAAAATTTAGCCCTAGTTCATCATCACCACAACTCTACTCGATTATTTCATCACAAATTTAGCCCTCAATTATGAACATGTAAATTGGAACAACCAAGCTTGAAAAGAACCCAGAGAGAGAGAGAGAGTAACAAGTTCAGACATTGTTTGCTCGAAATAACAAAATTGAATATGCCAACTCGATCATATATCAAGAACTTTTTATTTGAACGGGCCATATATCAAGAAACTTTAAGGATGCTCACATCGATCTCTATGTATGCATCATCCAATAATCCATGCATGCATGAACTATTCACAAGACTAGATCGATCGTGTCTATCTAACCCAGTAGTAGTTGCTGCGCTCACTCGCGGCGGCGCGCTGCTGCTGCATGCGCAGCTGCTTGTGGAACCACATGATGAACTCGTCGGCGCGCCTGTCCACCACGCCCCTCCCCTTCTCCTCGTCCTCCTCCCTTGCTGGGAATGGCGAGTCCGTGATCCGCACCTGCCGTGGCGCCGCACCGACCACCGGCGCCCACGGCACCGCGCTCTCGGCCAGGTCGCCGTCGTCGTCGCCGTCCGTCTCCTCGGCCGCCTCCTTGAAGTCCATCAGCTCGAACTGCCTCGTCACCGCCGCGGCCGAGCAGTACTCCTCCGCCGGACGGTCGTGCCCCCCGGCGCCGTGCTGCAGGCGCAGGCGGCGCTGCGCGCGGCGGCGCTTGTGCAGCGGCGTGCTGCTGCAGCTGAACTCGACCTCGCGGGGGCGGTACTGGTACTGGTACACGGCGGCGGCGGGGTCCATGGACCGGCACGACAGCGAGGAGAGGCCGGAGGCGCCGCCCGTCGTACCGCCGCGGTGGCCAGTACCGGCGTGCGCGCCGCCGCGCGAGTACGGGTGCACCACAGCTGCGGCCGGGTCCATGGACCGGCAGGAGAGCGCTGTTGACAGATACGTCAAAGCCGGGTTTTCCCGCACGTGGGCGGCGAGGCCATGGTGACCGTCGTGGTGGTGGCGCTTGGACAGAAGCTGGTGCAGGTGGACCCCGAGCGCGGCGAGCTTGGGCTGGTGTTTGCCGAGGCCTTTGACGAGGACGAGGTAGACGGCACGCAGCACGCGCCACAGCTTCTTGGCGCTCACTTCAGGGATGTGCTCGTGATGGGGTCCACCTCCCGATTCCATCGGCGCCTGGTCACTGCTCATCTCGGCACTCGGCTAGCTTCTCCTTCCTCGTTCTGGAAAATTCTGGCGCTTTTGGCCTTGTTGTTAAGACTAGTAGTACTCGACTAGCGTTTGCTTATGACAGGATTGGAGCTTAGGGAGGAAAGGAGGGAGGGGGTATTTAAAGGAGACTGGTGAGATGGCTAGATCACTGGACATTAATACAAAGGAGAACTATTGTGTAATAGTAAGTACTATACGTACGTAATGTCCTTGTATTGTTCTTTTTGTGTTTTGATTTGCTTGTTTCATGACGTGTTTAGCTAGCCAGGAGGTCAGCACAAGCTTGCGTGTCAGATCAGATGACCCTTCTGGCTTCAAAATAGTTTGGAATGTGTTAATTTTTTAATATTATTTTTTTATTATTTGTTGAGATATAGTAGTGTATTTATTTTTTGTATTTTTTTCTTCATATTCTTTTAATTGAATAGGTTAAAAAAGCTAACAACCATAACAGCATCATTTCAGCTAAAATCACAAAGTAGCCAAAATTACAAAGCCACAACACTTTTAGAATTGCACCTATATGTAAGGGAGCAGTAGCTTCTAAATCAGCTTTTTGGAGAAGCTCGATCAAATACCCCACTAGTGCTAATGTAAGTGGAGTACCGTTGTAACAAGGGGTAAAATACAGTGTGTTTGTAAACATAGAACTTGGTGAGAAATCAATTAGGTAGTAGCTGTCGGTTGAATTCCAATATCTTGTACGTTTGAGTACAAAGCAGTGGTGGATATATCTTGTACGGTTGAGTACAAAGCAGTGATGGATCTAAAATTTTTAAGATAAGTGTTAAGAGTTAATATAATATTATTCATTAGAAAAAGCATAGATTCACAACAGCAATAATTGAAGTATAGATTGTCTATACTAGAGACGTCCCAAAATAATTTAGAGAGGTTCAATAAAAATACAATTTAACTCGGTGATTCTTTGTGCCTTTGGAATCGAGATATCACATAGTCATTCTTAACTTGTGGAAAAAAATTCTCCACTCGAGAAATGTAACCACACAATCATTCAAGTATTGATCCCCCACGCTATTTCCTAGTTTGTGCTTCGTAAAATTCATAAATAAAATACTCTCTCAGTAGTTGCTACAGAAAAGATTAGCACCAATTTAATAAGCTTGTAAACAAATTTATAACTGAGCCGAATTAGGGATGGGGAAGTGTGGGAGTGGCCTAAAATCATTAGGGGTACAAATATAAAGTATTTGGCCTAGTTGTTGGTGTATATATAGAGAGAGACATACACATGGTATTTCGGGAAAAAAAATTGGGTGTTCGGTTGAACACCTTTAAAACCACAGTGGGCCTGCCCCGGTATAAGAGCACATTTGCTAAAGATTTCTCTTTTGAGGAATCACTTGATAAAGAAATTTCATTGTTTCATTTAGCATATGTATGAACAGAAAAAGTTCCGGAGTAGTGTTTCTATACTTCGCCAAAAATAACTTGTTTTTTAGCTTGTTTGTTGCTTTTTTTACGTAGTAATCGTTTTTTAAAAAAAATCTAGAAATCGGTTGAAAGAAATCAAGAAAAATACATACGGAGGCTTTCGTTGATTTCATCATCTAGCTTAAATTAGGTTAAGTAGGATCTTTTCGAGTGTTAGAGCGTAGGTTGACGAGAAGAAGTGGCTGGAAAAAACTCAAATCATTGGCCATGCTAGGGCCAATCGATAGGAATAAAGAAAAGGGCACCTGAACTTTTCATTAACTACTGTCATTAGCCCATACGGCGGGGATCATGATGAATTGATGCCGTATTCAAATCTAAAAGAACAGCGCCATGAACGCTCGGCAAACTAGCTGTAAGATGGGATCTTAACATTGAAGAGAATCAACGTCAGATGCCAGATCGATCTAGCTAGCAAGCTAGACATTTCGATCTCATTATATTTTCTTGAAAAAAAATCTTTGCCACGAAAAACAAATTAGCAGGTTAACGTAACAACAGAGATGAATTGTACATGGCAAGCATTGTAGTAAATATTAGTAATAGTGTATGGAAGATGAATTGCGTCAATCGACCAAGCTATGAGAAAATTTTACTAAAAAGAAGAAGGTAAAAATAATATGTCTTTCTCCCCCTCCATGAATTATGACACAAACAAGCGGGATTTTGATGTCACCAGCTGGACTAGTCAAGTCACTGTTAATTAATTCAAAGGTTTTATGCACTTCAGTTTTATAACTGGGAGGAGTCCATAAGCACCGCAGCAGCAGCTGCTGCTAAGTTTGATATCACTGTCCAAATTTAATGACACCCCACCAATTATACACAGCCTCTGTCCAGCTCAAACAAACAGCTAATGACCAACGGCACCTGTTACCGTGGTGTTTAGTATGCGACTAATTTTTTCCCATGGTGTTCCCATGCACCTGTTCACAATGTTAATCAGGCCTATACATGCATGTTTTTAATTATGTTTTGCGAGTAGCATACATGTTTAATTCTCCCTAAAAAAAAGTCAGCAGGTTCGAAACCCATCAAAAGCGTTACCGTAAAATTAAAAATAAATGCTGATAAGCTCCATTGACAGTACAAATTGGATTACGTTCTCTTACCAAAGTTGAAATCGAGCCTCAAGTGTGCAGGTAAGATAAGCACCATGACTAATCCATACAGTGTTACAGGTTTAATTCGTGTGGGAAAGTTCTTTTAAAAGACAGAGGGAAAGTTGTATGCAACGAACTGTACAAATGAAGTAGGGATTCTTAGCTCTCCAAGCATGTACCATACGTCTTCATCAATTTTGATCGACTCGAGAGGTCGTTGAACACTTAAGCTAGATATTTTTTTGGTGGCATTTAAGACTAGCCCGACCGCTCGAGGCCCAGAAATGTGACTGGTGGTCGATCCGGTGCTGATCGTAGTAATCAAAAGGAAATTTAGATATGGTTTATTTGGGAAACAAAATAATTATGCCTAACCCAACTAGGCTGGCCTAACTTAGGGTGTGTTTGTTTGAGCTGTGGCTTCAAAAGCTCTTGAGTGGTGTGGGCTGTGGAAAAATGTGTAGGTTGTGGGTGTGGAAAAGCTGTAAGCTGTTTGGTTCAAACAAGTATAAAACTTACCTCCTATCTCTATTTTCATTGAAACAACTGTGAAACAGCTCTCTATTTTCACCATTTCAAAAAGCAGAAAGCCAAAAGCCAAAAGTAGGGTCCAAGATGCTTTCAAAATTGTACTACCCAAAAGTAGCTGCTTCTGAAAAAGCAGCTTCTGTTTCCACCCCTTTGGTTGGTTTTTGGCTTTTTGGAAGCAAAAGAAGCTCCCAAAAACTCAACCAAAGGTACCCTTATATCTTTGATTGTTCAACAAAAAATCTAGTTAATCCAAAAAAATTGTTTAGCTTCATGACTTCATCTAAAATTTTTTTTGTTTAGCCATAGTAGGGGTTATACATACGTACCTGGCTACTGACCATAGGCTAAAAAGTTCAAAGTGTTTTTGACCAGGTTAAAGAAACCCTCTCATTTCTGGCCCGGAGATGTTTAGCTTTCATCTTAACCCAGAAGTAAAGGGCCCTTAGTGATCTTCACGACTTCCCTTAGCTTGTTAGGGGGTGTTTGGACGAGAGGATTACTTCAGGATTTTTCATGATTTAGTTCAAAACTGAAACAAAACCTAAGTATTTTGATTTAAAAAAAAACTTTCTGAACAGACACGAGCAAAATTCGACCCGTTATCCCCGGCCCAATTGTTCTATTTGAGCCCACCTGAGCGTAGCCTGGTCCGTCCGGCCTGAGGAATAGGGCAGAGGCAGACCCGCACACAGCCAATTCTTGCAGCATGAACTCGATCGCCATGAACCCAAGCGTCTTGAGCATGCATACAAGACTGAACCGGTGGCCGGCCGTGCACACGGTGGGCTTGTTCATATTAATTTTTAATTTTAACTTTTTTTAGAAGTAGAAATTAATATAAACGTTCGATCTTCTATAAATTGATTTTATCATCTATTACTATTCATCGTCACTATTTTTCGCTTTCACATATTATAATATACTTTGTATTTTATTATATCACAATTCTATAAGTCATATGATGGTTCGAATGTTATAGTGTTTTTTATTGTACTATCTTTCTTATATAATACACTATTATTCATCAACCACTACTACTTATCAGTCGTTTCTATCGACCACCACTATTCATCAACCGCAGCTAAAAATCATCAACAAAAGTCAATATGAATTAATTGCTGGCCTGATTTCACGGCCTGGTTACTCCATTGGCACCGTATCTCTGTTCCCACTAGTTCGTTCTAGAAAACAAAAGATCGGTTCTTTCCTAGAGTCAAATAAACAAAACATTGTGAATGGGTGAACCGTTTGTTTCCTTCATGATTACATCATATAAAAATCATGATTACATCTCCAAAATTGCACCCTCAGTACAAAAAAAGATCAGCGGAAACTAAGAGGCTAACCGAGGCGAAGCCTAGTTACATGAACAGCAATCGCGAGGAGGCGTCGTGTGCGTCGATTTGCAGTTCTCTAATTAAGGGCACCAGCCAGTCAAAAAAAAATTAAGGGCAACTAGAGCAGCCCTCAAGCATCTCTGAACATGCCAGCCCTCAAGCACCTCTGAACATGCCTATACTTCATACCTGCTGCTGGGGAACCGTACGTGCTTTACCAAAAGGAGCACTAGCAAATAAAGCTAGCAACCGGTCTGTGCGCATCAGTAATCCTATTAGCTAGGTGAGAGGTCGCGGTTACATCATGCATGCATGGATCATACGATTTAAACGTACGACATATACTATACCATAGAAGAACATGCATATATTAATTAGCACAAGTGCACAACACACGACCAAGAACTTAACTTCCCTATACAGCAGTAAGTAGGTACGTATCTGCTTTATCCAACCAATACACTACTGATCTGATGATGTGTGCTAGCTGCTGGCAGCATGCATGGATTATAGTCATGACCGGCCGTACGTACAGCGTACACATATCAGACACCTACATATACCATATGTATAAGTATCATCTCAAAGACATGCGAGATCAACCACGACTACTAGTTCACCACCAGTCTACTACATGCATGCATGTCCTACATAGATACGATGCGTACATGCATATCAGTATATCACCGCAGTGAGTATCTCAGGATGGGACAGTCGATCGATAATCGTCAGACGTACGGCAGCGCGCAGCTGGTGGTGCAGCTCATCTTGGGGCCGGCGCCGCCGCAGGCGGAGGGGAACGGCAGCGCGGTGGTGGCGCGGCGCTGGCAGCTCTTGCGCGCGATGTCGCGCATGGAGCTGGCACGGCGCTGGCAGCTCTTGCGCGCGATGTCGCGCATGGAGCTGGCAAGGGACAGCTTGGGGTTGAGCCGGACAGTGGAGTTGAACCGCTCGCAGAGCGCGGAATGCGCCTCCACAGCGTCGCCCACGGTGAGCACCGGCTCTCGCTTCTGCCGCTCCTTGATGGCTTCCGAGCACAGCCCGCACACCCACTTGCCGTGGAAGTGCTCCCGCACGCGCCCGATGTACGTCGGCGTGCACTCCTCCGCCATCCCGCAGCACTCGCACTGCACGCTCCGGGCCTCCTGCTGCTGCTTCCCCCCCTCGCGCACCGGCTCGCCGCCGTCCGAGCTCGACCGCGGCAGAGCACTCTGCATGCATGCGGACGTCAGTCAGTGCAAGACCAGATCGGTCGGTGGTAGTTTAGACATGCACGTCCACACACCTAGCCCCTGTCCTGCCCATGCAAGCATGCAACGTAGTTGCACATGCATCGCACGGCCCGCCCCACCTGCCAGTTCCTGAGCACACACAGACTCAACCCATGTCCCATGCATGACAGGTGATTGTTTACTTGCCATGGTGAATCTACCCGGCCTTCGGTACGATAGAAAGCACAAATGACCACTTCAATACCAGTCATATATTTAACATTAACACACATCAGAACTTCTGGGCCCCAAGGATCATGCCATGAAATGTGCTGATCAATAGAGAATTAAGGTACAGAACCAAGTAACCAACAGGGGTAGCCAGAGATCATTACCGTGGGGGGCTCTGCCTGTCTCGCTAAACGCCAAGGCATATTTCCTTACGACAAATGGACACTCTCTCGAACCTTCCTTCCTTCCTTCCTTCCTGCAGCAACTTTATTCTATGACCTACTAATTAGTAAGAGCAGTTAGCCTGATCACTTGTGCGCACACCAATAGCTAGCTCGGCCTGCCTCCTCCTGGCCCTATTTATAGGCACACGCGATGCAAGCAAGGCTGGTCCCGGCCCGCCCACAGTATCACAAGGTAAATCCCCTGGAAATACAAAGGGGGAAGTACCTCTCGGCGAGCAAGTTGGGCCAGACAAGTGTCCGGTTGAAAAAGTGCTCAAAATACGGGAGCTGCTTATACTGTTGTAACAGAATGCATTTTTTAACGACACAGTAGTTTCATACAGTTTTATGAGGTTTCGGTTGTATAAAAGCTTCACGGAAGTCATTTTAAGTTTCAAGTTTAAAGTTTCAAAGCAAGTTTTAGCATGGTTTCAGGTTTTGAGTTTTGATGCTTTAAAGCAGTTTTCAACGTATTTCGGAGAGTTTCGAAAGCTAAAAACATGAGAGAGTTTCAAAGGTTTTAAAATTTGAAACTTCGAGCGTCATAGGTGATGAGTTTCAGGTTTCAGAAACTAAAACTTTTGAGTTTTCGAGAAAGTTGCAAATATGAGACTTCAAGTTTCAGCGCGTTTCACAAAATAAAACTTAATGTTTCACGAGTTTAAAATCTAAAAGCATCAATTCAAACCGAAACATCAAGTTTCACAACAATACAAAAGCTTCTCTCAAACTTCAAGGTTCGTGTGTGTTTTAATTTTCAGAAAACTGAAACTTCAAGTTTCATACAACTTTGAAGTTTTAAAACCGAAAACTTCGCTGAAACATCAAGTTCCCTGTGCTGTTTCAAGTTTACAAATAATCGAAACTTCATGTTTCGTGTGGGTTTCAGGTATCAAAACTGAAACTTGATAATTAATAGAAGTTTCAAAAACTTAAAACCACACGTTTCGTGAGTTCCAAAAATGAACCCTCATTGGAAACGTTAAGTTTAAAAAAAAACTGAAACTTCCAATTTCAATATTGAGTTTCAAGAAATATTCAAACTAGTAGAAGCAAGTTTAAAAAAATTGGGTGAGTTTTAGCATAATTTTAGCAAGTTTTATAAGAACTCACACAAGTTTCAGATATGGGTTTTGATAAACATCACCCAATATTTTCTTCCAAACATTCATCCAAATTTCTCACATTTGGATGCGCGCGAAGATTCATGCGCCGCCACCTCCACCTTCTTCTTCAGCGACCCCTGCTTCCACCTCTCCGACGACTGCTTCTCCCTGCTCTCCGGCGACCCATTCTTTCTCCTCGCTGACGACCGCTTCTTCCTCCTCTTCGGTGACCCGAGGGGAGAATCAAACCCCCCCCGCACCTAGGGTTCACCGTTCCCCCTAGGCATAGAGGGAGGCCAGGGGGTGGTGGCCCAACAGTGGGTGGTGGAGGGGGCGATAGGTGGGGGTAGGAGGGTGGTGGGCGGTGCTGGAGGACGGCGGCAGAAGGCACTGGCTATTAAGTTGGGTGATGGAGGCACAGCTAGGAGGGGTAGGGGCGGCGTGGCGAAGTGGTGGGGCACCGCTGGCCACGAGTGGTGGAGAAGGGGATGGGGGAGGTGCGCGGAGCTACTTCAGTGAGAGGAGGGCGGCACCGGTGATGAGGAGGGGGCATTGCAAAGGGCGCAGGGTGGGAAGCGGTGGGGTTGGTATAGTGGTTAGGGTTAGGGATTATATAGTAAGGGGATAAATGATGAGAGTTGTTGAATCTTAATTTAAGAGTCATAAATTTGGATGTTTGTTTGAAATAAAACATTTGGATGATTACTAGACACACCTTTCAGAAATTTCATAAACATCTAGAGATTTTAACAAGTTTTGAGCAACATCCAGGTCGCGCTTGCCAACAGCCACCGCAACACCTTGCCCCGCCACTGCACCAGTAGTTGCCAAGCCCATGACAGGCCCTGACAGACCTGCCACTCGCCCATGGCCTCCATCGGTGCCACCCCGACCCACGTCCTTGGCCAAGCTCACTCATCACCTGCCCCACTTGAGCTCGCCTAAAACCCAAGGCCCCACGGCCTGTGATGCATGGACATGCCTGGGAGGTGTCGTGTCCGTGTCAGAGATACAACACAGACATGTATTAGCGATGTATTAAAAAATGAATGATTAAAGAAAAATAATTTTAATTTCGGACACATATTGGACACGCAATGGACACGTATTGGCTCGTTTAGACGATACAGCCCATTGGATGAGCCCATTAGTATTTACCCTAATCCAACCTTCCCATCTCCCGTGCGCCCCAGGCTCCAACCCTTCACTTCCGCCTGGCTTGCTCCCCTCTTCCAGGCGGCCGGCGCCCCGATTCCAGCTACCAGCGGCCAGATCCTTCCCTAGTGGCCAGCCTCCTCTCCTCCAAACGCTGCTTCTCCAAGTACTATTCCTCTCATCGCCTCCTATCTGCTCCCTCTTTCCCCGGCGGGCGGCCAGCCTCCTCGCCTCCTAGCCTCCTCTCGTTGCCTACTCTCTACTCCCCCTTCCCCCGGCAGCGGCTAGTTCCCCGACGAGCAGCCAGCCTCCTCGCCTCCTCTCGTTGCCTCCTCTCTGCTCCCTCTTCCCCTAGCAGTGGCTAGTTCCCCGGCAAGTAGCCAGCCTCCTCTCGTCTCCATGCGCTGCCTCCTCTCTGCTCCCTTTTTCCCCGGCGGTGGGCAGCCAGATCTCGTGCACCTCTAGCCTCCTCGCCTGCGCAGCCTAGGCTTCTCCTCCTCCTCGCCTCACGGCCTCAGTAAGCTTATAAATTGATTAGGATTATATTATTATTAGCATACACATTGACTAGGATTAGATTATTAGTAGCATATACATTTCCTTCGGTTTATGCCATTCAATAGTGTAGTGATTTATTGACTACAATGAATTAGTAGCATGGGCACTATACGGAGGGGAGTTTCATCAACTCACCAACAATTGGATGCTATGACTGCGAGAATGTTTTATTCGTTAGGTTTGTAATCTATAATTGGCATGAAACGTCAGGTTTGTATTTTTTGCTACTATATATCGCCTATCAGTCTATCATAGCATGGTTGTTATATTAGTTTTCTATCTAGCATTGTATTAATTTTCTGATTAATGATCGCTGATTGCTGATGGCTCATATCGGATTCGATACTCAGTCTTGCTGCAATGCTGGTTGCTATGCTAAATTGCTGAGTGCTAGTTGCTCCATTCATTTTCAAGAGCATAAGGTGTTCAATGCTTCATTCATTCATCCTAACCCAAGAGCATAAGGTACATATTGCAATTTTCCATGATTAAATGCTTACATTTACAACTTACGCTTTAATACTTCATTTTCTTGTATTTATATACATATGCCATATTATTTCTATTAATATATATAACTGTGTCCCCGTGTTGGTGTTTTTAGAAAAATGGCGAATCCTTGTGTCCGTATCGTGTCGTGTCGGACTCACATGTTTGTGTCCATGCAACATAGCCCACGGCCACTCTCGGTGTAGCCCGTTTCTCGCCCTTGTTGATTCACCGTTGTCTAGTCCTGTATCGCACCTCGGTCCCGCTCGTGCTCGTAGCCGATGCTATAGAGCCTATAGAACAAGAGGATGTGCAAATGTAGATGGCAGGAGCCAGGAGGCGTGGCGCCATGAAGCAACGGCTGGAGAGGAGGAGATTGGTGGCGTGACCGATTTGGGGGGGAAATTTGGAGAGAGAGGAGACGAAAGAGCAGGTTGATCTTGGGATCGTGGGGAGCTCCACAGTTCTTCTCCAAAATATCCCATGCATCTGCGTGATCGATCTGTTGTGTTTGCGAGAAAAGTGCACAAACACAGAGTGGAGATCTTTTCAAGCTGCCAAATGGGCAGATTATTAATTTGCTAGCTAGTTGCACACACTTGGAGTTACCTTTAGTTTCTTTCTCATCAGTTACTACTGTTGAATGGAGTGAGACTCAGGATACCAGCAGCTGTCTGTCTGTCTGATCCACTGATGTAAGTGCTAAAGACACTGAACCTTTTCTTAATTTCTGAGGTTAGGAATTGTTAATTAAGCTCCCCATTTGCAGGCATGCATGCACATGGCGGATCGAGCGGGTTGTCGAAATCGCGCGCCTGTGAGTGGCTCACGGGATGCGTATCGGCCGGGGGGATTTTGCCATGACAGAGCTCCATCGCCCAACCTGATCACCGGCAGGATGACGAGTACTTTTCCTCTTCCTTTCCCCCTTTCTTTTCGGGCGAAGGTGATAGCCGTCGTACGTCATTCGTCCGTACCTCGCCGAGTCGAAGCTTTCACCCCGGCGTACGTAGAGCTAGCTAGCTAGGAGCTGTGTCCCGAGTGGAGCTCCTGCAATCGATAAGTAGATTTTTTTTTTAGAAAATGGAAAAATTCCGGCCTCTGCAACCGCACACAGCCAATCGATAAGTAGATGTATTCTTTTTGGAAAATAGTAAGTAGCTAGATGTATACTTAATTTCCTATCTACGTACATCGATTGTACTGCTCTTTCCTGCATGCTCAGATCACCGTATGTGCATCCATTGTACTAATATCGCAAAAAAAAAGGCGAATGTGTTGAATATATAAGCACATGTAGGTTTAATTTATTCCATAAATAAATCATGACATCATGCACGCAAAATAACAGAACCATCACAGGCATAAAAGATCTAGACATGTAAACCAGAAACGTACATGAACAGATCTAATACGAGAACATGACTGTTACGTGCATCGATGGTTACGTTACGATCGGTTTGCCGATGTAGACGCCGCAGAACGCGGTGAGGATGACACGAAGTCGATGGCGATTCGCGGCCGAGCGAGCGAGGAAGACGAGCGAGCTACGGCGAGCGATCGCGCGAGCGCTTCCAAAACCTTATTCGCCCTCTCCGGTGCGAGGACTTGGCGGCGGTTCGGAGACCTGCTCTCCCGAACGGCGGTGCACGCGGCGGGCGGGGCGGAGTAGACTACGTGGGGCGGCGCAGCACAATGGATGGAGGAGGCAAAACCTAGATTGATTTTCGCGTTATCTTTGTATGGGCGGCGACTCGTATTTATAGAAAACCGGGAGCGTGATCAAGACGCCGCACGTTCTCCATAACTCGTAATCGAACCGGATTAGTCGCGTAACCGATCCGGATTCACCGCCACACAAAACAGCAAAAGATAAAGCGCAAAGGAAGCGCGTCTGCAAGCACTGGAGCGGATTTTGGCGGACCATTCACGCAGTGCCGTGCGCGCGCGCGCCACCAGCCAGCCACCCGGCCCGGCCCGCCCGGCGAGGCGAGGCGAGCGAGCGCGCGTGTTATCCTCTAGTTCTCTCCACACATGCCTCAAGTGACTAGGAGTGCACCATCCCTTTTAAGGTGGTCTTCCTCTCCTAGAACTAGCAATATGGTACTAAAGGTCACATGCATGCCTCCTTTGCATGAGTGGGCCTTTGAGATTTAATAGGAATTATTCTTATTATATGGGCTTGCCCACATAATCCAACAATCCCCACCAGATCTCAAAGTCCCACAGAGATTTGCTCAATTCCAATGTCTTGTTTATATATCAAGATTTCGATGGAGACAGATTAAGGTTGAACATCCACCTAGAACTCAAGCTACACTTACTCACAACTTGAACAATGGACTATGCCTTGAATTGCAAGTTTGGTGCAAGTAAGCTTCACTTAAAGACTTAATCGATACTAGGCCGCGATGAAGCTACCCCTCGGTTGGAGCGTATAAGTCATACTCCTTGGTCTCTTCATGAGCTTAGTAGGAGATTACCCAAGATCTCCATAGACTGCGACTAACGATCGGGCTCATATAGGTGTGTTCTTTCAAGAACGCTCTGCGAGATAGCGTCTTCGCTTCTAAAAGCCAATGGAACACATTAAGACCTTAGTCAACTTTGCCTTGCGCTTTAGAGTATTGCATCTTCACATAGAGAGGTTGAAATTACTCTCCTTGATTAACTAATGGTTTGTTTTCCCAGATCCTAATTCACGGGATCTCCGATCACATAGGTTGGGTTACTACCATAGATAACTCACATGGGTCTCATACCCATCTCCTTCGATGCACTATCTATCACATTCCGTGATAGTCCCTTTGTAAAGGGATGCGCCAGTTTTTATCTGTTTGGATGTAATCCAAGGTTATAACTCCGGAGTTTCTCAATTTCCTGACAGACTTCAATCGTCTCTTAACATGCCTGGACGATTTCATATTATCCTTAGAACTGTTCACTTTAGCGATAACGGTTTGATTATCACAGTTCATAAGGATAGCTGGCACTGGCTTTTCCACCGTAGGTAGATCCATCAATAGATCTCGTAGCCATTCTGCCTCAACAATAGCAGTGTCTAGTGCCGCAAGCTCTGCTTCCATGGTTGACCTCGTCAAAATGGTCTGTTTGCAAGACCTCCATGAAACAGCACCACCACCAATAGTGAAAACATATCCACTAGTGGCTTTGATCTCATCAGCATCAGAGATCCAGTTGGAATCACTATAACCCTCCAGCACCGACGGGTACCCAGTATAATGAAGTCCAAAGTTCGAGGTACCTTTCAGATAGCGCAACACTCGCTCAAGCGCCTTCCGATGATCATCTCACGGGTTAGATGTAAACCGACTCAATTTGCTCACAGCAAAGGAGATGTCCGGCCTTGTTGCACTAGCTAGGTACATTAGTGAGCCAATTATGCGGGAGTATTCCAGTGATTCCTAGCAATTTTCTTATTCTTACGAGTAACACGCTAGGATCATAAGGTGTTGGAGAAGGCTTGCTGTCGAGAAAAGCCAAAGCGGCTCAAGACCTTTTCCACATAATGAGATTGCAAAAGTGTAATCCCATCCTCACCTCTAACCAATTTAATGTTTAGAATAACATCACCACTCCCAGATCTTTCATATCAAAGTTTTGAGACAAGTATGATTTGACCTCATTTATCACACTAATGTTTGTCCCAAAAATCAAGATGTCATCCACATACAAACATAGAATAACTCCCTCACCCCCACCATAACGATAGTATACACATTTATCTGCCTCATTGGCAGCAAAGCTGCGGATGTCGGTGTTCTATCGAACTTCTCATGCCATCGCTTAGGGGCTTGTTTGAACCATACAAAGATTTCAACAGTTTTAACACCTTGCCTTTTTGACCTTCTACTACAAATCCATCAAATTTGTTCCATGTAAATTTCCTCATCCGGCTCTCCGTTAAGAAAAGTGTCTTAACGTCCATTTGATGAGCGAGAAGACCATGTGAGGCAGCCAAAGCAAGTAGTACTCGGTTGTGGTCGGTCTAGCAACAGTGAGTAAGTGTCAAAGAAATCTTCGCCTTCTTTCGAGTATAGCCCTTGGCAACAAGCCGAGCCTTATATTTTCAATAGTACCATCGGCCTAAGCTTCTTTTGAACACCCACTTGCACCCTACGGGTTTGCACCCATAAGGTTTATCTGTCGGCTCCCGGGTTCCATTAGCGATAATGGAATCCATTTCCTCTGACACAGACCTCCTTCCGATGAGTGCATCGAGGGATGCATACGCTCAAATAGACTTGGGAGTGTCGTCCACAAGGTACACAGTGAAATCATCACCAAAGGATTTGAATATCCTTTGTCTCTTGCTCCTTCTAGGAGCTCCATTTATCATCCTCCTCATTGACAAGTTCATGTGTATGTTCAAAAGGTTCGGTGATGTGATTGAGCTGGGAATTATTTGAGAAGGTTGACTAGTAGTGTTATGTGTATCCTTCATAGGAAAAATATTCTCAAAGAATGTTGCATCTCCGGACTCCATAATTGTACCAACATGCATGTCGGTACCTCGGTTTTAACTATCAAAAATCTATAGGCAATGCTATGATTAGCATATCCCGAAAAAACGCAGATCCACGCTTTTAGGTCCAAGCTTGCGTTTCTTAGTTATTGGCACATTAACTTTCGCCAAGCACCCCATGTGCGCAAGTAAGAAAGTGATGGTTTTCTCCCAATCCATACCTCGTATGGTGTTTTGTCCTTATTTTTGTTAGGAACTCTATTTAATACGTGATTAGACGTTAGCAAAGCCTCCCCACCATGCCTTAGGTAATCCCGCGATATCTAACATGGCATTCACCAAGTCGATCAACGTGCGGTTTTCCTTTCGGCAATCCCATTTGACTCGGGGAATAAGGAGGCGTCCTCTCATGTATAATGCCATGTTCCTCACAAAATAAGTCAAATTCGTTTGAGAAATACTCTCCACCACGATCGACCTAAGTCTTTTATCTTTCTATTTAACGGTTTTCAACTTCGCCTTATAGATTTTAAAATAGTCTAAAGCCTCATCTTTCGTTTTCAATAAATACACATAACGAGAACCTAGTTGCATCATCAATCAATGTCATGAAATATCGTTTTCCACCCTTCGTCAACACGCCATTCATCTCGAAAGATCTGAATGCGGGAGTTCTAGTGGTGCCAAGTTTCTCTCCTCGCGACCTTGTGAGGCTTACGAGGTTGCTTTGATTGCACACACTATGGCATTTAGAACCTTTGGTGATGGAAACGTTTGGAATTAAATTCATCTTGGAAAGCGAGACATCAAACCAAAATTAATATGACATAGACGTGAGTGCCAAACATTAGCCTCATCATCCACCTTTGCCACAAATATGGTTTCTGATCTTATTGCGAAATCGATAGGGAAAAGCGGAACAAGCCTCCGCACTCATAGCCTTTACCAATAAAATGTCCATGTTTAGACACGACTACTTTATTAGATTCAAATACCAACTTAAGCCCGTCTCTACATAAGCGGGAGCCACTAACGAGATTCTTGTCTATAGAAGGACATGCTGCACGTTCTTGGTGCCACGATCTTTCCAGTAAACTTCAGATCTACCGTGCCAACACCATGAGCAGTAGCATGTGACCCATTCCCATTAGGACGGAGGAATCTCGGGCGACTGATAAGAAGAAAACAACGAAATATCGGCACACACATGTACATTAGCTCTGTATCAATCCACCAATTGGTAGATTGACTAATGAAAAAACGATGAGGTAAATTACCATACCAGTCCCATCTCCAATCTTGCCAATGGTCACGTTGGCATGACTTAGAAGTCCATCCCGCAGTGCCTTCTTTCCTTTGCGTTGTGGGCACTTCTTGGCCATGTGACCAGGCTCACCGCACACAAAGCAAGTTCTATCATCACGATTGTTGTTCTTCTTCTTCTTCTTGAAGTTGGTTGTCTGTTGGGCTTTGACAAATTTCCCTTTGTTCTTGTTTGAGGGTTTCACACCACATTGGCACTAGGCGCCTCCATCACTCTTAGACACAGGCGTCCTTTTCCGAGCTTTCTCCTCAATTTCAAGAGACCCAATCAGATTCTCAACAGTACTCTTGTCTCTTGTGTTTGAGTCTTGTTCAAATTCCTCCATGAAGAAGGTAATTTCGCAATAATACATCCACCACAAACTTGTCGGGTAAGGCACACTTCAGAGTTCGAGTTCCTTGGCAATGGCACGTATCTCATGAGCTGATCGACTCTGAGCGGTTATCAACCATCTTGTAGTCATGAAATTGCTCCATGACATACATGTCATTCTTGGCATCGATAACACCGTATTTGGAATTGATGCATCCCATAACTCCTTCGCGTCTGTCATGTGCATATACACCTCGCACGAGACGGTCGGCAAGAACACTAAGAATGCATCCAACAAAGAGAGTAGTGGCGATCTCGAATTCTTTACGCTTTTCAGCATCAAGAACACCTTCGAGCTTGCCATTACTAACCTGAATACATTCATAGCGATAAGCCACGAGTGACCTAATCGCCATCTCTTAAAGTGCACACAGGAGAATTTATCCGGCCTCGGTGCATCGGCAAATCCAGCCATAGTAAAACCACAATGCCTACAATAAGGTTTTTGGATTGTTGAATATATAAGCACATGTAGGTTTAATTTATTCCATAAATAAATCATGACATCATGCACGCAAAATAACGAGAACCATCACGGGCATAAAAGATCTAGACATGTAAACCAGAAGCGTACATGAGCAGATCTATCGGAGAAACATGACTGCACGCGTCGATGGTTACTGTTACGATCGGTTTGCCGATGTAGACGCCGCGAGCACGGTGAGGATGACACGAAGTCGATGACGATTCGCGGCCGAGCGGCGAGGAAGACGAGCGAGCTACGGCGGCGATCGCGCGAGCGCTTCCAAAAACCTTATTCGCCCTCTCCCGGTGCGAGGACTTGGCGGCGGTTCGGAGACTGCTCTCGAGAGCAGCGGTGCGCGCGGCGAGACGGGGCGGAGTAGACTACGTGGGGCGGCGCGGCACAATGGATGGAGGAGGCAAAACCTAGATTGATTTTCGCGTTATCTTTGTATGGAGGCGGCGACTCGTATTTATAGAAAACGGGGCGCGTGATCAAGGCGCTGCACGTTCTCCATAACTCGTAATCGAACCGGATTAGTCGCGTAACCGATCCGGATTCACCGCCACACAAAGCGACAAAAGATAAAGCGCAAAAGGAAGCGGCGTCTGCAAGCACTGGAGCGGATTTTGGCGGACCATTCACGCAGTGCCGTGCGCGCCGCCCGCCGCCAGCCCGGCCGGCCGGCGAGGCGAGGCGGCGAGCGAGCGCGCGTGTTATCCTCTAGTTCTCTCCACACATGCCTCAAGTGACTAGGAGTGCACCATCCCTTTTAAGGTGGTCTTCCTCTCCTAGAACTAGCAATATGGTACTAAAGGTCACATGCATGCCTCCTTTGCATGAGTGGGCCTTTGAGATTTAATAGGAATTATTCTTATTATATGGGCTTGGCCCAGATAATCCAACAGAATGCAGACTTTCTGCATATGTTTTCGAAGATCGCAATGGATAACCATATACAGGGCCGGCCCTGGAGGGGGGCGAGAGGGGCGGCCGCCCCGGGCCCCCAAAATCCAGGGGCCCCCTATATACTATGTAAAGTATATACATGCTTTGAAGATTTATCTTGGACCTTTTAGCCACCGTAGTTGGTCCACATACGAATTATTATTTTTGTTATGGTTGATATGACAATCAATTGATTGAAAAGTAGATTTCAAGAACTCCAAACATTTGGAAGTATATTTGATTTTTTAATGAGTTCAACAACATTAAAGTCATTGGATCGAACTGAATTAAAAGAATGTTATATAAAATTTGCAGAAACTTTCTCTCTAGATGGTTAAATCGATGTTGAGTTAAATGATCTAAGTTAAGTGTTATGCATTTGACTTTATCAGATAAACCAATGTCTGCTATGGAGATATTTGAGATTGTCAGAGAAGCGGATTGTTATCCTAATATTTCTATTGCTTATGGGATTTTATTTACTATGCTGTGACCAGTGGCATCACCGAAAGAAGCTTTTCAAAGTTGAAATTGTTGAAGAATTATTTAAGGTCAACAATGTCTCAAGAGAGGTTAAACGGTTTGGCAATTTTATGTATTGAGAAGAAATTATTGGATGAAATTGATATCAATACCATCATCAATAACCGCATCTAGAAATGTTAAAAGAAAATTTTAAGGTAATATTTATAAACTCTTTGATATGAATTTTTTAATACATAACGCATTTTAAGTGTTTGTGGTAAAATTACACACACACACACACACACACACACACACACACACACACACACACACACATATAAACACACACACACACACACACACACACACACACACACACACACACACACATATATATATATATATATATATATATATATATATATATATATATATATATATATATATATATATATATATATATATATATGTGTGTGTGTGTGTGTGTGTGTGTGTGTGTGCTGTATGTGTATGTATATAGATTTATATTTAGATATTTATGTTAGGGCCTCTATTTCTAGTTTCCTTGGGCCTCTAAAATCCTAGGACCGCCCCGACCATATATAGGCTTCATGTTATTGACAATATATATTATACATATATATTTCACAAAGAGCAAAAGGGAAACCATATATACCACCGCGAAAGAAAGTACTTTGGAATCACATGGTATATGAAGTTTGAGAAAGCGCATGGAATACGAAATCAGATGTACCTGAATGCAATAAACGACAATGTCCGTATTTATGTTCGACTCTGACAATATTATATGAAAATTATAGGAAAAATTATACATGTAAAAGAATTTACTTAACTCTTCAAATTTTTATAATTATAAATCAAGCTCCTCAAGTCCTTTTTTGGGAAAAAAAATATATATATATATATATATATATATATATATATATATATATATATATATATATATATATATATATATATATATATATATATATATATTGATGAAGTCCTTAATTTTACTCGCTTGTATTCCTTCATGATATAAAGTAAGGACAATATTTTGTGTAAACACTAACAAGTCTTCAAAGAAAAACTCACATATAACCTAGGTTTCGTTCTTTTCAAAAGAAGATTATGTTAATTAAGGACGTTTTACTTCAATTAATCTCCCTAAACATTTTGGATTTACCTCCTTGTACTCATAACTTGTCCACTCAAATTCATTTACTTCAAAATTTCATTTACTTAAAAAGAGAAAAGAAAAACAGAGTCACCAACCTTTTTTTTTTTGAGGAACCAACGATGTATACTGAAAACATAGGTCAGTCCATTATTTCACTAACACTTTTACGTTTTTATGAGGTAAACATGAACCACGCACAGCAGCACAGCACTATAAGCACGAACCATTATTCACCACAACTACCTAAGCTACCTTACCATCACTCCTTCAATCCTGCACAGCTCCATGTAGAAGACATGTGTCACCTGCATCCTACCACCAGATGCCCCTGTGGCCCTGTGTATGTGTACGCTCGGACAACTAGTCAACTACTGGTTTTGATTCGTTAGCTAGCTCAGTGTCACCTTTTCCTAGAGCTGGATGGTACAAACATATATTGTGCGAGATTCAGGTACCCGCTATTTATGTCACGATCACAGCTGCAGGTACAGGAACGTGCAGCATGCGACGGTGAAAAGGCTGCACGCAATTCATGGCTCAGCTGTGCATGGTACAGAGTGGTACCGAAATATAGCTCAACTAGGCATGAAATTCTCAGAATGGCCCCGTCCTCTACAAATTTCCGAAATTGCCCCTGGTGCACCTCCCATTGCGCAAACTTTCTGGCGCGTTCCTACGCCGCACCATCCCCTCGTAGCGCGCGGCTGCGCCCCCCACCGCACCAAGCTAGCGCGCTTCCCCCGTTCCCCGCCACATCACCTTTCCGTCGCCTTGCGCCAACTTTTTGGCTCCTCATGCTCCAATATGAGCTCGATCAACTTAGATTAAAAGGTGGATACTAAAGCACGTAGAGATCAAAAATAGATACTACATGAAAGTGTGAAGACGATTACGATCAGTGACGAAAAAGATCGAGACTAGGAGAGGGTAATCTGCGATTCAAGTGGTCAAGTGATCATGCCAGAGCAAGTGGCGTTGATGCGCGATGGAGATACAGGTGGGGAAATCATAGAGGCTTCGTCGCGCGTGAAGTATGCAGTTGTGGATGGAGTCCACGACTTATACGAGGTGGTTAAAACCCATATTAGGAAGGGTTTCGGATCCCTTGATTTGAGGAAGAGATAGATGTCGTGTCCAGGGGGAAGAGGGACACGATTTGAGATGTTTGAGTTGAACACACCTTGTGCACTAGTCTATAAAAGCAGGGGATGCTGTAGGTTAGTGGACAGGGTTTTAGGGCTTTCGTGGAGAAGGTTTTAAGGGGTGCTGTGAGGTGCTTTGTAGCCAAGAACTTGATGATGAAATAATACATCAGATTCTTTCATCTCCGACGACTTCCTGAGCATCACTGTTTTTCCTCTGTTTTCTGTGCTTTGTTTTGCCTTCGGCGTGTACTCGTTCGGGTAATGGTCAAATGGCTGGGGACGTGATGCGGAAAGAGGTCACGACTATGTGAGTCGTGGTCATGCAGAGCGATCAAAACAAGCAGACGATCGATCTGAGATCAAGCCGAGCGATCGGAATGAGTCAGCGATCGATCTAAGCACTCGTAAGCAAGCGGTCGTAAGCGAGTGGTCGTAAGCAAGCGGCCGGAGCAAGCGATCGGAAGCGTGGGGTCGGAGCTATCACTCAAGACGAGTGGTCGTAACGAGCAGTCAGGCGACAGAGCATCTGGTTGTAACGACCAGTCGGGCGATAGAGCATCTGGTCGTAACGAGCACGTACGACCATAGTGACAAAGGCTACGACCACGTACGTTCGAGCAACAGCGGTCGTTATCTCCGTTCAGTAATCCAGATTACTTCTCTTTTGTTTCTCCGTGTTAGGTTTTGATTTCAGGTGGTAAAAACGGAGACAATCATTCACCCTCCTCTGATTGTGTCATACGATCATACACAAACCAAACTATCTTGTCTGCCATTTTATTTCCAAAAAACATTAAACCTATAAACAAGATTTCGTACATATATTATATACAAAAGTTGCTTTTTATTTCCCCGTAATTATTTTCATCGAATCAATCTAAAAATGTTATTATTATTTTAAATCGGTGCGCGTCTTATCGACGTGTCGCCATTGGTTGAACGAAATTATATTGCTGTAATTTTGAACGAAAATACATTATTTCAAAAAACGTGTTGCGGCGCTCCATAAAATCAAATTTATTTTTTGCGGCTCATTTTTCTATATCTAACAATTTCTACAAATTTTAAACATTTCTATTGCTGCAAAATTAGCATAGTTCTTTTTCTTTAAGTAATTTTGTATATTTTTTCTAAATTTCTAATCCTACAGAATTAGTAAAAATATTTCTGGCCGGGCTCGCCCGCCGGGCGGCCGTGCCGGGGAGCTGGCGCGCCGGGGGGCGCGACGGCACAGATGGCATGGAGGGTGGGCGTGCTGGTGGAATGGTGCGGTTTGGGGGCGCGCCAGGGAGTTCCACACACACGACGGGCATTCCCGATATTTCCAAGCGAGGGGAGGCCAAATATGGCTCGATCTCTCGTGCATCACCAACCAGCAGCAACATGGATCACATGGAAATTAAGCACTACAAATCAGCTACGCACGTACGTTAGTCTGAGCTGTAAACATGCTCCTCGCGGCATGCACTAACTACTAGGTGCGTGCAATTTACTGCCATGAACAGCTTGTTCAGAGAGCAACTAAATGTAGGCAGGGCAGCGCTAGCTGCAGGCTCATTCAGTTCTGACTCGCACATGACAAGCATGAACGTAATGGACGCTTGAGTTCAGTTTAGAAGCAAACGTTGCAATAAAACTATCAGAATGTTTGAATATTTTCGACAAACTTTAGATTATGCTTCACGTTTTGGACAACTTTGCTATGGAGTATCTTCCAAACCAATATCGTTAACTATTTCTCGGTCTAGCCTTATGTAGAAATTAATGAGACTGGAAAAATACGAAAGTATCGTGCACAGAAAAAAAACACTTGAAAGGACATAGACATCCAAAAAATCTCACCAATAAAAAAGCAAAACCACTTTAAATAAAAGTTAACAGTGTTTCCAATATCCGCCCATGGTATCTTTATAATCCTCCAAGTAGCTATCTTGGTAGGTCTAGTTCGCCCATGGTATCTTTTATAGTCCTCTAAATAGCTATCTTGGTGGGTCTAAGAGATAGATTTGTTTGTCTAGTAAAGATTAGGTTGAAATTAAACAGTCAATATAAAAGTAGAAGTCAACTTTAGGTTTCACGTAAGGAGATAGGTCATCTCTAAAACCTTTTCTATGAGTGATGTGTACTTGTAGCGGCCATGATATTGATCGTGTTTGTCTAATAATTGTATGACCCACTTATCAGCTAAAAAAATATATGTATACTCGTGATAGGTGTAAATTCTACATGTACCAATGTCTTAAATAGACATGACTATGATGCAGATCTTATATACTACATCTGGCTTTTATTTTAATGTACGAAACATAAAAATGTAGAGAGGGGTTCACGAGATGTGTCAAATCACAGATATAAACCTTCTACAGTCACTTTTCTTTCTTTCTCTTTTTCTTTGTCTAGAGAGTCGTAGTATAGATGTGTCTTCTACCTGCGACCAAGGGGCTAAAACCCTAAGGTAGAAGATTCGCTGTCAGTAAATGAAGTTCTCTCTGTTCACAACCCTAAGCCACAGAGAGCATAAAAAACCGCCCAGACATACACAAACGGGCTTTGTACAGTGGGCCAAAAGCAGTAGCCAGTAGGTGGGCCGTATAAATCGAAGCAAGTCCCTTGCTCAACGCAAGGTTTCAACACCAAGACATGGCCCAAATTTGGAATTGCGATTTCTGCACCTTTTCTCACTCAAAATGATTCTCATTTATTACCTTACCTTTTGCGATTCATTCACATGCCGTCGGCTAACAGCGAAGGCTGGCTAACCATTCGTGGCTGCAAATAGCAGTATTGCTTGTCCTTGATTGGGGAAAATAGTGCTTGGCCTTGCTGAGGTGCTCGGTGCTCCCATGGATTAGTAAAAGGAGGCTGCAGAGGCATACCAACTCGACAACTCACGTACAGCGCTACTCCTGAGTCCTGATTCAGTGAACGAACATATCAGTGATGATGCGTATGCGCCCAGATAATTAAAGGCTTCACGGAGGCACGGCACGGCATGGCACGGGAAAGATCGATGTCACGAACGTACGCTCGCTGCAACTCGCCGTGCCCCGGTGCTCGCGCGTGGCGCGCGTGCGCAGCTCATGGGGTTCTCGCCGGCGCAGTACGTAGCCCCCGCCGACGCCACCGGAAGCGCCCGCACACGTGCTCAGGGGCGTGAGATTCAATGCCCTGCCGCTGCCGGTGACCCAAGATTGGCGAGGCGAAACGGTGGAACGCGCGGTCCTCTTGACGCGCGCGTGTTGGGTGCTGCCGTTTTCCAAGCGGAGGGCGCGGCGCACGTCCATGTGAAGCCCCGTTGCCTTGTACATCTGTCTACATCGGAAGGAATGGCCCTTTTGCTGTTTCCTGATGTGCGTCCACCGTTCCAAGGAGAAATCCCAGCCTCGGGGTAGATCAGACTCCATAATCCATTCCATACTTTCAGAATTCTGATTAAAGACTGGGATTGTCTGACTTGATTGACTTGGATCTGTTGTAAAATTTGCGGTATAAACATATTTTCAATTTTAATTTCAACAATAATAATAAACATCCAAACATGATAGACATGGCATAAAAATGACTTAACCAGCATATTAACATATGAATCATTTAAGTCATTGCAAAAGAAACATATGCTCAACAAAATTGGCATATACATGTTCAAGACTAGCATGTCATCAAGAATACAAGTGGATCTAAATACTAGTCTCATAAAAATCTTAACATATATGACCACCATGAGCATAAGTTCAACAAATTGAATTGTTTTTAGAGCTCTCAGAAGGTTAGTTGCACAAGTTTTATTTTGGCCATCTCCGCCATGACAAATCTAATCTTGATTATATATGACAGTTATAGATTAGATCTTGAGCTAAAATTAATTCTGCTACTGCCAAGAATCTACAAATCAAAAGAACAGCTGACTGGTCAGTGCAGAAGTAGTAAAACAATCAATCTTCCATGCACTCTCAAACAGTGCTATTGTTTTAACAACTTAAGAGTTTTCGGCATAGTCCAGAACAGAGTAAACTCACCACTACCCAAATCTAAAACAGAGACTATGAAATGGACAACCAGTTCAAAGGTTAGTGAATGAAAACATAGCAGATTTAATTGAGGCTCAAGATCAATCTACCATCAAATCCATATATTGTCTCATCAGTATGTCATTTCGTCACAGAGCTATCACAGAAAATTCTATGCAATCTTCCAGCTAGTGATACGCACATACAGGTGAAATAGATCACAAAATTGCAAAGAATCAGCCAGCCGATATACTCACAGTAGAGGTGATATTCTAAACCACCTGAAGAAACCGAAAATGGCAAGGCACGATGAGATCACTGTCCCAGAAAACCTATCAACCCACTGTGGCAAGCGGAAAGATGGTTCACGGAGATACAATGCCACTCTTCCTCTTTCAGCTGAAGCCAAGAGGGAAGCCGAGGTACAGGGATGCCGCACAAGACCACAAGCAGTTCCGGCCAAGAACCACTCACAAGCACAATATAAACACCTCAAATACTCTTGAGTTCTTAATCTTGCCAAATGCCCAAATTGGAAAAACCCTAGAAGGGGATTTGAGCACCTCGGATGCCGGTCGATTGAGAGAACCAACCAGCAGCCCTTCCAAGATAGAGATAGAAGAACCTCAAGAGATTTGAGAGGGAGAAGGAGGAGAACTCATTGTGTTCGGATACACCAAAGGAGAGGAGGAACCCAAGCTTTATAGCGGAGCGGAGAGAAGGGGGAGTCCGGCGGGCTGCGGTGTGGTTGGCGCCAAAACGCCCTCGCCAACGCCACCTCCCCAAGACCCGGCCACCGCCGCCGCCGCGAGTGAGAAGGCGAGATCCAAAAGAATCGCGCATGCGCACCGGTCACGGGAGGAGACTCGTCTCCTCCCCTTATCCGCTCGATCGGCCCACCGACAGGTGGCCCCATCGGCCAGTTTTCCTTTTTTTTTTTTTTTTTTAATTGGAAAATTTCAAAAATACCCTCGCATCACAACAGGATCTTCACATTAAAACACGTGTACTGGTTAGATCGCATTCATCGCTTGTAGCTACCTCCAAGTAAGTCTGTTTGTCGCTGAGTGCGTGGCTTTGATCGTAGCCGTAAGCCATCAACAAAGTCGAAAAGAACCACGCACATTCTACGTGACATCAAGCTGACGAAAGCTTTTGTGTAGCCTGTCGATCGAACTGATGGTAGCCAGCATCAATTTACGTGCTGACTGCCTTGCCTAGGGAGAGATTGCTCTTCAATCTTCGCATGTCCAACATGGACAAATGGTGCTTCAATGGCTCGCCTCCTTTACGCACTGCCCTCGGAATGAGATATGATCAGGACACTTGTGCTTCTTTACTTGTACGGTAGGGAGTGAATTTCCTAATGTGGACTAACTGCACCGTGCGTACTTTCTGTAAAACATGTGAAGCCATCTTTGTGCATTATGAGCAGCGATACCAGTACTAGTACATATGTAAGCGGTTTTCTTCACAAAAGCAGAAGCGCCTTTGCTTGAGACGAAATCTATCAGACGTCGGCGGAAGTACATGCGTGTCATTGGCTCCTCTCGCATGGTCGCATGTGACAGTGTCAGCTTTGACAAACGCACATGATGCCATATCATAACATACCAAACAATCGACCGGTAAAACGAAGCTTTCGGTGGTCAGGTACGTGCCTACGTACGTACGTAGTGATCATCCAAAAAAGGGTCCAAACGAGGTAGTGGTACTGGTACTGACCAAGAGAGCTGTAGTACCATGGAATCCATCCAATAGAGCCCGACCAAAATTTCACAGCGAAGTGGTTGGATCCAATCTCTTGCAATCACCACCCAGCCCCACACTGCTACAGGTACATGGCATTTCTTTCTGCAAAGTTGGCTACAGTAGCTGACATATATGCCCCACCAACACGCGCATATTCACTGAAGTCTAATATAGTTCTATATGCCAGTGGCTGTTCGTGATGATCTTGTAAAAGAATTCGTAAGCAGAGCATCTGCGATGAACAAGAGAATCATTTGTGTCTCCCTTATCATAACATTGATCGATCGATCCACCACCACAAGGGCAAAAATCATCTTGCTCACCAAAACACAGAAAAGATTGGAAATCATATGCGAACAAGTAGTAGCCAGTACTAGCTTTGTGTTGTAAGAATTGCGGTATAAGCATAATTCTTAATTTAATTTCAGCAATAATAATAATAGTTCAAGTATGGCGAATATGGCATATAAATAACTTAACCAACATATTAACATATGAAACATTTAAGTCATTGCAAAAAACATATACTCAACATAAATGTCATATATGAGTTCAAAATTAGCATGGCATCAAGTATACATGTGTATCTACGTGCTAATCTCATCAAAAACTTAACATATATGACCAGATTAAGCATATGTTCGACAAATTGAATTATTTTTAGTGCTATCAGAAGGCTAGTTGCACAAGATTATCTTGGTCATCTCCGCCGTGACAAATCTAATCTTAATTATATATGGCAGTTATATATTAGATCTTGAGCTAAAATTAATTCTGCTACTGCCAAGAATCTCCAAATCAAGAGAACAGCTAACAGGACAGTGCGGAAGTATTCAAACAATCAACCTTCCATGAACTCTCAGGCAGTGCTATTGATTTAACAGTTTAAGAGTTTTCGACATAGTCCAGAACAAAGTAAAACTCAACACTGCCCAAATCTAAAACAGAGACTATCAAATGGACAGCAAGTTCAAATATTATTGAATGGAGAATAGCAGATTTGGCTAAATTTCAAGATCAATCTACCATCACATCCATATACAATCTTAGTGTTATATCACTTCATCACAGAGCAAGCAGTCAACAGGAAATTCTTTGCAATCTTCCAGCTAGTGATACTCACAGAAAAGTGAAATAGATCACAAAGTTGCAAAGAGTCAATTAGCCGATATAGGGCCTGTTTGGCAGAGCTCCACCAACTCCAGATCCACCAAAAACAGCTCCACTCCACGAATTTTTACCCAAACGCTCCAGCTCCACGAAATATGGATCCACCAAAATACTGAATCTAGCTCCAGATTCATGAAATCCATGGAGCACCTCAAGGGGTGCTCCACGAAACCTTGTTTCGTACCTACTCGTGGAGTTGGGTGATAATTACCCACCTTTTACCACTGGTTACACACCCCATCCCATACCACCATAAAATCCATGGGCAAAACAGGCCATTCCCACCAAAAACTCAATTTCATGGATCTGGAGCTGCTGTGCAAGCCAAACAGTTTTGTCTAGCTCCATGGTGGGATCCCAGATTCACGGTGGAGCTGTTTTTGGTGGATCCCAGATACATTTTTTCAGTGGTGGAGCTCTGCCAAACAGGCCCATACTCACAGTAGAGGTGATATTCGAAATCACCATGAAGAAACCGAAAAGGCAAGGCACGCACACAACGCTATCCCAGAAAACCTAGCACCTCCCTGTGCAGCTTGCAGAAGAGGAGTGTGGTAGACGGAGATACAATGCCACTCCAACCTCGGGAAGCCGACGCCGGAGTCGAGGGTTAGGGTTGATGCCGCACAAGAACACTAAGAACTACAACCAAGAGCGCTCGCGAACAACAAGAACAGATCACTAATCTCCCACAACACGCAGCACAAGCTCGAGCCAAATCAATCTCTAGGGTTATCCCAACCTTTCCTCTCGGCCAAATCAAAGAAAGGCTCAAGGAAACCGCATGGGGAAAAACCCTAGAACACCAATTTGAGCACCTCAGCCAACGACTACCAGAGAAAACCCGACCAGCGGCTCTCGGGACTCAAGATTGAAGAATCACAACGAGAGATTTGAGAGCGGAGAGGGGAGGACTTACTCGTGCATTTGGTCACCAAAGAGAGGAGAGGGGCGGAGGCCAGTGGGCTGCTGCCACGGCTGGCGCTGAAGTGCCCGCGTTGGTGGAGCCTCTTGCGCCGCCGCCGTCGCCGCAAGACTCGGTCACCCGGACGACGCGCACGCAGCCACTCCACTCGCACGCGAGACGAACCGATGTGAGTGCGCACAGGAAATGGGAGGAGACGTGGTCTCCTGCCCGTTCTTCTCTCAGCTGGCCCACTGACAGGTGGGCCTCACCTGTCATTCTCTCTCTTTCTTTTTCTCCTTTATTTCAATTGAGAAATTATCGAAATGCCCTCGTAGTTTCAACACTTTGAACTTAACACTGCTTCTTTCCTCCTCTTCTAGGAACCCTACTTTACAAGAAGGAAAAAATGCTAAGGAAGAAACAGACTAGAGCAAAAAAAACTCCCTTGAATTAATTTCTAAGGGTCTAGAAACTTCAGAGCTGAGAAATTGAGAGGGTAACAAAAACACAGGTCTCAAAAAAATATTGATGTAAAATTAAATCCGGAGAAACAACTCCTAAAACATCAGCTGTTTTTTCTTGCTGAATTATTCCCGGGCTAACGAATCATTTCTAGCGCGAGCGGCGTCCCTAGATGAGCTGCCGAAAGTCGAGACCTATGCGGTTGTGGATCAGGAATTCGTTCGTGCCGCCGAACAGCAGCGTGCTCGGTACGTGAACTAGGCCTATCGTGCCGCCGTCTATGCCCACGTGCGGCTGCGGTTGGTGCTAGTGCAAGAGCTGCATCTCCTTCTGGCGCCGCAGCTCGACCACCTTGCGGTGAGAGTTGGAGTGCTTTGACACCACGAAGGTCGGGCTCGCCGCCGGCCGGTACTCCGGTACCAGCCGCCCCGACTTGTGCCGCACCCCGTACGCGTTGCACAGCGTCTTGGGCCCCATGGGCCCCGTCCTCCACTGCGGTGTCTTGTCCGTCTTGCAATGCAGGCACTTCCTCCTCCGAGGCGCCGCCACGCGCGCGTTCGGCGCCGACGACGCCGACACGTCCTTCTTCTTGGCAGGCTTCGCGAGCTTCTTGGCAGGGAAGGCCGGTGTGGCGGTGCCAAACTCGGATGGCGAGATTACCACGGACACTGGGGAGGGCGGCGAGGCTGGAGGCGGCAGGAGCACGAGGAGGCGGGACGAGCAGCTGCATGGCGCGACACGGGAGCGCTTGCTGTGGGCCTTGCCTGGCACGGGCGCCTCCGTGGACAGCACACCGTTGTCAGGATGCTGGAGATGAGCTGCAGCTTTCGAAGGTCCTCCATGGGGAAGGTGTCGTCACCCATGTAGTTGGACAACCACTCCAGCTCCGCCAATTGGTCGTACTGCGCAGGAATTCACAGAAAGAAGAAACAATTCAGCAATGACGCCGTTTTACTCGGTGAATTCTCAGAAAATTATTTTGTGTGAATAATTTTTGGCAGAAGTGAAGCATTTAGGATGCTGCTATTTTTGGCTATAGGTTTCGTCAGTTACTATATACTGCATTCATGGAAAGTTCTAATGCAGGGTGATGAATAGATTATCAATTTATCATAACCGTTCTCCGAACAGAATGCAGCGAAATTCGAGCAATTCGCCAGAATTCATCCAAAAAGATGCAATGTATTTGCGACGAGGCAAGAATTCAACGAAAGCGAAAGCCTTACCGGCTCGCCCAACCCGCCGGAGAAATCCCCGTCCGCGCCGAGGCCAGAGAAGGAGTTGTTGCAGCTGTCCACGGCCGTCACTGTCGACCAGTCAGCCGACGCTTTCCCGGCCTCCCCGCCGCCTCTGGCCGTGCCGGCGCTATAAGCCCCGCCCAACCCCCCGCCGCCTCATCCTCCTCCTCGTCACACGGTAGATCGAGGAGGTCATCGACGAGGAAGAGGTCCCCGCCCCCTCCCCCGGCCTCCTTCTTCACATGGACGCCGCCCGCACACTCGGCCGCCACCTCCATCCGATGCTCCTCGCAGTTCTTGAAACAGAATTCGTCTCCTTTTTCTTTTTTTCTCTTCTCTTTGCTTACTATTTTCAATGTGCGTGGAGAAGGAAGCGGAAATAGCTCAAGGACGGAGAGAGTAGGGTTTAATTGGGAAGCGTTTATATTGGAAAGCGGAGTGGAGGAGGACGAGGAGAGGTCAGCTCGAATGAACAATTCCTAAGTAGGAGTAAATAAAGCCACAGCCACTCCTCTCCTTGCATGAAAACGTAGTCCGGTTCATTTTTGTTTTTATGATGGCTTTTGATTCCAGTTTATCTGAAAATCAAAATAAATAAGGTGGTTTCTTTAAGTAATTTATCAAAGTCACTTCTCCAAAGGTTTTCCAAGTTTGCCGATGCTTGCGGCGTCTGTGTCTGTGTCAGCGTCTCCGTCGTCCACCATTGTCTCAAAAAACGTAGCCAAAAGTCATCAGCCATAACAAAAAAATCATTAGCTACAGCAAAAAGAATATGACCATAGACGACTTTAAAAGCGGTTAAAACGGAAATATCTTATTTATAGTAGGAAGAATCCCGAATTTATGGCTGTAAGTAATGGGGGAAGAGTGGAAGACGCCAACTGGAGAAGGCCAACATATGCTCGTCGCCAGTGGCATCACCGTTAAGTAGCATGCAAAGGCACACTCATTTGCATCGACGAATGCTTGCACGTCCAGAAAAAAGAAGCATGTAATCCGCTGCATTTGAGCGAACTTATCGACAATATATATATAGGGCTATTTTTCTTATGTGAAGTTACACACCCTCTGCGGCGCCATGCGCCGAACTTGTTTTTCGGCACACCGGAACGCCTGCCCAAATCAAGAGACCCACCAATAGGAATATGCATTGTCGATAGCAACGCATACTGTGCCACTACCTCCCTGCGAAGTGCTATATTTAGAGTTCATGCATGCACATACGTGCAACGGTAAGACGCACACAAGCTTCCGTGCTACTATGCTACGTGCACACTTACACGTCGATACTCGATAGTATACCAACAAATCATACAATATGGATCCATATTTCGAATTTACTGTGCTGACATATATACAGAGGAGCGAGGTGAGTCCAAATGGGTTTCTATATTTAACTTTTGCCCATGTTCATGATCTTCAATCAGCCGATTTTTAGTTTCATTTTCTATCAGCCGTTCTTATTTATAAGATTTATCGACTGTAAAAAAGCTATAGTTTATTTCAACTTTCAAAGCACTTTCTCTATCCTAGAATATAAGATCTGCCAAATTTGGCTTGCATGCAGTTATCCAACCCATGGGACCCAAGTTCCCTATACAGCCGAATCTTCCATTGAATACCATCCATTCGAGCCACAAAACTAGCAAACGTCCGGCCCATCCAGCGTCTCGCGATCCGTTGTCGACACGACACCGCTCTCTCCGCCCTTCCTCTTCCTCCTCCGCCTCGAATCGACGGCCCCCCATGGCCCCTCCGCCGCGGCGGAACCCACCGCAAAGCCCCAACCACGGCAGTAAGAGGAAGGTGAGAACCACCCGCCGACCTCCGGCCACCACTACCACCCTCCACCTCTAAACCCTGACCCTCTCGTCTGTTTCTCCTCTCAGGGAGAGGATCCGTCGCTCGCGGCGAGCCTTCGCCCGGCGGACTTGCTCCCGGGCCTCGTCATCGGATTCCTCCTCGGACTCCTAATCGACATATCCTCCTCCTGGAGATCCAAGTTCAGCTTCGCGCCGGCTCCGGCTGCCCCGGCGTCACGGGGCTCCAACAGGACGGGCGGTTCATCCGCCTCAGGCGGGGGAGCCGGCGGCGAAGGGCTTAAGATGGTAAGCTGAATTGCAAAGTGTTCTGCAGAATTGTGTCTCATTTGCTAGTTCAAAACGACCCATGTAAAGCATACGTTTGATTAATTGACCTGTGAGGACTTATAATTTGTCATGTGCTTTGCGTTTTCTACATGACTTTATAGTTAAGGATGTCAGGTGGTTTGATCACGTTGCATGTAGTGTAGTGAGTTCAGTAGTTGGGCATGGCCTCTCGACGTGCGCGTCAGATGTTCGATATGTGCTGCGTTCACGTGGGAACAATTGCGTCTTTTTCGTCAGTTTTCAGTTTGCAGTCGTGCGTCATGGTTGGTTCGTGGGATGGCACGGATCGTGTAGGTCATGGCGTGCGCATAGGGGGCCATGTTGGCCGTGACCTGTACTCGTTTGATCCTTAAATTCGTGAATAGAGTCCTCAGAAAAGGCTGCGGAAGTCGAGCAGCACAAAATCCTCGTGTTTCCCCTCGTGTCGCGTGCATATCCCTAAGTGTTTTGAGTACTCGTGGTTGTAAGTCGTAAACGAATGCTCGTAGTCGTAACGAGTGCTCGTAGTCATAAGTCATAACCGACTATCGACTTGCTGCGACAAGGAGCGGTCGTAAATGACTTCGTGGTCGTTCGACTGCGTGCATATCCGCTCAGACAAACGATACGATACTGGATCGTCCGAATTGTGTTTGCAAGTAGTTTTGGTTTGCTGTTGGAATTCCACAATTCTAGAGTTGAATTTGCCCTGAGTTTCGACTTTCGACACTGTGATTTGCAGGTTTTAGTCGTATGTCAGTACCTGAAGATGGGGGCTGGCAAAATAGCGTCTCAATGTGTTCGTAAGTTCATCTCTTGGACTCTTAGTGTAAGAATTTTGCTTCTTTGACACGTCTCTTTCTGTTTGACTTATCCAGTAGATTATTGTACTTTGCTCAAATAGAATGGATTGCTTGCCTATTCTGCAATAACTAAATTTTAGCCAGAGCACGTCTAGTCTAGGCCGTCTGACTACTAAAGGAATTAAGGAATTGTGTGGATAGCTGTGCTTTTATTTGGTGCACTGAGTACTAAATGTTTAAGCCAACCTACATTCTGTACTATTTATCACTTGCAATTTATTTTATTGGCAGATGCAGCAATTGGCTTGTATGCAGAACTGTTGGCAAGGTGCTAATGCAGTTTGCAATCTTGCTTCATTAGGTAGTTCTAATTGAAGGCTGTAGACTATTTTCTCCACAAACATATGGCTTGCTTACACATATGTAGGGTTGGATTGACATTGGCACAAATGCTGGCACATGTTGATTGAAGTTGAAAATTGTTCATTGAATTAATGTTGTTTTTAGTAACCACAACGGTTTGTTGAGTGCATTTCTGCGTGGAAGTCAGCGTCACTCATTTTTGCATGACAGGTTCACGAACCAATCTATCTTGTCTGAGTAGCTGTTGAATTTTGCTTTGAGCTATTATGTTACCCATAAGTATTCCATTATCCATCAGAGGAGTCTCCAGAGCATAAGCTTTAAAAACATCTTACTTTTGCTGTTGGTTATGTTTTCATTGAACGCACTATTGGAAAAGGGACCTTTTCAAACAGCTAGTGATGCAGTAGAGGTAGACTTAAAAGTGAAGGAACTTCAATTTGAAGAAAATAAGTGAATGGGAAAGAGAAGTGTTGGTCAATCAATACAGATAGGCCTTTAATTAGTTCTCTTCCTTATCAGGACTTATTTTCTTTTCCCCTTGTATCTTTTCTTATGAAAGCAAAGAACTATCATTGTGTCCATGAAGCTTGAGATGTAATATATTCCTAAAGTTCTGGCAAGACTAAGAGGTGCTAGTGTCAAGGAGTTCTTTGCCTACCTCTCATCCTTCCGTGCTTTGCAAAGTTGAAGGGTTTTCCATCATCATTCGTTTGATATATCCCTTTGCAGCAACCGGGGTCTTTTGAGACAATAGGAGCAATTTGGCCAAGATTGTTTTGACATGCAGGAATCAACAGGAAATGTAAGCCATTACTCTCCTAGCACATATGTTCCCTTTGAACAATCTTTGCTGGATGATGATGTAGCATGCCTTTTTTTTCCCCATTGTGTATTATCAGGAACAGACTAAAGGACACTGCAGAACATCGAGATATCACAACTTCTGTTATTGCTGATGCAGGGTGCGCACATATTTGTGTGATGCCTCTACAACTCTACCTATGTTGATATGGGGCATTTTTTGGGTCTGTACTGGGTTTGCCAGTTAGCCTTTATAAGCTGTAAAAGTAGCCCTTTTCAGGACATTCACAAACAGCAAGAAAACAATCATGAATCATCCTTCTGATAATTCAACATGTCAAAGTGACTCTGAATGTATGAATCTGAAAAACTCTGACTGATTGTACTTCTTACTAAAATGATGTACTTTGTTGATTAGTTTTGAGCCAGACTTATCCTTCAGGATGTTTATTTTGGTGCTATTGTGTTGCGCAATGATTCTAGTTCATAGATTGGTATTTTTATACTTATGTTCTAGTATTTCTCTCTTTCCATGTATAACAAATGAATTGTGGCAATTATATTGTCTTGTGATTGCATTTGCCCTGATCATTACTAATTCTCTTTGTAGGTACTGGCTGGGTCTAAGATAGTTCTTGCAATAGGGTCAGGTTAATTAGTTTCTCAATCAGTACTATATGTTTTAATCTGTGAGTTGCACATTGTCTTGTATTTGCATGTTTGAACTGTTTATCTGAATTTTAGGAATCCATCTCGTATTTCTCGTTTTGGTTGCTAATGCAACAAGTATTTTTCATGACTTGGAAATTTGCCTTGCAATTACCTTGTGCTAATTCTGTTCAAAGAGGATGGCCCCCCACTCCTCAGGTTCTGTATCCAATATGTGAAACTGATAGTTAACTGCCATGCCCATGAAGCCTAATAATGATTTTAGAATTATTTGGCTCTGTGGGCCTATGGCAGAGCTTAATATAGCATGATCTTGTGGTGCAGGGAGGAAACCAGACATAGATTCAGTTACCGGGAAATTGTCATGAACCGGGGTAAACACCACCAAGAAGATGACCGGATGGCGTCGGCGTAGAAGGAGAGGAAGAGCGACTAGAGATTTAGACGAGGAAGACTTGATATTTCTCTGATTGATTACAATAGCATGCGGTAGCCCCCTTATATAGATGGCTCTCTCTAACAGATGGAATCTAATCCCAATTATATCTCTAATTAATATCATATCTCTAACTATATCTTTAATACAAGAAAACCAATCTCTAACTTAAATAGAAACCAATATCTAATTCCTAATAATAACCCGACTGGCCCAAGGCCCACATCTATGACAGAAATTATGTTTACTGTGAGCTGCATCTCGGGCACGGTCAGTCTCATTCCTCTACTCGCTCTGATGATTTTTCTTCCCAACATACCTGCCTTTGGTCTTATGAAATTTGAGGGGCTCATGAATAGTGGATATGGCTCATGAATATATCCACTAATTTTTAGGACCCTTGAAAAAAACTGATAGTAACCATAGTGTTGTTGATGCGAGTTGCATCTTCAAATTTCTGTTTGACAATCACATTATGTGCATCCTTTGTGCTAAACCTTGAGATGTTGTACCCATTTCTCATGTTAACCTGAAGCAATTCTGGATGATTTCGTTCTAGAGTGGTTGATTTAAAATGTCATCATTTGTAATCTATTTCTCCTCATGTTGTTGTTAGTGCATCACAGCGTTTTCCCTTTTTGTGACACTGAACAAGTATTTGTAATTTTGAATTAGGTTATCATCTTTCTCAAAGTAATGGATCACCTGCACCATGTGTCAAGACTCAAGAGGAAACATCAAACTTGTAATTCTTACATGCACGAGCACGGTAGCCTTTTCTTGTCAAACATTCATGGCATCTCTACTTGACTACTTGCAATTCATTTGGTGGTGGTCTTTCGCTTCCTGCAAAACGGCAGAACACGCAGGATTCCTGAACTACATTATGTTTTCGCTATTCCAACGTGTGAAATTTTAGACGTGTTTCGTTATGATGTAGTCCATTTCCTAACCGTGCAGACTGCAACAAACGGCACATGCACGGATGTACTATACTATTCCATTTGAGAATTTAGCGAACAATTTTGAAAGATGCTCGGCTCCTACAAATATCGAAGTAATGATGGATTATACTCTACAATGTGTTTGCAGTTTGCTGTAAAATTCCTATGAAATACAGTTTGGAACAGGACAACTTAGCAGAAGAAAATATGTTTCCTGTAAAATTTCTACAAAATTCGTGTGAAATTTCTGGCCGAAACCGGTAATTCGAGTGTTGACCTGTGGAGCCAAACGTGAATTTGGGCTGGACTCAGCAATTGTCAGCCGAGGTGGTCAAACGGGCTGTGCTTGTCGGCCTAGCCCACAGTCGGGTACTGTAGACATAGTCCAGGTACAGTAAGGCCCGCAGCGGATCGTGTCGGGCTCGACGGGCTGACACGACCTGAGGAGTTCGGCTGTGCCTAGGCCGTTGCTCCATCCAGCGTGCTGACACGGAATGGGTACGGCCCAATAAATCCGTTTATTTTTTAATATTTATATGGTTTTATTTTATTTTAAATTTTATATAGTTAATTTTATACGTATAAATAATTTTATTTTGTATTTTTAAAAATTTATATATTTTTAGGATTATCTTATATTGTTTTAATTTTTTGAAAAAATTTCAGGCTGAACGGCCGCACGACATAGCAGCTGTTAGGAAACCTGGACTCTATCCAAGAGTCCTGATCTAATTGGGCACCCCACCGTAGGCTATAAATAGGGACCTAGACCCCCCTCATTATGTACCCCGATGCAATCTAAAGCAATAAAGAAAGACCGTAAGTTCTCTCTACCTCTCGTGTTCAATCTATTATTCGTGATTACGTGATTGATTCGTTCTTGTTCTAAGCGAGAATCGCTCGACTGGTCTCCGGCGTCGGTTCCTTAACACGTTATCAAGACGACTTCGCTCGGTGAACGAGGTAATCATCGAAGCAATTGAATTTCTAGATCGCTTTTGAATTCGCATTTTCTTCGCGTTCTAGATTGAATTTCTACGGTGCAAATCCGCCCTAATCTACCGCGAGCAGACTTGAAGTCGCCGGCACAATGCCGATCGGTAGATTGTGAAACGGGTAGATGTTGATTGCATTGTAGAACGATGCAAATCCGCCCTAAATCTACCGCGAGCGATCTGAAATCGCCAAGACAATGTCGATCGGTGATTACGAACCGGGTAGATGTCGATTGCATCGCAGATTGGAAATTTGAATTAATTTGTTTGATTCTGCATAATCGTTGTACAAAGAAAATTGGCATTGTTTCTTCTGTTTTGCTCTGCATGGCATCACACACAAAAAGGAAGGATCGCCACGCGCGAAATCGCGATCGCCACCAAGGCATAGCCGCGCCGTATCTGTGGCCGCCGCCACCGACAAGCACCGCCCGCACACGACGGTTCCTCGGCCTACCACCGGCCGACGCTGCGCGCGCATGCGTGCCTCCTCCGGTTGGCCGACGCCGGCGCCGCCCGCCGCTCGCCGCTCAGCCTCACGGCCGTTCGCTCGCCCGCAGCCATGACCAAGACTTCGCCATCGCTCCACCTGATGCGCGCCACCGCCGGTCTCGATCACGGCCGCGGCCGCGGCCCGCCGCTTGCCACCACATACGGCCGCCGCTACAGGGGACCGACCGAAGCGCCGCCACTTGAAGCCGGCCGCCGCGACACCGCAACCACGCCCGAGCACGCACCGAGGCATGGCGCCGCCGCCGCTGGCGCCTCCCCGCGCCGCCGCGCGCGGCCGCCGCCGCCCCACGCCCGTCGTCGCGCGCGCCACTCGCTGCTCGCGGCCCGACCGCCATCGTGTTTCCACCCGAGCCGCATCTCGGGCGCCGCTTTGCGCCGCAGTGCGCATAGCGCCGCCGCCGATGCGCCGCCGGCCGCTATCGCTTCGCCGACCTTGAGCCGCTCGCCGCCGCCGTATCGCGGCCGCGCCGCCGGCCTGCTGCGGCTTCGCTTCGCCGCGCCGCGCTCCCGCGTCGGCCTCGCGCGCGCCAGCAAGCGGCCGCTTCCGCCGTGGCTCACCATCGGCTTCCACCGTGGCCCGCAGCCACGGCTTCCCACCTCGGCCGGCCCGCAACCTCGCCCGCCTTCGCACGCAACGCCGCCGCCGGCGGGCTCGCGCCCGCGCTCGCCGACCCATGCGGACGCCGCCACCCGAACCCGATCGGCCGCCGCGCCACGGAAAAATCGGCGGGAAACCCTAACCGGCACCTTAAGCGGTATATGGGCCTACTGATGGGCCATGAGCGATGAGCCACAAGCGAGCGTAAAAACCAAGGCGTGGAGTGAATCAAAAAAGGGGGACCGACGGGGATGGTGCGATTTTACGAGAAATCCCGTAGAATATTGAATTTACTTGATTGGCCCTTAAACCTTTAATATAGGTCCCGAATTTTGCGAAAAGGCCTCGGTAGTTCGAAAATTACCGATAGGTCCTTAATTTTGCGAGTGGGTCCGAATTTTGCGAAAACCCTCAGTAAATCGAAAAATTGTGCGAATTCTCCTCTGAATGGAAATTTGCGTAGAAACCCCAGAAAATGCGAATTTCTTGAAATTTCATATTTTAGCATAAAAGGCCTCGGAATCAATTTTGCATTATTTTTAGCATTTGAAGCTTACTTATTTGTGCCATTACTGTTTTATGTATTTTCTGTATTTATTTACTGTTTTGGTTAATTGTAATTGTTTAAATTGCTTTTAATCACTGAATTAGCAGTAAAATTTATAGAAAATGTATAGAAAAATCTGAAACATTGCGAGAACCTTTTGTACCATTTATTTACCCGCAGTAAATTATTCCATGCATGTCTACCAGCAGTAGACTTATACACACTTAGATGACTAGTATTACGAACTGGGAATTCAAGGAGCTGGCCCAGCATGGCCAAACCTATCTGACGTAGGCATCCCATGTCGAGATTGTGCTTAGAGCCAGGAAGCTCCGCGCTGCTATTGGGATTGGCGGACTGAATGATGCTCAATCCAAACCTGAGGAGAATGATCAGGTATTTCATTTTCTCAGGCACCACCTCTGCCTCACTCTCAAGAATGAGTATATGCGGAGAAAAGCGCGCTCGCACTCTGGACCGCACTCAAGAAGCGGTTTGAGAGGCTAAAGTACACCATTCTTTGAGGCTAAAGTACACCATTTTTTCTCGAGCAGAGTAAGAATGGATCAGACTGAGGTTTGCCGACTTTAAGACGGTCAGGGAAAATAATTCTGCCTTGCACAGGATTTATACCCCAATATAGAAGATTGAGAAAATCCTTCCACCCCAATGCAGTATAATCCGCACACAATTATCGTCAAAACGGCTATGAGGAATATGCCGAATTGATTGATATGATGCAAGTCGCGGAGGCTCAGGACGAAGTTCTCTATAAGAACTAAGTCACTCAGCCATCTGGGAGCTCCACTGGCCGTGAAGCCAACGTTGGGAGCAACAAGGAGCAAAAGCCCTTGATAGAAAAGGGAAGGAAGGGTAAGGCGCGCCCGTAAAGGCGAATCGGATGCACCACAAGAGAATAAGGCCAACAAGCCAAAGCGGGATGGCAAAGGCGACATGAAGCCCAATTTGCATCGGTTGAGGGGAGAGTTCCAGCATTGCCATGCGATGGAGGTTGAGACCCTCTAGGAGCAAAGACCCCTCTCGACCTAGAAGCGACCAACGCCATGATTTCTCTTGAAGAGAATGTCAACCCCGAGAAAATAGCGAGAAGAAGTCTAGTGCACTGAATGCATTTTGGCTTTAATTGTCATTTATTTTGTGTAGAAGAATATGTTAGAATTTGCATGTATAGTACTTAAGAATTGTTGTTTTCTCGTGATGGTTGGATGATTTTTGGAATAATTCATTCATTTATTCAGTTTATGATGGCATGACATGTTCTGATATTGGTGTATTTTATTTATGTGTTGATTGCCTTCTCATACATGTTAATAAATACCTATATTAGAACAAGTGTAGCGCCCTATAAAGGAAGTGTGCTTAGCTAGCAGCGGCACAAATGCATATCATCTTAAGAGAGACTAAGAATTTTCAAGTCGATTCGTATGAGCACTGGCAGCCTTACGACAATCGCCAGAAGCGATACATGTGTAATTGGTTCCAGAAGAGCCACATGGGCACAACTTTAGTCATTGGAGAAGCCTCATTGTACCCAAAATCGACTAGAACTCTCCTAAGTTTTGAGAATATCCGCGCAAATGGTTTCCAAGTTGAGACTGAAGAAGAGTACGGTTAGGAATATCTGCTCATCATGAAGCGCGAAGAGAATGGCAAAAGAATATTAGAAAAACTTCCTCTTGAAACTGGGCTATATTATACCAACATTAAGGCGCCTGCAGCGTGCACTGTCCTGAAGACGGTATTTAGAAGCTCTGAACTATTCTGTCTCTGGCATGACAGATTAGGTGTAACATCCCAAATTTTTGCTAAATTAAAAATAAATAATAAACATATTTCAATTCAATTTTAAATTTAGTTATTGCCTAATTGTTAATTCCTCCTTTGAATTTGAATTCCTCAATATCTTGTCACCCTAGATTCAAACTCTAGTTAATACATTAGTGTTGGCTAGAGAAATTTATATCAAATGCTTAGACTGCTTAGATATAATATTTGTTTTGGGATATCTTTCACATAAAATGACAAACTCTTTCACATAAAATGATACGCTTTTATTATGAACTCTTGACTTTGGTGAGTCAATGAGGTTTATGAAACTATTTTGAAAATAAATGTAAAACTGGTTTAGACTCGAGCAATTGGTTAGAGTGGTGGTGCGGGCATGCCCCGTTGGTTGGAGCCGCAGATGGTTGATTGTCGTGCACAGGGTATGTGGTTGGGCTGAGTCAAATTAAGGACCGGTGCAGTGAGCTCTTGTTGCAAAGCCCTAATCGTACTACCACATGGTGGTATGGGACACCCGGTGAATAATTTGTGAAGTCCCAACTGAGTCGAGTCGTAGGTTGAAAGTGAGCGTGGTTGGTGCCATGTGAAGTCTCACTTGGCGGCGTGGTTAAGCCATGAGAAGTCTCGTCTAGGCTCAAGAGGGGTCCGTGCTCGTGGATTCCTTCTGGGTGAAACCTTAGAGTTGGCTCGACCGTGTTGAAGGCTTTGCATTGTAAAGGCCTTGTCACGACTCCTCGCCGCACACCTAAGGAAGTGTGTAATAGCTTGGCAATATGGGATAATCGTGTCCTGTGGGTAAAGTCGCACAACCTCTGCAGAGTGTATAATCTATCTGGATAGCCGTGCCCACGGTCATGGGCATGCTGAGTAAAAGTTTTTCATGGATTAGTTTTTGCTTTTCAAAATGTTTTCGAAAACCTTGTGGATGGATGGAATCTACGAGAGATGAAAACCTTGTGGGTAGATGGAACCCATGAGAGGATGATAACTTGTGGATGGATGGAATCCACGAGTGTTTGGAAACGTGTGGATGGATGGAATCCATACGTGATCTTTTGGAAAAGATGGTCCGGGTGTGATGCCCGTGGATAGGTTGGTGTATGGTCGAGCTCAGCCGACGGTATTAATTTCTAACTCAAGTAATGTTTTTACTTATCAGTATTAAATTCAGCAATTTCAATCTACTTATTGTATTTCATAAATGTTGTTTTATGCAAACTAACCCTATGAGCCTTCCTTTGAAGCCTTTATCATTATGTTGCATTTTCCGGGTGACTTGCGGAGTACAAGTTTGTACTCACCTTGCTTTTTCCACACGAGAAGGAAGACGTCAACTACGGTGAAGATCCGGGCGAGTAGGCGCGTCTTACTATCGTTTGCTGTGGCGAGCTTGGGCTTCGCTTTTTATCGGTTTGCTTCATGAGCTTATTTTCTTTATTTATTTTGCCAATGGGCATTGATGTAAGACTTGGCCATAAGGCCGTACCCTTTTATTTAATATAATCAGTCATTTGTGCTTGGTATTTATCTTTGTTGTTACTGTGTGCGCTAGCTGATCCTGGACTAGTGCGATTTACACAGAGGATCCAGGAGTCGTTACTCCGGGTTCCGACATTAGGCCACCCAGGTTTTAGGATGATGAGAAACATAATTAATAACTCGCATGGGCATAATATTAATGTGCAGAATTTCCCGAATCATGAAGATTTTGTGTGCCCTGCATGTGCCACCGGGAAACAAATAACTAGACCCTCCACTCTGAAAGTGAAGGATGAAGTCCCTGCATTCCTGAAATGCATCCAGGGAGACATCTGCGGTCTCATTCAGCCCATCTCAGGGCCATTTTATGGTGCTCATTGACGCTTCCTCGAAGTTGTCATATGTGGGTTTTGTTGTCCACAAGAAACCACGCCTTTGCAAAATTGATCTCGCAGATCATTTGTATCAGAAAATGTGTTTCTGATCAAGTCCACCAGAATGGACAACGCCGAGAATTTATTTCAAAGGCATTTGATGATTATTGCATGGCGATGGGAATTACATTTGAGCATTCTGCATCGCATGTCCATACCGAATGGTTTGGCGAGGCTTTAATTAATGCAATTAAATTTATTGCCCGACCCTCTTGCATAAGAGTAATTTGCCACTATATGTTGGGACACGCAATCCTACATGCTATGAATCTCATCAATTTTAGACCACTGGCCTATAACATCCATCCGCCTATGCAACTAAGCGCAAAGGTCAAGACTGAAAATTTCCCAACATTAGGGAGGAAATCAACCCTTGATGGAGAATGTCGGGTATTACGTGGCAAGCACGGGAATCCATGTAGATGACCCACGCACTAGAGAAGTCCGAAGACATTACATGGCAAGCCACGAGAATTCATGCAGATGACCCGCGCATTAGTGAAGCGAATAGAGAAGTCCGAAGACAATAGAAGTTCGAAGACAAGAGAAGTCCGAAGACAATCGATTTGCAAGAACTAGCAAATCAACCGCTGATCACTTTAGTGATTTGAAGAGCGTGACTAAGTCGCATGTGCTCGCACGCACCGCACCGAGAGGGTTGAAATACCAAAGAAACAGAAGGTATCCTAATCTCGCCCGAGGCCTCGAAAAATAAAAAAGAGGACGAGAACTCCGGTTCCTCAAATCTTTAGTAACCGGGGACGCCTGGTGAAGAAGAATAAGAGAGATTTATCACAGCCGATCACTGAAGTCCCCCAGAATGAGAAGGGGAGCCAGTTGAGACCTGGCATGAGTATGACACCTTCAGAAAGGGGCATACTGGATCCGAATATCCATGGAAGAAGAAATCGGCATGGATGTGTGCGCACACATCGGAGCCGAAAAACTAAAGGGACTTGCCACCGCAATTGAAAGAAGCGATGGGCAAGGTGAAGCTTCGGAAGAAGCAATCACTCTAGAAGTAGCAACTCATGAAGAAATAGCTATAAATTATGTGCACACGGGAGAGTCCCTGAATAGGACAACAGCTAATATCGATAACTACTTCGCAAAGAATATTGCCACAATCATCGATCTTGATCCCGAGCCTGCATCGCTCGTTGAATGTAAGAAAAGATCAGATTGGAAGATTGGAAGAAGGCATTAGCAATCGAATTGCTATCTCTGAATAAAATAGAGGTGTTTGGGCCGTATGCGCACACCTCCCCATGTGCACCTGTAGGGCACAAGTGGTATTTGTTCGAAAGAGAAATGAAAGAAATGAAGTAGTGAGATACAAAGCAAGGTTGGTAGCCCAAGGTTTCACTCAACATCCCGGAGTTGATTATGAAGAAACCTACTCCCGGTCATGAGTGGAATTACCTTTAGATATTTGATCTCAATGGCGATGAACTTGAATTTGGAAATGAAATTGATGAATGTTGTGATTGCATACCTTTACTGATAACTTGGATTCGAGATTTACATGAAAGTCCTCAAGGAATTCCTCTCCGAATCAAGACAGAGCAAATAGAAATCATGCAGTGTGAAACTCGAAAAGTCACCGTATGGATGAAACAACTGGAAGAATGTGGTATAATCGCTGAGCGACTTTCTCTGCAAGAAAGGCTACACGAACAATGAAGACTGTCCTTGTGTATTTATACGGCGATCCCGAATGGATTCAGATAATCTCGTGTATGTAGATGATCCGAATATCATCGGACAAAGAAGACATAAAAGAAGCAAGCTCCTACTTGGAGTCGAATTTGAAATGAAAGATTTGGGCAAGATCAAGTTTTGCTTAGGCTTGCGGCTTGAGCATGTCCTGAAGGAGTCTTGGTACATCATCGACCTACACCTGAAGGTGCTTGAAAGGTTTGGCTTCGAGAAGGCATTTCCCTCGAAAGTACCGATGATCGTGAGGTCTTTACAAGAAGAAAAATATCCTTCCGACCAAGGGAAGAGGGGAGGAAGTCCGGGACCAGAATTCCCATACTTGAGTGCAGTGGAGCACTCATGTATTTAGCAAACCGCACTAGACCGGACATTGCATTTGCCGTGAACTCGTTAGCAAGGTGCAGTCAGAGCCCACCAAAAGGCATTGGCGGGGCATAAAGGACATTTTCCGATACCTCCAAGGTAGCAAGGACCTCGGATTGTTTTACGAAAGAATCAAGATCTGAACTTGATTGGCTATGCGAGATGCCGGGTATCCGCGGACCAGATACCGCTAAGTCACAAACAGGCTATGTATTCTGTGTGGTGGAACCGCAATTTCATGGAAATCGTCTAAGCAAAGCACGTAGCTACTTGACGAACCACTCGTAAATTATAGCATCAGATGAAGCCGCACGAGAGTGCGCTGGCTTCGCCGAATGGTTCACCACATCCAGCAGATCATGTGGGATGAACATTGTGCGAACCCCACAATTATCTATGAAGATAATGCCGCTTGCGTTGCACAAGTGCAAATGGGCTATGTGAAGAGTCATCTCACAAAGCATATCAACCCCAATTTCTTCTATGCACATGAATTGCAAAGGATGGACGAGATTAAATTACTGCATACTAAGTCATGTGAAAATCTCGCAGATTTATTCACTAAGTCACTCCCCGCATCTAGCTTTGAAAGGTGCGTGCGTGGAATTGGAATGATGAGACTTAGAGAAATGCAGAATTCAGGGGGAGAATTCTCACAAACCCGCTAATAAATCTTGATCATGAAGATTAAGTACCGAAAAACAAAGTCTTACAGACTAAATGAATTTGGGTGAATTGTACTCTTTTTCCCTTGACGAGTTTTCCATGAAGTTTCTCGACCAAGGTTTTTAATGAGGCAATTCGTGCATCGCAACATCACATGTATCATGTACTCTTTCTCCAAATTTTTCCCACTGGGTTTTTATGGAGTTTTAACGAGCCATGAGCATGTTGGGTGAGTGCCCAGGGGAGTGTTAGGAAACTGGACTCTATCCAAGAGTCCCGATCTAATTGGGCACCCCACCGTAGGCTATAAATAGGGACCTAGACCCCTCATTATGTACCCGATGCAATCTAAAGCAATAAAGAAAGACCAGGAGTTCTCTCTACCTCTCTGTGTTCAATCTATTATTCTGTGATTCTGTGATTGATTCGTTCTTGTTCTAAGCAGAGGAATCGCTCGGACTGGTCTCCAGCGTCGGTTCCTTAACAGCAGCCACCTCGTCATGCCACCGCTGGTTTAGGCTAACGGGTTATGCCTAACGAGTCTATATCGAATCAGACTCGGGCCGGGCCGGGCCGGGCCGCGGTTTGGACAGGTCACAGACTCACATAGAGAGCAGCCAGACGGAGGCATCCGCACTCACGCAGGCAGGGGGAGGGGGGAAGCACCAGCTCTCCAAACTCCGAAGTCCAAACCCTTAACTCCCGCGCCCCCCATGGCCTCCTCCTCCCGCTCCCCCGCCGCCTCCCGCCGCCGCGGCGGCGCATCCGCCGCGCGGCAGTCCCCCTTCTTCCGGGACCTCGCCTCCCCCATCCCGTCCCATCGCGCCGCCTCGCGCTTCGCCTCGGTCGCGCCCACCGCTGCCCCCTCCGCCACGCCGCCCCCGCCCCTCTTCACTCTCGACGACCGCTTCGCTGCCTCCGACTTCTCCCCAGATCCCACCGCGTCCGACCTTCTCCCCGTCGCCTCCTCCCCCTCCCCCCGCGCCGCCGCCAGCCGCTCGCCGTCCTGGGACCGCTCCCGCGGAAAGGCCTCGGCCCCGGGGTCCCCCATGGATGGGGTCGTGGAGCCGCTCCGGAAGGAGGTGCTCGCGCTGCCCCTGCCGTCGAGTCCTGGTACTCCTCGTCCTCCGGCCGCGGAGGCTCAGTCGCCGGTGACCCCGGCGCTGCCGACGGCTAGGGCGGAGCTGGCAGCGAGCGGAGGGGAGGTAGATGGGGAGGAGTGGGTCACTGTATTCGGGTGAGGAAATGATGCTTAGTTCGTTGCTTAGTCTGTAGTGGTTTAGCAATGTGTAGGTAGAGGCGTATGCACATGGTAAGCTTAGTGCTGTGACTCTGTGAGTGCGTGTTGGACATATACCTGTGCAGCTGAGGGAATTATTGAGTAGCATGAGTACGCCCCTGTCATTTGCTCGCTCTTGTGTATGTCGATGAGCTACTGCACGTTTGTTCGTTTAGTTTATTGACCATTAATAGTTAGCCTAGCATGGACTGGACTCAGTAGTATCCTTTCAATTGGTTATGTTTGTAGACTCTGTCCAAGAAGGCAGCAGTCATCCATTAACTTTTCATAGACATTTAGCTAACCACAAATTTTGGGTCCCTGATACGATAAATTGGTTTCTTCATGTTTACTGTTTTTTTCTACAGATTCTCCCTTAGAGATACCAACGTTGTTCTTCGAGAGTTCGAGAAGTGTGGTGTAATATTGAGACACCACTCTGGTCCAAGAGATGGTAATTGGATCCACATATTATATCAGGTAATGATACCTACCGACACACTGCCTTCTGTTTTACCTTTCGATTCCACTGTATTTATGTTTTCCAAATCAGTCATATTACCTCAGGTTGCGTTGTTGCTTGCTAATGAACTGTGACACTAGAGAAACTCATTTAAGCTCCTATGTAACTTGAAATGCACCCATTTCATGGCTTTAGGCCATGAGCCCATGAGTTTATAACCTTTCACAGGTCACAACCTTATGATTCAGAAGATAATAATTTCCCACATTCAATTCACATGCTGTATGGATTCATTCAATTGGAGAAGAGATGCCATTTTATCCTATTGCCAGATGAATTGGGTCTAAGGTTGTATGTTCTTTAAATGAGTTTCAATTTATAGGATAGTATTTTTGAGCTATGCTGCCATGCACATCAAGTTATGTCCTCATATGTGTGAATGATGTTATGATGTAGTATGTGGCTTGATTGCTAGTGGTTTTCTTGCTAGTGAACTGTGACACTATATAAACTCTTTTTAAGCTTCTATGTAACTTGAAATCTGTCCATTTCATGGCTTTAGTCCGTGAATTCATGACCTTTCACAACCTTACGATATAATGATTTCCCACTTATTCAATTCACATGCTGTATGGCGGGGGTTGCACTCAATTGGAGAAGAGATGCCCTTTTGCCCTATTGTCAGATGGATTGGGCCTTAAGTTGCATATATTTTTTTATATCAGTTTCAGTTAATGGGATGGTATTTTTGACCTATGCCATCATGCACATCAAGTTATGTCCTCATATGCGTAAATGCTGTGGTATATGGTTTGGTTATCCTTGAACATGAATCATATGTGTAAGTTAGTCTTGGATATGTTTTTCAGTATCACATGGTCAAGCACAACACCCTAGGAAATATTTTCTTTATTTTAAAAAATATCCAAATTCTAGCATAATCTATCATTGTGCGTCCACTCATAACGAAATTTGTATAGGTTCCTCCAGCGAGTAATTATTGGAAGATGGGATTTATTTACAATGCTCCTGTGATGTCAAACTTTTGTTACCACCCATGTTCTCTTGGTCACAAAACTTTAGAAAGCAAAAGCAACTAGTATAATCAGTGAGGCCTTCTGATGGTTGTCACGGCGGATTTGGCGACTATGGCGCCTGAGAGGCGTTAGGACACCATGACATCCTCAAGGCGAGATACGACGGGCTAGACAGCATTACAGCACACCTCCCTACGTTAGAGGCAGCTGTTGACTTGGTCTATTGGTCAGTTTCTAGAAGAAGTCTTTTAATCTACAAGTTATGCAAATCATATTACGAATTATCGTGTTTAGACAATAATTTAAATCTGACAATAAGAGGTTTGAACTCATTCCTGCTATCATGGTTAGAAAATCATAGAAATAAAAGCTAATACATTTTGGAAGTATCACGAAGCTAAGTATCTAGTATAATCTGCGGGTGTAGATAATAGGAGATCATCACTAGGTGGTTTGTTACATCATATTTACATAAATTAGATCTGTAGAATTACTATTCTGCGCGTAGGTGTAAAATGCATGCCGGAAAGTTATTGCCGTGCGTGAGTGAAGTTACTGTCAAACACATGTAGAGTTATTGTTAGTTGTAATACTACATAACTGATAGTAATTCTACATATATTTGACAGTAACTTCACTCATGCACGACAGTAACTTTCTGGTGCGCGCAGGAGCAGAATATCACAGCCGATCAGATCTGCGCTGTTTATCTTTTAATCTTGATGCAACATGTTTAGTGAAAATGTGAAATGTGTACTAGGAACTTCCTTTGGACCAACGGTTAGTTGATGTTATATCTTTACACTCTCAAAGCATTGATTTAAAGTTAGTTATGATAGCATTGCACATTGATTGAACTTTCACTTCAATAGCCTAGACCCATCCCCGCCTTGGCCTAGCCGCTCGCTGTGGACACCAAGGTGATGCCGCAAAATCCTACGCGCCTGCCTAGTTGGCCAAGGCAGTGAGCCTCCACGGCATCCCCCCTTGGACCGCCACACCAAGGTGACACCTTAGCAATGCCATGACATCCATGCTTTTGAGTAAATTACTGACCAGTCCTTGGCACAATCAAGTTATTCTGCTTATTCAAAGAACTCTTCAGGGGCCCTTTTGTCACCAGCTAGTTCTGTTACTGACCAGTCAGATTAAGAACCTGTACAGTCACAATCAGTCAATCACTTTGACCATTTTAGATGGATTTCCTTTTTAATGTTCCTACAGATGCAGATTAATTTATTTTGTTGATCTGTTTGATTTTTTTAGCAAGTCATTGCTTAACTCATTATTTGACAAACTTTATCTCAGTTCTGCTATGTACGTGCATCATATCATAGGTTTTTACATTGTTGATGAGACAGTTCTTTCCTTTGGTCTTAGCTCTTAAACTGACAATTGTCTTTATAATGTACTTGGTCTTGAAGCACTCTTACGATGCTCGGAAGGCCCTTCAAAAGAATGGTATCCAACTAAGCAGTGGTCTCATGGTTGGAGTGAAGCCTATTGATCCAATGCACCGGCGGCAGCTGGACGAGAGGTTCACTGCAAGCAGTCAAGGAGGCTTCATGGTTTCCTTGCCTTCAAAGTCACTTGTCCTGAAGACCACAGGTTCATCAAACCAGTTAGGAGCCTTGCCACGCCCGTATGATCCAAAGGCTAACCCAAACGTTATCAGAGATGCAGGCCGTCGTGCAACAGGCAGCATTGCTGCACCAGCAAAATCTATTGTAGCCAACGTGATGGATTTGATATTTGGCATTTAACTTGCCAATTTGAGGACCTATGATATACCTTCAGCCTTTGGCGTTTCTTCCGTTTGATTAGCCCTCGGTGGATGTGCTAGTGAGCGAGAATGTCAGCATGCCAAAGGTTTGGGAGCAAATTTTCTTAAGATTTAGAGAATTCAGAGAGTGAACTTTTATTTGGCGATGTAACATTCATAATGTGCATTTTTTCACGTTTGTCTAATTATCTGCTAAGATGAGAGCGACTGTTGTATGCTGGTGGATGTTGTCATGGACTCCTCTCTACATAACATATGTGCTAGATCTCCACATGAAACGGAGATCTCAATAGTTATTTTTCTACTGGCTTGTGTATTTATTTTGTCTACTAAAATGTGTTACGTTTGTGAAAGTAACAACCTTACTCAGATGGTTAGCTCGATACCCTCTGAAACTAAAGATCTGTTCTGTTTGGCACAGAGGAATTTTGGAGAAATTGTACCATCTTCTGTCAAATTGACTTGTTTTAAACAAGCGAGGGTAAACCCAACTGTTCGAGTTGGATTTGAATTGATCGTTTTGGATCTAATGTAGGGTCTGTTCTTTTCAATTTTTAAAAGTCGTTTTTCGATTTTTCTATAGTAACTAGTTTTTAAACAAAATATATTTTCAAGATATGGTCTACTAGTTGATTGTAGTACATACTATACCAATTTCATTTATAGGGGCAAAAACTGCATGTAAGTTTCTGTTACTCTATAATCTTTCGCATGAACAGTCTAAAAGTTATAAGCCATAGTTAAAAACTATAAATTTCAGTCAAAAAGAACAGACCTGTGTAGGCACAGTTTGAGAAAATTCTTTTCGCTCAAATGTTTTGTTTCGGGAATTGGATTGGATTGGTCTTGCGCAGCAAGGTTTTTGTTGTGGTCGTGAGTTGCACCCTTCTGATTGGTTAATTTCCTCGGAGATATGTCATCGGGCCAATCAGAAGGCGCCTTCTGGGTCAAGAGGAAGAAAGTGCCACTAGCCGTGGATGAAAGAAATCGACGGTTTTGATTATCACTTTGTATCTTTTAGTACGAAAAGTAAAGCTCCGTCAAATTTATATGTTAGACCTTCTTCTTTTTTTTGTGACGAAGACTCTTTGATGTTACATATTTGCACTTTGTCACCAAAAAGCCAGCTGCCGTACTGTTGTGGCTTTGAACGTGAACAAAGAGAGAGAAACTTTTCATGAAAAAATATTTTTATTTTTTTAGAAAACTGTGCTTCCAAATACGCTCTATGAATTTAAAATACAATTTCAAATGATCCAGACTAACATACGCAAGCTGCAACGGAGTCATTTTGCGGGAGACCGTTACAACAAATATTCACTGTTACCAGGGTCCTATCCACAAAATTGCAATAAATCTCGACCCTGGAGTGGACCTCGGGGTCGCGAGGTCTTCGTCGCCGCCTGGGAACAGTACTGGGATTTCTCCGTCCCCTCTCCACCCCACCCACAGCCGCGACTCGGCCGCAATGGCGGAGCCCGAGGCCCCGACGGCGACGTCCGGCGGCGGGCGCGTCCGCAACGCCTTCGGCGGCGTGCTGTGCGCCTTCACTCTCCTCCTCATTGGCGTGCTCGCGTTCTCGATCCGACTCTTCTCCGTAAGATCCGATCCAGCCGGCCCACGCCTCCAGATCCAGTTCGGTGTTCGAGTAGCGTTTCCGGATTTGTGTATGCTTACGCGTCCTGCCGTTTGGTGCCGCAGGTGATCAAGTACGAGAGCGTGATCCACGAGTTCGACCCCTATTTCAACTTCCGCGTCACTCAGGTGGATTGCGTGGTTCCATTTTTTTTTGTTCCGGAGTATGTGAAATTGAGCTAAGCTCATAGGATATTGCAATGTTTCGTTGACTCTGACGAGTGTTGGTGTTGGAGGGTTCTGGGTTTTGGAAATTGACGTTGTCTGGTAGATTTTGTTTACTATGGGATGATTAGTGTAAGTACAGAGCAACGATGGTTACATAGGAACATGAAATGCTGGCTTGAAGCAGTTATGCATTGCATTTGATCTAAATTTCCCCTTAATTGTTACAGTTTTTGTCGAAGAATGGAATTTACGAGTTCTGGAACTGGTTTGATGATAGGACATGGTAAGAGCGTCACAGACAGCTGAATCATTTAGTACTGTGTAAGTTCAATGCAAAATGGAAGGTGTAATACGCACACTTGGGTGATGTTTCACGCTGCTGCTTTGGATTTAGGTATCCCCTTGGCCGTGTGATTGGTGGCACTGTTTATCCTGGCTTGACATTGACAGCTGGAACCATTTGGTGGTATGTTATCAAAGGAACACACCTTTACGTTCCTTTCAATTGCTGCAAATGTGCCTGAAGTGTTTGATTGCTCTACTAGGTTGCTGAACTCTCTTAACATCCCATTGTCGGTGGAGACTGTTTGTGTGTTCACCGCTCCAATTTTCTCAGCAAATGCTTCATGGGCTACTTATCTCTTAACAAAGGTTGCTTTTTCACCAAAGCATGAGTTCTCACAGTATTTGTTCTCATCTGGAAATTCTGTGCTCCTTACTTCAACTTTTTCTATAGGAAGCAAAGGGCACTGGAGCTGGATTGATGGCAGCAGCCATTTTGGCAATAGTAATTGCACTAGCGACCTTTCTCCCTGTCACTTTTGGCCATGAAAAATCATTTTAGTATGAAGACTTTTTTTACTTGATTTGTAGATGTTAATCCATTTTCATATGTCATGGTGGAAGTAAAAAATATGAATTCTTGTGGATTAAGCTAGAGATATTGTTACATAATTTCAGCTTTACCCGCCTGTGGGTGGGTGGAACAAGGAAGAGTGGAACAATATGGCATACTATTTATAGTTGTTCATTTCTTTATGCCAAATTAATATTTATAAACTCGCTGGAAATTGCAGAATGACTGAAACTGTGTTACGTTGACACTTGACAATCTGGATATAATTCAGGGGTTATTACCTTTGTTGAGAAGAGCCTTAGCTGAGTTCCTTAGTTTTTTGGGTTTACAGTCTGTAAATCTGTAACAGGATCTTATTTTCCCCAATTGTATCATTAATCAGTTGTCCTCTCTTGACATCATTACAGGTCCCATCATATATCTCAAGATCTGTTGCAGGCAGCTATGATAATGAAGCTGTAGCAATATTTGCCTTGATATTCACATTTTATCTATATGTAAAGGTGATGGTTCACGAGATGCATTTTTCATTTTGCCTCTTTTTAGCATAGTGTTACGCCGTTATGAACCGACTTGTTTGCAAATGATATACAGACACTGAACACAGGATCACTCTTCTATGCAACGTTGAATGCTCTCTCGTATTTCTACATGGTAAACTTGTTAGCTTTGATTCATGTTTTTCAAATGAATTTTATAATCATGTACTAGCCTTTTCCAGGTCTGTTCTTGGGGAGGCTACACATTCATCATCAACCTTATTCCAATGCATGTGCTCTTATGCATTGTAACTGGTCGTTATTCTTCACGCCTCTACATTGCATATGCTCCCCTTGTAAGTGCATTAGCTTATGCTCTTCTTTCTTGAATTTGAACACAAAAAACAAAACAAAGGTAACTGAACATGGGTAGTACTATTTCTCTGGAAAATGACCTTATTCGATCAATTAATCATTTTGCAGGTTATACTGGGAACACTTCTGGCAGCCTTAGTACCTGTGGTTGGTTTCAATGCAGTAATGACATCTGAGCACTTTGCATCATTTCTGGTACCTACATTCATGTGCTTGTGCATGTGTTCTCTTCTGGAATTTTCTCCATTCAGCAAAACATTATTGAATCAATGAACTTGTACAATTGTCTTGCTTCTTGAGGCTGGTCTTTCAAATTTGAAGGTTTCTTGAGTTATCAAATTCAAAAAAACTGTTGGGAAAACATTAGCATAGAGTTATAAAAATGCGGTTCCTGGATTTTGAGTTTTTGAGACCAAATACAAGCATGAATTGGCCCTCCTTTTGCAGTTCATCTATAATATAGGTATAACAAACACTCCCCTCTACTTCATAATATTTGTCCAACTACATTGTGCACACAGACTAAGTGTAATCTAATAAAAGAGTAACAAGGTCAGATCATGCTATCCTATTAAAAGAAATGCTCTACCCACTCAACTCTCTCTCCTAACTTCACAAGCATGCCCAGAAGTGAAGAAAAATGCAATAACTGCACTCTTGATTTCATTGATGACTATATACTTGAATTTCAGGTGTTCATAATCCTTCATGTGGTTGCTCTTGTGTATTATATTAAAGGACTTTTGACTCCCAGGTTGTTCAAAGTGGCTATGACTCTTGTCATAACTGTTGGACTGTAAGTTTCTGCCCCTGTCTATCAGCTAGAATGCATGAGAAACTATAGATGCCTAGGTAGTTGTTTGAGCATTGGGATCAACATCCCTCAAAATATAAACATTTGATTTGCTGAACTAGTAACTTCGCAATCACCATATGCTAATAACAAGATCCTTCTTGCAGGGCTGTTTGTTTTGCAGTAGTAGCTATACTCGTCGCATTGGTGGCATCTAGCCCAACAAAAGGCTGGAGTGGGCGCAGTTTGAGTCTACTTGACCCGTAAGCTCTTATCAAATGAAAAGTCAGTTATTTTGCCAAATTAGTTAAGGAGCTGAGCTGGGAACTGATAAACATGAAATAATACTTAATTTTAACCAGCTATTCATGGGTTTTGGAGTCGCTAACGAAACAATGTCCGCCTTTCATGCTTAGTTGCTTACTCTTTTAGACAAAGGAAAGTGGCTTCTATTGCCATTCTGTCTTTCTAATGCTTGCTTTCTTCTGTATATAGGGTCCTATTAGATTGTATTTGTTCTGCTTCTCGTTCTGCATTAACAGCCTCCCTTTACTCTTTCTTTTCTGACAGAACCTATGCAAGCAAGTACATCCCCATCATTGCCAGTGTCAGTGAACATCAACCCCCTACCTGGCCCTCTTATTTTATGGATATCAATGTGTTGGCCTTCTTGATTCCTGCTGGGATCATTGTAAGCAATATGCCTTTTGAATTTGAAGTGAATTAGCATCAGTCTTAGTTCTAATAAATCGATGTTGACATGGTCCAGTCATGCTTCTTGCCTTTATCTGATGCAAGCTCCTTCGTGGTCTTGTATTTGGTCACTGCAGTGTATTTTTCTGGAGTAATGGTAAGAATGTGTATAGAAAGCATGTATACCTGTATGTTTATTTGATATATATTTACTAACTTTTGGTTACTTTGTGCTCTGTTAGGTACGGCTTATGCTTGTCCTTGCTCCTGCTGCTTGCATTTTATCAGGGATTGCTCTCTCTGAAGCTTTCAATGTCTTCACACAATCTATTAAATTTCAGCTATCAAAATTACTTGATGATAGCCCTGCTGCTGTACGGTTGCTTCTTTTTGTTATTTTTCTTTGCTCTGTCAGAGTCGAAGTACTTAGTATCTCTTTCAACAACTTATTGACAATTTGTTTCTTCTAAAACTAAAGTCAGGGGATAGTAGCCCAGAGAGTTCTAGCGGTTCTTGTGCTAATAATACTAGTAAGGGTTCTAGTGCTAGTACTTTCACCACAAATTCAGCAAAAAGTGAAAATAGAACTGAAAAATCTGAAACAGCTCCAAAGGAAAAACCATCGAAGAAGAACCGGAAGAAGGAAAAAGAAATGGTAAAAAGTGTTCCTGTAAAGCCTAAAAAGGAAAAGAGGCTTTTGCTACTGCCTTTGGAAGCATCTGTTATGGCTATTTTGTTGCTGATCATTTTAGGTGGTTTCTATGTGGTAAGTCCACTGTTCTTAGTCTTACCAGAAAGAATCTCTTTATAGAAAGAGAGAAACCTTACCGGTGCCACTTTTGCAGGTCCATTGTGTGTGGGCAGCAGCCGAAGCGTATTCCGCACCTTCAATTGTGTTGACATCTCGTTCACACGACGGATTGCATGTTTTTGATGATTTCCGTGAAGCTTATGCATGGCTGAGCCATAACACAGATGTAGATGACAAGGTATGCTCACCCATGCCTTCTAGTGTTATGTGGACTCTCTTTTATCCTTACAGTAAGATGTTCTGCTGCAGGTTGCATCCTGGTGGGACTATGGTTATCAAACAACTGCAATGGCCAACAGGACTGTGATTGTAGATAATAATACCTGGAACAACACTCACATAGCAACTGTCGGGACAGCTATGTCATCCCCAGAAAAAGCGGCATGGGAGATCTTCAATTCTTTAGATGTCAAATACGTGCTTGTTGTCTTTGGAGGTTGATGTTTTATCGACTTCAGAAAAAAAAACAATATAACTGAAACCAGTGGTCCCAGATCCCTGACATCGGGAGTTTCCTTTACAGGGCTTGTTGGCTACCCAAGCGATGATATTAATAAGTTCCTTTGGATGGTTCGCATAGGAGGTGGTGTATTTCCTCACATCAAGGAACCGGATTATCTTGTGAGATTGTGTACTCCTTTCTTCAATGGCGCCCTACACACATCATTTTGGTGGCATAAGGAAGAAAAAATAGTGAAATATAAGAGTTTGCAAACTTCCTTCTTTGTTCTTATTTCTGGTGTTACGTTCTTGCCAGAGGGACGGTCAATATCGTGTTGATGCTCAAGCCACCTCAACTATGTTGAATTGCCTCATGTACAAGCTTTGCTATTACAGGTTTGGTACACTGAATTCAATAGCGTAGTTTAGTTAGCGTTACCATACTTGTCCTTTTGACATTTGTTTTCCTTTGTTCCCTCAAGGTTTGTTGAGACTGACGGCAAAGGCTTTGATAGAGTAAGAGGATATGAAATAGGAAAGAAGCATTTCAAGCTAACACATTTTGAGGAGGTAGTGTTATGTTACTCTCCTTTCCAATTGGCGAAAGTTTATTTTCAACTATTTTCTAATTCAAATCCTTTTGCTTGGTGTTTACCTCTCGCGATGCTAAATAAAGGTTTTCACAACCCACCATTGGATGGTCCGTATTTATAAACTGAAGCCCCAAAAGAACAGGGTTCGAGGCAAGTTGAAGAAATTGAAATCTGTAAGTCTGGCAACTTACTAATTTTTCTCATCTATACTTTCTGAGCGCATCCTCTACACGTTTTATCCTTGCTTTTTTACCTGCAGAATTCCAAAACTAGTTCAACGCTTGCGGCAGGCGGAAAGAAGAACCCATGGCAATAAAGATAACAAAAGTTTCGTTTACTTGAAACTTGCTATTGCTAGCTCAACTGCACTAAGCTCAAAAGAACTAGAAAACCACAGAACTAGATTAGAGAAATCTGCGTTGTTGTGCTCGGTATTTGACCATCTAATATGTTTTTGGAACTAGCCAGAGTGCTGATGACATTTTTGATAGATTGGAGTAAGTTTCTCCGTCCCCTTTTTCTGGGATATTCTGTTTCGTGTTTGTTTGCACCAAAAATGTTAGGGCTGTCATATAGAGAACCGCGTGGTTTAAATCCACGTCAATATAGCCATGTTGCGATGGTAGTAGTTTTTTTTATAGTGTCTGTTGTTTTCGGCTGCGCCTCATTGCTTATAGCTGCGTGCCCCTAGAGCAAGCGCTTGTTCAGATGAACCAAATGCCGATAAGTATTTTTGAAAAGATGGCGGAGGAAGTTGTCCTGGTACTTAGTTTGGGGGAAATTATAAGCTGAAAAGAATGAAGTTATAGCAAGTGGGTTGTAGCTGTTTTCAATTTTAGAAATTGGATGGCGAGTTACTCGTCATGAAGTCTTAGGGGTTGCTTAAGGGTGTGTTTGGTTGCCTGAATCTCCTTCGTCCTGACTGGGTGGATCCATATAATCTGAGAAAGAGCTGTGTGGTTACTCAGATGAGTGGATGCACTGCATGAGCGGATGCAAAATACGCCTCATCTGGATGGGTGGATACGCTCAAAATGAGCTTCACCGCCATCTGGATGGGTTGATGCAGATGTATCTTATGCAGTCCCACGTGTCGACCTCTCGAGTTTGGTAGATCGCATCCGCTCATACAGCAACCAAACAAAGATCTCGCTTTTTGCATCCGCTCATGCAACCTCACCAAACATCTTTTTCTGAAATACGATTTCACTCAGCCTGCATCCACTCAGTCAGGATATACGATATAACCTCTATCCACGAACCAAACACACCCTAAATAGCTGAAGGAGCCTGCGTGACCCGGGGGTTCCGACGCGTTGCATACGTCGGGGGGAGAGATCCTACGCTGCATGGCCGCATACGACGACATATCGCCCGTGCCCTTGGGTATTGCCACAACGGGGGACCCCTCAGGATTGGGTTTCCGCGACGGCCACTGTGGGGGTGTTTGAGCCAGCCTTCCGCCCTCCAGCCACAGCTGCCCGCTTTAAATGGCCCACCTCACTATGTCTTCCTTTCCCTACCGTCTGCGCCGCCGTCGTAGTCAATCGGCAGCCGAGGCCCGCTCGTGCGTGCTGTAACACCCCCGTTTCCGGGAGTATTATGAAACCCTCGCGGTTGCCCAGGACTGTTCAACTGCGAGTATATCCAACGAGTGTATAACATTGCCATCACAAGCTTAAGAGCAAAAGCGAACTTTATTACAATATAAAGCGAAAGCCAAGTATCACGATGGGTCAATCGCCTTAATTACATTACAAAAGAACCACAGCAAACTCGAGCGAAGAACGATCCTAATTCCAAGCGTCATCAACCGTATAAGATCACCTCCTCGTCTCCTCCACCTCTTCGATATTAGTGTTTACATTTATGTTTTTAGCAAGTATGAGTACAACTTCCGTACTCAAGAAGTCACATGGAGCTTAGCAATATCTACATGCATGGCGTACCAAGTGAAGGAATCAAGTCTATTATTTTATGTGGATGCACTTTTAGTTGTAAATGATTTTGAACATAAAATCATAACTTCATATAAACTTGAGGGGTTTCAAGATTCAATTATCGGACCACCAACATTACCACAACCTTTCCAAATCTACTTATGCCTTGCTATTGGATTCACCTATTAAACACGCTTCATTTACCTAAGCACGGCGTATTCGAATACCATTTGTCATGACTTTGCAAAGCTGCCTGCTTTACCCACAAGATCCCTTAACTCCGCTAAAGAGTTAAGACAACAAGGATGTTCATTTGCTCAATTCTTTGTATAGACTCACCCATGAGGTGTTAATCCCAATGAGCTCGGATGACCCCACGGATCTCGTCAGGCTCATCGCACCCCTACGATTGTATGGTTAACCACCTCCCATACGCACTCACCTCGACTCCCCTTTCCAGCAACCAATTGAAGTTGAGCAACTACTAAGCGATTTGAATAAGTCAAGTTTGACCAAGTCAACGCTTGTGGTTGGGCGATTACTATGTCCGTTACTCGGCATAAGGGTCTAGTCCTTACATTTTAAGCGAGGCATCATCCACTCACAAACCCATATTCACACACATTGTACGCCACCGATCCACAACCAGCCTCCACCTTAGGATAAGGTTTTCGGATCCATCCCTGCAATCCTTACTTATCCTAGATCCAACTTTCCCAAATTCTAGACCAACAAAATAAGCCTTAATAGTAAATGGATGTGATGTCCCTAACTACGATGATAGTTTATAGTTTATATTTTATGTGACTAAGTTTGTCAAGGTGAATGTGGCCATCAAGTTAAACTGGGCTTTTCGGGTGGTAGGACATAGCTAATATCATGTCATTCTAAACATTTATACATAAAATAATAGATTGAAAGTAGCATAATGAAAGTACATATAAATAAATAATACAGGAAATGTAGGATCAATATGTTCAAAAATATATGCGACTTGCCTTGCGACTCGGTGATTTCAACTAACTCGAATTCTTCAACTTGGGCTGGACTTCTCCTTCCTGCTCTCCTGCAATGTCGACTTGGAGGCTAACGCAAAGCAAACAAATTAAATTAATTCATGCCCAAGGGTTGAGCAATGAATAAAGAAAAATAAAAGAATAAAGAAAATCCGAAAAACTCCAATAAAATGAAGATATTGGGTTATAGGAGGGCTATATGGGAAATGGGCCTTGGATTTGGGTTGGCGGGCCCAAACGAATCCGGGAGTATAAATATGTATTTTTGGGTTGGGTCAAGCATCGTTCATCGCCGGGCTCGATCGTTCCTCGGGCTCGGGACGTGACTCGGTCAACCCGCGTTACTCGTTGAGTCCAGTGCAACGAGCGCGGCCAGGGGTTTGGGCGAAGTCGACCGGCGCTCGGGTCGGGCGAGCGGCGGCGAGCAATGGCGCAAGCGGCGCTGGGCGCGGGGTTCCGACGCGTTGCATACGTCGGGGAGAGAGAGGGGCGGCGAGTGGCGGCCAGGGTTCGTGGTGACTACGCTGCATGGCCGCAGGGCGGCGAGCCACAGTACACTAAGGGGTCTCATTTTTGTGGTTGGGGCGACGGATGCGGCGTTCGCCGCGAGCTCCTCCTTGCCGGCGATTTTGAAAGTTGTGGCGACCGGGAGGCTCTTGAGGCGGTTGGGCTGGTCTGGAGCATCGGTGGGGTATGACTCGGGTTACCGCCCGTGGGTGGTGAAGAAGGGTGATCGTCGCTAGGGCAATGGGGAGTTGGGAGGCTAGGGCAATGGTTGGGAGGTTCCTAGGGCCTTGGGGATCAGAATGGAATTGGAATGTAGAAGGCGGGGTTAGGACATTGTATTAGGGTTCCCGATTTGGGGTTTCACCGCTCGGGAAAAGAGGAGCTTGGGGTTGCTTGGAGAGCTTGGGAGTGCAATGCTTCACTTGAGGGGTCGGAGGGCTTTAAATAGGCGGGCATGGTGGTTCAGCCAGCCTTCCGCCCTCCAGGGTGGGGTGTAGCGGCACAGCTGCCCGCTTTGTCGAAGCGGCGCGTGGCCGGCCGTGAGAGGAGAGGCGCGAGAGGGCTCACGGATGTCTTGTCGGCGCATTTATGAGCTACCGTCTGCGCGAGCGCCGTCGTAGTTTGCACATGAGCGGCGGGGAAATCCGCCGTTATGGCCGTGATGACTGGGATTAGGTGTTGTTTTTCTTGGAGATTGGTGAGAATTAGGGTTGTGGAGGGGATTGGCAAGGGGAAAAAAGGAAATCAAATCCAATTTTGCATTTTCAAAATTTTGGTTGTTTCACGTGCGACGGTGCTCCGGACGCGGCAGCGTCGGCGAGCACGTAGCAATACGCAAATGTTGTGTGGCCATCGATTCCGATTTACCATCAAGCATGGTAGGAACTAGGGGTCGGGTGCTGCGACGCTGGAAACTTTGCTGCACTCGGTGCAATTTCTTGACCGGGATGTAGGAGCTGGTAGACCAACCCGAATTGAAGGCATAGAGGCAGCACGTTGCCGATGGTTTCTGCTTCCCAGCTTCTCGCTTCCAAACCTGCTGCCGTCGAAGGAGCAAAGAGCGTATTGTCAGCCATTTTGAAGTGCCAAAACTTCCTCGTGACAATGCTCGTCAAGACCCATGGACAGGTCAGTTTTATTGTATTGTCTTACAACTATATCCCAAATCTGCTATCTAAACATATAGCAGTTAAACTGAAAGCGAAGATAACCGGAAGGGACTCCAAACGTAAGGAAAAACTTTTGAGAGTATGCCAGAGTAAGTACAAAAAAATGCCGTATCGTCAACTTCAGTTTTGGAAACTTAAAACTGATGATGCTCAAGTAACCAGGCTTAATAAGCAGCCCCATCGGTGCTTACCTGGAACCTTGAATGGATGCAGAGTTGTAAACACGCTCTACAGTACAATCCAAGAGCCGTCGAGCAGCGTCTTGAGAGTTGAGAGCCTGGCTCAGAACTCACAATCACTTTTGGCCTGTATAGACTGCGTCAACATCATCGAGTTCAAGCAACTTAGACACAAGCTCCTTGTTTAGTTCCATGGCTTCGTCATCCACCTGCGACGTGGAGAAGGGTAGTGTCAGACATTTTTCCAAATATACGAAGCTCCTAGAATTATTGAACTCATGGGATACATCATGCAATAAAGGATCCGTATGGATGACATGATGTCATGATCAATGAGTTGCTTTCACCCCCGTTTATTCAGCTAGCTAAACTCATAAGTTGACCATATCTCACTCAGGGTTCGCCCTACTGAAACTTGACTGGAAGATAAGGTAAATCTAAGTGGCCAGTCATGATTTTATCGAATCCTGCCAATGCTTGGAATAATTGGAGTCTATCCCAGATTCCCAGACGTTCTGCCCATCACAATTTGCTGGATCTTCGAATCCTGCTCGGGATTTACCCGGAAAGCTAAGCCATCTCTAGTCACACTTGTCGCTGGGATTGTCAGAATCCAGTTGCTGTCCTGTTTTACACCTAAACCTCAAACTTTGCATCCAACCAAATTTCTAGACCTTTGTGAAGATGTAGTGGGACAAATAAGAATATATATAGCACTGGTTTTGTTTGATATGCAAGTCATGTGATCTTAATTTAACATAATCCATCTTAAGATCAATGGACAAACTGCACCATTTGGAAGTTGGCTTCCATATATTGTAGATTGCTAGATAATCTACCAAACTATAACGGGTATTGATACGAACCAGACGTCCGATAGTATCAGATGCTGGCTTCAAACCCACGGCCCATGAGCTCAATAAAGTATTTTGCTCAGCCAACTCAAAGTAGATTCTTATCCAAACACCAGTACACTAACTCAATCAAAGCCACACAAAACATGCTAGCGCTACTCACGATCGACCTAGCTAGTCTCTCAGCACATCGATCCCATGGCTGCTCCGCTCGTGTCGCGATTACCGCCGCCCTGCTCATGACTTTCCTAGTGGCACGTCGGCGGAGAGCACGGTGATGAGTTGCGGGCAAGTGGTGGGTTTCCAAGTGCCCGGTGCCCTGCATCGGCTACGCCATGGGCAAGGTGGCCTCCCCCGCCGCCCCGCGATGAGCTGTTGCAGCAGCGTGAGGAGCCTAAACGCGGCCGCCGCCACCCCGGTAGACCGCAACACCACCTGCACTTGTCTCAAGCAGCACACTAGCGGCATGGGCGGCATCAAGCCCGACCTCGTTGCTCACATCCCCATCAAGTATGGCGTCAACATCCCCTACACCGTCTTTTGTCCCCGCCCCATCCTCCCGCACGTCCCGTCGTTGGCCACCGTGCTCACGACCACCGGCGTCGTCTTCAGCAACGAGTTCACCTACGTGCCCGACATGGTGCCCCGGTCGGCCAACCGCGCCGCCCTTGAAGCAGGAGGAATGTAGGTTGGATGCTGCCATGGAAGGTAGGTGTTGTTTTTGTTGCAACAATTTGGTTTTATATGTGCAATAATTTGAATTCATGTATGCAACATTTTGATTTTATGTGTGTAACAGTCTGATTTCATGTGTACACCATTGAAATTTTTATCAATTTTTTTGTTGCATATATGGCCGAGAAATATTGTATATATGACCGAAAAATGTTACAACTAACCGTATGAAGCTAGCGCTCGGATCGGGCATTCGGGTGCTAGCAAATCCCAACTATAACAATTGATAATGCTGGGGCTTCTATTCAACAGTCTGTTGAAAGTATGGCTGCAACCTTAAGATTTGAGAGAAACCATGATAGCATTTATTAATTAATGTTCAACCCGTACATACTTGACCATGAGAAAGGAAAACCACATACCTCAATTGGGTTCAAAGGCAGCAGTTCATAGCAGTTATCAGTTTCAAATTTTAGTCCTTCCTCTTGTAGCTTTGATAGCACAACAGGATAGTTTTCTGATGAAGTAACTATCTTGTAAAATCTGGAAAGGGGGATAGAGCAATTTTAAGAACAGGATAGAGAATACTAAGGAGAAAGATTTTGTAAAACAAGGAGAATAGAGAATACTAAGGATAAAGATTTTAAGAACAGATATATCAATTTTGTAAAATCTTGAGAAAGAATGTGGCTACATCCAGTAAACAAGAAAGTAAAGCACCAGGAATTTCACATGCAATTTGGATGCTATAAGGAGAACCACTTTAATCATGCTGCGAGAATTTCTTCATGCTGAGTACATAGAGTAGTGATTTCACGGTTGGGGGCTTTGCTTCCCGGAATTTTTCGTACCAATAATCCATTTTTTATTCGAAATTACAGAAATATATCTGTGGTAAATTTTTTTACAAAAATAGGCTCAAGTCGCCCAATGAAAGAGCGACTGGAGCCTATCGCCCAACCAGAAGCCGATTCTGTCCCTGTCGCTCTACCATCAGCCGACTGCATCCAGTCGCCCTTCCATTGGGCGACTTTAATGCAGTCGCCCAATGGTTGAGCGACAGGGATCAAATCTTCGCTAAAATTAATGAAAATTGGTGGAGATATTCTTCATTGATCCAAAAACCTTCAAAAAATTTTGAGTAATTTCGGCTATAGAATCAACATAAAAAGAGGAAACGGGGAGTGATTAAAACCGAGCACAGTGGCTGCACCGCGAGAGGAGACCGCGTCCCTTGCCGCGAAGGGGAGACATTCACTCCGTCGCCCTCACGAGCACGTGACCGACCGCCGTTGGGCACGGCATGCTCCGGCGGGGAGATGCCAACGGCTTCACACACCTGATTGACACGACCAAGGTTGGCCGTCATCGACGCTCGAAAATTGTGCTCTTTCGTTATGTACGGTTCAAAAAAAAAAAGCCGCAATATGCTTAGCATCTTTCAGGATGAACCCTACCGTAAGTATCGAATGGAGTCACCAACAAGTTACCAAGTAACGATCTAAGGGAGAGGATTACTACAAAGTACTTACGGGGATCGATGGTTTCAGCGACAATGCAATGGTTGGACGGACACCGTCGTTGCGGGCTAGACTGGATTGAATATGTCGTAGACACGTCAACGAAGATACATCAAACATAAGAAGCTCATCTGCAAGGTCCCGCATCGTACGTTCAATCGAAGGGCGATGCCACGAGCTTTCGCCCCGCATGTTCTACGCCCCTTCTGCACCTTGACCGTTGGATTGCCCGTGTGCTGCTAGCCTGGGGTTTTGACACATGTCATCGTTGCAGGCCAGGACTGTCGCTTTGTCACGAGCCAATCTGCTTTCTTTCCTTTCGAGAAGAAAATCGGACGGAGAGGGGAAAAAATTCTATGCAGCGGTGCCACACTACGTAGCTCGTGCGACACCGCCGCAGCTGCCGTCGCGTGTCCAATCTCCTCAGTAACGAGCGGCGTTCTCCTCGGCTCGAAGCGCGGCGAAAGCGAGACTCACATGAAGAACAACCACGAACTCACGTGCGCGAAAGAAGTGCGTATTCTTGCATCGAATGGATTCCTTTGCGATTCCATGCACATATTTATACAAGAACTTTACAACGCGGTTACTCCGGCAGTTCACGCGAAGAGTCGCGTTGCTGCTTTTACGGATGCGTTGCGTCGTTTCGGCAACCAGCGTATACAGTTACATATAGATGAACAGTACATACGTGTGAATAGTACCATGATGTAAAGTTCTTGTATAAATATGTGCATGGAATCAGCAAAGGAATCCATTCAGCAAAGAATACGACTTCTTTCGTATGCGTGAGTTCGTGGTTGTTCTTCATGTGAGTCTCTGCTTCTGGCTCTGCCGCGCCAGAGAGGAGGCGGCTGCTCGTTACGCTGAGGAGATCGGACACGCGACGGCAGCTGCGACGGTGTCGCACGAGCTGCGTAGTGCGGCACCGCTGCATAGAATTTTTTTCCGACGGGGAGGATCAGAATTTCTTATTCATGGGACCCACCTACACACACCGATGGAGCAACCGCATCCGCAGCCGGTACAAGCGTCGCCCATCCGCGGCGCTCCCCTGACGATCCAACGGCAGCAGAAGCACTCGGCCCCGCATGTCATAAGAACTCTCTCGCACCATCTCGCCGCTTCTCTTCCCGTCCCTTCCACTCCATTCTAGATTCCCACCGAACTCTCTGCTCCCCCTTCTTATGCTCACCGCACCTCCAGCCCCGAGCCATCATAGCTCAGGCACTGACAGAAGCGAAGCAATTCCGCAAACACTTGTTGATCTTTCGTCTCGCCCAAACGCGCGAGATTGATTCTTGCTGCAGATTGTGAGGAGAAGTACTGGTAGCCATGAATCCGGACAACTTCACGCACAAGACTAATGAGGCGCTCGTGGCGGCGCACGAGATGGCGTCGGAGGCCGGCCACGCGCAGCTCACGCCGCTGCACCTGGCCGCGGCCCTCGTGGCGGACAAGGCGGGGATCCTGCGGCAGGCCATCTCCCAGGCGTCCGGCGGGGACGGGGCGGCGGCGGACTCGTTCGAGCGCGTGCTGAGCAGCGCGCTCAAGAAGCTGCCGTCGCAGTCCCCGCCGCCGGACACCGTGCCGGCGTCCACGTCGATGGTCAAGGTCATCCGCCGCGCGCAGTCCGCGCAGAAGAAGCGCGGGGACTCGCACCTCGCCGTCGATCAGATGCTTCTTGGCCTCCTCGAGGACTCGCAGATCTCCGACTGCCTCAAGGAGGCCGGCGTGTCCGCGGCGCGGGTGCGCGCCGAGCTTGAGAAGCTCCGCGGCGGCGAGAACCGCCGGGTGGAGTCCGCTTCCGGCGACACCAATTTCCAGGCCCTCAAGACCTACGGCCGCGACCTCGTCGAGCAGGCCGGTAAGCTCGACCCTGTCATCGGCCGCGACGAGGAGATCCGCCGCGTCGTGCGCATCCTCTCGCGCCGCACCAAGAACAACCCCGTCCTCATCGGCGAGCCCGGCGTCGGCAAGACGGCCGTCGTGGAGGGCCTCGCGCAGCGCATCGTGCGCGGGGACGTGCCCAGCAACCTCCTCGACGTCCGCCTCATCGCGCTCGACATGGGCGCGCTCGTCGCCGGCGCCAAGTACCGCGGTGAGTTCGAGGAGCGGCTCAAGGCCGTGCTTAAGGAGGTGGAGGAGGCCGAGGGGAAGGTGATCCTCTTCATCGACGAGATACACCTCGTCCTCGGCGCCGGGAGGACGGAGGGGTCCATGGACGCGGCCAACCTGTTCAAGCCAATGCTCGCGAGGGGCCAGCTCCGGTGCATCGGCGCCACGACGCTGGAGGAGTACAGGAAGTACGTCGAGAAGGACGCCGCGTTCGAGAGGCGGTTCCAGCAGGTGTTCGTCGCCGAGCCGAGCGTCGTCGACACCATCAGCATACTCAGGGGGCTCAAGGAGAAGTACGAGGGGCACCACGGTGTGAGGATCCAGGACCGCGCGCTCGTCGTCGCCGCGCAGCTCTCGGCGAGGTACATCATGGGTAAGCGTTTTCTCGTTGTTCTTGCCATTGCCAAACTGCATCATGGCGCATGCTAGATCGTCATTTGAATTCACACATTCTTTGTTGACCTTGTTTCGTAAAGGTCGCCACCTGCCCGACAAAGCCATTGACCTGGTTGACGAGGCCTGCGCGAATGTGAGGGTGCAGCTCGACAGCCAGCCGGAGGAGATCGATAACCTCGAAAGGAAGAGGATTCAGCTGGAGGTTGAGCTCCACGCACTCGAGAAGGAGAAGGACAAAGCCAGCAAAGCTCGGCTGGTTGAGGTGCGTACCTCATGCTCCTGAATTCCTCATTCTTCTGGTCATATCTAACAGTTTTCATGTTCTACTTTGTACTGATGTCGTTTCAATGTGGGCTTTGCTCAGGTCAAGAGAGAACTGGAGGATCTGAGGGACAAACTGCAGCCGTTGGCAATGAAGTACAGGAAGGAGAAAGAGAGGATCGACGAGATCAGGAAGCTTAAGCAGCGCCGCGAGGAGCTGCAGTTCACCCTGCAGGAGGCCGAGCGCCGGATGGACCTGGCCCGTGTGGCTGACCTCAAGTACGGTGCCCTCCAGGAGATCGATGCTGCAATTGCCAAGCTGGAGGGCGAGACAGGGGAGAACCTGATGCTCACCGAAACTGTAGGCCCTGAGCAGATTGCTGAGGTACGTGTGCCACAGACATCTCTAGCTAGAGCAATGCTGCTTGTTTCTTGTAGACTTTTAGTAGGTTGTGCATTGTACTGAAACGATCTTCTTTGTGGGTAGGTGGTGAGCCGATGGACTGGCATTCCGGTGACCCGGCTTGGGCAGAACGAGAAGGAGAGGCTGGTTGGCCTGGCTGATAGGCTGCACCAGAGGGTGGTGGGACAGACAGAGGCCGTGAACGCCGTAGCAGAAGCGGTGTTGAGGTCGAGGGCTGGCCTTGGCCGGCCGCAACAGCCTACTGGCTCCTTCCTCTTCTTGGGTCCAACTGGTGTCGGCAAGACTGAGCTCGCCAAGGCCCTCGCGGAGCAGCTGTTCGATGATGAGAACCTGCTTGTCCGCATCGACATGTCTGAATACATGGAGCAGCACTCGGTTGCTCGACTGATCGGAGCACCACCTGGGTAAGTATAACATGCTACTAGTGTTATTCCCCATGTTTTCACTGCATTTCATCTGTAAAAAAACTGAATTTGGGTGTTGACTTGGAATTTTTTGTTGGCTGAAGCTATGTTGGCCACGAGGAGGGCGGGCAATTGACAGAGCAAGTGAGGAGGAGGCCATACAGTGTGATCCTCTTCGATGAAGTCGAGAAGGCGCACGTTGCGGTGTTCAACACACTCCTCCAGGTTCTCGATGACGGAAGGCTGACTGACGGCCAAGGCAGGACAGTGGACTTCAGGAACACTGTGATTATCATGACATCGAACCTTGGCGCCGAGCACCTTCTTGCAGGAATGGTGGGCAAGAATTCGATGAAGGTTGCCCGCGATCTTGTCATGCAGGAGGTATGAATTTCTCTTCCAGAGCCATCTTTGTTTCCTCGAAGCTATTGTTTCCTTCGCGATTTGGTACTCAATTGGAGTGCTTGTGTGCAGGTGAGGAGGCACTTCCGTCCTGAGCTGCTGAACCGTCTGGACGAGATTGTGATATTCGACCCTCTGTCGCATGAGCAACTCAGGAAGGTTGCCCGTCTTCAGATGAAGGACGTGGCCGTCCGTCTAGCTGAAAGGGGCGTTGCTCTGGCTGTGACCGACGCTGCATTGGACGTCATCTTATCATTGTCTTACGACCCGGTATGTGACAGCATCCATCTGATCCATCAGAAAATTCCTCGTACATACCTTGACTTGATGCTAACTCGGCACTATATGTATTTGGTTTAACAGGTGTATGGTGCAAGGCCAATCAGGAGATGGATCGAGAAGAGGGTGGTGACCCAGCTGTCCAAGATGCTGATCCAGGAGGAGATCGACGAGAACTGCACGGTGTACATCGACGCCGCTCCCCAGAAGGACGAGCTGGCCTACAAGGTTGACAGGAGCGGAGGATTGGTGAACGCGGAGACGGGCCAGAAGTCCGACATTCTGATCCAGGTCCCGAACGGAGCGATCAGGAGCGACGCCGCGCAGGCTGTGAAGAAGATGAAGGTCATGGAGGACGAGGAAGAGGACGGTATGGACGAAGAGTAGATGCCTGAAGTTCATGTACTAGCTGAGAAGCGCCGGCCAACACTCCTGTCGAATAAGTGTAGATATGTCGTGATGAGGCGCTTCCTGATGCTTTGAAAGAAAATGTTTTCTGATGGTTTTGTGAGAAGGTGGTTCTGCTTAAGATACCTGTGGCCATTTCGGCTTTGGCAATCATCTTTTCTGTTTCGAAAGGTTTTGAGTTTGTGCACTGCCTTTGCGAAGGGTTGGACTGGAGAAATGAATGTTGGGATTTGCCTTCTTGAATGACCAGCGCACTAGCTGTATGGCTACAATTGTTTTAAAGTTCCAAGATTTTTTCAAAGTTTGTAATATGAGAAAGACAGTTGATAATTATGTCTAGTTGAAATGTGAATTTGCTGGCCAGACCGCCCCTTGGCTAGGGGGCAGGGGTTGTAAGTCTAAGCTCTGATCAATTCGGCTTAACGTTTGGCTTTTCGTTGAGTTTTTTTGCCGGTTCTTTTTTTTTCTGTATTTGTTTGTATTATATGTAATGGGCTAACATATTTTTTATATTTTTATTTTTTTTAAATTTAATTATGCTAAATAAGCCTCTGTCAGCTACAGTGTTTTTTTCAGCCGAACCGATCACCACCTAGTGTGATTAGATTTTAGCCGGCGGTCAAACTGTCGGTGTGGTAAGATTGATTTTTTGGTTGGTGCTTGTTTTTCTAAAGAGGTATTTTCTGGATGCTTGATCTAAGGGGAGCGGTTCGATCGAGGGCAGCAGTATGATCGGCCGTTGTCTGAAAGTATTGAGTGGTTTTAGATATTTGTCAGAAATAGTCATGGATCGAGTTTCAGAGTCCTTTGAGTTTCAAAGAACTTTGGTAAAATTGATTTTTTGGTTTTTGATGTGTAAAAAGCTTGAGGCACCTATAGTTGATGGCGTGGACTGGGACTAGGTTTAGGAATGAGCTAAGGTATGATCAAGAAAGTTGGGTGTGATAGTTGAGTTTAAATAAGACAAAAAGATTAGATATGTTGAAAGAAAGGTTTAAGTAACAATTCATTGAATGATGCAGTCAGTATAAACAAGATGTAGTTGGGGGACTGACATGGAGAGACTTGTTGATTCATCAAACACTGCCCATGACCCTATTCCTAGTGGCTCAATATAAACACCTGACTTTTTAAAGCAGTTTCTTCACTCTTTTCGCTTCCGTCTCACTTTGAGGATAAGTTTTACCATATTCCCTCGCTCTTGTCTCGCGTACACATTTCTCTTATGTTTTGCACTACTCACCTCTTATTTTTAAAAATCATTTATTTCAAACACTACTATTTATTTTTAACTAAAATTTATTAGCTATAGTTAAAAACCATCAAACAAAACTAATACGAGCACTCTTCATGCCACAAGCTTCTGTATGATTGATCTAATATAAGTTGGTCGCAAATGCAGGAGGGGTATGTCAAATGAAGAACAAAAAAAGTAGTATAATGGTCATATTTTTTAATTTTTAGTTTTAATTTAATAATTATTATTTATTAGATTAATAAATTATTACTAAAAATTATAAGCCGTAGGCTAAAATAGGCCATATTCTTTTTAGCTTCTAAAAGCTGCTTTTTAGCTTTTCTACATTAACTAGCTTTTAAATGGAATATTTTTTCAAGATAAAGTCTACTAGTTAATTGTAGTACATACTTTACTGACTTCATTTATATCGGTAAAAACTGCACGTGAGTTTCTGTTACTCTGTAATCTCTCATATGAATAGCCTAAAAGTTATAAGCCGCGGCTAAAAACCATAAGCTGCAGCTAAAAAGAATAGATTCAGGGGGTGTTTGGCAGGGCTCCGGCTCCCGGATTCACTTTTGGTGGAGCCGAAGCCATGCCAAACAGATGGAGATTCGCAAAAATCTGGAGTCGAGCGGGGTGAATCCACTCCAAAAATAGTACTATGGTGGTGGAGCGGGATCCAGGCCACTCCACAGCTCTAGATCCGTCTAAAGTCACAAATATTACCCGTAATTGCCATTGGGGGTATACCCCACTCCTCCCACCGGCCCCATCTGCCCGCACGCGACTCCTCTCCCAATCCGCACGCGACTCCCATCTGACCTCTCCTCTCGCGCGACCGGGGAAAGGGAAACCCTAGGCGGCGGCGGCGGGGACGGATCTAGGCGGCTGTGGCGGGGACAGATCTACCCGTGAGTCCATCCCTCTCTCCATTTTCTTCCACTCAAATCCCTTTTTTATGAATCTGGAGTTAACCTAGTAGCCAAACGCTTTTCAGAGGCAGCTCCAGATTCTCAGAGAAGTGGATTCTCAAAGAATCCAGAGTAGAAGCTGAAAATTAAGAATCTAGAGCTCTATCAAACAGACTTTCATAGTAAGGTCTAGAATTGGGTAAGGCAAACACTAGGTACCTTGTTTAGCCCACACTGTCCCTGTCCAACAAAACCATTCGGCCCATTACGTGTTACAAACCCAAGTCAACACCCACTAAAACCCTCTCGTCGTCGACTCTTCCTCCTCATCCTCAAAAACCCTAGCTTCCCAGCCCGCCTCCCCTCTCCGGCCATGAACTACCGCTTCCAGAACCTCCTGGGTGCGCCATACCGCGGCGGCGACGCCGTCTTCGCCGGGGACTCCTCCGTGCTCCTATCCGCGGTAGGCAACCGTGTCGCGTCCACTGACCTCGCCGCCTCCTCCGCCCTCACGCTCCCCTTCGAGTCCTCCTCCAACATCACCCGCCTCGCTGCCTCCTCCTCGGGCGACTTCCTCCTCGCCGCGGACGACGCAGGCCGCGCGCTCTACGCCAATCTCGGACGCCGCGCCGTCCTCCACCGTGTCTCCTTCAAGGCGGCCCCCTCCGCCGTCCGCTTCAGCCCCAACGGCGAGCTAATCGCTGTCGCCGTCGGCAAGCTCGTCCAGATCTGGCGCTCTCCCGCCTTCCGTAAGGAGTTCTTCCCTTTCCACCTCCTCCGCACCTTCCCTGGCTTCGCCGCCGGCGTCACATCCTTCGACTGGTCCCCTGACTCCGCGTTCCTCCTCGCCTCCTGCAAGGACCTTACCGCGCGCCTCTTACCCGTCAAGAAGGGTCTTGGAGGAAAGCCCTTCCTCTTCCTCGGCCACCGCGCAGCGGTCGTTGGCGCCTTCTTCGCCACTGATAAGAAGACGGGGAGAGTCAACAGTGTTTACACAGTTTCCAAAGATGGAGCTATCTTTACATGGAATTTGGTGGAAGGAAGTGACGCTTCGCCTCCACCTTCACCAGGTACGCGAGAGCAGGAATCGGTACAGAATGACGAGCCAGAATTGGATGGTGGGAGCAGGAAAAGGAAGAGTTTGGGAGAAATGGAAGAACCAGACACTACTCCACTGCATTTGGCAAAGTGGGAGCTGCAGAAAAAGAACTTCTTCATGCAGTCACCGGCTAAGTTAACAGCTTGTGATTACCACCGGGATCTTGACATGATGGTGGTTGGTTTCTCTAACGGAGTATTTGGGCTGTACCAGATGCCGGACTTTGTATGCCTACACTTACTGTCAATATCAAGGGAGAAGATCACTACTGCTATTTTCAACAGTTTGGGGAATTGGCTGGTTTTTGGTTGTGCCAAACTTGGGCAGCTGCTGGTGTGGGAATGGCGGTCGGAGAGCTACATTTTGAAGCAGCAGGGGCACTACTTTGATGTGAACTGCATTGCATATTCACCAGATTCTCAGTTACTGGCCACCGGAGCTGATGATAACAAAGTCAAGGTGTGCTCTGACTTCTAAGCAATGACACACAATATTTATTATGCCCTCTTATTGCTTGATCCATGAAAAAACCCCTATCATTTGTTATGGGTTTGAAAACCTTTTAACTACAAGCCAAGTGCTTCATAAAGTAGTTCGAGAAAATTTGATTAAGTGCTAAAAACCCCTATCATTTGTTATGGGTTTGAAAACCTTTTAACTACAAGCCAAGTGCTTCATAAAGTAGTTCGAGAAAATTTGATAAAGTGCTATTCAGATAAAGAAATTGATGCACCAATTTTATGCGAGTAGTAAAAGAACTATTGGTCTGCCTCTTTGAGCTCTACTCACATCAAGTTTACTCATTTCAACTGAAGAATAGTGCCTTGTTATCTGTCCATTGAAAAGAGAAACAAAAGGAGTTTTCCCCCTATATTTAGAACCCTATTGGGTTAAGTATCAATATCCTGCACAGCGAGTTTGACACATGGGACTTATGTGATGCAGGTTTGGACGGTTTCCTCTGGGTTCTGTTTCATAACATTTTCTGAGCATACAAATGCTGTTACTGCAGTTCATTTTATGTCCAATAACCATTCTCTTCTCAGTGCCTCCCTCGATGGGACTATTCGAGCGTGGGATTTGTTCCGCTATCGGAACTTCAAAACATTTACTACCCCTTCACCTAGACAATTTGTCTCTTTGACAGCAGACCAGAGTGGAGAAGTGATATGTGCTGGAACACTTGATTCATTTGAGGTGTGTGTATGCAGTCAACATTTTTTTCCGGCAATTTTTGTGTGGCCTTGCTTCACTTCTAGATCCTTGACTAGCAAAACATTTTCATGCAGATATATGTTTGGTCAATGAAGACTGGTCGTTTGTTGGATGTACTCAGTGGCCACCAAGGACCGGTTCATGGTCTGATGTTTTCACCGATCAATGTAAGAGAGCATGCTTTGCTGTATTTTGTTTTATTGTTCGGTTGTCAGAACTACAAAGGGTTAGCAAACAAAACTACTTTATTGGTGTGCACAAGCACAATTTGTTCAATCTGCTATATTATCTGTTCTATATGTTTGGTAAATCCACAGAAACAGTAACCAGGTTCTTTTTGGTAGGCTATTTTGGCTTCGTCATCATGGGACAAAACCGTCCGCCTTTGGGATGTATTTGAGAGCAAGGGTGCAGTGGAAACTTTTCAACATTCACATGATGTTCTTACTTTGGCTTATCGTCCTGATGGAAGACAGATAGCATGCAGCACGTTAGATGGCCTAATCCATTTTTGGGATCCTTTTGATGGCTTGTTGATGTATACAATTGAAGGCCGCAGGGATATTGCTGGGGGGCGCCTCATGACTGATAGAAGATCAGCAGCTAATACAAGCATAGGGAAGTACTTCACAACATTGTGCTATTCTGCTGATGGGAGTTATATTTTAGCTGGAGGAAACAGCAAATATATATGCATGTATGATATTGGAGAACAGGTTAGCAATTCTTGTGTTAATAATAACTTTGTAGCATACATTTCCTCCTTTTTCTTTTAATTTTGCAATCTTAGAGATGCCTCCATTTTTTTTTAAATTTATGCATACTCTCTCTACAATTTCGTGATTGTGTATTGTCTATTAGTAATTACTACCAAATGTTTGTATCTTGCAACTTAGTGGCAGAAATATTTACCTGGTATGACGAACTTTAAGGCATTAATATTTAATAGCTAACTGCATCTGAAGGTGATGTCTGAATGGTTCTCCATTCGCTATGGTAACATCTAAGATACATATGCTTAGGTCAAAACATCTTACTACATTGTCTCATTGAGATATCTTTAGTCATTGACATTATTGTAAGCATGCCTTTTGCCCACACTAACGGTTGAAGCTATTCATTGTTTTTATGTATTTGTCACCTGTGCAGGTGCTGTTGCGTAGATTCCAGATCACTCGCAATCTCTCATTGGATGGAGTTCTTGATTTTCTGAACTCTAAAAAGATGACAGATGCTGGTGCACTAGATCTAATTGATGATGAAGATAGTGATGTTGAGGAAGGAATTGATCAACAAACAAGAGGTAACTTGGGGCTTGGTTTACCTGGATCCATGGCAAATCGTGGAAGACCCATAGCTCGGACAAAATGTGTGAAATTTGCTCCAACAGGAAGATCTTTTGCTGCAGCAACCACTGATGGTGTTCTGTTGTACTCAGTTGATGAATCTTTTATTTTTGATCCAACAGATCTTGACATTGATGTTACTCCTGAGGTATTTACTTCATGTTCTTTCTTATTTGAGTTTGGTTGTCTCAAAATTATACTGATCAATTTGCAACAAATTTCTGTACTTTATGTTTCTATAGAAAGTGGAGGAAGCTCTTGCAGAAAACCAACAACAGAGATCCCTTCTACTCAGCCTCCGGTTAAACGAAGACTTCTTGATTAAGAAATGCATTTTTGCTGTGGATCCATCCAATGTGCGAGCAATTTGTTCATCAATACCATTTAAGTATCTTCAGAGAATGATTGACGCATTTGCTGACCTTTTGGAAAGTTGTCCCCATCTGGAATTTATCCTCCTCTGGTCTCAGGTATCATTCTCTTTGCCCTTCTTGTTGAAGCTGACGATTTGCTGAAAAATACCAGATTGGCAGATTTATCTAATTCTAACATTTTTGTTACAGGAGCTCTGTAAGGTTCATGGAAACTATATCCAGCAGAACTCCAGAATCTTGCTTCCTGCTCTGAAGTCCCTGCAGAAGTCCATAACAAGACTACATCAGGATTTGGCGGACACTTGTTCTTCAAACGAGTACTTGTTGAAATATCTGTGCTCTTCTGGGACAAAGAATTAGGTTATGTGGTTGACAAATGCTGACATTTGTGAGTACTCCTTTGCAATCTTTACTACTGCAATTTTCACAAAATGATGCCTTGAATGTGTTTTTTCAAGTCCGGAAAAACGGAACTGGCGCATCTCTCCCTCGTTCATGCAGCGGATGCTATTGCACGAACGTGATCGCTGAGCACATCAGCAGCTGAGGTTCATCTGTCAACCCTTTCGCGCTGGATGCGCATTCTCGCTTCATTACATGGGCAGTTGCTATATCATTCACTGTACTGCCTATATGTGCTAATGCTCAGCAACGCGATTGATTCTCGTGTATAAGTCGAGCTGAGGCTAAGGCCGGCATGAGTTTGGCGTTTTCGTCCAAAGGATGAGTTAGCTACTGTCTTATGGTGTGGTCTTCCTTGTTGGATCATGGATGATTTGTATCCCTGAGTAAAATTTTGTGACCCAATTTTGATACAAACGATCTCTTCAAACAAAAAAAAATGTTAGAAACGCGCAAAAAAGAATGCTATGTACCAGGAATATTCGTCGAGTTCTCGATGCCAGGTTTTAGAACTAGAAATTGATCAGTCTGTCACCATGTACACGAAGGATCGGTTGATCTACTATTACGAGTGACATGTTGGCCAAATCTCGGCGCGGCTAAGTGGAGCCCATCTAGCGAATGACAAGTAAAAGAACAAAATTTACTACTCAGGGTAAACTGGAGTTAGGCCTCGCCAGGTAGGCCCATTTACTCAATGGAGTAAAGCCACGAGGCCCAGAACCTATTACCTTCCGATCGAAGCAAAAGCAAGCAAAGCTTATACTTCCTCGCTGTCTCTCGCACCTCCTTCCTACGGGTTCGGGAGTCAGAACCCAACCGTAATCCTCTTCCTCTTCGACCGCCCCCGCACGATCTCCCGCGAGATCTCTCTCCCGTTGCGGCGAGGCCATGGCGGGTAGGCACTACCAGGTGCGCGGCGGCGGCGCGTCCATGGAGGTGGTCAGCACGCCGAGCCAGGAGCTGGCACTCACCAACTGCGCGTACGTCTCCCCCGCCGACCTCCGCCGCTGTTCCAACGCCCTCGCCCTCGTCGGCGACACCCTGGTCTTCACCTTGCGATATCCTTTCCGTGACCTCGTAACCGATTGTTTGTTTGCTCGCCCCTGTCCCGAGATGAGATCTCTCTTACATGAGCCGGTCTGGCGCTTTGTTCTGTTCTGGTAGTAGTTTGCGTTTGAATCCTGGAGTCTAGAGAATTCCGCATCTCTGTCTTGGTTCGGGAGCGTTTTTATTCTGTTTTTTGTGGTGATCTCGGTGTCAAGCCCCTGAATGGAGCGAGACCAAATAGAAGTCGCAAATCTGACAAGGCAGGGGGAATTGGGGAAATCGATATCTAGGGTTATACTCTAGTTTATCAACTATAGAGAAAATGTATATGAGAGTTCGTCATAACCCTTCCATTCATGAGCTCCTGGGTTATAAAGCCCCAGATCAATTAGTTCAGCTATTACATTAGTAAAGATCTGAATATTTAAGTTTCGAGCTAAACTCTGAAAATAACAAAAGATGACGTCTACAGTGCATCACAGTAGCATCCGAAAACATCTCTTGCAGTTCGATCTTCCTCTGAACTTCCCAGAGTGAATCGTGTCCATTGCTTCCTATTGAGTTTTATGCACCAACCAGTTCATCCAAAAGCTTAAGCTGATGAGGAAAGATGGACAATTCACTTATACTTCAACACTCCCCTTCGCGTGTAGGCTCCTTTAGGCTTAATACGTGGAATATTAGTGGACTACAATTAATTTTTTTTAATTGCGTCAACCAGGTCTTGAACTCGGGAGTCGGGACCTCTTGGCTCTGATACCATATTGAGTTTCATGCATCAACTAGTTCACCCAAAAGCTTAAGCTGATGAGGAAAGATGGGCAATTCACTTATACTTCAACACTTCCTATTTGAGTGAAGCTAGCAAACCGTTTTTTTTGCTGCCAATTCTCTCCACTACGCTTTTGAGCCTTCTACTGAAGTCTTGATCCTGACAATACCCCATTTTGGACTAAAACCTTGTTGTCAAGGTTTAAATCCAGGGAATGTAGCTGTGATGAAACTCGCATCCTCCCATGTGGCATCTTCTGGAGATAGATTCTGCCAGTGAATGAGACACTGAACTGCAGCTTCTCCTTGCCTGGGCACCATTCTCCTATGTATAATAGCAACTGGTTCAGTCTTAACTTTCCCATCCTGTCCCACCAGAGGCACAAATGGAAGAGGTATGGCATGGGCTTCGAGATGCTTCTTCAGTTGGCTAACATGAAATATAGGATGTGTGGCTGTTCCCTCTTGCAGGTGCAATTTATAGGCAACTCTACAATTCATTCTTGAATTCTGAATGGCCCATAATATTTAGCCCTTAGTTTCAGGGATCCTCTCAATCCAAATGCATTTCGTCGGTATGGCTGCATTTTTAAGTAGACCATATCTCCTACTTCCAATTGCCTCTCAGATCTAAGTTTATCAGCGAAGTACTTCATTCGGGCCTGAGCATTCTGCAGATTTCCCTTCAATTTCCCCAACATCTTCTCTCTTTCTCTGATTGTAACTCGGGTTTCTGTTGAAATGTTACCTGGGACAGCAATTTCCCCCACTTGCAGTGGTGCATATCCATATAAAGCCTGGAATGGGGCTATGTTCATAGATCCAGTCGGCTCCCAAGATTATGTCATAACTCTGCAATTTCAATAACTGGATTGAGTGGGTGAAACTTGTTCCCTGTATTTTGTATGGAATTGGCATCACCATTGCTTCGGTCACCAGTTCTCCTCCTCCTGCTACCCCTGCTCTCCTTCTAGTAGTCTTCATCATTGGGCAATTCACTTTTAAGGCAAATATGAAATCCATGAAGATATTGGTGCTCCCACTGTCAATCAGCGCCACAGCTCTCCTTCCTCCTATACAAGTGACCAGTGGAAAAGTGGATGGTCTAGTGGTGCCCTTAGCTGCATGAGAGGAAATTTGCATTAGTTGTTCATTTGTACCCTCTTGCTCTGGAGGAGAAGGGCTACCAGGAGCTGTAACATACCCATTTTTAGTGGCATGTTCACTTTCTTCTTGATTTACCTCATCCTCTTCTTCATCTCTTGCAAGTAGGGCATTAATAGCTCGTTTGACCTTGCACTTATGTTGTGGGTTCCATGGCTCTTTGCAATACCTGTAGCTTTTCTTCTCCCTTTCTGTAGGTTTTTCTTGTTTCTCCACCTTTACAGGTAGTATTTCCTTCTGTCTGGAGTTTTTGGTGTAGCTGCTATTGCTGAATTTACTTTTGCTAAAGTTTCCCGAATAACCAGGCTTCTTGGCCATTGCTGCCTTCTCAATACTTTAGAGTACCAATACGCCTCCATTAAACCTTGTGGTCTCTGTCCACTAACATCATGCTTGATGTCATCGCGGAGTCCACCAATAAAACAACTCATAAAGACTTGTTCTTGTAGATAAGGGTGATCCCTCTTCACAAGTGCCATGCATTCCTCAAAACTGATCAATGTAATTCGAGATAGTCGACTGATATTGCTTAATGTTTTGTAGAGACTCCATAGCATCGTGAGCACTTGCTTCTGAAAATCTATCCCCCACCATTGCACAAAACTGAGGCTAGGACATAGCATTACTAAGAATCCCAACACCCTTGAATCAGGTTGCAGCTCTTCCTTGGAAATGGGTGACTGCTAATGTTACCCACTGCTCCTTAGGTGTTCCCGGCAATCCATAGAATTGCTCACACATTTTAAGCCAATTCAGAGCATCTTCTCCCTCAAATAGTGGTATTTCTAACCTGGGCACTTTTATAATGGCTTCAGAGTAAGGATTGTTGTGGCTATTGAAATTCATATACTGGTGCCTTTGGGAGTCAAACACTTGCACCCGAGGATTGAACTGATATACCCTTGGCCATTTTGGCTACCCATCTGAGGTCTAGCAGAATGCAACATTGGGTTTCCCATCCCCTAAAGCGAGTTAGCTAATGCATACAGATTAGGTGGTGCAGTAGATCTACTCAGATCTGAGACTACATGATAAAACTCCGGTCTAACCGTGTTGTGTTCAATTGAAAATTGAACCTTAGGCTTCCTCATTCCCATAGCAGTAGGAAGATCAGTAGTCTTACTAAACACAGGAGCCAGGGGAATTACCTGAACCTCATCGCTGCCCATAGGGAGGCCTCCTGCGCATTCCTCTGAACTTAGATCCTACCTCAATGATGGTTGCCCAGAAGTTCCCGCAATGTCTCCCCCCATGATTTTGGTCCACATCTGTGTCATCATCACCTTCATTTCGGCGAACTCTGGGCGGTGGCTTTTCAGTTCTTTAATATCTTCCTTCATGGCAAGGATTTCGCCTCTCAGCAACGCCACTTCTTTCCCAGCCATGGAATCTTGCAATTGGGATCTTGTGGTCACCACCATCAACCTCAATCAGCACGGATTGCTCGAGGGATTTTACAGTTTCCCAACCTCTAGCATTCGATTCTTGCCAATTCACGCCGCTGCCTTTACAGGTGATTCCTCAGATCTGGGGATTTTACAGGTGATTTCAGCCCAACCCAGACCAGATCGGAGAGATCTCCACCTCCAAGTGTTGAATCTGTAACAGCTTAGGGATTTTACGGGAGGAATCACTCGATCCTTCCAACCCTCACTGCGCAGATTCTCCACTCCGAGAATCGAGTGCGCTCTAATACCTTTGTCAAGCCCTTGGATGGAGCGAGATCAAATAGAAGTTGCAAATCTGACAAGACAGAGGGAATTGGGGAAATCGATATCTAGGGTTCTACTCTAGTTTAGCAACTATAGAGAAAATGTATATGAGAGTTCGTCATAACCCTTCCATTCATGAGCTCCTGGGTTCTAAACCCCCAGATCAATTAGTTCAGCGATTACATTAGTAAAGATAATAACAACAATAACAACAAAGCCTTTTGTCCCAAACAAGTTGGAGTAGACTAGAAATGAAACCTTCTCAAGATCAAAGAGATGAGAGTCTTGAAATAAAACCTACAATGCTAAAAACTCTAAGCCGTACAACCTACTATCTGAACCAAGAGTCTAAAACACTGCCTCTAACTTTCTTATGTTCCGATACGTAGATTGCTAACTTCCATGCGCTCCTATCCAAAGCTAATTCTTTATATACATTAGTAAAGATAATGATCTGAATATTTAAGTTTGGAGCTAAACTCTGAAAATAACAAAAGATGACATCTACAGTGCATCACAGTAGCATCCGAAAACATCTCTCGCCGTTCGATCTTCCTCTGAACATCCCAGATTGAATCGTGTCCATTGCTTCCTGTTTGAGTGAAGCCAACGAACCGTTATCTTTACTGCCGACTCTCTCCACTGCGCTTTTGAGCCTTCTGCTGAAGTCTTGATCCTAACCTCAGGGGCATAGGTTGGCAATTTGAGTATGTTGAAACTTTTGACGTCGTGGAATTTAGATGATGCCCGTTTGGCTTGCTGTATCTGATAGTTGACTCCATTATTCTATTTGCTCTGTAAAATTATGCCCCACTAATCCACGAGGAATCTGCTAAGGCAAATAAGTTGGGTAGATAATATCCACAATATCGACCCTTCTGGGTTCAGCATTGGTGACCATTGCTGCAACTGTTGATCTGTAGAATGCCATTTGTGTGGGCTGGAGAAGCCTTGATGAAGACATAAACTTTCGATTTTCATTATAATCATGTCATTATAATTTGTCTTAGCGAAAAGACACGCTAGTGTCATGTCATTCTAGTGTTGGTGTTTAATTTTAGTGTTTTGTAGTGGGTTCATCGTAATGTGACTTTAGGATATTGTTGCCCTGAATCTACCTTGGTTAAAATCACGTCATGTTGTCTCAGCTCTAATAAGCTTTGATGTGGAATCCTATGGAGTTTTGATGATATTCTGTGCTAACATTCATATGGAGTTATACTTTTTTCCCTCATCTGTGATCCTTAATGGAATATCCACTGCCCATGATGCTGTTGCTATTGGATGCATCGCCTTGAATGCTGTCCAGCGTCGGCAGACAAAGGTTTCAGCTGGGGATTCCATTACTGTTAGCAGGTAGGAAGTTCAACTGTCCCCTGAAAATCAATAATTTTTATGATTCTATGTTGCCTTACTGTTTGCAGTAATGATATTTCTGTCCAGTTTTGCCCCTCCTGATGATTTCAAGTTGGCATTACTCACATTAGAGCTAGAGTATGCCAAGGCAAGAGCCAACCGAAATGAGGAGGTAAGTTCATTGGACTGTTTATGATGGGAATTTCATTAATGCTTTATCAGTGTGGTCTCATATGCATGAGCTTGGTTTCACAGGTGGATGCTGTTGTGCTTGCCCAACAGCTCCGGAAGAGATTTGTGGATCAGGTATGGCATAATCAGTTAGCATTGTTTCGCTGAGCATGGCTTATTTCTTTCATTGGGATAACTTTAGTGTGTATGTTATTCATGAGATGTCGCATGTGTGTGATTAGATTGAGGATGCCTGTAACTTGATAATACTAATTCCACTTGTGTGCCCAAAATGGTGATCCGTGGGGCTGTTTACAGGTCATGACAAATGGGCAAAGAGTGCCATTTGAATTTTATGGGACGAATTATATATTTACTGTCAATCAAGCTTTGCTAGAGGGCCAAGAGAGTTCCACGCCGTTGGACAGAGGATTCCTGTCAAGTGATACATACATCATATTTGAGGCTACTCCTAATTCAGGAATTAAGGTTTCTTTGAATACCTTGTATATTGTTGTCAGCACTTCTATTAATAGTGAATGTGACAAGAGCATTATTTATAGCTTGTGAAAAATACCGCAATAAGACCCGTTATTGTACTGCAGGTTATCAACCAAAAGGAAGCTGCTAGCAGCAAGCTTTTCAAACATAAAGAGTTTAACCTGGAAAAGTTGGGGATTGGTGGGTTAAGTGCTGAATTCACAGACATATTTCGTAGGGCATTTGCTTCGAGAGTGTTTCCTCCCCATGTTGTTAGTAGGTAAGTACGCTACCTCCTGCTTTATTTTTCTGCCAATAGTAATAGATGATGTTTTACTAACTACTGAATACTGTAGATTGGGCATCAAACATGTAAAGGGTATATTGCTATATGGGCCTCCTGGTACTGGCAAGACCCTTATGGCCCGTCAGATTGGAAAACTGTTGAACGGAAAGGAGCCCAAGGTATGGATTTTCTTATTGAGCATGGAGTATAGTTTTGCTACTTGTCTAAATATTCGTGTAATGCTTGTTGTCTTGTTCATTCTGACATGTATTAGTAGGACACTTGTACTCTATACGAATATTACATTTAAAACTTTGGTTTGACAAAGTTTTGTTATCACCAGCAGTGAGTAGACAATAACTTATTTTTTAAGACTTAATTGTTGGGGTGCTCAGCACTCTTGTTTTGAACACTAAAATTCAACAAAGAATATGTGTATCATAGTCCGTTTTATGCTGCGAACTTGTCATGTATCATAATACATTTTTATGTAGCAAAGGCTTTGTTGTTGTTGTACAGGTACCCAGTAGTCAGTACTATATGATTTGTTAAAACTAACACTATGATGCCAGATGTTTGTCCATTAAGGTCTTAATGTCTAATTCCTTTTTCTAACCTCAGATTGTCAATGGACCTGAAGTCTTGAGCAAGTTTGTTGGAGAAACAGAGAAGAATGTGAGAGATTTGTTTGCTGATGCAGAAAATGACCAAAGGACACGAGGTACGATGCCTCATCAGCAAAAGACTTCCCATATTTCTGTGTAGAGTGAACCTGAAGTCCTGAACCCTTTTGAACACTTATTTTTGTACCACCTTTTCAACACAGGTGATCAGAGTGACCTCCACGTTATCATTTTTGATGAAATCGATGCTATCTGCAAGGTGAAGTACTGTTGGCTTTAATTCACATCATCATGCATATTCTCACTTGCCTAGAGCAATCTCAATTCTCAAGATGCCAGAATGAAGATTATCTTGCAACTATTACTAGATAGTACAGGGTTGTTCTTATGAATTTGGATTCCAATGGAGTCTCAAGAGGATACTAGCGTTTTTTGCCCCTCATCATTGGAATATGATTAGCTCTCTAAAGTTTGCTGTGACAGTGGGTAATCATGTATTATAAGAAAGGCCCTGGCAAAAGAGTATCTCATAAGTTTGTGGCATGGTTTCTTCTGGATACCTACGATTTGCTTATATCCCTTCATATTTATATTTTTATTCAATTATACCTAAAAACTCCACATTGAACTCTTTATCTCTTCTAGAACTTCTGTAATTAGCAATTGTCTGGTGCATGTGCCATTGTACTTTAGGTTAGATCATGTGCATCATCGCTTCAGTTTTATTTTAAATACCTAAATTAATGGAGCTCTGATTGTGCAGTCAAGAGGATCTACCAGAGATGGTACAGGTGTACATGATAGCATTGTAAACCAGCTCCTTACAAAGGTATGTTTTCTTAGAATTTGAAGTTTAAAATTGTTTATGTTCTTTGCGTATATGTATTAGTATTACTGAGCTCTGACTGAACCCTCTACTTTTTAGATAGATGGTGTTGAGGCATTGAATAACGTCTTGCTTATTGGAATGACCAATCGTAAGGATTTGCTTGATGAAGCTTTATTGAGGTACGTTGTGTCCCTTGTTGGATCATATGGCCATTTATTCGGTGAAGTCATCGGTTTAGCAGCCCCAAATGTGTCATACTGGAACAAATGAGTTGCCTGATGAGATATACTGATCTAGCAAATCTGTCTACAAATGCATTCAAGCTGGATCCTGAAAAATATATCAGGCCATAGACTATTGGCATTATCATGTTTTCCATGCATTTAGTACCTTTCACCACTCCGTAGTGTGGTGCATGTTACAGAGAAATTTACAAAGATAAGCTTTTTGTTGATTATTTTAGGGACTGCACCTAGACCGTATTTTCTGTTGGTAGTTTTGATTTACTATTTGCATATGCTCAATGCCCTTTGATACATCTGTTGCAGACCTGGACGGTTGGAAGTTCATATTGAGATAAATCTGCCTGATGAGAATGGTCGTTTGCAAATTCTTCAAATTCATACAAATAAGATGAAAGAGAACTCTTTCCTTTCTCCAGATGTTAATCTTCAAGAGCTAGGTATGTTCTTTGTGAATTAATATTTTTTCAGGCATTGCTTTCATTACATCAAAGGTTTCCTAAAATTTTCATAGCATGGACTGATTAGTCGGCTAAGTCATGCTAGTGCTATTTTTCAAACTTCAAAGATTTGAAAGTTTTCTTTTAAAAAATTGGCCGTCTTTACTTCTGTAGTTTAACACTCTTGTCATTGTTTTTCATAGTCCTACTTTTTAGTTTGACTAAGTGGGGGTTTGTGGGAAGTTCTTGTTCAATATGATAAAGATTTGTACTGTATGGGATTGATAATTGTAAAAATCATATCAAAATGACACCTGATCTTCTGAATGAAGCTGCACGGACAAAGAACTATAGTGGAGCAGAGTTGGAAGGTGTTGTTAAAAGTGCCGTCTCATTTGCTTTGAACCGGCAGATAAGCATGGATGACCTCACAAAACCTTTGGATGAGGAAAGCATTAAGATTACTATGGATGATTTTGTGAATGCACTTCAAGAAATTACTCCTGCATTTGGTGCTTCCACTGATGACCTTGAAAGATGCAGGTGCGTGCTATGATATGAACAATAATTTAGCAAAATGACTCCTATCTGCACACATTTCAAATGTGAGATGATCAGTTTCTTCTAAGGGCATTTCTGGGTTCAGCTTTCATTACATATTAATTCTCCCCATGTGTCCCGTGGAACTTTTTTCTGTAAAGATTCATTATTTACAGTCTTTAGCACAAGGTGCTTTCACAAACTTTTGCACTCCTACAAATAACTTATTCAATTCCCATTCCTAATTCATAGTCAACACTGGCAACAGGCATGTCACTCTCCTCCTTTTTTTTTGCGCAATCAACAAGCACTTCAGGCACTAGTGTGTGAAGGACTATAATATGCAGCAATTCATGGATTGCTCAGTGGTATATCCATTAGCTAGCTTAGTAGGAAAATCTATTTTTCTTTGGGTGAATGCATTTGATGAATGTTAATGTCATGCCCAATTTAATTTTTGACTAAAACAAATCACATGCTTATAGCTTTTTCAGGCATAAAAAAATTTCTTATTTCCAGGACAAACTACAAACATAGGCTTTTTAAATTCATTAATTTCCTCTCTCTTATTTATATCTTGACAGTTGGCCTCGATATTTAAAAGAATTTTAATGTTGTTTCATGTGATCTTTGACAACTTCATATCTTTGTGCAAAATATACAGGTTACGTGGTATTGTTGACTGTGGCAAGGCACATAGGCACATTTATCAGAGAGCTATGCTTCTTGTGGAGCAAGTTAAAGTTAGTAAAGGTAGCCCACTTGTGACATGCCTCTTGGAAGGTCCTGCTGGAAGGTACAGTCTCTAGAACATATCTTTTTTGTCTTTGAAAACATTGCTGGAACCTCATTTCATCTTAATTGCTTGTCAGTGGTAAATCGGCTATGGCAGCTTCTGTTGGCATTGACAGTGATTTTGCTTATGTCAAAATTGTAAGTTCCTTTATTTCCAGTTTTCCTTCATCCTCTATTGCAAGGTGTAGGATTGAATATCTAATTATGCTTCGCTATAGATATCGGCAGAAACAATGATTGGTTTCAGTGAAAGCAGCAAGTGTGCACAGATTTGCAAGGTCAGGGATGTTCTTGATATAATGCATTTGATAGCCTTTTGTAGTCAGTTAATATTTGGAGGAATCTATTTGAAAGGTGTATCTTGTTTATTTTTCCTGCGTTCTTTTGCATCTTTTTTTAAAGGATGCACCTGTTTTTTTTCTAGTTATCTTGTTTGCTTTCCGTATGCTTTCACAGAATTATATTGAGGTGTTATGTTTTGTCGTGGCAATACAGGTTTTTGAGGATGCATACAAATCTCAGTTTAGCATCATAATTCTTGATGACATTGAAAGGTACTACCTTCAAATCTACAGAAGTTTGCTGTCATGCATCCTTTCTACGCTCCATTTTGCTTCAAGTGTGTTTTGGTACTCTTGTCTAATCTTATAGGTTACTGGAGTATGTTGCCATTGGACCACGCTTTTCAAACTTGATCTCACAAACCCTTCTGGTCCTCCTCAAGAGGGTTCCTCCTAAGGTTTGCACAACGCACTTTTTCTTTAGTATTATCCTTGAGCACAATACTTCGGTATTGTTCAAAAAAATGTAGTCAAGCTTTGTCTTAACATTTTTTTCCTTCGACTCACGTGTCTCTTTTATCTTTTGCAGGGCAAGAACTTGCTTGTGATTGGAACCACAAGTGAGGTAGGATTTCTAGAATCCGTTGGTATGTGTGATGTGTTCTCCGTGACATACCATGTACCCAAACTGAAAAAGGAGGATGCCACAAAGGTGAGAGAATTACTAGAATGCATTTGTTGACTGCTATGGTTAACATGCAAGATGCTAGAGTCGCTTCACTTAGTATATTGTGGTAGTGTGGCAAGGAACTCTGTTCATAATGCCTATTTCTGGAACACTAAAGGATTGGATTTTTTTTGGTTTATCGAACTAATCTGCCTTCTCTGCAGGTGTTGCGACATCTTGATGTGTTCGATGAAGGAGATATTGATGCAGCAGCAGAAGCGCTGGACGATGTAATCTTTTTTCTAGTATTCTATTTAGCCATTCAAACAAAAACCTTGTCTGACCAAATTCTTGCATTGGTGCAGATGCCAATCAAGAAGTTGTATACACTTGTTGAGATGGCTGCACAGGGGCCATCAGGAGGAAGCGCAGAAGCAATTTATGCTGGAGAGAAAAAAATAGATATCAACCATTTCTTTAGCATCTTGAGTGATATTATCCGCTATTGAGCACACTTACAGCTGAAATGGACCCTAGGTTTTTCACTATAGAAATTCGCTTGCGCCTTCCTTTACTTCATTCCCCCAGTTTGTCATCTTCACATGGTGGAGTAGTTTGATTCCTTCACTTCGTTACCCCAGTTTGTTATCTTCACATGGTAGAGTGGTTTGATCTTGAGTTGTATTTCTTTGATGTGCCTATTAGAGCTTGGCTGTAACGTTGTCATGATTCGGCCAGAGGTTACTTGCACGATGTGGCATTTTTTAATTGTATGGCGAGTTTTTTTTACACAATGCATATGGATCATGTAACGGCCTACCTATCCTTTGAGTCTGGAATTCTATCACTATTGTATATTTTTACCATTTTTTTTAGCAAACTGCTAGTAATTTTAAACCACCACTATTTTATTCATATTGTAGCGATTCAAAATACATTATTCATTTTAACTCTTAACTACCACATCATACCAGTAGAGTCTAAACATACTAACAAAAGATAGTACATAAAGTGCTACTGGTACATGAAATTTTAAGTTCACTATTTTATTCATATTGCAACGACTCAAAATATATTATATCATTTTAACTCTAACTACCACATCATGCCAGTGGAGTCTAAATATACTAACAAAAGGTTATATATGAAGTGTCGCTGGTACATAAAATTATTTATGTGCTACTCTCGCACGTTCATGACGTCCTCAACGTTCACTAAAAATAAACAAACAAAGCAAATGTGTGTCCAAGGATTCAGTAAACATATAATATACTGATAAACACTACCATAAGCACAAGCAGCAACAATACCATGTCTTTCCCATCTATTTCAACATGAACACAAACATACCATAACACAATAATTCTCCACAAGTTTTGATATCTCAATCACTCTTTATGCAATGCAATGCTCATAATCGATCTCATTCTCCTCTGTCGCTTTTATCGGTAAAGTGAAGGGCACATCCGTTGATGTCATCCTTTACATCCATCCTGTGGAGGTGACTACCGAAGTAAGACTTTCTCAAGAGCACACCGGATTAGTCAATAACTTTACTCATAGCTATTGACTTTCTCACCGCTTGGCTCATAATGCATATGTCATAACAAGTATGCATATCTCCATTTCATCATGTATCACATTATCATCATTAATCATGCAGCATCAAATAATGTAAACAACGCATATTCCACAACAACTACCGCCTACCGCCCTATCATGTATTTGCGTGTTTATTCTTTGGGACGATGAGTGGACATCTCCCCACCAGGACCTCCACTCGTACAAGTGTCACATGACTAGGGATACTTCAGTGATACACATACTTTTATGAATGACCTCGATTCTACGTGCAAAGCCTAAAACTGATATAAAGACATGCATGAGGTAAGGATTCGACGTGCATGTCGTAAATCCCCCTTCTTTTCTTTTTTTCCTCTTTTCTTCCTTTTTTCTCTCTATCTCTTATTTGGTTTGGTCAAAATGGCATTATCCCTTCCCCTCATTCACTCCTCTCTCTCTCTCTCATTCACCCCTTCGGTTGAACGCCTCCACGCAGCTTCTCGGCGCTAACCTTCAACCACTACACTTTCGACTGACACTCAACCTATGCCTGCCAGCCTTCCATGGCTCTGGTCGTGACCGGCTCCCATGGCCGGCCCCCCAAGCATCGGCCACCTCTCACCCACCCTAGTGCCGTGCGCCACTCCTGCCCATGGTTGTGGCACCGTTGCCTCCTCTCAGCTCCTATTCTTTTCTTCTCCATCTACTACTATTTCTCTCTATTTCTTGATTTATTTTAGTTTAATGTTACGCTTTGAATTGATTTGGTAAGTGGATGGTGAATGCTTCTATGAGGTCCCAATGATTGGTGGCATTCCTTTGTTCTTACCTTGTGCCGGTCAAATAGTATGGCTATGTGGGAGTTAGATCAGTGGGGAAATGAAAAGGGACTGGAGTGGATGATGATTGCAACAGCCTTCCCTTGTCGTCATCGACGACGTCAGCTTGTTGTTGCAGTCCTTGCTCCTCTCCTCCAGTCTCTCCCTTACATTATCTTTGTCTGTGGCTAGTTGGCTTGGTAGGGAAATGGTACTCGGTTTGAGCGTTGGCTTAGCCAAGCTATACTAAGATAAGTGGTGCTTGCCTTCTCCGGCTATATTAGCTCTAGGTTGGGATAAAGGAAATGAGTTGGGAGTGGAGTTACTTGGGGCTGGCTGGCTTATAGTATTTGGCCTTCGATATTGAAAATCTCCAAAATCTCACGTATTTATATTATGCTATTCATTGATGAGATCCGCAATCCTGTGCAGTTATAAGGGAATTGGGGGAGTATTGACATTGCCGACTTATCGAAGCTTGCACTTGGTAGGGTTGAATTTAGCATGCAATATGGCCACCCAAATTTAACGGAGGTAAATGTCATTCCATCCTTTTCCACTTTTAAAGTTGCCAGTCAGAACATTAAGATTTAAACAATTTTGATGGAGAACTGTGGTTTAAATTTTCCTAAGAAGTTCATAAATCTGATACCATGGATCTCTCTGCATGAAATCAAGCCATTTAAATATTTGGAACCATATTTTCCAGAACAATCTTTTTTAGTATGGCTAAGATTGGTAACTTCTATAAGGGGACTGGGATTTTTTTTCAATTAGAAGGGTTTCTAGAAATCTCCTTATCTTCTATCGAATAATTATTTGTGTACTAAATTACTAATGTCATTTCCCCTTCGTAAGCATTTAGGGTCTATTTGGACCAGTGGTAGACCCAGAAATTCTAGGATAGATGGTTGTAAGTTACAAAAATAGTGTTCAAAAATATAAAGATCTACAATAGCAAAAATTAAAGTACAATTGTTCATACTAGAGGTAACATCTCAAATAATATTAAAAAATTATAAAAATAAAAAAATTACAATTTAACTCGATGATGCTTCATACCTTAGAAGCAAGATATAATATCATCATCCTTAACTTGCAGAAAAAATCTCGCTAAATAAATGTAATCAAACAATCATTCAAGTATTGCTCCTCCATTCTATTTCTTAATTTATTCTTCACATAATTCATTAAAAAACACTCTCAACGCTAGCAGTTGCTAGGGGAAGAATTACCACCAATTTGAGAAGTTTGTAAAACAATTGTACAATTGAGGTTCTTTTGTGTTTGAATAAGCATAATGAAAAGCTCAGAAAGGTTGTTCACTTTTCTAAATCTTTTATCTCTATGCATATCAGCAATGAGACGTGCAAGTTGGAATGGAAGATGCATTAGTTTTGTGCTTGAGAAATCCTTAGGATAAAACAACAGAACACAATGCTAGCATGACATCGCAAACCATGACCAACATATAGAAAAAAGAAACAAAAACCACTCTCATCCTTTAGAAAAAGAAAATAATGATATCAAGGCCAAAAGTCTGGTTCAACACTAATGCTCCAGGAAAATCAAACATTAGTTTTGAAACCATCTACATAGCTAAGTACATCAAATGTTGATCGGAAATACTTACATATGACCACTTGACATCTCCATCACCAGGCATCTCAAGAGAATTAACTAACAGAGATATGCCTTAGAAGCTTAGACACACCTAGTGTTCTTAACACAGTAGTTGCCCAAGAATGCATACAAAAGGTGACACACAGTTCTGTTTAATTTCTTGAAAGTATGAGTACACATTTCTGTTTAGGTTCTTGAAAGTATGAGTATCATTGTAATTTAACTAACAAGCAACCATATTAATACGCATGCCATCCAATGTTTGTTCATCCCTTGTACTGAAACAAACACTTGTAACCTATTTGTCAATTCTCAATTCTATTTATTTCAGACATTCTAAACACAATACAACATATCAGCAAAACATCGTAGGAACATCATAAGTCTGAAAGTGAAAGCATTGATGTGAGGTGCAGGCACACGCACTGAAGCTAACGTATCCCGTCATTCCTCCTATTATGTTCACAAGCACACACAAGGCTTCATCTACTACCATCTGCAGTCATTCCAGGATTTCCATTACACACGAATCACTACAATATGCCGAAGCATGCTGTACTGGACCTGAACCTAAAAATATCTAATTAATAGTACATATCTGATTGCATGAGCATTGGCTCAATGCTCCAACCACATGTTATTATTTAGTATATTTACTAATTCAGCAAGACTATCAGCATCAGCTTTTATTAAAAAAATTTCGAGAACACACAAAAAACTTGCGTGTCATTGCATTAATAGAAGAAGAAAAAATACAATTAATCATCTAACCAAATTGGTCAGATGAGAAAGTACAACAGAGCTTCTTCAAGCCTCTTTCCAAATCAAGAACCGGACAAAGGAGAACATAAGAGACTAAAACAACAACAACAAAAGCAACACAGTTACAGTATCCAGCTGCAAAGGCAAGAAGCTCTCGTCGAACTCCATAACACCCCTTCTTGCCGAAAAACCTCCAGAATATCTTGCAAGAAGTGAAATTTATTATTGAATACTCTTGCATTTCTTTCTTTCCAAATTATCCAGAAAACTAATATCACTATTGTGTCAAAACCTTCTTTTATTAATTTTCAGCATTAAGCTTATATAATGATTATTTTACTTCTCTTTCTAGTAGAACAATAACCCAATTCCGCTTGCAAATTAGTATACTGATTGAAGTGAGGACCCCATTGAGCAAAAAACCCTCCACATTGCCATTACTCATCTCAAGCTCCCATAAATGCTCTCCAGCCCCCACTTCTGTTCGGCGGATCCCCATGGCATCGCAAATCGCCCACGCGGAAGCTTCTCGATGAGCGGGGATGCGAGGACCGACAGGGTAACTGGCAGGTGGGGCCAACTTTGTTCGGATACCGACATACATGTGCAGTCCCGCGCTCCGCTCGGTACATCACATGGAACGGTTATTTCGGCTAGTTCGTGGGCCGGTCGCACCATCCGATCCTTTAGGCCTTGTGGGCCGTACAAAGTGTAGGCCGTGGCCTTCTCTACCCATGCGGGAGAGACAAGCAAAAAAAAAAAAGGGACAAAAACGGAATATGAGAACGAAGCCAGGGAAAACATCGTCTGGAAAAAAAAACATAGACATGTACATTATCGAAGCCAAGAGGATACGACCACGAGAACGAACACTTAGAGAAGGTTGTAACTTGTAATTGCAAGGTTACGAATTTGTACATGCGATACACTTTTTTCTTGTCACTCGGTCAGATTTGTACAACACCTCACCCAAGTATACAATATAGATCTCTCGTACAAGATAGCATTTCTCACAGGAGGTTAACGTCAGCATACTCACCGTCTCTATCACCATGGCACCATCCTCTACCGTTGGGACGTAGGCATCGTGTACGCCTCGGCTCCGGAGCACTCGGGCACGGCTGCCACAGCGCGGTACGGTACGATACACATGTTTTCAGATACAGCAATCACATACGCGGAGAAACGCGCGGCCCAGCTGCCCGCGACATGCCGCCACAAGTCCAACAAGGACACTGTGTTACTCTATGCTACATCCTAAGTTCGGAATTAGCTACCCATTATTCTGAGGCAGTATGTGGGGCTGTTCGGCAAGTTAAAAGCTGACCGGTTTTTGATTTTTGTTATAATACCTAACTTTCAAATAGAATATTTTCTCAAGGCGGGATCTACAAGTTAAACGATCTACACGTTAAAAGCCCAATATCTGTACCAGCCAAAATCACAAGTGAGTATTTGTCTCTCCATAATCTGTATCAGCCAAAATCACAAGTGAGTATCTGTCTCTCCATAATCTGTACCGTAAACAGTCAAAATTCAAAATTTCAGCAAAAAGCCACAAGCCGCAGCAAAAAAGAACGGGCGTACAACTTACTAAGTTGCAGACTTTTCCTTAGGCTCATATGCCGTTTTGTCTATGTTCTCTTGTATCAACATGCCAAGACTCTGATGTCATATAACGAGGGTTTCTCCTCTACTGCTCCCATCCAGAAAAATATTGTTAAGCCAAACAAGTGTTTATTGTGTTCGCTAAAGAAAAATTGTGCCTTGTGTTTATATACCAAGAAGAAACTTCTGATTTACAGGGTTGTGATCTACCAGAAACACTTTTAGGAAAGAAAGAGGTAAGACACATAATTACAGTAACTTCGGCGGTGGAGGTCCGGAGAAATCAGGTTGACTGTATGAGAGCTTTTGGATCCAGTTGGCAAGCCTATTCTTATTTTGGTCATGAGGTTCCTGGCAGTTGACGGAGCTTGGGATCTTGTCAAGTGTTCCATCTCTATGAAGAACTGTCTTGAGATTTTCAAGGATCTGAACTATTTGCCAAAAATCGGGCCTCTTCTCCGGTTGAGAGGACCAGCATTGCTCAATCAAATGCTGTAATGGTGCCGGGCAGCTCGAAGGAATAACTGGTCTCAAGTTCTGAAATGAGAATTTAGGTTTGTCATTTTCGATTCCAAACAGTTCACTAACATAAGAGAAGTATGGATAAAAGTTAGCCATCAATTCATGAACAAATTGCTAAGTGTGTAAACTGAATGTTTCCTAAACGATTCAGCTCACTGTGAATGAAACAAATTCCTAAGTCCTGAATAGGGAAGATAAGGGCTAAGAAGCGCAAATACCTTATTAACAACTGCAAAAGCTGCTTGGACCGGAGTCATCTCTTCATAAGGGATTGAGCCACTAACCAATTCCCACAAGAGAAGGCCAAAACTATAAACATCAACCTTCCGACCATACGGCTTGCGCTTATACATCTCTGGTGCCATCCATCTATATGTACCCGGGTCATCTTCCAGTGTACTGCAGTACACTTCTTCACAAGCTACTCCAAAATCAACTACCTTTGCACAAAATTCTCCATCAAACAGAATGTTCTCAGGTTTGACATCACGGTGGATTACTCCTTGCGAGTGAATGTATTCCATACCATGTGCAACATCCAAGGCAATGGAAATAATCTTCTCCAAAGGAAGTTTTTTGCACTCCAGCTTGCGCAAAAAAGCTCTCAAGGAACTCCCAGACAGGAACTCAGTGATGACACATAAAACAGGCGGACAACTACATGCTCCAACCAACTAAACAAAATATTGAGAATTAATTAAAAATAACTCTCTGTTATAGAATATTAGATAATATCCAAAGAACCAACATGATGAAATATTACTACAATGTGAAATCATGTGCAGCAGTACTATTCACATGAACAGTGCGTGGTTACTATTCACACATGGAAACAGTAGTGGTACCTTCCTAAGACTGGCTGATTATATTAGAAATAGTATCAACTTGCTTAGCAAGTTGATATCTTTAGAAGATAAAATAGTATCTCTATTAGTTGGAATGCTATCTCTAGTAATTAGAAAGTTTAGATTATGCTTGTTAGGGCCAACTCTATATAAGGACGATATTGTCATCTATTCTCATTAAGCAAGAAGAGAGAAACAAAAGTTTTATCTCCGTCTATGTTTATCTTCCCCCTCTGAAGTCTCTCCCCAATCAAGCCGACACCGCCCGACTGACCTCCAGACGGTGTTTACCCCGGTAATGATCTAAGGATCATTACAGATGATATAGTCTTTGCTACAATAAATCAGATGAATCTAAAGAAACAATGTGATAAAAAGCCGCTGCAGTGATCAAAATAGTCTAATACCTAAGCAATGAAAATGATTTGGCTTCTTCTTTCTGAAATAATTCTCAGGGTACATATATATTAATAATCTTCATTACCTTATGCCATGTGTATGACAACATTGATTAAACTGAAAGGTACATGAGTAGTTCGATAATTATGTCAAAGTCAATAATACATTGGCTAGCATATTCCTCTTATATACTTGTTACATCCAGGGGAAGATACTTGGCATCTATGATGCACGGACACGGATATGTCGATACGACACGACACGACACCGACACGGGAATTCGTCGTTTTCCCAAAAATACCGATACGCCGACACGACTATATATATTTAAATAATAAATAAATTATATATATATATGTATGTATATGTATTATTTTCTATGTTTCCACATGCTTATTATCTGAAATAATGTAAATTGTAAACTTGTAATTTGTAAAGTGTATACTCGGAATATGTACCTCATGAATTGTTTTGTTAATCCTGACGACAATTGTTGATGTGAATACCATTTCTAGAAATAAAAACTCCATTAACTTGGGAAAAAGTAACATGATCAGATCGGCAAGACTACACGGGAGGAGATGCGGGAGCCGGCGACGCACGGGAGATGTAGTCGGTGGCGAGACGCGGGAGATGTAGTCAGCGGCGAGATGCGAGAGATGTCGTCGACGGTGAGATGCGGGAGCCGGCAGGCAGAGGAGATGCGAGTGAGGAGATGGAGGCGGCGGTGAGGTACGGGAGCCGACGGGAGCAGGTGGCGGCGAGATGCGGGAGCCGGCGGCGGCGCGAGCGGCCAATGCGGAGAAGCGTGAGCAAGTGATGGGAATGATGCGCTCGGGAATCGGCACTTATGGTTAGGGTTACGGATGGGCTGGCCTAGGCCGGTCGTGTTCTGGGCCATTCCTGGGCCGATTATGTCCAGGCCGTGTCCAACTCGTATATTTACTGTGTTCGACACGTATCGAGAATTTTAATAATTAAAATTAATTCCAAAATCGGCCGATACATCGCCGACACGTGTCGGAGACGTGTCCTGTCCGACACGTGTCGGATACAGATACGGCGGTTTTGACACGTGTCCGTGCTACAGAGCTTGGCATTGTAGTACGCATATTCCTCATATATTCTTTAAGGAAAATACTTTGGATCTACTGGCAAAAAGGTCGCGCTTGTAGAAAAACAAGAAATAAAGAAGTGTAGAGTTATGGCTGACATGATTGCTATTCTAATGAGGTACCAATGTAATGTAATACATTTTGCACCTGTTAATTATTTCAGGTGTTCTTCATATTGACTCAACAACATAAAATACCCAAATCCAAGCATGGACAATTCCATGAATAAATAGAAAGGCACAATTACACAATGGCATGGTGGTTATCTTACTGCTTTCAAGGAAGAAATAAATGCTTATTCTGAAGAACCATATTGAGAATATTATTGGTTCATGTGTGTTGAACAATTGGCAATCGTGTTGAGTTGGAATTTGCATTTGGGAAAGTTTGCATTTTACCTCTTTGGCTTTTTGTCAGAAGCGGTCTGACCAGCCTAGGGTTGGCGGTCAGACCGGTGCTGAGTTGGCAGTCAGGTTAGATCAGGGTTCGGATTTCCGGCGGGCGAGGTCCGGTATGCCAAAAACTGGCCGAAATTCGTAATTCGAAAATTTGAATTTGTAGATATTTGAATGGGAAGAGTGGGCAGCCTATGGTGCAAATGAAGCATTGGATGCTTCATGTTGATAGTTGGGAGCATCCAGGGCCCATGGGGCATGCTAAAAAGTGCAAAGTGCTTCTTTTTTGTTGTTGCATGTGAAGGGAGGAAAGTGCTGCAGGTGGGGGACAAAAATTGAGCTGCTGCAGTACATTTGTGGAGAGGAAACGTAGTAGGAGCAGCAGCAGCTTAGGAGGGAGGAGAAACTGCAGCAGAGCACAGGAGGGAGAGGAGGAGGAGGAGCAGAGCACGGGAGGGAGAGGAGGAGGAGGAGCAAGGGAGGGGAGAGGAGCAGTAGCAGCAGGCCAACAGCTAATTAAGTGAGTCCATGTCCATACTCCACAGTCCACATAATTGTTGTTCTTGTTGTTCTTCAGTTAGGAAACCTACAATAATACGAAATATACATGTTTTTGTTACAATAATAGGAAATATACATGAAGTGAGTCCATGTCCATACTCCTTTACTCTTGTTGTTCTTGTATAGAATGGTACCATAATAGGACATGGCTAATGTCGCTGCATGATATTGTAGATGACGGCTGGTAAAAGTATCAATGTTTGGGACCATGGAGAGAGACTAGGACATGCTAGGTGGAAGTGCAGATATTGTAAGCTTACAAAGTCAAGCGGAGGTGTGACACGCCTGAAAGAACATCTTGCTGGGAAGCACGGGGATGTTATTTCATGCAGTGGGGTTCCGGCCAAAGTGAGAAGACTCATGCTAGTAAGTATAGAAGAAATGAAGGCCAAGAAGAAATCTATTAGAGATGAGTACCTGCGAATTGAGCAAGTTGCTTCAGAGCTTGTAGCTCGTGGTCCATCACATGAAGATGTCTTCGATGATGAGGAGGAAAAGCAGATGGAATGGGCTCGCCGAGAGTCGTTGGAGTTGCACCAGCTCGAGCAGAGGGCAAGAGCCCAGGGTGCGACAGTTGAACATGGTGGTGATAGTGGAAGTGCCATAGAAAAGGGTACAGGAAGTAATGCCCTTTCTAGGATGTTTGGCAGGTCGAAGTCTATGAGAGTTGATTCTGATATTTTGCGCAGTCGGGCACCCTTCCAACCCCGCATTGACACAACGCTTAAAAAAGAAGCAAAGTCTCTACTTGAGAAAGTTTGGGCTAAGTGGTTCCATAGTAATGACATTGCTGGAAATAAGGCAGAGTGTCCTTATTTTCGTGCTGCCATCATGGTTATACAAGAACTTGGTGAAGGCGTTCCATCATCTAGAGGCCATGAAATCGATAGGCCATATCTTGATGCTAATGAACTAGAGATAAAGGAGTATGTATAGGAGTTCAAAGAAGACTGGAGCATATATGGAGTATCAATCATGTGTGATTACTGGACAGGACCTACACAGATGAGTATAATTAACTTCATGTTGTACTACAATGGAAGAATATTTTTCCATAAGTCAGTGAATGCGACCGATGACGTACAAAATGTGGATTTTTTGTATCATGAGATCCGTAAAGTTGTCGAAGAAATTGGAGTTAAACATATTATCCAGATTGTGACTGACAATGATGCAAACTACAAGAAAGCATGTCAACTGGTAATTGAAGAATATCTAACTCTAGTTGGTAGTCCTATGCAGCGCATGCTGTGAATCTCATGTTGAAGGACATCGGTAATTTCAAGGAGGTTGTTGCAGTTGTCAAGGCGACTAAGAGGATTTGCCGGTTCCTATACAACCACAATCGTCTACATAATAAAATGCGACAATAAATTGGAAGAGAGATAGTTTGTCCAAATGTCACAAGATTTGGAACGACATTTGTTTTCTTGAAGAGTTTTTGAGATAGAAAAGACAAGTTCATGAAGTGGATGATATCAAATGTGTGGAGTTCCAACCATTTGTGCATGACCGAAGAAGGAGAATACATGTATTCTTGCCTCACAAGTAGACAGTGGTGGTCTAGTATGGATTAGGTCATTCAAGTGGTAGAATCGATTTATCGACTACTGAGATTTGTAGACCAACAGAAACCTACAACAGTGGCAAGAATGGTTGCAAAAACATATGAACTTCAATTTGAATGTAAAGCCGTGCTAAAAGAAGATGAGGCTACCTATGCTCGTATTATAGAGCTAGTTAATAGAAAAATTGCAATGTTTAAGCAACGCACCTACATCGTTCCAGGCAAGTACATACTTTTCTAAATCATACCACATTTTGTTGCATATTTGTTATATTTTGTCTAATAAACTATGTGTGTTTGAACATCATCGTTGCTTAACCCGCGGAGCCACAAACCATATGATTTGGGTAAGAATGCAGCCCTCGTCAATGCACTGACAAAAGCAATTCAAAGAATAGCCAACACACCCGAGCATGCAGTGTAGGCTCTAGTCGAGATAGAATATTATCGTAACCGACGAGACCTATTTGTTTCAAACGAGGCTTAACTTGCTACTACTAGTATGATTGCATGTATGTTCAAAATATGTTCGAAATATCAGTACTGCCCGCCTGGCGGGATTTGACCCGGTTCCAGTTTTTCCAACCTTGGGTCAGATCAGCAAGGTGGCCACGGTCTAACTGGCTGGGCGCGGTAGTACCGGATTAGGTTCGCGATCGGACGGGGGTTGTGGTACCATCAGAATCTAGTTGGTGGTAGTTATTTTTCAAAGGGGTGCTCGCTTGTGTGTGCGAGAAATTTTGCGTGTGGTCTGACCGGAGTTGGTCGAGCGGTCAGACCGGCCTTTGGGTGGCAGTCTGATTGGTTCCGTTGTTACTAGGAGTTGACCAGTTTGACCAACGCGGTCCGACTAGCCTGGCAATGGCAGTTAGATCGACAGTGTCTAAAATATCCGAGGGATTTGTGAGTTTTGGTCATGGGTTGAGTTTTGGGGTCTAAGTCATTGCGTTCATGGTGTATAAATCATGTTTGAATTAATGTGGGTCAAGTTATGAAGAATTTGTGCCTAGGAATAGTTTCTTGGTCTTTGATGTACAAGGTGCTTGGAGGCAGTCATAGTCAATGGCATAGATCGGGACTAAGCTCGGGGATGAGTTGAGGTGCGGTCAAGGAAGCCGGGCAGGATGGTTAGGCTCAAGCAGAGCACAGGTGAAGTCAAGGAATGTTGAAGGGAATATTCGAGCAACGATTCATCGAATGGTGCAGTCAGTGCAAATGAGGCATGGACTCATGGTCAGAGAAAATTGACACAAAGAGACTTGCTGATGCGTGAGCCATTGGTGGATCTACACGGTGTAAACATTGGGATCTTCCTAGTTTCCAGTAGCTGGTGGAGCTAATATTTTAGGATACGATCTGGGGATGTCAAATTTGAAGGCATCATTTACCCCCCCCTCCCCTCTGATTGCTATCTCGATTCTACAAATTCACAGGCAATGCCTAGGTGGAAAACATCATAACAAAATTTTACATGGAAATTCATGTAGTTACCTTAATAACATTACGATGATGGAGCCGTGCCAGAATGGTAACTTCTGCAGTGAATTGCTTCTCAAGTCGAGCAGCCAATTCTGCATCTTCACCATCATCAGGTTGCCTGATAAATTTGACAGCAACCGGCTGCTCCTTGTAGATTCCATGGAACAAACGACTATACGCTCCTGATGCAAATCTATGGCCAATGAGTAACTGAGAGCGGTCGATTGTCCATCTCTCAAGAATCTCCAATGCAGCAACCTTTGCTGCCACTCCATTGTCAAAGTTCCTTGGCCAGGAAGAGGCCCTCCTAGTTTTCAATTTGCTCGGTGTTCTCATAGAAGAAAAGCCAAAAAGGGGACTATCATCCGGTGGCCGTGGTGACCGTGGAGAACTAGATTTCCTTTGCCGCTGTGGAGTGGAGAACCTCTTAGTGGCAGCTTTCGCCTCCTTAAAAACGTCGGAGATGACACGAGTGGGGACAGGGGATTTTGCTCTCCTTTTCGGCTTTGATCCATCACCCATGAACTTAACAGATGCACTTCGTACTTTGGAATCACTAGCTGGTGTTGCATCCTTTGAAAAGAAAGGAGCTGGACTAGAGCATACTTTCTGCAACCTTATGCTTTTCTCCTCAGAGTGGAAAGAGAATTCCGGTATGTCTGAGCTTTCATTCTTGAAAGTCCGGACCACATGTCGTTTGGGAATATCTAAGCTTAGGCCGTTTCCCTTCGGTTCAACCTTGCAATCTTGCTTCACCGATGTTTCTTGCAATGAGCAATCAATAATTTCCCCCCTTTGTTTCAATTGGCCGTCTGAAAACACGTCTATCAGCTTCCGTTCTGCCTGGGAAACTGCTGATTTTGCCCTCGGAATTGACGGCCTTGCAGAGTTTGAGAGTGCTCCTTGTGCCCTCGGTTGTAAACTAAGTGTAGGAATTTTGAGCTCTGAATTGAATCCTTTCTGCTTCAATGCAGTACCACGGTTAAACTGCTCAACGAATGCGCCAAACTGCTCCCTGCCGGAGCTGGACCTGACAACAGAGTACGAGAACTTGGTGCGCCGCACCCAAGAGTAGTCCTCGTCATCCATCTCCTCAAAGTCTTAAGCTACCCAGATCCGTGAACAGAATACCGTAGTGTTGCAACTTGCAACAAGAACTGAATCAGAAGAGCCTAGATGAGAATCCAAGAACCTGATACTAGAATTCTCCACAAAACATTGAACATGATCCACATTCGATCCCTTCCCAAGGGACTTGAAATCACCCAATGCATGCTACCTGCTCGATTGCTCTACTCTGACGCGCAATTCGACCAGATTCCATCAATTGCCTCCTCCTCCTCCTGAATCAATTTTTTTGGAAGGAAATACTCAAAATTAATACACTAAATCAAGAAAGAAACATAAATATGGCTCCTTTTGCATCTTGAGCTTACCAGAATGGCAGAATTTACCAAACGACAAAGAAAAAGGCAGACCAGCTGCTCAAAGCAACCGGTTTGGGATAGGAAAAGTATGAACCAAACAATGGGCCGTACATGTCTCAGCAACCGGGGGAAGATAAAGAGAGTGCGGAGACCGTCACAACTCACAGGAAAGGGAAAGCAAGAGACGTCGCTCCCAAGCAGACGCAATCATTCTGGCGGCTACCGGGATTCAAAGATCATTCCACGCCACTCCCTCCCTCCCTCTGACGCAACAACCCATATCCAAATCAAATCAAATCAAATCCAAATGGCAAAAGGAATTACCCCTCCCAATTGAACCAAGAATCATCATAGCCACTTGACTAATGGAACAAACAAGCCAAATCAAGATAATGGGGAGCAAAAGAACTGAAGAAAAGAGAGAAAAGAAAAAAAATAAAAAGGGGATAAGAATGTAACAGACGCACGCGCGCACGGGAAAGACGACGACACCGTCCCGTGGTGGGAATGGAATCGCGGGAATCAGAGACGGAGCCGGGCGTGTCTGCTCATACTAGTTTGGGCTTTAGATCTTAAACAGTAACGACATATAGAGAACCTAAAAAATAGATATTTATGTGTGTGATTTCAGTCGATGAAATAAAATTATTATAATATATATAAATAATTAATTAACAGACTTTGTCTAGAAAAATTATTTATCATAAAAACAACTTTTAGACGCTAATAGAAGACTGCCTAATCGCTTACCGGATGGAGAAGCTTTTACGCCCTCATCGCCGCCACACCGGGAACAGAGCCACAGATGCGCATCGTATACGTGTATATTGTACGGTGGGGAGACTGGTGACTGCGAGGTGAGGTATATTCGCCCAATTATTTGAGACGACTTTAGGTCGGAAAATTTTGGTATACTGGCGTGCCGGAAGGCTCCAAGCCGAGTTTGGTGTGAGATTGGGATGTGCCGTGGTATTTTATTGCGTCGCGTGGGGCACCTCCCGTTGTCCCGTGGACGTCGTGGGCCTCGCGGCTCGCGGAGTGTCTAATTGGCATGGGCCCAACCGGCCGGGGTCACGGGATGGTGACCCCACACACTTGACCACGAAACCGGAAGGCTCTAGATCCCAACAGGGATGGAAACGGATGTAAATACGAATACGGATCTATATTTTTAAAATAAATAAGAATATTAATACGAATATTTTTGAATACGAATATAGATATTTTCAAATACAGATTTTCTCGGATACGAATATCGGATAAAACGGATTCCTAGCGGTTTTGTCAATTTTTCACCGATTTTTGACCGGTACTGGCTTTAAATAGCATAAATTCAAATTTTGAATCGTAAAATTCGTACGAATTTTTCATGGGTTCTAGAAACGGATCGAATATGAATCGAATAGTCTCGAATACGAATATTCTCAAATACGAATATTCTCAAATATGGATATAAATATTCTCGAATACGAATACGATCATTTTCGAATACGGATTTTACTTACCATATTTATATTTTCTCAAATATAAATATAAAATAAAACAAATTATCCGTTATCGTTTTCTACCCCTAAGAGCATCTCCAACAAGAGCCCTCAAATCAAGGCCCCTATTTTTGATTTGAGGGCTCTCTTAACATTTGAGAGCTTGATTTTTTTGCATCTGCTCCAGCAGCAGCTCTCAAATCAGGGCCCTCAAATTCATCCTAATAGACACTGCCATGTGGGACCCATTTATCATCCTAAACCAAAATTTGAGGGTTGAGGACAAAACACAGGCCCAAAGAGGCCCTACTCAGGCCCTCAAAAGTAGGAGGGTCTCCTCCAGGGTCCCAGGAATGAGGGCTTCATGGGTGAATTTGAGGGCCTCCTATTTTTGAGGGTCTAAGTAGGGACCCTGTTGGAACTGTATTTTTGTTCTTAGCCCTTAAATTTTTATTTAAAGACTTGTTTAAAGGCCCTATTGAAGTTGCTCTAACCTCAGCACGACGAGACAAAACCGGCTCCGCCCCATCGTCGGATGCCGCGGCGCGGCACGTCCCGTCGGTCTCCCGTGCCAAGCGTCCCATCCGCACGCAACGCGACCGCGGGGTGGCCTCGCGCGCACCGGCCCATGTGTGCCGGGCTGCACCGCGTGTTGAGCGAGCCGCTCATGTGCGCAAGCGCTAGTGGCACGGGAGCCCGGCCCCCTGCGCCCGTGCAAATCTCAACGAGCAGCACGGGTCGCCGCGTGGGTGGTGGGCCGTTCTCAACGTGCTCGATGATGCACGCACGCCGCACGGCAGCTCCCAGCAGACCGGCCCGTGCGGCCTCCTTTCGCCAAGCAAACCTCAGCGAGCAGCGCAGGCTGCAGTGCTGGGCCTCGTTGGTACTGTAGTTTGTCATGGGGTAAGCAAATTATGTGCAGTACGTATGGCCCACTATTTGCATCAGTGCGTGTCGTGTCGTATCACCGTAACAGTGTGCGCCGGTGCTACACAAGGCGCCAAGGCGATCAGCTATATATAATTCTAAAGAAAAAGATAGGACGATCAGCTGTATTATAATTCTAAAGGAAAAGATTAGACGACAGCTATGTATAATGCGAGAAGGAACATGTCTAGATTTGGGAGTACAATCTCCGTGCTGTGCTCGCGTGTGGTCCTGCGAGCCTGCGAAAGAACGAAGCTTCACCTGAAGCGACCGACGAGCAGGTGTCGCCAATCCCCCAAGAACCCAACAACTAATCGCACTTGTTTATCTAATCCGATCCATAATGTGCGCCAAAAGTACTGCACATAAGATGCATGATTCTGCTCTTAAAGGCGCGTAATCAAGTCCCTTACCAACATTGTGGACTTTCAGCGCAATCGGACAGCTTGCAATGTAGTAACAGCAGATGCAGAAGATCGCCCCCTCGTTCGGGCTTAGACTTTTAACTTTCGATTTATTTTTAATTATTTCTATATTTTGTTTTTTTGGCCTTTTTTGAATTTTTTTAGTTTTTTGTGGTTTTTTCCATATTCATTTGCATTATATATGCTGGGCTAACCTTTGAGTTCTATTTTTAAATTTTTTAAATTTAATTATGCTAAATAAATCACTATCAGCTACAGTGTAGTTTTAGCTAGTTACAGTAAAAATTCAGCCATAAACCATAAAAATTTAACTCAACTAAGCACCACCCAATGAACTACTACTGGCCGGGACCTAAGAGCTGTTGTCGCCTTCCCTGCAATTTCCTCTGGAGGAGTGGAGGGGACGCCAAAAGCTTAGCTTGTACCAGGAAGCTCCCTCTACCTTCCCTGCATCAAAACTTAATTTTCAGCCGGTACTAGTTGAGTACCTGTGTGTTATACGGAACAAAAATATTCAACTGACATGGATATGTAGGAGAAACATATGTCTGACAGTTTATGAAATATTAACAAAGGAAAATATTTTATGATGGATCGATTTTTAAGAAACAAAAAACATTGTTATAACCTCCCAATTTTTTTATTAAAAGAAGATAGAGTAAGTCATCACTTTAGTATGTTCATCCCAACTCTTTTAACATGAATACCTTGCTCTAAAAATGCCAGTTCACAGCATACTCCAAAGGAAACAAAACAAATATAGATAGCAACAACAGCAGCAACAAAAGAGTGAATGGACTGGAGGTGCTCAGCATATTATGATACAAATAAACATTATATCATCGCCATCATACGTAGCAATATTCGCTTAACAAGAAGCTGTCATTGCCAATAGTGAGATTCTAAGTACTTGAGTGTATGTTTATATGTATGCATGTGTGAGAGCAGTATATTGCCTCCCACATAAACCAATGGAGAGAGAGAGGCAGCCCTTGTAAAAGTACTTAGATCTGATAGAATAATCATAGTAGCCTCTAGTTGTGTGTGTGTGCACATATGAACGTATGAATAGATGTACTGTATGAAAATAGTGATGATGATTTCTGGTGTCAAATAGATGCAATTTTTTTAATGAAAATAGTGATGTATTCATTTCATATGCCAAGTTGCCAACCCCTGGCTTCCTGCGCAAAGTCAAGGAGGACACCGAGGCAGTTCACAACCTCCTTGGCATCGCCATTGGCCATTATTAAAGTTCCAAATTGTATATGTTACAATCGGATCATAATTTTTAAGGCTTCCTTTCTTATCTTTGTTTCTGACGTCGGTCTATGGCGTGCGTGCAGCCTTTGCTGACCTTTCAGTTCACCACAACAGCGGTAAGAAATTTGTTAACCGAGGACAAGAACCGCTCCTTAGAATCATTAACCATCTTGACTAAGACAGTGACCATTGGGGTCACTATCTATGAAAAAGCCAGCCAATTGCGAGTCATTTCCTGTAATTAAATTCACTCCGAGGAGTAACGATCGCCGACGATGATCGATCAAATGCGACGGCAAGGAGGACGTGGGCCAAGTACAATTGTACAAAGCAATTGGCATATAAAAGTCAAATAGATGGATGCAGAAGCGTATGAAACTTTCTTTACTTATACGAAATCGACGTGGTTTCGATCGAGTTGATGGCAAGTCGACATTTCACCTCGCTTAGCCTCTAAACTCACTTTAGTGGCTGCTTGTTGAATGATCAACTCGGGAAAGCAATGGTTGGAACAGTGTAAAGACGTTAATAATCTAACATGGGGGGATTGGTGGAGCAAGTGCTCATGTCGGAGTGATAGAATGTGTCACTAAACTGCACAGTAATCCATCAATTAGTGTACACACAAGTCAACAGGAGCAGCTCGAGCATCTTAGGGAAACTTTCACTGCTTTCAGTTTACTATGTTGACTAACTAGCACGAATTTGAAAGGCAAAGTTTCCTGTCTCTTCCTTCTGAAAACGATGCGCATTTGAGGTTGCATTTGTCAGAAGAACAATCCTCTCGGCACCTCTACGGCTGTACAGATAGTTTCAGGAATCCAGTTCAGATCCAGATAAGGACTCCCACTCGTAGTCGGCCGACCGAACTGTAGTTGATACATCAATATAGTTTAAAGCTTCCTTATCTTCTCTTATCTGTATCAATCTCTAATTTGTAGTTGTATCAACTCGTAACCCTTGTATATAATGAGATAGAACCCAAGAGGTTAATTGTGCGCTGCAACAGTTTTGTAGTGATATCAGAGCCAGGCTCTGATCCATCTAGATAATGACTTCCAACTCCTCTTCAGCGCCTTGGACACCCTGCCTCAACTACTGCCTTAGATATTATCCAATCAAATAAATTATCTAGTGTGCTAAATAAACACATCTTGGTGCGTGATGCTCGTCAACAATCCAAAATACATCAGCTTTCCCACAGTTTGTCTAGTAGGCAATCTTTAGAGCCTCTTGAGCCTATTCATTCTTATGTATGGGGACCAGCAGTTATGTCTATTGGAGGATATAAATATATGTTAGTTTTCTTGATGACTTCAGTCGTTTCACTTGGATCTATTTGCTTAGGCATAAATCTAATGTGGAACGTGTCTGTAGGACCGAAATGGCGACAGAGGGGTGAATGTCGCCGCTTCAAAATCGCCAAGAGAAATCGAACACTGATTTTTCAAAAGATGCAAAACAAAGCAACTCACAGAAAATTAAAATTAATTTTGCTGAAATCTGAACGCATGTGACACTGCAAAATTCAGCATAAATCGAGACCACCAAGAAAAATTCAACTAAAAACCGCTTGTTTGATCTGCATGTAAAATTGTCAAATATCAGCAAAAGAGTAAAAGAAAAGCACTAAAAGAGGAGTGATCAGCTGCCATAGGAAATGAAAGGAAAGAATTAAAGAAGTTGCTTTCGGCAGGAAAGGAGGAATGTGCTGTCGGCAAAATAAAAATAGCAGCCAAGAGATTTGCTGTCCGAAGGAAAAGAGGAGCATCGCTTGTTCTCTGTACTCTGAAATTTGGTGCTACTTGGCCAAGCAACCAGCATGCTTGCCGAAACCAGCAGAAGGAGTCAACTGCAATCGTGGCTGCTAACAGCTTTGCTCCCGAGTAAACCAAAGTACAGCAAGTTGGCCGAAAGCAGTTTTTACACAGATTTGAAACCAACCATCAAGCTGAGAAGTAAACTGCTCGCATAAAAACTTAGAGAACTAAAAACTGAAATTCACTTCAAACAAAGAGATTGATGCTAAAAACCTATTCTCCTTAGATCACAAGATCAAGAACATGTTCCAAATAGTCCTAGGACTTTTGGATTGCAAGAAATTCAACTGAAAAGACAGAAAATCAGAATCTGACAAAATTCTGAAATTTTGCAAGAACTAAACCAAAAACCAAATTACTCCCCAACCATTGATCCTTTGGCCATGAAATTTTGAGGACATGTTAGCAATAGCCATGGGATAATCCAGGTCAAATTTCATGCCATTTCTCCAAGGGAATCAGGAATGGCATCAAAACCCTAGAAGACCAAAAACATGAACAGAGGAACTCAAAGTGCCAAATCTGAAATTAAACTCAGTTTGCTCTTAGGATTAACTAGCCAAATGGCTTTTGAGCATCTCCCATGTCATAGCAACCCATTTTGGCACTCCCAAGCAACAAACAACAAGAAAACGAAAATATCACAAATCCACCAAAAAGAGCATCAAGGAACAGAGGCAAGAACAAAGAGAAACTTCAGATTTTCCATTGCAAATCACAAGCGAAATACAAAGAGATACGTCCCCATACGCATGGACATTCAAACAAGGAAGATTACAAGTTCATCTCTCCAATCTCTCCCTCTCAATCCTCAAGATCACCAAGAACATCACATGTTTCTTGGGAGGAATACACAGGAAGGAGAGACTCTCATGAAAACCATCGAAGGGAGTACAGAACCTCTGCCCTCTCCCTGCTCTTAACCACCAAAGAGCCCTACCAACTAAAGAGCAAAAGAGAAAACCAACCTCTAAAGCCTCTTTTGACTAGAGCTAACCCTAATTCCCTTCAAAATCCATACATGGGCATGTAGCCCCTCACAAGTATTTATAGCCTACGGCTAACGGGTCTCTGCCCCGTTACGCCCGCTAAATCCAACGGAGCCCGCTCCCGCTTGTGCAGCCTTACGAAATTCCCGATTCGCCCCTCCCGCACCTTCCGAGAAGCTTTCGCGCTCCTTGCCCGCACGCCTCGCAATCACCTCGAGTCCACGTCGTCTTCAACACATCCCGACCTCAGCGCCACCTGCGCCTAGTCCGGTCCACCGTGTCTCGCCACGACTCCGCCTCGACGTCCTGTAGCCACACAGACAAGAAACACATCACATAGCACCGCTCGATATATGAAAGCGTAAATACCATCATACTTACCACAGATGAAGTTCAAACCCGTCGAATCATCGGAATATGCATCCTAATCCCATACGACTAAGTTTGACCAAGTCCGACCGAGCCGGATTACGCCACGCAACGACTCGACTCCGAACCACTCAAACCAAACTCGACTTATCTAAACCAGTGTCAATTACTCATCATACACATGTGGTCACCTCCACATGGTTCATCAGTATCTTTGTTCAATTTCTAAAACATGTTGAATATCTTCTTGGCACCAAAATCCATTGTATTCAGTCTAATTGGGGCAATGAATATAAAAAACTTCATCGATACCTTAATTTGGTAGGGATGTCTCATTGGGTGCCGTGTCCTCACACTCACCAACAAAGTGGTGTAGTAGAAAGAAAGATCGCCACATTGTTAAAACAAGGTTAGCCTTGCTTTCACAAGCTTCTATGCCGGTTCACTTTTGGGATGAAGCATTTTTGACGGCATGTTATTTGATTAATCGCTCCCTAGTCATGTGATAGGCAACTTAATTCCTGTTGATCACCTATTCAATAAAGCACTAGATTATTCCTTGCTTCGTGTTTTTGGATATGCTTGTTGGCCTAATTTGAGATCCTATAATACTAGAAAATTGGAGCTTCGTTCTACCTTGTGCATTTCCTTGGCTATAGTTGTCAGCACAAATGATACAAATGTCTTAATCGGGCAACAGCTCGGGTGTATATCTCTCGAGATGTCATGTTTGATGAGTCTCAATTCCTTTTTTTTTTTGAAAAAAATCTGATCATGCGTCTTTTCAAAACCCTAACCAAGTTACTACTATTTTGCTGCCACCTGTGTTCTTCATTCCTTCTGAGTGCTCATTGTTTCTTCTTGTTCCGTCTAAACCAACAACAGTTGATGTCAATGTAGGAGTCGATCTTCGTTCTTGATGCTACTAATGATCTTTCTGTTCCAGTGCATGATTCTTCTACAGATTCCTTTATGGTACCTATGCTTGATAGTGTTGATTCGAATGCAGATCATGAGGGGGATCAACATTGCCCACGGACATGATTGCAGAATAACATCTCTCAGCCCAAGCAATTCATGGATGGCACTGTGAGGTGCTCTCTCAATCACCGTATGTTTTCTGCCGTAATTGAACTAGCATCACATGTTCAAGCCTTAACTCAACCAAAGTGGAAGCAAGCTATGGATGTTGAGTACGACGCACTGATGAAAAATTAGACATGGAAGATTGTTCCTTCTAGACAGACACAGAATGCCATTAGTTGCAAATGGGTATTCAAGGTGAAGCAAAAGCCTGATGGGCCGATTGACAGGTACAAAGCTCGTCTAGTAGCGAAGGGTTTTAAGCAAAGGTAAAGCATAGATTACTATGATATTTTCAATCCTATAGTCAAACATACGACTGTAAGGCTCATCTTATCTATGGTTGTGTCACAAGGTTGGAGTGTTCGGCAAATTGATGTTCAAAATGCTTTTACATGGAATTTTGCAAGAAGAAGTGTAGGCCCAGTTCTTTTCAGCTTCTAAAAACTGTTTTTCGGTTTTTCTATAGTAACTAGCTTTTAAACGGAGTATTTTTTCAAAATAGGGTTTACTAGTTAATTGTAGTACATACTTTACTGACTTCATTTATATCAGCAAAAACTGCACGTGAGTTTCTGTTACTCTATAATCTCTCATACAAACAACTCAAAAGCCACAAGCCGCAGCCAAAAAGAACAGGCCCGTATATGCATCAACCTCTTGGTTTTGAGAGTCAACAATATCCTGGATATGCTTGCAATTTGGAAAAAGCATTATATGGTTTAAAACAGGAACCATGTGCATGTTATGCACATTTGAGTTTGAAGGTATAAAAACCTGGTTTTGTCCCGTTGAGAATAGATACTTCACTGTTTGTTTTCCGAAAAGGAGAAGTGATGTGTGTACTGTGTATGTGGACGATATTACAATAGCGATTTCCAGTGTTTTGGCCTTAGACAAACTAGTTCAACAGCTGACTACAGATTTTCCTGTCAAGGATATTGGAGGATTAAAATATTTTCTTGGCATTGAGGTCACACGGAAGAAGGATAATTTGGTACTTACGCAGAAGAAGTATATATCATATCTTCTTAGGGGAGCTAATATGACAGAATGCAAGCCAACAGATACATCAATGTCGAGTTCTGAAAAACTATCCAAAGAGCAAGACAAACCACTTTCCGAGAAAGAAGTGTTCCAGTACAGAAGCATCATGGGTGCCTTACAGTATGTAATGTTGACGCGGCCAGATTTCTCCTTTGCGGTGAATAAGGTGTGCCAATTCCTTTAATCACCTACAGATATACATTGGAAATCAACAAAACAGATACTTCGGTTTCTGAAAGTAACAATAACAAATTGGGACGAATATTCAGAAATCGAAGTCAAAACTCTTGAGTGCATTCACGGATGCTGGTTGGGTGGGATGCCTAAATGACAGAAGATCAACGAGTGGGTTTGCGATTTTCTTTGGCCCAAACCTGATCTCATGTAATGCGAGAAAGCAACCACCGTCTTGAGGTCTAGCACTGAAGCGAGTACAAAACCATTACCAATGCAACAACTGTATTGATTTGGTTGCAGTCTTTGTTGAAGGAACTAGGAATTTATCAGAATCAACCTCCTTTGCTCTGGTGCAATAACTTAGGAGCAACATATCTTATTGCAAATCCAGTCTTTCATGCACGTACTAAGCATATAGAGGTGGATTTTTATTTTGTTAGAGAGAGTTACAGTAGGAGCACCAGAGGTTCGATTCATAGCTTATGAAGATCAATTGGCTGACATATTTACGAAGGCACTGTCTCAAGCATCGTTTCTTCGATTATGGTATAATCTCAAACTAGTCCCTGGTTGAGATTGAGACTGTCTGTCAGAAGAACAACCCTCTCGCCGCCTGTATAGATAGAGTTTTAGGAATTTAGTTCAAATTCAGATAAGGACTCTGACTCATTGTAGTCGGCTGGTCGAACTGTAGTTTATACGGCAATATAGTTTAAACATTCCTTTATCTTCTCTTATCTGTATCAATCTCCAATTTGTAGTTGAATCAACTTGTAACTCTTGTCATATAATGAGACAGAACCCACATAAGTTTATTGTGCGCTGCAATCCTAAGTTTTGTTAGCATTTCCATCCAAGTCTCTGTGGGGTTCTTAAATCTAATCTTAATCCCAGGGAAATGAAGTAATGAATTAGGAGATGAAATGGTAGAAACTGAACCAGTCTTCTGTTAGTCTGCTACTGCTGGTAGTAGTAGAGCGTGAATTGGTAAGCAGCTCGTGCTGCCGGTGGCCCCATGGCAGGAGGACGGATCACGGGTCGTTGGAAAGAGACGGGAGGGAGAGGTGAGGGGGTTGGTTTGAAAACGAGACGTGAGAAAGGGCGTGGATTGGATCATTGGATGAACGTATTCCTGCCCCTGCACGCCACTATCCTCCTTGCTTCCATTCTAGTATTCTACTCCGGACAGACAGCTGGTCTAAACGGTCGACCACGTGGACGGTGGACCCCATAGCCATAGCCTCAGTGGAACAGCCTCTCTATTTTTCTTTCTCCATTTTAGGTCCTATTTAAACATATTTCTCACGGAATTTCATGTGTTCTACGTTCAAACGAGACCTTACTACTCTCTTTCACATTATTATTGTACTACTATCAGAATTCAGAGCTTTTTGCCCATCCCATGTACCACTGAGCGTCCGAGCCTGCCTACCTACTTTTTCACTAAAGTGCACCGATGGTTGGGAGTGCCGGCCATCGGTCGCGAGCCGCCGGCGCACGACGCCTCCCGTGGCAAAATGGTCAACTGGACAGTCTAACTACTGTTGGCTGATGCTGTTGGATGAAAACGCCATTTCCTGACCCAAATTGATGCTAGGAGTTCTGTAATTTTTTTTAAAGATTTTCAGTATTTCTTAACAACATAAATTAAGTTCGATACCGTGATATTTATGACTCTTCGTCAGGAAAGTTTTGCACTTTGCAGAATCTTCATCCCGGCGAGTTCTGCTTGCTGTGTGCATCAATGTTAGAATTCCTTCTTGTGTCAGACTGCTAGATTTGGTACTGAAAGTTGCAAGAATTTGATGGTATCTAACAACAACTGGCTTTGAGCTAACTTGACAAGTGAGGCCAGATCAGTGATGTGTTGGTTTCATGAAAGAAAGCAAGGAGAAAGATTTCTGCAAAGTAACCGAAGGAAATGAACAGAGTTAATGACATCAAATAGAGATTAAAAAGTAAATTAGGCACAATTAATACTGATCAAGATCAGAGAAGCTCAAGAGTGATTCTTTCCGTTTCTTCGTGAGCCATCGGCCCATCGCTCAAGAAGTGAACAAAAATTACAGCAAGCACCGAGAACGGGTTTTGAAACAATACATATTGCGTGAGCAGTAGTCATATACTCTAGCAGCCGCAACGCGCGAAGTTCACTCCGACGAAGCGCGCGGCGGCGGCGGCGGAGGCCATCCTGGGGACGTGACAGGGAATAGCGGCAGCAGCCGCGGCGGCTCGGCGCCCCTCGGCGAGGGGTGCAGGACGAACCCCTTCTGTGCGATGGCCGTGCGCTCCGCGGCCTCCTCCCCCTCCGCCGGGGACGCCGACGCCGGCGAGCGGTAGAAGGGGTCGGCCACCAGTGGCGTGACCGGGCTGAGGGCCAGCGACGGGAAGTCGAGCACGCTCGGTGACAGCACCTCCGGCGCCTTCCTCGGCGACGCCCCCGCGGCCGCCGCCATCGCCAGCGGCGCGATCATCTTGAGGTTCTTGAGGCCGCTCCGGCGCTCGTACAGCTTGAAAGCCGGCTTCTTGGGCCGGCACGGGACGCCGGACTGGCTGCCAGCGACGCCGCTGCCGCTGTGGTGGTGGTTCTTGGTTGGCCTCTGGGACGACGGCGTGTCAGCGCCGGTGAGCATCTGAACGACCTGCTTGAAGGAGGCGGTGTCGGCCTGCACGAAGGTGGTGGGGAAGGGAGTGGTGTCGATGGTGCGGGGGACGGGCTTGGGGGAGGCCGGCGGGAGTGGCTGCGTGCGATGGGAGGGGGAGGCGGCGGCGGAGGAGGGGGAGGAGGAGGAGGTGGAGGAGGACGGGGAGTTGGGGTCTTGCGGCGCCATGGGGAAGAGTTGCTTGGGGGCAGCTACTTCCATTGTTGGTTGGTGTTAGGGAAGAGCGAGGCTGCGAGGGGTTCACTGCACGGGGAGGAGTGGGAATAAGAAGAGGGAAGGAGCCAGGTTAGCCTATTGGACGATGATATATTCGGTGTGTGGGACTGGGTCACTGGGATGGATGCTTTCTCTCTCTCTCTACGATGCTGTCCGTTTCTCAAAACGGTTTTTCTTAGTACAATACACATTTATACACGTACATTATCACACATCTTCCGTGGTACATTTAATACACATGTCTAAGATAAGATGAAGACCCAAAAGCCTTTAAAGTACAGATATACACTTTAATTACTGAATGCACTCATGTATATGTATACTCATGAGACACTATTCACATGATGTTATATGTATCATCAAAAGAAATATGAAAAGAGGGTTATATATATCATCAAACATAATTCTAAACTGTACATTGAATATCAATTTTCTCTTGTACGTGTGCATCAACTAAAATATAAATGTACATGCTAGTAAAGAAATCAAATAGGAAGAAGTTATTTAGCTAGTCATATTTATTGTTTCACTAATAAAGATGCGAAGTACACCAATAACATTACCATAACTGTCATTGAAATTTTGCACAAATGTGCTTAATGTATATAAACTAAAGAAATCATAAATGTGTTCAGTACATGGTTTTTGAGATAGCCTTCAAATAATTCATATTGTTTTTTAGATATAGCCTTCCTATCATTCTATCGTTGATGCATGATGTTGGATAGCTTTTTAACTTTTCAATGGGCCATCTAATAGGTTCAAATAATAGACAGGTGCTGGATAGCTAAAGACTCATATTAGAATAACATAAGCCTTAGAAGGCCAAGAAATGCAGACTGAAATAGCCATCAGAAACCAACCAATTTCATTAATTCATGGTTGGTTTACCCTGCGAACACCAATGATAGCGAAGGCACACAGCGATGTCGCCACTGCCACGGTGCATCCTTTTGTAGGCATGGAAGCAAGTGCATTGGCGATGATGAACTTGGTGATAGGTGGGCCGGATTGCTTCGGTGGGTTTTTTTTTGCTACGACTGATGATTTTTTGGCTCTAGCATAAGTGTTTATGTAATCGGACTGAATGTCGATAAGCTGTTTTGAAAAGTTTGTCCCAAGCATTATTAGCTTGTCAAAACCCTTTCTTCTCTCCTTTTGGACACGCTTTCTGTTATAAAATACACAGCAAAAAATAGTTGACCCAACGACTTGGCCACTTGTCGCCTAATGGTTGAGCGACTAGCCCATGTCGCCCAACTATACGACGATAAATAACCATTCTGCAAAATAAAAAAACACGAATATATTAGTGTAATTCGGAATTAAAAATTGATTATTAAAAAAATTCCAGCTTGACGTATGTACTATTTAGCGCTACGTCTAACATATTGTCCGACAAGGACATGACAAAGAATTCAGCTTGACTCACGCGCACATACCGTTATTGTACACCACACACGCATCTACATGATGTGCCATTTTAGTATACATCTAGAAATACGGAGGTTAAGATAAATCTACAACCGTATAAAATTTCTATTGAGTCATGCTCATATGTGTATAAAAGCGGACATAAAAAATTAAACTTTGATGAGTAAAATCCTACACCCACAATTCTACTATTATACTAAGAAGTGGTTCCTCACGCTAAACTTAACAGTAACACAACAAAGGTGGGAATAGTGTGACATTTCTTTGGAATTGTTTAGTGCAGGACTAATAACGATCTCATAAAATGAATGCTTTCGCAGGACATCCCTCCCCAAATTAATTCCATCTTAATTCTGCGTTAGTGCTCTAGTGAGGACACAACCGTACCATAAACAACAACAATACACAGAGGACAGAGCACTACTGAACTTAAAAAAAATGTTCGATGAGCGACGGTACTAGCCTGCTAGCATTCTTTCTCCGCTAGTTCCTTTTATACTTATGACTTTTAATCTATGTTATAGTAACTAGTTTTTAAACGGTATATTTTTTAAAGTGAAATTTACAAGTCAATTGTTATAAACACTATATCAAATTCATCTATATCGACTAAAATCATACATAAGTGTCTCTCTGTACTCTCTCTTGCGAATAGCTAAAATCCAAAAATTTAAGTCAAAAGACATAAGTCCCAGCCCAAAAGAACTCTTCTTGCAATGAATCTAGTACTCCTATCTCTTGTGCTATGTTATAAAAAATAGTCCCATCTAAATTTCAAGATTTCTAAAATAAAGCTGAACAAAGCCCGAAGCATTTTACAACGAACAAAAAAATGTAACAGTGCTCGTATATACCCCAGATTCTAGATGTGCGAAGAAAAGATGAACGCGGAAAGGGGGCATCATCCAATTCCAGTTTCGACGGTCACGAGAGCAAAATGTGTGCCCAGTGCCTTCAGTCCACGGCACACAAAGTTGCACGCCGATTGCGTGCAGCCCAAAAGAAGGGAAGAAAAGTTCTGAAAATGAAAATGATACTGTTGGCCACAACCAGGAAAGGAAAATCATATGGGGAAAAAAAGAAGTGCTCGTAAGTGGCTCCGGTTTCACCACGGTCATATGACATGGACTTTTGCCCATTCAACGAGTCAATACTCGTTTACGCAACTCAAGTAGGTCTGGTCAACCTTTATAACGCTTTCTTTTCTTTAGACCGCCTTTATCACATTTTTTCTGACGCGCAAGTGTATGGGGATTTCCATCAAATGGCAGGACAATTTGCTCGGTGTCGGGTTCTCTACAGGGTAGAAGAATTTAGTCTCTGACTCATCCGGATGTATGTACTGCATGTTCTAGGTAAACTAGGAGTGCATTCACCATTTGAAAATGGTACTGCTATTTTACTACCCCAAAACAATTGCCTAGATTCTCATACATTGGATCCGTCTCGATAATGCAGGGGACATGCATACTTAACCACCTATTAATTTTCTGTTGGCTTAAGTAAGTCAAATGTACTAGTGTACTATACTACCATTCTACTGAAGCAAGCTCGTTAAAACCACAAGAAACCATCAATTTTCTCATGCAAGAAGCAAGATGATAGACCCCGACAAATAGTACTGACTATACTTCGGTCCTGTTTTTTTTTTCAGTTTTTAAAAGCTATTTTCGTCTTTTCTACAGTAACTAATTTTTAAACAGAATATTTTTTCTAAGATAGAATTTACTAGTTAACTATAGTACATACTTTACTGACTTCATTTATATTGGTAAAAATCACACGTGAATTTCTGTTACTCTATAATCTCTTATACAAACAGCTCAAAAACCATAAATCATAACAAATAATTATAAGCCGTAGAAAAAAAACATGCCCTTCACTCAATTCTGCACACTCGGCACGGTAATGGCAGTGGAGAAAGCATCGATCAGCCGTGGAAAACTGCAGCGAAGCCGGACGCGTCCGGCCGTACCACGTCTCCCCCACCCCACCGGTAGTGTCGTGGCGGATGCGGTGAGATGACCGCCGACTCGGCGGTGGCCACATCACCAACCACCAGCGACCGACGGCATCTCTGAATCTCGGCCGGGACCCATCCCTGCGCTGCGCGGTCGCCACCAAAAGCCTCGCTTTCCCCCGGACTAATCATTGCCACTGCCGGAACACGGCCAGTGGGGAGGAGAATCCCTTCGTCAAACGTTCCATCGCACCGCGTACTGCTGCTTCTCGCTTTGGAGTGCGCTTCAATGTATCTTCCTCCTTTCGTCTCTGTGTGGGCTCGTGGCCTACAAGCCAACCATGCAAATCGCTGTATTCACTCCCTCTGGTCTCCTCACGGTACCAACGCTTAGGACCACGGTTTCTTTTCCGATTCATTGGAGTAGGAGTAGGAGTAGGAGTAGCATTTGTGAGCGCCATTTTCCAGTTATTCCGTAGATTTAGTTAGCTTTTTAATACGGGAGTCTCTAGATATCATTTAGATGTTTTCTTTCTAACTATTATTCAAATTTGTGATTCTTAGATTAGAGATCAAGGAGCCTCTTGTTTTTGAAGGGGAAGATTTTTTTCAAGAGGGAGGGGTAGAATTCAAGGGGGAGGAGGGAGAATTCATAACCATTGGATCTCTAATCTAATAGTCCTAGAACTGAATGATAGTTAGAAAAAAAATGTTCAGATGATATTTAATAAAACCCTTCTAATATAGATGTAGGATTAATGCAAAAATATAGCATCTATGGTACATTTTGGAAGAGTCTGGGTCAAGTATAGAACCACTAAGCTACATGTCGACATCAGCTCTACCATTGATAGTTTGATACCGTAAGTACGAAGGACAAAGATGAAGGGCTAGAACATGTCAACCCTATGGATCTATTCAGGACTTAGGATGTATGTTAATGGTACAGGCCAATATTGCAATCATGTATGGTGGGTCCAAGCTATATTTCTTTCGACAGTCCCATTTTCCAAAAGTTTTGATAAGTTGAAAACTAGGCCTTGGTGGTGTTCCCACTTGGTAGAAAAGGAGAGCCAAGTAATGCCTTCGTGAGTTTGGGGCCATTAAACTTTCTTTGACCATCAAGAAACCAAGTGCGCAACCAATTTCACATCTGACTGTTGGACCCGATATGGCCGTCAAATTCAAACTCTTAAAAGGTATTTCAAAACTTTCACTCTACTAGCTACTGAAAGATAGGAAGATCATATTTACTCACCAACAAAGAACTCACAAAGCACGGAAGTAAGTATATCAGAAACCTAATCTATCTAAAGATCGCATAGATCTTGGCTAAAATTCTAACCTTTTTTCAAGACAAGTAATGTTGCACTAAAACTGGACAAAACTCAAGAACTTGAGATATGACTTACTCGTGGGTTAAAGATAGCTAAGATAACTCTAGATGACTTCCCACGGGTCACATCAAGTAAGAGCACCCAAAGATTTAAGGCTAAAAACCTATTAACAAGATATCACTAAAAGGATTCCAAATCGAACCAAATTGGACAACCTTCAAGATCTTGAGTCATCTTCATCATTTACACATCCTTGAAACTCAATAAGATCAAGGGGGAAGGGGGGAGAGAGAGAGAAAAGCACCACCCAAAACAAGTGCAAAATCAATAAGAGCAAGAACACACTATGTAGTATGAAAAGATTGATGTATTATAGCTTATAGATGAATATTTTATAGCCACAATACCATGGAGGATAGAGCTCTCACAAGAGCACTCACCAAAAGCTTTCACCACAAGGAAGTCTTTCTCTTAGACCCTAATGAATGGATGCTTGGTTCTTTTCACCTTGGCCATATGCCTTCAACCCCTCCCACTCATATAGATGGAGCAATAAACCCACATATAACCTTAATGGATGCTATCCATTACCATAACTGAAGAAACTTGTTAACTACACACACCGGATTTTACACTAACATATGACTTATGCATGCTTTTCAAAACGCATAAACCCAAACATGATAAGGAGCAAGCTTCCATTTACTTAGCCTCCTCAGTGTCTCTTTGACCTAAATTACTCTCCCAATGCCCTCCAATTGCCATGGTTTTGGTCCCTTCACTATTTCGTTATCTTGGTTTCTCCGCCAAAACACTATCGCTTTGACCGTGGACCTCACATCTTCCCGAGCTTAGTCCATGGGTATCTCCTCCTTTGCAAGCAATCCCCATATCTGCAACATGCAGGTTCACCAATGGTTCATGCATCAACAAGTCACAAGATGTCGATTCCTCGACCACGCTCACTTGCACCACCACACTATTCGATGAATAGTTGCTCGGACCTTCTCTTCAACATCTCTAATCTTCTTTGTGCCTTGCTTGAGTTCAACCATCCCGTCCAACTTTCTTAAACGTACCTCAACTCATCCGAGCCTAGTCCTAGTCCACGCTGTTAACTATGGTTGCCTCCAAGCTTTCTATACATCAATAACCAAGAAATCATTTACAGATATAAGTTCTTCACAACATGACCCACGTTAGTCTAAACATACTTCATGCACTATGAATGTAATGACCTAGGACTCCAAAACTCAACCTATGATCATTTTCCACAAATATCCAAAACCTCTCGGATACCTACAGACAAACTTGATCGGACCACCATTGAGCAGCCGGCCAAACCGCTGACCCTGGTCGGGCTGCCCCATGGCCAATCTGATCTCTTGGGTCAAGCATTCAGAAACACCTCTCTAGAAAAAAAACTAGTCGCCTTTTTTTTGAGATTACAACAGAGGACGTATACTTACACACATCACACTCATACTACACACCACACACACACATACATGTGCGCTCTACTAAAATACACGCTAGGTCTAGAGCGAAGATTGTTGAATACATCATGGATTTATCCAGTACCTCACGGAGAGCAGCCACTGTTGGGATATGGGGTAGGCTACACTAGCGTAAATTAAAATTTCTACCGTGTAGACTAGGAAGCCATGCGAGTAAGAGATCATTGATCTTTACAACTAGACGTGCAGTGTAATTAAAGAAAAGTTGAAGCAGGTCAGTTCAATGTAGCGCGTGTCGGTGTAGTGGAAGTAGTTGATCATCTAATGTCCTTGGAAGCTGATCGTCCCCTAGAGGTAGTCGATCACCACGAGCCAACCATCTTCTCCTCACGATCGTCTTGATCAACACCGTAGTAGCACCGCCGCTTCTCTCAAGTTCACATGTCAGGAGGAATGCCGTGCATTGGTGTGCTAGAACCAGCGTGCACGGTAGAGCCTGTGAGAGGTGGCGGCTAAAGTTTCGATGGGTGTGTACAGGATACCTCCCTTGGCCCCATGCCTCTCTTATTATAGCTCGTCGGTGGAACCCTACGTTAGCGGCCCAACAAGGTGCGAAGTCCACTTGGCCCATTAGCGATAGATCCAGTCCCAACTGATGTGTTCCAACCATTAAGTGTGTGACTCTATAGGTTCAATATATATTCGGTCCTAATCCGAAATCTCCTTTCCAGTCCACAAGTTGGTAGCAGCCACTAGCGAGACATAGCGACTCCTAAATATACATAAAGATCATATCGATTTAATCTATATAGTGCTCATATACTAATCCATTTACCCCATGATACTAGATTGAATTCAAGGCGAGAAGCGTGTCATCCTATAATAGCTTGATCCTTCACTGAACCTATAGTGAATTACTCGGTTGTAGTTGCCTCCTCAACCACATTCGGCATGTCCATGCACTTTCTTAATCCAACCACATCGATAGGTCCAGAGATATATCTCTCATTATATAGCAGGGAAAATTTCATCTCGATCACTCGCATTACTCCGAATATTTTATAGTAAATCTGAAATCTACATTTATGACCACCTAGTTACGGAGTAGTATTTGGTAACCACTAAGTAAATTATTATACATGTAGCAAACTATAGTGATCTTAGGTCTAAGGCTCGTACGTACATTATGTATGAGACCAACTGATAACACTTAGGGATATAATAATTCCTACAGTGTCTCATGATAGGTCAATCCAGCACCATGTTCTGTAACATGTGTCTACATTGTTAATCTGATATCCATATATCCATGATTCATGAAACATGATCGCCAATCAATACATGTGGTGATCTATAAATTATAATTGTCCTACATAATAATATAAGATCAGGTATAATTTAAAATAACATCAAAATATAAATAATGAGTTCTACAAATAAGTTACATAATTATTGATCAATATAAATGATATTTATTGAATAGATAAAATAGCATATTATTCAAAAAGTCAAAACATACAAGTAATATAATTTTTTTTATTATTACCTCTTAGGTATACCACTAACAGATACATGCTTTCCGATTATACCTACACGCGTGTGTGAGATGAGCGGGAACCTCACCGGCTGAGCCAACGCTCAGTTCTCGAACCAGACGTCCTTTTGATGATGCCTGCGGAGCGGTGAAGAAATCCAGCACCCAGTTCGTCTTCTAGTTGTGATCTCACTCGCCCAACTACCGCTGCTGGAGTCACCGGCTCACGAGCCGTAGCCCCACTGTCCCCTATCAAACATGGAATAATCCAATGCAGTGGGCAATTCTACGTGAAGAGCAGTAAAAGCGACATGCATGCTCGGCTCGACTCACCTGTGCTCCTGTTGTCTGTGCACCCGTAGTAACTGAGCAGCATGCCGTTCGTCTGAAACTGTACTGTATCATGTGTGAGAGAGACCTGAAACTTGATGGCCACAAGTTGCTGCGCGTGAGAACTTAACCTCGTCGTGATGTAGTAATTCTGATGTGGAAAAAGACGGATGCTCCGCTGAAATGGGGCGGCATAGCTCTGAGCTAAGCGAACTCCGTGTCTTGTGAAATTTGTGAATAGGATTCCATACCATCCATTGAAAGAAATGGAATAGGCCATTGGGAAAGGAAGCGTCATCAGAGCATGGTACCAAGAAAACGATACACTTCCTAAATCCTAAACAAGGCGCAATTACCTGAAAGACATTCCCTTAGCAAAGGACGGCTTCCAGAATGGCGTATAGGTTCAACTACAGGGACAGCTCGAATTGCGTCTACAGGTGTGAGACTATGTGAAGATCCCCTTATGATTGTGATGAGTAATTGATTTTTAGATTAGAGTATGTGTGGAGGTTGAGTTTGGTTTTTGAGAAGTTTGCAAAAATTACTTCTTGGTCTGTCTACTTCGTGGTCTTCAAGTTCAGCTATCTGCGAGTACCGGAGCTTTTGCTATTTACGACTTGGTGGTCGGCAGGTCTGATCGGTAGAACGACCATGGGGTGGTCGAAAGCTTCAGTGCCTAAACGACCATATGTGATCGATAGTTGTAGCCTAGTGATCGATGGTCGTAGCGTACTGCCTGGTCGTGATCAGTAGCCGTAAGTCGTAATGATCGATAGTTGTAGCCTATGTGAGCGGTGGTCGCAGCGATCGGTTGTGGAAGTCATAGCTAGTGTGATCGATAGTTGTAACGATCTGTGTGATAATCGTAGCCTGTGTCTTTGATGGTCATAGCGGTTTGTTGTGTGGTCATAGGTCTCTGGTAGGAACTCATGAGCTTTGAGTACCTCATCCCCTGAGTATCTGAGTACTCGTAAGTCGTATCAGACTAGTCGGTGGGTTGAGGTTGTTCTCTGAACTTTTGGGGTTTTGGTCAGGGTTTGACCAGGATGTTCTTGTGAGGGTGCATGCGTGGTTATTGCTTGGTTCTAGGATTAGAATCAGTAATTTAGGTGCATATATTTTGATTGTGCAAATTGATGATCTTTATGTATCACGCGGTGCTACGTGATGGTTTGCTTGTTAGTGTTGGTTGTAGAACTTCGGAGCTAGGTTATGATGAGGTGTGGAAGGATTAGGACTAGGCATAGGAGGTGTTGAGATCTAGAACGGTCAGGGAGACGCCAAAAATGACTGAGGCTTACGGGGTGGTTGCAAGTCGGGACGACAAGAAACGAAGCGAGAGCTACGGGCGGTGGACATGACGAGCAATAGAAAGGTGGACCGGGAATAGACTCAGGGAGGAGCCGAGGTCCTGTGCAGTCAAGGATACCAGGTGCTGATATGTGCGAGGAGAAGCACGTGGTGTGCCTAGTGACTTGGGTCGTTTGCAAGCGAGGATGGTTCGGTGGGATCCGGATGTGTGAGAGGTTTGACAACAAGTCATTGGGGCCACATGGAAGATGACGAATCATAGGTGAAGCTTCGTGGCAAAGGAAGTGGGAAGCTTTGAGGAAGGCGGTGGAGGGGCATTTTGGTAAATTGTTCAATACCGAAAAAAGTGACGGTGTGTAAAACCGTTGTGTTGGTCTAAATGGTTTAGGTCTTGTAGCTGAAAATATGAAGTGAATCAAGTGTTGGTTCACTAATGGGTTAATAGTGTAAGCCGTTTTGAGAAGCGTGTGTGAGTAAAGCCCGATGTTAGGTGGGGTTAACGGGTTATCCTCGATTTGGCCTAATATGAGGATCCATTAGGTCTTGGATTTATTGGTGATCCTATAAAAGGGGAGGGGAGGCAAGAGCTAGGGTTTAAAAAGGTTTGCTAAGCCTTTTGGTGGCTAGCTCCTCCTCTTTTTCATGGGAGTTAGGTTAGAGAGTGGGTGTGTACTCTAGGCTTAGAGCTCTGTCCTCCTGAGTGGAGTGGCTATAAAACCAATCATCTCAAGTGAGCAATATATTAATCTTTGATCTATCTTTTATGTATCTTTTGTTTGATTGGGTTTTCTCTATTTTGGTTTGGTTCTTTCTTTGTGTTCTTCGGTTCTGTCCCTCTCTCTTATTGATCTGAGAGGTTGTTCTTGCTTGATTCTATGATGATCTGACGTGTTGTATTGTGTAGAATCATACTCAAAGCCATCTTGGCTATTCTCTTCACACGAGCATGGTTTGTACATCTCTTATATCTCAAGGTCTCGGTTTTGTGCACGCTTTCTCAAATCACAAAAAGGTCTCATCTTAGTCATGGATTTTTCAATTCAAGATTGGAGCAGCCTCTTGAGACTTTAACCAATTTGCGTACAAAGTTTCACGGCCATTTGATCTCTTAATCAATAGATTTGATGTTTTTAGATCTGATGGTAGTGCGCCTCTTCTGTTACTTCTAATCGTTCATGACCACATCTGATCTCTATCGCTCAATGGTCTTAAGTCGTGTGGTCATGCTCCTTCTCTGCTACTTCTAGTCGTTTATAACCGCACATGTTTTAAATCACTCAATGGTCATAGATCGTGTGGTCGTGTGCCTCCACTGCTTTTCGAGTTGCTTACGACCTTTGTCGGTTATGAGCGTTGAATGGTCTTCGACCATGCTAGCCATATGACTGCTCTGTGTTGAGTTCGTTTTTTTCTCTTTCAATCTTATCTTGATCCAAGGGTTTTGATTTGATTTCTTCGATGTTCTTTCTTGCTGTGACATGTGGGATCGTGCTCAAAGCCTTCTTGGATATTCTCTACCCACGAGCAAGATTTGTTCATCGTTTTTAGATCTCGGTTGTGTACGCTGCTTCTTGAGATCTTAAGAAACATGCGTACACTGGCTTCATAGCTTTTAGATCTTTCAATCAAAAGTTGCGTGAATTTTGGATCTTGCGGTCGGGCTCAAAAACCTAGTTCCCCTGTTCTTCCTTTGAAAACAGTAGTACTGCAAGCCTCGTAGCAGTAGTACTGCAGTTCCTGTTCTCCGACCACTGTTGTTTTGATCGTTCACTGGTTGTCGACCTCACTGGTTGAAGTTCGGCTTGGTTCGACCACCTTGGTTTTGATCGTTCAATGGTTGTAGATCACTCTGATCACATTCTGAATTGCTACGACCACACATTGGTTTTCGACCACATTGTTTTCTGACCGCACTCTAGGCATCGACTACGGAGGTGTCGACCATTCATTGGTCTTCAACCACGTAGTTTATGATCACATCGGTCTTTAACTGCGCTGGTTTCCGACTACTCATTGGTCCTGAATTATGTTGGCATTTCGACCGCACATTGGACATCGACAACATTGGTTTCGACCACATGGGTTTCGACCACGCAGGGCCGGTCCTAACATTTAGGGGGCCCTAGGGCGAGATAGAAGTCGAGGCCCTTTACTCAAACACAAGCATGTTTTTATATCAACTATTAAGCTAACGTTCAATACTACATAGCAAATATCCATGGTCTCATATTGCCATGTGCTCTAAAATGTACATAAGAACACAGAAGTCATTTTTGGTGACAATCCAATATCCCATTAATATTACTTATAAGTCTGAGGAAACTATAACATTCCACTATGGGTAAATTGCAACATTGCATCATGCAAAGGACAATAAAGAGAGCCATCATCTATTATTCGCAGAACAAACAAGATTGATAACGCTACAATGATCACAGAATGCAAGTGTTTGGTTCAATTGCTTAGTACATCACAACATACAAAGCTAGATAAATACTTTCTACATGACATCTTACCACACCAGCGTCCAGTCCAAATGCCCTGCCCCTGCTGCAGTCTTCTTTGCCAGAGGTCAGTAGCTATGCCAAATTGAAATTGCCAATGCCATGCCAAATTGATCATGATTCGTGATGTTGCCATCGTAACAATCTCGATAAGGTAAACGCATTTCGCACCAAAGATGCAACAACCACGAGAAGTAATCGACCAGATCCAAGAACCACAAGATACTACTTGTGTCAAGTTGTGTGTTGTCTCTTCCTCACTCCTCCCTTTTCTAGCCTTCTTCAGTCAGTTCTACACTCAACTTGCATGGGACAATCAGACAAACAACTAATTCTACCTCGAAGAAACACGCAAAACCAAAGTAAGCTATCCAGCAAAACATTACAAATTTACAATGTAGATTGCAGAATGATCGAATGAACAATTGAACATGTGTGGTGGGAAATCAAAAATCGTGTCACCTTGAGCTCGTTGATGAACCTGTGGTGCTCGGTCGAAGAATAGCTCGGGAGGCGACGCCAAGACGCCGCGCCATGCGAGGTGCAGAGTCTGCGGACCGCGGAGCTTCCTCTTGAGGTATGCAATGGCCGAGACCGACCGAATAGGGGAATAGGGGATCTGGGGATGCGAATGACCACGCCGGCGGCCGGCGTCTGCAATGGCTATATGAGGGTATTTCGAGTAGATAGAGCCATTGCAAAGAGAAGAAATCACGAATTGGTTGGGAATCGAAGAAATCGGGCTCTTCCTCTTCTCCTCCATCAATGGCGAGATCGGATATTCGGATTGGGGAATGGGGATCTGGCGGATCTGGCAAAGGTGACTTACGAGCAGGCGGAGGCGGCGACGCGGCATGCGATTGGGGAATGGAGATCTCCGGATCTGGCGAATTGATGCGTCTCTCAGCGGATTAGGCGGAGGGGAGCAGGTAGCGAGTAGGCCGCAGGCGGAGGCGGCGAGCGATTGGGGGAAGGGGATTCGGGCGAATCGATTTGTCGATGGCTCGATGCATCGGCGTCCCTCTGGTCTCTCAGCACTACTACGCCTGCGCTAGGTAATGCCGGATGTTTCGATTGGGCCGTTCGCTAGATGCCGAAATGGGCCATTACTGGCTTCACTTGGCCCAATCGAAAATAGCGATTACAGAGCGGCACTACGGGCATACGGCAGAATCGGACTACCGACCAATACGTATATATACATAATACATGGGCTTGGGGGTAGGGGCCCCTAGTTTTCATGGGCCCTAGGCGGTTGCCCCTGCTGCCCAGGCCCAGGGCCGGCCCTGCGATCACGCTGGTGTTGATCATGTTGGTTACGACCATGTCGTGGAAAGCATGAAAAAGAAAGGGTAGCAAAAAAAAAAGAATATCTCCTTAGAACAACAGAACATGTACGAAGATCGGGGAGTGCCACTGACGTTGCCCATTTGCATGATAAGAAGAGCATTCTAGTTATCTAGATACACAGCCAACGACACAAGTACATAACCAATAACAGTCAACTCCAAATAGAACAAAGCCATCTTCAGTTCACATAACACTAGGGTTGGTACTACATCACATCTTACAAGAACATGATTTAACGGTATTTTAAAAAGGAGCGACCAGCAATGAGTGCATAATGAAACAGTAGCACATTACACCTTTTCCATTCTCTCTCATAACAGTGCACTGCTGTTGCTACAGTTCGGGCTTTCGGTTTTATCGTTGAACCTTAACCTGCAATATCAGTACAGAACATCCTAAGCAATATAAGAATTCTTAGCGTGGGTCCGAGAAATCAAACCAAGCTCTCCGTGGGAGTAAAACGACAAACATGTGGGGTAAGAAATCGAGAGAAAGCGTTAGTAGACTGGCATGATCGAGAGAAAGAGTTAGTTGACTAGCAGTTCATGGTGTCTTGACACCCAACATGGAGCTATACAAAGCCGAAGTTTCAGGTATGTAGTGTGGCGCATGGCACCGAAATCATGGCCCGAGTTGCAAATTGAAGAGCAGTCCAAATCCATCACAGCACAATAACATCGACAACAGAAGAGCTGTTGATGTGTTGTTTCACTGGACTATATTTTTTTTTATAACTTCATTCAGATTTCCGGATGTCATCTCATTCCCAAATCCATCACAGCACAATAACATCGAACCAAACCACCCTTACAATCACCACCCCAACACAGACACAGCTCAAAGCCAACCAAAAATCCCAGCATCTCGCACAGAAATAAAAACCCGCCGAAAATACCTGGGAAATAAATCGCAAACCACCACTCCGCAAATCTACCTCGAGCGTTCGGATTTGGCTACAACGGCGGGGACAACGAGAGAGACCAGAGCGCGGGGATGGAGACAGTGGATGGCAGTGTAGTTCGGTGAGGCGAGGAGGAGATGGGGACGGGGGACTCACCGCGCGAGCCGCAGCCGCCGCCGCCGCCGCCGCCCAGCGATAATCTCTCGCTGCGAAGCGTCGGGCTCTCCCGCGACGGCGTGAACGATGAGGGAGGGAGGCGAGCTCGCGAAACGAAGAGGCTCGCGGCGCGCACCGTTCGGTGCCCGGTGGGTGGGGTGGGCTGGGTTTTATCCCTTCTCGCGGCGGCTGGGCGAAACGAGCGGAATTCTACGAGATCTCAAGCGAAGGCTGCGTCCTTCCGGCCCGTTGTGGTGTCGTATCGTTTGGTCGTGAGGTGTGACTCGGCGTGGGAGGTGGGCTCGCCGCGCGGACGGGGCAAGGTGCTGGGCCTAGTGGCGTTTCGGCCTCCGGGCCAGGACCAAACGCGTGCGATCGCTCATCAGCGGCTAGCTAGCTCTTGGGTCCGTGGATGAGAGTATTTGCACACTTCTTCGCAATAAATAAATTAGTATTTGCGCCCGCACGTTATCTACTCCTGGCTAAGTACTATTAACAGCTCTTTTTTTGAGAGGATTAGTATAGACAAACTAGTACTACTAACTTATTGACGCATTAGTATTTAACCAGTGGAAGAGATATTGTTAACGTCTCTGCGTCCTGCGATGGTAATTACTTAAGAACTTTGATCTTATCCTGGATGAGAGTGCTTGCCAACAATGCCATTTGCAGCAATGGAAACACCTTCGACATTCACTAACGCCTACGGAGTGATCTATTGGCCAATTGCACTCTGATGCGCATGAATACTGTAGAGAAATAATTTTGTACTTTTGGAGTACAATTGTACTACATTCTCATCCAACACAACGAGGGCGGTTCTATCTGGCTTTTGATTTTTATTACGGTATCTAACTTTCAAATGGAATATTTTTTAAATAGGATTTACAAGTTAATAATACACATGGAAAACCTATCATTTGTACCTGCTAGTATCTCTATCCGTAATTTTTGTTGCGAACAGATAAAATTCAAAAATTTCAACTAAAATCTATAAGATGCAGCTATAAAGAACAGGCTCTGAATATAGTTGAGACAGATAACACAAGTAAAGTTCAGACATCATCCAACGCAATTCATATGCTTGAGTTCAGCCCACGGATTAGGAGCTAATCAGCACATAGTCTGATCTAGTAACTGGTAACCAGGTGCTGATCGGGGGATTACCCCAGTATGCTCTTTATTTTTACACGTCTCTCTCTCTCTCTCTCGTGCTGGCCCCGTCGAGACACGCTATCCGAGCTATCACCAAAAATTTGCCATCCTTGAAAGGCACTTCGGCTGCGCCTATACCAGGGCCGGAGCCACCACACGGCGACCCTCGTTGGTGGGAAATTTAACTATTTACCATTTTTAAAAATGCTATCTATTCAAATACCATCTTCTTTGTTGCAATTAATATTTTACCACTCGAGCCTCGTGGCGCCTAGTCACCGCCATGTCGCGCTCGCCTCCCGCGCCACCGCGCGCGCGCCGCGCGCGCGGCCTGCCTCCCCCAGCGCTGCGCTGTGCCTCCGCCCCGCACCACCGCCGCGCGCCGCTCAGCCTCGCTGCATGCGCCTCGCCGCCTACCGCAAGATTTCGCTGACGCGGCGAAGGGGAGTCGCGGATGCGGCGCGGCGAGCGGAGGCGTGGACGAAGCGGGGACGGAGGCGCAGCGCGTGTCGTGACCTGGGATATATAATCCGATTCCTCTCAGTGATTTTCGCACTATTCCTCGGATCGAGATAGTGCTCACGCTACTGATAATGAATATCAAAATACATATCATGCGGAAACGTAAATATAATAGTAGACTTACTCATGGGCCGATTAGGCCGAAATCATTAAATTGCAGCAATGAAGAACGGCACACAAGTGGGACCTTCAGACATGCCCACAGCGTACCAACCGGAGGTTCGCGACCTAGCCCTTGACATCTTCATCTTCTTTGCCACTTGTCCAATCTTGTTGCCGAGGCGAGATGATTTGATTCCTGATTCTGAATTTTGTCGCAAAGCGAGCGTGAGCACTCCGGCCGTGCTCGCGAGCCAATACACGTAATGCAAATAAATAGTATGCATGGCTTAACAAAGGAGAGGCTCGGTTGGTTTATTTGCCAAAAATCGCTTTTGGTAGCATTACCATGATTTAGTTATGGTATTATTGTTGATACCTAAACTCCACACAACAATTGCCATAATTGACTTAATCCACCAAAATACCACCGTTCTCTTTCTTTCTATTTTGATTACTATCTCATCCTCAAACAGCTGAGTGACATCATTTAATTATTCCACCTATCATACAATCTCTATATGGTTTGCCGTCTAAAACTCTAAACAGTGACAATCATTAACTATACAACCCACCAATCAATTTCGCCAAATCACCAATCAATGAGTGTCATGATCTATATAATCCACCGATCGATTGTCGCCTAGAACCCCAAACGGTAATGTCATCCTTTATCTAATATCACTTAATAAATCCACCAATATCTTTTGTATCCTAATCCCTAACAATCCAATCTTTTTGTTACTGATCCACAACCATAATTTGCTCTCCCAATTATCAACATTATTATCCATTATCCATCTCTAACTACTTCCTATTGTACTACCACCAAGAATATCATTGATCAATTCTAATCTCCTATAGTTATTTTCATACCTCCAAATTTCCGAAAATCAATTCATCCATCTAGAAATTGTTCAAATCCTATTAATCCCAATATTGTCAACATCTCCCAAGAATTTGTATCTCATATCTGTTGTAATCCAACCATTACCTTCGCATTTTCTAATACTCCAAAAATCATATAATTCCTCTATCTAGTCTATAAATCCGCTTGGGTTCCACCCATTTATTTCTCCTAGACTCCACACTATCAAGAACCCTCATATGATCAATCATGAATCCACCAACTTCTTTATGTGATTACCATAAATACCATCTTCCTTTCTTACGACTCTATTTATTCTTTCTCGATATTTTATTTGTGAGAAATGTTACCAATGTTTAAAAATATAATACATAGAAATTTCCCGAGACCTAGCAGCTTTGAACAAAAGCATAATGTTCAAGAATATGCAATAATAATAGCGATCCGATTTCCATCCACCGTTACATGGCATCCGCACCATATAGCATCTTTCAATATAGCCGCTTACCTTACCACCGAGACGACACCCGTGACAATTCAAATCGGGCTTTCCATCGCCTCCACTTTTCCATTCCCACCCACAAAGTTTTTGAAATAGAACTATATCTGGTTAAGTTCCCATGTCCGCTCTTGACCGTGGGCACGCTTATTCGAATAGTTTTGACTCGCAGAGTTTGTACACTTTCACCACAAGAGACAATCAACTCGTTGTCCCACACGATTCCCTAGTCATGTGGTTGAGCGCACCATCACAGCTGACTTTTCAAATTATCGAGTCCCTTTCTCATTTCACTTTTATGGGAGATCGCCACTTGCGTGGGTCCCATCTCAGGCGCGGATGTTTCCACACCACTACGCACTGACCTTCTCTTTCCGCAACGTGGGACACTGGGAAACTTCACCCCCACTGGTGTCCTTCAGCCCCCTTGCCATAGCATAACCCTTCAACCCCAACCCGTGAAATGAGTCCGAGGATTCGATAAATGTACTTAGCCAAGTTGTAATTTACAGACTTGTGGTTGTACTGCTTACCCGGGAGGTCATGACAAGATTCAGTCCTTAGTGGTATCCGGCGGTCTATCACTAACCCATTTTGTGCATCCACCGCACCACACTCACACCATGCAACCAATCCGCCCAGATATTTAAGCAAGTTGGGGATTTTGAGAGCATAAAATAATCATTTCAAAATATACCAGTCATTCCCATTATGACCGCCCAACCAATTTTTCTCGTGTTTACAAGTGATGCTTGACGCTCGCGCCATGAGTATCTATGCAATACTAAGCATGGCATATAATTAGGACTTACTTTCAAAGGTTAATATTATAGCTTTGCTAGGGCGACAATGTTCACATATTCAAATATTTCAAAGAGGGTGTAATATTATTCAAGGTAAACAATAGGCATGTAACTAGAATCTTAAATTAACATGGATTTGCATATAACATACAAAGATGCAATTTGATAATTTAAAACCAGAATAATTTGCAGAAATGTAGGTTCAACATGATCAAAGTATTGACTAGCCTGGCGCGGTTTACCGCGGTCTTGAGCTCACACAATGCTTTCTCATGAGCTTTTGGGTCTATATCTTCTTCTTCACTTCGAGCTTGATCCCGCTTGGTCCACTGAATCTTCACGATTCCAATATCTAATTACGCGATAAACGACTGAATCCAAATAAAAGCAAATAACTCAGAAGATCCAAATAAATCCGAATAAACTCAATTTAGTTTTATTATGGGTTAATGGGTGATTTGGGTTATTTGGGGTAAACCCCAAATCAATGGTGGAGTATGAGGACTGGATCTTTTTATTAACAATTTCTTTTATTATTTTGTATTTATCAAGGAAGTTCCATGAGTTAAGTTAAACCTATGGATGGATGTACTTTGTCGAGTGTTAATGTTCAGAGCATATGATAGGTGTTATGTGTATATAAGTAATGTTTGCAAATTTTAACTTACAGAGTTAATCTTATGGGCTATGTTTATAGCATTTTGTGGTATGATATTTTATGTTCCTCCATTTATTACTAGGCTAAGTTGGGTTTGAATTAGGTCTAGTTATACAAGTCCCTTGCCATAGATATATAATCATACTCCATATAAATATGCAATCAAGCTAGTGTTAAGATTTAATTAATGACGCTATTACTATTCTACTTATACTTTAGCTACTATTAGGCTTAGCTTTATTTAGGACTCATTTATCTAACAAGGTTTGTCTTATAGGGTCTTATGTTCAGATTGCTATTGAACCTACCTCGAGATTTATTTAACGGTGAGGTATCAATGGCGGGGTATATTTAAATTATGACTTTCTACTTTACCCATGTAATTCATTTTAAACTATTACGGCACATCTTTTGTTAAGAGTTAGATCTTGAATAAACAACCTAGCCATTTTAGTTACTCCTATTTGATAGTTAATCCATTATTAAATCTCTAATGATCTTCCTTGCTCAAGGTTTTATTCCATCTCTATATTTAAAATCTTATCTTTCATTTTAAATTTATATTATTTACTTATATCTCGTAATTATTTCCAAGGTTTATTCAATTGTTATAATAGAAAATCTTTAACTTAAATGTCAATCATTTAATTATTGATGAGCTAATCCCAATCTATTTCTATTATTTACTTAATTACCCTTTATGCATATAAGCTTTATATTCTGATGCATATATGAATTTTATTTGATCTTATACTTAATTACCTTAGCTCTCTTGATTCATTTCCTAGTTATTGCCCATAAAATAAAAACCGAAATGTGCAAGAGGAGAATCGAACCCAGGAGGACCTCTCGGGCTGCAACTTTCAACTCAGATGCTGATAGCCATTAGACCGTTCGGTGTTTCGCGACTTGTGGGGGGGAGGAGAATTCATAAGGTGTTCGGCATTGGGGATTACACAGAGAAGCCATCGGCTGAAAAACAGGAGAGGCGAGGGTGCACGGCCGGCGGCGAGGTGGGAGTGGAGCGGCGGCGCCGTGATGGAGGGGAGAGGGAATCGGTGGGCGCAGAAGCTAGAGGAGGGCGGGGAGGCTTACCCACGGTTGGCCGGGCGGAAAGGGGCCGAGGCGATATGGCGACGGGGTCGCGGCAGCGAGAAGACGACGCCGCCGGCGGCACAAAGCGGTGGGAGACCGGGCGACGAAGGAATAGCGCCGTGAGGCTCCAAGGGCGCTGTAGGAAGGAATTGGCTTGGCGTGGCTCCGCCGGTGGTTGCCGCCGCCGGCGCCGAGGAGATGGCCTCGCCGGCGGCCGAGGCTCGGATACTTGATTCCGCGGGTGGGAGCATGAGGAGGCGCGGGGAAGGAGATGGTGGGCTTCAATGTCTCTGTAGACTCCGGTGCGGCGCGCCGCTTGGCCTCATCCATGTCAAGCGGCGGCGATCGCTCTCGGGAAAGAAGGGGAAAAAGTGGGAGGAGGAAGAGGGGATGGCCTCGAGAAATGGGAAGCCGAGACTTCTTATGGCCGCCGAGGGGCAGGAGGCGCGAGCGAGGACCGTCGGCGCGGTGGATGTCCGCGGGCATAACCCAGCACGAGGCTCGGCGTGCGGAAAGCCGAGGTCGAGCGGCGCTGCGCAGCAGCAGAAAGAAAGCAGCGCGCGGAGGGGACGGACGGTGGACGAACGAGGCGGCACGGGGCTCGGCGCGCCGCGACGCCGAGGACCAGGGCACGCGCGAGAAGGAATGAAGAAGAAGAAAGCGCAGGCGCTCGGTGGGGGAAGAGAAAAGAAGGAAGGAGCTGCGGGGCGCTCGGGGCCACGGCCAGTGAAATGGGAGGCGCGGGTGGAGAGAGGAGCAGCAGAGGGCCATTGCCACGGAGATGAGATGGCGTAGGGAGCGGGAGGCGGGCCGATTTGCCTACACGGTTTCCTTTTTTTGTTGTTGTTGATATATTGTATACACACACACACACATATATATATATATATATATATGTATATTTTATTTATTTCTACTTCTTGTATATGTGTATGTATATTTATTGTATTTATGTACATGTTGTTATCCATTTGCACATTCATTTTGTATACATGTTTTCATATAATTTATATGTGTTTATTTTTGTTGCCCTTTTTTTGCTATTATTTCAAATGAACTTTTATATTTTGTTAACTCGCTTTCTCTGGATCATCTCATCATATTCATATTTAAATTTTTTTTTTTGAGTTTCCATTACTTACATATTCTTATGTATGGCATTATTTAACATTGATTTCGATTTTGGTCTTTCTTGAATTCCTTTAACTTTTGGAAGCTCAATCAAAATTTAAGATCACCAGAAAATCCAAACTCAAATAGAATATTTGACAAAAATAACTCAAGGGCTTCATATTTTCAAATTTAAAATTTCAGGATGTTACAAATCTACCCTCTTAAATGAATCTCACCCCGAGATTCCGATAGAGTTGAAAGAGCGAGGTGGATTTTATTGGTTAGCAATGGGTTTCGGGTGTTGCTCGACGATAGCCCTTAGCTCCATAGAGGGATGGAAATCGCACAATAGGGTTAACACTTGGAGAAATCAAAAGGGAAGAGAAAAACTTTGTTCTTCTGGATAGGTCATAGATTTCCAATTGTTTGCTCTTTGACAATATGGTCTTCATGCCTTCGTAGAACGGAATGGTCACATCGTCTATTGGGCCTGTGGGGGGTGCAGAATCCGCATTGAGGGATGGGCGGTATTGGCCTATGCCCTGAGGAGTAGACGGTCTGAGGGATGCCGGTGCGAAGATGGGTACATTTATATGGTGGTCTTTTGTCCTTATTGCTATAAGACTTCCGGTTCTGCAAATCTTCTTGTACTAGTTCGTTTTGTTCTGAGTCTAGGTTGTTGCACCCTCAACATATACATCGCAGTAATTCTTCGACATTTTTGTCTCTTAGTGCTACCCCCCTTAAATAAATGACGATTGTCATTATTCATCCATAGTACTCTAGCTGTCTTGATCAACAACAGATTTGAGGATCAATTCATGGGGCAAGGGTCCTGTCCTTTGCAGAAACAGGTGACCTTGCTCTGTGGGCTCTCTCCTGTCGGGGGGTCTTCTTCATAGTGATGTTGTTTTCCTTAAATACTGGGAGGTTGAAAAGTCTTCGCTACTTCTTGATTGCCCTGGTTTTAGGTTACTTGTTATTTCGTCCCTTTGGATCCGATGGGGTTTTCAGCAAAAGGTGAGAGGGAATAGCATGAGGCACGGATAGAATCGTGGGGATAAGGTAATCCAAACCCATTCTAATATCAGAAGAGCACATCCAGGAAACTGGAGTGATACTGAGCCACAAAAATTTTTTTTTTTTAAAAAAAAAAAAAAAAAAAAACAAGCTTTTCCTGTGACTGCAAAAACAGGGCGCCCGAGGGCAAGAAGACAGTCTACCAACGAAAACCTTGCGACAATACAACATCTACTCGGGAGCACGATCGAGAGTACAGGGTTAATCTGCTGTGAGTCCGCTTAGAATGAGACTACCTTATCTTCATGAATATTTTCAA